>OY776680.1:42613749-43948686 GCA_963675555.1 Leptura quadrifasciata | reverse complement strand
CGTTCGTTGGACAAACCTACAGATTCGTCACAAAAGTATCACTTTTACTCCGGAAGAAAAAGTACTTTTAATTCCGTTGCTAATGGCAATGCACAGCCATCTGAAGTGTCAAACTTTAATGTCATGAAATGAGTAAGAAATATCATGATTTTCTGACGTTTGAAGAAAAATATAATTTTAAATTATTAAACTCTCAAACTGAACGATATTAGTAATAATTATCCTAGGGAGATTATCAGCTATAATATCCCTAGGACATTGATAATGTACGAGATAATTTTATGACAATCGAAAGCTTGCAACGTGCTTGAGAAATTTTGTCATACAATTATGAGGCATTTGTCAATGTCAGAGGGATATTAGGTCAGAAAATTTTTTGAAAAAAAAAAAACTGAAAGAAACTCCATAAATATTCCCCATGTCTATTTGTGACTTTTTGTGGTATTTATTGAAATTTTTTCTTTGATTAGCGTATTTATAGGTTGAGAATTGGAATTGCCAAAACATGACATTTTGAAATTAATTTGGCAGTTATTATGAAGTTGTCAAAGTAAAATAATTTTGAAGTAGATTCTTCCGGGTCTTACCGTGGTCGTCGAGCTTGACTTGACGTTTCGCTGATCATCCTGTCAGCTTTATCAGAAGGATTCTAAAGTTTAATGATTCTTTAGAATCCTTCTGAAGAAGCTGACAGGATGATCAGCGAAACGTCAAGTCAAGTTCGACGACCACGGCAAGATCCGGAAGAATCTACTTCATTATACAACAGCCGTGAAAACCTGCAATCTACTATTAAATAATTTTTCCGCCGATTAACAGCAAAGTACTAACTTTGCTGGCTAATATCAATCAGCAAAGTGTCACTTTCCCTGCCTAAACAAATAACTATTGTTGTCATAGTGATTGAAAATTTCCCTGAATGGTGTTATCAGTGTAATGTTAAAATTATTGGGTGATTTGTGTCACATGACAAGAAATAACGAAATTTAATTGGTTGTTAGAACGGCAAAAAATTTTCAGCGCGTTATTTTTACACATGTGATTAGAAATGGACAGATTTAATAGGATTTTTATTTATCAAATTATATGTGTAATTATGTGACTTTTTACTCATGTTTGTTTCATTTTTACCAACAATTTTGAGGAAGTCCACTTAATATACACAAATTTCGTTTTCTTAGTTCTACAAAACTTGATGCTTATTCAGTATTTCTGTTGTTGCGCTAAAGCTTAACAAAACCAATAATTTGATATTCGATTAAATATTAGGCATATAAAATTATACTGCTGTAGTCAATTCAAGAGCTTTGGAAAAATTAGTGCAGATCACACATACCTGAACTTGATTCTCAACTTTCTCTCAACAATCATAAGCGATTCCTTTTGCAATTTAGTTAAACTTAATCTCTTAAAATGATTTAGGCTTAAAAGGGTAAGTAGCTACATTGATTTAGAGCAATCTAAATATTCCTCCGCAGCAGATGAATTCTCTTCCATTCTTCCTGCCTCTTCACAGTAGTTTTTGCTACGTAGCACGTTGCCCACGATGTTATCGGGTATTATCCGGCCGCCCATTGTCGCTTCTAAATGGAAACGTTCTCTTATCCATCTATTGCAGTCAAAAAACGTGTGGTATGCATCGTCTTCGGATCCTTTCTCGCAGTAAACGCACTCCGGACTTTCCGTTTTTCCCATCTTATACAGATAGGACTTGAAAAAACCGTGCCCGGTCAGGAACTGGGTTAGGTAGTAGTTCACCTCTCCATGTCCGCGGTTTGCCCATACAGCTATCCGTCCTATCAATCTGGCTGTCCATCTTCCTCTGGCTTCTGAATTCCAGCGTTGTTGCCACTCATCGATAATGCGGGATCTTTCTTCTCTCTTTGTCCTCTTCCTATCCATCTCTAACCTCCTTGAAAAAATCCTCTTACGTTCTTGTGCCAGCAGATCAATCGGAGGTGTTCCTGCTATTACCAAGACGGCTGGTTCTGATACCGTTCGATAAGCGCTCACTACTCTTAGTGCCCCTCTTCGCCGCACCGTAGCAGCGCGCTTTGGGTACTTCTCCACTTGCAGTGTGTCCGCCCAGATCTCCGCTCCGTAGAGCAGTATAGATTGGGTCGTGGACATTAGCAACCTACGCTTGCTCGCTTTGGGGCCAGGTACATTCGCCATCAATCTGCTAAGCCTCTTCACAGTAGTTTGGCTAGCTCTCGCGTCAGATCATTATGTTGCCGAGGACCTTCTACTCTCAAACTTTGATATACAAATAAGTATGGTGTTATAACATTATAATACACACATAGGTATTACTGGGATACGGTGTATAATAATAACTTAGAAAATACTTTAAGAGCACAAATGCGATAATATACAATTATACCTACCATACTATATACTGCTTGTTCGAAGAGTTATTAACGAATAGCAATCCTTAAGATTTGTGACCTGTATAGAGTTTCTGTACACCATACAGGCCAATGGACAATGTTGAACTTTTAAACGTTCTTAAACTTAATGAATTTTTTTATAAAGTAAACGCCATGATAGAATGTTTTGAGTACAAGTTTCTCACAAAATACGCAAGGGAACCGTCTGATAAAGTGTGCGGTGTGCAATATGATTGTATAATTACAGAAACGTGGACTTTTATTATTTATTTGTTCCATAAAACCAATTTGTTTACACAAATTACATTTCATTTGATACAATACTTGGAATAAAACAGATTTCTCAGTACTGTGCTATGCCGATGCATTTTAATACCCAAATAGAGTCAAGCATATCAGTTAGCAGCATTTAACAAAAAGGTCTTTGTCAATATTGCAAAGATGCTGCGAAAATAACAGATTGAAGCAACATTATCTAAGATGTATTTATATTTAGACGTAATGATCACAATAAACTGAATTTGTACTAATATAATCCATTAAACAATTTTACATAAAAATTGGACATTGTTGGGATAGTACAGCTTGTATGAGTGCCAGAACAGTGTAACCGTCTTTCAATCATTTTCAATGAAGTTGTCTTTGTTGAAGTAAAAAGCTTTTAATAAATATTATGATAACAAACATTCTAAAATTCTCACCGTTTTCTTTCTTGAATGAAACTGCTCATATAAAAATAGTTATACCAGAATACAGACTAAATATTATTCAAGTGGTATTACACAGATTAAATATTGTTGTAACGAATTTAAAATTGGTCTATATTCTACAAAAATTGATGCGATTTTTGTGAACATCAAAAGCATTCGCGTTCGGAATACTTCGATGGTGTACCTTTACAAATCCTTGTTCAAATGTGCTTTTAGAGGGCGGAATATTAAAACATAATATTTTAGTCGCAAACTCCTCTATAAAATCTTTATTTTACTATAAGGAACGTAACCAGACTGCAACCAACAGCTACGCTCCGGGCTATGTGCCCCGCCGAGCGCTGAATTACAAGTTACAAGCCTGGCACGTTAAGCGTAATAATTACATATTACCATCAAAACGCTAATGCTTCGATTGCAACAAACACCAGCCGGAAAGACTGATCCTACTTAAAGGAGCTCTCATGCCAGTCGTCACACACCACTTGCAGACTGCAGTTTCGAGCTGTTGGCTCTCGTCAGTGCAAGGTAGGCATGTGACGACCGACACGACATGCCTTACCGACATGTTTTACAAATCCTTGTTACTAAAATTTTTTATGTTTGCACTCCCCTTCGCGTCGAGTACGCCGGCGGAAAGCGGCATGTGAATAATGATAATTATTATATAACTCACTTTTAATAGAAGTTTTACATTTTATAATCTATATCGATAGGATATAGCCGAAAATCACTTATCAATAGATGGCGCTGCAAATTTCTGAATTGACATTCGACACATTAAAAAAACCCATACGAATTATTACATTATTTTACAAGAACCAGAAATTGAGTAGCGAACAACAAAGTTTTGACATTAGCCAAGAAACACTAAACAAAACAGTTTATTCAATGAAAGTTGTGTTTTGTGATAGATACATAACTTACTAAAATATTTAAAAAGACGAACAAGTATGAAATTACGCCTAGTATATTTTTAATAAATGGAATTTCTGAGTATTGTATAGTAGTGTCAAACAGTATCTGAAAATTAAAAATGTCTATTTCGGATATTTTGATGACCGTGTGTAGTATTAATCGTGTAAGGCCTTTGAAATAAGAAGAGGCCGTTTCCAAAATTGGGCATATAATTTTATTAAAATAATAATGTTGCACAAGGAATTTTAAGTGTTTGGAAAATTTTCTCAGAACAAACGATGATAACAACTTTAATGGCAAATAAATATCGGCATTATCCAGGAAGTGCAAAAGAAATTCCGGAGTATGAATCTTGCATTGTCCGATATTTTGGCAGTAAAAGAAAATAGTCTTCGTAAACTGTACATTACCCAAAATTAACCATATCCAGAAGAAAAGTATCTGTTTCAATTGGACACGAGTAATGCAGATACAAGGCTGAGGGCCGTCTCCACCACAAAGGGGCAAAATAATAGTTTTTAACCAGTATGTGATGACAGCGAAAAGGACATGGCCTACCGCTAGAATTAATATTGTGTTGGCTATACTATTTTGTTAAATATAAGATAAAATGTGGAAAACGATACAACTACTTCCACACTTAAGGATCCTCGCCTACTAATATGATACAGGCCGGAGGAGAAATGGTCGGATATCTCTTTAGTGGAAACGTCTTTAGTTTTGCCCATAGTGTTTGTAATAATTGAAATCAAATCAGTCAAGTATCTGAAACTGAATCGAAGGGCTAAAGCGAGATATAGTAACAAGCTTGGAAAACTTATTGATATATAAAAGGCATCTTAAAAAAATTACTTGCAACTATTTTTGTAACATTTCCTCCCTCTATGACGATTGAAAGCGTTATATCGCACCATAACCAAACAAAATCATATAAATTGCTGCAAAAGGAATCCATAAACGCAAAACTTTTTATAACGGTGAGTGAAGCTTATAATCTGCGACTAGCACACCTGAATTTAAAAAAAAAGTCCAGGATAGAAAACTAGATGTTGAGCTGTATGGATAACGAGACTGTAAAGAAGTTTTTTACGAACACAGAAAATATTTAAAACGATTTTTAGGTTGTATGCAAGTTGTACGTTTGTCAAGGTTCATGTTATTTGTTTTAAAAACATAATAAAATAAATGAAATAATTTATTTTTCAATTTATAGTAGGTTGTTTATATTTTTGTAAATAAATATAAAATAAATTTAATGAAATATCATTTTGTAACAAATAAACACTGATTTTTAGTGGCTTCTGTGAGTCGGAAAAAAACCTCGGAAAAAGAAAATATTTTCTAGCGCAACGAAACTAGTTACTCCCCCCGTTTTCGAGGATGCTGAATACGATGGCGGTGGTTTAAATTCTTTTTGAGTTGACCGTCACCCCCAAACGGCCAAAAACAACCCGCAAAAGGGGTGAAACGCGAAAACACCGTCTTATATTGAGAAAAACTGCGTCACCCCCCGTTTTCGAGGATGCTGAACACGATGGTGGTGGTATAGACTCTTTCTGAATTGACCGTCACCCTCAAACGGCCAATAACCACCCCCAAAAGGGACGAAACGCGAACACACCGGCTCATACCGAGAAAAACTGCGTCGCCTCCCATTTTCGAGGATGCTGAACATGATGGCGGTGGTTTAAACTCTTTTTGAGTTGACCGTCACCCCCACCGGACAAAAACAACCCCTAAAAGGGGTGAAACGCGAAAACCCCGTCTTATATCGCGAAAAACTGCGTCACCTCCCGTTTTCAAGCATGCTGAACAAGACGGCGGTGCTTTTGAATTTCTCCGAGTCAACCCCATCCCTGCGTCAATAAAAATGTATGGTATGGATATATAGTGGATATGTAGTTGTATGCGTCAAGGAATCTGTTTTATTTTTATATATATAGCAAGTAAGTAATTGTATGCGTCAAATACACATGTTCATAAGTTAATATAATAAAATATATGAAATTTACCACTGATTCCATACAGCAGATTTCCCCGCCTGAAAGTTACCAAATAACCTAACCAGACCCTATATATGCGCCTATTTTTTAGGGTAAGAGATCAGTCAACAAACGAGGCATCATCATCCGGTTTGTATTCAATGATTTGTTATTCATTTTGTCATATCGGAATTTTCTTATCCACTTCATAAGGTAGGGTCTCACGGGGTAGTTTTTGTCCGGTTCAGGGGTTGCTTTGCTTCGGGGAGAAGATCCAGAATCCCCATTATGTTCAGCATATTCGAAAACGGGAGGTGACGCAGTTTTTCTCGGTATAAGGCGGTGTGTTCGCGTTGCACCCCTTTTAGGGGTTGTTTTTGGCCGGTGGGGGTGACGGTCAACTGAAAAAGAGTTTAAACCACCGCCATCGTGTTCAGCATCCTCGAAAACGGGAGGTGACGCAGTTTTTCTCGGTATGAGCCGGTGTGTTCGCGTTTCACCTCTTTTGGGGGTGGTTATTGGCCGTTTGAGGGTGACGGTCAATTCAGAAAGAGTCTATACCACCACCATCGTGTTCAGCATGCTCGAAAACGGGAGGTGACGCAGTTTTTCGCGATATAAGACGGTGTTTTCGCGTTTCACCCCTTTTGGGGGTTGTTTTTGGCCGTTTGGGGGTGACGGTCAATTCAGAAAGAGTCTATACCACCACCATCGTGCTCAGCATCCTCGAAAACGGGGGGTGGCGCAGTTTTTCTCAATATAAGACGGTGTTTTCGCGTTTCACCCCTTTTGCGGGTTGTTTTTGGCCGTTTGGGGGTGACGGTCAACTCAAAAAGAGTTTAAACCACCGCCATCGTGTTCAGCATCCTCGAAAACGGGGGGGGGGGGGTAACTAGTTTCGTTGCGTTAGAAAATATTTTCCTATTTTCCGACTCACAGAATCCACTATTTTGTCTTGGGCAAATCTCTTTCGCTGGGTAGGCAAATTTTACAACTGGGTGGGAATTTTCCCATAAATAAATAAACATCACAGAAATTAGACAACCCCCAATTCCAGAAGCCAGGGCTTGTGCGGAAGGGAGGTTACACACTGAAAAAAACGCGGACATACAACCATTTCCTCCGACAGTGCCAGTGCCGGAGCCAGGATTCGAACCCGGTAGTGCGGTGTCCGTGTGATTAATCGCGATTGCCACCTCGCGCCTTAATCCACTCGGCTATCGACCAGACCATGTAAGTATATATTAAAAAATGGCTTGCAACTTTCTCCGCTAGTTTTCATTCTAATCTGAACTTGATCAGAGTTCCAGACAAATAACTAAGAATTTAAGTTAAACAATTTTTAATAGTAAAATAGTCATATAAAATGAGTGCAATAATACAAAATTATCATTGTCAATTTATTCTAAGAAAATACGACAGAATTTCAATAAAAAATAAAGGAATGTCGCAATTCTTGTAATAAAGACAATTTATTATCCATAAAAATCCTTGGGCATTCGGTTTCATTAAATAAAAATCTAATAACCACACTTGTTTTATTTATATAAAGTATTTAATAATAGCCTCCAAATCCTCATTTCAAAATAGAGGTATAAACCAAAATAGATCTTTTAAATGATTTATAAAACATTCCAATAATACAAATAAAAAGTTACACTAATCACAGATTCTTAAAATAGTGGAAATTGGAAATAGGTCATTATAAATAATAATAAATAAATAAACACTACAGAAATTAGACATTAAATATAAAAGACTATTTTTTCCAGTCACTTGATATTTCGTTAAATTTATCGGCAATTAGTTTACTTAAAGTGAAACTTATAACAAAAAATGCTACTTGCATGTATATACATACACGCATAAATTTACTAATAGACTAAAATTTCAGTATATATTTCCATCTGAACGTAATTTTTGGATCTGCAGGGAAGATTAGTGGCTCTGCTGACAAATATAACAAAACGTTCTCGATTTCACAGAAATAATTTTGTTAGCCGTTTGCATAATTTTACCTGCAAACCTATTTAGACAAAATAATACTTTAATGCACTTTTTATTTAAAAAATCATGGAAGTTACTTAATTATCACGTCAACAAAATTAGGTTGCATTTAACCTCAATAGTACATTGATTTGTTGTTCACTATAGATATGGTTATACTGCCAAAATGTAGATGTCGCCCACTCAGTCATTTTCGCCTATAGCGTAAGACGATTAGAGGAAAAAACCAGACGTGGGCGCATAATACTTTTCCATCTTAACATTCATAGAAACCAGGGTTGATAAAAAAAATCATTGATTTAATTTTAAAAATCATGATTCTCTTGATTTTTAAAAAAGAAAACGTTTATTTCACTTCTTAATTTTCCTTAATAAATAATTATCTGTTCACTTTTCACTTGTTGGTACGGTAATTTTTTCGGTCACGAAAATATGCTTCTTTAATTTATACACGTTCATACTCAAGTATTTAAAAAGCTTAACACTGCTGTCTCTCTCAATTCTTACACGCGAAATTAAACTCATCTAATTCAGAGAATCCTTCAAAACGCTATTTACCACCTAATAAAACAATAGTTATGACAAGTGTTAAGAACTTTTACGTAGAAAACGGTTTTCTTCGAATTGGAAAGCGAATCGTCTTTGCAAAATCGTAAAATAATTGAAAAAAATCCGTTTTATACTTTACAGCATTAGTAAACGTTTATAATATGTCGTATAGTGCCATAAAATACACATTATACATGGATCTGGGCATAAAGATACAATGTATTTCTATAGAAAATTAAATTTTACGACATTATTTATTTGTATTTATTTACTGACATAAATTTCAATCAAAGAGGGCCATTTCGCGTTCGATACGAATGCTTAATATCAATGTAATATTTAATGTGCATTTTTCGAAAAAAATAACACCTCGTATATAACATTAAAGTGCCTTTAAAACCATTCGCCTGTTCAAAATCGCAATAATCTAACTGTCCGGTGACGTTTAACTACATTAACTTAGAGATACGACTGTACGGGGTATATAAAATTTTGTAGACAAGTTTGTTTTAATCTTCTCTATTTATGCGGCTGAGTTAAATAAAATTTCGATTTGTATCTAGGGTAGGGTCTATTCAAGACTATTTATTTTTGTAAAATTTACATTACATTTACGAGAAAATATTTTTATAAAAATATCGTAGCGTTGTGGTTTATTATTTTTAAATGGAATTTGAATCAAAATGCAATCAAACTACTAGGAAATGAAAAATGAGAACATTAGGCCACAACAAATATTCAATTCCCAATTAGGTATTGTGTAATAAATAACTGAAAATGTTAATACTGTCTGAGAGTCCTGATATTACTATTATATTCTGTAACAAAGTATAGAAGCATTAATTTTTATGTTAACAGTAATATCGGCTTTATACAGGGTGTACTAGAATGGAATGTCATAAATGAAGGAGTCTATTCCTTGTAATTTTGTCATATAAACATTTGCCATTAGAGCATACATTTAATAATCTTTATTTAAAGAAATGCATAATATAGCAAAGTTCATATATTGGTATCAGTTTGAAATATTATAAATTCAGCGCCTCTACAAAGGATGTCCGTTGCTATGATGCCCCTATGCAATGGTATACAGCAGGCAACGCCGCCTTATCGATATAAGTTATCCCCTCGGATATGAGATGTAGTCGAGCAGATGTACAATTGCGCCGATGTGGGCGGCCGGTAAAGAATTTAAGCTGATGTTCGGAATGACCAGTTCTAAAACAAGAAAGTGCTGTGCGAAACTGTTTTCGTGGAACCGGACAGTGCCGTACGATTATTTAGCCTTGCGCGGTAGTTTCCTCCTCATAAGAGAAGTAAGTCGTTTGTGCTATATTTACCTAAAATGATTATTATTAACTGTAATATTTCTTTCAAAAAATATTTTTAAAATGGCTTTTTGGAGACCATTTGATACAGGAGAAGATAGAGAAAATGATGACGGAGTCTATCGAATTGGGTTGGGAGTTCAAGAACTAAGATTTACACTATAAACCTAGGGTCTTCTTTTTTTGCCTAAAAAGAGAAAATAATCAAATGGATACAGTTGTCATAAAAGGCAGTGTCTATTTGCACCGTCTGTGTCAGTGTAAATTCGCGTGTACACGGAAGTATTCCATATAATGCACTTGTGCGTAATCCGATCTTGTCTGCCATCAAGGGCAAGGGAAATTATCTATCATAAAGCAACTATACTACATCAAATAATATTAACCTATTCAACCTAACAATCTAACCTAAAGAAATATATTCGTATTACGTATTTTAGTTGTTAATCGAACCGAAATACATCTCGCACAAAATGTAGTAAAAAAGGCTGTAAAAAGTTGATTCGAACCCTCAACTACACGCTTGAGAATCCGGCAAACCTAACCGCTACACCACGGTTGGTTATTGAGGAATCTACATACTTCTTGGTATATCAATATGTTTTAATGAATAAATCAACGGTCAAAGCCAAGATCGGAAAACGATTCTAGGGGAAGGAAATATATTAAATAATTTACCGTTTACTTTCGCATACACGAAAGTACACGCGCATTTACACGGACACGGACGGTGCAAATAGACACTTTCATTATAAAAAGAATGTTTGAATTGAATTGATTGAAATGCTGATTTCTACCATTAACCTTGTTATTAAAAAAGGGGTTGTTGTAGGTCACTTTGTTAAAAGAAAACAGAAAAATCAAAAATTTAGAAAAATTGATGATGCTTCAAAAGACGTTATCCGAAGGACAGTTTATAATTTTTATCAAGAAAATGAAGTCTATACTTTGGAAATGGTTTCGAATACATTGCGCGAAAACTCTACAATTATCAATCTTTGGAAACTTTAAGACGTGTTTTATTAGAGTGGGTATTTAAATATAAAAAAATTAATAACCGTTTAATAGTAATGGAATGACGCCGTATTGTGGAAATTCGACAGAAATATTTGCGTAAAATAAAAGAGTACCGCGAATCAAATAGGACGGCAATATATCTTGATGAAACATGGTTTGATACGCATGATACTGATAGTTATGGTTGGGTAGACAAGACTCAAAATTGTACTTTAAATGCGCCATGTTCAAGGGGAAAACGTATTATAATTCTGTATGCCGGAAGTAAAAATGGGTTCGTACCCAACGCACTGCTCTTGCCAGCCAGAAATATAAAACAGTGTTGTGTTGACTATCACGAAGATATAAACCGCGGATTTGTTTGAAAAATGGGTAACTGAAAAAAACGTTGAATGTTTGATCAATGTTCCATATTCATAGCTAAACTGACCGTTCTCGCAAACGCTTTGGTAACTGTCTTAAATTTTCATTTAACGCGAAAGCATGGCGACTCGATTTGAATTTATATCTCATTATATTATGACATGAATTCTTTGAAAATGGATACTTCATTCTGCCGAACCCGTTATATTGATTGTATAACAGGGATTCCAAATTAGCGATACATATTCCAATTTTGACCTTATGAAAGTGTAAAATACAATAAAAATACGTTAATATTGTAAAATCTTTAAAATTATTCAGAAGTATGGGAAAATATGTGAAAAAAAGTAGGTGAAATTAAAATAATTAGTGATATTAGTATTAATAATTAGTATTTGTGGTTTTTTAAATATTGGACCAGTGGTTTTTCAGCTATAATCTCCCAAGGACGTTGATAATTATAAAATAATGTTATTATAGTTTCCGAAAGCACGTTGCTGTTACTTAAAAGCTTCTTTTTTCTAGTTAGTTGATGATCCATTCTGTAATAGTGTGTTAGAATGAAATCATACAAACACGGTGTTATGTTATGAGAATGAGTAGCGACGTCTATGGTATGATAGAATAAAAAACGACATGAAATTTTAAAATGATCATATCTTTATTCTTACACAAGTTGAAGGACTTTACGATGCCGTTATCAAAAGAGGAAGGTTGGCGGGTGGTGTACATCGTAAAATCCGAGGTCGATTTGGAAAATTCGGCTTCACAGGGGAATGTAAAAATTGACCCTTCTTTGACGTTTTGGAAAATCCTGGTGGAGAATTATTTAACTTAATAATAACAGCTGCATCTCTCGTATAGGCTGCATCTTTTGTGTATCAATTGTTTTTGTTTATTGACAGAAACAAATCATTACGTCATTTAAAAATTTGAATAAAATCCACAATAACGGGAAAATTTTGTGATATACAGGGTGTCCCAATAGTGCGTCAAAGTCCAATATCGACCTTATTAGAAGACTTTGGAAAATTATTTTTTTATGGAAGTGGTATAGTGTCAAAAGGTGCACATTTTAGAAATATTTTGAAATATACAGGGTGACTTGCTACAGCGGAACATCTTCGAGGTCATTTTTTTTAAATAGAACACCCTATATATTTTTACATTTATGAATTCAGAGTAAAATTAGCTTTCCAATGACCTTCAGATTTTTTGTTTTTGACATGGCGTTACCGAGTTATTCGAAAAAAAATGAAAATTTTGGTCGGAACAAGATTTAACAAATTAATTCGGTGTGTGTGTATTATTACTATTAAGTAAGAAGATTTATTTTGCAATTATGTAGACAAGAGATGTACTACAACGATCAAATATTGATTATAATTCAGGACATTTCAAAGTAAATTTTCTCAATATTTTCAAATGGAACACTGTATATTATTGAGTTTTTGAATTGGCATGTTAACTCTCTACGATTTTTGTGAATAATATCCTATACCTAAAATCGACATTTCCAGAGATATTTTTACTTTTTCATTAAAAATCGTTAAATTATAATACTTTTCATTTCAAACTGATCTAGTAGCCATGATTTTGACATAAAGTGTGAATAATTGGAAGTAGTAATACTTTTTTTTCTGGGTACGTCTTGGTTGCCTCAGCAGTATTTTTTCATAGTTTAATTAAATTACATTTTGAGTCTACCTTAAATTTTTTTAAAAATAATCCTTTAATATTACAAAAAAAATTTCATAAATAATAGGAACAGGAAATACGGCATTAGGTAATACAAAAATTGGCACTATTTTAAAAATTATTTTGAACCTAATTTAATGAAATAAATAGTACCTAGTGTTTATAGGAACTGTTCAAAGTGATCTCCCAGTACGTCTACGCATTTCTGTAGACGATTTTCGAATGATCTACCGACATTTCTTATAATCTACAGCAACTTCCTGAAAATTTTTCATATTCTTTCTTTCATATTTTCTTTTGTAGTTATAGGAGCCTTTGTGCACTTGCTCTTTAACATAGCCCCACAAAAAAAAATCTATTTTGTTCAAATCAGGGCTTTAGGTAGGCCAACTATGGGGTCCTCCTCGTCCTATCCAACAATTTGGAAAAGCATCGAGTCGTTTAAATGTTCGTGAATAGCTGCAGTGTGGTGCATGTGGTGCACAGATGCTCCATCATGGAGGTACCACATTCTCTCCCTAATATCTCTGGGGACATCATTCAGTAATTCTTCCAAGCTGTCTTGCAAAAATTTCAAATAAATTTGACGATTCACACGTCCATCAAAAACATGTAGTCCTATCACATAATCCCCAACAATTCTTCCTCAAACATTCAACGACCATCTTGTTTGGCTATTTGTTAGTGAAATGTAAGGATTAGTTGTGTTGTAATAATGAAAATTATAACGATTAACATGTCCATTTTTACGAAACGTTGCGTCATCGGTAAACAAGACAAAGTAAAAAAAAATTCTTTGTTGTCCTATTTTTTGTTTTGCCCATTGACAAAATTGTATTCGGTTTTCGTAATCCCTATCAATCAGTTCCTGCATCAGTTGAACGTGGTAGGGATGAAATTTGTTTTTTTGTAGGATTCGATGGACTGAAAATGGGGTTATATCGTTTTCTCTTGCCAATTCTCTTATACTGCGATGAGGATCTTCAATCACACTCAAAAGTCTGCCTGTTTCATTTTCTTCATTTACATTTTGTGTTCGTTCCTTTTTCTCATATTCCACTTTCCCCGTATTCTCAAATCGTTCCATCAACCTCTCAAATGATTTTTCAGAGGGTTGTCTTCTTTCTGGATATCGCTTCTTATAAATTCGAGTTGATAGCAATCAATTTTTATCACTCGCATCCAGAACATAAACAATATCGACCATTTCTTCTCTCGAAAAATTCATTATTGGAAAGTGCGAATTTTATACCAAATTTATAACTTAAAATATGTGTAAATGCTTTGTCACAATAGTTAATAATTAAACGTCAATAAGATAACTTTCAATTATTCTCACTTTACGTCAAAATCATCAGTAGATCAGTTCGAAATGAAAAGTATTATAATTTAACGGTTTTGAATGAAGAAATAAAAATATCTCTGGAAATATCGATTTTAGGTATAGGATGTTATTCACAAAAATCGTAGGGAATCAACGTGCCAATCCAATAATATACAGGGTGTTCCATTCGAAAAAATTGAGAAAATTCACTTTGAAATGTCCTGAATTAGCGCTAGTATAAAATACACCCTGTATAATAATTATAATCAATATTTGGTTGTTGTGTAGTTGTAGTACATTCCTTGTTTACATAACTGCAAAATAAATCTTCTTCTTCCACACTAATAATTATTCTAACTTGGTCAAAGTAAAAATAAAAACCAGTCTAATTTATTTTGTTTCTATGATTATACAATAATTATATAGTTAGAAAGAGACGTGTAGAGTACGTACAATATTATAATACAGTAGTTTAATATAAAAGATGATGAAGTGTTGTCTGTTCTTTACACAGCTGGTTCCGTGGATATTTTAAATGACTAATAAAAATTATGTATTCAAAATTTTGATACGAATCTGTTCCAATTTTAAATTTAGTATAAAAAATTCACAACACAGAATAGTAATTAGCACAATCCTTGAAGAGTGTTATCCTTTTGGGTGACAACTAAAATATTTATTTATAGCTGCCACTTAATATGCATTTACAAGAAGGACATAGGCTCATGCAATCAAAACCATTTCCTTAGTTCCTCTTCGATAATTTACCCTTGTAACCAGCACGTTGTATCCTCTTCATTCCACGCAAGCTGAGTTAATGCATGCGGGTTTTAATATTGTCTTATTTATCCGTTCTCGAATTTAAAAATTCCAATGTTTGCTTTCTCAAATTTACCATATTCATATGGAATGCTGTAAATGCAAATAAAATTTGAGTATTATTTATGGGTTCGGTCTTTTAATATATGCTTTTTTATATTATTAGTGTTGAAGTAGTTGTTATCGGTGGTTCTATAAATAATTCATGATGTTAATTTTTTTAATGTAAAATATGTATTTATATTTTTCAACGAAATATTTAAATAAATTATTAAGTATGGGCATTTTAGTACTCAATAAACCACTTGAAAAATTAGACTATCAAATCAGACACCTGTCCTTAATTTTGACAAATGAGTAAGTCATAAAATTCCGTTAAAATAGATCATATCTTAATGCCTTAATCCGAGTTTTTTCTTAAATATGAATGTCATATTTGATAGCCTCATGTGTACTCCTGGCTTTGAAATAAAGACCTTTTAGAATAGTCCCCTGTGATTTATATTAGCTTGCTTTATGTAGGATGCAACCTAATTTCATAAAAAGGAATTCAATTAATTTATTCCCCTAATATTCATATTTATGCAGTCATGACTTCTGTGTAAAATATGTACCTATGAAATGTGGGAATCTTTCTGAAAGAGTTATACAAATAAACTATTTCAGACTATAAATTTAAGTTGATATTCAATTCATTATATGGTTGAATGACCCTCTTTAACCCTCAACTTAATTATGTTTTTTCTTAATTTCTAGGGGGTATACATTATTTCTTTTTAAATATAGTGTGTATGCGGATTGTTCCCCTGATGCATATTTTCTCTCGATTTTCACATGAAAAATTTCAAAGGAAAGATAAAAGAAAGATTTTACTTTGAATATATTTTTCATAATATATAGAGAGTAATTGTAGACTGTAGAGTATGGAAGCAAATAAAAATCTAATACCACAATAAGGAAACATTAACTTTTCATGCAATTTAGTAATTGAGGTATTACTTTCACTGTGTGATTTTTTGGCATATTTACTAAGAACTTTGCAAAAATTGTAAAATTAAAAAGAAAAAATATCTGGCGTCCATTGTGGGGTGCAGTTGCATAGCAACAGAATTGAGCTGATATTCAATTAATTAAGCTGAGTGATACTTATCCCTCAATTTAATTATACGTTCTCTTTCTCTGTGGAACATTGTTCCGCTCCTGTGTGAACTTTTCTTTTGCTTTTGAGATTTCTAAAAACCTCCAAAACACATATTTCATAATATATATGAAGTATTTAAAGAATTGGATGATGTAGAAATGTAGTGCCACAATCTGGAAACACTTCGGCTTTTATGTAATCCACAAACTGAGGTATGTATTGCTTCACTTTGTGGGCTCTTGTTTCTTTATAGAAATTTTAGTTAAAAGAAAAAAATATATATCTGGCGCCCATTGTGGGGCTTAGGATTTTATAACGGTCCATTCCTTCATCATATTATAACACAAGACAATGGAAGATAGTTGCATAGCAATGAAATGTGGGGATATTTCTGAAAGAATTAAAACTATAAATTAAGATGATATTCAGTCCATCATTACATGGTTGTATCACCCTCCTTATTTCTCAACCTAATTATACTTTTTATTTTCAGCAGTTTGAAGTCTATTAATTATTTTCTTTTAGATATACAGTGTGCCTGCAGATTGTTTGTCTTATGTTCATTTTTTCTATTATGTTTCATGTTTTGAAAAACTCACAAAGGAAAAATAACTTAAAGAAAGATTTTCCTGTGAATATATTTTGTAGTTATTATTTTTTTTAAATTAGAAAATACGAAAGCAAATAAAAATGCAGTACTACAAATTATAATTTTTTATATAATCTTGTAATTGAGGTGATTTTCATTTTGTAATCTCTTAGGGTGTTGTTTATAATCATCTTTATAAAAACTAATGTTAAAATGAAAAAATTTGCAGCATTCATTGTGGAACGCTGAAATTTACGATCCGTTTCTTAATTATATTATAATATATAGGACAATGGAGTATAGTTGCATAGCAATGAAAGGTCCCTGCAAATGAACTATTTAGGGTACAAATTTGATTAATTCAATTCATTATATAGTTGAATAACCCGCCTTAACCCTGAATTTAATTATAATTTCTCTTTCTCAGCGGATCATATCTGAACTTTTCTTTTCTTTTTGTTTCGAAAGAACCGCTAAAAAAATAATTTTAAAAATGTTACCGTGAATATATAAATCATAATACGTACTAAGGGTATAAAAAATTGGGAAGTATGAAAGCAAATTAAAATGTGCCATAATCTGGAATCACACTATCTCTCTTATGCAGTCTAGAAACTGAGGTATCACTTGATGGTTTCTTGTGTTTCTTTATAAAATTGTAACATTAAACAGAAAAAAATCTGGCGCCCATTGTGGGGCACCGGATTTTATAACGGATCGTTATTATTATATTACTGCATAAAGATTGAATTGATCCATTCAATTCATTATATAGTTGAAGGACTCTCTTTATCCCTCAGATTAATTGTAATTTTTCTTTCTTAGCGGATCATTGCTCCTATGTGAGCTTTTCCTTTACTTTTTGTTTCGAAAGAGCATTCAAAAGAAAAGTTACTTAAATAGGGTTACCGTGAATATGTAAATCATAATACATACTAGGGGCCTAAAAAATTGGAAAGTATGAAAGCAAATTAAAATGTAGTGCCATACTCTGTAAATTATAACGCTAAAAGAAAAAAATATCTGGCGCCCATTGTGGGGCGCCGGATTTTATAACGGATCGTTTCTTAATCTCATAACGGCATATAAGGCAATGGAGGATAGTTGCATTGGAATGAAATGTGAGGCTATTTGTGAAAGAATTATGCAAATAAACTATTTAGGATTATAAATTAAGTTGATATTCAATTTATTAGATGGTTGAATAGCATTCTTTATCTCTCAAGTACAATTTCTCTATCCTATATGGCTTTTTCTTTTACTTTCATGTTTCGAAAAATAACTTAAAAGAGATGTTATTGTAAACTTATATTTCGCAATATATACGAAGTATCTAAAAAAATTGAAAAGCATGAAAATAAATAAATACGTAGTCCCTCAATCTCAAAACACATAAGCTATTTGTGTAATTTAGGAACTTAGGAATCACTTTACTTTGTGGTCTATTGTGTTTTTTGTAAAACTGTAATGCCCAAATGAAAAAATATCTGGGGCCCATTGTGGGGCGCTGTAATTTATAACTGTCCGTTTTATAGCACATAAGACAATGAAGGACAGTTGCATGGCAGTGAAATATGAGGATATTTCGGAAATAATTATATAAATAAATTGTTTACAACTACAAATTAAATTGATAATTCAATTCATTCTATGGTTGGATGATTTTCTTTATCCCCCACCCTTTTTTCCTTTTCATGTTTGGAAGAATTTCCAAAAGGAAAATAACTTAAAAAGATATCGTGAACATGCGTCTCACATTATATATGAAGTGTCTAAAAAATTAAAGAGAAGTGAATAAAAATTTACTGCTACACTTTGGAAATGCATTAACTTTTTAAGTAATATAGAAGTCGATGGAGGGATCAGCCTTAAATTATTCATATTTACCGTTGCCATAATGAAGTGTTTTCATCATATTTGATTGTGTCCAAAATTAGAATGTCCATTAGAGATAAGTGGAGCCGTATTATTAATTTTTCAAAATTATGAATATTTAAGCTAGAAAAAATAATCCGATTTATTGTGACGTTAATAATTTAAAAAAATAATGTTTCTAATATTTCTAATGGTGGAGTGGTAAAATAGTGAAATTAATAACATCACAACATTTTTTTAAATTGACTTATTTAGATAAACGTCCTGACAGAGTTTAGCATTAGCCGCTCCATCATTCAGCTAGGGTACAGTCACACAGACCATTACACAACAGCCATTCCCTACAACATTATCATTTGCCGCAGCTGAGACTCGAATTCAGGAGTGGTGCAGCGACTAGAAGCGTTGCCTCTCACACAACGCCGTTCAGTCTACTGCTGCCATCTAGGTAACATATCATATTTCGCCTAAAGTACACTTTATGACGCAAACATTGTAATGGTCCTATTTCTGTGTGGAAGAAACTTACACACGTTCCAAATTTTATGTATCCAATTTAGAGTACATTCTCTACAACAAAGTATAACCAAAGTTGTCACAAAATTAATATCCTTTATTAAACAGTTTACGATCGTAAGTTTTAATTTATTAAATAATATGTCATCCAGTCTATTATATAGTTAATATGCTAAATAATACTTTTAATCCTCCATAAATCAGAATATTCAAACAGAGTTCCCGGTATACTAATTTTGGTAACTTAAGCACACACACGTTCTTTTCGACACGTAGAGTAATACATTCAGAAAAAATAAAAACGTTCATAAATTAAGAAAAACATGTGTTAAATTGCTCTAAATTGCCTGTGACATGATTTAATTTAGTTACAGAGTTAAAATGTCTACCAATTTAACTTATTCTCTAAATTTCATCTCAAAAACAATACAATTTAAATTAATAAAACTCTTAAATTGCTTAGTGTGTTTGTTATAATTCGCTGCACACATTATCGTACAAATAAAAAGATAATACTGAATGTTCAAATATAATAAAATGTGATTTAGTATACAATAAAATCTAGTATAGTATTTTATTTTTGCCTGTGAAACTAGTTTTTCGACGTAGTACCAACTATAAACCATATTATAGTATGACTTTTATTATTCCACCATTTTATCTATCGAATTTTACATTAATATTATTGCGTTCGCTACACTTTTTACGCCATTTCGAAATACAAATAACAATTTCCTTTTACAGGGGATTGCCGATTATTTCAATCGGGGAAACGAGAGAAAGCCAGAATTTTTATTTAAAACAATTAATAGAGGCTACTGAATAATTAATTGTAAGTAACTTACCATTTAACGGACTAGGATCCAGTGGTGGGGGACTTGAGGGTTCAGTCTTTGTCATTTGAGAAAATGGAAGAAGGTTTGCAGGAAAGATTCCCTAAAACCAAAGAAAATTGTAAACATTGATATTATATTTCGGGGTTCAAAACGTATGGCTGAGTGGATTTAGTTTCCTTTCTTATAAACTGGTAGTAATTGATTCTTAGAAACCGTACTGCCCTATGCGGGGTTTGTTTTTTTTCTAGATTGTGAATTCTACCCATTTTAAGGGTGGCGCACAAAACAAAATCGAATCATTAAAGAACAACATCGTAGATGAACCACTAATGACTTATTTTAAAGATATCTTAATTATCTTTCATTTTTGTCATCACCATTTTTGAGGTAAGTGCCAATGGTTTCACCTTTCGCCATTTTAACATTACATTTCATCGTCAAAATATACGGAAGCCATTTGGAAATTGCCATTTCTACGAAACTACTAACTATACAGAAATAAGTAAAAAAAACAACAAATTTATTATCATTTTACAAGCAATCATTTTGGTATTTACTATTTCTTCGCTAAATATAATATTTTTCTATTTATTCAACGAAAAACGTTGGAGGTATCCATTTTTTGTAGGTAACTAAAATTGCAATTCCCAAACAACCTTCAGTAATTACTACCTACTTTAGTAATTACTGACTTTTAGAAAAAAATGTACGGGACCTTTTTTTTCAGAATTTGATTTTATACCGATTGCAACTGAATTTTCTTTTGGAGCCAGGGCATAGGGCAGTTTCGTTCATTTACTATTAATTTACAAAAAACAAATTCCGATCGGCAGTTTTTTTCCTAAATCTGAGATAGTGCATTTATATTATACTCTTACGTTTTGTATAAATTAGTCGCTCAATTTCATAATGAATGAAATGAAAAGATTTTTAATATTCGAGACAAATTAGGTAAAAATATTTGACCAATATGAAGGAGTGTAAAAAGGTGCATTCATCTTTTGGAATACATTTAATCAAGAGGCAAAGTCAACCAAAAAAACTTTTCAGTCAATATAAATAAAAAAATGTGCACGGTTCTTCTCGCTTTTATTTACATTATCAAAAATCTGGTCCATAGTGGGACACATTTTTTAAAAAAATTATTGCGCTTCTTGTAAAATACTTTTACTCATAGTGGACGTATACAGACATATGTATGCTCACATGGAAGCAAACTGATAATAATTGAAACTAATCCTTAAAGTATTTTAAATTTTATTTAACACATCCCACTATATACCACTTGTTCCACTATGAACCACTGTATGGTTCATAGTGGGAATCATAGTGGTTTACAATGGATTTTTTTACAAAAACACTTATCAAAGCCAATTAATTGGTGACATCTTGTACAGCGTCACGCAGATTTTTCATAATTTTCATGAACATCTTTGCTTTTTTAAAAATTTTCGATAGCTGTGATCTTGGATGTCTCGACATATTCAAATTTGTAAAGAATGTAATTTTTAGCATATCTTATCATATCCCAGTATGGTCTGCAATATTTCTTCCCCCTATGGACCATTATGCATTCAAATAAAAATAAAGAAAATTTTATCAAAGTGGTAGGAGGACTAAATATAAATGGAAATAAGCAATATGAATGTCTTAAATAGCCCATACCTAGTTTTTGTTAAAAAAAAGTTAATTTCAATGAATTATTTGACTAAAATCTAAACACGCCATACAAAATTTTCAGCGGATCACTTGCCTTAATTGCAAATATTTGTAATTACATCGCACAAATAAAAAAATGCTGAGTAACTTTTAAGCGTTATTATGAACGTAGTATCTACACTCAAATATAGCTCTAACATAATGATAAAGAAGTCAGCAAAGTAAAATTCCCACTATGGACCGTGTATCACTATGGGATCACTTTACCCTATCTACATTTCACTTTTCACCATCTGCCTAAAATAACGCAATTATAATTATTGAACTGAGAATTCCATATCGAAGGAAACGAAGCCGTAGGAGGCTAATTTATCCTTCTAGCAGCAACGATAGTAGAGGGTTCACGGTAGGGATAAGACATGAGCGGAAAATTCACACGATGTGCTGCCTGGGCAGTGATTGCTTCAATTAATTCCTCGGATCGATCCGTCTTGCAGGTGCCGTTAGAAACATTCAAATAAAATTTTACTAAAATGTACACTGTAAGGCGCGATTCGTTGGAGTGGCCATCTAGATTACCAGATCTTAAGTCAGTTTATTTTTTATTATGGAACTATAAGTAAAAATTGCGCAATGACTTGGAAAGTTTGAAAAACATAATTTGGCGCGAAATTATAACACGCGGTAGCGCTAACTAGCGATCACGTATCATTACGTCATTTGATCATAAGAAGCCAATGAACACAGTGTAAGAAGCGTAGTTTAAGCATGTGATCATTGAGCGCTACCTGATCGCTCACCTTGATGAACGCGACCAATGTCTTTATTGAAAACATACCTTAAGGAATCGAAAATTTTATGTTACTGGAAAGAACTTCAAACGTTGCACAAGTTAAGGGGAAAAAATATAATAGTTATTCTTGGGTGAAATGCACACAACTCGTCGAATTTAGAAGATGGCGACCCTACTTAATATTGACTGGATGTGGCCTTATTGAAGGTCTTCATTTGAACGTTTCTCACGTTTTCATTTTATTAGGAATTAGCTTGACAATTCCTTTAAAAATTGTTTTGTTTCTTTCAACTGTTAATGTAAAGCTAATTATACGGCTAAATAATCCAGACTAGCTTTAAGATAAATGAATTTTCTCATAATTACGAGCATTAAAAAATTCTAAACAGGGAAAGAAGATTCGGATCTACAGTCCGGTTTCTAATTATGGCTCAAAATAAGATTTCACCTAATTCTCACATTTTTTTAAAACTAAAATAAGTGCAAAATAATTAAAATTATGAACAATAAGCAGTACATTAAAATTTTTACTACTAAAATAAACAGTTAGGCGTAATTATGAGAGAAAATAAGATTTTTAACGAAATTGAACACAATTACTTCATATCTAGTCGTACGATCTTCATTCAAAGAAATTTAAATTTTATTTAAATCGTTTGTTTTCGGATCTAATTTTCATATAATTAATGCTTGTAATGAAATAACAAAATATTTTTAGTTTCTTATAAATTATTACCAGTTTATTAACACCATTATCGTATTAAGATTGAAGTATTGTTATTACTCAAATTTATACCGATAATGACGAAATAGCGTGAGCTTTTTTATTACAAGAATGGAATGTAACATTCTTTAGTTTCAGAATACCGCATGAAAAACCATTTCTATTAGCATCTTGTGTCTGTATACTAGATTTAGAAATACAGAATTAATCTATAATTATATAACAAAAACATATTTTCCTAAAAATTGTGGTTATTATTCTCATTTTCTTAAAGTTCAGGCCGAGAATATTAACTCTAAAAATAAAAATTAGCTTCTACAAGCAGAGGCTCAGAACGCTTATTTTTCCAGCTAGAATTAATTAGAGTAAAGCTAGTTTTAGTTATTTTATCGGCAAGTTTTTCGACGATCTGCTGTGCTTTTTGCCGCTTATATACTTTAGTTTTGCAATGGGTGTTCAAAGGTATCTCCTTGGTTGCTAGCGCAGACCTCAGCATGCTTTGAATGTTTCAGCCGAGCCGTTGGGAATTCAAATCATTTTAGCATATTATCCGCTAGGCACCATTGTCAGTCAACATTATAAATCGAAAAAGAATAAATGGAAGTTTTCGATAGTGCTGCGAAAATTCTCATCTTAAAATTGGAGAACTTCAGATCGCCTTATTTAGATTAATATCCCGGTGAAGTTTAGCATTAGCTATTACACCACTCAACTAGGATACATGCACATAGACAATTACACAACAACCATTCCCTACGACATTGCCATCTACCGCAGCCAAGACTCTAACTCAGGAGTCATACAACGACTAGACGTGTTGTCTCTCACACAACCTCGTCCAATCCACCGTTGCTATCTGGGCAACACATGAAAAACGCCACTAAATACTCGTACTCTAGCCAGGATTTGAACCCGGAAGCCCTTGGTCTCAAATCTAAGACGTAAGGTTGAGTCACTGAACCGGCAAGTCTTAGCATTAAACTATAAAACTCAACAAAATATTCTGGACGATCGTACGTAATCGTAGTCGGCGATTATCACTAATGATAATCGTAATTGAGTAAGTGAGAATCGTTTCTTCCCTCTAATAATTTTTAGACTTCTTGCAAAGTATAAGCAGGGAAGCTTGTTTTAACATACTATGGGAGAATAGAACACACCTCACAAAGTGCGGGGTGGGTAATAAAAATCCATAGATAAATATACCGTGGAGATCAGCAAACAATGGCACATGGCAAATTTTGAGCACGAATTTAATACAACGATTACGATTTAGGTTAATCGTAATCGCCGATTTTGGATATTTCACGATTGATCGTAATCGCAGATTATTTAAAGAATTAACAATTTGCGGTTTTTAATTTCTGCGCTGCTCTATCAGAATAGGGAAGGCTATCAATAAAATATATTTGATTATATTTTATTTATCTACTGTAAAACACCAAGACTTTAGTGCGTATTTATTGATAATTTTATAGAAGGAAGTGTCTGTGAAAATTTGCGCAATCGTAATTTTTTTCGTCTTTGTGGGGTGTGCGAAGGTGATTTTTGGCCAAGATTTTCTGTAAATTTTGTTATGTTTGTTGAAGCGCAATGATTAAATAAAATTTACAAAAAATCTCGGTCAAAAGTCCCACCCCCACGAAGATAAATAAATTGCGATTGCGCAAATTTTTCATAAATACCTCCTACAACAACGTAGAACATGTCTATGAAAAAAAATCGCAAAATTGCAGAAGGAGGTGTTCTGTAGAATGACCTATTTATTTTTATTATTACCTTAATCCTTTAATTTAAGGGTATAAATATTAAACCAACTTCTCATAATAAGTCTTATTGTTAAATTATAAAACTCACCTAAATTTTCTAGATAATCGTACCTAATCGTAATAGACGATTATCACTAATGATAATCGTAATCGAAAAAGTAAGAATCATTGCCCTTCCATTTTTGACATAGACACATTAAAAAATATAATCAGGGAAGATAGTTTTAACGTATTGAACGAGAATAGAACACACCTCACAAAGTGTGGGTAGGCATTATATATCCATACATAAATACACCATTAAGACCAATAGACAATGCTCGATTTTAATGCAAAGATTATGATTAAGGTAATTGATTTATGATATTCCACGGTTGATCGTAATCGCTGATTATTTACGATTTAAGGTTGTCAATTTCTACATTGCGCCATATGAAAGTCTATCAATAAGACGCATTTGATTATAGTTTATTTATCGTAATACACTAAGACTATTTATTTGTATTATTTATATGGATTATTCCTTAATTTTATGGTATTAATATTAAACGGACTTCATATTGTTAAACTTTAAAATTCCTCTAAGTTTTCTAGATAATCGTACCTAATCGTAATCGACAATTATCGCTAATGAAAATCGTAATCATAATCCTAATTGAAGAAGTAAGAATCGTTATTCCTTCCGTACGACAACATATTTTTAACATGGATTTTTTGCAAAACATAGTCAGAGAAGCTAATTCTAACGCGTTGAGTGAGAATAAAACACACCTCGCAAAGAGTCAGATCTGCAATAAAATCATAAATCCTGATAGTTGAAACCTCCAAAGAAAAGAGAAGAAGACCCTCTCGTTTGGTCTCAACCCCTTTTAAAATGAACCTCATTTACTAATTTCTCAAGATATTCATAACCATATACAAAGGTTTTTTAATGTCTTAATATATAGTGAATAGCTATTCTTAATCGGCCGCACCGGTTGCAACTTCTACTAATAATTTATTAATTGCAGTGTAATATTTGTTGAATATATTCCAAGCCGAAGGGGGTGTCATACGTTAGAGGCCTCATAAGCGCTTGCCTCATGGCCAGTTCGTCTCAGTTATTAGAATATAACGTGAAAACTTACCCGTCCACTGATTGCGTTCTTCTGGTCTTGAATCCTGTCTTCGCTAATTTTATTTCTAATGGCTTCTAATTCGGAACTACTATATGGAAAATCTGACTGGGAGGACAAGTTCAATCCCACTCCGTTGGTGTAAGGCTGCGATTTTTTACCGAGGTTCAGAGGGGTGTTCTGTGAATTTTGGGAAAAATTCTGAGGTAATTTTTGACTAGATTGCGAGTGTGTAATAGTTAAATTTGGAATATTAGGAATACTTGATACTTTTGGGGTTAGATCGTTGGATTTAGGGGAGAGTGGTGTAGAGGGAGGCGTAGGGGGTTGGGAGGGGGGCGAACCCTCTTTCTTTAAGGGACTCAGGCTGAGGTTCTCGAAGATTTTACCTGAAATACGAAAAAAAGCGATGAGTAAATACATCAATATCATTTAATACTAGTTACTAAATATTTTGCAAATGAGTAATTCAATAAATGTTTGCCGATTTAACATTCTCTTTATTACGAAGTTCACAGATTTTCATCCCTTTCAAAAGGAGGTGCCTTGAGTAAGTCAGATCATTCATGATATTACATAGACTTTTCCAGACCTGGATTTGAACAGGGAACGCCATTTACAATAAGTAATTGCCTTCAGTAGCTTCGCGTGAATACTGACCAACAAGTAAAATAGGAACCCAAAGGAAACTAATTACAACGTGTTAGTAATTAGCGGCCAATACAGTTCCACAAAAAATGACCTCCACAGATTATTTGACGAGAACGTAATATTTTTCTTTATCATTTTTTTTCACAAGCCAGATAAAGGCAAATATTTTTACAAGAAAGTTCGATTGCTAAAATATATCTTTTTCACATAACCTTGGGGGCAATTTCTTTGAATGGCCTATGTTACTTAAAGTCAATAATATCACCGGCATGTTAGTGTTTTTGAATTATTCTAAATAATTGTCTGGCAACAATATTTAACCGCAATTTTTACTCCGCACGATGAAGTTAAAATTCATGTCTTAGTCTGAAGTACATAAGCATAACAGTATGAATTCAAACACCTACACATCCTTTATTCTATTTTAGTCCGGGGATTGTGCTGGTCAATTCAAACTGCAGGTCATATTTCTGCAGATAATTTGTATTGCGCAGACGTGTACATCATTTGAAAGAAGAACAGTTTCTGCTGAAGCTATATATGTTTGTCTGGAGATTAATTCTTCGACGATAGTTACCGAATCTGAAGCAATACTTTCTGCCGCTAAAAAACTTTCTACGAGAAGGATATCTGTTTGTCTAAAGGTACCTAACTGTTCCGATCCTTCCTGATCAAATGAATTGATACCGCGGTAAATGAAACTAAACGATACTCTGCACTCTATATATCTCTTAATAAACAGTAGCAATAAATAATCATGTAATAACCTGTATAATTTTGCAGGTGTACTGGGCATTGAACAACAAATAAACATATTAAAAATTCTATTACACTTATTGACAGCATGTATTTTTACATATATCTACGTCCTACGCTAAGGATGTAGAAAGGGAACCACATGACTGTTTCTTTTATCACTTTATCCTTTTTATTATCCACGAAATCATAATAAAATTTTATGCATTCATAAAGCTGCAGTTGGCTGGTATTAATTGGGTCCGTAAGTTCACACATATGGGTTTAATATTATTCGCTGATCGTCAAAACTGAAAAAGTTACCTTATAATAAAAAATAGCAAGATGGTGGACTTTTTCCTAAGCTCGCGTAATTCCGCAAATTGTGATTAAAGTAGTTCTGCTTTAAAATAAACTTTGTAATACTGTACAAAAATAGATAGGATACTCTGGATGCCTATTATCAAATTTACGAGCAGAGTACCTGAAGTAACTTCGCTAGAATTCTGATTATTTCTACTTTTAGTAAGTAAGTAACTAAGTAAAATCTTTATATAGCTCTCGGCTATATAAAAACACAACGTTACATAAAGGTACCAAGTAAAATAACATTTATTACCATCAATAAAACTAAAATATTAATGTTGTATATTAAGGACGTAATAGGAACTACGTGTAGTACTGTAATTTACCAATGATGGGATACTACTTGGTAATTCTTTTAAGGAGCCCTTTTATGGTAGTTTATGTGCAGCTGCTTTTAGTATCATTGCTTACTTGTTGAAAATATATTTTTATATTCTTAAGAGTCAATACCTGTTTTAGAGTGTTTTAGATTTCTTGGTTTGATTTATTCTTGTCTTGAGTTTTAAATAGAAAAAAGCGATTTCTCTCGTGTTGGCATACGAAAATTAACAAAAAATCTGCCTTACCCGATGTATTCTATAATCACTTTTCACATTAAGGTTTTAAAAGTTAGGAAAATTGCAGCATTGAGAGATAAGAAAAAGGAAAATATTGATATTTTGACTCGACTTTTACACATAACGGCGTTGCTGTTAATAACATTCATTTTTTCCGAACAGAAAGTGTTAACTGGTTCAATGATAAAATCTGACTTTAGATTATATATTGTCTGAAAGTTATTTGTGGCATTCTACGAATATTCTTTCCTATTATTTGGGTTTTCTACCACATGTATTATTGTCCTCTTCAAAAACAAATCACCGAATCTGCAAAATAATAGAATTATTGGAAAAAAGCCTCTGCGCCCGTGACGTTTACGCCAAAGGAACAGTCAGAGGTTATGTTTTGCAAATAATATAAATCGGAATAAACACAGAAATAATGTATTTTGCTGACGTTTCGGAAAGTAATCCCTTTCCGTTTTCAAAGCTTTTTTTGGAAGAACTCTTATTTTGCTCTGTTTGTCAAATACACAGCTTTAAGATTCTGTTTATGTTATTTCCATAGATACTTACTACTTACACAGAACATAGAACTGATGATATTTTCTTTACTAAACTCAAAAAAAGTTGTACACACAAATACAATTTATTGTTGTTATATGCCACCGTTAAAATAATCACTTTTTGAAATAAGTTATTACAATACTTTGTACATTGGTATGAAAATGCATATTTATTATTAACAAAACTTATCAAAACCTGAGACACTAATTGTAATTCCCACTACTGGAATAAGTTTTCTACTTTCGTTAATATTTTAAAAAGTTTAAAGAAACTACAAACAGAATCATTTTAAAATATGTTATATAATTCTATTGAAATGTACTTAAAGATGGAAAGCCGATACAAAGACTAACGTAAATAAATCATAATTTATATAGGAACACATCTGCCGAGAAAACAAAAACTATTTTCTCTGTCGGCCGTGGAGAACATATTGATTAAAAATTAAAGAATCTGTAGTAAAAAAGCAGAAAAGACCATTTAAAACAGAAAATAACTAATTTATCATTTATTCAAAACAGAAAACAAATGAATTTCCAGAGCCCGGCTTGATTAAATGAAGGATAGTGCGAGTGAGAAGGAGAACAAAAGACGGAAAGAATTGAAGAAGGACGCAGTATCAAGTAGTCCTGTCGAGTATAACTAAATGAAACAAATAAAAGAAATAACAGAGAGATATAATGAGCTAGAGAAGGATAAACAAATGGAAATGATTAATATTCAAAAGAAGAATATACAATACAGTAAAACAGGGTTAAAAAAATTATATAGCCTGAAAGCTTGTATATGTTTTATGCCCAAGAAAAAGAATTTCTAAATTAATGAATATAGGTGATTATTTATTATATCCAGTAACAGAAGGCGCTACATTTAAAACATGTTAAAATACAACCCACCTATAATTATAATTTTTTTACTGCTTAATAAAAAGTTTTAAAAAACCACGTAATTATACTTTTAACCCTTTATCTGCTTTCAAGAAGGGATCTTTATTAATATACCTCGATTTTCTCTATAGGCATATAAGGAATTTTTAAGTTGTGCACATTAATTTTGATGATAAAGCACATTTTTTAATGATTTAGTATATTTTCGGGACGAGGAATTTAAAAAAAGTAAATATTAACATTAATATGTAAACGTCGTTGAAGAATGTTTTTGTTGTCTTATTTCTCACTTCACGTATTTTTATACCGGACGCGGACGTAAAAAAACACGACTTTAACTTGACTGCTAACTGTGCTGCCGTTCAAATGAAATTGCTTAGTTACAGCTGAGCATTTTATGTAACCTAGTGTGTTATTTTTCAATTTCAAATTTGGAAGCTTTTATGTTAACAAATCTTCCCTTTGATTTTTATTTTTAGAATTGTTATTAACATTACTATACAAATATCAAATTATCTATATTAGGGTTTCAGAAGTTATTTTCTTTCAGTCCTATGCAACTTTCGGACATACTACTAAAATCAGAGTTATACAGTGTGTCTCGCATTTCACCACTACATCCCAACATCTCGGCCATTTGTTGATCGATCTAGATCGAATTTGGTATACTTATTGTGTTTCAGATTGTGATTAAAACGTTATTTAACAATTTTTTTTCGAAAATAAATACGCTTACCATGATCAAAATAAATTGGTAAAAATTAGGAATTTATATTAGCGATTGAGATAGGGTTTTTGTTTTTACAGAATCTTGTTCGGCATGATGTAAGAACCCTGTATACCAAATTTCGTTAAAAAATATTCTTCCTTTACAAAAAAAAAATCATATCTAAGATTTCAATAATATCACCCTACTATTCGAGTAATTTATTGTCGGATATTTACATAACTAAGTGTTTTAATTAATTTTCCAAGAAAAAACTGAAGAATGCAAGCACGCTGAAATATTGTAGTCTAGTTCTAAAAATATGATATTGTGCGAGCATATTGTAGTAGAAACACCAAATTAAATTTTCACATATAACAAACAAACACACCATACATTGTAGACAACCCCCCTAATCCAAAGCCAGGGCTGTCCACAAAGAAGTTACACATTTGAAAAAAACGAAGACAACATCGTCAGTGGGGATCGAATCCAGAACACGACAGGCAGTCTGACCAAGGGTGTTCGCCACACAATACGCTCTACCGCGCCGTTATCATTCAATTATTCTGGCTACAGGTCGAGCGTGTAAATTCAAACATATCCAAATTGTTTTTTATATATACATTTACTTAACGTCGGCCTATTTCCGCTATTAAGGCCTAACACCGATGCCTGTAAGCGAGCTACCCCCAACCAAGAATTTTGCCAAACTCCTTCTCTATCGAAGAGTAGGAAAGTTTTAGTTGCCCAACATTTAATAGACAAGGGGCCGATTGCTTTACATCCGCTTCGAAGGATGATATATTCACTACGCAATCCTCGCCTAAGATTGCATAGCTCCTGCGCATGCACTGATATATAAACCGCTAGAAGATGCGAGGCAAGGACACGTGTTCCCTTAAAACGGTCACCCATCCAAGAACCAAACAACGCGCCTGACGTTGCTTTACTTTACATATCGACAGATATGTACAGTAAAGACGCACCTACGCTTGCCCCCTCAGATCCAAATTAAAACGCACTCGCTTGTTGAGGACATTAAGGATGTATTTCGTTGGCATTAATGTTTCACAATTTTTAAATATAATTTTTTTTCTCTCGTTGAATTGATAATTTATATTATCAAAACAGATAAGTACCTATATAAGTTGCTAGAAGCTGACTTGCAACATACGAAGACGATTTTACAGCGTGTTTTGCTAATTTTCAACGATTTTGTCACGAATATATACTTATTTGATCGCAATAGCAACACTTTAATGGAATCCCAATTTTTGAGGTAATTTAAAAATACTTACTGGCACATTTATTTAAAAACCACAATGTCGAGTACACATTTACTGGGCACTCAAAATATGCAACAAAAACTTTGCGACCTCATTAAAATATCGTTAAACTAGTCGCAAAAGAAATCGCGCCCAGGTACGCACTTAAAATATTTAGATCAGCAACTCATTCGTTCAATTTTAACAGCGCGTTACGGAGTAGTATTATTAACATGTACATTCTAATACATACGAATTTTAAGTTCGGCTCTGTACTGTTCGGTTCCTAAATTGACTCGCTTGCCTTATAGGTTTTTAATGTGTGTCGGCTTGTTTAATGACACCATGCCGCATGTCCAACGGCGATAATAGTGAGTCGTAAAATTTTTGTTGCGCTTTTCTGAGTGCCAAGTATATGTGTACTTGACTATACCTAAACATTGTTTATGTGGAAAACGCCCCCTCAAATTATTGAACATTCAGGAACATGGTTGAAAAAATGAACTGAACGAAACATCAAATTTGTACCAGAATAAACGTCACAGCCTGTAACTGTACAAATGATAATTACAATATTAGATATTGTGAAAAGTCATGGGTTGAACGCTTGCTAAGTTGTAATTGCATGAAAAATTCTAAATTTAGACAAGATATGTTTATCACACGCTTGGGAAAACACTATTATTTGTACTTTAATTAACGAGCGACCATGTGCAGAAAGTATTGTCTTGTCTCTGGTCTTGTAATGGTGAAAAAACTCGAATTTGAAATTTCGGCGGATTTAAAGTTTGATGACTTCAAAATAGTCAATAAACGAATTTTAGATGTCCGTTTGTCCATATACTTGGCTGACACGTTTTTAAATTTTCTAGCCACACCCTCCAAAGAAGTGTCTACTAATAATTGACGAAAATCGAAATAACGCTCCAGTCATTCCTTTGAATATCTCGAAGAAATTCACAAAGGATATAGTAGCTATGATGAAATGGGTATTTATATTTTTGTAAAATAGCATTAGATTACATCTGTTTACACCACACTCGGTATTATTGTTTTCATTAAATGTGGAACATGACAATTTTGCAACGTTTTTATTTAATATTTTACAATAACCTAAATAATAGTATTCATTTAAAAATTGATTAATAAGGAAATAATTGAGCGCTAGTAACAAACAATATTCAAAGTGCAAAGTTTTGTAACAACGAAAATAAATTAAATAACAATTTGCCGTAATAAAAACATCATTTATAGCATTTACAGACAATTAATAAAATTACGGAGAAGCAGTTTTTCCTTTTTAAATTTGCGTCAAATTCAACGTTTTTTTACCCACTTCATCGAAGCTTATTAATAAATATGAATAACTTAATTCTGGGAATTAATATAAAACGAAAACAATTTCTCGGGTGTGGGACTTCTGACGGACGGTTTTTTTTGTAACAATGGCTTAAGAAAAAGTTAATATTTAATTATTATTGTTAAAAATGTACAAAGTCATCAAACAGCTGTGCTCGTCTATTAAAATTTGTTTAAAATATTCCTTTTAACTACGGGAAATTTTAATTAATTTTATTGTTATTTAAATTTACAATATTTTTCTCGATTAACAAATAGTAATGGAGTCGCTACTTTTTATTTAAAAAAAAATGTTTTATCTTATTGGATATGCAAATTACCTTTATTAATATCTAAAAATTTTAATGATTCTCGTCGTGTTCAAATATTGTATTTTAAAAAAGGTTATTGTTAAAGTTTGTGATGAAGTAATATAAGAACTGTAAATTATTAGTCAATGTTTGGATTGCATTGCATTCAGCACATGAGTAACAGTATTTGAACTTACGAACATAAAAATATATTAGAAATAAAGCTGAATAAATTTAGTCTTATTCCAAAATCTGGCATTAATAGATATGCACTTTCTCATACAATCTCTTGATAAAATCAGGTCTGTGTGTTGATTTTTGTCTAAGCTTAAGATCAAACCATAAAAAACAGCACTTAGAAAAGCTCAAAATTCAAGTGCATATTTGGTTGCCAATCTTTAAACCATCTGATTACTATTTAAGTATAAATTACAGTAAAATAGACATTACGACTGTAAACTGAGCAAATGAAAGTCGTTCAAACACTATTAAGATAGTTGCGTGTGAGTAGTAAACAGGACTTGAAGCTCTTGTTGACGATACTAACAATGGTTAATGTAAGATTCGATAGAGAATAAGAGACTATAAATAAAATAATAAAAACTCAACAACTTGCCATAAACCTAAAAAATCTTTATAAATACAATATAATATGTCAGAATTAATTGAGTTTTGTGCTAAAATACCGACCGAGTTGAAGGTATTCTAAGTTCGAACAATTTTTTTATATTTTAGCGCTTTCTGGTGTGTACTGGAAGGTATGGATGTGTCTGATATCAAGTTTACTCAATTGACTAACAATAAAAATATAGAGTTTATTCACCATTAAAGTTCAGATTTACAATAATATTCAATTATTAGCTTAGACACAAGCGCAGGTTTCATGCCCAAACGTCACTCCGGTGTTGCCGGTGTTTTGTTTTATTATACGATTAGGATGAAAGACAGATGAACAATGTTATGTATATGTTTGTTCTGTGACGTAACGGCCAATAACTTTGGATCATGTACAATTTTATGACGAATTTATTCAGTTAATGCTAATTGTAGGATATAAAAATGCATAGTGCATACTACACTTCTCATGAAAATTAACTCACCAGTAATAAATGATAACAATTTTAAAGTTGATTTTCTCACGAACCATCAAAATAATTTTGATTATTTTTTAAAAATTTTATGTTTATTATTCGGTATCGACGCCTTTGTATAAATTTTCATTCAAATTTACGTTTTGAGTATGTCGGGAGCAAGAACAAGTTTCCCCTCGAAATTTGAAACACCCTCTAGGTTGCACCAGCTACGACGACAGCGAATGTCTACTACACCCAAACTGTAGCCCCATCTTTTCTGAACAATTTGGTTTTTGATTCATGTCATTATCTATTTTCGAATGAGATACACAGTTAAGGATTAAAGAACTCCAGTTTAGTGTAAAAAATTCAAGATCTTAAGCTGGGTAGGCCATGGAAAACTATATAACAAATGCGTCAAAGTCACAAACTGTAATTTTCGTTTGCTCAAGGGTTGTCTGCACAAAGTGTTTAGATAGCAAGTTGTTGCGCTTCGTAACAGAAAGAAATCTCCAGGTACAGCTTACTGCTACCCTTAATGTCCAAACTATCCACCTTAAGGAGACTTCTTGTGGAACAGAACTTATGCTTCTAAATTCCAGCAACAAGGGCTAGGTTAAACGTAAGTCATCCTAGAGGAAAACTGCAATTAGCCAGATAACGTGCAGATCGGGAGCGTGTCTTGTTCGCAAACGAGTCCATTCAGCACCGATCCACGCGTAAGGGTTCTCTGATGGTCAAATAAGCGTTTTTCACAGTGCAACATTCGTGAAACCACGCTATTTAATGGAGGTTATGTAATGGTTTGGGGAAGAATTTCCTTGACAGCTCGAACAGAACTCGTCTCTGTCCGTGAAGGTTCCATGAAGAGTATACGATACATTAAGGACATTTTATCCGAACATGTTGTCTCTTTCATCCCTTACATCGGAAATAATTTCTTACACTGGTAGGTATGGAGTCTGACCTGCAAATAATCTAGATCTGAACCTCATAGAGCATTTGTGGGATAAAATGGGTATACGACTTAGAAACCGTCAGCCCTTACCTGCCTATCTTGTTGGCGTGGAAAATATGCTTTGAGAAATATGGAACGATATTGATCAAGACGAGATTAGACGTCTGGTTTCAAGTATGAGCCGTCGATGTGAAACCGTAACTAGAAGTAGAGGCGGACATATGCCATATTGATTTTATTCGTTGTTTTTTTTATTGATTTAGTTCTTTCATAATCTCACTGCTAATTTTTGTTGTTATTGTTGTAATGCTTAAGTTCTTCAATGTTTACTTCACAAAAAGTAAAGCTATATTGCCAGAAAGTGTCTGTGTTCTAAAAAATACTTTATGTACTACTTATAATGTGGATAGCTATGATTTTACACTGCAATAATCGTATTTATTTACCATGATTAAAATTGAAATATTGCGTTGGTCAAACACAAAGATACATACAAACACGAATTAAGGAACACACACACAAATGAACTATTCGATAGGAAAGGACAGATTGTCTCGGTTAGGAATCTGTGTGCATTGATATAAGTAGTTCGCTAAAGATAAAGTATGTGCGTTTATCAAAAATTGTATTACATTTTGATTTTCGTCATAGGAGAATGTAATTAGTTTTATGTCATTAAAAGAGCTGGTAGTGGGGAACGATCAGACAAATAAAAAACATAATACAACTTTTTTCTTAAGAGCACCTTGAAAAAATAGACCTCTCTCAATATTTTCAATAAATCTGATTAGTTACTTTAGGAACTTCTGCCTGTGGGTCAATGGACGTAGTTGTGGAGCAATAAGCCATATATATCACTTTTCTGTTTGGTTATCATGACAATTAAATTTTGTAGCCTAGCAGTTCAAGATAACTTCATACATTCGTCTATTTGATCGGCTTTACATTAAATCTAATTGAAAGAATAGAAGTCGGTGATTCTTACGCTTTTTTTTGTAAAGTATAAAAGATACATAAAAGATGGTGGCAGCATTCAAATAGGTCATGTGACGGTTTCCTTTCGTTGTTTATATTTTATCATCAATGCAATGTCTGTTGAAGAAAGGGAGATGCAGGTCGCAAAGAGACCTTGAGATTAGTTTAGTTTGACAGTTGTTATTGACCTTGTCAATATTATGCGCCAGAGGTTCTTAAGTAAATTTTTTAAAATTTTTATTAATTTTCTCTCTCGAAAATTAAGGGCTATTATAGACCCCATGTTATTTAATGCTTCTTGTTTGTCTGACCATTCCCTATTACTAGTTGTAACCTCCTTCCGCACAAGCCATTGGGGATTGTCTAATTTCTGTGGTGTTTATGTATATCCATTTATCTATGGTTAATCTGAAATCACTTTATAAAACATAATTTTTTATGCGAAAATCAAAATTTCCATGTAAATAATACAAATTTCAACTTTTGTGTTCGATAATTTTTCTTTATTAATTTTGAAATGTATTTAATTTTACTCCACTTTAATTTTTTCTAGGTTAAGTATGTCAGTGTTATTGTTTTATTAATAATTATATTTATATAGACCATACTTATAATGTTACATATCTTGCAGTGCCTTAAAGATGATGCAATAAACGTGACCAAACGTCGGCTTTCAATAATAGCTGTTATCTTTAGAAATAAGACCTAATTCAGATAAAAACTATTAAGAATTTATATAGTGATCGTAAAGAAACTCAAGAAAGTTGAAATTGAGCTATTACACAAAAATTTTACTATAGTAGAACCTATTAATCAATCTGAACTGTATGTCAATAATCGCCAACTGCTAGAACAGAGATTTTAATATTTTAGTACGTCTATAGTATTTTTAGATTTTTTAAACGATAAACAGTGGAGAAATATCCTAAAAAAGAAAACATAGACTATCCTAAAAAAGAAAACATAAATATGAGAAAACATGATAGGTACTGTTAAACCGATGATTTGTTGAAATTTTTCTATAATTGTTGAACATTCTATAGAACTGTCTTTACAGTTTTTAAAACAAATAGTTCTTGCAATTATAGTCATCGCCAATTAAGATGAAGAAGCGCAAAAAACGACATCTAGCCATAACATATAGAATAAAAAAAATTACAGCATATGTAGGCGGTAACGCATAGACGTCTACACCAATAGCGTATGCGTGACGTACGGCTTTCTGCGCCAAGTAACTTCTACATAATTGGCGATTACTTATATAACCGCTATATTTACAATTTTAATCATCTCCCTATGAGACCAGCTTGATTAGCAAAACCCTAGTCAGCATACTATGCAGTAGTTTTATAGGATCATGAAAAGTTGCAACACCATTCTTGTACATTATTGTTCTTAAAATGTATTTATGATGGTCGAATTTTTCAAAAATACTTTAGCTTGTTCTAAATTTCAGTATAGTCGGATTTTTGTTTTTTATAGTTTGTGTTTACAAGAGACGTTAGGATGGATAGACGCGCAGACGGACAGATACCCAGATAGACGGAAATTTTGAAAACTGTTCAGTTGTTCGATGACTAACATCGTTTAGACCAAGAGGTACTGAACTTTTCGTCGTGAGAACATTCTACGGTGCGTAGTCCTGTTTAAGGAGAAAACTCTTATTCGCCTCCCGATGATGTTGCCATAGTTAGTGAAACACGCGTAGAGTAGTGTATTCGAGTGTAGTGTTCAAATGTTTTGTCGTTTTGTAAAAGTGGTTTTTAGATGCCAAAGATATCGATTTGCGAAAAAAATCCCTCATACAAAATAGTCCCCACTGCCAGGATCAGGAACCAGTATAGGGTTGTCTCTTTTTATACAGGACTACGTACTATAAAAATTGAAGGAGGTTCTTAGACGCTCCTTCAGAAAAATTCACTAGTTCTTGGTCTAGTAATAGCAATATGATTTTTTGTGAGAATTTTAAGAAGTTCCTGGTAAATACTATATAATTTTCGTGAAAAGTATGATAATCATAGGCAACGTTTGTAAATTATTCAAAAAATATACCCTAGGTGGGATGGTAGTTCAGTGGGTTAGTGTGTCTAGGTTTCTCTCTGTGCACATCTAGCGAGGTGGGTTCGAACCCCACCTATTGCGAAGTAATTTTCAAATACAAATTATCCTCAAAAAGTGATTCGGATCCCTCTATAAACTGTGGGGCCCCGTCTCCTTTACTCAGACAAATTTAGATCTCCTAGACTTAAGAATATCACTCAGATGACCTGGAAGGCTGTTAATAAACATTTATTTATTTAATTATTTTAGACGTCAAATGTTTATCGGAGGTACATTTCAAGTAAACTGTGTGGCTCCGTATTTAAGGTATCTTATGACACTTTTAGTGATAAAAATTCCGAGAGGATGAGTAATTATTTTAATTAACCTTTCTGTATACTGGCAAATTGCTTACATTTTTACGAACGTAAAGCATAAAGACCATTTATAAAATAACGAAGTACGAAATGCTTTTGATTCGCGGCTTTTAGCCTCAAAACAAAAAACAAAGCGGTGTTTTAAAGGCCTTCTCTGATTAATAATGCGAATATCATAAGAACAATTGCACATCTCGAGTTTCTTTTGTTTTTCGTTGTGCTAGAGATGAAAAGAAAAAGAAAAAAACACTAACGTGCATATATAAGACTGGCGTTCAATTGTTTTGATAATAAAAATATGAAAACAGGTAATTTTGTATTCATATTGTACCTACGGAGTACAATGCAGTACTTGTTCATAAATACCAACTCGGTTATTATTTTAATATTACTTATTGAAATTTTACATCTCTTATGCCTTATTTGAATTGTAGATTAAATAAATATTAATGATATAAGAATTTCTAGAGGTTGAAACGAAAATAAAACATGCGGTCTTTCATCTCGGCATTGTTTTAAATATTCCACAAAAACTAAAAACCGACTCGGTTCTTTTTCGACCTTAACCCGTCGTGTCTTAAGTTTGAAATTCCCGCGGTACGACCACCCCAGCGCACCAGGTGGTATCTATATGAACTTACCACCCGCCGACAAAAAGAATTCGAATTTCCAGCAATATTAATCAAATTGTCATGTTCTATTATTCAAAATAAGAACAATGGAAAGTCGTATAAAAGGGTTATTTTTTTGTTGCCAGCTTCGTTCGTTTGTTTCGAGTTCAAAGCTTTCTGCGATTTAGTGGAGCTAAATTAAAAACCGTTGGCCAATTGTTTCAAATTTTAATACTCGAAAACTGTTTATTAAAATTACTCACAATAGTATCGTTTCACTTCTATCGGACTATACGTATTAGAAAATTTCTTTCAATAACACACATGATTGGTTGATTGGCATGTAGGCATGTATATATGTGTATTCTTTAATTGTTACAGGTTCGTTCAACTCGATATCTTCCCATTTTATCCATCTCTTATTATAAACACATTTTACATCTAGCTAATATCAAACAGTGTATTGAAAATTAATATGCATATTTTATACCGTACATTAACATATGTACACATCAGTTTATAATTGAAGAACACATAAAATCTATTTTTTTATATTTTTTTTATGTTCGTAGAAAGCACGGATTTAGAGAAACCTATCACATCCATCCGTTTGACGGTGTATGACATGTAAAACCTTAGTTCAATGTTAAATTGCAGTTTTAGTCGGTTTCGTATGCATTTATCACTGTCATACAGAGTGGTTAGTTTATCGTTGACGCATATCTCCTATTGCAACAAAATTTTAATATTTTGAATTCTAGTTTATGGTTTACTTTTGCATGCTGTCCATTTATGTGTCTTTATAACTATGGTCTATTTGGGAATGAGAGAGAGAGAGAGAGAGATAAATGAGACGCGGACTGGCCATGGGCGCACTGCTATTTCTCTTTACATTCATAGAAATTACTACATATAATGGTTCGACTTTTTCGTGATCTTAGGTTGTCCTGGAGCGACCTTTCGTAACACTCGCTATGATATTTGCCCTAATAGTTACGCATATGAGATAGTGGCTGCAAAGAAAATTTGATAGGGATTAAATAATTTATGACCCAGGCAGGTAGATTTTTACCCAAGAACTGACAGTGCGGATTATTACAATTAAATTTCTTTAAAAGTACAGAGTACCATACATGTATAAATGTAAATATTGTGCTCTTCGCCAGTGTTTAGAGTTCTTAGATAATATTGAAAATATGTAAATTTTTTTGATATACTTGAAACTCTAATAATCTCCTGATGATGCTAACTTGGTCAGCGAAATGCTTGTCAGAATACTGCTCTCAGTGTTTTTATTTTTGTACAACCTTATCAAAGGTTGCAATGCTCTTCGTGTATATTTTTTCTTAAAATATTTCCTGATCGATTTATTTCTCTAGTTAATACTTACTTACTGTTAAATTAAAAAAATTTCGACCCGAAGTATAAGAGCCATCCCTCCTGCAATCCCAGGAGAAAGGATAGAGGAAATAGTGGGCGTCTTATTTCCTGCGAAGGAAGAAGTCAGATGGGGAGCCACGGAAGTGGGGGACGTGCCCCCCTTTACAGAGGAAGAGCTTAAGGCTGCTTGTAGCAGGCTTAAAAGTGGTAAAGCTCCGGGCCCAGATGATATCCCACCCGAGATAGTGAAGATAGTTTCTGCAACTATCCTCAATTCTCAGGGTTACCCTGAGAATTATGAATCAGGCGCTGGAGAGTGGGGTTTTTCCGGACAGATGGAGGAAAGCAAGGCTGGTATTGATACCAAAAAGGAATAAACCGCCAGAGGAACCGTCTTCTTACAGGCCACTGTGTTTGTTGGACGCATGGAGCAAGTTGCTAGAATACCTTGTATTGGAAAGACTAGAGACTGAAATAGAGCAGAAAGGGGGATTGGCGGATAATCAGTACGGTTTTAGGAAAGGCAAATCGACGGTGGATGCTGTAAGGAGGATTACGGAGATTGCGAGGGAAGCCATGAACTCTAAAAGAATCTGTGCAGTAGTGACGTTGGATGTCAGAAATGCGTTTAACACGACGGGATCGGCTGAGATTGTCAATAGTCTGAGGAGAGTGGGAGTAGCTCCTTATTTGCTCAGAATCACTAAGAGCTATCTGGAGAACAGAAGAATTGGACGGGAGGCAGAAAATGGTGCACACTGGAAGAAGGTGACCTGCGGGGTTCCACAGGGATCGGTCCTGGGTCCGACCCTGTGGAATTTAATGTTCAATGACGTTTTACAGCTGCCTTTGGCGGGCGGTGTTAAGGTGACAGGGTACGTCGACGACTTGGCCATAACAGCTACAGGAAACTGGGTGGCTGGAGTAGAGGCAGGGGTAAATGAAACCATTATGAGAATAGAGTGGTGGTTAATTGGGGTGCAATTAGAACTAGCCCCAGAGAAAACAGAGTGCATCATCATTACGAGGAAAAGAATTCTACCACCCTTCACAGTAAGAGTAGGGCAGGCGGAGATTAGACCTAGCAGGGGCTTAAAATACCTAGGAATATGGTTAGACCCGCGGCTAACCTATGGGTTTCATGCACTGAAGATAGCAGAAAAGGCGGGGAAAACCGCCTCTGCCTTAGGGAGGCTCATGAGTAACACGTATGGGCCCAAGGCTAGCAAAAGAAGGGTATTATGCAGTGTGGTGCATTCCATTTTACTGTATGCGGCCCCAGTATGGGAGAGTTCGATGGCGGTACAGAACACCAGAAGGAGGCTTGAGAGAGTACAGCGGAGTGCCGCACTCAGAGTTTGCAGTGCTTACAGAACTGTGTCGTATGAAGAAGTCCTGGTGCTAGCGGGGGTCCCCCCAATAGATCTACTGGCCAAGGAGAGAAGAGAGGTATATGAAGGGAGGGGGAAGCAAGAGGCAAGGGAGAGACTCCTCGAGAGATGGCAGACTAGTTGGAACAACCGGTGGAGGACCGAAAGATCAGGAGATTATTGGAATCCTGATAACCTAATTAGGTATATGCTGGAATCGGAGGAGAACTGGGAAAATGTAGCACATGCTCTAAATCGAATAATGAGGACAAAGGAAGAGGATAGAAGAAATCTAGCCCCGAACCCCTAATTGCTTTAACAGATGGGGGATGTAAGGGAACACGTGGGCAGTTTTACTAACACCAATAAAAGACGAATGACCCATGGCCTGATGGAAAGCGAAAGCAGTTCCAGGTTACGTGGAAACACTGATCCAGGAGGGATTTTAGTCGGTAGAAGTCCGACACTACCCGGCGCGGCAGACCCTAGCGCCGGGTGTCCATGTAGGATTTCCCCTCCACCATAAAAAAATTAAAATAACGAATTCCTTCTTCTTCAATTTGTGGGATATTAAAAAAAAATCCGAAAAAATAACTTCGGAGTCCGGCAAGAAATGGCAAAGAATTGTGTACCACCATAAATCAAAGACATGTCGTTAACCGATCACAGCACATTTAACACATATCCTGTAGAGTAAGGATGCAAATGCTCCAATAGAAAAACCACAAAATTGAGGTATAGTAATATAATTGGAAAAAAGAAATAAAGACAAATACACAACTCTGACGGAACCAGACGAATGATGTCTTTTTTGGATTTGGAGTGGCACTAGCCGATGATGCACTGCAAGCGAATAGTAATATATTTTGCTAGTATTATGTACGGTGCCATATTCCTAAATGACATACCATACCATACTCGTAAAGGAGACTCCGTATTCCCAATTATATTTATTCTAGTCAGCCATTAGCTAATGTGCCACCATCTTGTCCGGAAAATCATCACTTGGGAGATTATACCTACCATCTCGACTACCAGCATAGGACAGGTATATGTTCGTCTGTCTCTTTTTAATTTGTCTTCGAATTCACCTGGTCTTAGCCAGTAAATTTACCAGATCATTACTTTCTGTAAATATTTTTGCCTTGTTTTGCTTACGAACTCATAGTAACTATTTCGTGCTTTCATCATTCTTTTATTTATTTATTTTTAAATAATTTTCATCTGATAATAATTTTTCACTAGAGTTAGATTTCATTCACACATTCACCTAATTAAAGTAATAGTAATTTTGTTATTTTTTTGAACTTTGCTTTGTTTAACTTGTACTTTTAATGACATATTTTAAATTGCTGTGATATTTGTTCCACTTTCCATTGTTGTAATATATTGTGTTTTGAGACATTCTAGTTTTATTTATCTGTTTGTGCGTTTGAAATTTCAAAGTTTAAACCACCAATCAAATTATTTTACTCTTGATTTGTTGAATTTAACAGTTTGAATTCGCAGTTAATATTTATATTGGCTGCGTGGCGCCCAACTTTATCTTACCTTATTATCTTGTATTAATTCTCATTTTATATCGTTTTTTTGTGTTAACTGCTAGAATCACTCGAATTTTAAGATTCCAATTTTTTTTTGTCAAATTGCTCACTGAAAATGTACTGTTAATAAATAGTAAGTCATAGACAAATTTGTATTTATCTGTTAACTTTTCAAAAATGGGAAATGCTCTAAACGGAAGTCGAAGAGTCACTGAACTGAACACTGAACGCATGGCCCACTGATCATAGACAACTAAGACAGCTGATTACCTGCAAAACAAACAAGCGGCACTTGTGTTAACGTGTCGAGATTGCATAAATATAATAAATTACCTCGGATCGCTTTAAAATTTTACAGAGGCTTTTCCACATAAAAGACTAGTATACAATTTTATTTTCCGCATGTTTACATAAATCATCCTGTATATCGCGGTCACATACGTCCTCCAGGAACATTGAATTAAGAATTCCAATCATGTTTTCTACTGGGAATTTATCTTGTGATTTGTTCACCGACTTCAATAAAAAAATTGTTGCCTTTTTTGTCAGCTATTTGCTTATCATTCTCAATGATTTTGATACTTATATTTCTATTTTACACATATTACAGCAGCATTTGAAGTGAATTTTTATATAGTGCAAATACCCTGTTTTCATCTGTCGCTCATGACTGTAATTAGAGTCAAAAGTGCTGTTTGGTGACGTCATATTATTGGCTGTGCACCCAATAAGTTCCAGATATGAGTCGTTTCCTTAATGTGGGCGGAGCCTTCGACGTAATTCGACAATTTCTCCTACATCCATGAACCGATTCAAACAATTTTCTGATGGGCTTTTAGAGAAAACTCGATAGGATCGCACTGGACTATTTTTTTTTGTTGGGTGGAAAACAAAGTAGTACTGGACTTGGACTTACAGGTTTTCTCGTGTGAAAAACATTTTTATTTTTGTGACCAGTGCCATTCTATCGAATGTTCTCTAAACGCCTATCAATTTTGTAAAATCGGTTCAGAGATGTCGGATAAATTGTCGAATTACGAAAGCATCTTTTTAAAACTGGCGCCGCCACCCTTAAACAACGGACAAAATCGATAACCAACAAGGGAATACAAATTCGCGTGAGCTAGTTTTGAATATATTTTCTTACCAATTTTTACTTTAAAAACTTCCATCAACAATACAAGTCTTTGACTTATAGTATAACTTATAAGCATGCAAATTTTGTAATCGCAATGAAATAAAGCAAATTTCAACGTCTTTTATATATTTCACGGTACTCAACTTTTGTCGCTATAGAGATAACGGAAATTTAACCACCCTGTATATAGAATCGAATGAAGGCTAGGTCTGAAAACACGTTATTTTCACACTATTCTGGCGCACCTTTATACCACACGTATCTATGCAACATAATTTTATTGTAAATTGGGTTAGATAATTTTAAACAATTTCACTCTATATCGGCGCATAAAAAATTCTAATCATATCTGTCGATCGTATTATGTGGCATTGTTACATTGAAAATTTCACTTCACCAAAAAATGTGATGACTTATACGGGCTATAGCTATAAGTTTATTAATATTAATACTCACGCATGTGCTTTCTATTGTCGTATACACAGAGAAACTAAAGCTCAAAATCGCCTAAATGAATTCCTGGTATTTCATCTTTAATTTAAATTACAATTCAACTTCCTTACTGGGTCTATTTAAAAAACATATTCTTAAATACACAGCTGAGCATACATACACACAAGTTATTTTCAAGTTTCTGATTGTTTCTTGAATATTTTTTCAGTAAATATACATTTATAAGGCGTAGAAATTTTTATTACCTTTTTCACACTGGAAACTGTTAGTTGATTGTTTAACACATTCATCAAGGAGGTCTCGATACTCATGAACCAAGCACGGACATGTAATTTAGCCACATAATCTTTGTTTAACGTTTCGTTGGCTTTTTAAGTGAAATGGGATTTCTTCAGACAATAATTTATCGTGTTTATACTTTTACAGCCTTATTTACGTCAGATTAATATGATGCAACGATAATTTTTTGCAATTCTACTGAAATATCAAACTTTTAGTTATTATTAATGTCAAAATGACATAGTTTCTTTTATTTAAAATCCTTTAGACCACGTTATAAAGGACTGTTTATGATATAGTTTTAAGGCTATAAAGTACCTCTTTATTGTACTAGTAAAATAAAGTTATTTTATTTTACTATTATATCGGATTTAGACGTTTCCAATAATGAGCCGATGTCAGATTTTGACGTTTTCAAATAAATATGTACAACAGTCATAAAAATGTCATTGAATTTATTTTTTTCGTAAATAAGCCAAATTTAGCAGTCGGACATAAAGGTTTGTATGCAACTCATCCATAATTAGGCTTCGTTGAACTCGCCCTCTTTATGGTCTTGCTCGTTAAGCTCGCTCGGCCATAAATCGGACTCGTTCAATAAAGCCTTTCATTATGGACTTAATACATAAATGGCTATTATTTCAGCAGAAAACATACAAAAAGCATAAAGTTGCATAAAGTACTCACTTTACGCACGCTGTGTAGTGCGTAAAGTTAAACTTTGCACTAGTGCGTAAAGAAAAAAAGTAAAAAATGCCTATCGGAGCGTCTGTAATAATTATAACTTATTTTAAAATTAGATTAAATTAGTTAATTTTATGTAGTCCGTTTATTTATTATCACTGGGTATATTATTATAAAATATATCTATTTTTGGTGTTCTGTAACAGTCATGCTTGAATTATTTATAATTTTGAAGTTTCATGTACATTTTTAAGGATTTCATTTATTTAACATTAAGTTGGCCAAGGCGATATTGTCTGAAAGTTATTTGTGGCATTCTACGAATATTCGTTCCTATTATTTGGGTTTTCTACCACATGTATTATCCTCTTCAAAACAAATCACCGAATCTACAAAATAATAGAATTATTGGAAAAAAGCCTCTGCGCCCGTGACGTTTACGCCAAAGGAAAAGTCAGAGGTTATGTTAGTCAGAGGCGATATTGTGATTTTTATACGATTAAGCAAATTTGACAGTTAAACGTATAACGTTTTAACATTTTTCAAGTTAGTTAGTTAGTTAGTTGCTTAGTTAAGTTTCATATTATTAAAAGATTAAGGTGAGGTAAGCTTATATTTTGATTTTTATATAATTTTTAACTTCAAATTTAATTTTTTAGAACAATATTTAATTTCGTTTTTATTGTACGAATTGTAAAAGTTATTCACATAATTTTTATTAAAGCAACAAATTTTGTTAAGTACCGACGTGTTAATTTTTTTATATAACAAGTACATCTAATTAGAATGTAACATTATTGTAACAACTAACCTTGCTATCTTATTATTTTACTTTACGCACTAGTGCGTAAAGTGAAATACTTTACACACTAGTGCGTAAAGTAGAATTTTTAACCACTGCGGTAGTAGAAAAAATTGTGTATGCAATTCGTCTGTAAAATGCCTTTTTTCACTTTACACACTTATTGCATAAATAACTCATCTCTAGAAGTAAAATTAAAATGTCAAATTTATATGCCTGATAATGGACAAAAGAAACACTTTCATTTAGTAACCTCATATCTACTTTACTTAACATAGCAACTACTAAACAAACAATTGACATTGTGACAGTTCGTTTATGATTTAATCGCATTTTATATGATTATTATGGATTCAGAAAATGAATACAGTAACTCATGCACACCCCCCAAGTATAGCTGAAACGGCAAACTTTGCTTCCGACAACATTTTGCCGGATAAATCCCGACAAAGGTATGAATTTGTTTGGAAGAAATGTATGGATTGGGGAAATGAGAACCAAATAAACTCTTCTGACTTATATTAGTAAAATATCGAACGACTTAAAGCCATCTACTGCGTGGAGTATGTATTCTGTGTTACGCAATACGAATTACATCAAACATAACGTGGATATTTCGAAATACGCCAAACTGAAAGCATTTGTAAAGCGAAAATCGACAAGGTTCAAAAGCAAAAAAGCTAAAGTTTTAATAACACAACAAATGCAGACATTTATCAATGATGCGCCTAATGATAAATTTCTGTTTACAAAAGTGATTATTACATCATTTAATGTTATTAATGTGAAAATACATTTTAATCATATTATATAGGTAGCATTAATTTTTGGTATTGTTGGAGCTTGCTGTTCACATGAATTACGAGATTTTCAATCAATTACTACTACATTTGTAACAAGTATATAAATCTCCGTCCATTAGGAATAAACAGTACATCCTTCCGATTCTTCCTTGTACGAAATAAGTGATGGAATCAATAAATATGGAAATGTTCCAAAGCAAATTGTAGCATTTCTGAATTTACCGGATGTTCAATCGTATACGGGTCATTCATGAAGAAGGTCTTCTACTACTGTTCTTGCAGATAGTGAAGCTAATCTAACAGAAATAAAATAATACGGAGGTTAGAAATTAAGCTCAGTGGCAGAACAATATATTGAAGACTCAATAATTTAAGTTTACGAAATTTGCTTTTTTTTTTCTTATACATTTATTTAACGTCGGCCTATTTCCGCTACTGAGGCCTATCACCGACGCCTGTAGACGAACTACTCCCAACCAGGAATTTTGCCGAACCTCTTCCCTTAAGAAGAGTAGGGATCTTTTACTTGCCTAACATTTAATAGACAAGGGGCCGACGGCTTTACATCCCCTCCGAAGGATGGTATATCTCCTATACAACCCTCGCCTAAGGTTGTATAGCTTCCGCGCATACACTGATATACAAGCCGCTGGAAGATGTGTGAGGCGAGAACGCGGTTTCCGTTGGAATGGTCACCCATCCAAGTACTAACTGCGCCTGTCGTTGCTTTACATCGCATACCGAAGTATGTACATAGTAAAGACGCACCTACGCTCGCCCCTAAATTTGCTTTAAAAGTCATATTTTTTGACGTTTGAATAAAATAGTATATTGTTTTATTTAGAGTGAATGTGACATTTTTGTGTCGACCATGTACTTAACGGAAGCTGCTTTGCTTAAAATTCAAAATATGTCAATTTACATACAGTACTTTTAGCCAGCAATAAAAATTTTCATCTATTATTACCCCCTAGGTTCTTGGCATGAGTTGAAAATGATAGATTTTCTTGATTAATTTTCAATTGAATAGATACCTTTAAAATATGTCGATTATTTTCACAGCAGAAAGAGTATCACCGATTTGGTGGGGTTAATAGAGGCATAATATTATGGAATCTCAAAAATTAATTTATTGCTAATCTGCGAAGTGTCGTATAGAATGTCCAGCAATTATATAAAAACTAATAAACCAGCAAAGATTATAATGTACATATCTACATTAATAATTAATGTATTTATCTATAAAACATAAACTTTTACTCATAAAAAACTAACATATGCTCAGTGAAAACACGTTGAAAACCATTATTGTTAGTACCATAATTTTAGTGCCGCCCTCCAGCTGCGTCCACTGCATTTCTAGTTTAATTTACACAGTACCTTTTAACATCTTCCTAATATTCATGTTTTCATGTTACGTTGTTCTCATCTAATACATATAGCTTAATAAAAATCTATAATATAATGAGATGCTAATGTCCTTTGTTTTAGCCTGTGGCTATGTTTTGACAGAGCGAGACGACGTCTGGATTTAACGAAATTGAAATTTGTTGCAAATATGTACATTTTTTACTCCAGTACGTATATGTCTATTTTTTAAAATAAAAATTCAAATATAGTCGAATGCAATCAGCTTGGTAGTACTCCTCCAGTCAATTTAGGTTTCTGTCCGGAAAGTTTTGGACAAGTTTTTTCTCTGTCTTCCTTTATGTTTCCTGCGGGGTGCTGGCCAGGAGTTTCAAGTTTGTCACCCTATAACTTTCCTGCTTAAAAAGTTATAAGCGGAAAACCATGAAAAAATCGAGTTTTTCTCAGTTTTTGCCCTATACTTGTAGAGGGTTAAAATTTTTGGAAAAAATATTGCGTTAAATTAAACTAGAGAGGTTTTCATTTTTCATATACATTTTTTTTTCAAAGATGAATATTAGTCTTGCCATACGTGTAAAATGAATAAGCGATATATTGAAATTTAGACATTGGAGGGCGAAAACGCGGTCCAATCACTATACGTCCATTTCAATCGCCAATTTGAAGCTCTTGAGCTACTTTTGTTGTTGCATTTAGACTACGTTAACATTTACTTACTAAGTTCTATACCTTTTATAGCACTAACAAAATAAAATGAAATCAGGGGCTAGGAAAGATATAAAAACACAAATACTCCGAAGTAGATGAGAACACCAATTTTTATTATCTAGTAATGTACGTCGACTTAAGTAGGAATTATAACTTTTATAAGTTTGCTAAATAAAAGTTAAGTGTAATTATAAAATATGTGAAAATCGTAAACAGGAAAAAGGAGAGAATTGCATATGTTATCTAGTTCTGAAGGGCCTGGTTGGGGGTTTTGTTGGATGTTCTTCGACGAAGCTCATCGTTATCTTCATCACTTGATGGCTCAGGCTGTGGATCCATTTGACTCGAAGTACCCTGGACTATTGGATCATCAACCTCTGCTTCCTTATCATCTTCGGTGATGAAGGAGTTGGCGTTGTCACAATGGCCATCAGGCAGAGGAGCGAACAAAACAAACCTGCTCTCTTACACGCATATTTTCCACCGCACTTGAAGGATATTTATCACAGAACACCTTCTGGCGTGGAGGGTTTGATAGTCGTTATGGGCGTGATGCCTCTCTAGGCCCCTATTGTAGTCCCATTCCTCAGCTTTCTTACAGTTTCCTAGCCATAGCTGTACTTGGTTGTAAACTATGAGACAGTGATATCGAGCTGCATCTTCTGTTGGGGGGAGAGAGGCTGGATATATTTGTAAAGGTCTTGAAAGCAGATACTATGTAGCACCTGTATCTCAGGCTGTTTATGGAAGGTATTGTTTTCCTGCTGTATCCGAACAAGTTCACCAGAAACAGCAGCCCAGTTTTAATAACAACAATAGCAACTGCGTTTTTAAATATATCGACCACATGTTGCAAATCCGCACTTGAAGGTATACTGTTTCGTCTTGGTTGTGCAATGCAGTAGCAGCAATATATCTATTCATGGCATGTAAAAAGATGAAATGTTTGGCAACTAATCTGTCGACTGCACCCAATTAGAATTACCAGAAGGTCTACATCTTCACCAATGACTATCACGTTATCATGGTTAGGTTCTATATTGGGAGTAGTGTTGATAGTGAGTGTGTCGACATCTTCTTTAGCCTGCTTGCAAACCATATTATCAACGCCAAATCTACTCAACAGCAGGGCTATTAAATGGTATTTGTTCTTGTAGCTTGCGAGAAATTTTCCCTTAGAAACTGTGAACACCATGGCCTCATTAAAAACCTCAGCAGATACCGTTTTGCAGGATCGTCTTTCACGCTCAGCAAATTTAGTACTCATTTCAGTAATGTTTTCTAATAACAAATTCGCATTGGTTTTTGACACTCGCGGAAGCGTTTTGAAATTTATTTCATTAGTTTTTTCTCATTGCGTTTCTACAAAACTTTATATTTTATATACCTTTAAGTTACCATAAAAAATAACTTTAATTGTGGTCAGTTTCACAAATTGGTAACTGGGAAATTTTTAATGATTCGCGCACACAAATTCGAGTCAAAGATGGAACTAATATATTTATGGAATCCACTGAAAAGAGCAAACTGATGAAATTTTTAATGATCTAATGATCCGGTGAAGGAAAATTAGTTAGTCATTAATAGTGTTACCCGCATTTTAGCAGGCAAATTGATCGTTTGACTTTCCTTTTACCGTCTCTCAGTTCTAAGTACAATCAAGAATGCCAAAATCAAGAATAAATTATCAATATAATTAATTAATCTTTTTAAATCATATTTAGTAATGTGGACTTAATATGTCGTATCTGGTAGGTTTAAGCCTATCGAATACCTGAGTTCTTCAAGGGTCCATATTAGACCCGTTGTTGTTCAATATCTTCATCAACGATATCGTAGAGTTCAATGCTAATGACTTGAAAATATTCATACCATTGATACTTTTGATGACTACTGCCCTGATGTCTTCATCTTCAAAATAGCTTAGATGGGGCGAATGAGTGGTGTGAGGCAAATAAGCTGCCCTAAAATACTGAAAAATGTAATACCATAAAGCTTGTGGAAATTGAAATATATCCAATGGTCTAGATATTTTCACATGCAGCCGTAATGGCGATTTATTTTTTTCTCCTTATAATTTTAGTCTTTACTTCTTTTGTGCACATTCACTTTTAATACTCATGTATACTTTCTTTTATTAATATTATTTATCTCGTTAGTCATTCATATATCGCTTTGCTTACCCTCATGTTCTGTAGTTGAGTTTATTTGCTTGTAGGGCAGTATTCTAAATAAATAAATGAATAATTTTCACATTTAAAAACCTCTGTAATCGAGTAGCTGTGTTATTTTAATTGTCTCTCATACTTTAGTAGCTGCTTGTTTGAAATCATTAATTATCTAATGTTTTTATTATTAGCCACTTTTAAATCCAATAAAGTCATTTGGTAGAAACAGGTGCACCTGTCAACACTTACTGTCACAAATTTACAACAAATTTTCGCTTACAACTTTTTAGATGTTAATATTTATTTATGATATGCAAGTTCAATCAGTTCATCAGAATGAATTTATTTAATGATCAAGTTGCTAGCAATTTTTTTCTCTGAGCTGCCGGGACACTATTCAAGCGTCTTTGGGAAGCGATTCTCAGATACAAAATATATTGACTTGTGTAACGTAGTACTCATACGAAAACGTCCCCACCTTTAGAGCCCGCACCCATTGCAGGGTTGTCTCCTCAGACAGAACTACTACCATACAAGTTGAAAGAGGGAAAACCAGCTCTTAGTTTATAATAAAAGTTTAAAAATTAAGACAATAAAATAGCTGTAACTAAAGTTCCTCTTTCGAGTTTTTTTCCATCATACCTGGCACATCTTAATGTGTCGGTTAACTATTTTGTAGGAATTTCAACAATCTATACAGTTTTTTTTATAACATTACTCTGCTTAATACTACGAGTATAAAATTCCACTTATCTACAAAGTAATAGAAAGAATTTAAATTCATTTATTGAACATTTACATATCTATCTACATACATATCTTAATTATCAGAAAATGTTCGTGTCAACTTCACAACAAAAAGATTAGGTGACACCTATTAACATCGGACAGTTACATTTTTAACAAATGTCTGGTCAAATCTTGGGCGTGACCTTTTTGCAGCTGGAAATTTAATAAAATGACTTGAGGCTAATCTGAATTTTTTTATCTTAGATTAAAATATATATTATTTAGTACAGTAGGGCATGTAATTGCTGCATAGTTATGCTTAGATTTTACGAATAAACTAATCGGTAGTGGCCACGACGGATAATTTAATAAATGTTTATTTTGTTTACTTATATTTTACTCTAAAACACGTAATTCAATAAATTTCAGTATTTGAGTATTCAGTCTTCAATATAGTGTTATTCAAGTTTTTTGTTACTAAACTCGTCTGATATTGCTCATGTTAGAAATTTCTATACCACCCACAAGGCAAGTACTCTCCCAATATTTTCTTAATTTTCAATCGGCATAAAAGAACCCTATGCGGTCACCGGTACCGGTCACTACATTTTAAAGTACATTAGGTCATACTATTTAAGGGAATAGCAATAGTTTAGACATTTAAATGGGAAAATAATAAAATAATTCTTAGATAGGAATATTATTTTCAACGTTTTTAATGTTGTAACGTTATTCTCTTAATATTTTTAAAGTAAAAAACCGACACACCGACGTTTGGCAAGATAATTGAAGTTTAATTACATATATAATTTCTAAAAGTAAAACCCCCCTGCAAGAAAGAAAATAGGACGTTCTACCTAAAAAATGTAAAAAGGTTTCGAAGTAGCCAATACAAAAGTTACACTCGTTGATCCTGCTATAGGAATAAGACTGTGTGTCACAACTTATTGAATCTCACGTAAATACAAGTAAATTAGTGTATTTAGTAGCAACAATATATCTAATTGACTTTAGATCTTGAAGTGACTCAGGGATCGGATTTAGAGCCTCTATTATTTACTTGTTTGTATGATTTATTATTTAATCTTTTTCCAAACAAAGCAGGCTTATGGCTGATGACCCAACACTAGTCAATATAAACAAATAGGTATAGGTTGAGTTTCAGCTTCCGTGTTAGGATAACAAATAGCTTTAAAAAGTAGAAAAAAATCTGAAATTTAGCACGGACAACACGCAGGAATCTCCCCACCATCACCTTAACTTTTATAGTGCGTACCTTTGAAGATGTTGGCCATCACTTTTTTTATTGTTGACGCATGCCCAGTAGTAATTAATACTATGGTTTCGATTTTAGTTCTGCCCAGGTGCCAGAAAAGGAAACAAACGGGAATAACTTTTTGTTTTATGTAGTTTATGATAAGTAATTAAAAAACTTATCATTTCCAGATTTGTTGCAAAATGAAAAAAAAAAAAAATGTGGAAAGGTACAAAGCTGTGGTTTTCGCAATTATCTCCATTAATATGCGTGATACGAAAAACGCCTTCCATATAAAATTAAAGAACATATTATTTTGAACAGAAAAGCTTTATTAAATTTTTCGTAAATCCAACCGTTAGCGAGTAATATGCGACTGAAACATAATTATCCTTTTTACTGTACCATATACGTAGTATACAGTGTGTCCAGCTTACACGATCCATTTCTCGAAAACTACTGAACGAATTTTTGTGAAATTACGTATCTGTAGTAAACGGTGTATGACCTATCCAACTAAAATATTTTGACAGTTCTGTCTCTTCCGCTATACCGGAAGTAGATGTCAACGTTGTTATTTTAAATGAAACACCCATATTTTTATTTGCGGAATTGATAGTTTACAAAATTGTAAGGTCGTCACTTTGTATAACAAACTATTCCTAAAATGTATAGTTTTGGCGATATTAACATTTTTAACAAAATATTGACAGCTGAAGACCCCTAAAGAAATCCTTTCTGTGAATAACCCACTGAAGAAATTAAATATCTTTTACTGTGGAAGTAATCAATACAGCGGTAAGATATTTCAAAATAATTAAAAACATTTAAATATTATACAGGGTGAGTACAAAAGTGGTCACAACTTTAAACTAAAAACACCAAATAACCCCAATTTTCTTTATTTTATCAAATTCTACTACTAAAGATATGAACAAGTTTATATTTACATTTACTCCCTATACCTAACTACATCGAGTTTTAAGATATTTACGAAAATTCAGAGAATATTATTATTTTGTAAGAATTCTTTATCTAACTCTTAACTAAGTCGGCCATTCAAACAATTATTGTCAAAATGCAATCTTGCAATCTGGTCATATACGACCTATACTTGTGATAGAAAGTACTCCCACAAATTAAATGCAACTGAACTAATTTTTTGCTTCTAAATTGCTCATATTTGAGAACCGTATTAATATTTATATGTCTAGTCTAGACACTAGACTTTTAATTCCTTTGTTTTATTTATATTTTGGAAATTGATTTTACTTGGAAATACGGAGAAATGGGTTAAGAACTGAATTTAAAAATAACAAAAGTTGATTAAATTTGAATGTTAGCGTTTTAAATTTGCATCTAATAAATGCCTTGTCAGAATTACCAAATTCGTCAACTCTTACAAAACCCGATGATTGATGTTTATATATTTTTAAAGAAATGTAATGCTATCCTACGATATGTAAATACCAAATAATTATTTTTTAATAATAACCGCTGAATTTGACTTGGTAATTTTCGGAATAACCTTGTAGATCTTGTTAAATTACCGAGGTATTGCGTATATCAACAGAAAAAAAAGCAATCTAAAAACCATCTTTGCAGAAGTGTACCTAATTATCACACCACTCCTATGTTCATTTCCTTTTATATACAAAACTCGTAGAAAAAGTTTTTTTTTGATGTAGCGTTATTTGAATGCCTCAATTCTAACAAATAAGTTAAAATTAATCATACGAAAAAAACTATATCTTGATTTATAATTATAAGCATTATACATTTTTTACAGTTAGAATGAGCCCGAGGCATTTTTGACTACATCCACTTAGTCCTGATAGGTGATTATCTAGGTTTGAGTAACAAAATACATATTTCAAAACATTAAGTAAAATTTCAAGTTTTAATATAAAAATTACATTAACATAACTTTCGTGGGCATGTCTCAAATATGCAATAAAACCGTTTCGTTTGTAGTTAAAGTTTAGACATTTAATAATAAAAACTGATTTTAAAACTAATAAAGAACGCATATAAATCTTTCGTTCCCCATAAAATACACCTTTTACCACATATTAAGAATAATTACCACAAATACAGTCGAAATATCAGTAAATCATCCCCTAACCTGCATCCAGACAACTAAGTATTCGTTCTCTACCCTCGACTATCCGTTGGAAACCCCGCCGGCCGGCTGTAAACTACCTCTGCCTTACTTAGCATTTTTTTAGTGTGTGAAATTCCAGTTTTCTCGCTTTTTTAGGGTCGTCACCCCTTATCTTTAAGGGTTGTAAGTAAGGTGGTGAGTTTTTTACCCCTATTCTGTAAGATGATAGCAGGATTACTAAATGATGTTGTTATTTACCTGATAACCATGAGAAATTTGGGGTTAAAATATCATTTTGGTAAATTGCACAATTTTTCACCATTCACGATGATATCTTCACATTATATTTAGCCTGTTTAAGGGTAAATTTATCCCTTTATTAATGCCTCGGTACCATCCTATTATGTATTTACGGACGATGTAAGATGGGGTGGAAACAGTTTTAATCTTTGTCTGCTGTTGACTTAAGTTTTTTATGCCTTAAGGGTTGTAGGATTTGTAATGTGAGAGTGTGTGTGAATTTTTTTAGGAAAACATTCGCATATCGGTTGTATATTTCATTGTTCTACTTCATTTTGGGATTTAGCCGAGATCCTTCCTTCGCTTTGTAGTCAGTTAAAATATGATAAATCCAATCATCAGATTTAGGTCCGAACGTTATTACTCATGTTTATCAGCTTCTGGAGTTTCAAGACAATTTATTACATCAAAAATAAAATTGGCCTTAAACGAGTTTATTGTCAATGGTGTTGCCGTTTTTAAAGTTTAACCAATGTAAATTAAAAAAAAAAACAACGATTTTATGCATTTCTTTATACCTAAGTCGAACAATATAGTATAGTTATAGTAGTTATTGTGAAGTGCTGGTTAACGTGAAGTAATACAGTCAAATCATTTTTTATATTAAAGTTTAAAGATTTAAGGCGTATAAAATAAAATTGACCTTAAATTAACGAGTTTATTGTCAATGGTGTTGCCGTTTTCAAAGTTGAATCAATGTGAATTAAAAAAAAAACCGATTCTATGTGTTTGGGAATGAATTTAAACAAAATGGACTGTATTACAAAATTCGTGTTAAAACTTGAATACGTTTGGTTGCAAGACAACTTACCGCCTCCAATGCAATTCGGACGATGCAGTATGGACCAGCGGCCGCTCTTCTTGTTTGATTGGTGTACACTACACAATATATTATCGTAATTAGAGAATTAATTTTAATTTTAATGTGGCTTTAGCGTAAAACGGCTGAAAACGGAACACACCTTACTTCAGTGAAAGTTCGGGGTCGAGTCCCAGGCGTTGCTGCCTGCAACCGTATCAGCGCGAAAAAAGTAATAAAAGAAAAAATAACTAACAAAAAAGGCTTCTCTATAGCAAGTCCGTAAACAATGGTAATTAATGTAATTAATATTATAATGAACAATAAACCCCCTTAAATATTTTATAAATAACGATATAAATTGAACATAGAACGAAAATACTAATATACTTATATACAGGGCGTACAGCCTGAACATACCGCCCACCATAAAATACAAGTTTTGTATTTTATTGTTGTTGATTTGGCAAAGGACAAAGCTTTACCATAGGTCTTTGCATTGTTCCTGTACCAACTCGAACAGTGGCAACACGCGCGATCCCATCAGTCCCGGGATGAATTTTTTCAATGCGACCAAGCCGCCAGGTCAAGGGAGGAGCGTTAATATCCTTTATTAGGACGAGGACACCGGGTGAAATAGATGAACTTACTTTAGTCCATTTATTTCGCTGCATTAATGTATTCAAATATTCTCGGTGCCATCGCTGCCAGAAGTCTTGGTGCAAACGCTGCAAAAGCTGCCACCTGGTCAAACGATTTAATTGTATGTCAGTTATATCTTTATCAGGCAATGCAGTAAGAGGTTCCAAAGTTAAAAAATGACCGGGAGTCAATGCCTTCAGGTCATTAGGATCAGAACTTAAAGGAGAAATGGGTCTCGAATTTAGCATGGCTTCAATTTGTATAAAAACTGTGGAAAGCTCTTCATATGTCAGAATTTGCTGTCCTATCACGCGAATTAGATGGGTTTTTACGGATTTAATTCCGGCTTCCCATAAACCACCAAAATGTGGAGCCGTAGGCGGATTGAAATGCCATTCCAATTTTTCTGTTTCTACAGCGGTTTTCATTAATTCAGCGATATATTTGCGAGCTCCAACGAAATTGGTGCCACAATCGCTATAAATATAAGAACAACGTCCCCGCCTACCTATAAATCGCCTGAGGGCGGCTAGAAAAGCCTCTGAGGTTAGGTCTGAAACTAACTCTAAATGAAGTGCCTTAGTGGCAAAACAAACAAAGAGACACAAGTACGCCTTTTGCGTTTTAGCTCCTCGAGTTTTTCCTAGAGTTATAATAAATGGCCCGCCGAAATCCACACCAACACATGAAAATGGTTTTAATTGCGATATTCGAAGTGGTGGCAAATTTCCCATGAAGGGTTCTACCGGCCTGGGATTGACTCGAAAACATTTGTAACATTTGGATAAGGCTGAACGAATTGCCCGTTTAGGGCTCAATATCCAGAAATTTTGAGAAAGTATATATTGTAAAGTTTGGAGGCCTGGATGGCAATTCTCACGATGAGTATCTTCAATAATAAGAGTAGTTAAGCGATGATCTCTAGCCAATAACATGGGATGTTTCTGATCCAAAGATAAATTAGAATTAACGAGGCGACCGCCCACCCTAAGAATACCATTTTCATCTAGAAAGGGTGATAATTTACGTAGTGGTTTGGAAACAAGTTTTCCCCTTTGAATGTTAGCTATATCCTCTTTAAAAGTCATATGTTGAGAATATTTAATCAGGGAGACAAGAGCTTGATGAAGTTCGAAAAAGTTAAAATTAGATGTTTTCCTATCCTTAGGATGTATGAAGTTATGACAAAAGCGAGAACAATACGCAACTATACGTTTAATTTTAGACAATGAAGAGAATTTTTTCAACAAAATATCCCATGCATCTGAATAGACCGTAAGAGAAAGAACCACTTTTCTTTCTTCTTCATTTGATACAGACATGTTTTCGATATCACTGACCGGCCATGAGCGACTTGAAAGTTTTAGCCAAGGTGGCCCCGCCCACCATAAAGGGTGATTGAGTAATTCTAATGGCATCAGGCCTCGGGACGCACAATCTGCAGGATTTTCGGATGATCGAATATGATACCATGACGAAGGAGAGACCCTGTCCTGTATATGGCTTACTCGATTACTTACGAACGATTTCCAGCGATGAGGAGAAGACTTAACCCAAGACAAGACCACTGATGAGTCTGACCAGGCACAAATATTAGTAAAGTGTAGTTTTCCGGAGTACGTTTTTAGAACGAATGCTATAAGATTCGAAAGAAGTACTGCGGCGCAAAGTTCAAGACGGGGTAGAGAAATTTGCTTCAAAGGAGCTACTTTGGATTTTGCACACACGAAAAAAATGACAACTTGATCATCTTCACATACAAAACGAAAATAAATGACAGCTGCATAACCCTTCTCGGAACTGTCACAAAATCCATGGAGATCACATGATAAAAAATTATATGGTTTTATGAGACGAGAAATATTATATGACGATAAATTAGGTAGTTCTCTTTTATATTGACTCCAACGATTCAAAACCTCAGGGGGAGGTGTCTGATCCCACTCCAACCCCAAACTCCATAGATATTGAATCAAATGTTTGGCAAAGAAGGAGAGAGGAGCCAAGAAGCCAAGAGGATCGAAAATACGAGCCAACTCCGATAGAACTGTACGTTTTGTACAAGGTCTGTCTAAAGGTTCAACACTATATGAAAATGAATCAGTTGACGGAAGCCATTTTAGACCTAAAATTTTAATTCCCATATTTTCTTCATTATCAAATGATAATGCTTGTTGATGCCGATGATCGTTACGGATAATATCAAGTAATTTAGGATGATTACTAGTCCACTTTCTAAGAGAAAAACCTCCCTTTTCTAATAATGAAATAAGGTCTTTTTGAAGTGCTAAAGCGTCTTCCAACGAAGAACAGCCCGTTACTAAGTCATCAACATATATGTCGGACAACAAAATTTTGGACGCTTGAGGAAAATGCTGTTTTTCGTCTTGGGCTAACTGGTGAAGGGTACGAATGGCTAGAAATGGTGCAGATGACACACCATAGGTAACTGTGTTTAACCTAAAATCTCGAATTGGCTCCGTAGGAGAAGACCGCCAGAGAATTCTTTGATAATCCTTATGGCAAGACTGCATTAATATTTGGCGATACATTTGTTTTATATCTGCCGTAAAGACGAAAGTATGTAGACGAAAATTCAACAAGATAGTTGTAATGTCGTTCTGTAATTTCGGCCCTTTTAAGAGTGTATCATTTAGAGATATACCATTGGAAGATTTGCAAGATGCATCAAAAACAACTCGAAGCTTGGTAGTGACGCTTTCTGGTTTGATCACGCTGTGATGTGGAATGTAGTAAATTTTATCAGAAGCATTTGTAATGTCTTGAGGAGAGATTTGTTCCATGTGTCCACTGTTCAAATAATCCGTCATGAAATCAGAATATAATTCAGATAGAGAGGAATCATGAAGCAAGCGTTTTTCTAAGGAATAAAAACGACGAAGGGCAATAGCACGGGAATCCGAAAATGTAGGTTCAATATCTTTAAAGGGAAGTGCGACGGTATAGCGACCTGATTGATCCCTCGAGTGATTACCGACAAAAGATTTCTCACAGAGAAGATCTTCTTGGGATGATGAATAAACTTGAGGTACCTCTTCAAGTTCCCAAAATTTTTTAATAGACTTATCCAATGAAAACTCTAAAGTGCTATGAAATGAGCTAAGAGATTTACGCGGAGAACTAGAAATTTTACCCATTAAAATCCACCCAAAGATGGTATTAATTGCTGAAGGTTGGTTTTCATTACCTGCAATTTGACCACTAGTTAGAATTAATGGAAATATATCTGCACCTAGTAAAAGGTCAACATCACTTGGAATATTGAAGTTCGGATCAGCAAGCTTTATATTAGACCACTTCGAAAAGTTTTGAATGTGAATTTGTTCACGAGGCATAGTTTCACAGATTCTCGGTAGAACTATTGCTTCAACTAACAAGCTGGGCGAAAGTTGGCCTGGTGGCCGAATGGTACTAGTAATACTTCCTGAGGCATTGGACGACATGTCACCTAAGCCATGAATTGATAACGATAATCGTGAACGAGGAAGTCCAAGACGATTGCAACATCTTTCGGTTATGAAACTAGCTTGACTGGCACTGTCAAGGAGAGCACGAATTATTTGAAAGTTTCCATAAGAATCTAATATTTCCACAAGTGCGGTAGAAAGAAGTACTGTTGTATTTCTAGGCACAACGTTAGTCAATGAATTCACTGATGATGAACAACCTGAACTGGTCGAAGGAAGTGGATCAACTGCTACTGATGATGAAGTAGATATAGGTATACTACCTGTTTCATGTGGAGCAGCGGATGAGGAAGAATTCATAGAATTATTAGCAATCAAATGTAATAGAGTATGATGTTTTAAATTGCACATTCGACAAGAAAATTGTGAACGGCAAGCTGATGTACGGTGTGATGATTGAAGACAATTTTTACACAATTTTTTTTGTTTTGCAAAATTAAATCTATCAAGAGGAGATTTTCCGTGAAATAAGGAGCATTTGTAAAGAGGATGTGATGAGGAACAAATAATGCATTTATGTGTATCATTGACAGCATTTATAAAACAGGAAGAGTTAGATTTGTTTGAACGAAAATTTTTATTAACGTTAAATTCCTTAGTTTTCTTTATTATTGCAGATGAGGACATTTCGACTGATTCTAATGCTGTACATTGTTTTGTTACAAATGTTACTAATTCCTGATATGATGGAATATTGGTTGATGCATGTTGCAATTCAAAGCGTGTAACTGTTTGTTGATCTAATTTCGATTCCAAAAGATGAAATAAAACAAAGCTCCAATCATTAACAGGAAGGTTTAACTTTTTTAAAGCGTCTAAGTTCTCAGAAAAGCCATCTAATAAGTTTCGTAACGCTAAACCACTTTCGGATTTCAATTTAGGAGCACCAGTTATTGCTCGCCAGTAAGTGGTAGCAAGCAACCGCGGATTTTGATAACGATCAGTTAGCGCTTTGAATGCAATTGGATAATTTTCATTTGTTAACGGAATATTCTTAACAATTGATAATGCATTACCTGATAAAGATGATAAAAGGAAATGGAACCTTTCTGCATTTGATAAAGAATCGTTTGTATGTATTAAAGCCTTAAATAAATCAATAAATGTGGGCCAATTTTTTATGTTGCCATCAAATTTGGGTACATCAATTTTAGGTAATTTTACATTAGATTTAGATGGAGCTGTCTGATTAACCGGAATGTTATCAATTTCGAATAATTGGTGATAAATCGATTTAATGTTATAAAAAGAATCATCAAATTCAGCTAAAACTAACTTTTCAGCCTCCAAGTCAGGATTATCGGTGATAGCTAAGGCGGCTAACACTGCATTGTGTTGATGCAAAAAATGTTCTTGAATATTTGCCATGTCGAAAAATCGGATTTTAAACATATTGCGATGGTCGAGTTCAGTTAACGCGCGTCTAGCAATTTCTTCAAGAGAGACAAGTCGATCATGCCACATCTCTCTTTGTGCTTTCAGTTGTTTAAGTTTGTTAGACATTTTTTTTTTGTATGAAATTGACAAACTAAGTAACTGATAGTTTTCAAATGAAGAATGAATAAAATTATATGTAAGTGTGAGAAAGATTATAAATTCAATAAACACCAAAGTTATTACCTAATGGTAATTTTGTTTATGAAAAGGCTGCGAAGTTATCACAGGCAATCTGCATAAATCGATTCATCACAATTAACTTGATAACATACCTAATAGTAAAATTGAAAGCTAAGAAGACCCAGTATTTAATTATTTTACCTCAACAACAACAAAACACCCTGTCTAATACGTAAGTATTGATATAATACTGTATATAGGTATACAATTAGCCAAGAAAACTAAAAAGTAGACTGTTATTATTAATGACAAATTTTGTGCTATAACGTCCCGTACTATTAAACTGAAATAAATTTGTGCCTAAAATTTGAACATAAATCCCGTACTAATGTTTTATATTTGTACCACGTATTAACAAGTATAAATTGCAGAAATCTATGAGAAATTGGCAACAAAAACACTTTATTCAGTTTCTAGGAACAAACATAAATCTGGATATTAAAGAACTTAAAGTGGTAAACATAAAAATCGATGAAAAAAGGATTGATCACAAAAAACTATCACGGTAACTGAGGCTAATATATTTAATAAACGAATTTTAACGTGGACTTGCTATAAAGATAATTTATTGAGATTTTATTATAATAATGAATATTAAAGCCAATTTGCAATATCCTTGGCTCGTTTAAGGACCAAATGTTTGGGAATGAATTTAAACAAAATGGACTGTATTACAAAATTCGTGTTAAAACTTGAATACGTTTGGTTGCAAGACAACTTACCGCCTCCAATGCAATTCGGACGATGCAGTATGGACCAGCGGCCGCTCTTCTTGTTTGATTGGTGTACACTACACAATATATTATCGTAATTAGAGAATTAATTTTAATTTTAATGTGGCTTTAGCGTAAAACGGCTGAAAACGGAACACACCTTACTTCAGTGAAAGTTCGGGGTCGAGTCCCAGGCGTTGCTGCCTGCAACCGTATCAGCGCGAAAAAAGTAATAAAAGAAAAAATAACTAACAAAAAAGGCTTCTCTATAGCAAGTCCGTAAACAATGGTAATTAATGTAATTAATATTATAATGAACAATAAACCCCCTTAAATATTTTATAAATAACGATATAAATTGAACATAGAACGAAAATACTAATATACTTATATACAGGGCGTACAGCCTGAACACTATGCATTTCTTTATACCGAAATTGAACAATATAGTACAGTTATAGTAGTTATTGTGAAGTGCTGGTCAACGTGAAGTAACACAGTCAATCATTTTTTATATTAAATTTTAAAAAGTTTAAAGATAAAGGCGTATAAAATAAAATTGACCTTAAATAAACGAGTTTATTGTCAATGGTGTTGCCGTTTCTAAAGTCGAACCAATGTAAATTTAAAAAAAAAACAACGATTTTATGCATTTCTTTATACCTAAGTCGAACAATATAGTATAGTTATAGTCTTCTATAGTCTATAGTTCTTGACCGCAAACATACTGCCTTCCAAAATGCTATCAACCACCCCAACGACTCATCAAAAGCAGAAGCTTTTACCCAATCTAAGTATGAAACGCAACGCGAAATCAGAAGTATAAAGAACGAGTGGTGGGCAAGCAAGGCCAGAGAAATTCAAAGGTACGCCGATTCACACGACTACAGGAATTTCTTTCAAGGAGTAAAAGCAGGGTACGGCCCCAGTCGGAAAAATATGTGCCCTATTAAAGATTTAAATGGAAATCTCCTCAAAGAAGACCAGGAAATATGAGCCCGATGGAAGGAACACTACTCTAACATTCTTAACCAGCAAAGTCAAGCCGATCACGATATTATAAATCTTATCCCTCAATATGACACCTTCGAAGACTTAGATAAACCACTAACAACGGAAGAGATCTTAACCGCCATTGGGCAGCTAAAAAATAACAAATCTCCCGGCGCCGACTCACTCCCAGCTGAGATCTTTAAAGCTGTGTCGTCAGAGCTCATACCCTACCTCAAAAAACTGTTTGATGTCGTGTGGGAAAGTGGTCAAGCTCCGCAGGAGTTTCGTGATACACTTTTAATCAACCTCTTCAAAAACAAAGGGAGCGATGCGGACTGTGGAAATTACAGGGGTATAGCTCTCCTGGCTGTTGGAGGGAAGATACTCACTAAAGCGATGGCAAATAGGCTGTTATAGAAAAGTTACTTCCTGAAACACAGAGTGGCTATAGACCAAACCGAGGCACATCGGATTTAATCTTCACACTTAAACAGCTTCAAGAAAAAGCACTCGAACATCAAGGAGAAATTCACATGACCTTCATTGATTTAACCAAGGCGTTTGACTCGGTGGATAGGGAAGTGCTCTGGAAAATTATGTTCCGCTTAGGTATCCCTAGAAAATTTGTGGAAGTATGTCGCAGTCTACATACAAACAACAACGCCCAGGTTATGTATAATAATGAGGCAACCGAACCTTTCCAAACCCTCACTGGAGTTAGGCAGGGATGTGTCCTGGCACCCCTACTCTTTAATTTGTTTACCACTGCTCTAACAATTATTGTTGACAACAAACTGACAGTCAGAGGAATAGGTCTCAGATACCGTTTTGATGGCGGTCTCTTTAACATAGGGCGCTTTAGAGCTTTCACGAAGACACGCACACGATTCATTTGTGATCTCCAGTATGCGGATGACTGTGCACTTTTAGCCTCTACGCCGGAAGAGCTTCAAGAACTTTTAGATGTGTATGCCCAGAGCTATGATTCCTTGGGACTTAAAATCAACATAGGAAAGACTAACATTATGTCAACTCCTCATCAAGTGAACCAAATAGACATTACACTTAACGGAAATTCTCTTGAAGTGGTGGAACAGTTCAATTACTTAGGCAACGTTGTTAATGACAAAGCAAACATGGACAGCGAGATTCGCAACAGAATTAACGCTGCATCTAGAGCACTCTGGGGACTTAGAGACGACCTTGCTTTGTCAACGAAAATGGCTATCTACAGAGCAGTTGTCATTCCAACACTGCTATATGGATGTGAAAGCTGGGTCACTTACCGTCGTCATGTGAAAGAATTAGAACGTTTTCAGCAAAGACACCTCAGAAGTATGATGAAAATCCGTTGGCTCCATCACATATCAAACGTGGAAGTACTCAGGAGAGCAAACAGCCTTCCAATTGAGGTGCTTATTTCAAGAGCACGCCTAAGATGGGCAGGTCACGTTCATCGTATGCATGATAACCGCCTTCCTAAATGTGCACTTTATGGTGAATTGCTAAGCGGTAGAAGAAGGCGTGGCGGTCAACGAAAGAGGTTCAAAGACGCTCTCCATGAAAATCTAAAATCCTGCGGTATTGCAGACGAGCAATGGGAACAACTTGCAGCGGACAGAACCGAATGGCGAGGGGTTGTGGCCAGCTATCAAGGAAATGTTGCTGCAAGAAGGCCGAATCCAAGACCTAACCAGGTCTATGTTTGTCCTGACTGCGGTCGACATGTGCTCTCCCGAATTGGCCTCTATAGCCATAGTCGTGTGCACCGTAGATGAATGGGAATTACAACAGACTACACCTTTTACTTGTTTTTTATTGTACACAATCTATCGACTGTAACATTTTTATACTCGGACTCGAGTAACGGCTAATAAGTTATAGTAGTTATTGTGAAGTGCTGGTCATCGTGAAGTAATACAGTCAATCATTTTTTATATTAAAGTTTAAAGATTTAAGGCGTATAAAATAAAATTGACCTAATTGACCTTGACGAGTTTATTGTCAATGGTGTTGCCGTTTTTAAAGTTGAATCAATGTGAATTAAAAAAACCCGATTCTATGCATTTATTTATACCGAAATTGAACAATATAGTACAGTTATAGTAGTTATTGTGAAGTGCTGGTCAACGTGAAGTAACACAGCCAATCATTTTTTATATTAAATTTTAAAAAGTTTAGAGATAAAAGCGTATAAAATAAAATTGACCTTAAATAAACGAGTTTATTGTCAATGGTGTTGCCGTTTTTAAAGTTGAACCAATGTAAATTAAAAAAAAACAACGATTTTATGCATTTCTTTATACCTAAATCGAACAATATAGTATAGTTATAGTAGTTATTGTGAAGTGCTGGTCAACGTGAAGTTATACAGTCAATCATTTTTATATTAATGTTTAAAAAGTTTAAAGGTTTAAGGCGTATAAAATAAAATTGACCTTAAATTAACGAGGTTATTGTCAATGGTGTTGCGGTTTTTAAAGTTGAATCAATGTGAATTAAAAAAAAACCGATTCTATGCATTTCTTTATACCGAAATTGAACAATATAGTACAGTTATAGTAGTTATTGTGAGGTGCTGGTCAACGTGAAGTAACACAGTCAATCATTTTTATATTAAAGTTTAAAAAGTTTAGAGATTTAAGGCGTATAAAATAAAATTGACCTTAACGAGTTTATTGTCAACGGTGTTGAAGTTTTTAAAGTTGAATCAATGTGAATTAAACAAAAATCGATTCTATGCATTTCTTTATACCGAAATTGAACAATATAGTACAGTTATAGTAGTTATTGTGAAGTGCTGGTCAACGTGAAGTAACACAGTCAATCATTTTTATATTAAAGTTTAAAAAGTTTAAAGATTTAAGGCGTATAAAATACGCCTTAAATCTTTAAACTTTCTATGATCACGCCTAAAACAAATATAAAAAAAATTCCCCACTCCTAACCATGTGTTCTACTTATAATAACATTCATGGTCGTATCGCTATTTTCAACTGCAACGTGGCTTCCCTAAAAGCATACTATGGAAGTCAAAATTTAAACATTTGATATCTTTGTTTATTCCTCTGCTAGTTTTGGAAATATAAGCCGTTCAGGAGTGCTGGCCGATGTAAAGAAATGCAGTCGATCACCAGAATGTACTGGTCACAAATTCTAGCAAAAACGGTTTTCGATATGATTTTCAGTTTCCAATGAAGTCCTGCTAAAAATAAATGTGTGGCTGCTTAATATTGTGTTAAATTTGATGCTTCAATTCTGTCTATCAAATCTTCAGTACTCTAGTAGCGCAAATGTGCTGCAAGCTCTTGATATTACTTTATCACATTCTCCATAAATAATAAACAAATTTAAAAAGTCTTCGTGGGTGTAATTTAAACGTGCTGGCACTTTTTGACATAAGATAATGACTGATTGTTTCTAACCATGGCTATTTTGATGAAATGATTATAACAATTCATGAATTTCTAATAAAATCGCAAATATTTCAAAAAGTTGTAACTTCAACCCCCACAATGCTAATATCAGAAAAAAGGGAATTCAATTTTACACAACTTGACGTAAAAAAATACAGGGTGGGTGTTCCATTTGACCTAAACAAGTTTTCGTGGTTTGAATTTGACAAAATGTAACGCGAAAAACGGAACACTTGGTATGATATTATTTTGTAGAACGTAGTTCTCCTTGTGTTCTTTTTATGTGACAAGAAGCAAATGAGGATCTTTTATACGAACCTGTCAAATGCACCTGTCAAATTTTCTATAAAATGTCAAATATCTCTGAAACGGCTAGGTTTAGGTATAGGATATGCTACATATTTTCGACTCAGAATTTTATGCTCTTTTCGAAAACCCTAAAATATATAGGGTGATAGGGTGTTCTATTTGAAATAAGCAAGTTGGTATCGACTTCCGGTATAAGCGGAAGTGTCAGCTACTTGCAATTATTTTAGTTGGATTGGCCACACCGATATTAGTAATTATCTAAACTTTCAAAATTTTCTGATGCGTACTTTTCTCTATATCGATCGATTCAGTTCCCGGTGAGACACCCTGTATAGGATTTTAAAAGTCAACGAGTGCGGATGACGTAGCGCAGTTAGTCGATCTGTTGCTAGAAAAATGGGGGCATGATTTAATTGTTCAAAAGTCAACAATTCATTGTAAAGCCATTTTCACAAAAATATAAAATAAATATCATTTTCATGCCGATTCCGATTAAAATTTGTTATTTTGTTTTGCATAGGTAGCAACAGTTTTGATTCTAATTCGTCGTAGTTGTGTCTCACTGTATATTAATTAGTCATATCAATAAATTTTCTATCGCATTAAAACAGAACACGCCAAAGTATCAGGTAATATTTCAAAGAAAATTGCACAATGGTTTACAATTTATATTTGCTCCTATCTTATTTAAAATATTTTACTTATACAAAACAATAGCTCTATTTCTTTTCGTCTTGTTATTAATTTTACAAATGTTCTTTGTCCTAATAATTATATTGCCATTTTAATGAAACTGGTTTAATACGGGTAAATCTCACTGTTCATTTATTAATAATATATTTTGCCTGTTGTGTAATAAGTTTAGCTTTGACCGGCAGTTTAATGAAAAGATGGTACAACGAAGATCCTAATCAATAAAACACAAAAGGATCAACATAACTTTTAAATATTAATAACTAGTTTAAAAATTCCGCTTCGGATACGTCATCGTATTCCGATATTCAGATGTCTAATTATTTATGGCTATGTCTTGTTCTTTTTGGTTTGTTTTGTTGCTAGCTCTCCGTCTCTTTCTCGGCTACAGATGGATATCTTTTGATTATGATAAATTGATATCGTTTTTTTTTTCAGTAAAACCCTATACGAACGGGTACATTCAGACGTAGAGATTTGAAAAGTTAAGCAAATACAGCTTAACAATTTCAGTCTGAGAAAAATCTCGGGCTTAGCATAAAAAGCATCTTTATGACGAAATTATTACCAACCCAAATTGCTTGTCTTAATCTTTATCTAATATGTTAAACTAAATTATAAATGACCGTGTATAATCAAGTACAAAAATACGTCTAGAACTGGTAATGAATAATTTCTGTAATTCTATATAATTTGAATAATTCCGCTCTCATAAAGTCAAGTTGTCGTACATATGTTTTAAAAGCTCGTTTATAGCGTTTTATTTTATTTTTTCTTTCGCATTTAACCACACATTTCTCCGGTTCTCATAATAAAACTTTTATGTAAACAACTTTGAAATATTTCTTTAGATTTCACGCTGCCTAGTCTGTTTTCGATCAGAAAACCACTTGAGAAATTTTAAATAATTAATAAACACTTGAAAAACACTTTTAAAGAACAGAAGTTCATACCCAGTGTGCACAAAAAAGAATATTGGCTGTAAAATGCCGTTTTGTTGCATCAAAATAAAAAACCGCCAAGAGAAGTATGATAGAATTTTTTTCTAAGCTGTTATCGACGAAAATATGTGGTAAATTGCTGATATGTGCTGAGTAAAATAGTAGGTAACTATGATGCTTGAACCATAAAATAAATAGATTAGATAGATAACATTGTCTAAAAGTTATTTGTGGCATTCTACGAATATTCTTTCCTATTATTTGGGTTTTCTACCACATATATTATTATCCTCTTCAAAACAAATCACCGAATCTACAAAATAATAGAATTATTGGAAAAAACCTCTGCGCCCGTGACGTTTACGCCAAAGGAAAAGTCAGAGGTTATGTTTTGCAAATAATATAAATCGGAATAAACACAGAAATAATGTATTTTACTGACCTTTCGGAAAGTAATCTCCTTCCGTTTTCAAAGCTATTTTTTGGAAGAACTCTTATTTTGCTGTGTATGTCAAATACACAACTTTAAGATTCTGTTTATGTAATTTCCATAGATACTTACTACTTACACAGAACATAGAACTGATGATATTTTCTTTTAGATAATGTTGAGTTTGTTAAGTTCTTCTTTTAACATTGGTAGCCAGGTTGTACAAATATCTACAGAACAATTCGATACGCACTTATCTTCATTTAATAAGATTATTGCTGATTCTTTAATTTTTCTTTTTTTGGTATCTGTTTCTTTTGTTAAAATTTTTGCCGAGTCCCAGTTTATTCTATGTCCGTTTTCCCAAGCATGTTCACAAATCTTTGATTTCTGGATTTCATTCTTTCTAATGTAATTCTTGTGCTCATCCAACCTCACACTGAAAGGTCTGGATGACTGACCCACATAACATTTATCACATTCGCACGGGATATTGTAAATACAGTTTTATGAATTCTGCTCCCTGTTTATCGGTTTTGTTTTTGTTAAAATAGATCTTAAAGTGTTCCCCGTTTGAAATATCGTCCTAACATTAAATTTGTCACCTATACGGCGTAGCTTTTCCGATAGTCCCTATTTTCAACATTTATGAATTCATAAATGTTGAAAATAGGGACAATCAGGTACGACAAAAACCTGAACGTCATTATACAGCAGTAATTCCTTATGTATACGGACTATCGGAAAAGCTCGGCAAAAATTTTAACAAAAGAAACAGATACCAAAAAAAGAAAAATTAAAGAATCAGCAATAATCTTATTAAATGAAGATAAGTGCGTATCGAATTGTTCTGTAGATATTTGTACAACCTGGCTACCAATGTTAAAAGAAGAACTTAACAAACTCAATATTATCTAAAAGAAAATATCATCAGTTCTATGTTCTGTGTAAGTAGTAAGTATCTATGGAAATTACATAAACAGAATCTTAAAGCTGTGTATTTGACATACACAGCAAAATAAGAGTTCTTCCAAAAAATAGCTTTGAAAACGGAAAGAGATTACTTTCCGAAAGGTCAGCAAAATACATTATTTCTGTGTTTATTCCGATTTATATTATTTGCAAAACATAACCTCTGACTTTTCCTTTGGCGTAAACGTCACGGGCGCAGAGGTTTTTTCCAATAATTCTATTATTTTGTAGATTCGGTGATTTGTTTTGAAGAGGATAATAATATATGTGGTAGAAAACCCAAATAATAGGAAAGAATATAGATAGATAATAGTTGCTTATCTGTCATGTATCAAATTAAAATAATTGTAATTATTTTTCTATCCCCTGGTTACTGGGAAAAAATATAATTTTGTGGTAGGCCGTCAAGTGGGTAGCGTGGTTAGGTGAATACGCCACATATACTCCGCCTGCAAATGCAAACATCAACCTGCCAAAGAATCAATACTAAAACGGACTTTTTTGAAATCGGGTAGGAGGATCAATAATATTATCTAACAAGTACGCAAGCTTTAATCTATCAAGACTGACTGAAGTTTGAGGACCGTAATAATTTTGTCGGTACGAGAAACTGCGAAAATAGGTCCTTCGTACAAAGGGGCGAAAGATCTGTTCTGACGTATGAAAATAAATTTACAAGATGAGATGTCAGGACTGCCGAAAGTTGTGTGAGCGAAATTTGGTTTAGGGTATCTAAAATGTAAATTTTCGAAATAAGTTTGTAATTTAGTAATGAGGAGAATGTGTTGGTATGTGATTTAATAAAATAATCACCGGGGAGACGTAAGGTTTGGCCGTACACAAGCTCTGCAGATGAACAAAGTAAGTCATCTTTAGGCATGGAACGTAAACCCAATAAAACGATTTGAAATTCGTACAGTGAATTGCGCTAGCTCTGGTTAATAACGTAGTCTTCAAGGTTCTATGGAACCTCTCAACCATACCATTGCTTTGAGGATGATATGTCGTCGTGTGAATCCAATAGAAACCTAAGAATTTGGAAAACTTGCGAAACAAATTTGATTCCAACTGTACACTCTGATCCGTAGTGACAGTCAATGGACCGCCAAAACGACAATTAAAATTTTGAAATAACGTTTTAGCAACGGTTTCAGCAGAAATATTTGGTAAAGGATACGCTTCTGGCTAGCGCGTGAAGCCACATTGAGGAAACTTCAAAATCTGAAATGGGAGTTTTGGTGTGTCTATTAATTTTGGAAGTTTGGCAATGTGTAAACAGGTTTTTATTTCATAAAGTGCAATCTGAATTCATTTTGGGCCAGAAGCAGTTATAAGTCGCAAGTTTTTTAGTGGCAAGAATACTTGGATGTGTTAAATTATGAAAGACGTCAAATACTGCACGTCGTAAAAAGTTTGATACGGAAGCTCGGCATTTGGAATTAGATACATCGCACCAAATTTATCAATCGAATTAGGGATTACATACTATTGTAAAGATACGTGGCTTTACTCTTAATATCAGATTAGTTTGTAATTAAAGATGAATGTTCGCAATCGTTTAATTGGGTGTCTTTTAAAAGCGGTAAATTGAAACAATTTGAATTTGCAGAGGAAATAAATGTGGGAGTAAAAGTAAACTGGGATTGTATTAAAGAATGATCATTTACGCGCGATATTGTAGGTGAATTGGGCGATGTACTCTAAATGACGTGTCTGACGTGGAGTCTTTTCAACATGTGTGAATAGGGCCTTGATCAACAGCAGTTCTCTGACTAAAGTGGAATATCGTTTTTGACTATCATTTAGTTTGAGGGAAAATAAAGCTAAAGGAGCAGTTAAAATAGCAGATTTCTGTACTGCACCCATAGACACATTTGATCAATCTACAGATAAAGTAGCTGGAGCGATCCTGCACTGGCGGGACGAGATGCGGCGGTAATTCGGGAACTCAGGATGAGATGTCGGGATCAGAAAGTTGCGAAGTCGGAGGTCACAAGTACCTACTATTAAGTACAATTAATCTATGTTTGGCTAAGACTTTGCTTTTACTAATGACGTGTAATTTCCCTTATCCCAGGCGGCTAATAACATGTTTTGACTAATTGGTGCACAAAACTGGCATACATTTTTCTTTTGTAAGCCATATCTTCTATTAGGTTCTTATAAACCTTACTTTTTAAGTAACCCCACAAAAATCTGGTGGAGCCATGTCAGGTGACTGAGCTGGTCAATTAAGTGATCCGTTAACTCAAATCCACTTATAGATGCTTTATGCAGTGCACAGATAGTATTAGCTTGTTGCAATTAAGGTGGAATCTTCTGCAAGTCTGAGGTACGGCGATCGGTTTAAAATTCGATATTTGATCAGTAAGCGCAGCAATACTGAGTTAATGACAAGTACTTCATCTCATCTCAATTTTGAAAGGGTCGGGGCTGATAGCAAGGCACACCGAACCGCACTGAGTCCAGGCGTAGGGTCTCGGGATAGGCCCACCTTAGGATTCATGTCAATGTCAGTATTGTCAGTTCATCAGCTGGACGAGAGGCCAGAACCAAGAAGTGGGTTAAAACTGAAGACTGTGATTTAGAGTTAACGTTAAATTGTAGATTCCTAGGTAATTGTGGCCTAGTAAAAAAAAATAGTTAATACTGCTACTACTAAGCGTTAGGAATTTGGTGCCTGTTGTTCCTATATAACATTTGATAAATTATCTTCATTGAACGATTTAAGGGCACAAATTCATTCGCTCCATCTCATTCTGAGGCTATGAATTAAATGGATCTTAATCGCTTCACTGATGAGACAAGTTTTACAAAAGCCAAATGTGCCACACATTTCCTATTTTTGGGATTATTGTGACACAAAAACTTACAGTACAAACTGTCCCACGTATCGAGCTATGTTCTATCCTCCTCAGATTTGTGAAAGATGGTATAGTAACCTGCGGACTTACGGTGCATATAAATAGACAATGAAAACTTTACGAGCTCATTATTAACGCGGGTGAACCATTCGGTATGGTGTCATCAAACAAGCCAACCTATAGTGGTAAGTGATTCAATTTGCGAAGTAGTATAGTATCGTTCAAAGATTCCCGGCAAATAAAAAATGCAACAAAAACTTTACGGTCTTATTAAAATACCGTTGTTCTCTGTACTATTCCGCCGACAAATTGAATCACTTACCTTTATGGCTTTTTAATGTACGTCGGCTTGTTTGATGACATCATACCGACTGGTTCGCCGGCCTTAATAATGAGCTCGTGAAGTTTTCGTTACATTTTCTATTTGCAGGGAATCTTTGAACGATACTATACAGAGAGTAGCGGTATTTTAATTAGGTCTTAGGGTTTTTGTTGTCTTTTTTATCTGCAGAGTAAAACGACTTATACAAATCACTACACGAGAGGAGCGTCGCTATGTCAGTTTGTCTGTATTATAGCGCTAATCTTGAAAACTACGAATTAAATGTGGATATTAGAGAAATATACTATTTAGGAACTATTCAAGCAAAACTTCCACATTGAGAAGAAACTACCATTTATTTTGATATTCTTATATTTGAACGTTACAAAGTTTAAAGAATGTTTATTAACAAACACAAACTAATAAGAAATTACCCTTTTTTTTCTTATTAGTTTGTTGTTGTTAATAATGATCCTTTAAACTTAGTACTACAGTACAATTTTAATTGAAAATAATCCACAAATTGTGTATTGTCGTTCTTATTCGTTACTAATTAATAGGTTTCATTTCCTCTTCTCGTATGGTACATATTATGTGTTTATAATTACATAGTATATTAACGAATATTTCAGTGAAAGCTTCATATTTAATTTGTACTTAAAATTATTTATGAGATTTTATCCCAAATAAAATCAAATTCTTTCATGTTAAAATCCGGTTTTTGTAATCTCCTATCTAGTACATTTTAAGCAGTGATTGTCAGCTTTTTTAACAGCCTTCATTTGTCTACTGAAATTACAGTTGATTTGATTAAGTTTATTAATAACCGAGTGAAAAGCCTATGGTCTTTGCTCATTAGCATAAAAATATATTTTGTTTTGTGATACGTCGTAACAATTACTGACGTGTAAATAAATCATCAGAAAGTTTGGAACGTTGGCATTTTCAGAATTTGGTAAAAAATGAAGGATGTAGGGTATCAAATGTCGATTAATTCTTCCTGGTAAAAAAAGTAGTGTTCTTTATTTGACAATAACTATTATTAGAAAAAGATGTAGAAGTACGTTTAAACACGACTTATTTTGATAATAATAACGTTCACACGCAAGTTTTAAAAATATATTTAAGTGAATGGTAAACTAAATAGCCAACGAATCATAATTTAAATTTGAGCAGTATCTATAACGCCCACACAACTTATTAAATTAGTTGAAAACGTGGCAACGCTCTTTATTCAGAACAAAGAAACAGTAGCCGGATATTTATTATTTATGATATGCAAATAAATATTTATCATTAGAATTTTTTTTATTTATTTTCTAAACAAAATTAAGAGCTTCATTAGCAGTAAGCCTGTGTTGTGCTGTGAATATATAGGGTGTTTCAAAGTTGTGCGCCCAAACTCTCACAGTGAGTAGACCGACACGAAACAACGTGGAAACACTATAAACATTCGATCAAATATACAATCAATCCATCTGTACACAAGTTTCGCAGTAATGCTACATGTGCCAGAGAAAAACCAATAGGAAGAACTCGTTCTGTACGCGCACTTGAAAATGCTGAAAGGGTACGAGCAGCTGTACTACGAAATCCTAAACGATCTGCAAAACGTCAAACATTCTGAAAGACGTACACTTCCATCCCTACAAAATTCTACTTCAAGATTCGCTTCGCTTCGAAGGGCTATTTGCTGAACACCCGAATATGGTTGATTGCTTGCTGATGTCAGATGAAGCTCATTTTCATCTTTCCGGATATGTTAACAAACAGAATATTCGCGAATGTTACGAATATTATTATTATCTGTAAAATTTTTGCAAAGATTCTGAAGGAACGAATTAGCAACTTTTTCACTAAACACAATATATTATCAGAAAAACAGTTTGGTTTAAAGAGAGCAGGTTAACGCAGGATGCGATTGCATCAATCAGTCGGAGCAAGCAAGCCCGCGCTTGCTGTTTTCTTAGATCTCTCTAAAGCCTTTGACACTGTTTGTCATTCTCAACTCATAGAGTGCTTAGAAGATGTAGGATTTAGGGGTACCGCATTAACACTAGTGAAGAGAGTAATAGGAAACAGTTCGTTTAAATAAATACAGCTCAAAGTTATTTAATACGGTGTTCCATAAGGAACCGTGTTGGGGCCAATCCTAATCACCCTATATGTAAATGAGCTACTCTGTCTAAATTCCAGTGGAAAAATCATTAGTTTTGCAGATGATACGGCTCTATTTTACACAGCTAATTCTTGGACAGAGTTAAAAACTAAAGCAGAAATAGACTTAGGAAACATACAACACTTTTTCGATAAAAAGCTTTTAACGATAATTTTTTCTAAAACGAAATTTTTGCCATTTTCTTCCTATGAAAATACCCTACCAACTTTTAACTGTCTACAGATTACGCAAGATCCAAACAAATTGGAAATAGAAAAAGCCACTACAACTAAATATCTAGGAGTTCACTTGGACTCAAATTTACATTGGGATCCTCACATAGCTAGCGTAGTAAATAATTTAAGAGGTCTGCTATATAAATTTAAATTTATGAAAACTTTTCTCGACATAAAATCTTTAAAAACAATATACTACGGATTAATAGAATCCAGACTAAGATATTGAATCATTGGATGGGACAGTACTACCTACAACCATATTAAACAACTGCTAATATTATAGAAAAAGTTTCTTACAATAATACTTACCCGTCCAACGATCTCTTCCACGACGCACAAATTTTAGACCTGCGACAATTATACTTTTTAATTATGGCTACAAGGCAATATAATTATCGCAATGAGTTAGAGCCTGTTGATCATATCTATGAAACAAGGTATAAGCAATATATAGTTAAAACGAAAGTAACGACAAAAGTATTGGACAAAGATGTTATACATATCTGGCTCCTAAATTCTTTAACTATTTACCTTTACACGTTAGAAATTCAGTTTCATGCAATATTTTTAAAGGGAAAGTAAAACAGTTCATGCTAGAGAAAGAAAGGTTAGAAATTCATGTGCTAATTGAACAAAAATAAGAAAACACACAGAAAAAAGTGAAAGAATCATTTATTTTTGCTTTATAATATGTCGTAAAGAAATATAGGTGTATTAATGGACTCAGGAATTAAGCAAAGATATTGAGTGCTAATGCTTGACGTCTTGCAGATTGTTTAGGGCCGTTCTTCTTAGAGGCAAATGACTTGACGGTTACTGTTATATCACATCGTTGTCAACAGGTATTGTGTAACTTTGAACAACAACTTCGTAATGTTGGTGTGAATATTTGAGGAATAAGGTTTCAGCAGGACGGAGTAGAACCCACAATACTACGGATTCTACTACAATTTTGCGAAAAATGTTTCCTGGTCATGTCATTTCGAAATTTGGGGACATCAATTAGCCGGCACGGTCAAAATTGTTTTCTAATCGAACGCAAACTTTAGAACAACTAAGACATAATATTGGGACAAAGATTAACGCAATTCCAATTGAAGTGTTGGCGCGGGTGATGAAAAATTTTCATGCTAGGCTTCAAAAGTGCCAGGCAGCGAGGAGGCCATTTGACTGATGTAATATTTAAAAAATACAATTTACGCGTTACCTCAAGAACCTTGTGTTTAATTTTTGAATAAAAATTTAGCCATTTATTTTTTAAAGATAAAGGATGGTTGACTGACCCGCGAGACAAAAAACGATCGAATAATAAATACATGCACGAATCACAAAACCTGTGTCAGTGAAGTTATGAGTGAGAAGAGCTGAAAATCTCATGTCATGTTTTTGCCAATAGTATCCTGCTTCATTTATATCTCATTTCAAAGTGGAAAATATCTTCCTCCGCTAAATAATAAAGATGATTGTAATTTCGGTCCGCGAAAACGGCGATGATTAGATCCATTTATATATGAATAAACGTTTAGACTTTTCCTTCCATAAGCGAAATTATACAGGGTGTCCCAGATTTAAAGAGACATAGACTAATGAGAGATAGAGCGCAGTTTGGGGGTGTTTTGAACTCAGCACTTACCCTTTAATCCTCATTGGTTTCAAGGTACAAGGTGTTTTATAAATTTTGACTGAAACTAAAATTCATCATATTTTTGGAATGGGTGGACGTATTTGGATAAAAGTTGGTACACATATAGCGCACTCCTAGTCCAATCAATAGCGAAATTTATTTTGGAAAAATTCCAAGGCAGGACTCAATTTGTATTCATTTATATTTAGGGCCAATTATATCACCCTGTATATCAGTTTTTTGTAAATGGCGGATAACCATTGAAATGTCTATGGATTATTGTGCAAAATACTGTCATAATATTTGATGGCACGTTTATGGTTACTTCCTAGCAATTTTTCGAAAATAATGGTGAATGATATTTAAATTTTACAAAATACGCAAACAATTAGTTGACGTCGCTACTTTATTAATTTTACTGAAACATTTCTTTAATACTTATTTAATGTATTATTGTTACATAAAAAGAACAACAGTTTGCTTAATCATAATTTACAGCACACGTTTTAAAAAGACAGATTATAATAAATTTGCGAAATGAACACATCAGCATCAATACATTTTTGTGAACGTTTAAAAACGGTTTTCACCGATCTATCGATCATAGCCGGGTTGTGTCTAATATTGTCACATACATAAAAATTTTGTTGTTGTAATTGTTCACGGGTATTAATATTTTCGCTGTACACCTGAGACTTCAGGTGACCCCATAAAAAATAATCCATGAGGATGAGATTAGGAGATCTCGGTGGTCAGTTAACTGGACATCCTCTACCAATCCATCTGTTGGTATAACGTTGATTAAGATGCCCCTCATCGGTACAGAAATATGGGGTCCAGCACCATTGCGTTGAAACCACATCCTCTGGCATTGATGTTTTCTATTAAATTTGGTAACACATCTATTAAGAAATTTAAATAAACTTCACCCGTTAGTCTCCCTTCAAAAATGTGTGGCCCTATTAGGTGACTTGTATATTCCACACTACAAAGATGTTGTTGATTTCTGGTGTTGTTTATTCCATCAGGTATGAATTGAGCTTCGTCCGTGAACAAAATTCTAGACACTGTTCGTCTATGCGCAACTACCCACCTACAAAATGTTAAACGCGGAACGCTGTCGCCGTCTTCAAGTCTTGAATTACTTGAACATGAAAAAGACATAAATTTTCTTTTTTTAAAGTTCGCCATACTCTTATTCTGGGAATTTGTAATTGACGACTGATTTTCCTGACGTTTACAGTTGGATTCAGAAGATCAATCTGTAATACTTCCTCTCGCTGTTGAAAATCTCTGGGAACATGTTCATGTTTTGGCTGTGAGGGAAATTGCCCATGTCCCTTACTAAATTGATACACCGCTGAAAATGTTCTATGATTTGGTGTACGACGGTTTCGAAAAGGTCTTATATATTCTCTCTCTTCAGCTCTTCCGTTTCCGTCGCAATAACCTTACACATAAATCATATCTGCATACTCTTCATTTGTAAATTGGAATAGCATCTTGAAATTATTAGATTTGTTAATATAAAGCCTTACTTTAATTACTCAAACGACTTCTTTGAATACTTTAAGCTTAATTTCTAAAGGTAACTTACATTACTATGTAGTAAGATACGCCTACTTTTATTTTTAAGCAAACTGTTTTTCTATGGAATATTGCATATAGCCGTACAAATGTTAAGTGCAATTAGAATCAAATTTAAGTAACAATAATACAACAAATAATTATCACACAAGTGTTTTATAAATAAAATTAGTAAAGTAGCGACGTTGACTAGTTGTTTGAATTTTTTTGTAGAATTTGCTAGGAAGTAACCATAAACACGCCATTAAATATTATGGAAGTATTTTGCACCATAATTCATAGACATTTCAAGAGTTATCCGCCATTTACAAAAAACTGATATAGAGGGTGATGTAATTGGCCCTAAATGTAAAAATAATAAAAATTGAGTCCTGTACTGGAATTTTTTCAAACTAACTGAATTAAGCTATTGATTGAACTAGAAGAGCACTATATGTGTACTAACATTTATCCAACTACGTTCACCCATTTCGAAAATATAATAAATTTTAGTTTCAGTCAAAATTCATAAAACAACATGTATCTTGAAAATCTTGATGATTCAAGGGTAAATATGGGCGTTTTTGAACTCAGCAAAGTGATCTCTATCCGTCATTAGCCTGTTACTTTAAATTTGGGACACCCTATATATTCCCAATTGTCAGTGATTACGATCATTCGTATTATATTTTTCTCATAATTATTACCGTAGACCGTAGCGAAGAAAGAAAAGGGTTGAAACTATCTCAAATAATAGTGTCATCTGCAATAATTTACATAGACACGGACCTTTATTAAAAGTGAGGAAGGCAAGCTGCAGACATTAGTAAAAGAAGTATAATACTCCATCTGATATTAGATTTTTTTGTAATCTCACCAATTTAATAATCCAGATCAATAAAAGAATTCGCACACGAACGTTTTTGTTGTGAAGCCCCTATCATATTACCTGGGACCCCAACAAAAAGTTTAAAAAGGCGTAAAAAATCGTTTAACCTTTATAAAATATTGACCCCCGAGTTTAATGCTGCTTCCTATACCACTTTACCTCATAAAAACCCGAGGAATACAAAAAGGTGCTTAAAAGGATTAGACGAAAGGATCGGTTAAGATTTTGCAAAATTAATCGAGTACGGAGGTATGTTTTCGAGATTTATTATCGTGGGAAAGTATGATTAGAAAACAAGGACTACTCACTTCGAAAACAATTGAAATCATTAGCTTATTTTAGAATATAAGCATGTTTCCATCCACTCAGTTATTGTAAAATTGTCGTACTTGTTAAATATGTATTAATTTACATTCCAAAAGTGACACAGACGAGGATTAAAGCTTTTATGCCCGAACTGGCCTCTGAAGTTGAAATAGTTTTGCTCTAATCATAAATTAACAGGTGCCTCTTATTAAATTTTCTATTAAACAAAATGATAGAAAGCGTTCTATCCTTCATTTGTCATTAATATTATAAATTGTGTATAATTTTTTATTCTACAGATTATGTATATGGTAAATAATGACGTTTTAAATTAGATTTTTATATTCTCATGAATGAATGATTGGACATCATTCGTTCACGACGTACTCGTGAAGTAATTCCTTAAAAATAAATATCAGTGTGAGCCAATCTATTGTTTCTATAAATTATGTTGGAATACTAATTTCGTTATTTGAATTTGTAAACAATTTATGTTGCAAAGAGTTCGATTTTTGGCAGTTTTTTGTAAATGTCCTCGTATGAGATAAATTTATAGTATGTGCCAACATGATAGAAAATTAGTGTTTGCAGTTGTGAATGTATAATCAAAATCTAAAAGTCGCACACATTTCCTATAACGAAAAACGAGAATGGTCGTCTGCTTTTGCTTTATCAAAAATTTCGATGTACACGGCAACAAAACAAGTGTTCAGCTCTTCAAAATTCTTACAACATTGTTTCTGAAGAGAAAAAATAATTTTTAAATATTTCTTGGTCTATATTAGAGCTTGAATATGAACACAACTGCAAATACTAATTTCATATTATCTTGACACTTACGTAGTATGATTTTATCTCATAATTGATATTTGTAAAATAAAATGCCTAAATCAAGTATGACTCGGATGCAAATAAGACCATCGAGTGTAAAGTATTATACGGAGACGTATATTGAAAAACGACTCATATGTCGAAAACTGTTAGACAGCTATTGAATTATATGTATATATCACGTGTAAAGGAATCATGGTACACCCCCTTTTTCTTTAGTTTTGAAGATAAAACGATTTAAAGGACCTCGCACATATTTTATGGGAAAGAGAAACAGCCCCCGGTGAAACTCGCTTAAATCGATCTATGTTATTCCTCTTGAGCTCCTGATCAGGAGTCCTCATGGCCACAAGGTCGGAAAATGTACAGTTTTCCAGATATGGGGGAAGTCGATTTTTCGGGATTTTTTTACTATTAGTATCGAGCCATGGTCCTTTCAATGTGGCTTCGCTGGTGTTTTACGGGGGTTATTCGAGTCGCTGATTTCAAATCCGATGTCAAAAGTAACATTTGACAGTTGACAGCTGTCAGTGGCAGTGTCAACTCACAGTGTTCCCAGGTCACGCTAAAAGTATATGCAAACAATCCAATTAATATGTTGTGTTTGAGCACTTTTATAGTATATTACTCAACACGCCAGTACGAGGTGAAATTCTTTTTGTGGATTGCTGACCGAATAATAACGCGATTTTTTGACGCATTCACCAGTGCTTTTTCGGGTAATACAGCTAACACTGCTACTGACAGCTGTCAACTGTCAAATTCCACCTTCCATATGGGATTTGAAATCAGTGACCCAAAAAACCCCCGTAGAACACTAGCAAAATCGCATTGAAAGGACCATGGCTCTATACTATTTGTACATTTTCCGACCTTGTGGCCATGAGAACTTTTGATCAGGAGCTCAAGAGGAATAACATATATCGATTCTAGTGAGTTTCGCCGGAGGCCATTTCCCATAAGAAATGTGCCGGGTCTTTTGGAACATCTTATATACATAACTTTCTTAACAACCACTTCCGATTGACCCGAGGGATCACTAACTTTTGATTGTCAAATGGAAGACCCTATACCGGGTGCCACAAAGTAGTAACTCATTCTCATAACTTTTATTTTTGAACATATCGAAATGAAATTAGATATCTAGTCATTCAGAGACAGAAAACTGCATTTTTTGGTATATGAATAATTTGATGCCACTTCCGATTTTGCCGGAAATGACCCTAACTTTTGATTTTCAAATGGAACACCCTGTATGTTATTGCATTTTTGAATTCAGAATGTATTTTTGAACATGTGTGGTGTTTTTCTATAAATTCCTGACCAGTTGTTATTTTTATAGAAATTATAAATGTTGATCTAGACTGCTATGAAATAAAAAAAAAATTCTTTGTCATTTTAATTTGTATGGAAAAAAATATTTATACTTGGTTACTATTATTAACCATTTTGTAGACGTTTCAATGCAAGTAATTGACTTTTTTTAAACAACTCGCTTTTTTTCAAATGGGACGAAGGTGGCTCCTTATGTCCATTAAATTTCCCTTTTTTACGAATCCACTGATACCTCTATGCTTGGGTTTTATGGACATTTACTTAAAAAAATTGTAAAAACAGCTTGTTCTTGTAGTATTTTAAATCTACAATTATTATTATACGGCATTTTAAAAGAGAAACACAATTATCGAAATGACAGTTCTCTAATTGAACTTTTGAGTTAAGTATTGTTACAATGGTGTATATGTCGTAGTCTCATGGTGAAATACGTCAATTCATGAAAAGCCTAGGCAGCACATGAACTGCCGGCATATTATGCAAATTCTTAATGTTACACAATCTGCCTAGGCATTTCATGAAACGCCGTGCTCGTCTCGGCACATGATGTTTCAAGTCGTTCTACACGATCTGCCGTAAATTAGATATCGACTGTTCGTGAAGTGACCACCGTTGCCCGGCAGATTGTGTTCTATGTCATAGTCATATGGTGAAATACGGCTTTTCGGAAAAGCCTAGGCGGTTCATGAAATGCCGGCAGATAGTGTGAAATCTGTATGCTACACGATTCGCCTAGGCTGTTCATGAAGAACCTGATTTATTTAGTCAGGTAATGTTATGATTCGTGCTTTACATAATCTGCAGTGATTTAGGCCATCGGCATTTCATGAAATGATGTGATTTAGTTATATCGTGAAGAAGCCTAGCGATGAAGCTCGCAGGTAGTGTAAAGCACGAATCATAACATTAACTGACTAACCAGGCTCTCAGCCTAGGCGAATAGTGTAACATACAGATTACGCACTATTTGCCGGCATTTCATGAAATACCGATGCCCTAAATCACGACAGATCATGTTAAACTTCTCATTACACGAAAATACTAACATTTTAAGATACTTCATGAAAAGCCTAGTCAGAGGATATAACATGAGGTGTTTTACACTATCTGCTGGCATTTCAAGAACTGCTTAGGCTTTTCCCGAAAAGCCGTATTGCACTATGTGTCTACAACATAAGGCAGTTCATGAAATGCCGATTGTCTAAATCACGGCAGATCCTGTTAAATTTCTCATTACACGAAAATACTAAAATTTTAAGGCACTTCATGAAAAGCCTAGTCATATGATATAACATGAGGTGTTTCGCACAATCTGCCGGCATTTCATGAACTGCCTAGGCTTTTCCTGAAAAGCCGTATTTCGCCATGTGACTACGACATATACAAATAATGAGAAAGTTGGCATGCTTCTTATTTACGGGAATGTCGTAAAAATGGAAAGTTACGAGATATCTGTGGGATGTTTTTAAATCATTTTAAAATGTACAGGTTGGTTAAAAATGATTTTTCAATTTAGATCTTTTTGAATTGATTTTTCAAATGGAATACATTTGGCGACCATTTAGGAATGCAAAAATCATCATTTTTTTGTATGTACATCTCTATGGCTATTTGTAACCATTTTCGATTTATTGAGCAAGTACAAAATTCAAAAATAATTTTTTCGAAATAATTGAGCTAAAAAAACTAAAATAAGTGCTCCATATGTTGCCCATTTTGATTGACACACATCTCTATGGGTCTTTGAAATGGAGTTCCTACTGTTTTCAAAATTGCCGGTGTGATCTTATTTCTATCAGGAGCAGATCGCTTGTACTTATCCAGCTATACCATTTATCTCTAACACTTGCATCGAGCGAACCGCGTGAACTGGGACATCCTCTATACAATTCTCTCGCAGACGGAGTATGCAAGTAGTACCTTAATCAACATCACTTAATTAAAGCTAATTAAATTTGAAATAATTACGGCTTTACGACAAATATTTTATTCGCTTAAGAACTATCTTTTACGTCGTCCCATTAACTGCAATACATCCTGTATATTATGACGTAATAAATTTGCCATTTGAAAGACGGAAAATAAATAAATCTTTGCCAGAAGAACCAATCTCATACACACAAAATGATCATCATTATCCGCTTGTACTAATTTTTTTAACAAATATTTGACTGATACAAATGGCTCGGATAAAATATTAAAATTTCACCATCTAGAATGAGTTATTGTGAATAATTATAAATTAGAAGGCGTCATTTATTACACACTGTAGCTCGTACTAATTCATTCTTCTTTCGAAAATAGCTATTTAATATTTGGCATTGTTTTCATAATAATAAATAATATATATTTTATATAAAAATATGAAATAATTTGCAATTTATATCTAAGGAGGTCGCAACTAATTTTTTATTACCGAAGTGCTGATACTGATCATTTTATTTTTAAGTGAAGTTTCTGCAAAATTGTAATTTTCTTTATAAATTAGATTAATTCAGCTGGCTTGACTAACCATGTGTTTATATCTTTACGAAGTATCACTATCCATTATGGTGCAAAATAAGCAAATACAACAAACAAAGATTAATAAATGTTCCTATTTTCGCTTGTTTTGCACCATCGCATCGCATTGTAGATAAACATTCCAGTTTATTTCATTAATATTTCTATGTTGCCTAGTCAGCGTTTAAATAATTGCTCTAAAAATTGTGAATAAAATAAAAACTTACCGGTACTAAACGCTGCCATGGGCAGCTGCCGTGATATACTCTCGGCCACCTCGGATGTCAAACCGTAAATTCCAAGCAGTTCTCTCATGGTATTCATGGCGTACTGCCGCATCTCGCTAACTTGATCATGGCTTAAATTTTGCGGGGCTTGCGAAAAATCGGACACATGTGGCTTGGATAAATTATGAATAGAGAAACTCTGAGGTATTTTAGAGTCGTTCTCGCTGTTGCTGTTGTCGTTGTCATTTTCATCATTATCCGAATTTGGAAAATTTTCGTTAAATTCCGAATCGCTATTCGAGTCGCTTTCGTTTGCCTTACTCAAGTCCATAGGACTGAATCTGGGGTCGACGACTACCTTCCTAGTTGACAACGTCTTTCTCCGCCTTACATTGTTATTTACGTTATTGTTCTCGTTATATTCGCTTAAGTTTAACGCTTCGTTATTATAAGAATATTCGTTATCGGAGTAGTTGACGTTCGAGCACCTAGGTTTGAAATTTTTGCGTTTGTTGCGTTTGGGCAGTTCGTTCTTTGGAGAAGCCACGTAATTGTCCTGATCCGAGTCGCTGGAATTTACGTTTGAGTCGAAGGGTTCCGAGGTGTGGTAGCGAGGGTATTCGTCGACGTTCTCTGTTGCCATTTTGATGGTATCTGAAACATGAAATACAAGGTTCAGACTCGAATTTCATAATTGGAGAAGAAAAATGAAAAGTATCATATATTGTTGCTTTGCAGACTAATGTAATATGAACAATTTCATATTATAAATATCTGATACGGTTAGTGAATTGTCATTAGAAAAAATGTGCGCCATTTAGATATTAAAAATTCATAAAGTAGACATTTTAGGTAAAGCGAAACATCTCTTATACATCGCATGGTTTCTTGTTAATCAATAGTAATTATTCTCCGACATACTGCTTGCTTAGGGAGGGAGGGAGGGAGGTAGAGAGAGATAGAGAGATATAGAGAGAGATAGAGATATAGAGAGATAGAGATATAGAGAGATAGAGAGATAGGGATAGAGAGAGATAGATAGATAGAGAGAGAGAGAGAGAGAGAGGTAGGTCAGTATAACTTCCTTGTTTTTAAAGATATCGGGATGAAATTTTGTGTGGTGAAATTAGGAAGATTTCCAACTTTTTGAGACCTATCCTCCATATTTGTGACCGGAAATGGCCCAAATAGTCTTTTATAAATGAACCACTCTGTATGTATCTACATTTTTGAAATACAGGTCACATTTCGGATGCATTTTGAACAATTTATACAGGGTTGCACGAAAAATAATTCGAATTTCAGTTGTCAATCTAGATGGCTGCGAATATGTTATAATTATTTTTGTTCCAATGTAATTCATAAAAAAAATACTAAAACATCAATATGTCCAATAATACATCATACAGGGTGCTGTAAACTCATTATAATCACATTTTTCAAAATAACTAACTTTTTTAAAATACTATGATATGGGCCACCCAGATATTCAGAAAGCTTTATTTAGTAGGGGTTAAACGGTACCAAAAGTTCCGTAATGTGTAATCGTTACCGGCAGGAATGACAATTTTTCTTAAGAAATTTATGATTTATATCTAACTTCAATTAAATTTTGATCAACCCTGTATATATTTGTGTTAATATTTTATGGTATGCAACACGAATGAGCCAGAGGCCCATTCTGTGCAGATGGTGACGTTCTTCGAATTATTCTATTTATTTTATAAATTTTAGAATGAATATGAATTTCCTCCGATGTTTTTGCATTAAATTTTCAGTAATAAATTCCGAGTTAGCGGAACTCGCATGATGTAGTTTTTAAATATTATATGGACATGGACTCTTCATTACTTACTTTTTATATCTTAGTAAGAAAATTCCTTTCACCAGCATGTTTTTTGTTTATTAGTCAAACCATTATCTTCGCCGAAATGCAAAAACAAAAAAGTTAATTAAAGTAGGTCCTTGCTGTCATCGTAATATCGTTACTAAACAATTGCTATGCTCATGTGTCAATTTTCTAAATCATTCGTATTTTAAGTGCTTAGCATCCAAAGTGATTTTAATTTCGTTACAGTCAAAGTAAGAAAAATTCTGTTCAAACCGCGGCGTTATCCAGATAGGAATCATCCTAACCGTCGCCAGTTTGCAAAGGAGGAACATAAACTGCGAAGAGCACCTAACAATGATGCTGAGAGATTCATTATAAATGAAAATACTGAAATAGAAGTATTAGCTCATGTAGAGGTATATCCTACATCATCTACGAGGGAAATAGCCCATCACGCTGCAATCAATCAGTATGGAAAATAAAAAAAAAAATCATAAGTATAAAAGTTTTAAATATCAATTACATCAACATTTCTATGAAGATGACGGTGCTAGAAGAATGATTTTGTGCAATTGGGTATGGGCAAGATAGAGGGTTCCATAAAAACATATTGTTCTCAGACGAATCTCGTTTCACAAATAACGGGATGTTCAATAGAAAAAATTGTCGATATTGGGTCACAAAAAAATCAACATTTAGTTAGAGGGGGAAATTTTCAGGAGCGTTTTGGTTTTAATGTCTGGGCGGGGATAAAGAATAACCGGATTATAGGACCTATTATTTTTGACGGCCCACTTACCGAAGAAAGGTATTTGGAGTTTCTTCAAAACGAAATTGAAGATGGTCTAGATAATTTGCCTTTAGCTCAACAGGGGCTGCTTGTCTTAATAATATATTCGGATAGCAATGAATTGGGACAAATGGTCCTATTAGATGGCCCGCGAGATCTCCGGATCTAACTTGCATTGATTTCTTTTTATGGGCTAATCTAAAAAATATTGTGTACTTGACGGCTGTGTATACGAGAATGGATTTAGAAAATCTTGTGAGGATGGCATTTGACAACATATCTCCTGCAGAGTTGCAAAATGTTCAAGATAATTTTATTAAAAGAGTTCGGAAGTGCAGAGATCAAAATAGAGGCAATTTTGAACAATTGTTAAATTAGAGATTGGAATAAACAATTTATTAACCTATTGTAGTACTATCACGAGCAGAAAAAAATAGGACAACTTTTTTTTTCTAATGTAAATCTGTCTCTATTTGAATATGTAATGAGTAACCGAAATGAAACAGATATCACTTTTAATTTATATTATTTATTTTAATGCTGTATTTATTGCTATAGTAAATGATGGATGGTTAATGAGACAAATTGCACTGCGTTATAACATTAACAAAAATTTGGTGTGTAACATTTTAAGAAAGAATAAACGGTATGATTATTAGAAATCCTGGATCAAAGGACAAAGAGGATATCCTACTTAATAAGAAACTGACTATTAATATTTCGTTATTGCACCATTTCTATTTATAACTTCTCTAAGTCTGTTTGGCATAGAATTAAATAACCTTATACAATAATCATTAGTAATAATATTTTCCCATGCATTATTTACTATTTCCAGTAATTCTTCGGCATTCCATGGTCTCACATTTCGTTTTTGGATACTTCTTACGAGTAGTCCCCATATTTCTTCCACAGGGTTAAGACCTGGACTATGACTGGGCCAGTTAAGAACATTGATGTTGTTATCTTGAAACCCGTTAGTTACAGTATGAGCAGTATGAACGGAAAAATTGTCTTGTTGAAATATGAACTCATTATTAGGAAATAATTGTGACACAGAAGGGAGCATAATATTGTCTAAAATCCCAATATACGTTTCACTATTAAATCATTCCTCAATGTGCAACAAAACACTAGGACCAGGTGCCGATATCCAAGCCCACATATTGACGGAAAATCTACCACTTTTATCATTGTTAGATATATATTTCTCATCGAATCGAGTATTCGGAGGGCGGTAAACACGAATACGACCGCTGTGTATTGACTGGAAAGTTTTTTCGTTTTTCGTACATTGTTCCAAAAATTTACATCATGCGCTAAAAATTCAAGCACAAATCCTACTCGAGCTTCTTTATGTTCAGCTTTAAGTAAGTATTTCTGTGCTGCTGCATGACAGCGTAGCTCCGATTCTCTTACTCGCCGGCGACCATACTACTCGATCCAGGAAAATTCGTTTCTTTAACAGGAGGAATAACTGAGTAAAATGGATTTTCTACTAAAGCATTTACCAATTGCAAATCTTGTTGTTGAGTTGATATTCTTCGTCGCCCTGATCCAGGATTTCTACTAATCGTACCGTTTATTCTCCACTTTCTTAAAATGTTACACACCGAATTTTTGTCAATATTATAACGCAGTGTAATTTGTCTCATTGAGCATCCATCTTCTGCTTTAGCAATAACTCCAGATTTAACTAAATCGCTTATATGAGGTATATGAGTTTTTTGCACACTTGCAATAAATTATGACAACTAACTGACAATGTCACAAAAATTAAAATTAGATGTACACAACAAGATTTTAGCAAAATACCGTTATAAGACTTGTCCTATTTTTTTTTGCTCGCGACCGTACTGTATTTACTTTTAGGGTTATTTGCGGTGAAACTGGAAGTGACAAATATGTCGGATAGGTCTCCGCTGGAGACAGAATGGGCATCTGGCTCATTCTTGTTGCCTATTATAAAATATTAACACAAATCTACAGGGTTGATCAAAATTTAATTGAAGTTTGATACAAATCATAAATTCCTTAAAAAATATTGTACTTCCTGCCGGTTAACGATTGCACATTATGGATCTTTTAGTACTGTTTAATCCCTACTAAATAGAGCTTTCTGAATATCCGGGTCGCCCATATCATAATATTTTTAAAAAATTAAAATTAAAAATGTGATTTTAATGAGTTTAGAGCACCCTGTATGATGTATTATTGGACATATTGTCAAATAGTGGATATTTATCAGATAAACGCACGTTGTCAAATAACTAAATGTATTACAATTTTCTAGTACTTACATATTATACGTTTTATAGCAGGATTGCTGTCCTCGTTTAGCTCAGTATTTAAAGATACCTGAATTAGCCCCTCTTCCTCTTTGTTTGTATGATTTTGTCCCGTTTGTTTTCTTTTTGTACATTTTTGTCTCTAAATTCATTTTCAATCAAATTTTCAAAAATCAAAACTTTTCAGAAAATCAAAATGTTTAAAACCGTAGTTTAGGCCAGACTATGCGCAACCCGATGTTTTCACCCCTCGCGGAAGGCTTGTTTAGGTGCCTGCGTCAGTAACAAAACAAAAGCGTTTAGTGCATCAGTTTTAAAAATGTGTAGATATAGGTTTTATTAAATTTGTTTTTAGATATAGTCAATTTTATTACCTTGTTTTATCCATCTGTGATAGATGATTAGGTTTTAATAGTCTCCTAGCCGAATCATCCTATTCCGCCTGATCTGCAATCCGTCACCGTATTTTGTTGTATCAAAAGTTAAAAATTTCCCTTCTAAAAATATTTATTTATCTGTTATTTAGCATCGAAGGATTCTCGTGTCGGTCGTCGCATGCCTACCTTGCACTGACGAGAGCCAACAGCTCGAAACTGCAGTCTGCAAGTGGTGTGGATGACTGGCACGAGAGCTGCTTTAAGTAGGATCAGTCTTTCGGCTGGTGTTTGTTGCAATCAAGGCATTAGCGTGCTGTTGGTAATATGCAATTATTACACTTAACGCGCCAAGCTTGTAACTTGTAATTCAGCGCCCAGCGGGGCACATAGCCCGGAGAGTAGCTGTTGGTTGCAGTCTGGTTACGTTTCTTATAATAAAATAAGGATTTTGTTCGATTGAAATAGACACTGGACCGGTACATGGCGCCTACTAATTATTTTGCATGTCGCTATCCTAAAGATACCAAGATGTACCAAATGGCCAAAAGATCCTCGTGTCGGTTGTCACATGCCTACCTTGCACTGACGAGAGCTCGAAACTGCAGTCTGCAAGTGGTATGGGACGACTGGCACAAGAGCTGCTTTCTTTCGGCTGGTGTTTGTTACAATCGAAGCATTAGCGTTCTGTTAGTAATATACAATTATTACACTTAAGAGCGCTCCGGATATAAGCCATCAAAAAGCTTCGATATACTTTCATATAAATCATTATTTTAAAAAACGGCTTTCACTAGAGGAAATTAAAAACATGTTGCAATGTGGAGTGATGAGAGAAAAGGTATATATAAAAAAAAATTTTTTTTCTTCTATTTTCAATTTACAAAAATAATTTTTATCGTCCCACATATGTATTATTAAAATAAACATTTTCCCTTTTGTACAACTAAAATAAAATTAGCCCTATATGTATATGTAGCCCTATATATAGAAACAAATAGAGATTTAAAGATTAGGTATAATAAATTTGTACAATGTCATATTCTATTTCATCTATCTCTCTCTTTCCAAGCACACCGTACATTCGGCTACGTCATTTTATTGACGTGAAATCATTTACAATTAAAATTGGAAGCATCGATGACGGATACACTCTGGTGAGCTGTTAACGCGCCAGGCTTGTAACTTGTAATTCAGCGCTCGGCTGGGCACATAGCCCGGAGAGTAGCTGTTGGTTGCAGTTTGGTTACGTTCCTTATAGTAAAATAAGGATTTTATAGAGGAGTTTGCGACTGAAAAATTATGTTTTAATATGAAAGCAATGGTTTTTAAAATTACATTTAAAAAAAATCACTAAACAGTAATAAAGGAGGCTCAAAATATTGTGAATAACCCTGTACTTTCATTTCCTTAATTTTTCATAATCTTTTTTGGGTTTTTTTACCACAAATACCATATTTTGAGAAATTACTGCACAAATTTAAAAAATAATAGAATTAATTATTATATTGTGTTATCTCTGTGAATTTTATGATAATTTTTCAGAAAAAGATACATGTGGTGGTAAATCCAAGAAAACGAAGAACATAATATGGACAAAATATCACAATTAACGTCTCAACAACATTCTTCATTTCTATTAAAGTTGATATAAGTATTTAAATTTAAGTTAGTTAATTTATCCACTATTTATTATAATGACCCAATTTTTTGCGAAGAACATACCTTTCATTGCTAATTGTCCAACGATAAATCATAAATCTAGAATTTCTGGGTGTTCTAGCGATGATCAGCGTGTCCACCATGCGTTTTTAAAATAATGATTAAGTATGTTAACAATAATGAAAAGGTAAACATTACGTCCTCGATAACGGTTAAAACCGCGTATTTTAAGTATTTCAATTCAGTTTAAACAATTTTACGCAATGGATTTGTTTACAAAATTAAAAAGTCCATAATTTACCGTACATGGATATAATTACTGTATAAATATTAAAAAAATAGCAGGTAATTTCTAGTAAAACAACATTTGGTTAACGCTTAGATTTAAGAGGTATAAATTATGCTGTGTACGATTTTCGTTAAAATTATGTGCAAACAACTGTACAAAGTAACAAAAAGAATAATTACAAACTTCTGAAAGAGTATTGTGTCAAACTATTTTATAGGTATTGAAACCGTATACGTGTTGGTGTTTGCTTAACACCGACATAATTTTCCACTAGTTCGAATTAAATTAGTTCATAAATGTAATTTTTAAACTGGATCTACGTTTAGTTTTTTGCTTTATCTATTCGTAATGACTTCTAACTTAGTGAGTGCTCGGTTATAAAATAAAAATAAAAGTCAAAGGCACATTATAATGGATTTAACGAGTTGCATAGAAATTAAAGACGGACGAAACCTAATTTCGTTTTTTTGTGAGAGTTTATAATCTTAATGTCAATTATTTTGTAGTATTTTAGAAAGATACTTTTTTAGCTTCCTTGCTTTGATATTGTGAGATAATCTTATTATATGATTTATATTTTATACAAAATTAAGTCTGTGACTTTACTTGCTATAATGAGTTTAGTTCCCTCCCTAGTTTCACCGGAAGGGGCACTATTGAATTTCAAATGGAACTCCCTGTATATTATTGCATTTTTGAATTGTGCATAATTTTCTGAGTCCAATGGTACATTTAACATTTCAAACGTCAATATTTATTTTAATGTAATGTTTTGTTTTCCACTTAAGTGTGTCATGACTGTTCCGACTTATCCCAAACGACTCGTGTAACGCTAGAAAAATCGAAATCCCATCGGAAATACTAAATTATGGGATTTGTGAGCAAATAAATTTCATTAAAATAGGTGTTGGGACAAAACGCAATTTTTTTAAATGGAATGTTGGTACCATGGTACCATTTATTAGTACTAATAATAATAAATTTATCCATATGCATTATTAAAATTTGCGATGAATACAACCAAAATTATAGCTCAAAGGAAATGAGAAAATACAATTTATTTACCATATGTAAGGTGGCTTTGAAATACAAAAAAAAAGGAACAGAAAACATTACAACAATTGTTCAGAATGCTGCCCATTAACGTCAATGCACTTCTGAACTCGCTGTATTTCGAAGAACATTCCCAATTGCTGGGCGCCGGCGCCGTTATGCTATTGCGCGGTTGCTTAGACAATATTTTTTAAAGGACCCCAAACAAAGAAATCTAGGGGAATCAAATCAGGTGACCTTTCACATCAACTGATAGGATCATTTGTCGAAATGACGTTTTCTCCGAATCCCTGTTGAAGGTAATCAGTTATCATTCTTGCATTTAGGAGGTGGAGCACCATCTTGTTGAAAATACATTCCCTGTCTTAAATTCAAAGGTAAATTCGTCTAAAATGTCTTCAATCTCATTTTGCAAAAATCCCAATTATCTCAGATCAGTCCGGGGTCCCTCAAATATTATTGGACAAATGATTGTACTACTGATTATTTTATACCAAACATTGAAATAGAATCAATCTTGTTAATTACCTTCCCTTAATAAATTTTGATTCTCGTATTTTGTCTGGTTAAATGGCCCCGAATTTGTGTACCAATAGTTCATTTATTGAATAGAAATAGTTAAGCCACTGCCCAAAAAAAGCGCAGAATATTTAAATAGAATTGTTCTATTGGTTGATTTTTAAAATCCCATAATACAACCAACCATTTTATGTTTTTGATGTTGTTTAGTTTTGGCGTTTGTTAAAAATTGCTGTTAACTCATTCGTTATCTTTATTTGCTGTTATTCCCATTGGTCTAATAAAACAGTATTTTTAAATACTTTGGTGTACATTCCTGTATATTAAGGTACGTAATGAAAATAATTAATATTGATTAAATGTTAGAACCACTTTTTCTTTTTGAGGTTAGAAATTCTTTCGATTCATATTAATTATAGACCAAGCGGCTCCTTCTCCACTGAAAAAACGGAGAGCCAGTCATTTTTCAGTTGAAGATAAGCAACGTGTTTTAAATATCTATAAGGCTTATGTTGGAGAGACACAAAACATCGAGTTTACTGCAAATACAGCAGGTAATTTTCATTTTTGTATTGTACAGGCATACTAATTATTACGTAAACGTACTTTTTCAATGATTAACGACAGGATTAAAAGATCCGTGAGGCCAAGGAGGTCGCCTGCTTCATATAGGATCTGAGGACGGTTTCGTTGAGGATGCATTGCCTACTTCCAATCGAAGAAAACAGGAGATTACCTGAAGTTTTTGAAAATTGGTTTGCTCAAATTCTGGGACGCTTGGCCGAACATTCTGTGGTTGTGATGGACAACGCTTCCTATCACAGTAAAACAACAGAGAAGATTTCGAATTCTGGTACGAAAAAAGCAGACATACAAGCCTGAATTGAGAAGTAAGTTGATTATTTACGAAGCAGGTATGGTAAGAGCTAAACTCCTGCATCTTGTCAAACAGTTTCTCATTGTCCCAGAATATGTAGTAAATGATATGACAAAAGAACAAGGTCACGCAATGGGGAAGATGCATGGATTTTAAAAATGCTTAATTTTATTATTTTTCCATAATATGTACTATATAAGTTGATAATATAATAAAAGAAACTCATAGAAAAATTTCGCTTCGTAAATATGCCACATTAAAATTTGAACTTTTGTGTAAACAAAACCACGTGACTGAAAACGCTATAACATTGCTTTGACGTCATTTTGACGTCACTAACTGGATCTGAGTTTGCTAATTTACGTTGTTATTCTTAATCTTGTTATTAATTATTGGTTAATATGACGGATAATCATTTTATAACATCCCTAACGTGTTTATCTATAACCACAGTTTCCTTTTTAGTTTTAACGTTTTAACAATAACGACGTGATGCTACAGGTTACGAATGACGCTACTCGTTAGGGATAGAGCGTTTTAATGGTTTCAAATTTTCAGCCGAAATAAATATTTTTTTTCACCCTCAATTTTAACAAAAAAGAAAAAGAAAAATACGAGGAAGCATATTTTTCTGTCGTCGATCTATCTGTGATATAAAAAAAAATCATGCAACTTCCTCATTTTGCGATTGCCTCCATATCATTGTTAATTGAATCCTATCGAATTGATATGGTGTCAAATAAAAGGAGAAATGAAAGATTTTCACCCATTATTTCAGCAAGCTGTTGGAAATGTGTCTGCTGAAAATTGGAAAAAGGCCATTCGATATACACGAAATGAAGAGAAAAAATGTGGCAGGTTGGCATTACAATGGACATTGTAGTAGAGCCATTGATAATTCATGTGGGAAGTAACTCTTCTTCTTCGTATGAATCAGACATGGACTAAAAGCTGTATGATTATATACAAATTGTATTAGTATATATTTTAGATAAAATAAATATAAATTGTTTAACCCTATATCATACAAATGTATTATGTCATTTTCTGTATAGAAATAAAAAAAAATTAAATACAATCATATATATTATTTGTTCTTTGTTATAAATAATAAAACACTTTATCTCAAGTGAACACATTTTGATATTTCGGTTATTATTCGGCAGATCGATTTCAAATTTTTCTCTGTTACGAAACTCTTCAAGGCGCATCTTTTTATGATTTTCAATATATTTTCAATTGTTACGCCAACCTACACTCAAAAATGTGATTTTCTATATTCTACTTAGCTTTAGAGATACAGCAAAAAATTATTAAGAAAAGTTGTTCAGAATCAAAAAATATCCCTAGATACCGAGTTTCATCGAAATATGCGTATTTTGATATTTTTCGTAAATTTTGCAATTATTCAGAAATTTAAAGCAAAGTTTGTCGTGGAAACGGAATAAAAAATACTCAAATCAGTTTATTGTGTAAGAATTCTAAATCATAACCATAACTGCAACAATATTAACACGGTATTTAAATACTTAAATGTAGCCTTTTTCAACTCAGTAGTAATACATTTCTCAATGCGTTTTTTATTATTCCTTGCTACTCGTAGTTCTTGAATGTTAATTTCTTGACAAGCTTGCGTGATTCTATCACAAAGCTCTTGCCTAGTTCGGGGCCTCGTTTTGTAAACTTTATTTTTTATGGTGCCCCAAAAATAAAAATCAAGAGGGGTAATATCCGGAGATCTAGGAGGCCACTCGATTAAAGGACTGTTTCGCCCTATCCATTTTTGAGGAAAGTTAACATTCAACTATCGTCGGACAATTATCGAGCTGTGAATCGATGCTCCATCCAGTTGAAAAAACATATCCCTTAGCACTACCAGTGGAAAATCATCAATTACCTCCATTAATTCATTGTTCAAAAAGTGTAGCAGTCTTATAGCATTTAAAGTTTATGAGAAAAAGAAAGGACCTTATCCTATCGTACCACATGTTCACTTTTTGAACTAGTTGAACTGGCCAAAATTGATGTTTTTTATTAAATTGTAGATTTTGAAAAGTTTTTTCACAATATGTCTAGCAATTGATTACCCAATGTGGGTTTTCTGTTGTCCAATACCTACAGTTTTGCGACGATACTACACCATTGGTGGTGGTGAATGTCGTTTCATCACTAAACATAATTTTTTGCAAAAAAAGGTCGATCATTAAGATAATTGCCTTGCGCCCAGAAACAGTATTCAAGCCGTCTGTTATCATCCACCTTCCTCCAAGGTGTGTAGACGTTTGGGTTTAAACGGCTTCAATTTGTATCAACGAAGGCACCTCCAAATTTTGTTGCTAGTCAAATTCAAATTTAATGCTATATCTCGTATGCTACTACGAGAATTTTCATTGAAAGTCCGAAAATGCCGATTATTTCTTTTTCTTTGGTTTTTATTACGCTACCACTTTGGTTGAAAAGTTTGTTAATTTTAGCAACAACTGAGTAACTAATTTGACGTAGTGGTTGTCTTATATTAAATTCTCGAGCTACTGCTCTGGTAGAACGGTTATTTTCACAAGTAAGTCTAAGAATCTCAACTTTTTCATTGAGACTCAACCACTGTTCAGCCATTGTGCAAGAGAAGAATTTAAAAAAAAAACACAAGTACACGTTTGACGTTTTTTATGACAGTTACCGTATTTTCTTGTTTCCACGGCAATCTTTGCTTAACTCTAATAGATTAAGAATTAAATTTCTGAATCGTTGCAAAATTTATGAAAAATAAGCATATTTTTATGTATCTAAGGGTATTTTTCGGGTATTTTTTGATTCTGAAAAACTTTTCTTAATAATTTTTTGCTGTATTTTTAACGCTAAGTAGAATATAGAAAAATCACATTTTTGAGTGAACGCTGTGATTGGTATGACAATTGAAAATATATTTAGAGACAAATTTGAAATCGATCTGCCGAATAATAACCGAAATATTAAGGTGTGTCTACTTGAGACGGGACACACTGTATTTAAAACTATGATATTATCACCTTAGTTTCGCAAAAAATATTACATCAAATTACATCATTTTTGAATTTTCCCGCTTTTATTAATTTGTCGCGTGTAAAACTGGTTATAGCATATATTGATCAAAGCAAACATAAATTCATGGGGTGTGGCTTAACTATTTATATTCAGTAAATAGACTATAGACTCATTCGAAAATAAAATTCTTCCCAAAAAAATCATTGTTTGGCCGCACAACATTCTGTAAAATCCAATTGCGATAGTCCATCCTACGTTCGCGATCATTTTCGTACAAGTGCTGATGCAATTGGCATTTAAAATATTTATAGCTGTATGACGCAAAATTCGGCTTACTATTTAGCCAATGATTTCTAATTCAAACTCAATTTGCCTTAAAGAAACAGTTTTTTCAATTTCCAATCGAATCAAAACAAAGGGCATAACCGTGTAAGCATGGAAAAACTGCCGCCCTTGAAGCAAAATTACTACTTTTTTTGTAGAGTGTATATAAGCATTTAATGTAATTCTGCAAAATTTTGACTTTCTAAAACTTTTAGTTTTCGAGTAAAAAAAATCAATTCTTAATTTTTTATTTATTTTTTTGTTGACAACTAAGTTTACCAATTTCTTGGTGCATTATATATAGTATATATCTACTTTAGATGGATTAGTAACAACAACAAAATTAGATATTTATATTTAAAAAAAATGTATAAAAAAATTTAATTTCTCATTTAGTGTTTCTATAACATATATTTTTACGAAATAGTTTGAATTGGTGCAACATACTGAAAAATAAAAAAGCAATCAAGTACGTAGCATTTACATATATTGGCATATTACATTTATTAAATAGACACATAAAACAATATTCTTTTCTCTTAATCATCATCATCACCATTATCTTCGTTTGTTACTACATTGATGCCTTCCGTTGTAAATAGTGTACTTAACGTTTCGGATGGTGGCGGAATTTTTGACAAGAACCTTCCATAGGACAAATAATAAATAACCAGCTGCTACGTGTGAAGAGTAACCAACAATTCGCAATACATTAGCACACTCACAAAAGTATTGTTTAATGCCTGTAAATCCTGCACTGTTTGGCGTATATTGAACAAAGCATCTGTAAACTTTTTTAGAAATGTGACGAGACTGAATCTTTAATATACCCCATTGTTCTTTTACGTAATGTATATTTAAAGAATCATCTTCGTTTAATATATCTGCTAAATATAAAATCACCTGGCCGAACTGATAAGTACCAAACTCAGTAAACTAGTTTACTGGTACTTATCAGTTCGGCCAGGCGATTTGATATTTTGATTCAAGGGCAGTTTTTCCATGCTTACACGGTTATGCCCTTTATGCTTTAAATGTTTTGTTTTCTTAAAATGTTTTGTTAAATGTTTTCTTAAAATGTTTTCTTAACCGCCTCTCAAGTTACCGAAGTAACCCCCTGGAAGATCTCAAGGATCTTGTGCTAGGCAAAGAGAGACGAGGATCTACAGTTTAATGTGGACTCCGAACCACTCTTGGGGCAATTTTTTTAATGAAAAATTGTTTCGCCTTGCGGGAATCGAACACTTCGCTAGGCAACTCAGTTTGCTAGCCAGTCGCTTTAACACACTGAGCTACCTTTCCGTTCCTTCTTCAATAATAAAATTTTCTTCGGGATCATTGTTGAAGTCTCTTCGGAATTGATTTTCAATACGATTAAAATAATTTCTCGCAGGACATCACGATATCATTGGGACGTTGGGCATAAAGGTGGGTAGTCGTAACTGCATTTTTTCTACATTCCCCATAAATTTTAACATTTAATTAACATCTTTTTCATCTCTTGTATAGATTAGCTGCATTTTGAACAATATTAACAATAATTTTAAACAATTTTTAAAGACAATAAAAACACCGGTGAATCAACAAATGCTTGGGAAGCTAAATATTTCATTGTTTCCAAAGCCACCTTAGTTAATTCTTACCATCTAATTAAGTACAATATAATTGTATTTTCTTATTTTCTGATGTACCCCTGACCTATAGAGGCAGGGCAGCATTAATAAGAAAATTCCTTGAAGGATGATGCTTTTAATATGCCGATATCTGCCAACGCGAGCTAAAACAACTATGATATATTAATGGTGCTCCATTTATCAGGGCATGTAATTCAAATTGAGAAATGAGCAAAAATGTATGTTAAATAAGTATCATTCTGTAGCGCTCGAAAGCAGTTACAGTTACCATAATTTAAACGGCCTGGCTAACTCAAACTGGCCATTTGTATGGATACCATACATAGATCATAAGATACATAAATAACAGAATACCCAAATAAGTTCAAAAAAGTTTGCTATTTTTTTTGTTTGTTTAGGAAGTAATATAAAATGACAAAATGGCTAGATAATGTTTCGCAAGTTTTTCCCACGTTTAGTGTTGTATAATGAACACAAATGTTTGTTATCGCATAAAAAATTCCACATGGAATGCAATAGTTTAAATTAACGAGATGTGACGAAAAGAGTAACATTCTTATACTAGACCAAAACTGTTATAAATTTCACCAAATGTAATCAATCTAGTTCATATAGAGTTAACTGTGCATTTCAATACCTCGAATATAACTTTAAGACATATTTAAGATTAATTTTTATTATGAAGCAAATACCATTTTAATTACATCACCGTTTTCCTTGTAATTTTTTATAAAATAGAAACTAGTCAAGTATTTTGTTGTTTGGAATATTTATTAGCCGAAATTACTTTTTACCACTAATTTTAGCATATATGTTTATACAGTTTGTGTAATTCCTAAAAAACACTTGGAATTATAATACCTATTTAAATAGTTGTGGTTTTTTCTAATACTATTTAACAGTTCTTATAACCGATTAATATTACAAGATTTCAGTTAGGATTATAGATTGTATAGAATTGCATTTTGCATTTTGAAAAAAGAAACATTCTAAATGTCATATTTAGAGTATGCAATGTCGAGAAACAGCCATCTGCGTCCGTGACTTTACGGAACCAGGCAACGTGGTTGTAAAGAGAACGTAACAAAAATAATATTGTGTAATATAAATATCAACAGTTCTACCGCAAGTAGCTATGGATATAATTTAAGTAAACAATGTATATAGGTATAGGTCTTTCACATTCCCTAAGAAAATTATACAAATTTGAGGACGGAAACCTTAAAAATCATAAATTAGTGAGTAAACCTTATTCTTTAGCAAAAAAGCTATTACAAATATCTATTAGTCCAGTCAAATAAGACATTGACCCGGACATTTAAAATAAAAAGCTGAAAACTGCCAGAGATGTTGAGGATGATGTCCTAATTGAAATCTTAAACTCCCAAACAATCCCACTTGGGGAAAGTCCGCCATCTTGGATTTTTGAGTTTTGAGAATAGCAACTGAATCAAACGTCCGATCTTGTTCGTCTTTGCATCAAATTGCGTAGTTTACTGTTCTTTTTCTTATAAAATATTGTCCATTTTTTTAACAAATAAAATCAAACATTTTTATTTATTTATCTTTTTAAGAAAAACATTTTTGCCTAAAATGTTCGAATTTTTGGTCATATTAAATATTACGTTAAATGTAGTGTTTCTATGGCAACACGTCAGCCATAGGTTCCACGTTGTCATCGATGTGCGATTTGCGCATCCATGCCTAGCGTAGTAACCGCACATATCTGTGCAACTGAGACCACTTGTCCTGCATTTGCATTTCTTTTCGCAGCCGGATTAAATTTTCATTTCCAGAAGAAATTTGTTGTACTATTGGAAAGGTGTAACAATCGTAAACTTGGGATCGTATTGAACATAATATTTTTAGTCGCAAACTCCTCTATGAATCCTTATTTTACTATAAGGAAAGTAACCAGACTGCAACCAAAGTTACAAATCTGGCGCGTTAAGTGTAATAATTGCATATTACCATCAAAACGCTAATGTTTCGATTGCAACAAACACCAGCCGAAAGACTGATCCTACTTAAAGGAGCTCCCTTGCCAGTCGTCACACACCACTTGCAAGTGGTGTGTGACGTTTTGCAATACATTCCCCCCCCTGTTTTCGAGGGTGAGAAAAACGATGGTGATGGTTTCGAGTTCTGAAATCCTTGAGTTTTACCCCTATCAAGGAAAAAACCACCCCGATTTCCGGCTTCTCGGTCTTGGGCTTGCGAGGGATCATCGAATCGGGTTCTTTTGGGGAATAATAATAGATTAAATTAATTTACATTAGAGTACCCTGAACCTATCCCCCGCTCGTAATAGCAATATCTCCAAAAAATAAGAAAATACGGATACGACAAGGTTTCTTGTGGGTTTTCGAGGGCAGGAATAACGATAACGTATAAGAACCGCCCCCTATCCCATGCTGTCGGTCCTAGGCATGTGTAGATTCGTCGGACCGGAGTTTTTATGGGAATATTAACGAAACTAACCATTAGTCAACGGCAGTTGACCTAAGCAACCCCCGGGGGCTAAACATATAGTTTATAGAAAAAAGGGTATTTTACACATTGGGGGTAGTTGCGGGGGAGGTGAAAAATAACACCACCATCGTGATTTCCGCCCTCAAAAACCAGTGAGTGATTTCGGGTGTTGCAAGCAGGGCAGTTTCAACCCCCGGGTGTGGCTTAGGTCAATTGTGGTTGAGTAATGGTTAGTTTCCCTAATATTCCCATAAAAACCCCGATCCGACGAATTCCACATGTCTAGGACCGACAGCATGGCAGAGAAGGTGGTTCTTATACGTTGAGAGTAGTTGCGGGAAGGTAGAGTGAAAAATAGCACCTCCATCATGATCCCTGCCCTCGAAAAGCCATAAAAAACTTTGTCGAGTCTTATTTTCCTATTTTTTGGGATATTGCTATTCCAGTCGGGGGTAGGTTCACCCACCAGGGGTCACTCCGGGGTACTCTAATGTAAATTAACTGAATTTATTATTCCTCCAAAAAACCAGATCCGACGATCCCTCGCAAGCCCAAGACCGAGAAGCCGGTATTCCCTTGATAGGGGTAATTTGAAACCATCACCATCGTTTTTTTCACCCTCGAAAACAGGGGAAGAAATGAATTGCAAAAGATCATACAAATTTTTGATGTCTTGGCCTTTTTTGTACCTCGTTAAATGGACCAACAACCTAATAAGGTTTTTTGTAAATTACTGCTTCTTATAAAATCAACGGTAAAATTATCTTTAGACCTTATATGAATGGATCTCTGATCTTTTCAGTAGAAAGTTTTGCAGATATTGCGGCAATAGTTTATTTTTCATTTTGTAAATAAGAAAAGAATTAAGTTTGACTTTTTAATAACATCTTCTCTCGATAGCCATTGTAATTCAGCCCTCATACGATCTTTTGGTGTATATTTACTACATCCAAGAATTAATTATTCTCACAGATTTATTCTGCAAAAGTTGCATTCGATTTATTGCGTCTTTATTACAGGATATCAATAGTGAGACACAATAGGCAATATGAGGATGAATTATGGTATTATATACTAATAACTTATACCACTGTGACAGGTTATCTGATATTCCATAAAAAAAATCCCTTGTTCTTTCCAATTTCTTTGCACACAAAGTCAATATGTTCACAGAGAGTTAATTGTTGATCTAATATCACTACTAAATACTTAATTTCTGGGATAAAATGATTTTTTGTATCTTTAATATAAATGTTAAGGTTACTGTTTAAGTATTTATGAGAATTTTGTTTTGAATCTAGAATCATATATTTAGTTTTATGAGCATTTAACTTTAATTTTTTAATATAACCATTTATATAACGTGTTAAGCTCGTTGTTCATTGTATTGGTTATTTCTACATGATCAATTCCTGAAATCGATAATAAGGTATCATGAGCGAATAAATTTATAAAAATATTCTTATTTAACATTTTACTTTGGTTATCTATACAAAATATAAAGAGCAAGGGCCCAAAGACACTACCCTATGGAACCCCAAAATCGCTCCTAATTTTTTCGGATTTTAGCTCCATTTAATTCAATCCTATGATACATGTTACTTATATAGCTGCTTGCCCACTTCAGTGCCGTAGCGCTAATTCCGTATGAGCTAAGTTTCGCCAAAAGTCGTTGACGATCAATCGTTTCAAAAGTACGCTGAAGGTTAATAAAAACACTTAATGTCACCTTTTCGACCCTTCACTTGGCACATATAAATTGTGGAGCAGATTCACATGAGTGTTTCTCCTGAAAACCTGATTGGCCACTGTAATTCATCTGATTATTTTCGAAGTATTCACGTAGTTATTCAGAAACCACAATTTCAAGAATTTTGTCCACGACTGGGAGCAAATTAATAATTGGTCTATAATCAGCTCATTGAGATGGAGATCCAACTTTGGGTAATGCAATTATCACACTAGTTTTCAATTCTGCAGGAATTGCGTCCATAGTTAGGGATGTATTAACTAGGTAGGTGTAATAGAGGATAACCCACCACATTAGAAATGCCCTTCAGTAATTTTATTATTATATCTTAATCAGAAGTCGACTTATTTTGAAAACCCATTATAAGTTTACGAAGTTTGGTCAAGGAAATTGCCCAGCAACTCATCATTTTATATTTGAATAATATCATTCATATTACCATTTCCACCATTTTTTATACTACCTGCTATGTCTTTTAAACTCTCTGCATAAAACGTATTAAAGTTGTCCACCAATTTACCCCTATCATTTTCAAAAACTACTTATAATTACTGACTGCTTCAAAGTTTTCCACATACTTTTACTGTCGCCCTTATTTCGGTCGATATTTTTCGTAAAATTTTTCCTTTTCCTGTTTTATCGTACATCCAAATTTATTTTTTTTTACTTTATAATCATTCCAATCAGTCCGTGATTTGGAGAGTACAAGTTTTTTTTATAACTTTAATCGTTTCTTTGTGCGCTAACCGTACTTCATTATTTATCCAAGGAATATTATTTATACCTACGCATTTTTGTTATGGGTGCAATGTTAATGTCTTTGCCTTATTTTTAATCGTCTTGGGAAATATGTGGGTTCTAGTAGAGTTTGAACCCAATTTTTGGAATTGAGAATAATTTTGTTTGCTAGCCGTCGTTTGTGAAGATAAACGTTGGTGGATTTTTCGCCTGCGATGTAAGTTTCGCGAAAATCACTTAGTCAAAAATTGAAGTTAGCACCTCAAAATTCCAGTTTTAAAAATCCATTTGCCATCGTTTGTAATTACATTTACTCTTTCCATTTGCGACGTGGCGGTTCCCGGTAACAATCTACAACAATAATACATCCAATGCCCCAAAATTGAAATTTCTCAAAAAATATTTTTGACATCGTTGGCGATTCATTTACGAACGTTTTACTCTTCTGTTAGCGACGTCCTAGTCTTCTGCAATTCCTCAATAGTTCGTTTGAATCGAAACATTAGGAAAAAATTCGTGGATAGGAAAAGCCTCAAATGAATTGTATGCTACTAGACCTTTGCTTTGTTGAGGTAACATCAGACAATATTTTAGTTTTTCACACATTTAGTGCCTTCGACATGACCTCTGCAATTTTCAGACAAGGAAATTAAGTTGATGCACATGTCACTGCTAAATATTCAAACCTGATCCAGACTTCGCAAGTTTTCGACGACCCCAATGCATATTTTGACGGGGTTGAAGAAGCAGGAGAAATTTTGTTGTTGTTTTATGCGGTATGATAAAAGATGCTGAACTCGTCATCATCGTTTTGCGGAATTAATGTGGCCTCTCTGGTCATTGAGTACTGTTCAGGTCTTCTAACTCTACGACTAAACTAACAAGCAGAACTACCCATTTACTGGACTACTAGCTCCAACATTGGCATTTTTCCAAGTTATTACAATTCGCTTACTAATGTTGCATCTTGTTTATTAGGCTAATATATAATATTAATTTGTAAATGTGAGGTTATGTTGACACGTATATTTTTTTCCAAAATTCAATCATTACACATTTTCAACCTTTCGTCGCGTTTTTCTGCCCTTTGTTTCCCCTAGAATTCCTGTATCGTGTACACCAACTGGACAACCCTGCCCTTGATTTTCTGTAATATGTATACCAGATTTATCCTGCGGTTTGCTCCTAGCAGAAACCTGCTTATGCTCTCTCAATAGAACTGTGTAAACAAACTGGAGACAGGTAGTTTGGAAATAGCCTCATAGATGGCGCTGCTGCTCCCAAGGGCCGCCTAGAAACAGGAATATTAGAGAAGAATGTTACAGAAAGAAGAATAACACTTCGGAAAAACTATCAGGGATAAAAGAGAGGAAGTAACCAGTTGAATATGGGAATTCGAAGCGATAATAATTGAAATCGAATTATATAGTACAAAATACTAATAGTAATAAGGTGCTAATTATTGTAAATAATTATTGAGTTAAGTGTTTGATGTTACCTATGTGTTGCAAAAGGTTGTAAACACGTGATATTTTTAAAGGACGATGTGCGATTAATAAGTTAATTTGTTCTTTTCCGTCACATGGGTATGTATTAACAGCTGAAGTCTCTTAAACTCCCTCACAAATTTGATGAAACTTATGACAATTGAGAGTTCAATCTGTAAAGTGATTCACAATGTTTCGGAATATTCAGATTGTTGTTAAGTTTACGGTTGGTTACTTAATGAGAGTTAAATTACTATACTAACTAACTGATGCTGATCTATCAAGTATTATGTGGATGTGGATAGTAATGAATCTATTTAAAAAAATAGTATTGAGGTTATATCTAAAGATAAAGATGATGAGATACATTAACACCTCAAGCAGGAAGAGATACGGACATAGCAGAACACACAAAACATCACCAGACACAATACCTCTATCCTATATGCAGTTGAAATTTTGTGGCATTACTCTGTATACAATGCATTGATTAGTAACACTTTATAACTATGTACGATACATTAACTCATTCAATATTTACATCAAATGTGATATACTTACTATGTAGTATCAAGTTGAATGAGTTGTTTCCATATTTTCAGCTGTGGGTGTGGTATACCTACCTATTCGTTAATTATTTATTATCCATGTTACGTTCGGAGACGAAAAAATGTAGCGTAATACTCGAATAGGATACCACACCGACAGCATTCTCCGTCTAGAACCATATTATGCTATTTTAAAATTTCTGTTTGATTTCCCCTAGAAATTAAGCATAAACATCGCCAGCAAGTTTGGTTGGAATCGCGTATCATCTGTTTTTTCAACTGTCAAAAATTCACTTGAGTCTGGTATAGTTTTTGTCTAAATATTTCTGCAAATGAATACGGCGGCAACGAACGTGCATGGTTTTAACAAAATTTAATAAAAACTTGCAAGAATTTGGGAAGCAGACTGTCCACAATTAAATTTTTACTTCTTGGAATCGCAAATGCCGAATATTTGGGAAATATTTCGTTTCTTGTTTGTTTATTATAGATAAAAACCGCGCGTATTTTTAACAGGTTTGAAGTTTTATGTGGAAAATATTATGAAGAGGCTTTTATGTAGTCGAATTAATCGGGGAACTTTTATGTAAAGTTATTAAAATGAGTGGTAATTGTGTGGGCATTAATCATTAATAAACCATCGTGTTACTTACCTGAATTTAGGCCATATGAATTTGGAGATATGATACCAGATGTTACGGTAGCCATAGTCGACAGCATAAAGACCCGATCATTCCTGAAACAAAAAAATATTTGAAACTGTGCACTTTTAAACAATTACAGTTGTTATTAGTTCTTTAAAATATGTACAGGGTCTGTCAAAAAGTAATCATCTTTCTACAAACAATTGCTCAATAATTGATGAAATCGGTGACCTATTGAACACAAAAACTAAAAAATAATTTGCAATCAGTATAATTTAGTCATAGTGACCTGTATTGCTGGTTCTATGGTGTTCGCCAATAGCATAACGAAGGTTGTTCGAATTCCATTTAGTGATGCCGACACCGACTAATTTTAATAACCAGGTACCCATTACACGCTAATTACCCGCCAACCCGATAATTGTATGTTACTTGGTAATTAATCGTTTTTTATTATTTAACTGCTACGAGACATTTATGTAACCTAATGGACACTATCTATGTGTCCATTAGGAGTCCAAATTAATTGAGATATAACAGAGGTCTTTCCATAGAATCAAATGCATTTCCAAATTGGAAAAAATTTGCGCCGACTTCAAAGTTGGTAGAAAATAATTTAGGGTTAACTAAGATTAAGGTTTCTATAACATTACCAGTGCGGTGCAAATCTGAATAGTACTGGGCGCAGATTATTAATTACCAGTAGTCCGAAGCTTCGCCGCTCGTCACGACTCTTTTTATTGCCTTATTAGAGACAGTTACGCAACGACCATTTCCTACGACCTTGCCATCTGTCATAACTGAGACTCGAACTCAGGAATGGTACAGCGACTAGCCATGTTGCCTCTCACACACTCGCGTCTAATCCACTGCTGCCAACTCGGTAACATATTAAATACGCCACTAAACGACCATACCCTAGCCAGGATTCGAACCCGGGACTCCTCTCTCAAGCCTAATGAGTAAGCGTTGAGCCACTGAGCCGGAAAAATACTGAATCAATGTAAATATTAATATACTTGATTTTTTATGGAACACCCTTTATCTGACTCGAGAATAGCAATTCTCATTTTTGCTGATGTCAACAATGCAATACGGGTTATCTTCTACAGTGGCCCCCTAAAACTCCCGATTTCATGCCACTTAACTTTTTATGGAGTTGTATGAAAATTAACGTTTATTTAAAGTTTTTTTTTAATTTAACGGATCAATTGATCACTTCAATATGACACTGGCAATGTCGGTAGGTAATGGATGTTGCCTGTTTTTTCAAATGTAGTGTAACCTCCGTGCATTCTGTAAGTCGGACGGACAGGAATATGAATTTTTCCTAGCCTAACGAGACCCCCCCCCCCCGCCAGTTATCGAGGATGCTGATCCTGGTGGTGGTTAAATCTCTCTTCGAGGTCACCCCACCCACCAAACGGCTAAAAACCACTCCAGAAAGGGGTAAAGTGCGTATTCGCCGTCTTCTACCAGCCAAACCTGTGTTGCCCCTGTTCTTAAGGATGCTGAGCACGATGGTGATGCCAACACCCCTTCTCGACCCCCGCCAACCCCCAAACTGCTAAAAACCACCCCCGAAAGGGGTAAACCGCGTATCCGCCGTCTCCTACCAGCCAAACCTGTGTACTCCCCGTTTTCGAGAATGCTGAGCACCATAGTGACATCGAGACCCCTCTTCGACCTCCTCCAACCCTCCAAACATCCAAAAACCACTCTCGAAAGGGGTAAATCGGGTATCCGCCGTCTCCTACCAGCCAAACCTCTGTTACCTTCATTTTAGAGGATGCTGAGCACGATGGTGATGTTGGATCTTCTCTCCAAGGCGAACCGACCCCTCAAACGGACAAAAACTACCCCTTTGATACGCGGTTTTATAAAGTAAGTGAGTAAGTTCACAGATCATTGAATACGTACCGGATGATGATACAGGTATCTTGATTGACTGTTCATCTGAAGAAATTATAAATTAAATTGAAAGACGATAGAATTCTGAATGAAATTGTAAAAAATATTGTTCTAGTGTTCAGATAATTTCCCAACTGCACAATTACACCAAAGACACTAAGAATCTCTATTTCTTTGGTGTCTAAAACAACAAAATATTTGAACACTACACTCGAATACACTACTTGACACGATTTTCGCTAACCATGTCAATATATCGGGAGATGAATAAGAGGTTTTCAGTTTTAATCACCTCCTGATCATCACATGGTTAGCTGTCTTCATTGAAAATCTCATGATGTAAGATTTCCCACCATTTAAGAGTAGCTCATTTGCCTCATACCAGTCCTATCTATCTTCTTTTGAAGACGAAGGCAGACATTGAGACTATCAACGGTATATAATGAATATTTTCAAATCGTCAGCATAAATGAGGCAGTTCACATCAATAACCGCTACGATACGGTTGATGAATGTATTAATCAGCAGCGGCCTTAGTATGGATCCTTGAGAGATCTGTGATGTTTCCAGGTATTCGACAAGCTTAAGCCTACCAGATACAACATATTGAGTCCTTTTTTAGTACATATAATTTTCACAAATCAATATCTTTGGTGTCTAAAAACCACTTCTACAGAATGCCAAAACATTTGAACATTACACTTGAATCACTACTCGACGCGTGTTTCGCTAACATCATCGGGAGACGAATGAGGTTTTCAGTTTTAATCACTACATGATTAGCGGTCGTCATTGAAAATCCCATGATGGAACATTTCTCACAATATAAGAACAGCTTATTTGTCTCACACCAGTCATTTACCCTATCTAAGTTATTTTGAAGACGAAGGAAGTCATTGAGAGTATCAGCGGTAGTGGATATTTTCAAATCGTTAGGATAAATAAAGCAGTTTACATCAATAACCGCTACGATATCATTAATAAAGATATTAAACACCAACGGACCTAATATAGGCCCTTGGAATACCCCTGATGTTGCCAGGTATTCGATAGACTTAAACCCACCAGGTTAACATATTAAGTCCTTTTTAATAAATATGATTTAAAAAGATATCATTTAATTAAAGAATGGGATAAACCAAGAGCATGAAGATTTGTTGAATATCGCACCTACCAAGACGACAGTGCAAATATATGCAATAAACTATTCTGGTTTAATAAATTATTAGAACTGGTCATTCTTCATTAAAACTGGGTGTATATACACCCACGAATTGTCGTCGATACCTTAAAGAAAAGCAATGAAAGTGATTTTACCTGCTATTGTCGGGCTTCTACCTAACCCAATTTTATTGGTTTGTCATATAAACATTCAATTGTTTTTATCACCTATGGTAACTAGATAATGAAGTGGTGTCATTTGTGTCAATTTTCCATATTTAATAATAATGTAGTTAGCTCGTATAAGCAATTAAGAATTTTTAATGTCCCGCTTGTGCTTATAAATATTTATTAGCATTTGTAAGTATTGTTCTTTAGATATATTAGGGTGTGGCCTACAGAATGAAAACTTATTTCATTAAAAACATTTTATTACATCCTATATAATACACAATTTCTACTGCTAGTGACCTGCTTACTTAAGCCTACGTGTACATGTTTATTGAAAACGTTTAAAATGCTATAGACTAAGTGCCATTTTTTATGCGCTTTTTCTAAGCTTTTTCAGCGCAAGAAGATATTAATATTAGCATTTAAATCGATTTCGCTACCGAGTTTTCAATGTTTAACACCTCGACCGTCTAAATTTCATAAATCACCCACAAAAACAGACGAGTCTTTAAATTACTGGTTTTCCATATTACCATAACTAAATTCTTCAAACCTGATAATATTTTTAACTATGAATTATTTACCGCGCGTTCTCGGAGGTCTGGCTATTTGAAAAAGTTTAAATTATACAATGTTTCTATTATCTTAAGTAATTCTCATTCACATTTTGTTGTTTCCATTTTCGTTACTTAGTCTCTGAAGCAATAGCGCTAAAAATAGGTCTTTCAAAAGATGTAAATTTCAAGTAGTTTCAAGATGTCGTTTAATTTCTGTGAATATTTCAAGTAGCACTCATGATATAATCATTTGTTTCAGAAGCAAACATTCCAAAGAATAAGGTCAGCGTACCCATGCCGGTAAAAGTCCCCGAGCCGATCAAACAATTAAAAATTAATTATGCACAGTTTCCTATTTAAAGTTTGACTTTTTTTGGAAAATAGACTATTTTCAATTCAGAATGCAAAAACTGTGTTCCTGGGTGGTAGATTTTAAGTGGTTTGCAATCCCAAATTTATTGGTTTTGGTTTGGTTTACCGGGTACGATAGGCATTGTTGTCACCACCGGAGAGCATGTTAAAGAACCTACCTAAACATATCCAAAGTCATCATGTATGAAGTCATAAAAAATCTCCTTCGAAGAAGAAGAAGAAGAAATCCGAATGCATGAACCGCGTGCGACATAAAAAATACCGTCGGAAGATATTTTGTGGAAGCACTATGAAAGCTTTTCGAATTTGCAACAAATAAATTTATTTTTTGTAATCATAAAAATCAGTCCCATGGGTGTAATTATTGTAACTGCAATAAATGACGATTTGTGGAACTATATCAAATTACGTCGCAAGGGGCGTAAATTTAGCAACTACCTCGAAAACCGACCCAAATAAAATTCTTTATTACGAACCGACGTTGTGCAGTACTGCTTCTCATGCATAGAATGGATTATGAGTACGAGTTAAAAGTTTCGTATTAAAATTCTGAAGGGGAATTTTCTCGGGCGACACATTTTTCGATCTATTCGATTTTCAAATTTAGCAATCATTTTTGGCGGTAAACTTATGTTTTCCATCGTAATTGCCTACACATGGTTCCTCAGTGATTCGGAAACCATGTCGTTCTATTACCATGTACATAGTACGTGGGACCGCCTTACCTGAACGTATAAATGTAAAATAAAATTCTCATTAAAAGCGATTCAAGCATTTTCAAGCTCTTTAACGAGCGCTCGAAATTATTTATGATATTAAACAAATACGTATAAAGACAGGCAAGCTAAGAGGCCCACAAAGTCGTATACATTGAATTATTAGTTGAATCTTTTTGCTGTCAGTCGATTGCTTAAAGTAAATCAGTGGATGGTAATTGGAGACTGCATTGTCCGAGTCATCCCAATCCTCACTATGTGTGGTATGGACCAACACTCCCTTTAAACTTATACTATTGTTAACCTTATACTTATATATTCGAAATTCGTAACTAACAAAAATGTTCTAAAAGACCAATATATACCTTCCCTTTCAGATTAATTGACATTGAACCCTTCAGATGAACATCCTATCATCCATTTAGGAAGAGTAACAAAGAATTTTTCAAACACCGTAAGAATCAATCGTTTACAAGCACACCGCCAGGCCAGCTACTTTTACGCTGAGTTGGACTGAGGTCATGCTTGCTACTAACAGCGAGGGCCGCATAGCGTACGGTACATGACTGGAGAATTGGGATGTGTAGGTGTTTGTGAATTACGTTGCCGCATTGCATCGCGGTGACGGTTTTTATACTCCCCTGTTTGTTTTGCTTCTAGGTTTCTAGAAAAATAAGACGATTTTAAAAAATTATATTTTCTCAATTTTTCAACTTTTATCAATAACCAGTTGCATAAACTTTTTGAAGGTTAGAAATCGTTCTGTTTAAGGTCTGAAGAATGTTTCAATTTCACTTAGTCTTCAAGGATTTGCCGAACAATGAACAAGAAATATTATTTTCTCCTTACCGGTACATTACAATAATAGTTATTTGTGTATCAAGGCCGTAAAGTTGATCTTTCTCGGCTGAATCCGAAGTTTGCGGCCAAGGCACAGCCTAGACCAAGCAAACTTTGGATAAGACCGAGATGGATCATTTGGCCGAGGATTTTTTAGGCAACTGTTTCAAAAAGTAAAATAAAATATTTTAAAAATGAAAACGTCACTAAATAGTTTATTGACAAGCCGTGACATATTATCAAATATTAATGATGATCAAGTATTACATGAGGCCGTGAAGTGTGAAGTACGGCCATGAAGTAAAAGCGGCCAAAAAAATAAGATTGACAAATGAGTACAAATAGATGACACTTTAGGAATGCTGTCAGATCCGATAAACGTAATTTTGTGTGACAGTTACCTAAAAAAGTTCTTTTATTTACTTTCTCTCGTTGTTTATTTGGGATAAATCTGATAAGAGAATTATCACAATAGGTTAGCCAATTTCTTGCCATTTATTTATTTATTTTTTTATTTTCACTGTGCGACCGACGCGCGACGGTAGGAAACGAATTACTCATAACCTGTAAAATTTGCTGAAAGCTTTCACTGTCGGGAACTTTTATTTCAAAGTATGATATATCCATTACTTAAAATTGCATAGATTCTGCATACACTGACATACAATCCCCTAAGTCACCCATCTAAGTAAAAATAGACGTTTTTGCGTCTTAACTTTTCGCAACGAGTAAAGACAGAGGGCCGCGTGGAGGCCACTTGTAAAACATTCACTCAGTATACTTTTCGTTATTTTTTCACTCTCAACAGTCGAAAGACTATTTTTTTCACCTTGCTTATTAATGGAGAATTTTCTTGCACAAGAGAACTTGAAGTGCTACGCTCGACGATTTTTAGGCAATACAATCAGAAAAATCAACAAGGTTTTTCTTATGTTAAACAGGATCGGTACTATTTATGAAAACAAAGCATTAGCAGCTCTTATTGACTATTACTTTACCAAGTAAGAACGTCCACATATATTTAATTTGCTTCAGTTTTGATTATTACTTAATAGCCTAGGCGGTATTTGTTTTGGGTTGAGTGAGTCGGGTAGTATGGCAGATTTTTGGCTTAATCGCACCTAACAATCAAAAGAAAAGATGATTTCACTATGCGCTAGTTTGAAACGTGGGCGTAATTTTTTATTAAACAAAATGTGAAAAAATTCCTAAAAATTCCGTTTTTTTTCTTCCTATTTTTTCATATATCTCAGTAACTATTGTTTTTAGAGAAAAATAATACAAATGAAAAAGTCTTATTATTAAATTATAAATAAGATGCAGTTGGCTGCGAATCCAAAAATTCGTTTTTAGTATTGCAAAAATAGTAAAAATAGCAAAAAAATTTTGAAATAGCAAGTTACTTGTGGAATTTTTTTCAAATACTTATATTATACGTAGGACCTTCATACTTGGGTAAAGAAAACTTTCTTAGTTTTTGCATAATAATTTTGTAATCTAAACTTTGTAAAAAAATTACAAATTTTAAAAGTGTTGCTGTTCTAAAGCATTTAGAAATTTGAAAATTTTTTGACATATAAAAGAGCACTCAAATTTTCAAATCCATTTTGAGATAATAAAATCCGTTAATTAGGAGAGCCTAGGGAATTGTTTAAAAATTTGGTTAGCAAAAAGTAGAAATAGCTCCAGTTGAGCCGGAGTTCCGCACCCCAGAATGGGCCCCCTTATTATTCCAGGGCCCCTTGCTGAGAAAAAATGGGCACCCGTGCTGTCAAGAAAGGGCCCTTGTACTGTCAAAAATGGGGCTCCGCTCCAAGGCCCCTTTAGCGCACCGCGGTCACCGTGCTTTCAAAGGATCCCGTGTGCCCCCTTGTTCTGTGTGCCCCCGCACTAGGGACCCCCAGCCGGCCGACGCAATTTTGGGAACGCGGGAAATTCAAACTGTTCTAACCTCACCACGTTACGACATAACCTAATGCGTCAGCATAAAAAATGGTCACATTTTTAAACAATTCCCTAGGCTCTCCTAATTAACGGATATTAATATCTCAAAATGAATTTGAAAATTTTATCTGTCAAAAAATTTCTAAATGCTTTAGTTTAGCCTCAGAAAATTTTTTTGCGAAGTTTAGATTGCAAAATTATTATGCAAAAACTAAAAGTTTGATCTTGATGAAATTTGGTGGGAAGATTTACTATATTAGAAAGTTTTCTTTAGCCAAGTATGAAGGTCTTACGTATAATATAAGTATTTGAAAAAATATTTCACAAATAACTTGCTATTTCAATTTTTTTTTCGATTTTTACTACTTTTGCAGTGGTGAAAATGAATTTTTGGATTCGCAACCAGAGATATATGAAAAAATAGAAAGGAGAAAACGGAATTTTTAGTATTTTTTTCACATTTTGTTTAACGAAAAATTAGCGCTTAGTGAATTATCATTTCTTATGATTTTTAGGAGCGATTAAGCCGAAAATCGGCCATATTACCCGATTTACCCAAACACAGGTGATTTTAAGCAGATACTGCCTGGACTATAAGCTGTTGAGGAGCAATTCCTCCAAGACACTGCGGCAGTCGTGTGTTTATTCTCTTTTAAATACGACACGAATGCTTTAACTAATACACATGTAAGCGATACATCTCTTACGTGTTAATAATTATTTACTTTAACTATAGTGATAAATTACAAAATAAACTCTACTTAGGTGTCTATTTTTCCAAACGTTTATTGTTAAATAATTTACAACTTGTATCATAAGTATTTGTATTAAAATGACCCACATGGCCACAAATAAATAAACAAATAAATTCATTGAATCAATAAGAAGGCATATAATATGTTTTATTATGAGAATATTATCAAAGGCCGTAGAACATGGTTGAACTGCTCCCGGTTTCTACCTTATAAACTTAGTTTATCCCAAATGCCAACTTTAGTAAGAGTATGGTGTATTTTCAATCAGTTTCAAAGTTTTTATGGAATCGTGTTTGGGATGACATAATGATAATGAAAGCGGATTACTGCTGATAAACGTGGTTAGATATTCCGGGAATCAAAATAATATATTTTTTTACATACAACAATTTTTGTTCATCTCTTTCATTAAATTGATGTATAGTTGTCAGTTTAATAGTTCTTAAATTGTTTATGCATTTTTAAGATTTGAAATAGGTCTACTTGCCTCAGTGTTTAATCCGTAGAAGCAATTTGATTTTCTTTGTTTTAACCTTTTTAAGACAAACGGGACAGATTTTTACGTCTTGGATCGATCGCACTTCTTTTTCAATGAAAATCGTAAATGCGTTAATGTTTTAAAATAATTAGATACTAGGAGAGAATTGTGAAAGCCTGTAATTATTCATGTATTTAACATTTTTTTGCATATTTACTATCATAATAATAAACTTTATGGCACTTTTTTGTTTGAGTTTGAAGAAAATATACATAAAATGTGCGGAATGAAAGTTGTTATTTTATTGCTAGAAATTTGTAAATTTAAGGAACGTTCAAGTCTAAATACAAAGTAACATAGTTGTTGATAATTCAAATTATAAAAGCAAACACAGTTTACACCGATTTGACATTAGACGGACGGGGTGTGCACAGAACACATTTTGAGTTAACATAAACACTAAGAGAAAGTAGTTGGAGTTGGTATTGTAACGTTTTAAAACGTTTAAATAGTATCATCAAAATGGAAGAAACTGTTGAGCATTTTTTCATATACTCCCAAAAGGTAAAATCTAACAGGTTCAGATCCGGGGATCGGGGCGGACATTGAATTGTAACTCGTTGCCCTCTTCCAATCCAACGATATCTAGAAGTTTCCGAAGGCCATTCCAGACAGAAAATGGGGACCCGCTCTGTCTTGCATAAACCACATGATTTGAAGTAATTGAACGGGTAAAGGCCGGTTTATCAATGCCAGGTTAACTCGTAACCAAAGGATAACTGTCAAACAAAACAATAAATACCTTTCGTTTGATATAAGTCTTTTAAACCTGTATTGATAAACCGGCCCTAAGTAGTCGAAGAGAGGGAACAAGTCATTCTGGACAAAAATGTAGATATGCCATTCCATTCATTTGTGATTTAATTAAATGATCGCCTATAACTTCAGCCTAAATGTTAATTCAAAAGTTGTACTGAAATCGTCGGTCTACCGTAACGTGCGGATTTTCATCGTTCTACAGATGCTGATTGAGAACATTTATGATTCCGTAATTAGCAAATTGGAAATCCTAATAGCTTCCTTGCAATATTTACTCAAATGGACATTCTCTAACTGGAAAATCATATTTTTAAAACTTCTTGTAGAAATAACAAATCGCAGGATGCGAATCGTATCTGCATCAACTCATCCGACATACAAAGGCAGAAAGTAAGAAAAAAGCAAAAATACACTTTCCAACGTATATACATTGGCCTGATTAAAACACTTGTAAAAAGGTGGTGTAAATAATGCATATGATTCAAGATTTCCATAAAATATTCTACTTCGAAAGCGTTTATTTCTTTAAAAATACATAAATTGAGAAAGAAATCAAAACCATATGAACAAATCATGAATAAACTGCAAATAAAAAGTGGATACACAAAGCTGATGATTCAAGATTTCCACAAAAATATGTAGCATCTCTGGAATTTATCGCCGTTATTCGAGCCTTTAATTATATACCAGAAAACATCATCTACTGATCGTTTCACATAATAGACCGTCAGCCCACTGTGCCCAAATTGGCAATGATTATAAACAGTATGCACTTCAGGCTTATATTTTGGCATATAACTGATTGTGAAAAATGAAAATTAAAATATCTCCGTGGACCATTAGCTGGAAAATATAATTATTGTTATTTGTATAATAAACGATAATAGTCAGTATGATTTTTCATTGTGCAAGTTATGACAAATCTTTTCCATTTCAAAACGGCATACTGACTATTATCATTCAAAGTGTTATATATTATTTACACATGTAAAGGCCGATACGTGCCCTTGGTCTCACCCTACCTGGACGCCGTTAGTTTTCCTGAATTATTTTTTAATAAAATATCATGTGGTATGCTTGGCATACTGACCATTATCGTGTTAAAAAACTGTTATTATTGTACAAAAATAACAATTATATTTTCCAGTGAATGGTCCACGGAGACATTTTCATTTTTTACATTCAAGTTATATGCCAAAATATCATAAGCCTGAAGGGGTACAGTGTTGGGCTGTCGGTCTATAAGCTTAGAGATTTCCCAGAAATACACTAGACAGTTTTCTTGTTTTGTAGATTTCTTGGGTATTTTTAGAGTGTATCTACACATGGCAGAAAATACTCCAAAAGAAAACCGAAAAACTTCAAGGATGCCGCAATAAACATTCAGACAACGTCTCTTTGTGTTGACTTGGAATATTTAGGTTAAATAAATATTTTTTCACAAGAGATTGTACATTTTGCTCGTGAACCATATCCCCTTAATAATATTTTTAGTGACGCAATATATCAAGTATCAATATAGGATTTAACGAATTTTATTATTCTATTTATTGTTAAATAAACTAACAATAGCATTTATAGACTCTCAATAAATATAGAAAATGTAACTAATATTAATTAATTCCTTAAAGTAAAAGGTCATTTAAATCACGATTTAAATGATTTTAATACGTATTAAAATATTTAGATTATGTCTTATTATTCCCATGTTAAATTGTTTAAAAATTGCGACACATTCATAGAAGTATATTTTATTACTAAATAAAAATATCATATACCTATCGATTGTTAATGAAACGATTCTAGTACAATAAAAAAAATTACAATTAAGATTATATTAGCCTACTTGGCAGTTAAATATGCTTGGTTTTAAAACAATATTGTAACATCAATTTAATATTTTTTACATAACTATTTCATAAATATCTACGAAAATCTAGGTTACAAAATGATTTATTATTTTATAGATAAATTGGCAATAATGATTAATTTCGTAGATTAAACAATAAAAATGCTGTATTAAAGAATGTACTTGCATAGCTCTTGGCTCTCTCTATCTCTTTCCACTAGGACATAAGCTTGTGGAAACCACATGTACGCACGAATCTCTTTTCTGTTCCTTGCCAGAGAGGAAATCATATATAATTTTTCCGTCAAACAAATAATTAAACTAAGTGGTTATAAATTAAGTTTTGAAATATTATATACATGTATGCTTCCGATCTGTAAACCTCTTAATCCGTTGGTATCAGCGACTCGAATGCGATTCGATCAGGAAAAAGTTGCAAGGATTGTCTGGGGGCCAGATGTTCAATTTTGTCACACCAGAGTAGTTGGTTTTCAATTAGACTGTTGTATCATTTACGCGCGATGTGTTAAATTTTAAAAAATCACTTACAAGTCGAACCTTTGCCTTGCCTATGCGCCCTCAGTCGACAGTCCCTTTCCTCCTACAATTATTTTTCTTCTTCACTTTGATAGCATACAATCTTTACACTTAGAACTACCGTTTCTAAAACTAACAGACCTTTGCGCAATTAATAAATAATGGCTGTTCACTTTGCAGGGAAAGCTGGTGCCAAAAAATCAATCGAGCTGATACTAACAACTACAGTTGATAGTATCGTGATCGCGTCATTTATCGATGATGCAGACTACCTTATTCACAACACTGATTTTCAAGAACAGTTATTGTCGGCGGCCATCTTAACGGAAGACAAAAGTATATATTCTTAAAACTTCGACAAAATATGGCAATGTATGAAGGTATCGCTTTGATATCTTATAGTATCTTGAATTGCTAGGTTATAACACTTAATTAGCATAACTAAACCTCAGGGCGAATGAAGTGACGTTACTCTGGATAGCATCACATACTTTCGAAATTCTGAGGAACCGAGCCAAACAACAGCTCAAGCATGTTGAATGGTTCTCCAAAAGCGTTGAATAACAAATAAATATTCACGGGTATAAGTAATGAGCACCATTACTTGTTTAAAATCGCGTCAATAATGAATGTGTTATTCAATAATAGTTGAAAAATATAATTAAAACCGTGCTTTTAGGTTCACCTTAGGCGAAAATAAAAAGTGGTGTCATTTTAAGCAATGCTGAACAATAGAGATAGGAAACGGTAGACGGTTTCTTGAAAATTGTAAAAATATTTCTTAAGCGTCTTCATGTAACTGCACGACCAATTTCTCCACTGTGAGGGTAATTGCCAAAAGATGGGCTTAAAATACTCCACATTTTGGAAGCAACGGAATGCCAAAACTCTAAAACTGCTCAAGTTATTTCTGATTCAAACTATACAGAAAATGTGGACGAGATGAGTAGAGAGTAGAGAAACTTCATTTCAACGACAATGTTGACAAATACTATTCTGTCATTGCAGATTTTAACTGATTTTGTTTGTATTTCTCGTTGTTAAATAAGAAATGATCTTCATTAGAAACATTTTAATACATTAATGTATGACTAAAATTAATTCCTTATATTTTTGCCATTTAACATTTATTTTCAAGAAACACAAATGTGCTTGGGGGCGAGCGTAGGTGCGTCTTTACTATGTACATACTTCGGTATGCGATGTAAAGCAACAACAGGCGCGGTAAGTACTTGGATGGGTGACCATTCCAACGGAAACCGCGTCCTCGCCTCACACATCTTCCAGCGGCTTGTATATCAGTGTATGCGCGGAAGCTATACAACCTTAGGCGAGGGTTGTATAGGAGATATACCATCCTTCGGAGGGGATGTAAAGCCGTCGGTCCCTTGTCTATTAAATGTTAGGCAAGTAAAAGATCCCTACTCTTCTTAAGGGAAGAGGTTCGGCAAAATTCCTGGTTGGGGGTAGCTCGTCTACAGGCGTCGGTGTTAGGCCTCAGTAGCGGAAATAGGTCGACGTTAAATAAATGTATAAAAAAAAAAAAAAACAAATGTGCTTGTACAATTTTACAATTTTCACGTAAGCCCAGATGCAAAATAAGTGAGCGCCCTCTAAATTTTAATAATAATAATAATAATAATAGATTTTATTGATAGATAACCAAATACAGAATAATTATTACAAAATCAAAATTAATGGTAGATCTATCAAAGGGCAGAGATCGCTGTCTTTCAGAGTATGAGGAACTGCGCTCTTCCACTCAACCCCAAACGCCCACTGAGGATACATGGATACACTATACATATATCCACACATACACATAAACACGATTATAAATATACACACATATACATAATATATTATATCGATAAAGAATTAAACTGAATTGGATGGGCTAAACCAAAGGCAAAACAAATTTAAAATTTTACAAAATTGAACTAATTTAAAATTTAACAGTTAAAATCAAAATTAAAAATTACCCAGTAACGGCATTTCCTGTAGCTCTTTCTTGAATGAAAATAAGGGTAGCCTTTTCATGTCATCCGGAATCTTGTCATATAGCTTAGCAATGTTGTATGAATGAGACGATTGAAAGAGAGCTGTGTTATTCTGAGAAATTGTGATATGACGTTTGGGACGAACATTTAAGTTGTGGACATCTGTACGAAACTTGATTTTGCTGTATAGATAAGATGGTTGTTGCAAGGTTATAATTTTACTAAAGAGACTGTGCAATATTCTTCGCTGTTCTATATTAAGCCATCCAGCCTCCTTTAGATGTTTAGTAACATGCTTGCGTCTCTCTAAACCACAGATTAAAGGAATACACGAGTTTTGAATAAGTTGAAGACGTCGCATGTCAATTTTATTAAGCGCTGGGCCATATACACTATCAACAAAGTTGAGATAGTACTTGTGATTCACATAAGAGAATTTTACATTTTTTATTAAGTATTCTCCTCTTATTATTTTTAAGTTACAGAACGCTCTTTTCGTAATCATTATGATATTGTCTATAGCTAATCCCAATTTTTTCCCACTCACTGATTGAGAAGGCATTTTATTATTCACTTGTATACTAATCAAGTTCGAACATCTTTTACGCGCGGCATCTCTTCCAAATAAAATAACCTTAGATTAGGAAGGATTTATTTTAAGACAAAATTTGGTGGAGATTGACATTAGTGAATCAAAGTCATAATTTAAATACATGCAAGCGGTTTGTAAATTCTTTTTGGGAAAGGGCATGTGTATTTGTGTGTCGTCAGCATAAAAGTGAGCGTAGGAATACCTTAGATGTTCATAAATTAAAACGCATACAAAGTAAATAGTAGAGGACCCAGTATGGAACCTTGCGGGACTCCATTTTTTACTAAGGCAAATATCAGAGTCCAATGCTCCCATTTGATGGTATTAACTTGTCTTCAGTATTCTCTCTTTGCAGCTCTTCCATTTCTATCGCAAAAACCATACCCAAAAATAATATCTATATTCTCAATTGCTAAATTAAAACGGTATCTTAAAAATTTCAGTTTTGTAACTTCAACTAGCTAGTCAATTATCACTTTGAAACTTCTATTAATTACCAAAAACAGTTAACATTAATTTGTATTAAGAAGGTGACAGATTTGACAAACACCTACTTGGGATTTTTAATACATTAATTAATAAAACATCTAATTCAAAATTGAAGATACGAGTGCCTAATTTAAAGAGGTTTATTAACATAATTAATGTCCTTCAAACGTCAAAAACTTGATTTAAATCGTGTATGTTAGCATGTCAAAGAATTTACCTAAACGTATCCAAAGTAATCATGCTTGAAGTCAGCAAAAATCTCCTTCGAAAATTTTTCGAAACTGTAACGAAATCCTACACTACGTGCGGCACATAAACATGCCGTCGGAAGATATTTTGTAATGTAATGTAAGTAGAACAAAAAAATTATTTTTCGGAACTACAACAAAATTTCATTTTTGAAAACTATCATGAAAACCCGTTTCACGAGCGTAATTATTGCGACTGCAATAAATGACGTCCCATAGAGTGCGATTTGTGGAACTGTATCAAATTACGCCGGGGCGTAAAATTAGTTACTACCTCAAAAACCGACGAATAAAATTCTCTATTAGGAACCGACGTTGTGTAGTATTTTTCAAAGTTAGCAGCCGTTTTCGGCGGTAAACGTATATGTTTTCCGTCGTATTTGCCTTCTTGTGGTTCCTCAGTGATTCGGAATTTATCTCGCTCTATTACCATGTACATAGTGCATGGGACCGCCTTGCCTCAACGTATAGGTGGCAGTTGATTGATTAAAGTAAATCATTAGATGATAGTTGGAGACTGTATTGTCCAAGTCGTTCTAATCCTCACCATGTGTGGTATGGACTTTATATACTCGAAATTTGTAACTAACAAAAATTTTGTAAAAGACCAATATATTCCTTTACCTAAAAATCCAATCCTTTTCATTGTGTCTTACTCAATTCATACCTACTAACAAAGTTCTCTTTCAGGTCAATTAGGAAAGTGTCATAAGAGTGTTAACTTTAGACAGTGCAATGACGTCCGATTAATACAAGCAGTTCGAAAGCAATATTCAATTTTGTATTTTACGTCTGAATAAGTCATATCGAATAAGTCACATCGAATCCTTCAGGTGAACATTCTATTAGTCTGTTTAGGAAAGTAACAAAACGTCCCTCAGACACGTAAGCATGGATCGTTCACAACCACAAGTCTTCTTATAGTTATTTTTTTTCTATGAGTGAAATAGAATATATTATTTTGAATAGAAAATTTAAGCTCAAAAAAGTTTAAATACGGTCCACGTACAGAAAAACAAGAATTCAAGCAACAATTCAAGGGTAAGTATGGGGGTGTGTTGAACTTGACAAAGTGTCTTCTATCTCCCATTTCACCATATCCGTTTAGATTCTGGACACCCTGTATATCGTTAGCTCGTTAAATATAGTCAGCAGTTATCACTTTATGGTAGTTGTAAAGGAAACAGAGTGTTCTAATTACAAATCTGTTGTAAAAAATCTTTGGGTTATGACTACTTCATATAAAACGCTCGGTAAATTCTAAAATGTTATTGTGAGGAAGACAACGACGAGAGCATGATAAAAATACTAATAAAATGGTCTGCTGTTGTTTTACTAAAATAGCATTTAAATTGTCTTGTCTAATTGAAGAAAATACACAATTTCATAGGCAATTTAACGGTTCCGAAGTAAAATGCTGAAAATTCAGACACCATAATAAATCCACTTGCACACTTGCCTTTAAAGTTAAAACAATATTTTATTGTATTTAAAATTTACAGTCATTTTGAAAGTATAAAACTTGATAGGTTCTACGTAATAAATTTCCAACATTGCAACTCGAAGAAAAAAAATAGTTTTATTGAAAATATGATTTAATGTTACTAGCCAAGTTTTATTATACCTATCCACTCTATTTTATACCTTATACGTTTTAATTTCTAAAGATATATACGACATTGCTTTTTCATACCTTTAAAACGCTACATTGTACTTAAATTAAATACTTAAAACTCTTTTATGTGCAAAAATCTAGTCGCATTATTATTTTTCTTTTTGCGTTATACGTATGCAATAATTACAGAGCCATTCTAACATATGCATTCACTTGCTCAGTCAACTCTGCTCAAAAATGCATTTATATTGCCCATTTTTGGGCACGCTGGTGTTTACTACTAGGACAAAGCCTTCACTGCAGTGCTGAAATTAATCACCACTCATTATAAAAGCACAGTTTTAATTTTATAAGTTGTGAAAGATTTAAAAAACATATTTTTTGTTCATTTGTCAACATGTCAACCCACATCTCGAGGAAAGAATAAGGCTGCTTATTTAGAGACTTAATGAATGTATCTACGTATAATGTAGTAATTTGGTATTACAATTTTTTTACTATAATTGGTAAAACATCGAATTTCTACCTACACTGAAATCAAACCAATTGACAGTTAGACAAATCTACCTCTCAAAGTTGTTTTCCAATACTTATTTGTTCATATTTTAATAAATAATAATAAGACATCCAAAAAATGAATGAATAATAATATAATACACACTATAAGTACAAAATAAAAGACATAGTAAAGTTATTCAAATTACAACCAACAGATTTAAACGTGGTTATTTTTTTCACTGTTAAATATAGGTATTTGCAAATATGCCAAAGATCACTAGATTTTGTTTATTTTTGGTACAAGACTCTAGATGACAGCTCGCTTCAAGTAAGTAGCTCAATCTGCCGGTCTAGTCGAAATTAACATTGTTTCGTAATTCACGCTAAAATTACCCGTTCTGTCCAATCTTCCCTGTCGTTTTATTGATAAATTAAAACGGACTGATTGATTAACATAACTACTATTTGTACAGGGTGGAAAAAATACTAAACATTTTTTTATAGTTGGAAACAATTAAAATTAATTCAATTATAAAGGAGAATGTCATAACTTGACAGCTTACGTTTCTTTTTTTATTATATAATAATAATTAGAATAGGGATATGAAAAGGTGGTAGTTAGTTTTTACAAAGTTTTTACATTCTATTTTAAATGTTCTTTTGGTTATAATCAGTTTAATTTTGAAAGGCAGGATATTATAAAACTGAGAAGCAAAATAAGTTGTTATATACATTTGAGTGTGTGATTTTGTTTGAAATGGAACTTTTAGTGATTTGTTCATTATCATTCTAGTTTCATAATTATGGATGATAGATTGATATAAATGTTGATTTTTAACTGTAACATTTAAACAACTATAGACACAGGGATTTCTAATATTCACTATATTTGTATTATTATATAGTTCGTTAATGGAGTACGTTCTTTCTTAAAAAATATTTTTATTATAGTATTTTGACACACAGCAAGATTATGTAATGAATTGTTGTATAATCCACCCCAAATTACAATGCAGTATTTTGATATAGACTCGACTAAGGCGTTGCATAAAATCAATAACAATTTATTATTTACGACGGATCTTAACTGATAAAATTTATGAAATAATGTACGAATTTTTGTTGCTATAAAATTACTATGGCCGTTCCTCTCAGATGCTGACCAATAATAATTCCTAAATATTTAGTAGATTTTACTTTTTTAATTTCAGGATAGTTGCAATTGATATTGCAGTGTTTTTAGTGTGTTTTGAATAGGTTGATCAGCAGCTGAGGTGGAAAAAGCTATAAATGTTGTTTTTTTTTTAAATTGGACTTAACAAACTAAAATCCAGCCAATTTTGTATCGACTGGAGACCTGCTTCAGCTTTCTCGTATCCCTCTGTCCAATTAGCTCCTGTAAATAAAATAGCGGTGTCATCTGCATGAGATTACAGTTTTATTATTTGGTATGTTTCCAATTTCGTTAATATATACGAGAAATAGCAGAGGTCCCAATACAGCACCCTGCGGTATACCCATATAGTACCTAAATATCTGCAGATCAGATTAAGATGAAAATATGCATATTTAATAAATATGCAAAATGAAAGATGACAAATAAATCGACCCGTATGTTTATAATTTTTTAAATAATTAATATGTCCCTCATATTAAGTATATGAATTAGAAGATTAAATTTCAACTGAGAAGAGTAAATTATATCTTTCATCGCTCCAAAAAAAATAGCATGGATTATGATGTGGAAGTCGAGGTGACCAGTTTTGGATAGAGTTCTCGTAAAATATTTATAAGTGGTCCTCGGAACATTTTTGTTGCAAATATAAATACTTCATAAAGCACCTGATTTTATTTGAACGCAATATTTTTTAAAGTAAATTTTGGGTTTTTTTATTATCCGAATCTAAACTTTACGATCAGATTGGCATTTTATTCGTAAAGGTAACCAGTGTGGTGGGATTTAATAGTTAAACAAATGAAATAAAGATCAAACAAAGGGTGGTCCAAGAACACTTTTCTGCGGTTTTCACGGGAAAAGAATTGCTAAAGTTATTAAAAAAAAATTTAAGCTAAAAAATCATCCGGCCCTGATGATATCCCTGTTTTATAATTAAAAAAGCAATTTATTATATTATTGAACCATTAACATATGTTATTAATTTATCCTTTGAAGCAGCAACGTTTCCAAATAATTTAAAGACTGGGAAAGTGGTACCTAATTTTAAGAAAAAAGATGCACAACTATTGGGAAAACTGTAGGCCCGTAAAAGTGCCCTTTGGATTCTCAAAAGTGTTCGGATATTGTTACCTAGATAGACTGGAAAGTTATTTAGAAACCCTTAAAATAACTACAAAAAAATCAACATGGCATCAACAGAGTATTTGATTGCATAGATCATAATTTGTTAATATCTACATTGTTCGATTATTGTATACGGGGTGGTCATTAAATTAGAAGATCCATAATGTCGGAGGCAATATGTAAGTTGGAAAACACCATGTACAGTGTTAATCCAGTCTTTTTAAACCTAACTATGGGTGTCCCACAGGGCTCTATTTAAGGTCCTGTTCCTTTTGTTTTATTTATTAACGATATTGATTTTCTGCCATGAGCAGCACATTTTACAATGTATACTGATGACATTTCTACAATAACATTAAGCCCATCTGGAAGTGTTTTGAAACATAACTGTAATAACATTTTAAATACATTAAACAGTTGGTTTTCTCATAATGTCTTATATCTCAACACTGGCCAAGTTATTAGATTTTACAGTAGACAAAAATATGCGACAATTTAAATATTAATATAATAGGCTGTATGTTTTATTTCGCTTTTTACACTTTGTATAATTTTTTTTTCAAACGACAGAAAATCATGACAATTCTTACTTATTTTATGATATTAAAGTTTGACATTTCGGACGGCTCGAGTGGAAGAAAAAGTACTTTTACTTCCATTGCTAATGGCAACGGACAGCTAAATTGTTTTTTCTTCAAACAGCAGAAAATCTTGATATTTCTTACTAATTTCATGACATTTCGGACGGCAGTGCGTTGCCATTAGCAACGAAATTAAAAGTACTTTTTGTTTCGCTCAAATGGACTTTTACTTTTACTTTACTAATGGCAATGCACAGCTAATTTTTTTATTTTTATTTTTTTTTTTTAGCTAATCGACGTTTGAAGAAAAAATAACATGTGTTATTAGTAAAAAACATTTATCTGACTCGTTCAAATGTGCTTTTAGAGGGCGGAATATTAAACATAATATTTTTAGTCGAAAACTCCTCTATAAATCCTTATTTTACTATAAGGAAAGTAACCAGACTGCAACCAAAGTTACAAATCTGGCGCGTTAAGTGTAATAATTGCATATTACCATCAAAACGCTAATGCTTCGATTGCAACAAACACCAGCCGAAAGACTGATCCTACTTAAAGGAGCTCCCTTGCCAGTCGTCACACACCACTTGCAGACTGCAGTTTCGAGCTGTTGGCTCTCGTCAGTGCAAGGTAGGAATGCAAGGAATGCAAGTAGGATCAGATTTGTAACTTTTGTTGCAGTCTGGTTACTTTCCTTATAGTAAAATAAGGATTTATAGAGGAGTTTGCGACTAAAAATATTATGTTTAATATTCCGCCCTCTAAAAGCACATTTGAACTATGCTAAGCCAAGTCAGGCTATTTATTTTTCGATTGCAACAGACACTGGACCGCTAGATGGCGCCTGCTGGCTGTTTTACATGTCGCTATTGTGAAAATACCGGGATGTACTATAGTCAAAGGATTTTCATGTCGGTCGTCGCATTCCTACCTTGCACTGACGAGAGCCAACAGCTCGAAACTGCAGTCTGCAAGTGGTGTGTGACGACTGGCAAGGGAGCTCCTTTAAGTAGGATCAGTCTTTCGGCTGGTGTTTGTTGCAATCGAAACATTAGCGTTTTGATGGTAATATGCAATTATTACACTTAACGCGCCAGATTTGTAACTTTGGTTGCAGTGTGGTTACTTTCCTTATAGTAAAATAAGGATTTATAGAGGAGTTTGCGACTAAAAATATTATGTTTAATATTCCGCCCTCTAAAAGCACATTTGAACTATGCTAAGCCAAGTCAGGCTATTTATTTTTCGATTGCAACAGACACTGGACCGCTAGATGGCGCCTGCTGGCTGTTTTACATGTCGCTATTGTGAAAATACCGGGATGTACTATAGTCAAAGGATTCTCATGTCGGTCGTCGCATTCCTACCTTGCACTGACGAGAGCCAACAGCTCGAAACTGCAGTCTGCAAGTGGTGTGTGACGACTGGCAAGGGAGCTCCTTTAAGTAGGATCAGTCTTTCGGCTGGTGTTTGTTGCAATTGAAGCATTAGCGTTTTGATGGTAATATGCAATTATTACACTTAACGCGCCAGATTTGTAACTTTGGTTGCAGTCTGGTTACTTTCCTTATAGTAAAATAAGGATTTATAGAGGAGTTTGCGACTAAAAATATTATGTTTAATTTATCTGACTCGTCTGCAATTGTCACAAATGTATCACTTTTACTCCTAATAAAACAATATACAATTATGTTGTGTGTATAAGTATATTTTCTTTCTCGACTTGAAATGCTTATATTATCCTGTATTTTATGTTTTTGTTGTTTACTTCACATGTTACATTTTATGTAATTGTAATTTTCCATCGACTTGTTCTATCTAGTACTTTGTAATTGGCGTAAACAATTAATAAAGAACCAAATATTTAACTAACTAACTTAAGGTGGGCGAGAGAGAGAGAGAGAGAGATACGATAAGGGAATATTTATTATTTTTGGCCATAGCTTTTTTTAATACATATATTGATAAAATAAAGTATAAACCTACCTAAGTGGAACTATGACAGGTGTAGTGATATGAATTTTCACTCAATAATTTCAGTTGTTTGCAGAATCAGTAAATTTAAATTAAAAATTAGTGCCAATCTTCATAGTTTGTAGCTTGAAATGAACTAATTTTGTAAATGACTGAAATTATTGAGTAGAGATTCATATCACTACACCTTTCATAGTTCTACTTAGGTAGGCTTATACTTTTTTTTAACAACATATGTATTCAAAAAAAGTTATGACCAAAAATAAGAAATATTCCCTTATCGGTCATCTCTCTCTTGAATATGCCCATCTTAAGCGATAATTTTAATTAATAAAGGAAGATTTTCTTAGATATTTTGAAAAGATGTTGGACCCAATTTTGACTATATGCGTATGAATTTAACTCAGTGAAAATAAGATAGCTTTGACGACAGTCGCGCATGTTTCTAGGATAGAAATATGTTACCAACATTCTATAGAACCTTGATACACCCTTATAAACAAATAATGTTAATTTAACCAACGACGAACTTTTGCAAGAAAATTAAAAGTTAAAGGTAAAAAATAAATAAAAGCTCTATTACGTAATTTTTTTGAGATCCAAACTAGGTACTTTGACATTTCTATTTAAATTTTATCGCGAAGTCCAAATTGATTATAAACAGTACATTCCCTACATTTAACTTTATAAAGAATATTCGACCCGCATATTATTCAGAAAACGTTAATATTACTATGATAATTAAAGTAATCAGGCTCCTTCCTACTACTCTTTTTAATAACATAAAGCGAACATATAAAACTTTATTATTCACTAGTAATTGAAGTTAATTGAAAATATTATTTTCTATGTACTATGCACGCGGCAACTACTGGCGTAAAATGTACTTTAAAATCATAAATCAATTTTGTAACAAATATGTGTCTGTTGTATATTAAAATTTCTAGAGATACCTACCACACATTCTTTGGCAGATGTAGAAGAATGCGAAGGAACAAATATCTTATAAAGACTGAATTAAGTTACCGGATTTTAATGAAAAATCAAGGATGCGAATAAAGTAAACTCAGCTGAGAATAAAAAGACGAAAAACAAAAATTAAACCTGCATCAGCCTCCTACAAACATTTTAGGTTAAATCCAAAGCAGTTCTTCATTTGTTTTTTATTTTCCGAGTTGTTTAACATGTTCTTAAAAGTTTTAAACTAACTTGAGGAATTTTAAGCCATTGACACTATTGAGATAAGGACTTTTTATATTCCCGTATTTTAAAAAAATGCATTAAACTTTTGTTTTTATTACTATATTTAGTGAGTCAATAAAATAACATCATTTAGGGTTATAAAGTACAGCATTTAATGGCCAAAAAGGCGTTCGTTAAAAGTACAAAATAACTTTTTTTCGGTGTGAAAAGATATTAAAGTATAATTAAAACTTTAAAGGTTTAAGTTTATATGAAAACCGAATTAAATCATATAAAATACTTAACTCTATCTTAGGTTGGATTTATTTATAAAATTTAGTACATTTTCCTCTTCGCTTAGCGACATGCGTTTTTAAATTAGATTGTAATTAACAATTATATAAATTAATGAATTTATTTTATCAAAATTATGATATTTACATCCGTATTTAAAATCGGACGTGGGTGTGATAAGTCTAATCTGTACCAGTTTTTCTATAAGAAAATTAACAATTTATAGAAATAAACATCCATGTTGGAAGGATTTTTGCCACAGATATAAACAAATACGCTAATACTTTTAAATACCTATAATAAATCAAATGATTTCCGTTGCTAGAGAGAATAAATAGAATAATAATTCATTTGTTACGGCCATTATGAATGAAATACTGCGGTCTGTGGTTGTTTCTTAAGCATTGAAAAATCTACATTTGTTATTTTCCAATGAAATAAATGTATCTATCTATCTATCTATCTATCTATCTTATAAATATTGTATTTAATGTAAAAAAATACGATTAAGTGTAGAACACCTAAAAACATCACTCTATATGCCTTTACTTCGTCTACAATGTCGACATAATCTTGAAATGTTTATAAAATATTTAAATAATATTCTAAATAATATTATACATGGAGTTAAATCCCTTTGGAACTATATTAACTCTAACTATCCCCCAAAATATAGTATATACAGATGATCAGTTAAATAATACATAAGAAATTGTGGACGGATTTGTAAGATTTTTCAGTACCTCATTTACTAACCCCAGAGCAACGAATAACGAATCATTTGACAAATCGTTCAGTTTGAATAATAATAATTTACATATTGATAAATTTTCTACAAGTGATGCCTTCAAAAAGTTAAAATCTACATTTACAAAAGGTCCACTGACGTACCACTTTTTATTGTTAGGGATCGAGCACATGTTTTTGTAGACCCCCTCTGTATAATTTTTAATATGTCTTTGAAGTATGGTATATTTCCGAACATACGGAAAAAATTTCGTATCTGCTCGGTTTACAAGAAGAGCAAAAAAATAATATAGAAAACTATTGGCATACTATTATAAATTGTAATTTCGCCAAAATTTTTGAAATAGCTCTATATAACGTGCTCTATTCTCATATAGAGGGCAGATTAGTATGCATCAACATGGCTTTGTTTAAGAATAGATCCACGGTCTTAAACTTACTTTGTGTTACGCAGTATACTGCTCAATATATGGATCTAAACGGCCAAGTAGATGTTACTTACATGGACTTCTCCAAAACCTTTCATAGAATTTACCACAATCTATTATTACATAAGCTAGATCTCGCTGGATTTTCTATAGTACCTACTGTTAAATTTATTTAAATCTTATCTTAGCCGCAATACAACACAATATTCGAAATATCAGTTTCATCAGGGGTTCCCCAGGGCTCTGTTCTGGGGCCTCTCCTTTTCATACTATTTATTAATGATATTTTAGATAATTTAGATGTATGCTATATTTTATGTAGATGACATGAAGTTGGTACTCATTGAATAATCTTCCACTAAATGTTGAGAAGTGCAATGTGATGTCTTACTATAGAAAACAAAGTCCACTAATAAAAGATCGTCAATTAAATGGCAAAACATTACACCACCTTAAGCATATGAGAAATCTTCGGGTCACCTATGACAGTCAATTAACTTTTAATACACATGTCAATAAAATAAAGCAATTGGCAATTGGCGTTGGCACTGCTATTTAATTCTTTGGTCCATATGCTTCAATAATATGGAATTCTAGTTGTTTGCCTTTTATCGATAGTTTAGTCAATTCAAAGACGATTTCTTAAGCATTTATCCTTTAAGGAAGATAGGTTATATCACTCGTCAAGGAGAACATTCAGGTGAGTTAATATTTGTGGAACATATTTAATTGTAGTATAACTAAACACTGAATACTGTTGCAATAGTTTTTTGCACAGTCTCTGTTATCTATATTCCTCTATATGCTTAATCCTGTATTTTCCCATCCAGTAATTGCCCTTGGCTGTTGGAGGGTGTATGTGAATAAATAAAATATGCGGGGCGGGTAGTGTTGGTGAAACATTCGTCAAGTAGAACATTCAAGTGAGTTAATATTTGTGGAAATTACTTTATCGTCAGTGTCCAAGCCCAATCAGTATCACCAAGAGATGAAAACCAGTCTCATTCATCTGTCGATGATGTTGGCGTGGTTGGCGAAACGTACAACTAGTGTAGTGTGAGGTATCTGGCGTTAATTCTCATTTCCAAAAAGAAGACAACATGTAAAATATGGGTTCGAAAATACTTTTATCCCTCCCTTTTGCCAATCTTATTAGATTTACCTTTTTAAATAGTATTTACGATCGTTTGGTTGGATAACGATGTATTCTGTTTCCCCGTAACTACGAATAATTTTACGACTAAAACTAAATCGTTTTCCCTAATTATGGTATGGCTGGAAATCCACATTAATGTCACAGAACGTTCTAATAATGTTAGACTTGCGACTTGGTCTAGTATCCTTTCTGTTAGACTATCTTTATTGTAGGAATTTGATAGTTTTCAGTGGTCAGTGGCACTTTTTCATCCGCCAATAGGGAACATGAGCTGGGTTTAGACCGTCGTGAGACAGGTTGGTTGTATTCTACTGATGACTCGTCGTTGCGATAGTAATCCTGCTCAGTACGAGCGGAACCGCAGGTTCGGACATTTGGTTCACGCACTAAAGAGTCAGAACATATCAATAATTAGTTATAAGTGCTAAATTCTATATACAGCGATGCCTATTCTAAATATCTACAATTCTGTAGAGTAAATACTAGCCTCATTTGATAGTGTTCGTGAGTGAGCATTGTCTAAGATGAGCAATGACTTTGCCAGTACCATTAGTTGCCCTCGAACCAACTGCAAAAATGATTTTATAATCAGAGTACCTATATGTTTTTGATCCTACCAAATTCTTATAAAATTCGTGTTTTTGATGTGCCCTGTGCTTTAAATTAAGTTCAACCTAATAGGAATTTTATTTGCCACGAGAGCTATTTCATAAAATCTTGAGAAAACTATGTTTCTTAAATTAAAAATTCTAGTAGTCGAACATTTAAAAGTTTTTATAATGGATTAATTTAGATGGTCGTGCAGCTTTGCAAACTGCGCAGTCAGGGTCTATTTTGGACATGATTATAGGTCTATGCCTTGAGAATTCCATAAATTGGTGATTTTAAATGGCAAATTCACTGTTAAATATTTAAAACGGATTGAACTTTAGGGTAAGATATATCCTCCATCATTTTTTAAATCGTTACCAACCAATACCTTTTCAAATTAACAGCGACCGCGGACCTTGTTGCTAAAAATTTAAAATAGAGGTCACAACTAGTAATAAAGACATTGCAAACCGATAACATATTGACTGATATAAGTGAATTGGAGTAAATTTAAGACTACATCAATATATCAGCGAGCGTGCTTTTTTCTCAAATATCTACAATTATCCATGGTACTATTTGGGCCATATTCTGGCATTTCGGGCTCCGCCAATGCAAATCGATAATCTATTATTGATTTGATTGAGATATTCGGAGCATATTTAAGGCTACATCAAAATACAGATATGTATATTATTAGTGTAGGTATTATAAAAACATTATATTTTTAATTTGTAACAGAATATTGAGATTTATCACAGTTTTCTCAGAGACCTAAGTTTACTTATTTAAAAAAACAAAACTTTTAAAGCATTGTTAACGTTAAGTCTATGCGAATAGGATAGTAATATTCGGTTAAAATTTGAAAAGTTACATAATACACCTGAAGAAACTCTAAAATTAATGTTTAGTTAATATTCACAACATACCCCTTATGGAATTTCGCAACCATTTAGTAATCTTACAAAGGGCAAATACAAACTTTCATAAACCACTTATGAAAATATCAGCTATTTCAGATGAGAAAAATTGATTTGGATTTCCTTTTGGGTGTACAATGCATCATTATTAAATGTAAAAAAACACTTATGTATAAAAAGGTATGAAAAAAATATGCTTGCAATCCATATTTTTCTCCTACCTAAGCATTAAAACTAGAATTAAATTGATATAATTCTTTCAGTTGGCAATGATGATGTGGCTTAACTGACTTTAAAGCAAATAATGAATGGATATGTAGTGGAGGACACCGAAATGTTTATGCTTCCTTGAATAGATAGATTGGTGACTTGGGTGCGGGGCTATTATTTTCGAACGTGGCTGAAATATAATAAATAAGCATCACATGATCTATCACAAAAACTATTTATCTATCTATCTAAAATCATAGAAATGGCTAGGGTAGCTTGACCATTCGCATCGTGCCACGGACCAAAAATATTTAAAAATTTCAAAACACCTCTTTTTCACCATAAGTTCAGAAATATGAGTATTTTCGGTGTGCAGAATCTAAGGTGCCATTTTACGTATTTTTAGTTTTTAAGTAAATACATTCAGTAACGTTGAAATATTTGTCGAAGAAAATGATAATTTTAATGCCAAATATAAAAAATAAAAAGATTAAGAAAGAAAGCTGAAATGTATAACAGGCAGCCATCAACATCTTCCTTATACAGGGTGGACCATTAATAATAGACCATAGTTCAGGGGTAAATTATTTGGGCCAAAATATGAGGATATAACCACCAAATATGGTTTAGTAAAATGTTGCTGTGGAAAAAGATATAGGGTGTCAAAGTTCAAACAATTTTTTAATTTTTTTCCAATAACTCAACACAGCCTCTTGCCTGATCTTCGCCAAATTAGCTAGACGAACTTTTTTTATTCTAAGAAACAATAATTTTTGTATAACATCGCGTTAGATCATAGAGGGCGCCGCAGGACTGTACCTGATGATGAATTTTTTTAATATTTTTTCGAAATGTTGTGGTACTTCTGGTAAAATCTGATGAGGGCGTCATTTCCACGTATAAAAGGTACACTTGGTAGAACTTGATAACTCCAACCGATTTCGAGGAAAGTGCCGTTAAACATTTCAATAATTTTTTGAAAGACAAATTCAAATTTATTGAAAAAAGTACAAAGGGGATACAAAATCGTAATAACAACGTAAACTCTTTCGCACTTTCTTATGAACTAATGAATAATTTTCATGGTATTGAGATAAATACACAAATCAAAACATTGTCTAAAATAAGGATCTAATCTTATTAGAGGACCAAAAAATAACGTAAGAGTTGACTTAATGACATTATAAACTTCCCCCCCATGCAAAAACCCCATTGCTACAACTTAGAGTAAATGTTCGATATGGTCCCCACCTACTTCTATGCCTTTTCTAATTCTATTCATAAAAGATTTTCTTACATTGAAAAATACATTTTCCTGTCCTCTAATAAAATTCACCATATTTTGTTCCACAGTTCTTCTTTTGAGTTGATAGTATTTGCATAGACTAAGTACTTCATATGTCCCCACACAATAATCCAAAGGATTATACTCAGGACTTGTTGGTGGCCAAGCAAACTCACTTCCTCGACCGATCCATCTGCGTGGGAAAGTCTCATCAAGATAATTCCTGACTTCAATGGAGACATAAGGGGAGCTCCATCTTGCATGAACCATATGTAATGTAATATAATATATCACCAAGAGTATTTTGAGGAAAAAAACAGATATCCATTTAAATTTGGAGGAAGGACAAATGGTCCCAATAATTGATCGCTGATGATACCACACGTTAATCTTAAATTCGTGTTGAAAATGCCTTACTTTAACGACATGAGGATTTTCTACTTCCCAGTAATGGGTATTTCTCCAGTTAAAAACGCCTCAGCGGGTAAAAGCTGCTTCGTCGGTAAATAAAGTGTTCTTAACAAAATTTTGATCCCTGTTGTGTTTATTTAGAACAAATTGACAAAATTGTTGCCGCTGCTAAAAGACTTGAGCTGACTTGAGGATCTTCATCCACACGAACTAAAATTTCTAGTTCTTGATCTGGAGTAATTCGTTTCGATCGTCCTACATCGTTTCTATGGCGAAATGAATCCGTTTCTCCCAAATGATGAAACAGATCTTTGAAAACCTTATAGTCTGGCTGTATTCTATTTGGATATTGCAATGAATATCTCCTCGCTGCAGTACGTCCGCTAAAATTATTTTGTGCGTAAACACACACCATATCCCTCATTTCTCTATTTGAAAAATTGTTATGTCTAGGCATTGTAAATAAAGAAGTTAAAGAAATTAGCTAGAGGAACACAAGAACCAAATAAAATGATTAAATGACGTAAAAGACATAACTAAAACGTAACCAAAACACACTTTTTAATAAATACACTTTATTTCATTAAATTTGAATTTGTCTTTAAAAAAATTATTGAAATGTTTAACGGCGCTTTCCTCGAAAACGGTTGGAGTTATCAAGTTCTACCAAGTGTACCTTTTATACATGGAAATGACGCCCTCATCAGATTTTCTGGTCAGAAGTACCACGTTTCGTAAAAAAAATATGAAAAAAATTCATCATCAGATACAGGTCCTGCGGCGCCCTCTATGATCTAACGTGATGTAATACATAAATTATTGTTTCTTAGAATAAAAAAGTTCCTCTAGCTAATTTGGCGCAGATCAGTCAAGAAGGCTGTTGAGTTATTGCAAAAAAATGAAAAAATAATTTGAACTTTGACACCCTGTATCTTTTTCCACAGCAACATTTTACTAAAGTATATTTGATTATATCCTCATATTTTCGCCCAAAGAATCTACGCCTGAACTATGGACTATTATTAATGGCCCACCCTGTATAGTTATTTGATGGATATTTACATAATTTGAACGAAAGTGCGCTCTATCAGCTTGTCCCATATTCCATCGGTTCACATGTACGGTTTTTACGTACGGTAATTAAAATATAAATATGGTTTAATGTTCGTGAGTTATTTTCAAAATTAAAAACACTAAATTACATTCAGATTTAATAAAGATTAAGCACCTAACTTTAGTATTTGCACAACAATTTCCAGTCGGTTGATTGAACGAATTGGTTGTGGATTTTTTAATCTAGTTTCAAACATCAAATAACGATAGTAAAAGCAACTACAAGCCAGATTGTACTATGTTTATAAAATCAACACGTTTTAATTACTTTAATTTTTCTAATTCGATAAACATATTAAAATAATGATCAGTATAATATTAAGTCAATAATATGGCAAAAAAGATGAGATAGTTTGTCCTCCTTTTGTGTGTGCTTAGAGTATATATGTTGGTCATTGTAATTATTCCGTGGCTGGTCTTGAAAGCATATCGAGCAACACTGAATGTGTATCTTCTGTGTGTACCATATGCTCTTTGAATCTAGTCAAATTGACCGTATCGTGTCTTCAGCATATTTCAAATTACGTTTCTTACAGCTAATTCTGAAATTCTTCTCGTTTATTACTTACTAGGTATCTAAAAAATATATAGTTTATTTTCAAATGAATGAATGAAATACGCACGTGTTTTGAATGAACGCGGAAACTTGAGGTGAGGACCTAAATTGATTTTTTCCTAATTATTTTAGCACCTTAGATAGTGTTCTCTTAATCATATTTTTCTCACCAAGGAAGACACAATTTACAAACTAGAGACCGTGACTGTGAACTCAATACAGCAGTAGACAAGAAATTAATGGGACTGTGCTTTCTTCTCTAAAATTAACTGTTGCGCATCATCGATAGCCGGGTGGGTTAAGGCGCGAGGTGGCAATCGCGATTAATCACAAGGACATCGCACCACCGGGTTCGAATCCTGGCTCCGGCACTGGTACTGTCGGAGGAAATGGTTGTATGTCCGCGCTTTTTCAATGCGTAACCCCCTTCCGCACAAGCCCCTGGCTTCTGGAATTGGGGGTTGTCTAATTTCTGTGGCATTTATTTATTTATTTATAATCAGTATGCCAGAGAACAATGAGTTCTTGAAGCTATACGCTATCGCCAAAACCCCGTCCGAAATCTCTGATCTACGATCCTAATGCCACGCCAAACCACCATGGTACGACGAACTTCTTCCTGAACCGTATTTAAAGGAGAAACAACAGCCGGTTATTAGTTTCTTCGAGATAAAACTGGAAACCTAATGAAACGTTTCTCACGGTTTGGGCATTTGAGGATATTTCGAAGCTCAAATTTCAACTGGTTGATCATTCACAACCGCGTCGGTTGTTTGGATTGAATAGATTCGAGGACCTGCTATGAAACTAGCACCAAAGCAACAGTAGCTGAGATGGAAACCTTGATTTGCGGCTTTGATATGTAAATAATTTCATTTGACTAAAGAAACTTACAATCGCTTGTAACTTTATAGTTATATGTGTAGATTTTCAGGTATTGGGGATGTCATAATTACCAGTAAAATTATGTTAAACTTTTTACAACATGAAAGTGACAAATGATGAACCAGCGACTAATTTGTCACCGAAAAACGACTTTCAAGTAGCTTTGATAGTTGTGGCCTGGGATCATCATTAACTTTTTAAAGTCATGGAACTTGTAGGTAATGTTTATTAGTATCAATAACGTTTCTACTATCTGAAGTAAATAAATTTCACTATAATTTCCAGTATTGATACATTTTCATGCTATGCGTTACTGTATACTGAAGAAAGGTAGATATTCTATAGTGTGACTCTTACAAATAACGTCAGTTTACAAGGGCAAGCTTGGTCACCGACAATCCATAATTTTTTCAAAATATTAAGTAATTTACCATATTATTTCCTATTATTTGGGTTTTCTACCACATGTATTATTGTCCTCTTCAAAAACAAATCACCGAATCTACAAAATAATAGAATTATTGGAAAAAAGCCTCTGCGCCCGGGACGTTTACGTCAAAGGAATAGTCAGAAGTTATGTTTTGCAAATAATATAAATCGGAATAAACACAGAAATAATGTATTTTGCTGACGTTTCGGAAAGTAATCTCTTTCCCTTTTCAAAGCTTTTTTTGGAAGAACTCTTATTTTGCTATGTATGTCAAATACACAACTTTAAGATTCTGTTTATGTTATTTCCATAGATACTTACTACTTACACAGAACATAGAACTGATGATATTTTCTTTTAGATAATGTTGAGTTTATTAAGTTCTTCTTTTAACATTGGTAGCCAGGTTGTATAAATATCTACAGAACAATTCGATATGCACTTGTCTTCATTTAATAAGATTATTGCTGATTCTTTAATTTTTCTTTTTTTGGCATCTGCTTCTTTTGTTAAAATTTTTGCCGAGTCCCAGTTTATTCTATGTCCGTTTTCCCAAGCATGTTCACAAATCTTTGATTTCTGAATTTCATTTTTTTTAATGTAATTCTTGTGCTCATCCAATCTCACACTGAAAGGTCTGGATGACTCACCCACATAACATTTTTTATCACATTCGCACGGGATATTGTAAATACAGTTTTTTGAATTCTGCTCCCTGTTTATCGGTTTTGTTTTTGTTAAAATAGATCTTAAAGTGTTCCCCGTTTGAAATATCGTCCTAACATCAAATTTGTCACCTATACGGCGTAGCTTTTCCGATAATCCGTATACATAAGGAATTATTGCTGTATAATGACGTTCAGGTTTTTGTCGTACCTGATTGTCCCTATTTTCAACATTTATGAAAACTCTATCAACAAAGGCTTCAGGATATTGATTTTGTACTAGAACCTCTTTGATAAATTTTTTCTAGTTATTTAATATTTCATTATTAGATGAAATTATTTTGGCCCTATCGTATAAACATATTACAACACCCCTTTCAACATTTATTGACTGATTTGAGTTAAAATTTAGATATCTATTAGTATATGTTGGTTTTCTATAAACACTTGTTTCAATTGTATTATTTACCCTTCTAATTAAAACATCTAAAAACGGTAATTCATTCCTACTTTCTACTTCTAATGTGAATTTAATAGACGGTTCCTTACTATTTATATTTTCCAAAAAACTATCTAGTAAATCGACACATGAGGCCAAATTGCAAAGATGTCGTCAACATATCTCCACCAGACAACCGGTTTGTTTATATAATTTTGAACATGTGTGTTCTCAAAGTTCTCCATAAATATGTTGCTTAAAATTGGTGATAATGCAGACCCCATAGCCATATCAAAATCCTGCTGATAGAACTCATTGTCCACTTGAAAATAGGTTGTTTTTATACACATTGTTAAGAGTTCCATTATGCTATTTACACTTAATTTAGTTCTAGTTTCCAAATTATTATCATTTAGCAACCTGTCTTTAACTATTTTTAAGGTCTCATCTACCGGAACATTGGTAAAAAGACTAACTACATCAAAACTAACCATCAGGTGTGATTCATGAATATCGTTTTCATAAATTTTTTCTATAAAATGTTTACCATATAATATTTTGTTTATGTGTCGTTGGTAAGCCATACAAATGAGGAGGCTTACTATGATGTGGTGTAAGTTTCCCTCGTTCAAAATCATTAAATTCATGTTTGTATTTAAACAAAGTTCTGTAAATTTTGCTCTCTATTGATTTTGTTGGATCTTTGTTTAGTTTTGAGTAGGGTCCCTCATTTACAAGAATCATGATTTTTGTGTTATATATATCTTTATCTATAATGACTGTGGCATTACCTTTGTTTGCTGGCAATATTTTTATACTTTCATCGCGTTTTAAAGAATGTATCGATAACTTTTCTTCTGGAGTTAAATTATCGTTAATTTTGTATTGTTTCTCTAAAGCAATTTTTGCCCGTATTATTACCACTATCTGTTGGTAAATTTTGAGCTGTTTTTTCTATTGCCGCTACTATATCAAATTTTGGAACAGATCTCGGGTTTATTGCAAAATTCAAATCTTTTGATAAGACAAGCCTGTCTGAAATGGACAAAAGTCTTTTTGACATATTAATGACAGTCCTGTCAATTAAAGGATTATTATTTATATTTTGTAATTGCCTAATCTGTTTTTCCCTTATTAAGTTTCTAAATTTATGTAAATGCGTACCTTTTTGCAGATTAAAATATTTTTCATAACTCAACCTGACATTCCGGATTATACACTGATAATCCTGTTCTATAACGTTCCTGTTTAGTTCATTTTCTGTGTAAGTAATGTCCCTAATAGTTTGTTCTTTTTGGTATCTATGATATTGAATTCTTTCCCTTACCATGGACTTGCTTGCCTTGTCCAAAATTGTTCTGGTATTCGCATTTTGGAAAGGTACTTTTAGCCGTAAAAACTTCGGAATTATGTCATGTTCTCGACATATACACAAAAAGGTTATTATGCTATTTTCTGATTTGGCTAATTTCTTATAACATTTTTCTAAAAATCTGAAACATTGCTTTATATTAGGCCCATACCTGTTATCTAAATATTGTCTGAAGTTTCAAATTGGTTTTAACATCTCGGGCCATATTCTCGACCATGAAAAAACTAATAGTGCTTGAGCACAAATTTATGCGCCTCATTTCAAACTCTGAAAGGTACACCTCCTTCAGAGATCTTTATGCACGTTGCAACGACATAACCCTAATAGTGGACTACGTCCAGGAAATCTCCCAAAAATTTTACTCTTTGAAACTGGGCGATAGTCCGCTTACCGCAAACATTACACAAATTAGACAACATAATCAGCGCATCATTCCGGATCAAACACTCTACCATACCAGACGTTACCAATCTTCCGGCAACCACTATAGCCAAACTTTCACCTATTATAACTTCCGCTTACCCTATACACCTTTACCGATATTTCACACCTTTTGTAACTTTAAATCTTTACTGTTCCGCTCTTCCTTTCTGTTTGTACATTTTGTCTCATATTCTCGATCTCTTTTTGTGCGTTTGCGTTATCATTTCTTTTCGTGCATTTTTTCATTCAAAATTAGCTTAACTACAAAATTTCTCAGAAAATCAAAATTTCGATAAACCATAATTTAGGTAGCCTTGCGCAGTCCTGCAGTACCTCATTTCGATGAAGGTTCCCAGTTTTATATTTGGGTACCTGTGTCAGCAGCAGAATTAGCTCAGTGCAGTGCGACAGCTTTGAGTTTGTGTTTAGTTTTAATGTTTGTTAAATTTTATTTTTAAAATATGTTTAATTATATTGTTCTTTTTAATTTGTTTTTAGCAAAAGGAGTCAGGACTTCTCTCCTCATTTTCTTTTAGCTGAACGCGTCCATGCAACCCGCCACCGAAAGCATCGCGGTGGTTGCACGGTCGGTCCCAAAGTAGTTTCTGGGGAGGCAATATTATGTATTAACTATAATAAAATCTATCTGAATTGAATTGATCATATTGTCATAGGAAGGGCAATATTTTATTTAAAAAATGCAAACGTATGTGGCGCATATCTGATCTATTCGTGTTTGACATATATTTGTTTGAATTTTGCCACTCAGACCACAGGGAAATTGTGCATTTTTGCTTTCTAACATTACTCTTATAGTATTGTATTTAGTTTCTGACTTAGGGAAATAGACAAGCTCAAGAAGGCATGAAATATAAGTATACCGAAAACAGTTGCAACACAAAGCTAGCAACACCACTATTTTATAAGAGTGGTTCCTCGAGCGTCGCGGCTATCACGTCGCACCGTCACCATCACATAACCACAAAGTAACTGCAACGTAGTCGAGTAGTTCCAGAAGCGTTGCCGCAACGTAGCGAGCACCATGCCTCTTGCCTAATGGCAAAACATTTCAAAGTTCCTATAATAAGTTGACGTTAGATTCCCGTCACTAATTATTGTACTATTTGGATACTTTTCTAAAAATCAATTTGAAATTATTTTAGCTTAAAGTACACAAAACCATATTTCTCTAAGTCTATTTTGCAATATTTTTGTTATCTATTTATCTTCTTCCCACCACAGATGGGCACCTAGCTGGCATTTATTATTGTTAATAAATAATTTCGGACCGAACTTTTCATGATAACTGATACATCGCAAATTACTTCTTTACTTGATGCCTATTACAAAATGTGAGGCAAAATAGGTATCTACTACGCTTTTTTGTCACTAAAATACGATATAAAGAAATCGACGTACTTTTGAAAACTAGTTTAGAGTTAAAATGCGTTTAATTCTTCAACAAATGATGATTTACATAATACTCTGACTCCAGAACAAAGCGTTTGTGTAGTTTTCTAAATTAAAAACGCAACAAAAGGGTGATAAAATCCATTAAAAACATAAAGAAGGGCTAGCAACGTCCTATATTTCATTTCGATGATTTGAAAGGGATAATTTTATATTTTTTAAGGGTTGTGTACTTACACAGATGCGCGTATGCAAATTCAGCGTCCCCAGATTTAAATTTGAATATATTCCGAGTTATAGGCCGTACGCCTCGATATTTGGTGCATTTTTAAAAGAAACATTACCAAAACTTGTTTGGAACGCTATATATGACAGTTGGTCAAATAAATCAGAACTTGATATTAAAAATTTTTTAGTCATATTCATATTGGTTTAATTTTTTGTTTTTTTTTATCGAGCTAAACTGGTTGAAGATCGAAGAAACGGGCGAGTGTTTTTCATAATTTTTGTATTAACGGAATAATTTTGTTATTAAGGTGAAGTTTGAACACGAATTTCACGTTAAATCTCCAATTTATTGTTGGATTCTTAATTAAAATGGTAATTTTTTTTCAGGTAAATACCTAAATAGCATTTCAGATAAATGGAAGTATTTCATGAGGCGATAAATGTATGCAGAAATTTTCGGTAAAACGAGATGTTTGTAATTAATTAGAATATAAATAGAAAGTGTAACTTCTCCGGTTTTGTGTATTTTTTCATGTCTCACTTAATTTGTTTTTAATTTTATGCAAAAATTCCTGTTTTTGGTACAAAACAAGAATTTAGAAACTATTTAATATACAGTTGTCGCCTTTTAGGAATGACATCTAGATAACACACCTAGAGACATATTTTTTTGTGTCAGTATTAAATTACACCGATACATCAAAGTAACAAAAATGTTAACATACAACGCAGTATCTGTTTTCGATTAAACTGACTTTGTATGTGCTTTTACAAAACCGCAGGCTTATTTTTTAGATGTGTGTAGATAATTTTATACAAAATTCGTGTACCTATCTAACTTATAGATTGGTTTGAATTAAAAATGCAACATCAACAATGCGTTGAGAAATTATATTGTTTTTATTATGTTTTATTGTAGCTAAATGATCAAAATTTGGAAAAAAATCATGTCTTTTTAACACACCGTTTTATTTTAAAATGTTCATTAAAAGTGACACTTTTAGTGCTTTTTATTAGATACTGACAAATTTGTATCATTTTATGTGTCATCATTAATCACGTTCAGAAATGCCCATAATTCATAGAAGAGCCAAAGCGAAATATAGGGTAAATTCTCTAATCTTAAGTTTAACCAAAATCGTTGGGGCCATTTTAGATAAAGAAATTATTTAATTCCCTAGATCTTAAGCCTCACAGTATATTTTTCTGTGTTTTTTAGGAACAATCAGTTACCATACCATCTCTTGTTACTACTAAGAAAGTAACGTGTCGAATTTGGCAAAAATTGTTAGAGCCGTAACCGGTTAGAGAAAAAAGTTGTTTAATTCTTTAAGCCTTACCCCCACAGCCTCCATCTCTGCATTTTTTAGGGGTAATGGGTCATAATTTGTCTCATTCTTTCTTTTTCTTGTGAGGAGGGGAAATCTTCGAAAGACTTCCTACGCGGGGTAGTGCCGGATTTTTACCAACTAAAACCCCTCCCCTCTTCTGTGTTTCCTGGAAGCTTGGAACTATTTTCACTTTACATCAATACCACCAGATCAGTCTAATACGTGGATGTCATAAATATTTTCTATTTCTAATGTGGCCTTTCTCTAAGGATTGCCCCCCACTTCCCGCTCCTCTTCTTTTAGTTTCATGATAGTAATAATCCCTCCCACTATCCTTCTTCAACTCTCCTGGGTCTCCAACATAGCGCCCACTATATTCTCAGGAGTGAGATATACTCCCCCAACAAGCTGCACTCTTTCCTTCCTCCATCTGTTGCATCGGAACATAGGTTGCTCTGTATCGTCAATCCCACCACAGTAAACGCACTCTCGGCTATCGATTTTTTCAATGTCGTACACATGCTCTGCAAAGCTACGCTCTGACGTCTAAGATAAGTTGCCTCGTCCACCTTCCCTTGCTAGTCTTTCATCTTTGGAAGAGTCTCTCTGGCACCTATCCTATTTTCATAGATCTCCAGGTGCTCTTTGACTAGCAAGTCCAGGGGAAGGGTTCCCGCTATCACTAACGCAGCCTCATATGACACCCTATACACGCTGGCTATCCTTAATGCCGCACAGCGCTGAATCCTGGCCATCCTCAACCTTGTCTTATTCACCGCTATTGCTTTCTCTCATATTGGAGATGCATACAAGAGAATGGAGTGCACAACATTGCACATTAATCTTTCGTCCCGCAAGTTTTAGCCATAAGCCTCCCGATGGCTTACATCGCATTTCCACCGTTTTCAGGTGTGTACATTATAAGTCAGCTTTGAGTCAAGCCAGCCCCTTAAATATTTTAGATGCTTATTAGCACTTATTTCTATCTGTCCCACTCGTATGGTCATTGGGAGGAGATTCCTTTTCCTAGTTATGACTAAGAGTTTTGTCTTCCGGGGTTACTCGAGCTGCATTCTCGTCAACCATTTCTCCATCCTTCTGATGGTCATATCAATAACTTGCATGATATCCCTAACTCCACGCCCTACTATGGTCACAGCTAAATTGTTACATATCCGGTAACTTTCACACCCCACGGCAAAGGTAGTTGGAAGATGTCGTCAAACATCAGGTTTCACAGGGTCGGGCCTAACACCGATCCCTGTGGAACACCACAGCTTATCATCTTCCGCTCACTACCTCCTTCCGCTTCGAAGCCGACCATCCTATTTTCAAAATAGCTCATCATGATATTGATGAGATAAGGAGTCATATCCATCTCACCTCATGGTACTATTAAAGGAGTATCTATTTTAGCGAAACAAATTAATTTTCATTACTTTATCGGTTTTTGAAGGATTAATTTCCCCCATCGTCGAGCTAGGATCGATTTTGCGATGTTTCATCTCGAGGTGCAGCTGTTCTGAATACGTGTACAAAATTTGAGCAAAATCGATCGAGTACTTTGGGCTCTACGTGAGACAGAGATATCAGACAAACATTTTTCAAAAACCATTTACTATTTGTTAAGATTGTTTTTAATTTCTCCTAAGGGGGAAATTATTACACAATCTGTTTACTGGCTTAGCTTTATTAATATACCAGTTGATCAGAATTGGATCAATGGTATATGTAGAGTGTTTTTCATATTAGATTTTGAATGAAACCAAAAAGAGAATTTTTCAATAATTGTTATAGCTGAAATAAAATATACCTTTCTTGAATACTGGATTAGGTGTCAAAGAAAATGAAAAATTTATACCTACAATAAGCCCGGTTGCTGAAACGTGTTCAGAACCATGAAAGTTAGACAGCTGTCACATCATGCATCTAAATTTTTTGTTTTTCATTCGGTCTTCTTCGTTCACAATAACAGCAGTTATTATCAAACTTTCTTCTAACCACATTTTATCTACCATAAACTCTACGTATCAAAAAAAATGTTTATCTAGAAACTGAATATTGACGGTGTCATACGAATATATTAAACACGTCAACTAAACGTCTATTCAACGTATATTGAACGGAGACCTAACATGTAGTGAGCACTAGCCTTTAGCAAGCAAAATTATAGGCGACATTGACGTCTGTATGTTTTTGCAAATGCTAGGATTCGAAAAAACGACACTTACTAGAATTACTACTGCTCTCGCAATTTTTATTAAATAGAAAACCATTAGAATTAACCGTAATATCTTAATTTAATACCAGCAATTTGTCCTGGCGACGCTGCATCACTTGGGGTCATAAAATAGAAAAATAACACACTTATTTATACAAAGCAAAGGATTAACAATGCGTCAATGCCAGCAGCCGTCCACCATACACGCCCAACCTTTTCACTTTACACGTCACCACGCGATCAAGGGCTGCAATCGCACACCGATTGTTGTTCTATCTAAAAAGTATTAGCTTGTAACTTCGAAATCGTTTAAAATAAGATGAAATAAGAATTAAATTAGTGCCAGCGTTGCAGTCTATAACTATGTAAGATTCATTAATATTGAGCAGCAGTCCTAGTGAACTGACCGCCAGTAACGCCGATTTCGTATTCTCTTTAATTTAACATGCTTCGTATAGATCCAAGGAGATTGTAATAGATGCTGTGCCTGTCATACTATTCTTTGATAGATGGCGCTGTCATCGAAAAAATTTGAACGAATAGAATAGGTAAGTGTTTTATATAATACAGTTTTCAAAGTATCTCCATATATAAGTATGTTGGAAATGTACCCAAATTAATGGATGCAGAAAAGTTTTAGGCTAAATATTGACTAAAAAGATATACCTAACTAAAAAAAAGCTTTTATTAAAAATAGTCATATAGGCCTAAAAATGCCGTGAATTTGTCTTTAGTCTATCCTTATTGTAAATTATATTTTTATTTATATTGAGTATCACAGCTAATACGACCCCCCTGTATAGCCTGCATTTTTATTTCACCGTTGACAATTATTTTTAATTTAATTCTGAAATATAGTAGCTGTCCACATGTATGGAAACGCTCAAGAGTGTGCCCGATTTTTAAGAAGGGCGGCAAATCTGATATTTTCAACTTTCGGGCTATATCTATAATATGCAACTTTGCCAAGGTCCTTGAGATTCTATTGCATGAAGTCGTATACTCTCAAGTACGTATCCAAATTTCAATTCACCAGGGTGGTTTCATGCGGGGGCCTTCTACGACAACAAATTTGCTCTGTGCGACTCAATATATATATCAGAATCAATAGATGACCAAACTCAAACTGATATTATTTATATGGATTTTTCCAAGGCATTCGACAGACTTGACCATTCTATGTTGCTTATGAAACTTGACGATATCGGTCTCTTTCATAGTTTATTATCCCTATTACATTCCTATCTGTCAAACAGGACTCAATGCGTAGTATTTAATGGTTTCAAGTCTGCCGAATATACAGCTACTTCTGGGGTACCGCAAGGGTCTGCCTCTGGACCACTATTTTTTATTATATTCATCAATGACATTGTAGATGACTTATATAATGTTAACTATTTAATGTACGCCGATGATTTGAAAGTTTTTTCTAAAATGAATTTCATTTATGACTGCATGCGATTGCAAAAAACTTAGATAAAGTAACTGACTGGTGTATTAAATATAAACTCCTGTTAAATTCCCAAAAATGTAATGCAATGTCTTATACATGCAAATTGAATACAATCTCCTACGGCTACACCATAAATGATATCATACTTCACAGACCTGAAACTCTGCGAGACCTAGGGGTCGTGTTTAATAAAACTCTATCATTTAATATACATATAAATATCACTGTCGCTGAATCTAGTAAAGTGCATGGACTTATAGTCATTTTCGTGATTTTTTAAATTTAGATACACTCAAGATACTGTATTATTAACAAAATATATAAGTCAACACAAGGTGGATAAATTATTATAAAAATAATAAAAGTGTAGTAAAGTAAAAATATACCTACTACGACAGTCCAGTATTCCGCGTTTTCCGATTGAAGACGTAGTATGTCGGAATTTATAGGACATTATTTTCAATTGATTTGGAAAAGCACATTGTGCACCTGACTGGTGGCAATAGTGGAATACTGGACTGTCGTAGCAGGTATATTTTTACTTTACTACACTTTTATTATTTTTGTACTGTATTATTGTTATGTTAGATCGAAGCTGCGTATATACTCAATAGTTGGTCTGGGCCGTAGGCGAGAATGTTTCTCATAAATATTTCTTCATAAAATAATTAACAACACTATTGATGCGCCACAATTGCTGTCAAAAATTAGTTTTAACATTCTCAGACCTTCTCGTAACGGCAGTTTTTTACCTAGCTACATTACGTACGAATATTTTAAAATTCTCGCCAATTTATGTAGCATGCGACAACCACAACGCAATCTGTACTGATATTGACATATTCAACTGCAGCCTGACTGCTTTAAAAACTTATTATTACAAACTCGCCACAGAAATTAGACAACCCCCAATTCCAGAAGCCAGAGGCTTGTGCGGAAAGGGGTTACACATTGAAAAAACGCGGACATACAACCATTTCCTCCGACAGTCCCTGTGCCGGGATTCGAACCCGGTAGCGCGATACCCATGTGATTAATCACGATTGCCACCTCGCGCCTTAACCCACGCCGCTATCGGTTAACTTCTTTCATATAAGGGTCTTAAGGCCCGATGTATGTTTTTCTAAAATTTTCTATTTGTACTCTACTATTGTATTTGTCTAATATTTATATTTGTAATACCTTGCTATACCTCCTGTCCTATAGTTGGGAAGTGACCTATTGGACAGTGTAGATAAATAAATAATTATATGGAAAAGCCACATGATTAGATAAATGAAAACATCCAATATGGCCGTTTCTGTTCAGAAAAAAAACAAGTTCCATGAACAAAGCCCAAATCAAGTAATGCCAGTCAACATCATCCTCGTGTAATTATTATTTTTTATAGAACAATTAACAAGGTAAACTAATAAACCATAAATAATGAAGACACCTGAACTAGGTTAGAGTTCAGAGCCAATAGAAGCCTCTCGTGGCCCATCAAAATATTGATGTTTAAACACGTACGTAGCTGGTATATAAATTTTTTATATAGTAGCTTTTAAAAGGTATTTATTTAGCTTTATTTAATTATATTTGAGTACAGCGTTTGAGCAAGAATTAAAAATTAATTTAAATTTTATTGCTTAATTTCAGAGATTAAGATCACATTTTAGGATTTACGATACGATGATAAAAGCGGCAGGTTTTTTAGAGCTTCTTTATTTGAACATTGCGGCAAATTAAAATTTTGTTTTCACTTAAAATTCAGTGGCAAATATTTGCGCACGGTTTCGTAAAAATAACTAAATTCGAAATTAAACATTACTTTGTGTTTCTTAACGCAATGTTTATTGTAAATGTGCGCAGTTTTCGGCAATAAATAGTATACTTTGTTTCAAGTTAACCGAATGCGGAACAGAAAGGGGCTTTCTAAAACAAATAATTAGAATTATATATAGGGTGGTAGTTTTTATGATAATGCGTAAAATAAATTGAAATTGCACCTTGTATGATTGTACGCATGATGCGCACGCCTTGATTTTCTTGCAATTATTTTTTACATTTTAGTACGACTTTAAGAAAAGCAAATTTAAAAAAATAGTATTTTTTTTATTTTCTACTTTCTAGTCATACTTTAATCATTTATAAATTCATTCATAGGAGCTGGGTTCCGAGATATAAACCTAACGGCATTGTATTATGTCACCGAAACTAATATCGTACCATTTGTAAGGGAAAAAACGGACGTAGAAGCGAGATCAGGCGAGAAACCTTTTGTATTCTACGTTTTGCCGGAGGTGTCGGTTGGATAGTATATTTAATCAATTTTCACCCTCGCGCCCCCTACATGCGGATAGTTGCAAAATTAACGGTGGAATACTGTATTGTCATCCGATTTTAGTATCTGTGCAAAATTTCACCAATTGATTATGTCAGGAAGTGTGTAAAATAAAGGATGCACGATTTGAACACAAACATGAGAAAAAACTCCAGTGTGAGTTAAAAATCTATTTAGGTGAACATTATTTTCCACGTGGCGATTTTCATAAAATAGGCGCATCTATTATAGTTTGGACAACAAAGAAACAGCAACAAATTCAATCTTAGGACATCATCTAAAGTGGAGTACCTACTTTAGAAAAAAATAACAATTAGCTCTTGCAATGGAACTGGATGTAAGCTAACTTTTTAATTAGACTTAGAGCGACTTCTTCTTTCTGAATCAGTCACTCCGGCTTATGGAATTGGGGGTTGTCTAATTTCTGTGGTGTATATTTATTTATTTATTTAATATCGACATACCGATGAAATTGAATAATCCTTTATTTTCATAATCTACATTACTTGAAACGTAAGAATACACTAAAATCTCGGAAGGCGAACTCGAGAAAAATGACGATCCTCTATTCAATGCTCTATAACAAGAATATACTATTTTGAAATCTATGTCAGCACTATATTTTCATAAGATGGCTAACACAACCTCACTAACCGATCAAGCCCTATACAATTCTATGTTTTTGACACAATTGATACTTTCTCGACTTAGCCAACGACACAAGAAATACTTATGGCCTCGCTTGTGGCAAAATAATTACAATAAAACAATGGCACAATAATAACAGTAAAGCGAAGTGAAATATTCACGGTCAAACGAAGTATCGTTCCAGAGGTTTATCCGCTTAGTATAGTCGTTTGCAATTTTACTCTGCAGATAAAAAATGGCAACAAAAACTTTATGGCCATTAAAATACCGTTATTCTTTATACTATTTCGCTCGCAAATTGAATCACTTATCTTTATGTGTCAACGGCGTTAATAATGAGCTCGTAAAGTTTTTGTTGCATTTTTATCTGCAGAGTAAAATTGCAGACGATTATACTAGAATTACGCTGTAGAGTGAACTATAGACAGGGGATGTCATCGAGTGTAACCGAGTATAATAACTCTTATTGTCCCAGATGCGCCAAGACGCGCTAGAACGAAACCAATTATGATTCTACTTTAAATTTGTCAGTAAGGTTTTCGGTATGGCACCACTATTTCTTAAACTACAATATTTTTACATATTTACCTTTAAAATTGGCAAAAAATTATTTCTTGAAATATCACGTTCGAGATCACCACGTTGTAAGTGTAAGATTCAAGTGGATATTAGGATTTATTTATTTAGGCACTGAAATAACATCTAAAAATAATTTGAATGTTTAAAACGGATAACTGAAACGGTGTGCTTGGTTTTATTTTGTATATTATATATACGTTTTAACCGGACCCACGTTTTGCCGGAAAATCGAAAATCTTATATTAACGTACTCTACAGCTGCTATTATATGGTTTTCGAGGTTCAGCTGAAACGCGGGTCCGGTTAAAACGCATGATATATCGCCGGCCTTATGGTACTGAAAAATTGTTCAAAATACCCTTTTTTCAATCAAAAGATGGGATAGGGGAATGGTAGCTCAGTTAGTTAAAGCGTCTGGCTAGCAAACTGAGTTGCCTAGCGAAGTGGGTTCGATACCCACAAGGCGAAACAATTTTTCATTAAAAAAATTGCCCCAAGAGTGGTTCGGAGTCCACATTAAACTGTAGGGCCTCGTCTCTCTTTACCTAGCACAAGATCCTTGAGATCTTCCAGGGGGTTACTTCGGTAACTTGAGAGGCGGTTAAGAAAACATTTTAAAGAAAAACATTTAAAGATATTAACTGAAATGCCTATGCGCGTAATATATTTCAACAAAATGGCAGTTGAATTTTCCCCTAATTTCCTCCTGATTTCCGCTGATTTCCCCCGATTTGAACACCTGATTGCCCCAGCGGTTTGCCCCTCGGTGTGGTATTCGGTTTTTCTGCAGATAAGACAAACTTTTCCTATGTAATTGTCATAGACGGCGGGTATCTCCTCTCAGCCTTGATTTGGCCTAAATCACCAACATGTGAAGCAATACCTGATTTATACAAGCATTATGTAGCGCGACACTACTCTGCCAATGCAAAAAATATGGTGGTGGTGTTTGATGGATATGAATGGGTCTTGCTTATCAAGGCGGAAGAGCAAAGACGCCTTACCCAAGTCACTTTTTGATAGCAACACTACAATTTCTCTTGGTCAAGTTGATTTCTTAGCAAATGGAAGAAACAAATCTAAGCTAACCAGTTTTTTGGCTACCATGTATGACGGGCTGGAAGTGGGACCTGCAAGGGCTAATGTGGATATCAGCAGGAGAGCAGTTTATCATCTCTATAGTATCTCTATCTTTATAGTAATGGACTTTCTCCAGCTTAAACGAACGACAGAATCATATCTAAATGGTTGCAATAAAAAGGTCGGGTAAAATATCAACATCTAGTTCTCTTGCTGTATCCACAAGCGTCCCCCAGGGAAGTGTTTTGGGACCGTTACTAGTTATATTTGTAAATAATATTAGGTGTAACTTGCATTTGTATCGCTTTTTGCAGATGATACCACCGTTGCTACTCATTTTAATTCTATTGAAGAGTTGAACTGTAACGCCAACGCATCTGTCAAAACTAAGCAAAATTATTGTATCTCTAAGGTTTTAGCTTTAAATAATTTAAAAGCGGATTTAATATCTTCTAGGAAATTTGATTATAGTTTTCAGTCACATTTTCATGAAATATTAAGGTGAATGCTTGAGAAATGACACCTCTAAATTTAAATATTGACGAAGCATATGCAAACCAAGACATTAATAATTTACTACGGTCTACGCAGATCATATAACGCCTCAATCAATACCCTGCAGACTTCAGGAATAATTATTAGAGAACAGTGCAATAATATAGGGTTAGCTCAAATGGTTCTCTTACAGTACATACCCAATTTTGCAAATTATATCCAACTGTCTTAGTTGAGGGCCGATAGTATTGATCAAGGATTCAAAATCTTCGCGTGAAATTCGAACGAAATTATGAAAGACCACTGTTTTCTCTCAGCTGCTGGCCTTGATATAATTATTGTGGCATCATCGCAACGTTTAAGTTCATTCTTATTTTTTGTATCGCAATTCTCTGCATTAAAATGAACGCTAGGCATACAACGGTTATATTTACTTCTGACAGCCACACACAACTGTAATGAAAAATAACGCGCAAAAAACAAAACTAAACAAACCTTTGCTGCGATCAAATCTATATGCGTACATATTTTTATAGGGGCATGACTTTCGTGCACGCAAAAATACTCAGGTCAGAATGCAGCTTAAGAGAAATAAGTCCTCTGAGTCTTCCTAAAATTACAAAGCGTTACTACTCACAGTTCGTTAAAGAAGTTAAATATTTTCTACCACTTAGTGTGTTTATGCAAACAATCTTCGAAGTGGCACAGTATATTTATTAAACGCGCATAACTATTTAGGTGGTCCTTTAGCAATCAATAACAGAATAATTGTTAATTATAATTACTACAAAATAAAAAAGTGCGAACTTAGCATATCTGGCTCAGGGAATGCTACGCTTGGAGTTCGTATAATACTCTATGGAGTTGACGCATGTATATTCAAAACTACCCAACACAATAAACTGATTTTAAAAAAGCCTTTGAGCTCGACGAATGATACATCCCACGAATGAGAAAGCCTTGGAGATAATCGGAGCAGAAAAAGGCATTAAAATCAGGAAGACCAGCAATTTCGGTAACCAATTGAAGAATGATCAATATTTTATAATGCAGTTACAGTTAAGTTAAGTTCAACGTAAAAACGTAAACCTGGTGAGGTGAAGATAAATTCTTGGCTATATTGGACAATGATGGATACTAAAGCGCTCATTAGAGTGGCGAAATACAGAGAGGAGGAATTCATCAAGTCATTATAATCGAATAGAAGAACGAGCGAGGTCAGTACGCAGAATCAGAATTTCATTTGAGATTTTAGGTATACTTTCATAAATAATTGTATTCATAATCAATCATTCTTCATAAAACGCTATTAAAGAGACTACAAAATAGCTCGCATGATATTTAGATTCATACAATTTAAAGCTTGTGCGATATATGCTGCGACAAAAGAGCATTCAGCATGGTTAGTTACTAACCGGTGGCGAATAACTTTTCGGTTATCCAAGAATTAAATATTTCCAGAAAAAACATTTTGTTTTATAGAGAATAAAAAGATCCAGATCAGACACAGCAGAAGAATGATTTTGCTAGAGCTGGGATAAGATTTATTAGAGAAAATACTCGAGGAAATATGATAAGATTTGTTTGATTAATGTTGGTTGGTGTTTTTTTGTGGGACAGAAAAAGAGCATTACCAAAATATTTTGCAACTGAAAAAAGTTTATTTTGCCTTTTCCTTTTTTTTGGTAGAATTTTAGTTTTTATTTTTTTATTGATTTCGATAAATACACACATTTTATGTCTTTATATTTTTATCGTCATCCTTTTCTATTATTACAAGAGTGAGAAGTGTTGTAATCTTTGATAAGGTCATACAAAAACAGATAAAGTAAAAGAAATAATAACTGAGAAAGCCCCACCGGTAAAAGAACTCCACGCCGAATTAAAGAAGTCACCTATAAAGTAAGCTGAAAAGGCTAAAGTAAAAACACCAACAGATATACCAAAAGAATTCATAACTGACACAGAACCACTAGTAGAGAAAGTCAAGGAACATATCGATCTAGTGTCACCTACAAAGGAAGTAAAAGAGAATAAATTAAAAACATCAACAAAAGAAATAAAAGATTCCATTACTGAGACAGAACTACCAGTACCAGTAGAGAAGATTAAGGAACATATCAAGTTAGATTCACCCACAAAGTAAGTAGAAGAGGATTAATTGAAAACACCAAAAGAAGAAGAAGCAAAAGATTCCATAACTGAGACAGAACTACTACCAAAAAGAAATTAGTAGAAGTTATAGCCGAGACATCAATAATTATCGAGAAAATAAAGCAGAAGACACCTACCGAAGATGTTAAAATTGTAACCACAACGAAAACTGAAATAGAACATTTACACACATAATTAGTTAAGGAACGTGTTGAAACTGAGGTAACGCCTACTCAAGAAGCAGTAAGTGATAAAGTAAAAACTCCAACAGATAAATTTAAAAAAATAATAACTGAGACAGCACTACTGGTAGAACTCCATATCTAATTGAAGAAATCACTTAAAAAACAAAAATATTGTATACCATAACTGACGAGAGCTTCGCCTAAAGAGATGATTACAATTATTACAACAATTATAAGTATCTAGAAAGCTTAGTTCTAATTTTTCGTAACACAATTATAAAATGATATTCATAATTCAATGGGCTGATTTTAGGAATTACCATTTACTTTTGCTAAATTAACTCTGGATTTTTATTCTATCGCCTTCTTTAACAACACAAACCATTCAAATTCATATATTTATCATACTTATTATTTTTTTAAATTAAGTACAACATCGTAAGTTACTGTACATGATGTAAGTTTATTTTAATTTTGAAGGCAGCATAACAAAGTTTTTCAAACAGGTACATTTTTTTATTTTGTTAAAAATTGAGAGACATTTATCGGTATGAGCATTTTCATGTTGCATTTCGACTTGATATTAACAGTATTTTTTTATTTTAATTTTATTTTGGGTACGACCGAGGTTATGACTGTCCAGGAGAAATCCAAACATAAAAAACTAAATAATAATTAAAACTAAATAACTTAACTAAAGTAAGCAATTAAATAATAATAATAAAAATTAACAAAATAAATATATGATTAGTATAAACTCCTAGACCTTTGAAATTACTTTAGTCTTCAGCTCTTCATTATTAATTGTATAGATAAATTTTATTGGATTTTGCATACGAGCATATGTTACAGAGTTAGTTACACTTTGAGATATTTAACTATAAATTGTTTATGCTACACAAAGACCATAGCTGTACAAGATCGTTTTGCAAATCAGCGCAGTCTTCTACATTAGTGATAGATGTAAAAATTTTTAGGTCATCGGCATAATGTTTTGCAGTGTAAGCCAATGACGATATCATTTATAAAAATGTTAAATAGCAAAGACACAAGCACAGAACCTTGGGGAACACATGATGTTTCTGAGATATCTGTAGACCAAAATCGATGGTGTTGCACACTCAGTCGTCTATTTACTGAGTAGGATTCAAAAAAGTTTAGAAAGTGCTCAATTCGGATAATTTATTCAACAGAACTACGTGGTCCAGTCTGTCGAAAACTTTAGAAAAATCTGTATAAATTACATCTACTTGTCCTCCAGCGTCTAGCATCCAAATGTTCAGCTATGAACTGAGTAATGCACACCAAGTTACTGGTGGTATATGTAGAGATATGTTAATTACACATCTATTTGAAATTATTGAAAGAAAGTAAGGTTCATTTTACATTTTCACAATAATTGTACAAAGTATATAAACAAATTTACCAAAGTTGAATCACTCCTAATCGAGAATCAATTAGAAATCTTTATTCTTTCACATTTTTTAGTCTTAAAAACTATGTTTCTATGTATACTTAAGAATATACCATTAACTGAATGATAACTGAACAGGCTACAGAGAAAATAGCATTAATATAAAGAAAGTACAAAATTGAGCTGGCTGCTCAAAATTTAATCCAGATTACCGAGCTTACGAAACACAATTTTATGGATTATTTTACCAGATTTTCAAACTAAGTGTTTGAATAATTTTAGTTCATATGTCTATTACGGATTGACTAAGTTTTCTAGAATTTAAACGTAAAATAGTAGCTACAATGTGCCTGTTGGACGTTAGAATTAGGCATTACCCGATTAATCCCTGAGAAATATAAAAATAGCAATAATGTACATTATAAGAATGAGGAGGCCTAACATTGTTCCTTGAGTCCAATTATCAACTGAATTAGAATATTGCCTAAGTACGTATTCCAACTAAATCTAAATCGACAATCCTAAGGCGTTAGTGAGCATGATAAGGCCTTCGTTAATTTTTGAAGTGTATCCGAAACTTTAGCCGAGACAGGAAGTACGTTTATTAACATATAAGAGTGAAGCGACAAAACTGTTATTATGTGCTTTATGTTAAGGGGAGAGACCTATGGCAAACAATATTGGGTATTATGCTGTCATTACTGAAAGCACTGGAAGCAATTTTTAACCATATTTAAAATCCGAATGTTTTTGGATTTCGTAAAAAAAAATAACTAAAATAGATACCACACATTGGTTCTTGTTCAGCAATACCTAAAAAAGCTTTGTAATAACTTAGAACTAGGTATCTGATAAAAGTGTATTGTGAAGTTTTCTTCTGAATCTGAAGACGGTTTAGGCCAAATTCAAATGACCGAAACGCTGTTACGAGGAAAGTTAGGAGCGTGCATTGTTTTGAATGCATTCCGTAATGTCATTTAGTAAAACAATTATATTTATTTCGTAATACTTGGCCAATCCCCTTAATAAATTTTCATTTTATTTAAATTTTCTGTGTAGGCAAGGAAACAATTACTATTTACATATATACATTTTGCCTTGGTGTACAATACCAGCTCAAGAATGTCGCTTTTTATTTTTAAATGCATTTATTAACTACACTCGACATATATTTGAAAAACAAGACAAATTACGGTAAACACGCGTTGCATGTATAGTAAAAAAAAATAATTTCCATAAGTTATCAATTAGACTTAGGACTGGAGGTAGTTGTGGCTTAGTCAAATACATGCATCCCTATTATACGAATTACAAACGTATTTTCTTCATTCAGTGTTTTAGATTACACAAAACATCGAGAATTTAGTAAACGGATCGACATTATCGATTAAATGTTATAGGATGATATTAGCGCAAATTTACTTAATTTTATTCGCAAACACCGTGTAATTTATTCGTTTCACACATTTATCCAAGTATGTGATTTAATTCGGTTTTGATAATCAAGTATGCTGATTGTGTGTTTAAAAACAATTGAAAAGACTTTCACAAAATTGTTGTTTCATCAATTTGCTGGCGACCGGCGACGTATGCAAAAAATTTAATTGTTTAAAAAGATATTTTGCAATTGCTTAAACAATAAATGAAAAAAAATCAACGACGTGATGACTTTGCAGGTAGATTTAAATGTTTTTATAAGTATTTTTACCTAGAAAAACCATTTTCAACGTAATTATACAAATTATTTATTCGTCATTGATATTAATTTTTTACATAGATGTTTTATGCGGTCGTTTCCCAGTCACTATATCATTCACGGTAATTTTTATCGTTAGTCGAAAAGCAATAAAAAATAAACTCGTTTTATTAAATTACACCTTGTTAGTTGTACCAATAAATTTTTTTAATTACTTAAAAAGTATAAAGGAGCTTAGGGAATTAATGTAGTAACTACTGTGGACCTATCTCTTAGAAAAATTGGACAAAGATGCCTGAACGCCGAAACTGTCAAGCTGGGCTTGATTTATTTTAACATTAAAATAATTTTAATATTAATTAAGTATGTAAATATCATCTGCATGGAAATTAATGGTAAAAATAGATCTATTGTGTTATTGGAGTTATATCATTAATCATAAGAGCATTTTATATTGAAATAAATAACAACAAATACGTAGCCCTGATGGAGATCTACAGTGCATTAATTTATTTTATCATTTATCTTAATTTGTTATTATTGAAAAATTTAACCATTACGTCCATTAGGAAGACGCGGCGTGCGTAAGAGTAATTAAAGCCAAACCTGAAGATGTAAAAACAATAAAACATGTTTGTAAGAGACAAGAAATATTTAGCATGCTACATTGAAGTTAGGGTTTACCGGATATTATTCAATAATAATGTCAAGCAGTCCATTTTTAAGTTCAGCAGGAGCCCGGGGGAGGCTTTGCAATGCTAAAAACTAGCTTTTCATACTACGGGAAAAACTATTACTAGGCACCTAGCTAATATTAATCAGGAATTTTAAAAAGCTTATAATGCCATAAAATAAAATATACTGACGCTAACCTTACACGAATTTTCGATATTAACACAAAACGTCTTTTTACGTTCAGGACGGCACTTTCTATTTAAAAAAACGTAGATTTTATATTATGGCAAAGATTTTTACTCTTTACTATATTCCTAATATAGCTTTATTTCAAAGTTAACCAGAATATTTAAAAACTACCTACTAGTGTTTTCCTAGTCTTTATCAGTTTTTCTGTGCTGGAAATTTTGAAATGAATAATGCGTTATAATAATTATAATTTATTTTTAAAATCCAGTCAAAATATTTATAAGCTTCTCTGGAAGCTTCTGATCCTAGTTCCTCCACCATTTTTGCTGATACCTTCCCTTTTGCTTTCAAGGGATGTAATATTGAATAAAATATTATGAAAAAAACTAATTTTCGCGAGTTTTTGTTTGTAATAAACCATAAAGTTCAAGTCAACCGCCGTTATCAAAGTGAAAAGAAGAAGAAGACGAATATATGCGTTGGCGCAAATTTTAAAACCAGTATTATTAATGATATTTTTCGCATTATAAACTATTTGGCAGTAATATGTATGCAGCTAAATGAAATATACTTATATATACACCTATAAAAACAAAGAAGTTATTGTCACATAAAATATAAAAAGATAACAATAATTGAGCGGCAATTTCTTCATATTACCGTTTCAGATTTTCAGGTATAATGTTAGCACGTACCAAATATTTACAAATCAATTGTTTACCTCGTACAAAATCCAATAAGATTTTTTACGTCATGTCCACTGCTGAGGAGAAATATCTGGACACCAAATCACTAAATCCCAAACAGTAAACTAAAAAACTGTCAAATAATGCGTTTTCTTCCTTTATACACATTCACACAAAACTGTCAAAGCAAAATAATAAAACAAAACGTCACTAATAATCAAAACAATCTAAAATAAAGGCGCACTTCGTTGAAACCAAGCAGGTTTAATAATTGTTCTTTTCCAAGGCAGCTGTGATTGTTTTAACAATTTCGCGCACTTTGTAACAGAGTTTATAAAAAATGAAAAGTTGTAAATAAACCAAATAGGGGTTGAAAAATAGGGTTAGTACGCTCTGGGTGAGCGCCGTGTAAAGTCGTGAGATCGACTGAAGCAGAACAGTATACGAATTTTACGTGACTCCCTCTCGGAGCTTTTTCCCCCACTCCGCCGTAAAAAATTTCAGTAAATTGGAGAATTTAGATTGGTTGATTTCGTGAATAGGGTACAATCTCGTACAAAGCATTCGGCTGTATAAAAAATTAGGAGTTATATTGCGAATACTTGTGTTTTTAACCGGCAATGGAGATGGATATGTTATTTCAGAGTACTGTTAAATATTCGATACAGAGTGGTACTCTTTATTGAAATGTGTTTTGTGTATCATTTCGAATTGTTATTTATTTCATTAGTGATCATTAAGTTTTACATTTATACGGGGTGCTCGGATGTATGTATCTGTTTACGAATTTACAAGAACGATTTTTTTTATTTGCGCTTTTAATAAATATGTTCGAATTCTTTTCGTTCATAGCATATTTAAAAACTGTTATAAAATTTTTATAGTAATAATAACACTTTTTATTAGCATACTCTATGCAATAGTAAACTCATATACACAAGTAAATACAAATAAACACAAATAAATTGATACTAATAATTACAAAACATGTATGTAAAATTCTAATTAAATATTGGTGATCTCTATTGAATTTTTGATATGTTCTAGACGTAGTCTTTTTTGAAAGTTTGTTGGAGCTATCCTTTATTAAATTTGGCAATTCGTTATATATTTTCAGTCCATTAAGAAGCACATTGCTTTGGCAGAATCTTGTACACTTTGAATATATAAATTTTTTCTTGATCTTGTGAAATGGTTTCGTATGTTCCTTACGAAAACCCAATTTTCTAAAAACTAATTTCGAAGTAACTTTGTGTTATGCTGATGAAGTTCGTTCAGATAATAGTTTTTCAATATAATACGTAGAGCTTGGTCCCGTTTTCCTTGTAATGTTTACAATTCGGTGTTGTTTAGTAAAAAAAAGTATTGTTGAACAATAATTAAAATGCGATATTTGAATTCACTAACTTGTTCAATTTTTTTGCTATCAATTGTTACTTCTACATTATTACTCGTGTCTTATCATGTTATAACTTTTTATGATCATAAATTCAGTTTTATCAATATTTAATTTTAAATTATTGTCACTGAGCCATTTACATAAACTTTCCACCGCACTGTTTAGAGTTCTTAATATATTATCAACACTAGTCCCATTTACGATTTACCTATAGTAGAGCATCATCATCAAAAAGTTGGATATTTCAGTCTTTCCCATGTTTAACTAAACCATTTATATATAATATAAACAAACTTGGACCTGAAACAGCCCCTTGAGGTACACCATATTCGGTATTTTCTGTATCTGACGTGATGCCGTTATATCTCGTTTTCTGAGTCGATTTTCGAGATAATCTGTCATCCATTTTAATACATCATTTGGGAGTCCCATATTTTCTAGTTTCAGCAACAATAGTTGTCTGTCTATAGTTTTAAATGCCCTCCGAAAGTCTAAGAATAATACTCCTATGATTAATTTATTATTCAATGCATTTTTCCATTGAGCCCATATTGATTGTAAAGCACTTTCACAGGAGTGTTGTTTGCGGAAACCAGCTTGATATTTTCTTAAAATGTTATTACTTTTTATATAATCCATAATTTGTTCATTTGCAGCTAGTTCATATGTGGTCATCATATTGACTGATCTAAATTCTTTACAATTATGGGTGTTGATTTTTTTCTAGTGGAACCACTGTTAATGATTTCCATGTGCTAGGAAATATTTTTTATTGTTTGCTTTGCTTACCTATTTTAAATCGAAAAGTTGCCTAGTTTTATGGTATAAATTCGAGAAAGTATACTTTTATATTACTATAAATTAAAAGAACATTGAAAATAATTGTTGGTAATTTTAAACAATCTTATGGAGGTTTATCGATTCTTTAGATTATCCTGTGAATTTGGAAATCATAAAAGTGCGTAGTTTCCTAATTTTTAAAATTTCGCCATTTGTTAAACAACAAGATATTGCTTTTTTAACTGAAGTTTCATTCAGCACTAAATAGCTTATAAAGTAATTCGGTAGAATACAATTGTTGGTAAAGTGTTCTCACAGCATGAACATTAAGCTACTTTATTAAAGTATCTCGTGCAGCTTTTGTTACTTCATAAAAGGCTTAGTAAGATATTTTATCCAAATACACACCACATAGATTTGTAACAAACACCACATATAGTAGACAACTCCCAAGTCCAAAGTCAAAGGCTGTCTGGAAGGAGGTTACACATTTGAAAATATGCAGACAACATCCATTACCCACCGACAATGCCAGTGCTGGTGCCAGGGATTGAACCCAGAACACAGCAGAGTCTCACCAAAGCGAATTTATCACATAATCTACTATGCCGGTTGTATAAACATTTATATAACGTAAATACAACTATTTTACAGCTTAGCCAAGTTCTAAAGTCTTTTAAAGTTAAAATTTTACAGCAGTGTAGTAGCTATTTACGCCAAATGCCATTGATGTCAGTTTTAATATAGATTATTTAAAATGGTTTTCTGTGTGTAGCAAAAGGAGTATTTTATAAAGCAATTATACAATTGTTCTTTCTTTTAAATCTTGATAAATGCAATTTTCCGCCTTTATAAACATCCAGTAGTTGAATACTAATTTCCACGGCAAATTCATTGATACCTTCAAATCGAAAATCGGTTCGATATTACAATCTGCACCAACATTACAATAATTTTACATTCAAAATCCTTTTTTCCGATGAAATATATTTCACAAATAATGCGATGTTCAACCGGCAGAACGTAAAATACTGGTGCCAACAAAATCAAAGAATAATTAGACAACAAAGATTTGGGAAAATATATGGGCAGGTATTTATGGAACACGAATCATTGGCCCAATATTTTTCCAAGGTTAGCTGATAGGACAAAGGTATCTCGAATTATTACAAAATCAAATTTGGCAAGAAATCGAACAAGTTCCTCTAGCGCAATACCGATTGTTGTATTTCCAGCAAGACGGAGCACCGCCCATAACAGCCGCGTTGAAACTTATGGCCCACAACTTATTTCAAACCAGGGTTTCATAAGTTGAAATGCAAGGTCACCTGATCTAACCCCATTAGAATTCTTTCTTTGGGGTTATATCAAGGGGCAGGTCTACAAAACTCCCGTTATAACCATCAAGGATTTTGAATTCATCATAAGAAGTGCTCTTAATAACATCACTTCACAAATGTTAAGGAATCTAATGAGCAACACAATTGTGCGAGCAAAAGAATGTATTGATTGTGATGGGGGCCATTTTGAACAATATTTGTAAAATTCAAATGCCGTTCACCATTTCTAGGAATTTAGCACTTATAATTGTGTGATTTGCACTTGTATAATTGAAAAAAAAATCATGTCTAATAATGAAATGTGAATAAGTACCTTTTTGTTTTTAAAAATCACCAAATGTAAATAGTATACAGGGTGTTCTATTTGAAAATCAAAAGTCAGGGTTATTTCCGGCGGAACCGGAAGTGGTATAAAATTACTTCCTATGTCACAAAATACAGGTTTCTGAATGATTATAGACCTCCTAGTTTCATTCCGATATGTACAAAAAATAAAAAAGTTATAGGGGTAAGCTACTACCGATGCTCTTTGAACAAGTTAACAAATACCATATTTAATTTCCCTGAAAAATTGAGACAATTTAACTATTTGTGGAAATCCGTTACAAAAAAGCGGGTTTAAAACAGATATCACTGCGCGTACTGAACTGAGTTCAAACGGCAGAGAACGTCTGTTTTTTATTTTTCACCGTTGTCACTATCTGATAAAATTGCATCCAAAAGTCCTCGAAAATGTTTTTATCTTATTACCGTAGTTAACTGTGTAAGTGAAGTTGTATTTTATTCGGCAAGAAAAACTGTTATAAAACTTTAAATTTTATTCGATGGCAAATTAAACATATTGAGGGATCCTTCATTCTATTTTTAATATTTTCATCCCAATATAAATAAACGAATTTTATTCAGGCAGTAAGAAGGTATAGAGTATATAGAGTAGGGTACCTATTTAAAACACCAGTGACAAATCTATTATCATGGGGTGTCAAAAACACTTGGTGCCTAATACATCGTCTGGCAACCACAAAGTATAAATCAAGATCTTTTACTAAATACCACTATATCATAAAATTAAAGAGGAAATTGTGTTTTAAAACTAACTTCGTAAAATTAACTTTGACAGAGTATTTAAATAATTTAAGGAACAATTGTTGTTCACACTGTAAACTAGAAAATAAATGGATGTTTACTCTTTTCGCGGAAAAGACACAACCGTGTGCCTATAAATAATAGAAGGATGTTAAAATAATTATATTAATATTAATTTTTTCACTTTGTTAGTCATTCTATTCATTTTGTGATTCTCTTAAAACGTGATTGTAAATGTTTAAGTATTTTTGTAATAGTGATAGAAAATTTTAAAAAGTATTTTTAAGATTTAATAGACGTTTTTATTTTCTTGGTCGTGGATATCAAACTAATGGGAAATGCTACTTACAACAATATTACGTCATATGCTCCAAACATAAATTAGGCCATAGCTCAGTTGTTTTATAAGATTTGACCATGAATGTATTAGATGTGGTCTGCTATTAGAATTTTGTGAAGCAGAGGGAAATGAGAAGGAAAACATTCTGAACACAGGGATCTACATTAGCTTTCAATAATTCCTTCTACTCTGCCCGGACTTCGAAAAGGCTTTATTCAGTACCAGTACAGTACACCAGTAAGTAATACCCTGTTTCAGAGAATAAGATAATATGCAGAATTTTTTCAAAGCAAAATAAATTTAATTTTGCCAACCTATTTTATAGTGAATTTGACATATTTTCTGTGGAACATAACAACGTCGATGACTACTTTTGTGAATTTGTAGCGCATTTCCAGTGGTGTTTGGATATGAGTGTAAAAAGAGCACTATATCAGTCAAAAAAAAATAGCAAGTGTCAAAATGATTTCAGGGTAAGACAAGAATTAAATGACTTAAAATATCTGTATTACATTGCCAAAAACTCTGGTTGTCCAGAATTATTGAGATCATTTAATTTTTTTATAAAAATGTATTAATAATAAAATAGCCAATATAAGAAAATAAATAAATACAAATGAAATTAAAAATTCAAACAATAAAAATCAAACTCAAACTTTATGGCAAATAATTAATAATAGATTGGACCGACAGAAAGGGAAAACAGAAACCGATATAAGAATAAATGATGAAATAATAAATGATGACAAAACAAATGTGAAATATTTGCAAATATTTTTCCACATGTTAAAAATAAATTCGATAAGCATTTTGGGAATAATGTATCAAACAATTGTACGCCATAAATAAACAAATGGTTGCGAAATAACCAATTTATTGTTTTTATTATTTTTAGAAAAAGTCATTTTTCGCCAGGAAAGGAATGGGGGAGATTTTTTTTTGCTATCGAATGTGGAATTTCTTTCTCTTTAATTTAAGCCCGACCAGATTGCGATCGGATGATTAGGAGGGGAGAGGGGCGGCCCGCAAAATTTTTGCCCTGTAGAAGGGCAAGGGAAAGGGTTAGGGACTTCGGGTTTGTCCATTTTTATAAATGTATCACGCGTGCGTGCAGGCCCCGATGAAGTTAGAACTTCGGTGTAAAAAAATCTTGAAAAGAGAATTGATTGCCCTTGAAAATGAGCCCGGCCCAAAGTCCATGACTCTTTCTCTTGCCCTTCTACAGGGCAGAAACTTTGCGGGCCCCCTCTCCCCTCCTAATCATCCGATCGCAATCTGGTCGAGCTTAAATCAAGGAAATCCCACATTCGATGGCGAAAAAAAATCTCCCCCTCCCCTTTCCTTCTTGGCAAAAAATGACTTTTTCCAAAAATAATAACAACAATAAATTGGTTATTTCGCAGCCATTTGTTTGTTTATGGCGAAAATTGAAAATATATGAGCGGAACTCAAAGTAGGCACATTAGTACACATGTTACAGCAGTTTTAATTTCATTTAAGTTACCCTCCCCCCTCCCCCTAATCAACCTAGCGACTTGAAATTTGAACACATTACTTAGGCCCCGAGAGTCTATCGGAGGAAGAAACAAAAAGTCACCAAATCACTTTCTTCCCCGAAAAAATCGCGAAAACGGATCTTGCCGCAGCGAAAGATCCGTAAGTATACAAATCCATACTTTCAAATCGCAATATCTCGGGAACCGCTGGATCGATTTCGACGAGTCAAAATTCAGTTTACGCGCATTCGCGAGCCCTTCATTTTATCTCTTTCACACTTTTTCCTCGCAAACAGTTCGGCCGGAAAATTTTTCGGATGACATAGGGGGTCCGAATTCATAAAATCACCAAAAATTGAAAAAAACGAGTCCTTTCAATTTTTAATGCCAGATCGACCGCACTATTAGTATATGGAGTCAATCGACTATTGTAATGCAAAAGTGAATTATAGAATACGAATACTGTGTGATTTAAATAATAGAGAATCATGAGAGATACATTTAAAACAAAAAAGATAATGACAGTTACATGCATTTATATATTCAAAATTTCTTGTTTTATGCACAAAAACTTAGATAAATTCAAAACGAATAATGATATCCATTAGAAATGCGCGAGAAATACACATTCAGAATTTCAATCTTAGCAAGTATGGAAAATCTCCCCACTGTGCAGGTAGTCATAATAGTATAATAAACTTGCTGAAGCAATAAGGTCACAAAATTCTTTTAGATTGTTTAGAAGCAAATTGAAGACATTTTTAATGGAACATTGTTTCTATAATATGACCAAATTTTTCAATAGGTGATGGAAAATAGTTTCATGATACATATACCAGTCATGTATAACACATACCGCTCGAAGTACTTTTTTATGTAAATACATCTGTTAGTTTTAGTTAGTTTTTTTATGGATATTATGTGTAATTTTGTTTGTTTGTTACACTATACACTTTCTTATGACACAAACATAATATGCTAGTTTTTTACATATTTTACATTTTGTTTTTTATATTTTCTCGACTTTAATATGTAAATGTATTTGTTAGTTTGTTATCTACCTATATTTTTTGAAATTTTGTTTGTTTTATACACTATATACATTTTCTGTAGCTTTTTTGTTTTATACTACCATAACAAAACAAAAAATGTTCAATAAATTCTCTTCTATTCTATTCCATTCCATTCTATTCCATTCTATTCTAAAACTCACGAAATTTTGCGAGGCATTAACAACATGAAAGTCACATATTTGATATTGCTTGACTTAACTACTTTTTCTAGTTGTAAAATCATCTCAGCAACACACAACAGTATACTAGTATTAATACAGGAAAGTCGATACTTACATCATAATAATAGATCAGTAGATTCGGTATTTTGCATCAATAATGATTTATTATTTGTAAAAAAGCCTTCTATTGTATAAGACAGTTATAAAGCATCTGGATACTGCTTTCGAAAACTATGGTCCTGTTGAACTTATATTAGGCAGATATTGTACACGGTCCCTAACTCCACCGTTTACAAAAAATTTAAAACTGCTCGGTGAGATATTTTACAACTGCGCCCCAATATGGTCATATTATTCCACATTTACGCGACGTCACACTATTAAATATGCTTGAAAAGAGATTCATACACGTAGTAGGATTTATTTTAAATATTTTCAGAATAGGAAAACTTAGTCATTTATTTCATAAACTACAAAGATAAACTGAAATTCATAGAAGAGATTTGAGACATGTTGTAAATAAAGCTTGCATTCTCCCCCATAAAACTTCATTTCTTCGATCGTCCTTTTCATTCATAGTAGCATACATTATTAATAATCTGCCAACTCAATATCACAATATGTTAGTGATATGTGTTAAACGTAAATAAAAAGTACATTATTATTAAAAAATGGTATCGCCTAAACGAAAATACGAATTTCAAAAATTACGCTTTGTGCAGTTTAAATAACGTTTCAAAAGGAGTCAACTACTACACCGCCATTGATAAAAAAATATGAAGAAGTTTAAAAAGTAAAATCAATAAGAGTTATATAAATGTCAAATAAGATAATAGGTCAAACGTTTTTTTATAACACAGGTATAGTCGAGTACACATTTAGTGGGCACTCAAAAACGCAACAAAAACTTTACGACCTCATTATAATCTCCGTTGGACCATGCGGCATGGTGTCATCAATAAAGCTGACGCAAATTAAAAACCTATAAAGGTAAGCGAATCAATTTGCGAATGAAATAGTACAGAGCCGAACTTAAAACGTAATAGAATGTGCATATTAATAGTTTAACGGCATTTTAATGAGGTCGTAAAGTTTTTGTTGCGTTTTTTGTGTGCCCAGAAAATGCACTGCACTCGATTATTCTTGCCCGATACTTTTATTCGGTGGAAAAAAATCATTTTATAATCTACAACTTGAAAGTAACTAATTTGATTTGGTTTTATCGTGTTCAGACTCCATCATAGCAAATTTAAAGGATATAGACGCTACGCTACAAAACAATTAATAATCAGTTTATGAATGCAAACAAAAAAGTAATAGTAAGCAAAACATTTGTGCGAGCTGTTGATGCTTTAATATAACAATAATTACCTTAATTTTACATTTAATTTACATTTTAATTCTTTTATTTTATAAACTCTCCAAAAACATTATGTGTGTGTTTTTGGAATTGCGGTCATTAAATAAAAAGTTATTATATTTTCTTACATTTCGGTTTACTAACCATCATCAAAGAAAATTCATATTTCAAATAAATGTGGTGAACACTGTGTTTTATATTTTCTGTGTCTGTATGTCTGGTGTTTGTATCCAAGCGCCGCGCCGGATATGGATTTAATGAAGGCACAAATTTCTGAATGTACGATCCTTATCAACACCTCTAGTAAGTATAATTACTAGGAAATGGAGTTTTTCAAGATGCCTTATGTAACATATAGTGGAGTGTGTGAGTCGGAAACAAAACTGAAAAGTGTAAGTATTTTGCAATGCAATAAGAATATTTCCCTTCCCCGTTTCCGAGGATGCTAGTAGAATTGGAGTTGCGCAACCCCCTAAATGGCCAAAGACCACTCCAAAAAGAGGCTAAACGCTTATTACATCTTTTCCAACCGTGAAACTGAGCGTACCCCCGTTTTCGAGAATGCTGAACACGGTGGTGATGCTGAAAATTTCTTCCGACCCCCTCCAACTCTTCTACCGGCTAATAAACACTCCCGAAAGGGGTGAAGATTTTTTATTATATCATCGGTAAAATGCATGTAACGCCCGTTTTCGAGGATGCTGAACACGGTGGTGATGCTGAATGTTTTTTCTGACCCCCTCCAACCTCTCTAACACTAACAAAACACCCCCGAAAGGAGTGAAAAACTTTTTAATCTTATCGGTAAAATTTATATGCCGTCCATTTTTGAGAATGCTGAGCACGGTGGTGGTGCTGAATATTTATTTTACTCCTTCCAACCCTGCTAACGGCTAATAAACACCCCCGAAAGCAGTGAAAATCTTTTTTTGTAAAATATCAGCGGCAAAATTCAAGTACCAAACCAATTTTCGCCCCTTTCGGGTTTATTAGCCGTTGGAGTGGTTGGAGGGGTCAGAAAAATATTGAGCATCGCCACCGTCTTCAGCATCCTCGAAAGCGGGTGGTACGCTAAGTTTCACCTGTGGAAAAGATGTCATAAGCCTTCTTGGGGATGGTTTTTTACCGTTTGGGGGTTGCGCAACACTAAAGAGAAATTCTACCAGCACCGTTCAGCATCCTCGAAAACGGGGGGGTACTCTCGTTGCATAGCAAAATATTTACAAGTTCGTCCAACTCACACATTCCACTAATATTTGTTAAATTTGTATACATTTTTGCACGCTTAATACGTGGGAAACATTAAAGAATCATAGGCTCATAAGACACATCACAGGCTTAAGGGTTTTTTGAAAAAGTTTTTTTTTTATGTACAGCTGCGGCATCTTTCATTGAACAAAGAATCTTTTAAGCTATTATACATCAATTTGAAAATAACCTACTATTCAAACATCATTTCCAAAATGGAAATAAGGAGTACAAGAAGAAAAAAGGACAGCGAGAGGGAGAGAAGGAAATAGGGATAGTCTGGTGAAGAGGGATTTGAGATAGCTCATAGAGTCAATCATATCCTGACGAGTTTTATTTGGTTTTTGCGCCATCGCGCACTTGCGCAGTCTGGAAATAGGGTGGCAAGCCAAACAAGTCGTGGCTTGCTCTATTCAGTAACTGGACGTACACTGCGTACAGATTCTTTGTTTTATGTATCATTACATTACATTATGATACATTACTGTTTTGCATTCAAGTGTCAAAAATTTTATACTCTTGAAATATTCAGAAGAAGAAGATGCAGTATCAGCACAGGAAGATTCAGGCTCTGATTTTTCTATGGATGAGAGGCCCCAACTTTTTTTCAGAACGAGTTAAACGATCTTGTTAGAGATTTGGGCTGGAAAAGAACGTAGACGCCATTTTTGTGGTACAGGCACGAAAGCCCGCCAGAAGAAGTATGACAGAGAAGAAAAAAGTTTCACACGCCAACAGAGTGAATACTGAACATTCTTAAATGAATTGTGTTTCAAGAATGACAAATTCAATTATGTTTTACTTTATAATAAAATTATGCTTTTTTGACTGGTCAGTGTTGATTCAAATACTACCCTCTCTTCTTTTGCAAGGAACGCTACGTTATGGGAAAAAATGGAAGTATTTTTCCGATTCGGCACACCGAAACACATATACTTTACTTAAAATAACCATGTGTTCAAAAATATTTTTTTGCAGACCTGTGTTATTCAATCCAAAATATTAAACAAAGTAACATATTTATAATATATTATACATGGGAGGGGGTGTTTCAGAATAAGGTTCATAAACCCCACTTAGTAAAAATTAAGTTTGTTCCTCACTCCTTTTATCACAAAGCTTAAAAACCATTTACAAGGAACCTGATGATCATCCTAAGAATTCATTTTTATAGACCGCTGACTCGACGACCATTCTATTTAAAAAAATATTTTCACGGATTAAGCAAAGTTTACCAAACAAGTATCTTCGTATGGACCTATGGATTGATGAGGTGGTTAAACCAAAGATTTTCAGGTCGTTGAATTGCAAGAACATATGAAGTTCCAACAAAATGGCACCCTAACTCTTCGGATTTAAATCCAATTAATTTTTACTTCTGGTGATACATAACAATGTTCATCGCTTTTTGTAAATGTACAGAATTTAGTTGGTAGAATCATACCGCTAATAACGTAAGAAATTCGATTCGATTTCTTAGAAGGGTTGACGTTGACTTAATAGGAAGGCTACAAATGTGCATTCAAGTTCCCGGTGGTTATTTGGAAAGATTATTGTAATGCTAATAATATACCTACCTGTTTTTAACGTTCTTTATAATTTATAAGAATATTCTGTTTTTGGAACATGTGACAGCTAGCAGCTGGCACACGGTCTTTGAGAATTTTACATTTTTGCAAGAGACGTAAATTCTTGTAAAATAATGAATAATAATAATAACAATGTTTCTTGATAAATTATAGTGAAAATTACATTACATTTTGCATAAACTTAATTGCAATAAACATAAAATACTCGGAAATAGGTTTTTAAGAACCTTGTACTCGAGATATAGAATAAGATTGGATTACTAAAAAGAGAATAACGACGCAGTTATTTTTTTTTTAAATATAGACTTTATAACATACTTGTGAGAAATTATACTGATGTTCATATATTATAATTATGATATATAACAGATATGTTAGATATGCATGTTCATACATAAATATGGTAAACATTTTTTTATCCACTATTTGCTGAAAAAATAATCTTGCTTTGTTGATAATCCAATGCTTTATTTTAGTTTTATATATATTTAGAGAATTAATTTTTTTAATTTCAATTGGTAGTTCATTGTATATTCTTGATTCAATATAGTAATAGTTTCTTTGACCAATAGTTTTATCAGTTCGTGGTACTTGTAGCTTGTTCTTTATGGGGTGTTATAAATGTGTTCAATGTTTTAGAAGTCAGTTTTATTTTTGTACTAATGTATTAACATACTTTGACAATACAAATGTCTCGGATCAAAAATACTGGCTTCTCTATAAAGGTCATTGCTAGGATGAGTATAACCTTTACCTAGTATAATTTTAATAATCCATTTTTGAATAATTTCTAATTTTTTAGGTAGGCATAGGTAAGGCGAGATTGTATTAAAGCATAATAACGAGAGCATTTATTTGCAGGTCCTATTTCAGATGGCTGTCAATAATTACCCCAAGATACTTAACACTTTTAACAGATGATATCATAATAGATTGGTCTTCAAAGGCTATTTCTAGTGTTTCAAAGCCAGGAAAATATTTAGGATAATAAGTGAAGGGTAGGAAGTGAGATTTTTTAACATTAATAGTAACAATTTCATATTAAATAATTTTAAAATCTTTTTCCACTTTTTTCTTTAATGCATTCCACATTTTATCTTTGTAAAAAATAGAAGTATCATCTGCGAAAGTAATAATATCCCCATTAATAGGTAATTTAAATAAATAGTTTACATATAAAATGAATAAAATTGGCCCCAAGACAGATCCTTGTGAGACACCGTAACCAACTGTTAATGTGTCGTTTAATTTGTTATTAATACTTATACATTGTTGTATCCCAGTTAGGCAACTTCCCATCAGTTTCAAAGATATACCGATGTTCTCTAAGGTGTCTAGGAATTCTGAGTGACTCGCCATATCAAACGCTTCAGCTAGGCCAACGAATGAAATATATATTTAAAAAAATTGTAAAACAAAATTGTGATTAGCTAATAAATCTTAATTAATAATTCATTTGGGGTAGTTGCTTTCACCCATTTCAAACCAAGTCCAATCGAAAAGAAACATTCAAAACTCTTCATATGCAAGTTTGCATCATTTAGGGACTTAAAATTTTTTCATCTTCAGGTAATAACAACTTTGTTTTTTTAATTTTATATATATATTTTTAACATCTATCATACTACAACACGTGTGTTAGTGTTAGTTAGATGGAGTATTGATTTTAACTTATTCAAAAATTAACAACTTTTTAAATTATATGTAACATATTAAAAATTTGGACGGTTATAATTTACTTTATAATAATTGAAATACCGCATTTGAAATTTAAATTTGAACCGTTTGTTTACTTAGTTAAATCAGGAATATAAATGAAAAACCAAATGATAAAATCAAAACATTATATATTTATGGAATTAATTTTAAGATTACCTTAAATATTTATAACGCGCTGTTAGATACTGTAGTTGTCAAAAACGGTTGAGATACAGCTCCTAAGAATGAGGTAATTTTCGTATTAGTCGGCTGTGTAGCAACAGGTGCTGGATGTGTTCCGAGACTAAGCCACAGGACTAAACGTTACATCCGTTGTAGTAAAGGATATAGACCAAAATATTGACATCATATTTATGAGATTAAATAAAGGCGATAATTTGATTCGATAATGATGTGGCATCGAGTTTTATCTAGATTTCGCTGTGAAATTATGCCCGTTTGATGCTTTGAAAGACATTAGATTCGTGCTTGTATGTTCAAAATTGTAATATACTAACAGAAAAATTAAAAATGGAATTTGGCGTACGCCAAGAGCGTGTATTGGAAATTAGGACGTTTATAATATTTCTGAAACTGTATTATATTTTCTCTTAGAAGGTCAAACCGCGAAAACTTGTTTAGGTCATTTCCCTTTTTTCTGATATTAGCATTGTGGGGGTTAAAGTTACGACTTTTTGAAATATTTGCGATTTTATTAGAAATTCATGAATAGGGTTTTTCCACTAATTTTATTTTAACAATTTGTGTCGTGAAAATGATATAATAAAACATTTTATTAATTTACAACAATTTACTTTTCTAATAAGAATTATTTCTAAGAAAATATCGTTAAAACAACTTGCTGATAATTTCACTGCTTTTTAAAACGGGCATTTTTACGCGCCAGAATTACGTATCTACCCGGAAAACCAATGAGATTATGGATATAATTAGTTTGTAATAGATCCTAACTGTGTGTTAAGGAAAGCTTTCCTCTAAAACTTCTCATAATTTCAATTTGTAATGCTTGTACTGTGATTGGTCTAAAGCAGTGGACGTGTAAATATTGGCCAATCAGAATCCAGATAAATGCCGCACAAGTTATTCGTGAAAGCGTCGGACGTTAATATTTTGTACTGTAGTTTAGGTTTAACCTTCACCGACATTACACATCAGATGACTAACCTAAAACGTTAAATTTATATTTTTATGTTTGTATTGTTTGGAGTGAAAATATTATTTTATCATTTTCTGGTTTATGTTTTATTAATTCTACAATCAAAATGGAATCAAGTGGAAAAGGGATATGTTAAAGGTGCCGCTGATAATTTACCTAAAGTAGAAAAGTGCTGAGTGGTGTCAATAAATAGAGGTTATGTTATGTTAACAGAAACCAAGATTAATAAACAATCTTGAACAGAGACAACCTCTGTGATTGGATTTCAGGGTGTTGACGTCACAACGCGCCAATTTATGGCTGTTTAAAATGAACCCAATATTTTTCAAACTTCAAGTTTTTTTTTGTTACTATTAGTAAAATTAATAGGATAATAAATATGCCATAAATCATTTTTTTACGTGAGTTAAGTATTTCAGCAATAATTTTTTTTCTGGGAAAACCCTATTGTTGTAATCAGTTCATCAAAATAGCCATGATTAGAAACAATCAGTCATTATCTTATGTCAAAAAATGCCAGCACGTTTAAATTATATCAACGAAAACTTTTAAATTTGTTTATTATTTATGGAGAATGTGATAAAGTAATATCAAGAATTTGCAGCACATTTGCTATTCGATATCCACAAAAACGCAAAATAACACGAACACTGTAACATGAGTATTAATCGAATTGAAGATATGGCATGAACTAAAATAGCAGACATAAAATCAACTTAAAATATGATTTCATTTTTATTTAATAATTGCTCAAAATTCCGCCCTCGAACCTCGACACATTTTTCGCACCTTCGGATTAGTTCCTCATGGGTAGCTCTTCTAATTGAATCCTGTGATATGTTTTGAAATGCATTTCTTACTCTTTGCATACAATCTTCAATGGTTGTTAATGAGCTCTCATAAACTTTATTATTAATAGTTCCCCAAATGAAATAATTCAGAACTGATAAATCGGGCGAGCGAGGAGGCCATAAGAAAGGTCCATTATTGGCAATCCATTGATCATAAAAAGTTTCTTGTAAATAATTGTTAATTAAATATGCGTTATATGGGAAAGCACCGTCGTGCTGATAAAAAATGTTTCTATGTTCGGCGAGAGGTAAATTTTCTAAATAGTTATTTTTCAAATTTTTTAAGATATTCAGATATCTTTCACCTAAAAAAAAACAAAAATTTACATACATATTAGCAGAAGAGAAAATTCAATTTACCATTTAAATTTTCCTGATAAAATTGTAATGCCACCACTCTACCGTTTCTTATAGCACAGTAAACATTGAACTGCCAACTTTCCTGAAAGTTTCGCTCTCTGAACATATGAGGGTTTGAGTCACTCCAATAATGCGAATTGTGTCTATTAAAAAGTCAATGTTTAGTAAATTTTGCTTCATCTGTCCATATAATATTTCCCAAATAAGAATCGTGACCCTCAGATCTTATTAGAATAAACTCACAAAAATTCTGTCTCCATAGGGAATCTGTTTCTTTTAATCCTTGAACCATATGGAATGAAAACGGGTGTTTTAACAAGATTCTGTAAATTGAATCCTTGCATAGTCCCGATTCCAGAGCAGCTTGTTTTAATGACATCCTTGGAAATGCATGAAAATATCCCAGAATGACTATTTCAATGTTTTCGTCATCAACAATAGACTTTCTTCATGGCATTTTTGCCTTGACAGAGCCATAATTTTTAAAATTTTTCAGTATGCGTTTTACAGTGTTTGGTGACGGTTTCCGTTTTTCTGGATATCGGGTAGCAAATGTGCTGCAAGTTATTGATATTGCTTTATCACACTTTAAACAAATTTAAAAAGTCTTCGTGGGTATAATTTAAACGTGCTGGCATTTTTTGATTGTTTCTAATCATGGCTATTTTGATGAAATGATTACAACAATTCATTAATTTCTAATAAAATCGCAAATATTTCAAAAAGTTGTAACTTTAACCTCCACAATGCTAATATCAGAAAAAAGGTAATTCAATTTTACACAACTTGACGTAAAAAAATACAGGATATCCCATTTGACCTAAACAAGTTTACGCGGTTTGAAGTTGACAATATGTAACGCGAAAAACGGAACACTTGGTATGATATTAATGAATTTATTTCAGTTGTAGAACGTAGTTCTCCTTGTGTTCTTTTTACGTGACAGAAGCTAATGAGGATCTTTTACACGAAGAAAGTTATAACGGTTCTTGCAAACCGTTGCACCTGTCAAATTTTCTATAAAATGTCAAATATCTCTGAAACGGCTAGGTTTAGGTATAGGATATGCTACATAGTTTCGACTCAGAATTTTATGCTCTTTTCGAAAACCCTAAAATATATAGGGTGTTTCATTTGAAATAAGCAAGTTGGTATCGACTTCCGGTATAAGCGGAAGTGCCAGCTGCTTGTAATTACTTTAGTTGGATTGACCACTGCGACATTAGTAATTATCTAAATCTTCAAAATTTTCTGATGCGTACTTTTCTCTAAATCGATCGATTCGGTTCCCGGTGAGACACCCTCTATAGAGTGCGCTATTCTTCTGTTTTGTAAACTCGACACGTCAAACCTTTCAACATAATGCTTTGTGAGTAACCAATTGTAGGATAATTTTCATCGTCGATAAAACACAAATACTTAATGAAACGTCGCTGAATGTTCTCAATATTGTTTACGTATGTGAATAATATTCTAATTTTGACCGCACAAACGAGAAATGTAACAGTTTCATTTTGCCTATATTATTAAAACTCTTAACATTTCTAATAACGAATCCTATGCTTTTTAATGCTGAGGACACAACTAAATTTATATGTTCATTAAAATTTAAGCTTATGTCATAGGTAACACCAAGATTCTTAATTGAATCTGGTCTTTACAACTGTTGATTATTTAAATGGTAATTATAACTGACGTAGGTGCGGGCTCATTTAGGTACACTAAGAGATAAATGATTTATTATACACCAATCATTTATCTTATTTAAATAATTTTTAAGCCGCTCGCAGTCTTCCTCAGCTTCAATTATGCAATATATTTTCAAGTAATCTGCATATAATAAGTTTAGTACGTCCAGATCTGAGACAATGTCGTTAATAAAAATGTTAAAGAGTAACGGTCCCAGCGCAGATCCCTGGGGACTCCTGAACTAGCAAAGATATCGAACGATCTGAAACCACGGTATTCTACATATTGCCGCCAATTTTCTAAATATGAAATTATTAAACCTAATAATGCCAACGAAAATTCGAATTCACTTAACTTTTGTATCAGAATACCGTGATCTAGATGATCAAACATCTTGGAAAAATCAGTGTTAATGATATCATAGAAACATACTATGTAACATAAGTCAGATTAGTTTCAGTGAATCTGCCTGGTACAAATCCATGTTGATTTGTTATAATTTGGTTTTGTACTTGCCTAGACAAACGTGTTCAGAGTAAGCTCAAAAACTTTTGCAAAATTGCAAATGATGCTTTTTGGTCTATAATTCTCTGCATTATATATGTTGTTTTTTTATAAACGCACAATTTTAGGTACAAATTAAAAATTATTGTAGGTGGATTGGCAAATACATGTGCACAGTCCTTTACTACAAATGCTGATATATTGTCTGGTCCTTAAGTTATTAGGAAGATGTTCCTATAAATGTGTGGTGTAATACGTGATTTGAGCAAATTAGTTGCACCGCCGACCGTACACTGTAACAATTATTTAGAGTTATTTAGAAATTATTTTTATGCATAAATAGGTTAGGGTCGGTCACATGATATAATAAATAAATAAACACCACAGGAATTAGACAACCCCCAATCCTAGAAGCCAGGGCTTGTACAGAAGGGGGTTACACATTGAAAAAATGCGGACATACAACCATTTCCTTCGACACTGCCAGTGCCGAAGCCAGGTAGTCGGAGACAGGACAATAAAAAAAAAACCTATTTTTTCGGCGTTTCGTGTATTTGGCACATACTTCTTCAAGGTTTAATAGTTATAATGCAACATCTTTAGGCACAACAATTTCATCATTATTAATGTCGAAATATTGATGAAATTGTTATGCCTACAAATGTTGCATTATAACTTAGGGTGACCATATTTTTTCCAAAAAAAGAAGTACAATGATGAAAGTAGTTTTTTATCAAAGTTGAGGTTGTAGGGCCTAAATATGCGCCATAGACGAAAATTTCGGATTTTTCAAGATCAAACGGCCTTAAATTAAAAGTTAGAAGCTTTATTTAAAGTAATATTGTCTTCGAAATATAGGTCTCGTGGGCACAAGGCTTAAAAATAGAAAATACCAAATATATTTCTATCAGATAAAAAGACCAAGTATTCTATATTCTAATACAAAATATAGCAAAATAACAAATATGTTCTTCAATTTTACCTCAACGTGCCTGCAACCACAACACTTGAATCATCGCATTGGTACCAGTCGCACTTTTGGGAACTTAGGGGATTGCTTTCAAAATTTGTGGTCTGGCTTTTGAAAACTGGAACATTTTACTGCAACTTCCATTGATATTCATGCTAACTTGCATCACAGCCGAACAGTCGCTTAATCCACGCACTTGTCTCATGAAAACAAAAAACAAACTCCCATAAAATCTCCAAATTTTAAAATTTATTTTGACTTTATCCAGACTCCCGAGTCAGGCCAGCGATCTTCAGTGCGATAGTGCAAATATTTTTGGAATTCCAGCCAGCAATTTTATCTTCTGCAGCGTTGGCTTGCATTAGACTAACTTTGCCAAACAGTTCATCTTCATTCAATACCAGACTTATGTACATGTAGTCCTTAAAAGCCTCACACAAACAAAAAAAAACTTGATTTCATGAAACTTATCTTCTAAAATTCACACGTTCAAAAACATTCAGTTCATTTAAGTTCGAACTCCAGTTTTGCAAAAAGTAAATGAAAATTTTAATTTCGAATTTTTTGTATCTCAAGAAAAAGAAGTACATTTAGGTGTACTTAATGAACCTTTTAAGGACCGTAAGACATTACCCGAAAAGAAAGTACTATCTAACAAAAATAAGTACATACGGTCACCTTAATTATATCTATTAAACCTTGAAGAAGTATGTGCCAAATAACCGAAATGTCGGCAAAATAGTGTGTTTATTTTAAAGTGTTCGGTCTCCGACAGGACTAATACACCACTACTGGGTATGTTTTATTATGATCTGTTGAAAACAAAGGTGGGGTAGAGAGACCTTAATAATTAGTAATCGATAGATTTACAAAGTTCATGTGTCCTTGGGGACCGCCACTGCTCGTAATAGATTAACAATTTTAAGACATACGTAGCCTGCTAGAAGATTGCAACAATTTTTCTCATCCACTTCAATACATCTCAGTATTTTCTAAAGCTAATTAAAAATGCACCCTAGGCAGAATTTTCCCACCGAAATATAAATCATTACAGTTTCATAAAAAACTTCAAAATACCCTAAAATCATCTTGAATCTGCATAGAGTGTTAAAAAAATTTTCACACTTTTTTACGTTTCTGCTAATATAAATAACGAAACCCTGTTAAGTGTTGTGACAGGTAGTAATGCCCTTGTGACCACATTAACTTATTGTCCCTTTGAGTGGATCCGTTTGACGGCCTAATCTCCTCTCGGCCTTCTAAGATTGCCAATAATAGATTGGTCAATACCTTCCACTGTCCCCTATTTTTATTATTATCTTTTTGGCCACACGCTGAGAGGTGTTTATGTCTATTTGTCATTTTATAATGCCCATTTAAATGTATTTAAATATGCACTCTTAAGGGTGGACAGTATAGTTAATGTCCCTTCCTTATATCGGGTTTTTTTGTAGGATACAAATGTAACCGAGATAAAAAATCTTTTTAAATTGAGTAAGTGACCTGATTTATTTACTTTTTTAAGTTCGATTAGGTGACAATGTATCCTAATTTTGTGATATTTCACGCTTGGTGAGAACTATTAGTGAATCGGTATCGGTTCTGTTGACCAATTGACCCTTATTGTAGTTGAAAAGGGATTATAATAATATATGACAATACGGTAATGATATAAACAAAATGTATGTATACATTATTTGGCAAAATTTCTACAGAAGAATTGTTAGTATTTTTGGATATACAGTGTCCGCCAAAAAGCCTACACCATATGGAAAGTTTTTTTATTACATTGTTTTTAAAACGAGTTTCAGCATGATTAATAACCACAAAATTAAAACATAATATTTTTAGTCGCAAACTCCTCTATAAAATCTTTATTTTACTATAAGGAACGTAACCAGACTGCAACCAACAGCTACTCTCCGGGTTATGTGTCCCGCCGAGCGCTGAATTGCAAGTTACAAGCCTGGCGCGATAAGTGTAATAATTGCATATTACCATCAAAATGCTAATGCTTCGATTGCAACAAACACCAGCCGAAAGACTGATCCTACTTAAAGGAGCTATCGTGCCAGTCGTCCCACGCCACTTACAGACTGCAGTTTCGAGCTGTTGGCTCTCGTCAGTACAAGGTAGGCATGTGATGACCGACACAAGGATCACTTGACTATTTAGTACATTTCGTTATCTTTGGGATAGCGACATGTAAAGTAATCAGCAGGCGCCATCTAGCGGTTCAGTGTCTGTTGCAATCGAAAAATAAATAGCCTGATTGGGCTTAGCACAGTTCAAATGTGCTTTTAGAGGGCGGAATATTAAAACATAATATTTTTAGTCGCAAACTCCTCTATAAAATCCTTATTTTACTATAACGAACGTGACTAGACTGTAACCAACAGCTACTCTCCGGGCTATGTGCCCCGCCGAGCGCTGAATTGCAAGTTACTGCTTTCGTAGATTGAAATTACTTTCCCTATTTTCAACTCATTCGGAAATTTCCCCAATTCTACCATTGATAGTTCATAACTGTTAAGAAGGTATATAAAAAGATTTTTTCTATTTCAGAATTCTTTTTCATGTTTAAATTATCGTCAATGTTCATATCACCGCATAAAATGACATTTTTAAAGCGGCTAAAGCAGTTATTAAGAATAATATATTTAAAAAACCTTGTTCATTTAAATCAAATTTAGATCACATAAAAGAACTCCTATTAAAATTTATTTCAGTGACCTTAAAGGAATTATTTAATAACTTTCGCTAGGTAATCAAGTTAGTTTTGAAAACAAATGCTAGCTTTTGACGTATCGATAGCTTATTAATGTCTATAATAAAATCTAATTTTTCTGTTGCTGTTGATACTGTTGATCGTTTAAAAAATACTTACTAAAGAAGAAAAAAATCGAAATTATTTTAGTTCACGGCGAAAATAGAACAAATAGAGATAGTTGATATTTTTAACCAAAGATATCCCTAAAAGTATATTTCCCATTCAATAGTTAGACGTATTTTTCAAAAATTCAAAACAACCGGGTCAGTTGAAAATCTTTACAAAGAAGCCACACACGAATTGGAGAATTGATGAATATGAGGAAAACGTTTTGCTTGATGTAATAGAACATAAACAAACTTCGATTGCCGCAATGTCAGACAGAACTAGCGCAGGAGGAACTACTGTAATGAGAATTTTGATGAAACACAAATTTCGCCCGTACAAGCCAACATTAACATGCTTAAAGAACGCGATTTTGATGTTAGATTCTTTTTTTGTGCTTGGATACAAGGAGAAATAGAAGAAAACCGATTTTTTGCTACACAGATCTTATTCACAGAAGAAACAATTTCTTCCAATGGGGTAGTAAGTACCCAAAATTGCAGGTGGTGGGCTGACGAAAACCCCGGATTTGTGATTGAATGTAAAGACTAGGTACTCTTTTAAACCAATGTTAGGTGCGGTATTCTTAATGGCAGACTAATATGCCCTTATTTTTTTTGGCATAATCTCAATACGAAAAGATATTTGAACTTTCTTATGAATAAAATTACTCAAATAATTGACATGTCATTGGAGGAAAGAGGGGTCTTATGGTTTCAACAAGACGGCACTTCATTCACAGTACTATTAATGTGAGAAATTATCTGGATAACTTGTTAGAGGCAAATGGATTGACAGATATTCACAATACCCATGACCAGAAAGATCCTCAGACATAATGCCCATAGACTATTTTATGGGGTGAAATATAAAGTTTACCATAGAACACCCGTCCAACATATCGATCAATACCAACAGGGATATCTGTTTAGAAGTACCCCCAAGAATTTTAAGAAATGTAACCAAAGGATTTTGCAATAGGACAATAATATGTATGGAAAGAGAAGAAAGACATACAAAAATGTAATATTTAATTTACAGATATTATTTACAAACGTGGCTTAAAGTTGTTAAATAAATCCGTATTATATTCACGTTTAAGTTTATTTAAGTAAATTTTAATAGTAATTTTGAGTTTTATTCATGTAATCTAAATTTGATTTAACAATCGCTTTTTAAATAGTTAAGCCCATTGTCGTGCAAAATTCCATAGTAAGAGTTCTCTTGTCTCCTGTTGTTTTTTGTAAAACAGTTTTTTGACATTATTCATTACATTAAAAAAAGAAATACAACATTTATGTATTCATTTGCATTGAAATATTTCAAATTAACTCAACTGTAAATAAAAAATACACAAAAAACTAAATGTTACATATTTTTGAAAAAAAAAATGAAAGAGCTGAAACATTTAAATTTTCAAACCAAACTTCACATTTAGATTCCTAATGTAATTACAAAGAACTTTTCTTTATGGTACTTTTCCCTATTTTGATAAATAAGGGCATTTCAAGTCATTTTAGAATTTCTAATGACATTTTAAAGGCGTCACAGTTGTGACATGACAAATATTTTTGGCAATTTTGTGGTTGGTTATTAACCATGCTGAAACTAATGCTGAAACCCATTTAAAAAAAACAATTGAATAAAAAAGTTTTCATATGGTGTAGACTTTTTGGCGGACATTGTAGATTGTCTTATTATTTATTAGATATGAAATATATTTTATTTTAAAAATCTTCTTTTCATTTAACTGATTGGTAGATACATTATTTAGGAACTATTCAAGTAAAGCTTCTGCACTAATAACCTAGTTTTTTATATATATGTTGATATTCTCCTTCTTAATATTGGCCAGTTAGGTCGCCAGATCTGATACCTATCGATTATTTTCTATTAGGATAACTTAAAAGCAAAATATACGTGAATAGGCAGTAAATGGTGAAAATTTAAAGACGGGATTTCGTCAACAAGTACGGATATTACCGGAAATTCTCAACAACTGTAAAAAAATTTGGCATTTAATGTGAACCTTTTAGCACTCCGGGTAAGTTTCCTAAAAAGAAAAAAATGTATGCCTTTTTCTCTTATATGTAGTTTACAAAAGCACTGTATATTGTTTTTTTTTTAATTATAATTTTAGTCACTGTAGTTAACAGAGTGATTTCAAATACTACTTGCTTGAATATTTCTCATACAATGTATCCCACGGACACGAATTTACTTTTTACTTGTTAACTTTCGTCCTGTAATCCCTAAACAAGGATATTGCACAATAGAAACGTGTCAGGTATACGGTGACATAATCAAAATTACCAATATAGAATATCAAAAACTCTCTGTTTCCGACTTTTTCTCAAGAAAATTACGCGAGTAGGTAAAATTATACCTTTTTACCCTTTTTTTCCTATTCAAATAAATGATATACCTGCTAACAGCTGGTTTAAAGTTACACGCTCTCGTCGAAAAAACAATATTTGCATTTTTTTACCTGTCATTATTCAATATCCTTCCGATTTTTTTAAATAGAAAAGGGTGAAATACCAAAAAGTTCTCAAGTAACACTCAGGTACCGTCGAGGAATGTGTGCGACATACTTAGTCCTATCAGGTATCGGCCTTATGTAGCGGTTAGGTAATTACGCTAGTGTAAATTACGGTAGTGGCGCTGTCAGAGCAACAAAAAAGAGAGAACAATTAATCTCTTCTTGGGATGAATAACGTATTATTTTATAAGATGTACTTATTTCAGAAACAAAGCATTTTAATCGTTCAAATGTGGGAAGTAGGGATTCTAAAAATGTATGAGGTACAGTTTAGACTCTATACAGGATATTTGTTTGATATTACTTTATTTCTACTTATACAAAAAAAAATTACACTGTAGTTTTTTCTCTAGGACTAAACTGCCTGCTGGGGGCTTATTGCAATCAGATTGCGTTTTCCTATTGAAGGCGTAGTATGTCGCAATTTATAGGACATTTACTTTCAATAGGGTTTTCCCACTAATTTTATTTTAACAATTTGTGTCGTGAAAATGATATAATAAAACATTTTATTAATTTACAACAATTTACTTTTCTAATAAGAATTATTTCTAAGAAAATATCGTTAAAACAACTTGCTTATAATTTCACTGGTTTTTAAAACGGGCATTTTTCGCGCCAGAATTACGTATCTACCCGAAAAACCAATGAGATTATGGATATAATTAGTTTGTAATAGATTCTAAATGTGTGTTAAAGAAAGCTTTCCTCTAAAACTTCTCAGGATTTCAATTTGTAATGCTTGTACTGTGATTGGTCTAAAGCAGTGGACGTGTAAATATTGGCCAATCAGAATCCAGATAAATGCCCGCACAAGTTATCCGTGAAAGCGTCGGACGTTAATATTTTGTACTGTAGTTTAGGTTTAACCTTCACCGACATTACACATCAGATGACTAACCTAAAACAATAAATTTATATTTTTATGTTTGTATTGTTTGGAGTGAAAATATCATTTTATCAGTTTCTGGTTTATGTTTTATTAATTCTACAATCAAAATGGAATCAAGTGGAAGAGGGATATGTTAAAGGTGCCGCTGATAATTTACCTAAAGTAGAAAAGTGCTGAGTGCTGTCAATAAATAGAGGTTATGTTATGTTATCAGAGACCAAGATTAATAAACAACTTCTGTGATTGGATTTCAGGGTGTTGACGTCACAACGCGTCAATTTATGGCTGTTTAAAATGAACCCAATATTTTTCAAACTTCAAGTTTTTTTTGTGTTACTATTAGTAAAATTAATAAGATAATAAATATGCCATAAATCATTTTTTTACGTGAGTTAAGTATTTCAGCAATAATTTTTTTTTCTGGGAAAACCCTATTATTACTCTGTCAATAAACCACAATTACAAAATAACAACAAATATTTACTTTCAACTGATCTCCAGTGTACCCACCAATGAAATATAAAATGTATAATATAATCTAGTAATATACATGTACTATCCTTGTACTTTATATAGATAGCTACGACAAGTAAAAACGTACCTGCTAAAAAATATTATCTTTAATTTACATTCGTCGATAGTCGCAGAACTGCTCTCGGGAATGAACGACGACTCGCGAACGGACTAACGGCTTTCTTCTCTGGTAGTAACTACTGAGTAGCAGGTATGAAGATATTCAGGTTAAAATGCATTGAAGATATCTTGACGACTCGGTCGCGGCTACTTGGTCGTAGTCGTCAGCGACTGGCGAAGGTGTAGGAAAACCTGCCTTTATAGGTCGTATGAGATCGTATTCAAAGTTAATACAACCTCTTTTACGACTCCCTTCAATTTTAGATACTATCTCGTGCCAAGGTCCTATTGAAGTTTTATCATGTTTTTTTAGTGACTCTTGTCAGTCTTCGTGCAAGATAATAACGATGTCATATTATTTTCTTAACGACTATTATACAACCATACTCTTAAGTCAGGTTAAACGTTGTATTGTAGGTGGTATTGACCTCTTTACGACCCAATAATGATCTTTTAAAGACTATCTATTTTTGGTGTCCAATTAGTCATTTTATTCCTACTATATTACCCTCATACGACAAGGAATTTTGATACTCATGTGTATAATTTTATAACGACTTTAATAAGACCTAAAGTTGTTACATTTATTTTAAAGACCATTTTACAAACATTACACAACTAATAGGGCATGTAGATCAAAAATTATACCTCAAAATGTTACTTGGGATACGAACAATAAAAAAATGATTGCATAAGGAATTCTCAGCAAATACAAATGGTTTGATATTCTATTAGTTACAAAAATGTATAATAACATATACATGAGGCCTGCTGATGTCAATAAAACCACACAATTAAATGTCTACAATCATATGAGTATTGATTTCAAAACTAAATTTTACATTAGTGAGGTAGTTCAAATTAGTAAGCATAAAAGTGTTTTTGGGAACTGATATACATTAAACTATCAAACTTTGATAGTTGTTAAAAGAAACAGGACAAGCTGCACGACTTATCTTTTACTCGAAGACATGTATAGTAAGCCAATAAAGGGATGCTGTTATGAAACGGAATTTTAAAAAGATAAATATCCAGATGTGTATTCACAGGATACAATTGGATGCAATTAAGAACTTGGGACCAGTTGGAAAAAAAATCGGTCTGAGACAACTCTGATTAACTTTCCCATTTAGGAGTAGACCGCCACACAGCCTTCCTCCCTACATTTTCTAGGAGCAACTGGTCACGTGATTTCATACCGGTATTAGGAGAGTGCCCATATGCCAAATTTAATCAAAATCGTCAGAACCATTTTAGAGGAAAAATTATTTAATTCCTTGCATTTCTTAGGTACAACCGGTCATCTTACCTTATGCTACTACTAAGTCAGTATTCATGTATTAAATTTGATTAAAATTGTTAGATCCGTTTGAGAAAAAAAAATTATGAAATTATTTAGAACTCCTCCCCACAACTTCTCTCCCGGTATTTCCTAAGAGTAACTGGTCATGTCAATTCATATCGGTACTAGGGGAGCGTCCATGTACCAAATTTAATCAAAATCTTTAGAACCGTTTTAGAGAAAAAAAAAAGTTCTATTTTTTTCCTGTTTTAGAGGTTTACTCCTGCCACATTTGAGCTAGGATCTATTTTGCGATTTAGCCTCGAGTTGGAACCGTCTTGAATACACATGTAAAATTTGAACAAAATTGATCAAGTAGTTTGGGCTCTAGGTGCAACCACAGACCGCAGACAGACATTTTTTAAAAACCAATTTTTTGGGTTCAGGAGACTTGAAAACGTTTAAATTCATCAAAAACTCAAACTCGAATTTTTGCACGATCACCATACTTTCCTTATATACTACGTATATGGGAAAGATAAGGGCCCCGCTATATCTACTGAAGAAAGTACTAATAGTCAACAGCAACAAGAAAAAAGGAGACTATACTATACACGAATAGAGACAATTGAGAGGATCATAAGCAGATTTAGAAAAGGAGATCAAGCCCACTAGGAACAAACACTGCCATGCGGCTCTCGCTGCTGTCAACGAGCATAACCTCAGTCCAACCCGGCTTGACGGTGTGTCTTCTGGGAGTGGCAGCAATGTCTACTGCACATTGGTCAATCAATCAATTAGTGTGATTAAGTCATAACTTATAGTTACCTGTGGACTGCTGTATATGGAATTTCCATAAAAAACGACAGTTTTTCAATAATTATTAAAATTATAAATCAATTTTTCTGAGAAAATACCTATAGCAGTTAATTCAACGGTCCCGTATATTTTACCATTTTAAAATTATGCACTTCGTTAGAGTAAATTGTGATATATGGTTAATGGCCACACATCAGCTGCCATCGCTGTATTGTACACGGAGTTAAATGCTCAAAAACAGCATTACCATCTGTAAAATTCAAATTACCCTGGTAGAGCTCCACTAATACAAACTGTTTATGTCATATTTGCTAAATGATGCCATCGCGAATTACTAAATGGGTAAAAACTAGCAAAATTTAAATGTAACCAAAACTCGAATCCATCATTGTCAGTAGCAAAACGCTATAAACACGGCTAAAGTCCTCCTAGATCGTGTAACAAGCCTAATTAACATATAAATTTGCATAATTTGGAATTTACGAAAATGCAAAGCCCCAAATGAAAATTATTCTGTGTTCTGTTATAATGCAGAAATTATACGATGTTTCGAACAACTTTAATAAAGTGGTCTAATCTGCTTTTGACACTAATAAATTTGGGCGATCTCGAACATCATTATTAAGTAAAAAAACTAGGAAAATAAAAGTTCGTGGGATTTTACATAATTAGAATTGTTTTTGTTGGTTTAACTGTACACCGTTTCGACATTTTTGGGTTTTTCGTTTTATGTAATTTAATACTTGATGTTATTTCATTTATTATTGTAGAATCCAGATGTGATTTTATAAAAAGCAATGGAAACTTGATGATTGTTTGGTACTATGTTTTTATGTTAATATTCAAATAATGACTTAAACCACCAGTAGTATTATCATTATTAGTTTTTTACGCATAATATATACTTTCGAATGTGCTTATTTATAGGAATTAAAAATGTGTTCAGTGGCGTAGTGGGACGGGTGAGGCAATCTATATTTTGGGCACCAGTTTGTTGTAACGAAGAAAAAATTTTTTTATAGAAACTTAAAGTAGTATTAAAACAATATTTTTAGTCACAAACTCCTCTATAAAATCTTTATTTTACTATAAGGAACGTAACCAGACTGTAACCAATAGCTACTCTCCGGGCTATGTGCCTCGCCGAGCGCTGAATCACAAGCCTGGCGCGTTAAATGTAATAATTGCATATTATGTTGCAATCGAAGCATTAGCGTTTTGATGGTAATATGCAATTATTACACTTAACGCGCCAGGATTGTAACTTATAATTCAGCGCTCGGCGGGGCACATAGCCCGGAAAGTAGCTGTTGGTTGCAGTCTTGTTACGTTCCTTATAGTAAAATAAGGATTTTATAGAGGATTTTATTGCGACTAAAAATATTGTTTTAATATTCCGCCCTCTAAAAGCACATTTGAACATGCTAAGCCCAGTCAGGCTATTTATTTTTCGATTCCAGTAGACACTGGACCGCTAGATGGCGCCTGTTGACTATTTTACATGTCGATATCCCAATGATACTGAAATGTACTAAATAGTCAAGTGATCCTCGTGTCGGTCGTCACATGCCTACAAGTAGTGTGTGGCATGAGAGCTCCTTTAAGTAGGATCAGTCTTTCGGCTGGTGTTTGTTGCAATCGAATCATTAGCGTTTTGATGGTAATATGCAATTATTACACTTAACGCGCCAGGCTTGTAACTTGTAATTCAACGCTCGGCGGGGCACATAGCCCGGAGAGTAGCTGTTGATTGCAGTCTGGTTACGTTCCTTATAGTAAAATAAGGATTTTATAGAGGAGTTTGCGACTAAAAATATTATGTTCAAATACATTATGGTCAAACTAGTTATTGTATGCTAAAGAGCGTTACAAAATTAAAAAATTTGGAGATAAGCAAAAATTTTTAAAATAATTTCGCATATCAAGAGATAAAATGTGGGATTTAGACCCAAAAAGCAAAAGTTTTTAACAAAGACGAATTAACAAAATTCTTGAATGAGACACCAGATGAAGTGTATTTGACGATAAAACTCATTGCCATTTTCAGATTGGATGGTGGCTTCCGCCGGGATGACCTTACAAAAATGACTATTGAAGACATCGAAGAAAAAGAAAATCTGCTAACTATAAGAATTTCCCATCCTACAAATCATATTTCTTGAATTTCCATCGATACATACTTCGTACTTGTTGGGAAAATAATTATTGTTCAATTGCCCTATTAAACATCTTTTCTAAACAATTTATTTTTTTCAAACACGCTTCTCTTTTTATATGAATATATCCGCTTGTATTTGTTATATCGAGAAAATAAAAGACTTTTGAAATAATTTTTAGCTTTTAAACTTAGGAGCGCTCCGGATATAAGCCGGAAAGACGGTGCAAATTACTCTCATATAAATCATTATTTTAAAAAACGGCTTTCACTAAAAGACATTAAAAACATGTTACAATGTGGGACGATGAGAGAAAAAAAAGTATATATAAAAAAATATATTTTTTTTCTTCTATTATAGATTTGCAAAAATAATTTTTATCGTCCCGCATAGGTATCATTAAAATAAACATTTTCCCTTTTGTAGAACTAAAATAAAATTAGCCCTAATGTCCTCAAATGCACAGAGAAATTTAAAGATTAGGTATAATAAATTTGTCCAATGTCATATTCTACTACATCTCTATCTCTCGCCTTCCAAGCACACTGTACATTCAGCTGCGTCATTTTATTGACGTGAAGTCATTTACAATTAAAATGGAAGCATGGATGACTAATACACTCCGACCAACTCTTAACAAACGTTTCTCCAGTCAAAAAATAAGAGAGAGGGGGTTATCCCTAGTAGTAGACAGAGAGTAAAAGGAAGCCTACCTAATGGACAACCAATAAAACAATAGTTCACCAGTTGGTCCAGGGTGGCGCTGTTTCATAGAATACACTGGAAGGAGTAGAAATGTTTCGGATATATAAAAAGCGGGACCAGCGCGTTGAAGTTACTTCAGTGTAGTATCGTTTGTTCAACGTTTTACTGCAAATAAAAAGTGCAACAAAAACTGTACGAGGTAATTATTAACGCCGGCGAACCAGTCAGTACGGCATAATCAACCAAGCCGACGTACCTATACCTACCTATACCTAAAAACCTATAAAGGTTAAGTGACTCAATTTTCCGGCGGAATAGTGCAGAGACTAACGGTATTTTAATGAGGTCATGAAGTTTCTGTTGCATTTTTTATTTGCAGTAAAAAAGCATTGAACGATACTATATAGTTCTGAATGAGTATAAATAAGTAATCGAATAAGACAAGCAACAGCGATACGTTGTGAATTATAGTAGTAAGTCTATAGTAGATGAAGGTTATAGCTAGTGTGTTATTATAATGACTAATTATTTTAATTTGGCGATAGATAAATCAGTGGCTAATGACAATTCGTGTGGCAATTACTGAACTTGCGCTTGTGCTTACTACAGGGTGCAAACACGTAACAATATTAAATATTAGATATTAAGGATGTCTTTACATATTCTTTTCATTGATTTAGCGCATGATAGTTTACTATATTTTTTGCTATTGACTTTTCGGAAGGAAGGTGTATTTACATAATCTTTTCAATGTAGAAATGGAAGATATTATGTTTGAATAAATAAATGTGTTGCATGAAGGGAATCAATAATATGCAATAAAATAACATGTTTATTAATAAAACTGAAAATCAGTTTCATCATTTCCGATAAGAAATACGCGTTGAGTAGTTTATTCGAGTATACTGTTCAAGTAAAATTTTTAAGTTTTGCGACAGTAATTCCCTGTATCTCTCCATCACCATTGACCACAGAGCAGTGGTGATAGAACCCCTGAACAACCCCTGACTGCAGTTATCGCGGCCGACTAATTCATTTGTTGTAATTATTCTGCGTTTTAGCAAGGACTGCATCTATTTGATTGTTGGGGGCTGTATTCCTCTTTTTCTGCTGCTCTTTGTATGGATTCGTAGGAGGTGTTGTCAAAAGCATCCTCTAGATCTACGAAAGCACACATAGCCACTAGAGTATTTATTCTTAATTTGCCGTATTGATAGGCAAACTGCTTTAAGTGAAGCGGTGTTCCTGAATGATTTCGCTTATCAAATATTGATCCAGTATTTTCTACGTTGTTTTAATGGGGCGGTATGACTTAGGCTCGTCTGATGGACACCTGCCTATATTTGGATTAAACGCCACCTTAACTCCCCTCCAAGTTTGAGGAATATACCCAACAGTGTAGCTTCCTCAATTCCACGTTTAAGCAGGGCAGGATAAATGCCTGGTGATTTAATGGTCTTGAAAGTAGACTTCGTTAGCTTTTCGTCTATTCAGTAGACCTGTGAAAAATACCGGGTAACCCAGAAAGTAACTACCTCCCTACTTTTTTCTACAGTTTTAAAAATAAAATTCTGACATTTGGGAAATCAAATAGGTATCAATAGCCACATTTTGACCATTCCGTAATAAAAAAATCACTTCCGGTATGGCCGGAAATTGCCATAACCCTCTTATTTTAAATAGCACTATGTATATTTAAGCCACTTTTCTCTTAAAGCTGTAATTTCTCTTTCCAACACTTTTCTCAGATTCAAAATCGGATGAAAAATAACCTTGGAAATGGCATTTATTTTCTATTTCTAGTTGGCTTTGCAATCCAGGAACAAATTAAAAAAATTTCGAAGTACACTTTGAATTTGAATAAAAGGGTATTGCTCAACTAATTAAATGTAAAATTGGCCTATTTTGTTCATTTGCTTGGATTTAGAAAAGGTTTTCCCATTTTTCCATTTCATGGAAATTCAATTTGTCATAACTCCAATTCTTCAAATAGAACCCTGTATGTTTTATTTTTTTTGTCAGATAGAGTGGTAAATTTGCTTGCTTTGGTTTTTTCCGATTAAAAATTGAATATACATTGAAATAAATATTAAGCTTTTTGTAGAAGCGTTTCGAATTGAGTCCATATCTTGTGGCAAGCCATGAAAATCAGATGAAAAATTGCACACAGCATCTGTCAAAACGTTATTGTTGAGTGAAATAGAGGCGTATTTATTATTTGTACATTTATAATTAGGTGCTTTATCCAAAATAAGATACCATTTACGATGCAATATACACAAAATGAATAATTTACGGCTAATGTCAGAAAAATGCCCATGCGGCCGCATGTTTATATTATGAAAGATATCCCGATCGTCGTCAGCCATACCAGCAGTATTTTAAAATTCTAGAAGAGTCATTCCGAAATGCAGAAAATATTGAGGTGGCAGATGACAGATTTATAGTAAACGAAGAAATTGAGACAAATGTATTGGCTTACATACATGTATACTCAAATGTTTCTACAAGAGGGCTGGCAAAAGAGATAGATATTGGTCGTGAGACAATAAGACGTATATTAAAAAACTTGATTTTAAATGCTACAAATACCAATTGCATCAAGAATTATATGAAAACGACGGAAACAGAAGATTGATCTTTTGTAATTGGTTCACCAAACACGTATACTTAAATAATAGAATTTTATTTAGTGATAAATTTCGTTTTACGAATAAAAAATATAAAAATTTACACGAAATGTTTGAAGGTAACCATCTGGATAGATTTGAAGTAAGTGGCTGGAATAATCGGTACAAAAATTATTGGTTCCAGACTATTCAAGGGCCATTAACCGGCGCGCGTTAATAAAGCCTTTTGTAAAATGAAATAGAAAACGAACTATGAACTTTCCTTGGAAGATTTCAAAAATATGTACTTCCAACATGATGCAGCACCGCCGCATAATGCTGGTTTTGTGGGAAATTACCTTAGTGCAAAGATTGACAACCCGATAATATCCACTAACGGAACTATTAGTTGGCCTGCTAGGTCACCAGACCTGACTCCACTTGATTTTTCTCTTTGGGGTTATTTGAAGGCAAAGTATACTCAACGCCGTCTGCAACATTAGAAGAACTCCAAAATAAAATTTTAAAAGCCTTTGAATCCATAACTCCAGTCATGTTACGAAGTGTTATGAGAGAAACTATTCGAAGAGTGAATAAGTGTTCTGAAATGGGTGCGCGTCATTTTGAGCACTTGTGATAGGTTTGGTATTTAGTTGTGTTGTATTGTTCTAATTATAATATTTATAAATTTAGTAGGTTACTGTCCAGATAAGTATCATAACTTATAAATTGGTTTTGATTGTGTGAATTTTTGTTTCTCTGCTAATGATTCATTAAAATTTTTGTTGTATTTATCAAAATTAATTTTATCTAATTACAAATAACTCATCTGTTTTTCACAGCTTACTGCAAGATATGGACACATAATTCGAAACGCTTCTACAAAAAGCTTAATATTTATTTTAATTTATGTTCAATTCTTAGTCGGGAAAAATCAGCCTAAATCAAAATTAACACTCTATCTGATAAAAAAATAAAACATACAGGGTACCATTTGAAAAATTGGAGTTATGACAAATTGAATTTCCATGAAATGGAAAATAGTGAAAACACTTCTAAATTCAAGCAAATGAACAAAATAGGCCAATTTTACATTTAATTTGTTGAGAAATACCCTTTCATTCAAATTCAAAGTCTACTGAATTCCAAAGCCAACTAGAAATTGCAAATAAATGCCATTTCCAAGGTTATTTTTCATCCGATTTTAAATCTGAAAAAAGCGTTGGAAAGAGAAATGACAGCTTTATGAGAGAAGTGACTTAAATATACAGGGTGCTATTTAAAATAAGAAAGTTGCAATTTCAGGCCATAAAGGAAGTGATTTTTTTACCACCGAATAGTCAACATGTTGTCATTGATAACTATATTTAATTTCGCAAATTTCAGAATTTTATTTTTGAAACTGTAGAAAAAAGTGGGCGGTAGGTACTTTCTGGGTCACCCGGTATAATATTAACATCTATCGTTTTGCAGGAAACTGCAATAAATTGAAAATTTAACACTTTGTACCTGTACCTCATTAAGGGTACAGTTTGGGGTAATGTAAAAGCACACACCAATTATTTTTGCGAGTCCGTCCAGTTCCCAAACTTCGTTGTGTAAAACTTAATCATCTTGTATGTAGCCGTATCGTTCACTGTGGCGCGTAACCCTTTCGACAATCATAAATTTCTTTTATTCCTTATTTTCGCTTGGGGTATAAAATTTCAAGTATAAATAGCATTATATCGATACCCCAATCTTATTGTATTTTTCACCCATTTACTTTAAAAGAAAGAAACATTATTCATTGAATAAAACGGTCGTATTGCATACACAAGGTATCAAAATCGTGAAAGGTATCGAGTTACCTGAAGGAATTTTATTAAAAAACTAGTTATATTGAAAAATAATACAAAGTGGGTTAATTTTAAATGTAAAAATATTCCAAACGGAGAAATTGAAAGGGGATATGCACAACAATATACCTATGCTATCTTATTTTTTATGACTTCAGATGCATTATGTGGGAATTTTTTTAACCAATGCTTCAAGGTATTTCTACAGATAATTTAAAACAATGTTTTATTTTCTCATGCGCCCTTGCACATTTTTAAACGCTCATGAAAAGTACATTAGAAACACCTAATGTTTTTTCTTAGAATGTATTCGTTCATAATTTAACCATCCAAACGCAGTGAAAATTTAAATACGTAGCGTTGAAGGTATTCTATATCAGTGGACGAATATTCAATTTTGAAAATTTTTTTTTTTTTATACATTTATTTTATTCATTTATTTTAACGTCGGCCTATTTCCGCTACTGAGGCCTAACACCGACGCTTTACATCCCCTCCGAAGGATGGTATATCTCCTATACAACCCTCGCCTAAGGTTGTATAGCTTCCGCGCATACACTGATATACAAGCCGCTGGAAGATGTGTGAGGCGAGAACGCGGTTTCCGTTGGAATGGTCACCATCCAAGTACTAACTGCGTCTGTCGTTGCTTTACATCGCATACCGAAGTATGTACATAGTAAAGACGCACCTACGCTCGCCCCATAAAAATATTTATACATTTGGTGAAATATTAATATACAATTAGTATAATATTTATGAATCTTCTTTCATTCATGAGGTAAACATGGATAATTTTTTTAATAATTGATAATGCAAGTAGTTATAGTTCTGATTAAGGTTCGAAATTTTCACTAATTATTTTTATTGTTATGTGCCTCCCTCTAACGGAGAGAGCTTCAATCAATCCCAGGTAGCAGAGTGAAAAAAGAACTGTCTAATTGGCTACCAGTAAAGCGGCACCATCCCTGGGCCAACTGGCGAACTTCCACTACCACAGATACGCGAAAACAGTGAAATGTACTAGACGGACTAGAAAGATCTCAAGTCACGGACCGGAAAGATCGAGAATAAAGCGCCACAGATATATAAGGAGTAGATCCCGCGGAGTACAGTTTTATATTAGATGAACAAGTAAACAGATAAAGTAAAGAGCAGTAATAACTTGTGAATTATACTAGTGTCTATAGTAGATGAATGTTGTAATTAGATCACAAGCAGGTCACCGATTTAAATTTCCGTGAACTGTGTTAATTAAAGACCCCCTAGTATACGGGTATGACTCGTAACCGTACTTTTTATATTCCATTGAACTACAGATTGCATTCTTAGGCCAGTCCTCAACGCCACCTCTTCCACATACAGGTTCAGAGGAGCGATGCAGAATATGATCTCCACTGCAGCTGTAGGCCTCATTTTCATTGCACCCATAACACAGATGAGGCATGCCAATCCCTGAAGTTCGAATAACGGGTTCTTACATTTTCTATTTAGCAGAATGGTAATATCATCTGCGTAACCCATTGTGAAGGAAGCCAGACTCGGTGAGGCGATGTAAAAGGCTATCAGCAACCATGACCCACAGTAGAGGTGGTAGGACACCTTCTTTTGGGCAGACTCTTTTTTACTGTGTAGGGATCTATGTTCCCCATGCTAGTTCGGACAGCTCTCCATTTAAGCATGTTTGTTATCCAATCACTGAGAGTGCTGGAAACACCATGCATTTGGAGAGCATGGCCTATATTCTCAAAGGTTGTTCTGTGGATAAACGCTCCCAGGTTGGACATTTTCATGTCCATTGATTTTTCGATCCGAGATACTACAGAGTGTAGTACCGATTCAGTCGATCTACCTGGGATATAAGTAGTCTAACGGGTCGATATGATTTTGATAAGGAATAAATTACCGGGGCGTACTTGAAACAATACATGCTCGGTAAATACGTAGCAGATGGATGCGTATATGTTCCAAACTCCACTGAACTAGGATTGGAAAAATACCATCAGTCAGGCGCGGATTCAATCCCAAATTAAGGGGGGCATTAGTAGAGTACAAATAGCCAAAAATAAGACGATAGAGAAAATTTTACATGGAGTAACGCTACATAGAAATGCTAGTTATGAAAGAGAATGGTACTCTTTTATTGTCGATGGTCAAGAAACCTTCAGTTCAAATTTCGTGAAAGTCGGTGCATCGCCCCCAACGTTATGTACAAACATATGCTGAATAAAACGTAAAATTCAACAGAATTTGATGAAATTTTAGATGAAAGTAACTTATATAACCGAGAAAGAGCCTGTCAAATTTTAGAAAAAAATATCCAATAATTTGTTCGCGATTCCATTTTTAGTCCAAATTCCACAAAATTTTCAAAACGTTCCCCAATTTGTCCAAATGGTCGTACGATTTTTTTTAACCAAAATAACGGTTTTTTAAATGTACTTTCACATGATGTAACTAAATATAACTTTTTTGTAATTTAGCCGATCATTTTTGGTGTATATATGTGCGCGGTAATTTCCCGTCATATTCGGTATTATATATATGCGCGCACAAGTATACGTGTAATTATTCATTATATAAATTTCAATATTAATAATAAAAAGTGATTGTCAGCAGGTTTTAAATGACTAGATAAAAAAAGCTCTCGAAGGTATAGTTGAAGTAATCAATTCCCGGCAAATAAAAAACGCAACAAAAACTTTACGACCTCATTAATAATAATAAAGCATCACAGAAATTAGACAACCCGCAATTACAAAAGCCAGAGGCTTGTGAGGAAGGGGGTTAAACATTGAAAAACGCGGACATACAACCATTTCCTCCGATAGTGCCAGTGCCGGAACCCGGTGGTGCGATACCCGTGTGATTAATCGCGATTGCCACCTCGCGCCATAACCCACGCGGCTATCGACCAGGCAATACCGGTACTCTTTGACGCAAATTGACTCGCTTACCTTTATAGGTTTTTAATGTGCGTCGGGTCGTTTGATGGGAGGCTTGGCGCCATGACCAGCGGCGATATAATTATGTCGTAAAGTTTTTGTTGCGTTTTTTGAGTATAGGGAAGTCTTTACTTGGACTATAAGATATAAATTTTTTGTTTTGAAAATTCCATTTATTTTTATTAAACTTTTTACATATATTGATTATTATTTTATTTTATTTTATTCATGTTTTATTTCTCTAGTAATTGTACTAGATGTGCTACTGCAAGAAGCGTCTATTTCCGCATCGGTAACTGGAGTTTGGAATATTTATCACCCTCGTCATCGCTAAAATCGTATATATATTCTCTGAAGTACAAACATCTTCATAATTATCAACTTCTTCGAATTCTTCAATAACCATATATATCAGGGCTAATTGCTCAGGCGTTTCATCAACGACAGCTTCGTCAACAATATTTTCTACGTTTTGCCACAAAGTATTCCTTCCATTGTGTTGTTTGCTGCTATCCAAAATTGGCATGGTTTTGGATGGCAGCAAACAACAGATAATAGACTGATGCCGATAAGGACTGATAAAGCTCGTCTTCCTAATGAATTACTCAATATAATTGTGTAAGGTCGATTGCAAAACTAAACGTTGCTCATGCAAAACAATTGGCGTCACATGCAGCAATTTATGCCACAAAGGAAGAAATACTTTGTGTCAAAATGGAGGAAATATGGTTGACGAAGCTGTGATTGATGAAGAACCTGAGCAATTAGAAATTAGTCCTGATATTTATGATATGGAAGAATTCGAAGAAGCTGGTAATTATGAAGAAGATGTTTGTACTTCAGTGAATATCTCAGATGTATACGATTTTAGCGATGACGAGGGAGAAGAAATATTAAAAACTCAAGTTACCGACTGGGAAGTAGACACTTCTTGGAGTAGCACATCTAGTGCAACTATTAAAAAAGAAATTTTTTTTGTGAGCAAGGGGGTCATGGCCCCTCCGTGGATCCGCGCCTGCCGTCAGTCCCTGGCGGGTTGAAAGGAAGAAAAGTGTTTATTTCCCAGGTTACTTTTATATCGTCTATTATTCTGTTTGCGAGCTTCCGGTTCACTACCATGGAACCGAGTGAGATGCTTGGGACCAGTCTAGACAGGATGATACTATACTACCTTGGAACGTTGTTTTTAGCAGGAGTTCAAATGTTTCAGAGAGGTTGGTTGTAAATGATCCATCCTCTCTTCTCATCAATCTTGGTTGTTGCTGAGGGTTTTTGGAGAGTATCTTTTTGAGCAGAGCTGCTGACGAGGTGTACTCCATTCCGCTGCAATAAGATCTCCATGATGCCCTTTACCTTTCGAGAATGATGTTTTTTTACAGCCTCTGACTGTTTTTGTAAACGGTCTAGTTATGTGTTATTTTAGATTCCTTTGTAGAGTTTTCTTGTCTTAAATCTCAGCCGGTCCAATTCTTTGCTCCACCTAGCTGTAAGCGTGCCCTATTTTGGCTTCTCTCAAAGGGTTCTCATAACTTGAAACGAGGGATTTGCGCAACTTATCGAAGTTATGGTCAATATCCTCTATTGTTTCGATGTTGTTTGTAAGCTCTCCAAGCTGCTTCCTATCTGTCTGGCTGGGGTTGCGGTGAGGGGTTTTCTACCCTCCCCCTTTCAAATTGATCTAAATCCATCTGCGATCTGACACGGAAATCTCTGTAGGGACATGCCAATTCTTGATGTAATTTGGGATTTCACGGGAAGCCAGAGTCAATCACAGACTGACTCCTGAGGTGAGAAACGTAGGTATGTCACCTCTGTTGAGTACCTCTAAGTTTGTGGTTGTTAGATATTGCACTTTAAATTTTGCTCTATTATTGATGCGTTCACTGCCCCATAAAATATGATGAGCGATAGAATCAGCATTTCCCCCTTTTATCTTATTAATATATATTGTTTGATGTAGCAAGTGTAATGAAATAAATGATTAACTGACCTTCATATAACCGTACGTAAAAATGTTTATTAGTTTTACACTATCGTTTGTAACCATCAGAATTTATATTCTGTTTCTTGGTTATTTTAATTACAGTAACAGGCGTTTCGTTTATGCTGAAGTATAATGTCGTATGTATACTATTTCGGCACGACATAGTTTTTTAGTTGTTTAGTATAATCTACTTTTAAAACTTGTGACAGGACTAACAGGATCTGCAGATTTTTATCACATTATCAATATAGAATACAACACATTTTCGATCAAGATGATAAATAGATTCTTTTGTCCACCCTTAACCTCATTAGGTGTGCCAAAAGGATTTTGTATTGAATTTTTTAGGTAGAGGTAGAACTTTACTGAACCTAAAACGCTTTCAGAAAATAACAAAACACACGTTATGCCCGGGTTGTAATATTTGTATAAAGTGTTAAAATTTTGAAGAAAAATATTTTTGTGTTTTTTTCTTAAATAGAAATGTATACGTAATACAACGGATCAAAGAAGAATAAGGAATTTTTTCGGTGGGATGTTTTACATTATTGTAGCTGGCCGACTGTTTTCTTAAAGCAGGTAAGGCTCCTTTCATACTTTTTAGAATGATTTCGGGCAGCCGTCTGGTAAATACAAAAGAGTATCCGAAATCTGGTTTTATATAAAGATTTATATCAATGCCAATGCGATATTAAAGAAATAAGAATTGTTGTATGAAAGAGGTGAGGTCGAAAACTGATTCGCTTGGAGATTATTTTTATTGAATTTTTAAAGAAAATAACCTTCGAACAAAGAAAAGACATGCTGCGCATCAAATTTTTAAAGTAATTTGTACTGAAAATAATAAGTTTATTAAATATGGTGAATAATTTGTTTATACTAATAAAATAATATTTTCAAGTACTAAACTAGCAGAATGTAAAGAAATATTAATGTTATTTCTTCACGTGAAATCACACATATTTGTGAGTGATTGGCATGTGGTATTTGAATAAAGAAAATATTCCAATTGCACGTGAAAATAATGTACAAGTACTCAAAATTACGCACGATGTCTGTCCATTGTTAACAAATAATAGACATCGTACGGTTAATAGTAAATATTAAAATATATACTGGCTGACCACGAAATGACGTTCGCCACTATATCTTATTAATCTTACAAGATATTTCAAATTTGGGCACGTCAAATGAGCTAAATATGCATTAATTCGACTGATTTATCATTTTTGTCGCTTTCGGTTTCGCCGGAAATGATGCTGATTTTGGATTTTAAATGGTACATCTTGTATATTTTTAATTTTTTTGATTTCATCTTGCATACAAACATTTTGGAAACCGTTTTTCCAGAATAACTATTTTTTTTTAATGGCACCAAATTAGCTCACTACGTTCAATAAAACATTTTATTCCCGATAACTTGGTATCAAGCACTCCACTATTTATTATATATATAATATTAATATCCAAAAAGATATAAATGAAAATATTTAACAGTGGATCAAGTATCAAGTAGGTGTCTTTGAAATATCACAAAAGAAACAAATCTAACAGCTCGAATGCTATTTAGTTTTATGAGAATGCGATATTATTTTGGTGTGTATTAAAAAATTTAGTGACAAAGTTGACATGCTGTATATGCGGGGGATGGCGCAGAAATAGCTGAGCAGCCGCGATTTATATGCAGAGCGCTATCCACTAAGAGTCATCATCTTAGCAGACATAATTTTCTTAGAGTAGAACGGGAGGTGAGAAAAAAGGGAGTAACTCAAGAACACCAACTGCCAATTATCAATGAAGACAACGAAATTAATATATTATTGTCAGTGGAAATCAATTTTAGTGTCTCAATACCAAAAATTGCACAGAAGAAGAAAGTGAAAATTCTTAAAAAACACAAATTTAAGAGTTAAAATATCAGCTTCAGCAAGCTTGCATTATATCGAAGTGATTTCATATAGAGATTTCAGTATTGCAGATGGTTTTTATTAAATAAAAGCTTTTATTAAACTTGCAATGTTTGTTAGTTAGTTAGCCAGTTAGTTAATTTGTTTAGGTCAAATCTTGCAATGAAAATTTCGATTAGTTTTTACCGTTTATCATCCGATTGGACCTAAAATCGATATCTGGTGGTTTTCGAGATCGCTAAATATGAATTCTTGGTCAAAATTTAGAAATTCAAAATGGCGGCGCCAATATGGCGGACGACTTTTGTCATTTATGGTCCAAATCGATCAAAATCGACATACAGGGGTTTTCGGGTTCGCCGATTACGAATCTCTAGTCAAAAATTTAGTTCAGGATGGCGACTTCAAGATGGCGGATGACTTTACCGTTTAAGATCCGATTCAACTCAAAATCGATATTTGGGGGTTTCCTAGGTCGCGGATTATGAATTTTTAATCAAAATTTAGAAATTCAAAATGACGGCGCCAATATGGCCGACGAATTTTGTCATTTAGATCCAAATCGATCAAAATCGATATCTGGGGATTTTCAAAGTTGCGGATTACGAATTTTTAGTCAAAAATTTAGTTAGAGATGGCGGACGACTTTATCGTTTATGATCCGATTCGTCGATATCTGGGGATTACAGCATATCAAAATACTAAAAAGTAAATAATAAAATTATATAAAAAAATATTTTTTATATATCATATAATTTTTTTTATGATATAAAAGCCTGTCGCGACCAATCTCCTTTTCACAGGAAAATCTCGCGACAAGCTTTTATATTATAAAAAAAATTATATAATGTAACAAAATAATGTGTTTGATTTATTTCAAAGTTTATTTTCTACTTTTTAGAGCATCTAAACAAAAGCTTTTTTTAAAATATTTTTCTATATAATTATTTACATAATGAAATTAGATATCCAAACTTTCACTATACAATATTATTTTCTGACAATCCCGTTTTACAAACAATGATAAGTTCAATAGAATTTGAGGTACTGACATCATTGATAACAGGACCATAGGTTTCATATTTATTCATGGTCCACTGACAATAAATTTGAAGAGTTTTTGGACATTTACCCTTAAATCAGTACGAGTTGGATTATTTACAGCAAGGTACCATAACCTCGCCCCATACTGCCAGAATAGTTGCACAATATTTAAATGGTCGTTTCAGGGATCAATGGATAGGAACTAATGGACCAATCATTTGGCTACGCGATCACCTGGTCTAACGCCGTTAGATTTTTATTTTTGGAGCCACATTCAACAGTACCAACTACATTAGAATATTTGAAAGATTGAGATAGGTGGGAAACAAATTCTATAACGCAAGAACCTCTCACCAATACGATGAGAGAAACTTTGGCAAGAGCAAGGCAATGTGTAGATGTCAGTGGTCATCATTTTGAACAATTATAATTTTTTTTAGATAAGTGATAAAGTAATAAAGTTATTTAGATTTAATTCGTTTGTTTCTCAACTAGTTCATTTGTTATCATTTATCATAATTCACATGTATTATTTAAAATAATAAAAATGTCAGCTATTAATATTTCTTAATATACCACAGTTGTACGCAAATTGACCACCTGAATAAAAAAATATAAAATATACCGGGTGTTCTATTTAAAAATCCAAAGTTAGCATCATTATATACATGTCATACAGCATTTAGTCAATTTCTGATTCAGGTGAAGAACAGCATGAATTATCAGTGGCTCTAATACAATATCCATTGTAATGTCAACTTGCCACATTTTCAATAGCTTACTGAAATAATGAGTGAAGATCTTTCATTTTAAACGTGGTATTGTTCCTGACGAGGCGAGGATTGAATTCATAATGATATGGAGGCAGTCGCAAAACTGTGTGACCTTGTTCTTTTACCATTTCATCTATTACATATCTTGGTACAATGAGAGTATGTTTGACAAGAGCCAGGATTTTGGCTCTCACCGTATCTGATTCGTAAATAATCGGCTTACTTGTGAATCAGGTTTGTGTGTCTGCTTTTTTCGTGCCAGAATGCAGAATTTTCTCCGTTGTCTTATTGTGATAGGAGGCGTTGTCTATCACAACCACAGAATGTTCGGCCAAGTGTCCCATAATTTGAGCAAACCAATTTTCGAAAATTTCACCAGTCATGGTTGTCTCCTCTTTTCTTCGATTGGAAGCAGAGAAAACCATCCTCAACGAAACCGTCCTCAGACCCTATATATGAGGCACTATAAGGCGACCTCCCTGGCCTCATTAATTTTTTAACCCTGTCATCATTCCCTGGATGAAAGCCTGTCTCGGATTCAAGACTGTTAAGTCCTTCCATACTTTAATTACAGAATGGCCAGCGTTCACCCAAGTCTCTCTAAGAAGTACAATTTCCTGCCTTCTTCGCGATAATTTCGGATCTATCGCAGGAAACGTCGTCCCCAGGTGATCATCTCGTTCTTTTCTCTAAGGACACTATTGCGTCACCTTTTTCGTTTAAATTAAGATAGATATTCATTTTCATCTACTGCCGCTAACATTTTATCTAGAGTTGGTGGTTCATCTCTTTCGAAAAAAGAATGAATTAAAGATCGAACATCACTTTTAGTTTTATCATCGATGTTGTGCAAAATTGCTCGTTGTCGGTGGTACACTTTCAGTGCCTGAAATTTATGTGTTTCCTGTATTCACGAAGAATTTTGAAAACACTCTGGATACTCACACCCTCATTAAAATTAATTAATTAATTAAAATAAATTAATATACAATAAGCCTTATAGATATTTAAAACGTGTTGCTTATCTTCAACTGAAAAATGATTGGCTCCCCGTTTTTTCAGTGGAGAAAGAGCAACCTGGTCCATAATTAATATGAATCGAAATAATTTATAACCTCAAGAAGAAAAAGTGGTTCTAACATTTAATCAAAATTAACTATTTTCATTACATACCTTAATATGCACAAATGTACACCAAAATATTTAAAAATACTGTTTTTATTGGATGAATGGGAATAACAGCAAATAAAAATAACGAATAACTTAACAACAATTTTTAACAAACGCCAAAAACTAAACAACATCAAAAACATAAAATGGTTGGTTGTATTATGGTATTTAACAAATCAACCAATAGAACAAGTCTATTTAAATATGGAGTACTTTTTTTGGGGAGTGGCTTAACTATTTCGATTCAGCAAATGAACTATATAGGCCATTCATATTAGCTTAAAAATAGCCCAATAGAAAAAAAAATTATAAAATTTTGCCACTTGGGAATTCAACTTATGTTCGTGAATCTCTGTTAATGCAACTCCTAACTTCAATAGCTAATTTCTCGAAAACCTCTGTTCGAAACAATGTAGGTAATAAACACTTTTTATGCAGAATTTTACTGGGAACATTTTTTGTAAGTATAATTTTTTTTGTAGGACAAACAGTTTTCCAGAAAAACGCAAAAAACTACCGAATTGCACTTTAGGAGTGGGTTTTAGGGATGAAGTTTCCACTTGTTGCTTGGGAACTCTTTTTATTTTGAAAGTACATCCCTTGACAAGTTTAATCCCCAAGTGGCAAAACTTTATATATATTTTTTCTATTTATGCTGATATGAATGGCCTAATAGTGTAGACGTAGCCCAGGTGCCGGCCAGACGTGACATAACAGTGTGTTTTCAGCAAGTGGCAGCAAAGCCTGCCGTATTCTGGTCAACTCATCCACAAAACTAAATAAATAAAATTTTGAGCGCACGTTGTTGCGTCCATTCATGAAATCACCCTGTACCCTGTAATGTATTTGAATTATGTAAATGTAATAATCATTATCTCTTATAACAATTTCATATTTATAAGAAGGCTCATTTTTTAAAAGATTAATCTATTGTTATAATAATAAATACCAGTTTTTTTCTCATGGTAAATCCCACTTTTAGAGATAGTTTTAATGTCATAGGTGCACAAAATGTATTACGTTCTCTATGAATAATTCATTTCTGCAAAAGAAAAAATGAAACAAGTTAGAATGGATAAATTTCTGGATCCAGTAAACAATGAATTGATTAATCAAGTTGTATTGAAAAATAAGTAAATAATATGATATAATTCAATATACAGAATGTCCCCGGTGTAAATTTGGTATATAGAGTTTTTTTGGAATGCTAAGAACAGTGAATGGAATAATATAGATTGCGTTGAGAACGTTTAATTTTTTTTGTATTGGTTATTATTATTATTTGTTTAAAAATAAACTTTCTAATAATGTAATATACACTGCTGGACAATAGGTTGGAATAATGCAAATTTCTAAGATAATTTTGAAATCATGTCTTCTAAACGAATTGGAATATCAACATACGGTTTTCAGAACTTTTTTGAAAATTTCATTGGCAATAACTGGCCTGAATGTGAATTTTACATTGTGTTCAGAGTATGCATATACAGAGTATACTAAACCATTTACAAAAGCCAAAATTTCATTCTCACCGAAAATTTATAAAAACCAAAATCAAGTTGAATTTGTTATGCCAGGGTAATCTATGGACCAATTGGAAAAAATAAATTCGGCATATTTTTTATATCTCGCTTATTTTTTATTATACGGGCGTTTTATTAAAATTATGATTTTTTTTAAATGTACCTCTTACTTTTTAAGAACAAGGCAAGTAATGGATTTTTCCTTATAATCAAGTAAACTTGCATACTTGCTACCTTAGTATACAGAATTATAATTGCTCATATAGGACGTACCCAGGAATTTCGATCGGGGAGGGCGGGGGGCTACGTTGATTTTTACGTCAAGTTTATAATATTTATACTTCAACGATTAAACATGTTCTTCATCAAATAAGAAACTAATTTTTTATAACACATGTAACAGAATCTATAATTCACATAAATAATAAATCCATAATACATGTACAATAACGCATCGAATCACAAATTCACAAGTTCAAACGTCGAGATTTCGTCGCTGCCGTGATATCAAGGACTTTGTTAGAATCCACTTTGTAGTCCCAACATATTGAGAGTGTGGCAAGTGCGCTCAGTCTTTCGTCGCCCATAACCTTGCGCAAGAACTCAATACGTTCTTATTTGTTTCAAAGTCGAAAAAAATCTTTCTACGCTTTCAGTCGTAACTGGCATCGTAGCAAGAATTGTTAGAAAATAGTTAATAGTTGGAAAATAGGCTCCATCAGATTTTTACAACACCACTAGAACCTCGACGTCTTTTTACAGCAATGTAACTCGCTTACACCACATACTGTACTCGGTCTTTACCGCAGAAAATGACACTATCATCAAAATATAAAGAAAGGTTTTTCAAGTCCTCCGCTTTTTCATTCACAGGAATAAAGACTGAAACCCTGTAATACGCTTCAACGCAATCAGTTTGATAGTTTGCACGGCCGGTTTGCCTCGACGTGATTCTAGGAACTTTGAGTTGCATTCCGAACATATCTTCTGCAAGCTTTTCAGCTGCTGCAAAAATTTCCTTGAAAAATGTTTCAACATTTTTCCGTTCGTCTTTGAGTGTATTCACAATTCATTCTGCATGTTCTACGGCTGATGACAAATCGCGGGACTTTTCTTGGTGAAGAGCGGACAAAGGGAGAGTAAAACTGAAAAGTCTTTCACGAACAAGCAAGCTCACAATAAATTCACTCTTTTGAACAGCTGCAAAAAGTGAAGATGCTGTTTTCGAAATAGTTCAAGTTTCTCCAGAAATTTTCTCCAGTCCAATGCAAATCACTTCGAAAAGTTCGACAAAAGTCAAAAGACTGATGTCTTTCGATGAATCTGAGTTCACACGAACAAGTCTCTCGCCCGATTCACAGAGCTCACGGAACACGGAGCTCACTAGAAGCACGGTTGAAAAATAGGCGGGTAATTTAAATAACCTTTCTTTAAAATGTCTTCTTTTACTTTTGAGATGATGTATAATTTAATCAAATCTTGCACAAAACGTTCACACTTGCGAAGATCGCTATCATTTCATTATTTTTTTTAATTGTACTGAATTTGAAATGTGCTGGATTTTTCGAATTTTCTTTCCAGAATTTCGGAGGGGGGGGTTCCAGCCCCCTCTCTGGGTACGTGGTTGGCTAAAACATTTAGTAAGCGTGTGCCACGAAAAATCTTTAATTTAAATAAACTCTTTGCAGTGCCCTGTATAATTAAAATGAATAGCAATTTTAAAATTTTGAAACTGTGGGCAGAAACCTTAGACAAATATCTCGAAAAGGTTTTTTAGTTTTTTTTTTATTGGTTGACTATGACCATATTTACAGGGCGACCCAATTTCGATGTAATTACACGGCGAATCCCTATAAAACATCACAAAATTGTAGCTTAAATTTTTATTAGGCTCATGGTCTATTATAAGCCGTTTCCGAGAAAAAAACTGTTGCGAAATTTTCAAAATTTCTCAATTTGACTTAATATATCTCGAAAACGGTTTGAGATAGAAAAATGGTTTCCATAATCCTATCTTAATGAAAACAGCCGATAAAATGCCATGTATGTATTAGGGTATTAGGATTACGCAGTGGCATAAACCACAAACAAAACAGAAACAATCCTTAATTCTTTAAAAATTTTTAAAATTTTAAATCAAAATTTTATAAAAAATTATAAACTTTTTCAGTATACCCTCTACACTTTTAATTTAATAAGATTTAAGAACTTATTTTATAGTTATAAAGATGGTACTGTACGATTTGAAATTAAAATTCTTGTCTGATTCCTAAACGCGGCTTTAATTTTTCTTGCACTCCGTATCCTATTTCCTCGAACATTTCTTAGCAAAATTCATTCTTCTCGCGCTCCATTTTTTTTTTGACGTCCCCCATGAAATAAAAGGTTAACATCTCCTGTTTCGTCAAACTTGAGTGAGTAACACCGTATATACTGGCAACAATCCTCCCCTGATTTAAAAGTCGACTACAGTTTCTTCGTTCGTTTGTTGTCAATCGTGACATTATATAAATTTCTTTTTATTACGAAAAAACGAGCTATTCAGAAGTTCTGCTGTATTAGCAACAGTCAAAAAAAGCATTTTTGTCCCCAAATGTGACTTGATTGTTACAACACTCAACCCACTTAATTGTTACTACTGCAGGTTCTTTATTTATTTTATAGAGATTTGCCGTGTAATTGTAACGAAATTGGATCGTCCTGTAAATATAGTAATAGTCAACCTATAAAAAAAATAAATCGAGATATTTGTCCAAGGTTTCTGCCCACAGTTTCAAAATTTTAAAATTATTATGCATTTTAATTTTACAGGGCACTGCAAAGAGTTTATCTAAATTTACAGATCTTTCGTGACACACGCTTAATAAATATTTTAGCAGGTATCCTGTATAGCAATTACAATTCTACTAAGGTAGTTATAAGTTTGCAAGTTTACTTGATAATAAGAAAAACATCCATTGCCCTGTTCTTAAAAAGTAAAAAGTACATTAAAAAAAAATCTTAATTTCAATAAAACGCCTGGATAATAAAAAATAACCGAGGTAACAAAAATCGGCCGAATTTATTTTTTCCAATTGGCCCATAGATTACCCTGCTATAAAAAATTCAACTCGATTTTGGTTTTCCTGAATTTTCGGCAAACAATTTTGACTTTCTGTAAAGGGTTTTGTTTGTCTGTATATTCCTATTTTGACCACAATGGAAAATTTATATTCAGGTCAGTTATTGTTAATGAATTTTATGCCATGAAGACATATGATTTCAAAATTATCTTAGAAATTTGCATTATATCAACCTATTGCCTAACATTGTATTTTTTAAATGCATTATTCAATTCTGCGTAGAAATGGTACACTTGTTTTATATCTGTAAAATGCCCTGTAAATTTCAATTTCTTGCGGCACAATAACCCAATTCTGTTAAATTTAAATTATTTTACACGGCTAAATCGGACAGCTGATGTGTTGCAATTTATTACGAGAAATTTATATTTCTTGCACAATATCGAGGCATAATTTGTTTTCAAATTGCGAGATGAATAACATGATTGCTATTGATGCTCAAGAAAATTATAATGGACGTGTTACAGCAAGAAGACATGCGAATACGTATCCAAATCGTAACCAACCCGATCAAAAATTATTCTCAAGACTTCTTGTTCTAGACATTCCCATGGATGCCTTGTAGTTCGTATTATCCAACAAGACGAAGCAATATTAAAGACGATCTTGAAATAAGTATTCGCCGAATCTCTGCAAATACTGGACTAACCTGTAGTGTATCAGACATTCTACATGAGGTAGAATTACACCCATGCTATTACACACCAATGCAAAATTTGTTGCCAGGTAATTTTCCTTGTCGCACACAATTTTCCTAATTTATGTTAAGGAAAGCAAAGAAAATATCTAAGTTTTTCAAATAAGATTATTTTCTCGGATGTGACGACTTTTACTCAAAGGGGAATCTTTAACATAAAAAACTTAACGTGAGCTTAAGAAAATCCAAGATCCGCAAGAGTAAGACACTTTCAACATGAACTCAAACTGAATATTTGGTGTGGGATTGTTGGAGATTATCTTGTGATCCCATTTGAACTTCCACCGCTACTAAATGGATAGCACTATCTAAACTGCCTTCAAATAATATAATTATTTGCATTTAAGATATGTTCGATAAACTGCCTTTAGATACCGAGATAATGCGTGACTTTTACTAGACCTGTTCACTATCTTCTGATTGTGAGAAATTATTTAGATAATGTATTTCCAAAGTGTTGGATTGGACGCTGAAATGAACATACATGGCCACCATGAAGTCCAGATCTAATGGCAATGGATTTTTTCCTTTGGGGTACCATGAAAAGTCTTGTATACTACCAAACAAGTAATGCAAACCAAATTCGTAATTTGCTCTCATCATCCTTTTTAGTATTAGGGATAATTTTGTTAAAAGATGCCGAAAGTGTATTGAGCTAAATGGAAGACATTTTGAAAATGAATTGTAGTAATTATTTTCATGATTATTCTATTGTTTAATTTCACATTTTCATTGATACGGTTTCTGTTTATTTAATTGCTTAACTTGTTATATCAATAAAACCTCTCTTTAAATAATTGCATTTTCACTATCATTCTAAATTATTTGACTGTCAGATTTATAGATTAAAATAATTTGAATTTAACATAACTGGGTACTGGTTGTTTTCTTACTAGCTTTTTTGCTGGCTATTTGCCAATATGTGCAAGGAGGGGGGTAAACAGGGGTCATAGCTGGGGGCGATTGGAGCGGTCATGTTCCTTATTAAATTAGAATTTAAATTTTATATCGAATATTTACAGGTCTTTTTTGCTGTCCATGTGGTACATGTTTTCAGATATCCTGAAAATTCGAACAATACCATTGACAGCAATTTTGGAAATTCCGAAAAAACGGGTCCCGATGATGGTACGAGGAACTTTTATGTCAAAATTGAGATATCGCTTAAACGTGGCTTTTATGAAGCTAAGATGCTATTGACAACAATTTTGTTGTCGAAAGGGTTAATATGCAAAAATGTGTTTTGCAAGGTGGTCAAAAGTAAGCTTTCTTTGCAGAGGGTGTAATATCAAAACCAGTTTAACTAAGTTTTTTTACACTAAAAATGTTTGATGGCTCTTAACTAAGACTTAAAATACTTGACAGCAATTTCCCATGCGGTTTTACTCCATTAACCACTGCGTTCATCCCTATACTAACCCCGTATTTCAATTTAAAAAGTTCAAAACAAACAAATCCATAATCTTAATTAGCTTTAATTATTTTCATTGATAATATTCCATCTCATCTTTTATAAACCAACTGGTATTCAAGTATTGGATAGGAAAATTGAGAGTACCCACAGTTTTTGTTAATACAATAAGCAAATTAAATCCCGAATTAATTTGTTACGTAGTTACATGTTCTTTACCGAATGAGCCGTGGGCGAATGGGTGTAAGAACGTAGAAAAATCGACGGTTCGAATACCTATACAGGAAAATAAATTTAAAAAACTTTAATTTGAAATTTGTTTACGCCAAATCACTCACAATATGATAAACTGGCCCACCAATACAATTTTTTGTTTTATCTCTCTTTGCTTAACATATAATATTAGATATTTTGGGTAGTTACTTGAGTCACAGTTTACAAAATAATTCGGTACTTAGTATTTAGTCGATTATAAAAAAATATATATATTTTTTAAATGGATACTAAATAATGACAGGAAAAAGTAATCAAAATTATAATTATAAAACGTCATTTGAATTGGGCACAAGTATCTGTATTTGCGTGAGATACTTGTTTATTTGACAAATTGTGATACAAATCCTCATACTTCTTGTCACACATTTTATGTGCGCAGTGACAATGCGCTGATTGTCCCTCATACATTGTGTACCTCTGTCCAAAGGTACGGCCCTCTAAAGTTGGAATTAAAAATATTTATTTTTTTAATAATGTGCAAATGGCTGTAGACATATTTTTTTCAATTCTGGTAATGTATGTCAACAGGTAATAGTTTAAAGTAAAAACTTTAAGTTTTCTAAAGGGCTGATTTGGGAGGTAAACAACCCTTCCCTCCTACCTCCTTAGTGGTACGCCTATGGCTTTTTTGGTATATTGTATTTTACATAGAATTTAATTGTACAACTTTTTTATCTTGTTCTTTTTTCGTTTGAGTAACTGTATTCAAATTATACTGAAAATACTAAACCAATTCAGTTCAATTCAAAAAGTATTTACTAATAGTTAATGATACAATAGTTGCTTCACTAGGACCTGCTCCGGAACCGATCGTTCAACCACCGCATTAACGCGGTGACGGATTGCAGGATCGGGCGGAACAGACCTGGGTCAGCGAAAACAACAATTCAACAAAACTAAACCTAGACTCCTTTTTAAATATAAAATAAAGATAAGTAACAAAATTAACAAAAATGCTTGAAAACAAGCTCAACAAAACTTATAAACTACATTGATTTTGAAAATCACTGGCGCACAAAAAACACTATTAAATTTGGTATCTGGACGCAGGCACCACAACTCTAACAAGGTGCCTTCCGCGAGATATTTCAACGCAGGGCTGCGCAGAGCTGGCCTAAACTTTGATTTTTTAAAAATTTTGATTTCGAAAAGGTTTCAATTTTTTAAAAGGTTAATGGTGTGAAACGAATTTAGAAACAAAAATGTGCAAGAAGAAATGAAGAGAAACTAACAAACGCGACAAATATACACAAACAGAAAGGAAGAGGGAGGAAAGATAATTAAAAGGTATGAAATACTAGCGAAAGGTGAATAGGATTAGAGATAGATATAGTTGTTGAAACTTGGCTATAGTGGTTGCTGGAAAATCGGTAACGTCTGGTACGGTAAGGGGTGTTTGATCCGAAATGGGGCATTGTGCTGTCTAATTTGCGTTATGTGTCTTATTAGCGGACTATCGCCCAGCTTGAACGAGTAGAAGGTTTGAGGAATATGCTGGACGTAGTCCGCTATCGAGATTATGTCGTTGCAGCGTGCGTATAGGTCTCCGAGGGAGATGTATCTTCCTAAATTTGATATGAGGCGCATGAATTTGTGCTCAAGCACTTTTAGCTTTTTCATTGTCGTGGCCGGTATGCTACACCATACCGGCGCCGCGTATGTGACGGACGGCTTGACCACCATCGTGTACAACAGTTTTTTATTCTGTCTGTTAAGTCTGCTACCCCTGACCATGAGCGGATACAGGCTCCTGGACAGGGAGTAGAGCGTACGTATTGTCTCAAATACTAAACCTTTGTCGTGCCTGTTAATTGAAATGTGAAATGATGGAAATCGAGTGAAATCATTGATTTTAGGGTCCTTCGTAATATCAAAGGTATCTGTGAAAATTGAGTAGATAGTTAACAACTGTCATTTCTGTCAAACTACTTTAATGTATATCGATTATTGTTAACAATGGCACCTAATATGAGTTATTCCAATACCGAAATTGTGGATATGATTAGAATATTAGGCGAATGTAATGGAAATGGTTCTAGTCCAGCTAGGCGTTATGTGGAAAAGTTTCCAAACCGTCGACATCCTGATAGCCGTACATTTTTTGTAGTCGATCGTCGTGCACGGGAAACTGGAGGTTTATTAAATGACCGTGCTGGAAAATGCGGCAGACATAGGACTGTGCTAGTTCCAGAAGTCGAAGAGGCAATTTTAGATATTGTTTCAGAACGGGCTGAAAGCAGTGTGCGTAAAATAACTTCTCAAGTAGGAGTATCGCATTATTCAGTATGGAGTACATTAAAAGAACAATTACTATTCCTATTTCATGTACAAACTGTTCAGGCATTAGAACCCCAAAATTATGGTTCTCGAATGCAATTTTCTAACTGGCTTTTCATAAAAAAATGGAAGAATTTTAAGTTTTGTAAACACGATTTTGTCAACTGATGAGGCCTCATTTCATAGAAATGGTATTACAAATCATTATAATTATCACATTTTGTCCGAAAAAATCCTAATACAAGGATAGAAATATCATTTTCAGTAATTTTTCGGTTAATGTTTGGGCAGGGATTGTTGATAACCATTTAATTGGACCTGTTTTCTCTCCACATCATTTAAATAGAGCTGACTATCTACATTTTCTGGAGAATTAATTAGCTGAGCAATTAGATATTGTTAGTCTTAATGTTAGAGAAAACATGTTGTATTTAGAAGGCGGTGCCCTATCCCATTATAGCCTACAAGTCAGACGATGTTTATCAAGACTTTTCCCAGGACGTTGGATAGGCCGAGGAGCTGATGCTCTAATCAGTTGGCCTGCTCGGTCCCATGATTTGAACCCAAACTTTTGTCTTATGGGAGTCATGAAGGACAAAGTTTACTAGGTTCCAATAGAGAAAAGAAAGAATTCAGCAATCAGCCGAGGAATTTAGAAATACTCCTACCGTATTTAATATTGTGAGATTTTCACTTCTAAAAAGGAGCACATTCTGAAATAAAATTTTAATACATTCGATATCTTCTGTTTTTAATTTGTTTCATTATTTGTTGTTTTGCTTCCAATATTATTTTAATTTGCTTTGTTGCTTTATGGGCTACTGTCTTAGTTTTTATCATCGTTAAGTATGTTATTAAAAAGAATCCGTTTCAACATTTTTTTATTTTACAGTAATAGTGATGCATATCTTTTATAATGTCTTAACCAGTAACTTCAAATGCCAAAATTACAAAAAAGTACTTTTTTATCTCATATGTTCTACTTTTCAGTTTTATTTCAACACGATTTTTCAAATGAAATACATCATATTTCCTTACTATATCCAAAATTATTGTATTTTGACTTAAGAGAGTATAAACGTAAGCACAGTGTACTCCTGATTTACATAGACTGAAATTGAAAAGTTACTGATAAAATGAATGATTTCACTCGATTTCCATCATTTCACTTTTCAATTAACAGGCATGACAATGGTTTAGTATTTTCAGTATCATTTGAAAACAGTTACTCAAACGAAAAAAGAACAAGATAAAAAAATTTGTACAATTAAATTTTATGTAAAATACAATATACCAAAAAAGCCACAGGCGTACTACTAAAAAATGGGGTAAGAAGGAAGGGTTATTTACCCCCAAATCAGCCCTTTAGAGAACTTAATTTTAAAAAGTTTTTACTTTAAACTATTACCTTTTGATGTACATTTCACTGTACCAGAATTGAAAAAAATATCTATAGCCATTTGCACAATATTAAAAAAATAAATATTTTTAATTTCAACTTTAGAGGGCTGTATCTTCATAGGGGTGTGATTTTGGATAGGGGTAAATTAGGTTCAATCAACTTAAAGTCCGTGGTTAAGTGATTGACATGCTTTTTAAAAACACCCTGTATATACGAAGACTTTTAGCAACAGATATAGTCATTTGCACATAGTTCCTGAAACAAGTTTCATCCTCCAACGTTAATTCAGAAATTAACATGTTGTAGGCCCCTTGATTTTCTTTGTATTTCGGAAATGTACGTTGCCACCATCTGGGTTTTTGAAGTTTCTTTTTTAATTTATAAATAATAACAGAGCATGCTCTTAAGAAAAGAAAATTCGTGAGACATATTGACTAACTACTAACTTCTTTTTAAATGTCACTTTATCACACCTCAGACATATAAGTTTTTTAAACAAAGTCTTTTCTGATAGATGTTAGTATGGATAAATCTCGATACAAATCCAGATACTTGTGTCCAATCTAAACGTACCTTAATACCTCAGACATATATGCATATACAAGTTCTTTAAACAAAGTCTTTTCTGATACATATAATACCTATATGGATATATCTCGATACAAATCCAGATACTTGCGCTCAATCTAAACGTACCTTTTAGGTTGTGTGGCTATTGAGAATTTTGATAATTTATTACTGAACGATGTTGTAGTCACAAATTCTCATTTTTAAGTTACAAATAGTTACAAGTTACAAATTAGTTATTAAATGATACTCAGGTGTAATCTAAAAATATTAATAGTGGTACTGTCTTTAATATGTCTTTTTAATATCTACTGATGGAATGAGTAACAAATTTCAGTAATAAGTTACAAATAAAGTACTAAATGATGGTGTGAATAAAACATAAACATTTCATTTGTGGCTGCCACCTTCGTAGAGCTTTGAGGTTTTCTACCGTTTAAGGGTATGTTGTTGGTTTGTAACCATAAGTGCACCAAATCTCAACTTCTAGTTCATTTGAAAGCGGATTTATATCAACCAAATGTTTTGTTTTATACTAGATAATCATAGAAGTTAATAATGTTATCATTAAACTCAATATATATTAATAAATAGGCATTAATTGTCCCGTGTTATATAGCTTAATGATAATGAGTCACGAGAAATAAAATTTAATTGCGCATAATATATAAGTTTTTCAGTTCAAGAAATACGAGATAAAGAATTTGTTTATGTAAAACAGGTGCACTGCGGTATTATTTTCATATTCCTCATAAAAGAGACGATTATTTTGGTGTGGAAATATAAATTCCTTTTTTATCTACTTCAGACTAAAACGTATGTGACTTTATAGAAAATATTTCTCCCATAATATCAAGTTTCAAGAGATAATAAAATCATTCCAGTCTTTATTATTTAAATTGAAATTATTACAAAAAATTCTTTATCTATACAATTGTGTTATTTTATACATAAAACCCATTCTGTTTATAAATTGAAATAGTCTGTTTATGATAAAGTGTCAATTCTGGAAATAAAAACAACAGGATGTTTATTTTTCAATAACAAAATATTACAAAGGTTTAATCGACATAGAATAATCCAGTGATACGGCCGACTTTAGGAAAACTTAATTAAAAATATGTATTTAAATAAAATTATACGGGTTAATTCGAAAAGAAACTGCAATATTTGGGCAGATCTTCAGATTAAATGATTTTAAAAAATCTATAAACACATGCGTATTAAAAAATTGCTCATCTGTCTTTGATTTTTAGACAAAAAACTTATCGGTTATCAAGAATATTTCTATTATTGCAATTTAATGATAATTTTGCACTAGAGCATTTACAGACGCACAAATAAGAAAAGAAACTAGAAATCGGTTACGTTTTCCAAGATATATTCTATTTAGAGGACAATTTGATTTCTGCCAACGAAATAATCCAACTAACATTTTGAGTATTATAAAAAAACATGACAACGTCATTACGATCTAATATACAACTTTACGACCAAATCTGAACGACTAGGAAAGGTTTGTCAGGACTTTTCATACAACTTTAATATGACTTAATTAGATATGACCTTTGTAGGATCATTAGGTTCTGTCTAAAGACTTCTAAACATTATAAAGAACTAATTACAAGATCGTGACTACCTTTATTAGGACCTTCATACGATCAGATAGTCATAAGATGGAATGCAATACTGCCACTACAAAAGATCGTAATGAGTTCAGGGGCGACCCAAGGTAAATTTACAATTCGCTCGAGATCGTTTCTTGGCTCCCCCCGTGATAACCACGGGAATTTTACAGACGTGCTAAAGCGCAACGATATCCCTTCAGACCCAGCGATCACTACTTCCTAATTTAACATATGGTATAACATGAATATGTACATAATATTCCATTTTTAAATAGCTTGAATTTTAATTTTTACGGTTGGTAAGTCGAAGCTCCTTAAAACCAGTTGAGTTGAGATATTTCATAGGTAAGGTATATTCGCGTTACAGGTAAAGTGCAAGTAAAGTAAACAAACGCATATATTCGACGCGTGACCTTCGCTGTACATACTGAACAATGTGCCTGACCAGAATCACGTGAACGGTTTCTACAGTGGCAATATACGATCATCTGAAATCAGTGTTTATTTTGGCTCTATCTATAACGCGAATAGACTTTGTTACTCTTTTGAATTATTAAAATTAGGCGCATTTAATTTTTTTTTTTGTATTTTTGCCCTCAGTTTGGCAAAGCTGGATGAGGTACTATAAATGATGTACTCTAGGAGCATCACAATAGACCTGAAAAGGTCGCGGTGGAAAAGGTCAAATCCTCTATTTCTCTAGGTCATTTATATAAATTATAAACCGCAAGGGCCCAAGGACACTACTCTGTGGAATGCCAATATTGCTCCTAAATTTTCTCTGATTTATATCCGCTTACTTTACTCCTATATCTGTTACTTAAGTAGTTGCTTACCTACTTTAGCTTTAATTCCGTATAAGCTAAGTTTCGTCGATTGTTTTTGGTGATCGATCGTCCCAAAGACACGCAGAAGGTCAATAAAAACACTTAATATCATCTTTTCGTCATTTATATCTTTCCTCCACTTGACACACACAAATTGTAAATTAGATTCGCATGAGTGTTTTTTGGCTGGCCACTGTAAATCAACTGATTATTTTCGAAGTATTGACGGAGTTGTTCAGAAACCACTATTTCAAGAATTTTACCACAACTGGGAACAAATTAATTGGTCTATAATCAGCTGGTTGATATGGAGATACAACATTGGATGGAGTTGTCACACTAGTTTTCTGTTCTGCAGGAATTACGCCCATAGCTAGTTATATATTAACTAGGATAGTAAAGTATATCCCACTACATTTAAGGGAACTTTCAGTGGCTTCATTATTATATCTTCATCAGAAGTCGACTTATTTTTAAAACCCATGATAAGTTTACGTAGTTTGTTCAAAGAAATTTCTTTAATTTTCAGCAACTCTCTATCAATTTGTGTCTGAATAATATCATTCATATTATCATTTTCGCCACTTTAGATACTGTCTGCTATGTCTTTCAAACTCTCTGCATAAAACGTATTAATATTTTTCACTACCTCCCTTTATCATTTTCAAAAACTACTTTTTCCATGTTTGTTACCCCCCCCCCCCCTGTATTGGTTACTAATTGTTTAAAACACTCCCACATGTTTTTACTGACCCTTTTTCGGTCGAAATTTGCTCATAAAACTTTTTCTTTTCCCGTTTTATTGTTCGTCCAACTTTATTTCTCCTTAGTTTATAATTATTCCAATCAGTCGGTGATTTGGAGAGTACAAATTTAATGGGCTTTATCCTTTCCTTTCTGCACTAACTACACTTTATTATTTATCCAAGGGTTTTTAATTATATGCATTTTTGTTGTGGCTTCAATTTTATTCAAAGAGTCTTCTGTATTAGTTCTGCGATGACTGGCTCTACATACAAAATTTATGAGAAATTGTATGATGAGTGGTATTGCATGCAATTTTAACGAGGCATTTGGTATCGTAAATTTTGAGATTTTACTACTAAAATTTATTTTCTATGATATCAGGGATATATTTAATAGGGATTGTAAAGAGCAATTAATTATATCTCAAAACAATAATACCTATCTATCAAACTGGGGTGAAATAGATTATTGAGTTCCTCAGAGTTCAAAACTTGGGCCTCTTCTCCTTTTACATTAAATTAATGAATTGTCAGTTGTCGTTGAGGAAACAGACTGCACATTATATGCTAACGATGCACTATTTTATCATAAGTGAACATTCCGCTGATCGCCTTCATTTTAAAGTAAATTATAGCATTAACCAAATTTCTAACTGGTGTAAGTTAAATTCAACTGAATTTATTTTTCGCATGAAAAGCGTGCTTCACGTAAAAATGCCGTTGGAAGAGGTTCTTATATTTTAAATCACATTTTCGCTCTACGGAGCGTTTTTTATGCCAAAATCTTGAAAACTCATCACGGAGTGTAATTTTAGAAAGTGTAGTAAATGTCGCTGCACTGGACGTAATGTCGCCCCGACCACAAAAATTTAGAAAGTGTAAAAAAAATCGACTATTTTCGGAAATTCCAAAATTAAAAACCCTTTTACGAATCCACGCTGTGCAGCACTGCAACTCATGCGTTGTGTTAAATATGAGGACAAGTTAATTCAGTCTGTAGTCAAAGTATTTCTAGAGTTTTAGCAAAAATAGTCTTTAGCGACAACGGTGACCATTCATTTTCTAGCAGTGGATTTTGACGGGAAAATGATCGATTTTAACGGGATTTGTCCTAAACCGGTTCCTCAGTGATTCGGTGTCAGAAAAGTATCTTTATCATGTACTCAGATGTGCCTGAACGTATGAATATATAATTGCCACAAAATAAAGTCGTTGCGATTCAAGAATTTTTAAGCTCGGAGGAGCGAACCAAATTATTATTGAACTGATAATACGTAAATAGACAGGCAAGCAAAAGCCCACCAAAAATTTATAAACATTGAACTTTTCTTGAATCTTTTTGTGTAATCGTTAGCCATAAACCGCACATTGGACGGTAGTTGGTGCACTAGGAGTCGTACCGTTCCTCACTATGTGTTGTACACGGGCCATGGTGCTATGCAAATGGCTAAAACAGCCACAGCCATTTACTACGATTATAGATAGATAGATAGATAGTACACGGGCCAAACTATAGTTTGTCAATACATTTTTCTTGAACGTTTTGTAAAAACATATTTTTTAAAAAAATTTAATATATATTTTTGAACTGTATATTGTCTTTTTCTTGTGTTTCAAAATTTCTTTTCAGGTTTAAATTTAAGAAAAGCGTTAGTATTTACTGTGTTAGATCTATAGTGTTACGACGTCCAATTGGTACCATCAGTGAAGCAGTTAAGCGAAAACGAACAGTAAGTATAGATTTTGTATTATTCTGCGTCTGAAACAGTCGCTTTGAACCCTTCTTTGTTAACGTTTAATATCCACTTTGGAAAATAAAATAAAAGTCCTACAGACGCGAAAAGATGGATCGTTCATAGGAATTATACAGATTTTAAATTCTTGATTTTTACTTGCTTAAATAACAATTCTGACTATGCTATGTTTATATATCCTTGAAACATTATTATACGTCCTTAAAAAGAAACATTTATTCAATTTTGCTGATTCTGCAACTTGTAATCGCGGTCACTTAATAATTCTGCCACGGCATAGTACTACCTTCTATCAAAAATGCAATTTTTATATAAGAGCAGCGTTATTTGATAAATAACCAGCTGCGGCAAATTCATTCAACAAACTTAAGCGAGTAATCAAATCGTTCTTACTGAGTAAGGCATAACATTCAGTTGCAGAGTTCTTAAATGATGAAATTAATCTCTAGAAAATATTGCAAATATGGTAACTAAAACCAGGTATATAAAATATTTGGATGTTTTGGTATATCTTGTATATAGTATTTATAAAAGTAATTACTACCTTGATACATAGTTCTTTACTTTTGGTCTAGACGAATAACAACTTGTAACTTAATAGTGCAGATAATGTGTAAAGTATTCGTCCACATTCTCTTCTACACATGTAAATGTCCAGGAAATAAATTATATTCTATTATATCTCAAAAACAATAAATCTGATGTTAAAAATGCATATGATAGAAATTAAAGGTGGTGAAATTCCATTTAAAATGATTTTTCCTCAACCCCTATACAGGATGTGCCAATAAAAATTTCCAGGTGAAATATTCCGGACACTACTAGAGATATTTGAGTTCTGTAAAAGCTTATTGCTGGAACATATAAATGACTAGTTTTGAATACAGTTTTAACCTCTCCACAATAAAATTGTGAGAGGTTACTAAAATTGGTTCAAAAACGAAAATTGAGATAACATCAAATCTTTACGTTTTGAGGTCCTAGGAACCCAAAAAAGTGGTTTTTGAAAAATGTCTGTGTGTGTGTGTGTGTATGTGTGTATGTGTGTGTGTATGTGTGTTAGCACGATAGCGCCGAAACTACTGAACGGATTTGAATGAAACTTTGCGTGTGCGTTTCTTTAGTGTCCCAGAAGATCTGAAAAGGTTTTGGTTGAGATCGGATTACGTTTAGTGCCATTTTGACGCAACAAGTTGTTTATTTTATATTTGCTTTCAATTTGCAATGGAACCATTGAAAAGCAGTTAAAATTCTGATTTCAACGATATACGATGCTTCCACCCTTTCGATTTGGTTTCCGTGAAAAAAATTAAAAACAAAGCAAATATGGCATAGATCGCATTTCGCATGACATGATCGATGCGTGTAGCCGTTACATCGTGAAACTAGTCACATCACGCGTCAATTCACGTGTGAGGGTTTCTTCTCTGCTCTAGAAGTAGAGCGGATTACGTTTAGTGCCGTTTTTAAATATATATACAGACAAATCGAAGAATTAAACTACAAATATTCCTTTAAAATCTAGTAAAATTACTGAAATGCTAATGTTTGATTTAACAAAGATAGCCATGAGCGATCGGATTGCAATGAGCAAATTTTGATGATTGTCATTGTCATCGTTTGTCATCCGATAACGTTGGTGTCATGTCATGTTAATAAGATTTCGGCACATTTGTAACTTTTAGTGGATTGTCACAAACTTTAAAGGTAGATGTAACAATATCAATATCATATGCTTTCTGTACCTTCGTTGGTGAATTTATTATAGATTATCACTTTACCAATTTTCAGTTTGTTGCTTTACAAATCTGTAGTATTTAGGATAACTAGACTTTCTTAGTCGTTCAAGTGATGTTAAAGTTGTTAATATCCTAATAGCATATTATTTAACGAGCGATAATGTAGGTAATAACTCGCATAGATTATGGTAAATTCATTAAGTTGAGGGTTTTTTAGTGCCCCAGAAGATCTGAAAAGGTTTTAGATGAGATCGGATTACGTTTAGTGCCGTTTTGTTACACAATTTAATGCTCTTTTTGGCTTCAAAGATCCACCGAGTGGGGAGGTTCCAGCCGCTTCCAGTAGCTGCCGATTTTTTTTAATATGTCAAGGGATATAAAGAATTTTTTGTATGACGGAAATATTATCTATGTTGAAGAGATTATAGTTTCAATTAGATTTCGTTATATGGCAAACATTCGAAAATCCAACCGTTCTCGAGAAAAGTGAATTTAAAATATTTAACTTTTGAGAAACTAAAATCGCCGTAACTCTCTTACATTAAATTTTAGACGATAGTTCTTTGAAAGTACCTCATAGAAAGATAATGTGAATAATGTGGCAGTACAAATTTTTCCTTTACAACTTCCGGTTAAACCGGAAACTATATTTATTGCAATTTTAAAGCGCCCGCCTTTGTACTTTATCCAACAATATTGAATAAAAATATGTTCCATGCATTTTTTCCAGTGCAACCTTAGTAAACTTAGTAACAAAGGAAATAATAATAAAATAAAAAAAATCCTTTTCATTTTATTTAATAAAAACAAAAAATAAACTAACAAGTAATAGCTTATGGAAGAATACCTCAAAAACTATATTAAACGAAAACATGATGATATATAAATTATTTATCATTCTCTATGATTTATTTTAATATCCATTTTTTCATTTAAAGCAAAATTTTTGAGTTATCTATGAAAAACCATCTTGAAATATCAATTTTTGGTTGCTAAAGTCTTCAAATCGTTGTACTTGTAAAATATCAGTTTTCATAGAAAATTGTATACCATATTTTTGTATCAAAATGTGATTCTCAGTGGTTCAGTTTTTATTTATTTTTTGTCCACCCTACCCAGAAAGTGTCTACTCCAAATAAAAAGCGGTTATTTTGAAATGGTAAACTTTGGTCTACAAACAGCCGTTCATTGAAGTGAAGCTAAGTTCCGAGGTTTTCCAATTTTTAGTCTAACGACAATCCACTATTTCTGTTTACTTTAAATTTGGCAACGGCCATTTTGAATACAAAGTGCAACAATCCCACCCAGCCTTACGTTAACTTGTCGATATGCCAATGATCGTTTGATCCGAGCTATTTTTGCATATTCTGTCAGAACTGCGGTTTATTTTAAGAGTTTTGCTTTTTCCTGTTCTTGCAATTTTTATTTATTTCTAGAAACAGTGTGTACTGATACTAACAATATGAGTAAAACGATAATTCCAGGGATACATTCTTTGTTCTCCGCTATTTCGATTACAAACAAGCCTTATAATAAATTTTTTCTATTTGTAAAAAATAATGGATCTCGCACTGCTTCAAGTTGGTATTTTTAAAGAGACTTAAAATCCAGGCCACACATCAAGCTACAAAATAAATCAATTTAAGTTATCAACAAATATACCGAAAAGTGCTAAATATCGCATATCTTTCTACACGTTAACTTAAACTGTTTAGTCTATACTTAATATTTAATAATAATAATGACCAAAGTTATATGTGCGTTAAATTTCAAGAAAATAAATAAAAATCGTTTATACGCTTTAAAAATACTTAAATAGTTGAAAACAAAATTTTTGCTGAATGTGAATTATATACAACTGCACCAGCAAAATAAATAATCAATCAATGCACGATGTATGCACCGGCGGCGTTCAAGATCGTTTTAAAAATTCTCACAGAAGTATATATAAATTTTAAACCCTTGTAGAATAAAATGTTTTTTAAGAAAACGATTAAAAGTAAAAATCGATCTATCATCTAGGTATAAAAAACACTATAACCCTAAAGAGAAAGGAAACGTACAATACAATAAAAGAAACCATTCCCTCTCATATGCATTTTCACCTAATACTCCTTATTTCATTCGGTAAAGAGGGATCTCGCACCGTAACAGGTAGATTTGTGTCGAGTTTACATCCAGGGTGCGCTTTTTAAAAGTTTTTTAGGTATCGTAAGGGTTATAGAGGGTAACACGACACCCTGTTATTTTCTTAATGATATCATTTGATTGATGATAGGTTTGATTGATCATTTTTTGATTTTTATAATAATTGTAAAAATGAATCGAGTGTAAAATTTTTAATTTTTGTGGGAATCGCTAAAAATACAAAGTTATGAGAACTTTAACGGATAAAAAAATCTTCGCTTAAAAAATATTTAAATGTTATAGGCGAGAATAAGTAATGTGTCATTAGTAGGCGGACGTATGTTTTTACGTGTTGTAAGACATTTATTAAAAATTAATGGGCAAATGTACAGTGTTTCCACTTCTTATCTTCATATCTGTAAAATTTTACTTAGCTGCCCAATCTGGACTATCATTTTAACACGCCTTTATTAGCTCGACGTGTATCAGCATCCTGTGTGAACTTTGTACCTATTACTCCAGTCAAAATAGACAGAAAATCCCCTTAACTTGGACATTTCAAATAAAAAGCCGAAAATTGGTACAAATGTTGAGGATGATGTCCTAGTTCAAATTCCAAAAGTCCCAAACAATCCCACTTGGGGAAAATCCGCCATCTTGGAAAAACGAAAAAAAAAAAACAAAATCAAAGGCACTGTCGTCGAAATCAGCCCCAACCAACTTTTTCATCGAATTTTGTGTGCAGTACGTGACTATAGTGACCTTGGAGAGTACCCGGCGTAAGAACTTGCCGCACGACCTTCTGGGTTTTTCGACTGAACCTTGATGCGTAAAGGCATTCGTTCTTGAAAAGATGGCACCGAATACCTTTCCAGCCAATGCAGCGTTCACAGTTGATGGTGGGCTCCTACTGCATCGGGTTATGTGGTCGTATCCAGCGAATGTCCACCAAATCTGCGTCCAGTACAATTACGTGAATAATCACTTCGGTCGGGATGTCACTGTGGTCTTCGACGGTTACAATTATCCGAGTACTAAGGATGAACAACATTCCAGAATAAACATCAGTGGAACAGCGGCAGAGGCTGTAATCGACGATGCCACACCTTCAACGTCACCTCAAGGAGCGTTCTTGGCAAATGTCAAAAACAAGGCATGTTTCATTGCGCTACTATCCAGGCATCTCTCCGGAGCTGGAGTCAAAATCATTGAAGCTCCCGATGTCGCTGATACTGAAGACAGCTGTGCAAGCTGCCAACAACGGCGCGCAATCAGTAACAGTAGGCGAGGACACGGACCTTCTCGTTCTAATGGCTACGACATCCAATCTTGGAAGTAACGTCCAAATGTTGATACCAGGAAAAAACAATGCAGAACCCCGGCTCTTCACCAGTGAAAAGTTGATCGCCGTCCTTGGAGATCTCCGTGACCACCTCCTATTTTTCCATGCAGAAACAGGATGCGATACCACTTCTGCCCCTTTCAGAAAAGGTAAAAAGGGTTACTTCAAGAAGCTCCGATACGACGCTTGTTTATGGGATAAAAAGTCTTCAATTAACTGAACGTTACACACGAGGAAATCGCAGAATCGGGAGAATATTTTCTCCTTGGGCTGTACGGCTGTGATGTTAAAGAGAGCTTAAACAACGCCAGGCATTGGCTGTATCGGAGGACAGTTGCTAAGCAATCCGTCAAGGCAGCATTTGACTTGGCTGCACTTCCACCTACATCCGTAGCGTAAACAACATTCGTACCGAGTTTACCACCAGGAAATTCCGTCAACGCGTAGAAAGATTGCTTTTAAGTTTAGCTGTTGATCGGACGAAACACTTGTAACGCAAAGCGTCCAAGGAATCATCCTTACCATCACCACCATACAATGAGATCATAATGCGTTCTCCTACAAAAGTCACTGTTTGAGTATCATTGCGTTTATTGTAGAAGAACGTAACAAATTTTTGTAATTCGGGATGTTCTTCTATCGTTGTGATGAGTTATAAGGAAATAACGCTGTATAATGAGACCACCTCTATTGCGCTAAACCCCGAAGGGGTTACAGCGATTTTTTGGGTGGAAACTTAGGAGACAGTTTTCGATCAACCCTGCAAAAATCAGCTGTTCAGCCTTTTGTTTGTATATTTTCTGAACCATAATAAATAAATATGGTGAATGTTTTCCCATATAATGGGCGCTGAACCGTCAAAAATCAAAGTTACTAAAAAAATTTGTTAGGCAAAGCTGTAGAGAATATTATTATGTACAAACTGGAAAAAGAAAATTAAAAAAAAAAAATTAAGAAACCACCCTTCTTGCAACACCCTACTTGGATACTCGGGAGACACCCCCTCCATCGACCCTGAAAAAATTAGCTTGACGGGACAAATTTGTGAGCACCCCCTATAGAGAAGGAAGAATGTCGATTTACGTTTATTTTGAAGAAATATGGACCAATTATTCCAAAGCATGAAATCGCACACCAAACATTTACTTTCTGGGAATACTGCCGTCTACTTCGTATATGAAAACTTGGATTTTCCGAGGGCCAATAGCCACAATTCTGTGAACTTAATGTACCATTAATGGAAAACATTGCCTCATCAGAAAAAAATATATTTTCGTGAAAGTGTATCACTGAAAATATTCTCGCCCATCCATAAACAGAAATTCAATCTTTTAGCGTCGTCATTTTCTTCAAAAGTGTGTACAAATTTTGGTTCATATGGATGAACTTTATTGGCCTTGATTATTTTTTGGTATAACACTTTTAGAATTTCAAGTTTGAGCTGCTCTTCTAAGATATATTTTTGGGAACTTACTCAACAAATCCACCGCAATCAAAGTACCAGCATCACTTCTTCTTTTTCTTTATATTTAATAGATTACCAGTTTTTTAAGATTTGTCGACTATTTTTTTAACACCCATATCTGTTACTAGTACATCTGGCCAATGTTCATTGATTTTTTCTAAGACAGCCTTATAGGAATATGTATCTCCCAATCCGTGGCACTGAACAATGAATATCTTTTGCTCAGCTGTGAGCATAATTTTTAGCTATTAATTATGATGCTCATCCGACAGCTATTATTATTAATTTGCAAATAAACACATACACACATTTATTTTTCATGGATGAATCGATGAATATGTAGTGAAAGTTTTAAAAAATAAAAATTTTAAGGATTAATATCAGCATAGGCTGCTCCTTTCAGGAAAATGTTTATATTTTGATGTCATTGATCTTTTAAAAATATACCGCGAAAGTTATATTAAAGTAAATCAAAATCGTATTTGTGTGAATTATTGGCATTGCCTCGGAAAAATCACAATGTAAAGGATAAAAATATACGTAAATAACTAAATAACCGGTATACAGTTTTTTTTCGTAAAATGCAATTATATCAAAAAAATAAAAGTCATCAAAGTAGGCGAATGTTCTTGAAATTTTGCATAGGACTATAATTTTTTAATCTGAATAACTTTCCTTAATAACATTTTGCTGTACCTTTAGAGAAAAGGTACTTTACCTAACATGAAATTAGTTTTAGCCTAATTCATGGCCTATGTGATTAAAAAGAAAAACAAATGTACAAGTACATCCAAAATTACTGATATAATAATGATATGAAACAGAATAGTCAAAAGAACAACTCTAAAAGCAAACAAAAAATTAGACTTGTTTGTCTGTAAAAAGTCGTACTAAAAAGTAAAAAATAAAAAAATACTAATATACGAATGCAAGAAAAGCAAGGCGTGCGCACGTTGTATGATTGTACGTATGATTGTATACATAGTGCCTTCAATCATGCGTACATAAAGATGATACATATACTTATATATAAAGTGCACACGCCTGCTTTTCTTGCATTCGTACATTTTTTTTTGTGGAGGGGAAATACTACATGGACACTCGGCGCTAGGGTCTGCCGTACTGGGTAGTGTCGGATTTCTACCGACTAAAACCCCTCCTGGATCAGTGTTTCCACATAATCTATAACTGCTTTCTTTACATCAGACTACGGGTAATTCTTCTTGCATTGGTGTTAGTAAAACTTCCCACGTTTTCCCTTACATCCCCCACTTCGTTTTTGCCGTATCCTCTGCTCAACTTCCTTATTAGACATTATCAATCTAAGAGTCTAGTCATCTTCTGTATCTCCTCCCATCCTCTTTTACTATCCATTTATCCATCTCGATTTTATAGCTGAGGTCTCCGTCCCCTTTCTTCCCTTTCGTATATCATGCCCCTGTATTTTGGGCATTTCATAGAGACACTTCTGTGTCCCCCTGCTTTACAATTCCACAGTACTCAGGTTTCTTACAGTCCTTTACCCTGTGTCCTTTTTCCCCGCGTCTTAGGCAGTCCTCGCTTCTGTCTCCCCCCATGCACGTTCTTGCCCTGTGCCCAAACTATAAGCACTTAAAGCACCGGACGATATTAACCCTTTCCCCGACTCTGCAATTTAACCATCCAATCATTACGCCTCCCCCCTTTTCAAGAAGCCCTGCAATTCTCTTTGGGACCTGCACTGTTGCAGTGTGACTCCCATTCAACGTCTCCCTTATTGAGGATATTTCGATATCCTTTACACCGAAGTCTGGACTCGCCACTATTTTTACGATGGCCTCCCTGATTTCATCTCCCGTCGCTGCTGCGTCAATATTCCTGATGAATATCGTTTTGCTCTCCCTTTTTTTCTCCACCTTTACCTGTTGTAGTTTTTCCCCACGGCTTCCTTCAAGATATTACACTTTTCTGCACCTCCCTCAACCCTAACCAATAGATCCCCTTTTGCTGTTTTCTTCATGTTCTTCACTCTTACGTTAATCTCCTCAATATTTACGCTCCTTTTAACCTCCTTTACCAGTTCCGCATAGGATTTATTTCCTACCTTTATAATTATTCCCGCATTTTCTCCCCTTAATCTCCTTCCTCAGGTTTCCTGTCCTACGGTATCTACAGGCGACTCTCTCTTATTTTTAGCATTTCTTCCCATAGGGACAAGTATTTTAATTTCTGCATTCACTTCTCTAAACGCGTATTCGCAGAGCTTCCTTAGCGTTGCTCTGTCCACCCCATCTTGTGCGGCGAGGGTGCACTTCATTTCCCTAGTTCTTTTAATATGGCTGCCCATTTCTTCAGCATTTCAAATATATCCTCGTTTTCCCATGTTTCTTCTACTCCCAATTTTCCCGGTAGAAAGAACGTATGTCTTGCGGTGTCCCTGTGCTCTTCCTCACGATTAAGGTTAGGTAGATACTACGCGCCCTGTATTCCACCTGGCCTTAGTCCTTTTTCTAGGAGGGCCTTTGTTATTGGGCAGGCTACTCTTGCCTGTCTTATTAGACCTCTTTCTCCCTGCTGTTCTCCGATATCGATTACCAATGCTAGGTCCTCGTCCATCTCCTCCCATTTGGGACTACCCTCTTCGGATTTCGTCTTTTGGAATGCCCTCTCCGGCCAGTTCTCTTTTGATCAGGTCATTGTACTACCCCGATAATCCATCAAATTTTTTTCCTGAATCCGCCCTATCTTAACTTCCTCCTTCTCTTTACCTGTACAGTGCCAGGGGCCTTCCGTCTGTGTAGAGAATCCTCTCGTTTCCTTGAAGACTCTCATCTCTTTTGTCTTAGCTCTTTCGTCATCTCGACCCACTTTTTGCTCTTCCAGCCGATATACTCAGCTATCCAACTTAGTTCCCTCACCTCTGTCTTGATCTCCACCTTGGTGTTGGTGTTAATTATCACTAGCTCTCTCAGGTTTTTAGCGTTATCCTCCAGCTTAGTAATTAGCTCTATCATCTCCACGGTAGCCTTATCCCATATATCTTCCTCCTTTTTTTTAATTTTAGGGGACTCGACTCGTCTCCTCTTCCTCTCCTGGTTTTCGCCCCAGATATTTCCCATCGAAAAGCTCCTTCTCCTCGGCGGGCTCCTCAGTATGGAACTTCTTCTTGCAAATATCTCCTGTTCTGTCAACATTTTTGTTCCATCGTCCATGTCCGTCGTTTTTGCCATTTCCCTCGACTGAATTTTTTCGTCCTTTTGATTTTGGATTTCGTTGTTTTTCATCTTTTTAAATCCCACGAGCTGGGTCCAAATCTCTGTCACCCTCCAGCAGTGGGCCCATACTGTGCGGTGCGCCCGGTGCCCCACCGGTTTTACGACTTCGCTGTCGGTTCTTTTATAGAGGTCGTCTTTTCGCGACCAAGCCGGTTAAAGCAAGTTCCCCGTTCACAGTGACCACACGACTTTCCCCTTGCGGTGCCGTTTTTTTCTTTTCCGCGGAGGTCGTTGAGGTGTGGGACGTGTTACGGTACTAAGCGGGTGAGTGGCACAGCTCACTCGTAGCTCGGATTACCCCCGGGTGCATCCGTTCCCGTAGCCACTCCGTGTCTGGAGTGAATCCTGAGGTTGAGCTGTCCTTAGTTTTTCGCCTGTCCCCATTGGCCTTTCCGGCTTGGTGACCCTACCAGGGGTCACTTGCGAGACCCCCACTGGTCCAAAGGATCATGGCGATTACTTAAGCCTCTCCACCAACGTCAAGGTCTCACAGCTCTTTGGAGAGGACATTCTTACAATAGTATTTTGTTATTTTTTACTTTTTAGTACGACTTTTTACAGAAACGCAAGTTTAAATTTTTTAAAAAATTTTTGTTTTCTACTTTTTAGTCATACTTTTTGGGGAGTTTGTCCCCAGAGATCGTTCAATAAAAATTAGTCTCTTAACGATTTGTTTTGATTTCTCGCTCCTTCGTTCTGCAGATTTTTAAATTTTTACCCCCACGCCCCCTATGTGCGGATATTTGCAAATGTAACGGTAGAATACTGGATTGCCATCCGATCTTAGTAACTGTGCAAAATTTCATCAATTGATTATGTCAGGAAGTGTGTTAAATAAAGGACACAAGATTTGAAGATAAACATTCAATTTTCACCCCCGCGCCCCCTACGTGCAGATATTTGCAAAAGTAACGGTGAAATACTGTATTGTCATCCGATCTTAGTAACTGTACAAAATTTCATCAATTGATTATGTCAGGAAGTGTGTTAAATAAAGGACGCAAAGTTTGAACGGAGACATTGTGAGTTAAAGAAAAGCAAGTAAAAATACAAAAAGAGGAGCACATACTCTCCATATCACAGTGTGGCAACGCATTCGAATTGAAATAAAAAATATAATAAAATCGAAACTAAACTACTGACGATGGATTTATCCAAACTTAAAACGGGTGGAACTATATGTGTAAGTATGAATGATTTTTATATTAAGATTAAATAAATCACTGATGTACGGTAATTGATTGATTTTAATAACATTTTTAAAATAAAAATAAACACCACAGAAATTAGACAACCCCCAATTCCAGAAGCCAGGGCTTGTGCGGAAGGGACTTACAATTTGAAAAAACACGGACATACAACCATTTCCTCCGACAGTGCCGGAGCCAGGATTCGAACCCGGTGGTGCGATGTACGTGTGATTAATCGCGATTGCCACCTCGCGCCTTAGTCCACTCGGCTATCGACCAGACTTTGCTTTGCTTAATACTAAAACAACCTGTTTAAAAAATAATATTTATTAGTTGAAAGTTATTCAGTCAGTATAAAAAATAGATAGCCACTAATATTCATAAACAATCATAACTGAAAAATCAACATATGTACGTGTTTATTTTCTTTATGGTGACGTTTTCCAAATGTGCCTATTATATATATTTTTAGGAATAGATCGTTGTCAAAATTCTTAATAAATTTCATACAAGGCACTCAATAACCTCAATATCTTTAAATAAAATTAATTAAAATTCATATCAAACGTTCTTTACTTATAAAGAAGGAAGTTCAAACAGCGCTGTTTGAATTTTTATTTATATTATGGTGAAATAACAGCGTAGCTGGCCATTTCCGTCTTTCAATTGTTTCATTACAGCAATGCCAACTTTTATACGCATTCCAAAACGCAAATTATTTGAAAATTCTACTTCTCTACCTTCATTTGTTTTCCGCACGCGTGTCACATGTCATAAATACACACATTACTTAAAAATGTACAGCTATATAGCGCTTCGTTACTCGTTTGTCTTTTTCAGTTGAGTGTATTGATCTTTAGTAAAATCATTTAATCATTTTGAAATATACAGAAATTATTACATTGCTTGAAAAAATAAATGCATCACTTATTCGTTTATTGATAAAGTAAAAATGGTATTAATGAGTTTTTCACCTTATTGCTACTCTTTAAATGGCTTTTTATATATTAATAATAATAAGAAGTGCGCTATAGTTTTCATTAAATTTCCTCATTGTCGCCAGCCTTTCCCATTTAATTTTTAGAATTTTTGGCCCAACATTTTTGGAAATGAAACGGGGACGATAGAAATTAATATTTTTTAATGAACAAGCTAATAATGCAGTCAAAATAGGATTTGAAAAAAATATTGCAAAATTAAGTATTCTTTGACGAAAATGGGCAATTCCAATGGTGGTCATGCAAAGTATAAGTTTGAATTAAAATCTCAAATTAGAAGATAACCACGGAAAATTTGAAGTCAAATGGTTGATTTGTTTATTAACATAGTAAGACGCAAAAGTTAAAATATCTTGGCAAATATGCATCATAGAAAAAACGTTTTATTTAATCATATATATGAAAATACCATTTTTTTTTAATATACAGATGAAAATATTTTCAACTCTAGAAGTGTTCAATAATTTTCACTGACCACCCTCCCAACCAATTCAAGAAGTGAAAATTAAAATATCAAATTTATATTTTTAATAATGGATAGTAGAAACAAACACCTTCATTTAGTAGCCTGCGTATCTATTTTACCTACCATAGCAACGGCTAAACAAACAATTGACATTGTGACAGTTCGATTATAATTTAATCGCATTTTATATGATTACTATGGACTCAGGAAGTGAATACAGTGAATCATGCTCACTCCCAAATATAATTGAAGCGGCAAAATTTGCTTCCGGATAAATCTCGACAAAGGTATGAATTTGTTTACAAGAATTTTATGGGTTAGAGAAATGAGAACCAACTAAACTCTTTCTCGGAAAACGTTCTTCTGACTTATATTAGTAAAATATCCAAGGATTTAAAGCCATCTGTTGTGTGGAGTATGTATTCTATCTTACGCAATACAGTTAACATAAAAAATAACGTGGATATTTCGAAATACACTAAACTGAAAGCATTTCTAAAGCGATGATCGCCTGGGTTCAGAAACAAAAAAGCTATTTAACGACACAACAAATTCAGACATTTATGAATGATGCACCTGACGATAAATTCCTGTATGCAAAGGTAATTATTACATTATTTAATGTTGTTAATGTGAAAATACATTTTAATCGTTTTATATAGTAGCATTAATTTTTGGCATTTCTGGAGCTTGCCGTTTACATGAGTTACGAGATTTAGAAATAACTAATGTTCAAGATCTGGAAAAAGTGTTACTTGTAACTATACCTAATACAAAAACTCACACTCCACGTTCTTTTGCAATTACAGCCGATTACTACAACATTTGTAAGAAGTCTTCGTCCATTGGAAATAAAAAATGCAACCTCCCGGTTCTTCCTCAATTACCAAAATGGCAAGTGTACGAAACAAGCGGTTGGGATCAATAAATATGGAAATGTTCCAAAGCAAATTGCAGCATTTCTTAATTTGCCGGATGTTCAATCGTATAAGAGTTATACATTAAGAAGGTTTTTTACTATTTTTCTTGCGAATAGTAGAGCTAATCTACAATTGTTCCAGGAACTCCATTGTTCATGTACCGCATTTGATTCCTTAACGCAATTGGTATATTTTCAAGCAACACACAGGTAGCTTCTTGGAGAAAATCCACGTAAGATTTTCTGTTAAGATGTCTTGGCAGAAAAAAGGACCTAAAAGGTTATTACCAATAATTTCTACCTATACAATAACCGAAAATTGTTCCTGGAAATGGGTTTCGGTTATGGCATGGGGGGTTTCGTCCGCCCACATACACATATAGAAATAAGCGTTGAATCAAACAAATTTTTGTGTCATATATCCATCCGCAAGTAAATATTTTGTTCATATAAAACAAATATTGTAGCGAGAAATGCCTTTGTAATAAAATTTATTTCGGTTCAAAAGTATTTGTTTCATATGATAAGTTTTACATTTGCGGATGCATGACGCAGTGATTTCTTTAGTCCAGCACTTTACTTTTATGTATGCATGGTTATTATGAAAATTTTGAATAGTATTCTTAAAAAATTTGCTTCGCCTGTGAACATAAATTGTGACTCAAACTGCGGATTTTGGTAACCTTCTGAAGTTACCACTGATAGAAGTTCACACGCTGTGGAAAATCCCTGGGAAGTGATGCCTGTACTCTTAGAACATGGATACGACATACAATCTCGTCAAACAATTTGATGACATATATTCAGAGCTCTAGCGATCTTGCTCTACTCGCCTCAGAATGTTCGTCGATTTCCCGCAGCATCGCGTCATCAATTTCGGATGTTCTGACAGTTCGAGGTCTACCTTCCGAAGTATCTTTTTGGAAACTACTAATTTCACAAAGACGGCGATGAATAGTCGAAAAGAATAGGCAAGCCTGGCAAAGGAGATACGGATTAGATTATTAATATGCTCGCCAAATTTCAATTTATCGTCCATTACCAGCCCCAAATTTCTTGCAAAATTTTTTTCATTGAGAGGAGTATTTTTAAATTTAATTATGTTTATATAGCGTACAATCTTATTTCTATTACACTTGCTCCCAAAAAACAACACACAAGATTTGTTTGCATTGATCGTAAGATTGTGATTTTCGTATCTCGTGACTAATCTACTAAGGACTTCATTTATCTGGTCAATTGCCACTAGGACATGCTCAGGCGAAAAGGAATGGCACAGTTGAGTGTCATCAGCATACATCATAGCGTCAGAATGTACAACTGAATCTTTAAAATCAAAGGTGTATATATTATAGAGGACAGGCCCAAGGATGGACCCTTGAGGAACCCCTTTATTAATAGATCATTCATTAGACACCCAATTATTCAACACCACTTTTTGAGTTCTTCCCGTTAAATAATTTTTAAAAAAATCAACAAGCATTATTATCAAATCCAATGTGATGCAGTTTAGCACAGAGGAGTTCATGATTGATATTGTCAAAGGCCTTGCTTAAATCCAGTAAAATCAAAGCCGACCCCTTGCCATTATCAATATTACTTACAATGTCATCATAAACTTTTGACAATGCTGACGTTGTCGATTTACCTTTGACAAAACCAGGTTGCGTTTCCGGCAGTATATTTTTTTGAGAAATGTAATCTGTAATCTGCTCATTTAGAATTTTGTCTAGAACTTTTGAAAATAAAGGTAGTATGCTAATGAGCCAATCTGTTCTGGTTTTTTTTTTTTTTTTTTTTTTTTTTACATTTATTTAACGTCGGCCTATTTCCGCTACTGAGGCCTAACACCGACGCCTGTAGACGAGCTACCCCCAACCAGGAATTTTGCCGAACCTCTTCCCTTAAGAAGAGTAGGGATCTTTTACTTGCCTAACATTTAATAGACAAGGGACCGACGGCTTTACATCCCCTCCGAAGGATGGTATATCTCCTATACAACCCTCGCCTAAGGTTGTATAGCTTCCGCGCATACACTGATATACAAGCCGCTGGAAGATGTGTGAGGCGAGAACGCGGTTTCCGTTGGAATGGTGACCAATCCAAGTACTAACTGCGCCTGTCGTTGCTTTACATCGCATACCGAAGTATGTACATAGTAAAGACGCACCTACGCTCGCCCCAATCTGTTCTGGTTGCATTCGATTTTATAGAGTTTGTTGCTTTTATAACCTCTTCAGTTGGAACTGTTCTAAAATTAAATAAATCGTTGCTTAACATGCAATTTTGAGAATTACTGTAATAACTTGTTAATAATTTATGTGTTCAAAAATTGCTACATGAAGCAATTCGAATTTAATTGTATTAATCAAGAACTGTGCATCTGGCGCGAAAAACGCAAAAGACCGTTTTCATGTAGAACTGTCCAGTCAGAAAAAAATATCTACATGGAATAATATCAGTGGCGTACCACTTTCTTGGTAAAATATATCAGAGGACATGTTTGCAGGGACTCCACCGGTGAAGCGATAAAATAACTTTTCTAATTAAAGTATGTAGTTTTATTTCTTATTAACACATACCGAAATTGAAATTAATTTCTAAAGTACTTTATGAGATATTAAAAAATAACGATTTTTAAAAAGTTCAACATTCTGCAGCAAAAAATTTGGGCCATTGCGGACATATGTTCATATGAACTTTTCTTCATAAAATGACTTAATGGTAACCACGAGGTACAATTGCATGGTAAAAAATATTAAAATATAACAGTAATACTTATATAATGAATAGAAGAAGGAAGAAAAAGAAAAGAAAATAATAAATAACACTATAAACAAGTACAACTTGGCAATGACACGGTTTGGATTACATGACTATGTGAAATTGTATACGAATATTACGACTATGGATACTTATTAAAAACAAATTTTTCTGATGAAGGCTAGGGACCCCCAGCCGAAACGTTAAAAAAATAAGTTTGGTGTTTCATTGATGAACCTAATTCCCAAGAACAATCCCCTATCGAGTCTACTACATAAATTCAAAGGTTCAAGAAAAGATTCCACGAATATATATATATATATATATATATGATATTACATATGATTTGTAGGAAACAACTACTCAGCGGGCAAATACCCCGACCTGCATTGTATTATACCTTACAAATCATGAATGGTAGCGAAATGTCATTTGTCAATTCCTCGACCAGATATAGACCGGTTTCGAACTTATTACTTCTCATCAGTATGCCATAGGTCGTGGAACAGACAAATGACAGTGGCCAACCTGCTAGTTTTATACCAACTGATGTAAATGGTGTACCGGTGAGACGTAAGTGAATCCTCTCCTGTGGTCAAATGCTACTATACACCAGACATCATAGATGTCTCCATGGTGTATAGCGACTTGCTATTTTGCAAGTACCGAGAGCGGGGACCTTCAGCCCTTGGTGGACTTAACCTATACTGATATTACATATATATATATATATATTTATATAGTTAGAAAAACCTTAAAAAAAATAAATTCTACAAATAAATTTAGATGTAATTTAACCGAATCACGCGGTGGTAGTCGGCGAACTTGATGAGGCGTTCCTAGGCAATTTATGGTAATGGTTGCCGTTTAAATTCCCCGAGGCAGTAATTTACGGACCCCAACTTTAGTAATTATTTCCCACCATACCTACCAGTCAACATATAAATCGATTGTAAAATACGTGAATAAAGTAAACTCCCAGGAGAGACTACAAGGAAACGCCTAGGTGATCCGTTGTGCTGTAATTAACTTCCGAGAACCTGGTCATGGTAGTGGTAGGTTTTTCTGGTTTTCCTGGTTTCTGATCAACATATTAATGAAAATTGCACCAGCACAAAAGACACTGTAGATAAATAGACACTTTATTCCGCTTTCTTATAAATTGGCACATTTTGGAAATTTTTGAAGGGTGGCCAAAAATTGTGTAAGGGATGAAATTGTCTGTTGATTATTTTTCACTACTGCTTATGGGTCCAGTTAGCAGGAAAAATGGTTGACAGACATTTTCTCCGATAGTTCCGAAAATTAGGTGGAAAATCATAAAATTTTGTAAGTTTCCCAATTTTCAAAGTCGCCCAAAAAAAATTCTGGTGAATAGTTTTGTCTGTCCATTGAATTTTGTTTGGTTGGAAAAGGTTTTGAAGGGTTTTCACATCTCGGACAGAAAAATTTTAAAAAAAATTCGGTTATTTGCCCATAATTTTGGACCTCGTGGAGCGAATGCAAAAAAATTTAGCACTGGGTTTCTGATGAGTCCTAGAATGTAATGGTTTCACATTTCGTCCACTCGGAGTGACTTTCTGGGGGCCATAAATTCTACAGATCACGACCAATCTAAACGAAGGGTACCGAGTTCTTCAGAGGGATCTTCCGCACCATCTATCAAGCCGACGGACGGCCACGGCATCTCGGAGTTTTTAATATTACAGGTCCCTAGCTATAATAAGATATATGGGGATTTTATTTCACAGGAGGCTATCTCATTAGGAGCTATTTCGTAAAATTTTGAAAAAACTATGTTGCTTAAATTAAGAATTCTAGTAGTCGAAAATTTGAATATCTTGTAATCGATGAATCTAGATGGTCGTGCAGTACCGCGTAAACTATGTAGCCAGTGTTCATTTTGGACATAATTAGAGATCCATGCCTGGCACAAATTAACTTAAATCCTCAGCTTTGTGTTCAATATGTTCAAATTACGCATGCGTGCAGGATGATGTTGATATATTTTGTAATACTCTTAATAAATAATATTAAGCAATCCTTATTGCATTTAATCTAAAAATATTATTAGTTTTATGTACAAATATTTTATGCAATTCTATTTAAGTCTTCGATTTATGTTTGTTGTATAAAAATCTGCAACAATTTTTGCCCTTTTCTGTCTTGCAATTGGATTTCTTATCGCTGGGTAGTTGCATCCTAAATAAATAAATAAATTTGTTTATTATCATTTATCAATGGGAATCATATCCATTAAGTCATTTTCATTGCACATTTCCAAGTTATTTATATTAAACGGTCTGCTTAAATAAATCTTGTTTAGTTTTTCTAAAGCCTCTTAGATACTTACTCATTGACCAGTTCCATGCAAGGCTGATAAAACCTCCACAACTATTTGTTGTCTTGTCTACGATTAAGTATCGTTCAAGTTTCATTATTGAGAAATAAGTACATATTTCCAACTTTACATTTAGTTGCGAAACTGTGTTGTCATTCAAGTTTCCTGCACTGTTATGTGTATATATTTTGAAAATCTGTTGATTAAAGTAGTCAAGCCTGAAAACCGACCCTCTTAACTGTGATTATTTTTTTCTTCATTAGATTTAATTATATGATATCGGTAGGTATTAAAATTATTATATATGAATTACTATTACTTTTACATACATTTCAAAGAGATAACATCTACACAAAAGTATTTGAGTCATACAAACAAATTAAATAACAATTAGATTAGGATAAATAAAAAAAAGTTGTAGGTGGAAACGTATCATATCTTGATATCATATTTAGAGCACTAAATTACGTTTTCGACTTGTTTATATTACTTGTACACCTTGACAAAATATTTAATGCGCTATCTTTTATCACTTACGTAGTAAATAATTTGGTAGGTAATTAAAAATTGATTCCACAGTTTAAGAAAGTCAAATATTATACAGGGTAAGTCGAGATTGCACATACAAATATTAACAACAGCGGATTCAGCATGTAAAATAATTTAAAAAAGTTTGTACGTGCATGATTATGTTAAGAAGTGTCTATGGATATATATAGTGTGTCCATGAATGAACTCAACTATGTTTTGAATTTGAAATTCTGAGATAGAAAGTCATTCTTCATAAAAGCTTCTGTTTAGCCTGAAAAGTTCTTGGCCATTCTCAAAATTCAAATTTGCTACACACAGTATAAAATTTTACCAAAATAAGGATCTCTTTTTTCATTAATATAATTAACTTTTGCGAGAAAACTTGTACATAATGCTAAGCGGAGTCCTAATACTTCCACGCCGTCAATAATTAATTTTTTTGCCAATTTTTATTGTTTAAAATGCCGTTTGTTTGAGAACGATCTACGATTTAGGTGCCTGAGGGACGTTTTATTACACTTCCTAAATGGACTATTAGGACGTTCACCTGAGGGGTTCTACTTAACCTATTCAGATGTAAAATATAAAATTTGTACTTACTTCGATTTTGCTTAACTCCATTCACCAAATGGTATCAATTGGAACGTCGCTGCACTATCTTAAGTCTAACACTTTAATTTCTAACACTTGCTACTTAACCTGAAAGAGATCGTTGTTAATATTGCCTCAGTAAGATACAATGAAAGAGGATGGAAATTCAAGTAAAGGTATATATTGGTCTTTTGAAAATTTGTTGTTAGTTACAATTTATATATATTGGTATAAGAGTGTCGGTCCATACCACACATGGTGAGGACTAGGACGACTGGGACAATGCAGTCTCCAACTACCATCCAATGGTTTACTTTAAAGCAATCGACTGACACCAAAAAGATTCAACTGAAAATTTAATATTTAAGGCCTTTTGGGCTTTTAGCTTACCTGTTTTTATACGTATTTGTAAAATACGATAGGTAATTTCGGGCACTCTGTTATCGAGTTTAAAAATGCTTGAATTACAATAGATTATAATATTATTTTATATTCATACGTTCAGGCAAGACTCTAACGTACTATGTACGTAGTAATAGAGCAACGTGGGTTTGGAATCGCTGAGGAAACACATGTAGGTAAACACGATGGAAAAAATATAAGTTTACCACCAAAAAACGGTTGCTAACTTTGAAAAAGGTACAAAAAAAAATTGCCCAAAAATCCCCCTTCAGAGACTTTATGGCGGGACTATTAACTCATCCTCATAGTGCATACCATACATGAGAAACAGTACTACACAACGTCGGCTCATGGGAAAGACTTTTGATTGTCGCTATGTGCAAATGTTGCAGTTACGCAATTTACATCCGTGCGACGTCTTTCGTTATAGTTACAAAAATTACATCCCATGGAACGTATTTGGAGGTAAGAGAGGGGAGTGCAAAGTTTTTAGTCAATAGAAGGGCAAGGGAAAGGGTCAGGGACTTCGCGCTGGGCTCATTTTCAACAGTAGTCAATTCTTTTTCAGTTTTTTTTACCTCGAAGCTTTAACTACATTAGGACCTGTACGAGCGCGTGATACATTTGTACAAACGATAGCGGCTGTTCAGCAGCCGTGCAGTGAGATGCCGGGGCAGGAGCCTAGCGCTCCCACCACTCTCCCTACTCTCTCACTAATACACGTCCAGCAGGCTCCAGCTTCGCTCGGAGGCAGTGTTCCTGTTCCGGTAGTCAGTACAATTGTACTATTTGTAGTACTTTGAAAAGTGATGCAGTACGTTAGTACCGCATTCAATATTATAGTATACAATGACTTCCACGTCCAGTGGAAGTATAGTAATGCAAAAAAATATTTTTTTTTGTTGAAATAGGTTGAAAATGTCATGAAACGTCGAGGGGGTGGTTAACGCCAAAATAAATTTTAGAGGCCCTTGGTCCTTGTACACATATACTAAATCCCAATTTGTTTTTTTTACTCCCTTTAATAATGGGGTGGGAGTGGCAATGGGGGTGGTAGAGAAGGTGCCTAACACCAAAAAAATATTAGAGTCCCTTGGTTGTCGTATACACAGTTAATCCCAATTTAATTTTTTCTCCCTTTAATAATGGGGTGGGAGTGGCAATGGGGGTGGTAGAGGGGGTGCCTAATATTTTTTTAATCACTTTCATAATAATGCGGGGGTGATAGTGGGAGGTGGCTGATGCCAAAAAAATTTTGAGACCTTGACTTTACGTACATGTCCTAAATTGCAATTTTATGGACACTTACCTGCTTTTCTTTGCCTATTTACACTTATTTATCCCCTAACCCTTCAACGGAATTAGATCAAAATATAATCTAGTTCCAGATTTCGTTGTAATACATAAGTGCACCAAATTTTAAGTCAATATCATAAACGGTTCCAGAGTAAACGTGCGCACAAAAAAGTTACAGACAGACAGACAGACAGGAGATTTTTTTGCTCAAATTTAAAATCTCGACGTTTCATGACATTTTCAACCTATTTCAACAAAAAAAAAAAAATTTTTTTGCGTTACTATACTTCCACTGGACGTGGAAGTAATTGTATACTAAAATATTCAACGCGCTACTAACGTACTGCATCACTTTTCAAAGTACTACAAATAGTACAATTGTACTGACTACCGGATATACAATAATCTACTTAATTTGGTCGAAAATCGTCAAATCTAATTTTATGGAGACCGATGCTATGAAACGAATCCCATAGAAAGAGCCAAGGACACAACAATCTTGAATTCGAGACAGGCTATCAATCAAGGATTAACGACAGGGGTAAAAGATCCATCAGGCCAAGGACGTCGCCTTGTCGTGCTTCATATAGAATCTGAGGACAGTTCCGTTGAGGATGATTTGCTCTGCTTCCAATCGAAGAAAACAGGAGACTGCCATGAAGAAATGAATGGTGAAGTTTTCTAAAATTAGTTTGCTCAAATTTTGGGACGCTTGACTGAACATTCTGTGGTTGTGATGGACAACGCCTCCTATCACAGTAGAACAGCGGAAAAAATCCGAATTCTTGCATAAAAAAAGCAGATATACAAGCCTGGTTGGCAAACAATATCATCTTTAAAATGAAAGATCTTCATAACATCTTATATATTAAAAATGGCGTCAAGCGAAGAGGAGAATGAAAATGCTTCTAGTGATTATAGTAATAAATTAGAAGCTAAAACTTTTAAAAGCTGCCAAAACAAACAAACCAGACAACAGTGTGTGTAAACTATTGAAATGTGTTTCACCAGTCCTGTTTCTTAAGAAATAAAATAAAATTTGTGAAAATATATGACACTAGAATTATGTGTTGTGAAAAACAGCCAGAAAATAAACACTCAGAAATACAGAATTTAAAAAATGAATTCGAGCTATTGAAAAAATTAATGGTAGAAAAAGATGAGAAATGTAAGTTATTATTAGATCGTATTATATTATTAAAACAAAATAACCAACTACTTCAAGAGAAAATAATATCCACAAGAAATGATAGCACAAGAACTCATAATTTCCAACAAAACCTGGGAGTAAATAAATGGACCACAAAAAAAGACCAGCACCAGACTAAAGAAACATAAACAATTTAAATGATTTAGAAAACAAACAAATGTTGGTTATGCAAAATATCATTGACTTAGAGCTGCCAAATAATTCACAAGCCAATTGAACGAAAGTAGATCTGAAAAACGATAACTTGAAAAAATTAGAAGAGAGACAAGGAAATATCACGAAAGAACTAAAAAATTTAGAAAATGACAAAATCAGCATACAAACAAAAACAGATAAACAAGACTTTCAAGTGGTAAGATATAAGAGAAGGCGACCTAACATTGGAAATGGAGAAGGGGATGGTATTTTTCATGGAAAAAATGAAAAGGATAGAAAAATTTGGCTATTTATAACACGAGTTCCTGACGATGTAAACGAAAAAAATATCGAATAGTATGTTGAAACCCGGGGAGCTAGAAATGACGTTCAAGTTAAGAAATTGCCAACATATAACTTAAAGTCTGATAACCAATTATTTATGATAGGTGTTCAACCTCATATTCAGACAACCATATGATCCAAACTTTTGGTCAAGAAAAATAATGTTTGAACGTCATAATTTTAAATGAGGTAGCCGTTTCCTGGAAAACCGTATAATCCCCGACACAAATATACAGGGAAAAGCCATCTTCTTTTTGATCTTGAAGCAAGTAAAACAGCATAGCACAAAGACACTTGAACATACGAAAGACATCTTAAAAATGTTTTATTTAAATGTAAACTTGTTTTCTCGCAGGAGAAATTGAATCATTGTTAAAGTGCAGTGACAATTTTGATGTTCTATGTTTCAGTGAACATCTTCTTAATGAAAATGATATAGATTTTTATAAATTAGATGGTTAGATGGTTTTTATATTGGCTCAAATTTTGTTAGGAAAAATCATATACATGGAGGGACAATTTTTTTTGTAGAAACAACTTGGCTAGTAAACCAGTAAATTATTTGGAATCATTATCTGTAGAAATGTACTGCGAAATTTCATCAGTGGAAATAAACAAATTAAATTACTATATATAGACCACCATCAGGGGATTTCAATGTGTTCATGGATACCATAGCTGCTCTACTTGAAAATATAAATTCCAGTAAAAAACATATCATTATAAATGGTGCAAAATCATATTAAAAAATATCCATTTTGATGCTGAAAATACAAGAAAAAATATATTTTTAGATTTAGTACACACCATGGTTTTTCCCAACAAATATTTGAAAATACAAGGAATCAGTACTGCATAGACAATATTTTTATAAGTTTCTGTGATAGTTTAAAATTTATAACATTTGTCTTTAATCCGCATGTGTCCGACCATTGTGCCGTTAATATCTATGTCTTTTTCAGGGACAACCTAATATGTGAGTTTGCACAAAAAATAATCCGCCCTTTTACTAGGGCAGGTCAAAATAGATTTTTTGCTCGGTTAGGCGAGGAAAGTTGGGATTTCATTAAAGAAAGCACTAATGTAAACACAAATGTTAATATGTTTATGGAAAATTTGATAGAATCAACAAACGATGCACTTCCATTAGTAAAAAGAACTACAATTAATGAGGGAGCGCTTAAATTTCTTAGTGGAATTAAACACTAACTTCAGATCGGATGAGCTTACTAATGCAATTAAATGCTTTAGGAAAAAATACAAAGAGGAAATCGCTAAGGTCAAAATAAGACCAAACTCTGCATATGTGGAAAGATCCGACAACAAACAAAAGCCTCGTGGGATGTGACAAATTCGAATAGAAAGACATCAAATCATACTGATGATAATAATAACCTAAAGACAGAACACATTAATAACTATTTCGTAAATATCGCAAATAATATAAGAAAACCAAATAACGTAGCAAATGTGTCAGCGGAGGACTATTTATTGAGGGTAAATAAAGATGCAACTGAGAACTTTTCTTTCAGAGAAGTCTCCTTTATGGAAGTTAGTGATGCCATAAATAAACAGTAGGGATATATACGATCTGAACATCATACTGATAAAAAAAGTAAAGGAGATGTTAATTATACCTCTGATAAACTCATCAATCAATGTATAAAGAAGGGCATATATCATGACTGCTTGAAATTAACTAAGGTTATTCCTATTTTCAAAAAGGACTCAAAAGATGAACGTAACAATTATAGGCCCATCTTCCTAATACCAGTTATCTCAAAGGTCATAGAATATCTACTAAGAAAGCAATTGATGAATTCTTTGAATCTAACAAAATATTTATAGAAAATCAATATGGCTTTAGGTCAGGAAGATCAACAGTAGCAGCATCAATCAACCTAATTGAAAATATAATTGATAGTTTCGAGAAAGGCGAAGTTATTGGAACTACTTTCTGCGACCTAACCAAAGCTTTTGATTGTGCAGAACATACAATTTTGATACAAAAACTAAAATTATATAGTGTTAGAGAGATGAGGCTAGAGTTGTTAAAAACCTTTTATGGAAGTGAGTACTCTGAAAGCAAAGAAATAACTTGTGGGGTTCCACAAGGTTCATTGCTGGGTCCCTTACTATTTTTAATTTACATCAACGATATCTCTGTTGCTACCAGTGACTCTGAACTAATATTATTTGCAGATGATACGACAATAATAAATAAGAATAAGAATCAAATTGACTTAGAAATGAGTGTTGAAAAAGGTATTATGGAACTTGCAGTTGGTATACAGCAAATCATCTAAGTTTAAATCTAACTAAAACTGAAAAAATATTCTCTTCATTACGTAACGATCAAATGCAAAATCCACAATCGGTTAGATTTCTGGGCGTCATATTTGATAATCAGTTGAAATTTGATGCGCAATGTTGACAGTATCTCAAAAAAAAATACCTAATATATATATATATATATATATATATATATATCTGTTGAAAAACTTAAAACACAGCACTGAACAAAAAGTCTGTATGATAGCATATCATGCTTTAATAATACAGCGTTTGTGCGCTTACTGTCAGTTAATCTGGTGGCACTCTCCACATGCGAATCAAATATTCGCTTTAGAAAGAAAGGCTATATAGTGTTGGCGGACCTTGACACAGAGCAGATGTTAGGCAATCATTTATAGATATGGGTATATTAACGATCCCCTCTCAGTATATTTTTGAGTGTTTGCTTTATGCAAGAAAAAATTGGGATAGGTATGGGAGACGTGAAGACATCCACGATCTTAATATCACGAGTAAAAAAAAATTGAATATAGGATATTTAAGATTAAAAAAATCAGAAAACTCTACTCTATATTAAATAAATAATAATAAATAAACATCACAGAAATTAGACATGATATTATGTTCCAACTTTCTTTAATAAACTACCCGCGGAGGTAAAATTTTTAGACTTTAATAAATATAAAACGGTAGTAAAAGACTATTTATTAAAAAATCCCTTTTATAATATTGACGATTTTATAAAGCAAACAATAATCATAAATACTCAACTTTTATGTTTATTTTTAACAACAGTGTATGTGATTGTGCACAATATTTAATTACCTGTAGTAGTGTGTAAGGATTTTTTATTATTACTCTGTAATTGATACTGGCACCAATTTTGTGGACTTTGTAAAAAAAAATATATTTTCTTAGCGTAAATAAACTATCTATCTATCTATCATTATTTCAGCAAGCTATTGGAAATGTTTCTGCCGAAAATTGGAAAAAGACCATTCGACATGCGCAAAATGAACAGAAAAAAATGTGGCTGGTTGACATTACAATGGACATTGTAGTAGAGCCACTGATAATTTAATGTAGGAAGTGACTCTTTTTCTTCGTCTGAATCTGAAATGGATTGAGAGCTGGATGATATGGTGCAATTGTGAATAAAGAAATTGTATTAATATATATGTTGGATAAAATAAATGAATAAATAAAATAAATGTAAACCGTTTCACCCTATATCACAAATGTATCACGTCATTTTCTATATAGAAATTCAAAATTAAGTATAAACATATAGTTGTTTTTTGTTATAAATAATAAAGAACTTTAGATTTTTTTTACATTTATTTTATAACAATAATTATAATATCGCCTTAATTCCTAAAAAAATATTACATCACATTAAATCATTTTTGAATTTTCCCGCTTTTATTAAAACTGGTCATGGCATACATTGGTCAAAGCAAACATAAATTAATGGGGAGTGGCTTCATTATTTCTGCTCAGTAAATAGAGTATCGGGCCCTTTGAGGGTGATGCCCTAGTGTAGGTTTTTATTTATATTCCAGAAATCCTTTGACAGACAGATATGGTTCAATTAATAACTCACAAAATTAAAACTTGATGTAAGAAGCAATAAAAGACTCGAGCTCCTGGGCTAACAGCTGTCTAATCTATTCACATATTTACCATTTCATTAAAAATTTAAAATTTTGGTCTCTCCATCAGTAACCACCACACAAATCCAAGTTTTCTTTTATTATTATTAGTTTGTAAATTATTTCAAGTTACACATGCAGAATAAAATAAGGTTCCTTTTGAAACTATTCGAGACATTTCATCGACAGTTAATTTTAATTTGAAAAGAAATCATCACGCGTACATATGAAAGTTTAATCAAACAAAAGGATATCATGACTAATGTATTTCTCTCAAATGTGCCAGTGGTTCAATATATAATTACATATGGCATAATTAATTTTAACATTATTTTACTGAGAAATAACTGGATAGTGGCGTAATTAATTTACATACATTACAATCTCACTTTTTATGCTCTGATGATCTATCAGAAAATAAAAAACGTTTTTAATTTATTTTCCCATATAAGTACGAGCACCACTACAGTATTTCACGAAGAAGAAATTAAACAATGCCATAACACTGCAAGCTGACTGTTGCCCAGCTGAAAATAAGCAGTTTTTTAGTATTTTTAGCCGTAGGAGCAAATTAAAATTTAATAAACCTATATAAATTCAGCTATTGTGCCCTAAAAGCAGGCTCATTTAAAAATGTAATTAAAACAGCCTTAAAATTCGTCTACGTGGATTTTTTGTTCATTTTTCAAATTCCCCAGAGAGGCTTTATGATTTATTTTGTCTGCGATTTTCGGTTGTTTTTTGAATTTTTAAACTTGTCCGCAATAAAAATGCCGAGCCATAAAATCTGCTCAAACCAATAACCTCTTTGGGTTAGAAAAAGAAAGAGCGTGTTCGCAGAAATTGTTCTTTTTTTATACGCGAGGCCGCAAATCCCCATACGAAACGCCGTGGACGTAGAGGAAACCAGTGCCGGGGATCATTAACAATAAATTAGACATTTTCTATTTCTTTTATTGCAATAATAATTGTTACTTTTCTACTAATCATGGTTTTTTGCATTCGGAGTTCTAATTTACTTTTTCACATATCAAGTACACATAAAAGTACTTTTCAAGTACTGACAAATTTTGAACGGAATTGGAATTCTAAACTCATTTCATCAATTTCATTCATTCCATTTAGTCGTTCTTGTCTACGAAATCCGCCTTGCAACTTTGTTTTGACAAAAAATGTCTACAAAGTACTATATTCAATACGGAGTTTCATCTATATAACTATAATTTAAAATTAATGTGCACCTGACCTAGCCTTATGTAGATTTTATTGTCTTCATGTTCATTATTAACTATTTTTGAATTTTAGATAAACAAAATGAAAATAAAAGAATTTTATTGTGTAAATTCATTAAAACAAAATAAAATTAGTATTGTACTATAAGAAATATCCACAAAAACGCAAAATAATATCAATAATTGAACTTGAGGAATGTGTTGAGGTACACCTCTAGCGCAGAAGTCACATCCAGAAAAGCCACTGTACTGGCAAACAATTGTCGTGTATTTATGTATTTGAAAGATTATACAAGGTGATCCAAAATTGTCTTCCGATATTTCTGCGACTGATAGTGTATCCAGAAATACTGGTGTCCTATTATATAAACTTATTTTCGAAAACGAATAATTAGGGAGATAATAAATTTAAGTTTTTCTGCAAGATATTCCGACCCCTAAAATATTAAATTTATATTTTAAACTTAGTCATAGGATACCCGGGCAATAGTTTAGAAGATATCAGTCAAACATTCTCTTATATTTAAGGGGTAGTTTTAGGGGTGACTCATAGCTTTTTAATTTCTGAAAATACTTGTAAAATACTAATTTTCAGATCATTGAAAATAAAAAAGGCATTTTTAGTTCATTTGATAAATCAAGCCGTTATCGAGTAATTTATGTTTAAAAAAGGGTGGGATATATGAGCCCAGCAAAAAAGGCGAAATTAATGACTAAAATGTTGTGTCAAGCGCCTATAAAATACAAAAATCTGCCAAAAAATGTTTTGCGCCATGTGAAAAATTATTATGAGACAAACAAAAATTCTTAAACAGCAGGAAATGATTGTACGCCTAAATTAAATACTTTGCACGAGAAGAATTTGAATACACAGTAAAAATATGTGTCGATGTCAATAAAATAAGACAATGTAACGATAGAAAAAATATGTAGCATGACAGTATTATCACAATAAAAGAACTTAATAGCACGTCAATATAGGACAATTGCACGATAGCAAACAAATTAGTGACAAAATAACATTTTTCGACGGCAAAAAGGTGGAGATTGTACGACAGAATGATGCTTTGCATTAAAAAAGCATATTTGACAACGTCAAATAAAAATTCGCATTATAGCATTTGGGTTATTACTATTAACTATGCTGATTTAAGTCAATCAAAATGCGCATGTCCTTATTTTTTTAAATGCTCGAACTGTACGCATGTTTTGGATATGAAGATCTGATTAAAATTGGTTGATATACCGAATCCGGCAAAGCTAATACCACTGGGACAAAAACGTAAATGCAGACGACAAGCAAAGGCACAGAAAGCTTTAATTAAGAATATCTGTTTATTTTTTAAATCTAGAAGTTTTTCAGTTTACAAAATCCGTTTGTATTATCTACGTTAATATAAATAAATAAAATCATTTCCTTCGATTTAGTGTCAGGTAACAATTTTTTACGTTGCGCAACACATTTTTAACCTGTTTTTGTGTTTTATTGGCGCTCAAAACACGATTTTAGTTGCTCATTGCACCTTTTTTCGTAAAATGGTTTTTATTGCCGTACAAAATATTTTTGTGTCGTGCAATGTCCATTTTGGCTCGTCACTAAAACTTATGATGGCGGGTATAAAGAAAAATATATCGTTATTTAATACAATTTTTCTTTGAATTGATGTCATTCAAATGACCTAATTTGACATGACATTAAATATTCTCCTTTAAAAAACAACATGCATTTACAACAAAAGAAACACTTTAAAATATTACTTTGACATTTCTGTTATTAGACTTTCATTCTTTTTTTTAGAAATAATTCCAGTTTAATTGTTAATATTATATAAACATGGGTGACTACACGTTCTCTGAATTAACAGACGTAGTTTTGACTTTGGGAGAATGTTATGGTAATGCTGCTGCTGCTGTGAAGTATTATAAAGATAAATTCTCGAACAGAAATATTCCTGATGCCAAAACTTTTTTAAGTGCAGAACGCCGACTTAGGGAAACAGGAATTCTTCAAGTGAAACACGGAGATGCTGGCCGTCCAAGTCACGCAAGAACTGTTAACGTTGAAGAATAAATATTAGATATTTTAATGGAAGATCCTACGATAAGTACTAGAAGATTAGGCTTAAGAATGGATATATCTCACCAAAGCGCTTTAAGAATACTACGTGAACAACAATTGCACCCGTTCCATTATCGAAAAACTCCAGAATATTATTACCTAAAAATATGCCAATATGAGTTGATTTTTGTGAATTGTTGTTTGAATGAACGAAACATGCTCCAGATTTTTTAAGTAAATTTCTTTTTACTGATGAGGCTACATTCACATGACAAAGCATGTTTAATTCTCGGAATATGCATTTCTAGACTAAGAAAAGTCTTAATGCAACAATACAAATCTATTTTGAACATACCTTCAAGATAAATGTATGGACAGCAACTCTAGCTAATCAGTTTGTTGGATACCATTTGTTTCCTGGAAATTTAAATAGCGATATGTATGATGATTTATTGGAAAACACCTTACATGAAATATTAGGCAATATTTTATTGCGAAGAAGAAATATGTTTTTTATGCACGACGGAGCAACACCGCATTATACCAGAATATGTAGAACATGGTTACACAACCACTATCCTACTAGATGGATTGGCCGGGGTGCAGATGCACCGATCAAGTGGCCTGCTCGGTCTCCTGACATAACTCCTCTTGATTTCACTGTGTGGAGTTATCTAAAATCACGAGTTCATAAATTGGTAGGATTGAACAGTTGAGAGAAAAATCGATCAAGAGCTTACAATGCTATAGAATGATGAAGGAATTTTATAGGGTATTCAACATTCCTTTAAAAAGAGACTTAGTTTGTGCATAAGGAAAAATGGAGGATATTTCGATCAATTTTTGTAATTGATAATTAGCTGTTTTCTACATTTAATTATATTTCAAAGCATTCTTTATGTGTAAAAGAATTTATTAATAAAATGTTGTATAGTATTGCTGAAAGCTTCTCTGCGAATAAGGAATGCAACAAAAACTTTAAGGGCTCATTGTTAAAGCCGACGAACCAGTCGGTACGATGTCATCAAACAAGCAGACATACATTAAAACCTAAAAAGATAAGTGATTCAATTAGTCGGCGGAATTTTAATGAGGTCATAAATATATTAAAATATTGCCTTTTTTGAATGCACTGTAAATATGAACTCGACTATAAATGCACGTTGTTTTTTAAACATAAATTACTCGAGAACGACTTGGTTTATCAAAATGCAATAAGAATACTTTTTTTGTTTGTAATGATCTGAAAATTAGTATTTTATAATAATTTTTAGAAATATGAAAAACATTAAGCAGAAGAGAGGGTTTGACTAATACCATGTATTAAAGCAGTGTCTGGATGGTCTATGACTAAGTTAGCCCCCTTTTAGGGTGTATATCATCTCCCTAATTATTTATTTTCCGAAATAAGTATATATAAAAGACTACCATTATTTTTGGATGTACTATCAGCCGCAGAAATATCGGGAGGCAATTTTGGACCACCCTGTATAAATAAACAAATTCTGTGAAAATCAGAAAATAACTTAAAGTTTTATTTTACTCAGCGTTAATGTGTTTTCATCAAATATAGGTCGAATCAATTAATTATTCAAACCAAAATTAACATTTTATAAAATAATACATACCTATCTTTTATTCAGAAAAACACCACTTTTTGACACACAAAAATATTTGAGAAGCAGTAAAATCTAATTTTTGGGACTATGCAAGTGTCAACACTGAACATTTCTAGGAAGAATGAGTTCTTACCGAGAATTTTTTCCTCTGCATCCCCAAATAAGATATTCCGCGCTTAATTGCTTTTTTCTTTTTTTAATGCAGTAAATAACGGCATTAGATTTTTTAAGATTTACGATAGTATCAAGTGTGTGACAAAACCTTTTCTTAATAAGGTCTCTTTATTATTTATTTACTTAAGGAATACGAACAGACATAATATCCACAAGAGGTACAGTTTGTTCAAAATGCCATTACAGACCCTGAAACCTTGAAGGATTTGACATTCTGTGGTAAACATTTTCAATTATATAAATCATTAATAAACCTATGCTTTACTTTTTAGTACGCCCCTGTGTGTATTATATCTTTGTCGGGCCATTATTAAAATATCTTCTGTCTCTCTCGGCCAATATTCAACAACGCGTTCTTCATTTGTTACGTTGTTTCGCGCTGGAACCTCTTTTATTTTTAGTTTTTGGGTTTTAAATTTTCGGCAATATGAAATGGTTCTTAGGTACAAGGTGAGTCAATGAAATGTTTATTTATTTATTTACATCAGATATGTTATTGTGGATAACCAATTGGGATTTTTGATTATTTTGACTTAAATATCTGCTTCTCGTCATAATTAATAATAGACGTTTAATGACGTTTTTTCTCTAAGATCCAGAAATAGCTAAAAATGTTCACTTTATTTGGCGAATAGGATATCAAAAGCTTACATTTGTAGAACATACTTCAGCAACAATTACATGGAGTATTAGAGTACAAGATAACTAACTAAATAGTAAATTATCCATATTTAGTTGAACATTACAGCAAAGATAAAGTATATTTGATTTCTCTATTATTTACTACAATGATGTATAAAACCATTTTACATATAAAATATTTCTATGGATTGATGGTTTATAATTTTTTGATTTTTAAAAACGATGACAGATTTAAAACAATCGTTTGCAGGACATTTTTTCTCCAATTCTATTTTCTGTATCAAACAGCGTTTTATTAAGTCCCTTTTCTTTCTAAATTGCTAAACTGAAATCATATATATATATATATATATATATATTGTTATTATGCATGATTTGCAGGAAACAACTACTCAGCGGGCAAATACCCCGACCTGCATTGAATTATACCTTACAAATCATGAAAAATTGGTAGCCAATGTCATTTGTCAACTCCCTGACCAGACATAGACCGGTTTCGAACTTATTAGTTCTCATCAGTATGCCATAGGTCATGGAGCAGACAAATGACAGTGGCCAACCTGCTAGTCTTATACAGACTAATGTAAATGGTGTAGTGGTGAGAGGTAAGTGAATCCTCTCATGTGGTCTAATGCTACTATACACCAGACATCATGGATGTCTCCATGGTGCATAGCGACTTGCCATTTTGCAAGTACCGAGAGCGGTGACCTTCAGCCCTTGGTGGACTTAACCCATAAACTGTTATTATACATGATTTGCAGGAGACAACTACTCAGCGGGCAAATACCCCGACCTGCATTGAATTATACCTTACAAATCATGAAAAATTGGTAGCCAATGTCATTTGTCAACTCCCTGACCAGACATAGACCGGTTTCGAACTTATTAGTTCTCATCAGTATGCCATAGATCATGGAGCAGACAAATGACAGTGGCCAACCTGCTAGTCTTATACAGTCTAATGTAAATGGTGTAGTGGTGAGAGGTAAGTGAACACTGGCTACCAATTTTTCATGATTTGTAAGGTATAATTCAATGTTTTTAAATACATTTTTCCCTTATAGTCCAGGGCCGATAATTTTTGAGACCAAAAAAATTTAGAACAGGATGACAACTATTGAAAAAGGAAGAAAATATAACAAAAATAAGAGGAAAAATAATTTACGGGCGATTTGAGGTCGAGAAGTGGATGGAGGTGAACTTTTAAGGGTGGAAAACGGTTTATCACGATTTCCGGCAAAACTACAACTCGTATCGAAAAAAGTTAAATTACAAAGTTGTAGGTAATAAAAAGATCTACAACTTTTATATTCACACTTTATTCATATAACCTCAAAATATCTGCGAAAAATCAAAGTAACCGACTTTTTGGTTTTTTATTTTTTTCACGAAATTTGGTGGAAACTTACTTTCTTATGTCCCAAACACGCTGTAACTTTTTAGATTCAAAATATTTATTTTTCCCCTTATTTTGATTTTATATCGAAAAAGTAACCTCATTTTCAATCGAAAATTCTCACGTCAAAAAAGCTGCATTTTAAAAAAAGTCGGTGCGGTGCGTTTCTTGCTCGTTGCAACCTCTACTTTGTGATGGTGTACAAAAAAATATACATTACTATAGAAAATTTTCTCAGAAAATGCAAAAAACGGAAAAACATCGAAAAATTTCTTTTTAATCATTGTTTAAAATTTTGCGCTATTTATTGAAATTTACACTTTAATTACTCGAAAAATGTAAGATTCCCTGTTACATTGATAAACTAAGAAACTGCAAATCCATGAAACCAGTTTGCAAAAAACATGCGAAAATAGTTAGTTTTCTAAATATTAAAGATGGGATTTAAAGGGGATTTAATCTAAAAAATGTGACTACTGCAATTTTTTTCGATAAAAAAGTTGATTTATTAAATTCTAATTACATTTATGGAATAGAAAATCTTATAATATATAAATATATTTGTTAGGCATATCAATTGAAAAAATGTATGCTTAAAATTGTACGATTCAATTTAAATACTTATGAAGTTATTCATTATAATATTTTGAAACACATTTATCGCCTTATCTGGAATTCTAATCACTTATCCATTAGGTTTTGCTTCTTTGATGGCATTTCTTCATCGTTAGATTCGGCAAATCTTTCCGATTCTAGTGAATCTTCGAAATCTTCAAGACCATCATCGTCTTCATCTCCAATATTTTTTCCAGTCTGCATTGGTTCTTCATCCACAATTTCATCTGAATCATTTACTTCCTCGTAGGTTTTTTCTTCAACGTTGAAGCATTTTTCAGAACCATGACAATTTGAACATAAATTTGTGCATTTCAAACCATGTTTTCGACAGCCACATTTTGGACTGTTACATCCAGTTTCACAGCTGCAGCAAATAGTTTTGAGCAATATTTCAGGAATTAATTCTTTATCTGTCAATTTGGGCATAATGCCACGTTGATGTTGCTTCCAGCCCCAATCTGTTGCTGTCAGTTAATAATCAGCTAATAATTTGCCCTGTATCAATGTTGTTCTGCTGCGCCTTCAGTTGGTGGGAGATTTGCCAATATAAAAGATGATTTTATTCTTGCCAATTGATATTTCCGAAATCTTAATTGATTCAGTGTTATATTTTCATTTTTACATTTATAAATTGATTTGATTAATTGCAATCCATTTTTTGCGATCTTTGTTTGCATCTTTTTATAAAAAATATCGGCCAAATTTGACAAATTTTTATCGTCTAATAATGCATTTACTATGATTTCTTTCTGAAATCGAGTTTTTTCGTTTTTTTGGATTTTCTGAGAAATTTTTCTATAGTAATGTTTATTTTTTGTACACCATCAGAAAGTAGAGGTTTCAACGAACAAAAAGCGCACCGACTTCTTTTAAAAAGCAGCTTTTTTGACTGGCCTATTAGCATGAGAAATTATTACAGTTCGCCCAATATTTCAAAGGCGTAGCACAAGGAAATGAAGCATTTCTCGACCGCCGCTACATAATAAAGACAATTTGTACCCATTAAGAACGAAAAGAACGAACGAAAGAACGAAAAAAAAGAGAAAGAATTAAGCTTTCCAACGGTATACTTACTTTTAATTTTTAAAATTTTTATTTCTTATAAATTGCAGGTGAATATTAAGCTTTATCATTTTTTTTCCACTCTATATTAAAACATAAATATTAAATAAAATACTAATTTAAAAAAAAACCTTGTAGATGTAGCTTGTTTATAACTTAAACTTAAATCTAAGATTAATTTTTATGCTCTAAAGTATCCAGGGTAAAAAAAATAAGTTTTAAATCATTGGCATTTTTTCCATTTTTTTTGGGTTAGGAAATTTTCACTTGAAAACTTGTCCAAAACGGTCAAAAAAGGCTTGTAGGTAAAAAAAGGTTTTTACCTACAATTTTACCTACGAATGACAAAACACTACTCGCCCGGCGAGAGGCAAACATTAAACATTTAAACTTTGCTCGGTGGCGTGTCTGACGGACGGCTGGCACGTGCCGCGGCCGTCGGTCAATCAAAAAATGTCGCCAAATTGTGCAATTGGGAATATCATGTGCGTACGAGGCGCGCTGTGGTGGAGAATATTTTTGTTTTCTTTTTTGGTATACCTGCCGTCAATTCGAAAAGCTTAGAACGAACATAGGCTGAGAATAACGTTATGAGGACATCCTTATCCTTAAAATTGACTCAACCTAAGAACAAATCCCAAAATTCTGATGAAGGATGAAATAATCTCCTCAACGTGCCCAGAAAAGCTTAATTTATTGTTAAAGTGAAGTCTTTAAGTGCATTAACGCGAATCAAAGCCTACTTGATAATTGTATGTAATGAAGTTAGTTTTGCCCGAGTAAGTGACAGATTTAGACTTAAAAATATTTAAGCTGGGATTGGTATCGCACCAATGTACAATATATAGCACTGCTTGTAGGTTAGTACAGACATCAATGGATTGATGAAACGATTTTCAAATCATGTGCAAAAAGCAATTTTTGGCAAATCATTAATGAAAAGATAAAAAACCACGGATCACGGTTATAGCATAGCTTTGTGGAACTCCCGAAGTAATGTCATACAGGCTAGATTTGAAACAGTTGTACGTAGCAAATTGGAAACTATCCATCAAGTCTGAGTGATAGAACACAACAAGTGCGTCAGCAAACCCTAGTTCAGATAGTTTGGCTAAAAGAATCATGTGATCTACACAGTCAAAAGCTTTGGAGAAATCAGTGTATATCACATTATCACAACCACCTGCCCATGTTGATCGACAACCTTAGAGGGAATTGCGTGAAACATATTAAAGTAGTGCTATAATCAGTGGAGTATTTACAATGAAATTATTGGAAAAATACGAGGAACATTGTAAAGTTCAAAGGAAACTCAGCAAATGTGGCCAATGTTTATAACAGTTTCCTTGTGAATGTGATACCAGAGTTATTAAAAAATGTTGATAAAATACCGTTTACTTATAACATCCAACCAAATAATAAGTCTATGTTGAATGAAATTGTGAATTTATCTAACAGATAAAAAAATAAATATACGAGTGGAAATATTTCCACAAGCATTATCAAATGCTGCATATAGTTTGGAACTCAACCTATATGAACAACTCATTTAAATATGGGATTTTTCCCGAGCAATTAAAACTGTCATTAATTAAACCCTTACATAAAAAGGGGATCCGGATATGTTTGAAAATCATAGGCCAATCAGGCTGTTGCCATCCTTTTCTAAACTTTTTGAGACGGCCATGTATGATCGTCTTATGAGTTTCATGGTAGCGTGTAGTTTGTTAAATAACACTCAATATGGGTACATTTAAGAGCGGTCAATTGAAATTGAAATTTTTCATTTTACAGAAGAAATTGTAAAAGCGTTTGAAGCAAATCAACTGGCATTTCTTGATCTATCGAAAGCATACGATTGTCTAAATCATATATACTTACTTGAAAAACTGGAAAAATATGAAGTGCGGGGAACAGCATTAGAATGGTTTAAATTCTACTTATTGAATCGGAAACAAAAAAAAAAACAGTGATTATTAACAATAGGAAAGAGATGAAATCTGATATTAAAGAGAAAAATATAGGCATTCCACAAGGCAGCATCACATGACTGGTGTTGTTTATTATTTATTTTAACGATCTATGTAATATACTGTGAAATGAAGAAAATGCTCACATTACGAATTATGCAGATGATACAAATATATTAATCACAGGGAAAAACCCTCTGCCCAAGCAATCGCTACTTCCACATCCAGATTTTGTATCCAAGTCTTATACACACTAAATCCCAATGTAATATTTTATTCTACTTCGGTATGCAATGTAAAGCAACTACAGGCGCAGTTAGTACTTGGATGGGTGACCATTCCAACGGAAACCGCGTTCTCGCCTCACACATCTTCCAGCGGCTTGTATATCAGTGTATGCGCGGAAGCTATACAACCTTAGGCGAGGGTTGTATAGGAGATATACCATCCTTCGGAGGGGATGTAAAGCCGTCGGTCCCTTGTCTATTAAATGTTAGGCAAGTAAAAGATCCCTACTCTTCTTAAGGGAAGAGGTTCGGCAAAATTCTTGGTTGGGGGTAGCTCGTCTACAGGCGTCGGTGTTAGGCCTCAGTAGCGGAAATAGGCCGACGTTAAATAAATGTATAAAAAATATATATATATTTTATTCCCTTTAATAATAGAGTGGGGATGGCAATGGGGGTGGTAGAGGGGGTGGCTAATGTAAAAACAATTTAGAAGCCCTTAGTTCTCGTATACACACTAAATCCCAGTTCAAATTTTTATTTCCTTAAACAATAGGGTGGGGGTGGCAATTGGGGTAGTAGAGGGGGTAACTAATGCCAAAATATATTTTAGAGGCCCTTGGTTGTCGTACATACACTAAATCCCAATTAAATTTTTTACTCCCTTTAATAATACGTGGCGGTGATAGAAGGGGTGGCTAACGTAAAAAAAATTTTTTGAGACGTTTCGTTCGCCTATACACTAAATCACATTTTATTTTCTTTTACTCTCTTTCATAATAGTGTGAGGATGGTATTGGGGGTGATAGTGGGGGAGGGGGTTGCTAAAAGTGTTACATGATGTAGGTTTCAAAAATAATGTTTATGACATGGAAAACTATTTGTCACAACGTATATGTAAAAGAAAATAATTTCCTAAGTTCCGACAGGTTAGTAGAATACTGGGTGCCTCAAGGAACTATGTTGGGTCTTATCTTATTTATTATTTGCTTAAATAGCTTACTCACCATTAACTCCTCAGGGCTCATCATGAGCACCTTCTACACAGACGATACATGGACGAACCTAAAACAGAAAATAAAAAATGACAAATAATTTAATAAGTTGAAATAATTATAAAACACTGACAATGAGCAAACATCAACATTAATAGGACTGAAAACAATTATATAAAGATACAAACGTATACAATGAAATACTGGGGAATAGAAATATCTGTGTATTAAACGACAGCAGACTATATAGAAATAGAGGGACATGCTACACGTTGATAGCAACAAGCACACAAGCAAGAAAAATTAAATGAATACCATAATGAAACCACAATGATATGATATGATTCAGAAATGAAGAAAACAGAAGCTTCAAAAGAACAACCCTAGAAACAAAACACAAAAATAGGAGCATAAATACCCCTTATCACCATGCAATGTCTGGTCTGGTCGATAGCCGAGTGGGTTAAGGCGCGAGGTGGCAATCGCGATTAATCACACGGACATCGCACCACCGGGTTCGAATCCTGGCGCCGGCACTGTCGAAGGAAATGGTTGTATGCCCGCGTTTTTTCAATGTGTAACCCCCTTCCGCACAAGCCCTGGCATCTGGAATTGGGGGTTGTCTAACTTCTGTGGCATTTATTTATTATTTATTATTATTAATGCGGCAACGCATTTCACAAACACCTACACTTCCCATCCACTTCTGTACCATGCGATATGCGGCAAAAATGCTTGTATAACCTAGTATAGCCCACCTAGCAAAGACGCAGCCGGCCCAATTGGTATATTTTCAATGTCGCGAAAAAAATTCTTTTCAGGTGTCTTTTTTGTTATTTATCTTGGAACAGTTTTGAAAGCTTCATGAGTTCAATAACATGGGCACGTACTTCTGAAAGTATTTTTTTTTTTTAATTGATAATTATGAAAGTCATTTTGTTTTTATCTAACAAAAACCAAAAAATTCTAAGACAAGAAATAAATAACAATTTTATATGATTTGAAATTGTAAATTTGTCGTCAATTTTCACCACCGATAAGTTACGCATCTTCGATGTGCTAAGCCAATGACTTCAGAATAGGATAGACAAAGCATGCCCTATACATTAACACATGAGTTGTTGTGTTTCCCTACTATCTCATACTTCTATTATTAAAAAAGGATGGAGATAGTTTTGTTTTGGTACTCGTTGCCAGTGGCATATATGTTAGAGAGAGTGATTCTTTCGTATAATTAATATATTAATTTCTCTTCTAGTTTGACTTCAAAGTAATATGAATAACATTGCTTTTTTATTAAATTCAAAATGATTTATTTAAATATTAAATTTACACTTATGAATTGGTATAGATATATGTCACTAAACAAAATAAATACAGCGTTCCTTTTACTGCATTATTAACCCAAAAAATAAAAACATGTTATAATTATTCCCATCATGTACTACTTTTTTTAAATGATAACTTACCCAACTTGTACAATTTCCTTAGATGAACTCGGAAAGTCAGGTACTGCAAATTCTTTAAGAACAACTCTGCCACTGGGACTTGTGAAATTATCTGATAAGAAGTGATCTGAGCACACAACACTATCTTTAGGGATATTTTTCTTTCCCAAATGTTTCAAAATGCGACAGACCCATATTTTTCGGCGTTTAATATTCCTTGGAATTCTACAAATAATATAATATTGCACTTTTAAATAATGTTTTCATTTTGCCCTTCAACTTTATTTTCATTTAACTATATTACTCAATTTTAAAACATAAAAACATTTTCTATACTTCCAATTTTATTGCACTGAACATTTACAATTTTGCTTATTTGTCGTTCCAACCCGAGGTTACGCTTATGAGATAACTTCACCTACCTGTGAAAAGATCGATTAACTCCAATTTTAAAGAGACATCTACATACAACATAATATTTTCCCATTGTTTATTCACCATAACAAATTCTTTCTTCAAAAACACTACAAAACCACTGTCATTACAACATTTAACTTCGGTTTATCACAAATACTTTAATGGCGGCCAACGCTGCAACTGGATTGTAAACAAAACGTGTTGACAGGGACTGCGTGCGCATATTACCCACGTGCCTTTAGCCAATAGACTGCTGAGTACCAATATTTATTTTTAAAGCAATGTAAACAAATGAATGATACACAACAAACCAAGAGGATGCTTTGTCTATTCTATTCTGAAGTCATTGTGCTAAGCAGTAGCTGAAGATGTGAGGAATCTCCAGGGCACTTTCAGCGTTATGTGAATTACTAACATTTTTTAAACAATTAAGCTTTCTTCAACTTTAATTCAGTACAAATAAAGTTTCAAAACAAACAAGATTGCGAAAATGTTTTCAAATATGTTTTATCCTGGAAGAACTTGTATAACAAACAATATCGAAAATGCTATAGCCACACGCAGCTGTGAGCTGGTAACTGGTCAGACAGTTGTATAAGGGTGAATAATTTGAAAATAAGCAAGTAAATCAATTTTTTCAACTCGTTTTTATCGGTTTTATTTCAGATATAACCGATTTTTGTATGCTTGATAGATTTGAACTTATATAATTTGTCTGTAGTAGTTTTTTTACCTTATTCATTTAGACATATGAGAAAATTTCATTCACAGTATGTAGTAGCAGCAGATGGTAGCTAGCTTCTTTAATTCGTGTTATGTAAATGAGTAGTTATTTATCTTGCGTTAAATTAGTATAAAAAATATATATGTCTGTTTTATAGTCTATTATGAATTCTAATAATTAAAAAATACGATGTATATTTTTAATAAATTGCCAGTTTTTCAGTACACAATATCTGGAACTTATATAATCACAATAAACGTATTATAGAACCTATATGTTCTTCCATATGTAAAAAAATAAACCAATGCATTTTTTGATTTCATTACAAATATTAAGTATATATAGTATTTGGTTTTATTGATGCTTAGTTTCAAAAATTTACCTTAATTATCTACACTTTTTGATAATAAATATGAAATTACCCAATGCAGTAAATAAATTAAGTTGTTAAATATAAATAATAATTCGTAACAAACGGCCCTTTTGTTTTCTCTCTGCTTTTATCCAAATGATACGAAGAACCGACTAGAGACTTTAGTCTGGCGGATACCTGTTTGCCTAACACTTGGCTCTAAAATTTGGTATACCGGATGACACAGAAGATATATATCACCCTGAAACTTTACTATTTAAGAAGTTAAAATTTTGAATTTTGGGAGAGTTGTATATTACATAATTGTCCTTGTTTCGAGCCTATCAAACATTTTCTTTAACTTCCGGTTTAAGCGGAAGTGGCCCAAACTTTGTTATTTTAAATGGTACCCTGAATATATTGTTTACTTATCCGATTCTCCTTTATATTTTTATTTCAACCATGTATTGCAACATGACATTTGTTTATTAAAATGACAGTTGATAGCCATTTTATTCTATTAGGTCCAGGTGGCCATGATATGAACCTTGGCAGATATTGATGCTTAGTGTGCCGTGATATCCAAAGACCTCTTGTACGCAAATTTGTGTCTCATATTCTTTTGGGCACAATCACTAGCTGAGCAACCTAACTAGATTTTAGTTATTTAAAAAAAAATCTCTAAACAACCCACGATATTATAAAAACCAAGACAGAAAACCCATTTTTTATTTGCCCTACATAAAAGATACTTATTTGTGTCCAATACAACTTCTGTACCTATCCTATTTTGCCTTCTTCACTAAAATTAATATCGAATATCGAAATTATTGCATAGTAATGAACACTTACTACTTACTGCAACAAAAATATTTAGTAGGCAGACATTAGTAAAACACATTTGAATAAAATTAATGAAAAACCATTACACTATTGCAGATTTTGTATCCAAGTCTCATACACACTAAATCCCAACGTAATATTTTACTCCCTTTAATAATAGGGTGAGGGTGGTAGAGGGGGTGGCTAATGCCAAAATAAGTTTCAGAGGCCCTTGGTTCTTGTACACACACTAAATCCCAATATAATTTTTTACTCCCTTTAATAATAGGATGGGGGCGATAGAGGGGGTGGGGCTAATGAAAAAAAATTTAGGGTCACTTGGTTCTCGTATACGCACTAAATCCGAATTTAATTTTTTACTCCCTTTAATAATGGGGTGGGGGTGGTAGAGGGGGTAGCTAAAGCGGAAAAAGTTTTTTGAGAGGTTTCGTTCTTGTATACACATTAAATCACATTTTAATTTTTTATTCCCTTTCGTCATAGTGTGGGGGTCCGTCCATCTCCGAGTGGGCAGATTGAGCCGTTAGAGACGGACCGTGGTGAGATTGTTAAAGAACATTGGCATATCGATAAACTTTTCGAAACTATAACAAAATCCGAATCACGATACATTTCGCATGAAAAGCGTGCTTCACGTAAAAACGCCGTTGGAAGAGGTTTTTAGAAAGTATCATGAAAAATCCTTTTACGAATCCACGTTGTGCAGCACAGCAACTTATGCGTTCTGTTAAATATGAGGACACGTTCTCTAATCTCTAGTCAAAGTTTTCGATAGTTTTACCGAAAATAGCCCTTAACGTCGAGGGTGCCCTTTTATTTTCTAGCAGTTGATTTTGACGGAGAAATGATGGGTTTTAAGCGTATTTGCCCTAAATCGGTTCCTCAGTGATTCGATAACAGAAAAGTATCTTTACCATGTACTCAGATGTGCATGGGACCGCCTTGCCTGAACGTATGAATCTATGATTGCCACAATATAATTCAAAGTTGTTGCGATTCAAGCATTTTTAAGCTCCGAGGAGCGAACTAAATTAATATTGAACTGAAAATACATAAATAGACAGGCAAGCAAAAACCCACCAAAATTATATACACTGGACTTTTTACTGAATTTTTTTTTTCATCGTTAGCTATATACCGCATACTGGATGGTAGTTGGTTACATTATAAGTCGTTCCGTTTCTCACCATGTGTTGTACACGGGCCAGACTATAATAGTTGTTACTCATTTTTTTGAGTTTTGTAAAAACATAATTTTTTAAAAGATTTAATAAATATATTTTTGAACTTTATATTGTCTTTTTTGTGTGTTTCAAAATTCCTTTTCAGGTTTAAATTTAAGAAAGTGTTAGTATTTAATGTGTTCGATTTATAGTGTTACGATGTCCAATTGGTAGTATCAGTGAAGCAGTTAGGCAAAAACGAAACAGTAAGTATAGATTTTTTGTATTTTTCGTCTGAACAGTCGTTACGAACCCCTTCAGGTGAGCATTATAATATCCACTTTAGGATGGATAATAAATGTCGGTTTTCGTTATACATTCTAAATTTTGTGGTCGGGGCGACACTACGTCCCCGTGCAGCGACATTTACTACACTTTCTAAAATTACACTCTTTGATGAGTTTCCAAGATTTTGGCATAAAAAACGCTCCGTAGAGAGAAAATGTGATTGAATGTATAAAAACCTCTTCCAACGGCGTCGGGTTTTGTTACAGTTTCGAAAAGTTCATCGAGGGTTTTGACGTGTGACATCCCCCTTCTTTTGGTGAATCTTTTTGTGTAATGTTAATTTATTTAAAAATGGTTATGAAAAATGGATCTTTGGATGGAGTCTCCCACGTGTTGTACTCGGTTATTTTCAGACCGTCCTATCTAAAACATAACATAGATGGAAAATCTAAAAATGGTAATATTTTACAAGTATCGATGCAGAGCACTCGATTATCAAACTTTAAACATTGTATCCCAAAATGGGATAAAAAAAGAAAATTAAAAATCATGAAGATTTTTGTAAATAACAATATGGAAACTTGGAAATCAAAAATGGTATAAGAGAAAACTTTCGACGCACTGAACTTCATTAGTGTTCTTTCACTAATTCTTGCTTGCGTCTGCTCCTCTTCGGGATTATGGCTTTGTTGATCACCCTCGGTGTCGGACTGCCTTTTGGATCAGGTTAGGTGGTCTTCGGACTGCTTTTGGATCTACGGCTCTGACTTAGCTCACGGCTCTGGTGTTGACACGGCACTGCTCAGTAATATGAAACAACATAAAAATTTTGTTAACTTATACTAGTTAAATAGGTATGGGCTTTATCCCGTCTGGGCATAAAGTGGAAGCTGCGACCGATATCACATCGTCGTCTTTGGGAATGAGACATAGAAATTTTGTAGACTAATGCTGATTGAAATGGTTTCCGTGTTGTTAGAATCTCCTCTTAGGAGAAAACTGCGACAGAATCTGGATCCATCGGATCGTCGCCTCTGCTCATTCAGCAGATGCGGCGGCCTTCGCTCTTGAGCTGCTAGACTCGTCTGAATCGGTCCCTTGCGTCAGAGTTGTCGTCTTTTCATGCCGTGCCAATGGAACATTTGTTTAGGCCCATTGGGTCGGACTCTGCTTACAGATGTATATGTTCAATAACATATGAGGACTTAGAAAAAATTATATGAAATACCAACTCTGCCTGATACGGTCAGAGTTGCTGCAGTGAATTTGGAAGATTTGTATGCTCGATACAATCTCCTCAATATGAAATGCAAAAAAAATACCAACTTTTGCCTGATATGACAAAAAGTTGGTATGAAAATTTGGCATAAAAATAACCTAGTACTAAGTTAAAACTTAGCCTAGGTTAAAAATATAATTGAATCTTCAGAACTTGAATCGGAATCAGAAGTAGAAACGTCGTGTGGTGGTGCATGGATTTGGACTACAGTCTGCTCTGACTGTTGAGATTCTGCGGAATCGTCTGAGAACGGGGAATAATTTTCATCGAGTGATGTTCTGCCTGGACTAGCATTTTCTTCATCTCAAGATTCGAATTCCACATTGTGCTCCTCTGGCGGGGCTGGTCTTAAATCATTTATATGAACTCTAGTAATTACGTTTCCTTTCTGAACGAGATATAATTCGTCTGAAAACTTTTTCAATACTCTGGTCGGGCCTGACCAAGACGGCGTAAAGGTATGGACCTTCCTTTTTCTTTTACTCATGACTTTGTCTCCAACCTTGAAAACGACTGGAGTAACGGCCTCTTTTGGCGCGTATTTTTGTTTATAACTTTGCTGATCTTGACGAGCTTTCTTCCCCTTTTCATATTGTGGAAGCGTTTGTTGCTTAGCTCTTTCCTGTCTCCATGCATATAAATCCCATTCGCCTTTTTCGGCTGGTTCATAGCCTAACACTATCATGCTAGGTATTTGATTTTAGCTGCATTTCTACGATTTCTTAAAATATATGCCATCTGATGCACGTAGCGATCCCATATATCGTTCGGCTTTTTGTATAACAAAGTTTTTAAAATTTTCTTACATTCCTGAACCCGTCGTTCCACGGGGTTGGATTGTTGATGATAAGCAGGAATGAGATATCGTTCAATGCCATTTCTATCACAGTATGTTATATACCATTCAGAATTGAAATGACCTCCGTTGTCGGAAATTCTGACTCGAGTGATTCCGAATCTCGCAAATATTTTGTTACAGTTTCGAAAAGTTCATCGAGGATTTTGGCGTGTTTTTTAACACTCACACGTTAAATTTGCTCAAGAAATGCGTGAAATATGAAAATTCGAAATTCGCCAATTTTTTCACCTCTATTTACAAATGTTAGTAATAGGAACTGATTTTAAAAAACTCATTTTATAGGAAATTAGTAAATCTAATTACCTTTAATGTGGTTCCTACTCTTGACCGAACTACCAAAATTCGCCGAGTTATGTTACGACCAAGAATCATATTTTCTTCACTTTTAACTTGAAACAAATAGTAAAAAAATATTTGTTGAATATCTAGCAGATAACAACCATGTGTTCAAAATCTAATACGAAAACTCTTTAAATATACTGTTGATCTAAATCTGATCACACTAGCATATTAATAAAGTTAAATCGATGAACACTATATAGTGACTTCCCCCTACGAGAAAAATGCACGGTTTGATAACTCTTTTAATTCCTGTAGGAAATATTACACATCACACTTACAAGGCGCATTAGTTTCTAAACATCGTTAAATATTCACTCACTATAACTAGGTGGGTCAACCATCCTGGTAGAATTTATAGCAATTCTTTCAAATTAAATTCCCTGACTTTTCCTGGTTACCTATGATTGTTTCAATATTTTTCCAGGTCCGATAAAGACATACAGACACACACACACATACACACACACTATTTATTCTACCCACAATGCTTAAAGCTACACATCTTTCAGTTGAGGGAAAATTAAAGCTAATTAACGATTCCTGTAATTCGAAATTATATAAGTATAATATACGATAAATTAATAGCTAGAACTTACAATTTGTTGTCTTCAATATCGAGCTTTCAATATGTTCACATTCCCTGGTTTTATGAAAATTATTAAAATTTTTCTGATTTTTCCATAAAATCTTTTCAGAGGGCATTATGCTACGTAAATTTTCATAATAATAAGTTATATGAATCAAAGAGTCATCCTGGATTCTTCTTATGGAAAAATGAGTCTCCAGTTGTTCATAAACTATACGTATATTATAATATATGTATGTTGTTTTTTAGGTTTTCGTGGGTGTTAAATGAAGTGTTATTATACTTCCGGGTGCTCGCCCGCGTCGATGCTCGACTCCTCCAGGAGTCACGGTTCACAGTTGTATAAACGACGTTTCGGCAGAATCTTATCTGCCATCTTCAGGTTCTCACTGAAAGCTGCCTACTGCTGCTCCTCGTTGCTCGAATTGAACTGACTTTAATTTTTTTAATATTATAAATGTAATGATAATTTAAATTTATTTATTCTACCCATTTTCCGCCATTTTCAGCACACGTCTCAACTCTGTTTCTAAATTCTTTGTAGCTATTTTGAATGGCTTGAGGTTAAATTGAATTTATAGTATTTCCATGGCATATTCTTAAAATTTTATAAATAAACAAAAATGTATTTAGTTCTGCAATTTGGTACAACGTCATATTTTTATGCTGAGCAAGTTTTTCTAATAAAATGTTTCAATATTTCGCACAGAAAAGGCACTTTACCTAATGCGATTTTTATTTTTAAGCTGTACCAACGCCCTCTATAATTTTTTAAAGTCCAACATACTAAAAATAATTTTTGGGTAAAGCAAAAGCAGAATACAAAAAATTGTGTTTGTAGCCCAAAAAAGTTGTCATTTACACCTATAATATCGCTTTGCCGTGGCAACAAATTTGTGTATGTTCCAAATTTCAAAGTAATTGGTTTATAAACACAGAAGCTTGAGCCGGGCCTCGCTGACACCCGGTATATTTTTTTATTATACCTATATAAATCTGATTATCCTAGACTTAAATCGTATATCTGGTTTGTTACGTTGTTTGTATATAAAAAGAATCATAACTGTAGTTTAAGTTTCAAATTTGGAGGTGTGTGCGAAGAAAACGGAAATAGTAATACTATTACAGCCTTCATTGTTATTACTGTTACTGTAAATTGAGTGGTGTCAATAAACGTATTATAATATGATAACATCCAATTAATTATAGAACAAATATAAAAAATCCATGAGTGTTATAATACGAGTAAGGGATCATTGGCCAGTTCAACGAAAATGCAAAACGATGGCTTATCATCAGCAGTATAGACAATTTTATCAATATTCGTTACGAGATCTACTGGTACATCTTGCGTTGATCTATCCTCCCTGAACCCATATGACTTTCAGATATATTTCATAAATATATATGTTTTATAAATGTTGTCATAACATCGCCTTCGTTAAGAAATTTCGGTCTATATTGCGAGATACATACAGTTCTCTATTCCATATAGCCGGATGAGAGAATTGCAGAGAAAGCTGACACTTTTTCTGTCGCTTTGAATGGAGGGCAAGTAAATTCATACGCATATGTATGTGTGAAATTTGAAAAGTGACCATATTATTATTTAAGAAATAATAATTGCATTTTACGTCATGTCTACGACAAATATTTTGTTATATTTCTATCTCTTTTCTCTAATTTTTTTTTTAGTTCAAATAGTCTTAAAATGTTATAAAACGCCGATATTTTAAATTTAAACGAAAAAAATTTCCTTTCTGTCTGTCTGTAACTTTTATTATGCGCACGTTTATTCTAGAACCGTTTATGATATTGCCTTGAAACTTGGTACACTTATGTATTGTAACGAGATCTCGAACTGGATTATATTTTGATTTAATTCCGTTGAAAGGTTCGGGGGTAAAAGGGGTAAATAAGGGTAAATAGGCAAAACAAGCAAATAAGAGTCCATAAAATTGCAATTTAGGGCAAGTACGAAAAATTAAGGTCTCAAAAATTTTTTTGCCTCCCCCACTATCACCCCCACACTATTATGAAAGAGAGTAAAAAATATTAAAATGTGATTTAGTATATATACAAAAACGAAATGTCTAAAAAAATGTTTAGAGTTAGCTACCCTCTCTACTACCTCAATTGCCACCCTCCACCCTATTATTAAAAGGGGTAAAAAAAATGAAAATGTGATTTAGTGTGTATACAAGAACGAAACGTCTAAAAAATTTTTTTGGAGTTAACTAACCCCTCTACCACCCCCATTGCCACCCCCACCCTATTATTAAAGGGAGTAAAAAATTTAATTGGAATTTGAACCAAGGGCTTCTAAAATTTATTTTGGAATTAGTTACCCCCTCTACCACCCACATTTCCACCCCCACCCTATTGTTTAAGGGAATACAAAATTGAATTGGGATTTAGTGTGTATACGAGAACCAAGGACTTCTAATTTTTTTTTACATTAGCCACCCCCTCTACCACCCCCACTATATTATTAAAGGGAACAAAATATTACATTGGAATTTAGGGTGCATAAGACTTGGACACAAAATCTGAATGTGGAAGCAGTGATTCCTTGGGCAGCGGTTTTTTAAATAATAATGCACAAGTCGCACCCATATGTCGCTGTACTTATAACCCTACCAATGTAGTAAACACGTGCTAGAAGAGTGTAGAATCGGCATCGTTTCCTATGTAGTGTTGTTATTTCGGATATTGTTTATTATTTGTATTTCGTTTAGTATGATTATAAAATAATAAACATATTTAGATCTTGGGAATGCCCCCACCCCAATCTTCCATAAGCAAATAAGTAAATGTTGAAGAAGTAGAAGACTGAAACATGGCAAGCCTTAAGCAACTATTAAGAAAACATTTATAGTCCAGTCGAAATAGCGTTTTTTTCTTAGAAACATCTGGAAGCAGTATACTTTATACGAGGATAATTGGAACTGGTCAGTGTTAAAGCACAGGGCCGTGCGCACTGAACCTGATATTTTGTCCTATATATTTAGCAATGGTATCGAGATTCGAATGGTAGTTGAAACTGTGCAGGCGAGTCCGAGACTGGCAATGTAATCAGCCTGAATGAACCATCTACGACTGCACTGGTTTAAAGATAATAAAACGGACAGGTCTACTAGCATAAAAAAAAACTCGTAAATCGCTTCTCAATAGTCAAAGGTGGACTTCTGCTGTGCCAGTGCAGTGCGTATTTACGCAGGTATTTACCTGTTATAACATCAAGCGTAGGAGTTTAGTTAGTTATTGTTCATATTTATAAATATTTACTACTATATAAAAGGTAAAATATTTTAATTATTTACTAATTTACCATGGCTTTACGGCTATACGGTTTCAATTCCCGTCGTATACACTTTACATATTTTACATAAAGCTGTAGGTTTCAACGACATGGTGTTAAATGACAAAATTTTAGGGGGAGCAAGTTGATTAAATATTCTCTGGGCATTTCTGCCGACTCCCTTAAAATATCAAATTCTTATTTTGAACTTAGTCATAGGCCATCCGGACACTAGTTTTAGGGGGTGACTGTCGGTATTTTCCTCATAGCTTTTTAAATTTTTTCATATTTCTAAAAATTATTATAAAAAACTAATTTGCATTTCGGTAAACAAAGCAGTTCTCGAGTAATTGGTAATTTATGTTTAAAAAACAACGTGCATTTACAACATTTTATTCATGGAAAAGGAATAGAAAGTGACGCCTATGGTTTGCAGGAATGGTTTGAGCGGCGTTTTGACAAAAAGCTCCTCATACCATCGTGACATCGGGACCCGTTTTTAAAGCCATAGAACTTGTAGGCAATATTTATTGGTGTTAATGACGTTCCTGCTACTTGCAGAACTCAGTCACAGTATACAGCTACTACAAAGTGAGTGCTACCTCTTCACCCAAATTCACCATGAAGTAAATTTCAACGTATATTCCCAGTATTGATAAACTATCATCATGTATCATTACGAAATAGAATATAACATTAGTGATGATTATTCAGAGGATGGCTAATTTTGACTAATTATTTATGGCGATTCTTATATATATTTTCATTATTACAATATTATTTTTATTACCCGGAGTTTGTACTGTTTGTACTAAATTAAATGTAGATTTTCCCTGATTTGATTCATTTAATTAAACCACCCATTATCGAGGATAAAACTTTGGATATCTGTTAAGTAGTAAGCGGTAAAAAATGTTCTGACATTAATCATTGATCTTGTAAATACCAGAACTATGGTTATGATATTATATAAACAATGAAAAATGATTTATAGTCGGTTATTTTCCGATATTCTGTGATAATTGCCAGTTCAAAAACTATTATAGTTTATAATTGGTTGTACAATGTAAATTTTCCTATAATTTTATTTTTTTTACCACTTAATTTCATTTTCGATACAAAATGCAAAATTATGGGTGTTTATATGAGCACTGACGGTTTGTCATTTTCAACCAGCAATATTATGTTTTAATATTTGTGCTCTCTAGAAGCACACTTCATATATATATTATTGTTTAAAACAAATGCTTTTTTCAAATATTGCATTTTTTGAAAATTATTATATTTCAATTTTTTTATCATGTCAACAAGAATAATAAAAATATGCCTCACAAAATGTTGAGCTAATCAGATTTGATGTGAAACAGTTTTGGTGTGTCCGTATGCCCAACAGACATCCACGACAAATGTCAACCAAATGATATATAAAAGACAGGCTAATTAAAATAATCTATAATTCACAAAACATCTGCACGTATCTCAATCAGCATGTTGACCCTATACTTGACAATTATTAACTTACTCTATTTAAACAATCAAATATATGCTTTAATTAATCACATCACAACAATTTACCATAAATCAACAACATGTCACCATGAATACATATATTTTTTAATTGATCACCATTAAATGTAATTGGAAAGTGGACGATTTACAGCACTATTAAGGAACGCAAACAGTGATCTTGGCTACTTTTATATTATCAATATTCGTATTATTGCTATTGGTGTGACTTAAATAAATATGAATAAAGGAACTTTAAAGAGTACTCGTGACCTGACGCAAATTTTATTTTTACAAAATATCATAAATTGTGCCACCTAATAAAATTTTAGTTATTACCAAATATAAATTGTAATTTATATTAAAAAATAATGATTAGATTCAGATCAAATCAATTGACTTGTTAAGGCGGTATCGTCTTCCTAAGTACCACCCCAATATCTATTGTACTCTTCCTATCCTAAAGCTTTTGAAAAAACAAAGGAAATTTTTAGGGTATTCTAAGTGTTATGATAGTCTTTGAAACATTGACTTAGGTCAGCTTGAAATATGAGTGAGTTTATATCAGAATTAATTATTATATTTCAATCAGTCTGTATAGGTGATGATTTAATCTGCAGTGCCCAGTATATAGGCCCATTGCAGTTCTTAGGTGTAACCTGTTTAACTTTATTTTTTAGTTCTTGATATGTGATGAATTTTTTTGGAATGAGCTAATCCTGGTATTACCTATTAGTTTTGCAGTACTCCAGGATATGCCAAGTGCTAGTATTTATCCTATGAATTTTCTCTGGCCAAGGAGTCGCCTATTTCATTGCCTACTCTGCCAGAGTAGATGAGTAAGAGCTTTTTGGTAGTTCCACACAGTTTTAGAGTTACAACGATAGGAATCAAAAGCTTTAAGAGCTACTTGGTTATCTCAAAATATTTCTATTAATTTGTGTCTAGAATTCGTTTGTTCCAGATTTCATGTACACAATTTAATGGCACAGATTTTAACTTGAAAAATTGTCACGTTATTGTGCTTGAATTCATTCTTAACTTTGGATCGCAACTGTATTTTTCGGCTTCTGGTTCTTCAGGAATTTTGAAGCCATCTGTTAAGAGACAAAGAGTTGCCTTCTGCATCTATTGGAACATCTGATGGCTACGAAAAAGTACCTTATCAGAAAATAGTTATGCGATCCGTACATGTCGACTTCCTACAGAGTTTGAATGGCCAGTAGGTCATTCAAAGACAGTGGCCACAAAAGATTCTAATTTACGGGCGCGGGCGCCCTCTTGCTACCCTAAAGTTGATCTTTTCCCTTTATAGTATTGTGGTTGTAATTCTGTTCTCTAACATAGATCGAATCCGGTCAGTTTATGTTTAATTCCTCCAGCAGCCATCACTCACATGAGGAATCAGACAGTGCATTATTGAACGCCTTTTCAGTATGGAAAAAAATCGCCATTACACTTTCCTTGAAAGGATGATGGAGTGATTTTCCCAACTAGGTTATTAAGTGCTAGTTCTACTGTTAATGAACTTGATGTCAACTTTGATATAAGAATACTCAAGGTAGGTGTTCGAGAAGAAAACCTGAGCCATAATTAAAAATATACTTTGTGGGCTAGGCTAGTGGCTCACCCCCGTTTTCCTTAATTTTTAACTTATTCATCTGAAATTTAGACATAAAAATGGTATGAGACCATTTCCGGTATACCCAGAAATGACCGCAACTTTCGATTATTAAATGGATCACCCTGTATGTTTTTATATATTTCGATTCAAGGTCACATTGTGAGTGTACCATGAGACTTTCGGGAATTTTTGAGTCGACGTTCAGTTTTTCAGAGTGCCTTGGAATACCAAAATTTGTTCTACGGCAAGTAAAGTCCATGGGAAAAATATAATTTTTCGTTTAATTTCATTAATAACTATTCACGAAGCCTCCAAAGTTGAACATATCACTTTTTTATCGAAAACTTTCTTTTTTTCAAATGGGAAGGCGGTAGCTCACAGTGTTAATTAATTATAGATTTTTTTCTGATTTCATTGATATCTATACTGTGTCTTTCTATTTTATTTAATTTATTTAAAAATAAAAAATCACTTTCAAAATAATTTTTATTGAACTTTAACATAGTTGTCTTTGCACTACGGTTTGATACAATATTATAAAACAAAAGAAAGGTGATTATCTGAATAAAATTTATGGCTCACAACTTATTTTAAACCAGGATTTCATAAAGTGGCCTTAAAATCAACTAATCCTAACCCCATTGACTTCTTTCTTTGGAGTTGTATCAAGGGACAGGTAGGTCTACAGACATTATGACCATCGAGGGTCTCGAATTGAGAATAAGAAGAGCTTTTAATAGCATCACTCCACAAATGTTAAGGAATGTAATGAGTAACACAATTGTGCGAGCAAGAAAATGTATTGATTGTGATGGGGGTTGTTTGAACAATTACCTCTACCTCAAAAAAATACTCAAAAATAAATTCCTCTATTTTTATATAATATGACTGTTTTGAAGTAGGTTTTAATAATTTTTCCTACAATAAAACACTAGAAAAACTCAAATCCGACAAAAAATTAGTTACTGTAAAGATTGTAAAATTGTCAATTTAATGAAAAAGAAAAATAAATTTTATGAAAGATCATCAAAAAATTTTTGTTGATATTATAGGAGCGAAAACGATATAAAATTATCAAAATGACCAGATGACATCATTAGATATGTCACTGGACATCCGAAAAGGCCATTTACGACTTTTTTTAACGGTACAGATTTATTTTTAATAAGTGAAATGTGTAAAATTTGTGAAAATTAAAAAACGTACTTTTTATTACTCACTTCGTCATATCTTCGAAACTGTGTGACATATTTTAATGAACTTTTTTTAGTTTGAAAGCAGACATATAAGCGCAGGTGACAGCCTAAGAATTATATAAAAACTTTTTTTTTTTTATTAGAAAAAATAAAAGAAAATCTGATAATTTCGTTTACCTGTTAATGACTTTTTCATGAATTGAAAAACTTTATTATTTAAAGGAATTTTGCCATGGTATCTGCGTATGAATTAAAAAAAAAATATTGGAAAAGTTTTTAAAACATAAATCAACCTTCTGTGGCAAATAGTTTTGTGCTTATCGTCATTTAAAATTATTAATATTCGCGCGCGCGATATGCTTGTCGGAGACGCCATCAAATATCGCACCGTGTCGCGCTCTCAATGTGTTGCTAGGGTTAGGTCCACTAAGAATATAAAATGACTAGAGAATTTTGAGATTTTTTTTAAAGATAGGTAATTCCATGTAGCGAAATAAAACGGAAAATAATAAAAAAATTTTTTTAAGTATAATCAGATGAAACCGTCATAACATTATTTAGATCACTAGACATCCAAAATGGCCAATTACGACTTTTTTAACGGTATAGTACCGAGTTTTTATAAATCGAAAAATGTATAAAATTTGCGAAAATTAAAAACACGTACTTTTTATTACTCACCACGCAAGATCTTCGAAACCGTATGACATATTTTAATGAACCTTTTTTAGTTTGAAAGCACATATAACTGCAGGTGGCAGCATAAAAAATATATGAAAACTTTGTTTTATTATTAGAAAAATGAGAGACAATCTGATAGTTTCGTTTACCTGGTAATGACTTTTTCATAAATCGAAAAACTTTTTTATTTTAAAGAATTCGTATAGATAGTCTGCGAATAAAATGAAGTAAGAAGTATGAAAACTGCGACAATATACAATTCATATTTTAGGTAACATTAAAAGAGAACATAGAGAATCGCGGCGAGTCTAGCACGTAGCGAGGTAATTATTATGCAGTAAATATATCATTAAATATAATAAAAAAACGCAGAAAATTCTATAAAGAAAAATACTAACAGTCTTTACTTTCAGAATCGGTTGTTTCTACTATGTTACTATTAATGTTGTTACTAGACCTTAAAAATAAAAATTAATGTAATCAAAGTGAATAAACAATTGAAAAACCGACAATTATCTCAAAATAACTATTCAGTGTACTTAAAATTTGTGGTAGTTTATTCAAGCAAGTGGCAGTGAACAGGCAAAAGGGCCAGGGATCCAGCGGAGAAACCCAAACTAGGTAACGCAATAAAACTGTACAAGTAACATCTGGTCATCTGGTAGACAGCTAGACCAATACCCAATAAACTCACAATTGTGCAAATTTCAATATAAGGGTAGCCATACACAGCAAGAAAATAAATTGCTATTTTCAATCAGAATGACAGAAGACAATATCAAGAAATTACTAGATGAAATAATAAGAAATAGGAATGAAATAAAAAGTAGTATTGATACAAGCGAATCTAAACTTATACAAAAAATTGAAGAAATTACAAATAGACTAAATAAACTTCAGAAAGAGAACCTTGTGCTAAAGGAAGAAACAGAGATATTAAGCGGGGATATTGTTATTTTCGGTATAAAGAATCAAGGAACTAGACTCACAACCGAATTTATAACTCAAGAATTAAAAAATCTGCTAGATATTGACCTAAAAGAGTGCGATATTAACGATCTCTATACACTAGGAAACTCTGAGGATAGCCCTATCAAAGTTGAACTTACCACACACTTAAAGAAAAAACTTATATTTCAAAACTGCCGTAAATTAAAAGACACAAGCATCTTCATTGACCACGACTTAACACCTAAGCAAAGAGAAGACAACAAAGTGCTAAGAAGACATTTCAAATTGGCCAAGGAAGACAAGAGCAAGACAAGTTATATAAAGAAAAATATACTGTATATAAATGAAAGAGGTTACACAATTGAAGATTTATTAGAGTTAGAAAACCAAGAAAATAGTGAAGAATTAAAAACAAATAATGGTCCTACCGCTTCCAACACGAACGTACCATCAAAATAGCACGACGAAGTGACAAAAGAGAAAAAAGAAGAAGGCAAAAGAAAAATATTAGTAAATAAGGCATCTGAAAGAGTAAGGAAAACGCGTAATTAAATAGATAAACTGTTTTAAAAATTCGAAACATTCGCGTTTAGTTAATAATTTAGTTGGTAAGTGCAAATAGTTTAAGCTAAATTATAAAATTGCATCAAGAATAATAATTTAGTTTCCAAAAACATCACCTACATAGAATTATATTAGATATTAGATAATTTTATTATATACCACGTTTTTTAAGTCATTTGACTACAAATGGATCCATTCATTAGAGACTACCAACCAAACAAAATTATAACAGAAGTATTAGATAATATAAGCGAGGCTAACGAGGTACTAAATGTAAACATAAATAATGAAAATTTCAAAGTAGCACATCTAAATATCAGAAGTATCCAAAAAAATTATGAGGAATTAGAAATATTTTTAAATCAATTCACTAAGGAGTTTGAGTGTATCGTATTAAGTGAAACGTGGAACATTGACAACATTAATTTATTTAATCTTAAAGGTTATAACATTATATACAATGAAGGTAACTACAACCAAAACGATGGTATCGTGGTGTTTATAAAAGAAGACATAGAATGTGAGTACAATATTGACACAATTTCACATATCAAAGCTATTAGACTCAAAACAAAATTTTTCAAAAATACTACAGAGATAATGTGCATATATAAATCACCATCGATCGATAATGTTGAGTTCCTAGAGCAACTAGAACACCACTTAAGAAATAAACCTTTCTCCTCTAAAATAAACTTAATTGTAGGCGATGTGAGTATAGACCTTTTAAATAATAATAATAATGTCACCAACGAATATTTGAATATAATGTCTGAGTATGATTTTTTTCCGGCCATAAATGATGTTACTAGAGCCCAGGGAAACTCAGATAGCTGCATTGATCATATATTTACGAAAATAACAAATAATATTAATGAGAACATATTACCTATTATAATTGAAAATAACATCACTGACCATTTTCCTATCATAATGCAGATTATAACACAAAATGAAGCAAAAATAAAGGAGATAGAAGATAAATATATCAAATTTATAAATTACAAAACATTAAAAAATGATCTAAGTACCTGTACCTGGGGTTCAGTTTATAACTGTGATGATGCAGAAACTGCAACAAATATATTCGTAAATACTGTGCTAGGAAAAATGAATGAACATACAAAACTAATAAAGAGAAAAAAGAAAAATATGAGTCGGAAACCTTGGATTACTAAAGGTATATTAAACTCTATAAACCACAAGAATAAATTATATTTAAACTTCCAAAGATCAAATGAGAATGCCATCTTAAAAGAACAATATACTAGCTACAGAAATAACTTAAATAAATTAATAAAAAAGTCCAAAAACGAATATTACAAAAAGAGAATCGAAAATGAAAAAAATAATAATAAAATTCTATGGAACACTGCTAATGAAATACAAAATAAACCTAAGAAAAAAAACAATGATGTGAATAAAATTTTAAATTCAAATAATGAAATTACTGAAAATATAGAAGAAATATGCGAGATATTTAATGAAACCTATTCGGAAATGGGTAGCAAAATGGCCAAATTGATAGAAAGAGATGAAAATTATAAAGAAAAAGTAATAATAAATGACAAATCAATGTTTCTTTATCCAACCGACGAAAAAGAAGTAAGAGAAAATATTATGAACTTAAAAAATTAAAAATCGGCGGGTATTGACGGAATAAAAGCTGAATCACTAAAGCAAATCGTAGATTACATAACTCAACCTTTAACATTTATAATGAATAAATGCTTTCAGGATGGAGTATGCCCCTCAGCATTCAAAGTATCACTAATAAGACCCATATTTAAAAAAGGTGATAGGCTGGAGCCTGTTAATTATCGGCCTATCTCATTAATCACAAACTTCAGCAAGATATTTGAGAAATTACTAAAATTAAGATTACAGAAATTCGTAAATAAATACAATATTATATCCTGCAATCAATACGGTTTTCAGGAAGGGAAATCAACATCGGATGCAATTGAATGTCTCACTAAGGAAATATATATGTCACTCAACAAAGGAAAGCCCTCACTGGGTATTTTTATAGACCTAGCCAAAGCATTCGATATGATAAGTCATCGGCTGCTGCTCGAAAGTCTTGAAAACATAGGTATAAGGAACTTACCACTAAAATTATTAAAGAGTTACCTCTCCGACAGAAAACAATGCGTGGGTATTGGTGAGAGAAAGAACCACTCTTTCTCTCAGATTGTGGTGTTCCTCAAGGTACCATCCTAGGACCCTTATTATTTATTTTATACATCAACAACTTATTTCTCGTAGACACAGATGGTCATATAACTAGCTTTGCGGATGACACAGCAATTTGTTATGAAGACGATACTTGGACTAACCTAAAAATAAAAGCAGAAAGCGATTTCGTTAAAATAAAAAAATGGCTTGATTATAAATTATTATCAATAAATTTTGACAAAACCTTTTATATTCCCTTTACATCTTATAAACCGCAACTACCAAAATATGATGTATTAAATATAAACATAAACAATAAAAAATTTAATATTGCATACGCGAAAACTATAAGATATCTTGGTATACATATACACCAACATCTCCGCTGGGAAGCACATGTGAATGAATTATTAAAAAAATTACGCGGAATAATACCACTCTTTAGAAAGCTCAAACATATATTAGACTGCAAACAATTAATAATAATGTACACAGCCTTTGTAGAATCACACCTAAGGTACGGTATAATAGGTTGGGGTGGGATCTTAAATTGCAACATGGCAAAGTTAGATATATTTCAAAAAAGGGTCTTAAAAGTCATATACAATAAAGAACATACCTACCCATCTGATGCGCTATTTAAAATCGCAAATGTAATGGACATAAGACAATTATTTTGCATTGCACTAGCCATTAAACAACATACTGAAAATAAAAGAATTTAAGTTAACGTGCATGAAATATATTTCTGAAAATGAAAGGAATATGTTCCACGTTTTAGTTGATCAAAAATATTAGATGTCAATAACATTTCCATATACAGTAAAATAAAATCTATTACAAAAATATCGTAATTTATACGCACCATACTGATGCTACACTTTACTTACCTATATATCTAATAACATATTTTTTATACTTTTTCCTCGAAAATTATTATTTAAAATAGATTAATAAAAACAATGTATAAGTAAAATTATTATATGATGCATTTAGCCTTATATTACTTTTCATTTTCGTATAGTTATATAATTATTAGCATCTAAAAATTATAGTTTCTAAGATAGAAAATAGCCTAGTGGCAGCAAAGGCAAAGGCAGAAAATCTAAGGTGGATCACCTTGAAAGAGTAAACTTTTGAAGTGGAAAGAAAATTCTAGTTTTTACGTTATATTTTAGAAAACATTGCTTAGTTAAAACAATCTTGGACAATATTCGTTACGTATAACTTTGTTGAAGAATGTTTATTGTGCAAAACATATTGATAAGTTTCTATAGCTGCCAAATATCTGATGAGCATTTGCTGCCAGTTTCATCTATAAACACTCCCAAATATTAAATGGATATCGCTAAAATTGAATATAAACAACTGCCACCAGGCTAGATTAATTATGCCATGTCATTTGTATATACGATGACACATTTTATACCCGTACAAGTATCTTAGAGATACTTCTGGGGTCCTTCTCTTTATTAGTACAAAATTTGCATGAACAAGCATCATGGCATTCTAAACCTTGTGCTAAACAAGCGCATTTTGTCAGAACAGCGAATTGTCAGAATTTTCCGTAATACATCAGGAACAGGATTTTGGGTAGTCGTAATTATCAAGTCGTGGGATTATAAAGAACTAAACCATATTATCAGTAGCAATGTAACAAGTGCAATAAAAATTATCACTAATTTTTGGGAAATTTGCTTGAATGCCTTTTTAGTTTAAAATGCATAAGCGCAAATTTGTCAAAAATTACCGATTTATGTTTATTGCATGAATTGTATTTTATTAGAGAATTTCATGAATCAAATTTTAAAGTTATCTAAGAAATAAAAATAAGTATTTTTATACATTTTTGCCTAGGCGAGGGTCTGCCTACAAGGAGGATGTACAAGGGGCCTAATGGGGCCTAAGTGCTGTGGGTCAATAATTCTCATTGACTACCCTCCCAACTAATTTCAAATTCCAATACATTTTTGCAAACAAAAATGATGTTTACTTTTAAATTACGCCGCAAATGATATAAAAGACCAGCTTTCCTAAATAAGTCATTTTTGACAATCAATAATCATGCACTATAGTGCATGATTATCACGCAATCTTGCTCTGATTGGTTTAACTCAACAATTAAAACTTGTCATTTCATTTTTGAAGTCTCTATTTTGACAGATGAACGAAAATCTCAAACAAAGGAATTTTGAGAAAAATTACGAAATTAAATAAAAAGCCTAATCACTTGCCGGTTTGAATAGAAATTAATAGATAGATAGAATAGATTGCTGCCGTTTTCTCACTCGAGACGAATTGCAAATTAAATACATTTTTCGTATATCAAAAACAGTGTCACTATTTCTTGTTTTAGAACAAAAGGAACATTTTCATTTATATTGTTACTCAACTGACAAGCAGAGGACATATTTTGTCCAGTAGAATATGATTTCCTACAAGTAACGTGATAGTTCACTTTAAAAGAAACGATAAGTACAAAACTACTTGCCACTGAAGGTTGATTTATGTTTTAAAAACTTTTCCAATATTTTTTCTTTAATTCATACGCAGGTACTATGGCAAAATTCCTTTAAATAAAAAAGTTTTTCAGTTCATGAAAAGTTATTACCAGGTAAACGAAACTTGATAGTTTGATCTGATGATTGTGTCTTTTATTTTTTTCTAATATAAAAAAGTTTTTATATGATTTTTACGCTGTCACCTGCGCTTGTGTGTCTGCTTTCAAACAAAAAAGTTCATCAAAATATATCATACGGTTTCGAAGACACGGCGAAGTGAGTAATAAAAAGTACGTTATTTAATTTTCACAAATTTTACACATTTTTTGATTTTAAAAAAATCGGTACCGTTAAAAAAAGTCGCAAATGGCTTTTTCGGATGTCCAGTGACCTACCTAATGATGTCATGAAAGGAAGCATCTTTTTCTTCACTATTTATTGCGCTAATTTATATAAATGATTTTAATGATTAATGAACAATATTTATAAAATTCAAATGTCGTTCACCATTTCTAGGAATTTTACGTTATAATTGTGGGATTTGCACTTGTATAATTGAAAAAAATCAGATGTTTAATAATCAAATGCAAATAAGTACCTTTTTGTGAATAATAGCCTTTTAGTTCTCTCTTTTGCTTCTTAATAGATATAAGTAATAGTGCAGACTATAAGGATCAGTGAAAATTATTTTGAAATTGGTTTTACCTTTTTAAATACATTAAATAAAATAGAAAAACAAATAGCACAGATTTTAAATGGATATCAATAAATTCAGAAAAAAATCTATAATTCATTGAACGATCTACTTCATTAAGCTCATTCACTCGTTCATAACGGGCAGATCCCTGCAGGTCGAGTGAATAACAAACTGTCAACACTGCGGGACATTCGAGCGGGAGTCCCGCAAGGATCGTGCCTGTCACCAAAGTTGTACAACTTGTACGTCTCCGACTTTGCAAAGTTCCCGAATACGAGGCTGGCTAAGTACGCCGATGATACAGCCATGTATGCGCATTCACATAACGCACAAGCAGCGAATATGCCACTGAAGGCGCACATGGCTCGTGGCACGGCTTATTACGACCAGTGGAAAATTCAGGTGAACGCTGAAAAGGCTGATGCGATAGTCTTCCAGTGTCGTTTCATCGAAAATAAGATCATAATATCCATTTCGATCAGGGGAAACAAAATTCCAACCAAGAGATGCGTGAAGTACTTGGGGATAAGACTCGACCAAAAACTGACGTTTAATACCCACGTTAATGAGACAATATGGACGGTCTATTCCCTGTCCAGAAGTCCGTATCCACTCATGGTCAGGGGTAGCAGACTTAACAGAGAAAATAAAAAGTTGTTGTACACAATGGTGGTCAGGCCGTCCATCACATATGTGGCGCTGGGGTGGTGCAGCATACCGGCCACGACAATGAAAAAGCTAAAAGTGTTTGAACACAAATTTATGCACCTCATATCAAATTCTGGAAAGTACACCTCCCTCAGAGACCTATACGCACGTTGCAACGATATAACCCCGATAGCGGATTATGTTCAGCAGGTCTCTCAAAACTTCTACTCTTAAGCTGGGCGATAGTCCGCTAACAAGACACATAATACAAATTAGACAGCATAATGCTCCATTTCGAATTAAACATCCCTTACCGTACCAGACGTTACCGATTTTCCGGCAACCCCTGTAGCCAAACTTCACCAACTATAACTTCCGCTTACTCTATCCACCTTTACTGATATTTCATAGCTTTCGTATATTTAAATCTTTCCTGTCCCCCCTTCTTCCTTTCTATTTGTATTCTTTTTGTCGCTTTGTTTTTTCTTGGTTTCTTTTTGTACGTTTTTGTCTCTAAATTCGTTTTCTCATCATCAAATTTTCACAAAATCAAAACCTTGTGGTATCGAAAATGTTTAAAGCTAAAGTTTAGGCCAGCCTTGCGCAGCCCGGCGTGTAGTTTAGTTTAGTCTTTTTGTAATTAGACATGTAAGAATTGTATTACCTTCTTTTATTTGCTTTCGCAGAAGGTATTTAGGTTAAGTTTTACCAATTTTTGCTTAACCGAGCCAGGCCTATTCGGCCCGATTCTGCAATCCGCTACCGCGATTAACGCGGTGGTTACACGATCGGTCCTGGGAGGGGTTCTGGGGAGGTACTGTTGTAATTTTAATTTATAATAAAGCCTTGCTGATTGATTGATTGAAAACCTTGAACCACCACCTTCCCATTTGAAAAAAAAAATCGATAAAAAAGCTATATGTTCAACTTTGGAGGCTTCGTAAACAGTCATTATAATTTTTCCCATGGACTTTACCTGCCGTAAAACAATTTTTGGTATTACAAGGAGTTCCTTGGAATACCAAAAAGTCTCTCTCTAGACGAATGTCTTAAAATGCAAACAGAACATCGACTCAAAAATACTTAGAATGTTGTTTTGAATCGAAATATGTAAAAATATACAGGGTGTTCCATTTAAAAATCGGAAGTTGCGGTCCTGTCCGGATAAACCGAAAATGGTCTTACACCGTTTTTTATGTCCAAAAATTCATTTTTATAGATAATTTATGCACCCCAAATTTCACATGGATATAAATTAAAAAATAAAGGAAATATAGGAATGAGCCACTAGCCTGTGTTACCCGGTATAGTTAGGATGATATTGTCACGCAGTACCTGGACAATTGTCTAATAATTATTGGACCATCCGGTATATGATTTTATTCAGGAAACGATTTAGTTACAAAATTAATTTAATCCGATATCTTAAAGTAAATCATGTTGCTGGTTACAATGTAGCGTGTAAATCCAGCAAGGTCAGCAACGGTGCAGACGGCCCGCTAGTTGGAGAAATGCTGATTGCTGATTGTGCAAGTACTGGGGAAAAGGAAATGGAAAAAGTAAAGCGAGTTAGTTGTCTTCTGGGTTTTTGGAAAAGCAAGTCCTGGTAGTGCGTGGGGCAACTCCCCCCCCCCTCCCAGAGGCCATGCCTCGGGGCGACCAGTTACTACGTTTTGTAAGCACACACTTTTATCTATGTTTTTACTGTTTGTTTCGTTAATAAACGTTCAACCTGTTCTGTTATGTTACCACTATGTTTTATTTAAGTGTTCACTTAGTAATATAATTTACCCTCTCGACATGCCAAGCAAGTGAAGTGACTTTAGCCATGGCTATCGTCGGCACTTATCCTTTACCCCCGTCACGGTGGTCGTGACAATATTACAAAATCATGTACTAAAAAATGTTAAAAATGAAGACATTTGGTTTGTTCGTACTATAGACCTAGGGGTGTAATGGGGTAGTGAAGCGCAAGTTATAGCCTCTCCTACTCAATTGTTAACCTCACCTTCGCGATGAGTTCAATTTGAACTTGGTGCGCCCTGTTTTCACTAACGAGGCTCTAACGACCGAGTAAGGGCGGAATAACCCTTACCTTTTGCCGTGAGCACATCCACCTTCTCACGAAGAGTGCGGTAAAAATAACCGACCGCACACAAAGGTTGCTTTTGGAATCGTTTGGTTACCCCATCGTCGCAGTCTCCTTCTGTGCCATGGGACCACACCACTCGCCTTCCGCAACCGAGCTGGTCAGTTGCATACCTGCTCCAGCTAAAACTTCAAATGCAGCTTCGTTTTCAGTCGATTAAGGCTTTAAAAAATGATGGAGCGTTCAAGTGGGACAAAATCATCCGGAGGTAAAATACCCTCCCGATCGGATCTCCGTGGGAGGGTGCCCACAGGGACACCTCATCGAATGTCGAAAAAACACCGACAAGTTAAATCCAACAAAACTAATTCTTTCATCTACGGCGCTTGGAATGTTCGTACTTTGAACGACAGCACTCGCACCGATCGGCCTGAAAGAAGAACTGCTCTAATAGATAGAGAACTTCACCGACTCAATGTTGACGTTGCAGCTCTCGGCGAAACTCGATTTTTGGAGGAAGGTTCTCTCACAGAAAAGTACTACACCTTCTATTGGAAAGGTCTTCCCACCAATTCAAGAAGACAACATGGAGTAGGATTTGCCGTTCGGAATCAACTTGTATCCAACTTAACACAAGTACCACAAGGCATATCCGAGCGACTAATGCTGCTACGCTATGAGCTATCAGATGGCAACGCGGTAAATCTAATAAGCGCCTACGCTCCCACTCTGGATGCAAGTCACGAAACCAAGGAAAGCTTCTATCAACAGCTGGAAGAAACCCTCTGTAGAATACCTAAAACGGAACGACTCGTTATTCTTGGCGATTTTAACGCTAGAGTAGGGAGAGATGCAGACACCTGGCCAGGCATCATAGGCAAGAACGGTTTGGGCAACATGAACGCTAACGGTCAACTACTCCTAACTAAATGCGCCGAACATGATCTAGTTATAACAAACACCATTTTCCGACAAAAGGATAAATTTAAAGGCACCTGGCGTCACCCCAGATCAGGTCACTGGCATCTACTGGACTATGTTATCGTACGTAGGAAGCATCTCAAGGACGTCCAAATTACAAAGGCGCGCATTGATAGCGAATGTTGGACCGATCATCGTCCTGTTGTCTCTAAAATGAAAATTGTTATGAGACCCAAACACCGAAGAACTCAAGTAAAACGTAGACTCCGTCTCTGTATTAGTAAATTGCGTGACCAACAAACCGCCGAACAGCTAAAGCAAAAAGTTCAAGAGAATTTGAGTGCACTAGAAGAAACCAATTCTGTAGATGTCGCTGCTACCTGGACACAAATTAAAGACAGTTTAAAAAGTGCGAGTGAGGAAATTCTTGGCACTGCAGCAAGTAAAAAACAGGAGGACTGGTTCAATGATAATGAAGCGTTTATACAAGAACTTCTTGACCGCAAACATATTGCCTTCCAAAACGCTATCAACCACCCCAACGACTCATCAAAAGCAGAAGCTTCTACCCAATCTAAGTATGAAACGCAACGCGAAATCAGAAGAATAAAGAACGAGTGGTGGGCAAGCAAGGCCAGAGAAATTCAAAGGTACGCCGATTCACACGACTACAGGAATTTCTTTCAAGGAGTAAAAGCAGTGTACGGCCCCAGTCGGAAAAATATGTGCCCTATTAAAGATTTAAATGGAAATCTCCTCAAAGAAGACCAGGAAATAAGAGCCCGATGGAAAGAACACTACTCTAGCATTCTTAACCAGCAAAGTCAAGCCGATCACGATATTATAAATCTTATCCCTCAGTATGACACCTTCGAAGACTTAGATAAACCACTAACAACGGAAGAGATCTTAACCGCCATTGGGCAGCTAAAAAATAACAAATCTCCCGGCGCCGACTCACTCCCAGCTGAGATCTTTAAAGCTGTGTCGTCAGAGGTCATACCCTACCTCAAAAAACTGTTTGATGTCGTGTGGGAAAGTGGTCAAGCTCCGCAGGAGTTTCGTGATACACTTTTAATCAACCTCTTCAAAAACAAAGGGAGCGCTGCAGACTGTGGAAATTACAGGGGTATAGCTCTCCTGGCTGTTGGAGGGAAGATACTCACTAAAGCGATGGCAAATAGGCTAACACCTGTTATGGAAAAGTTACTTCCTGAAACACAGAGTGGCTTTAGACCAAACCGAGGCACATCGGATTTAATCTTCACACTTAAACAGCTTCAAGAAAAAGCACTCGAACATCAAGGAGAAATTCACATGGCCTTCATTGATTTAACCAAGGCGTTTGACTCGGTGGACAGGGAAGTGCTCTGGAAAATTATGTTCCGCTTAGGTATCCCTAGAAAATTTGTGGAAGTATGTCGCAGTCTACATACAAACAACAACGCCCAGGTTATGTATAATAATGAGGCAACCGAACCTTTCCAAACCCTCACTGGAGTTAGGCAGGGATGTGTCCTGGCACCCCTACTTTTTAATTTGTTTACCACTGCTCTAACAATTATTGTTGACAACAAACTGACAGTCAGAGGAATAGGTCTCAGATACCGTTTTGATGGCGGTCTCTTTAACATAGGGCGCTTTAGAGCTTTCACGAAGACACGCACACGATTCATTTGTGATCTCCAGTATGCGGATGACTGTGCACTTTTAGCCTCTACGCCGGAAGAGCTTCAAGAACTTTTAGATGTGTATGCCCAGAGCTATGATTCCTTGGGACTTAAAATCAACATTGGAAAGACTAAGATTATGTCAACTCCTCATCAAGTGAACCAAATAGACATTACACTTAACGGAAATTCTCTTGAAGTGGTGGATCAGTTCAATTACTTAGGCAACGTTGTTAATGACAAAGCAAACATGGACAGCGAGATTCGCAATAGAATTAACGCTGCATCTAGAGCACTCTGGGGACTTAGAGAGAGAGTATTTGACAACCACGACCTTGCTTTGTCAACGAAAATGGCTGTCTACAGAGCAGTTGTCATTCCAACACTGCTATATGGATGTGAAATCTGGGTCACTTACCGTCGTCATGTGAAAGAATTAGAACGTTTTCAGCAAAGACACCTCAGAAGTATGATGAAAATCCGTTGGTTCCATCACATATCAAACGTGGAAGTACTCAGGAGGGCAAACAGCCTTCCAATTGAGGTGCTTATTTCAAGAGCACGCCTAAGATGGGCAGGTCACGTTCATCGTATGCATGATAACCGCCTTCCTAAATGTACACTTTATGGTGAATTGCTAAGCGGTAGAAGAAGGCGTGGCGGTCAACGAAAGAGGTTCAAAGACGCTCTCCATGAAAATCTAAAATCCTGCGGTGTTGCAGACGAGCAATGGGAACAACTTGCAGCGGACAGAACCGAATGGCGAGGGGTTGTGGCCAGCTATCAAGGAAATGTTGCTGCAAGAAGGCCAGATCCAAGACCTAACCAGGTCTATGTTTGTCCTGACTGCGGTCGACATGTGCTCTCCCGAATTGGCCTCTATAGCCATAGTCGTGTGCACCGTAGATGAATGGGAATTACAATAGACTACACCTTTTACTTGTTTTTTATTGCACAATTTATCGACTGTAACATTTTTATACTCGGACTCGAGTAACGGCTAATAATAACTATAGACCTAAAAATAAAATACACTATAACAGTAATGCACTACAGCATTTTACAGAAATTCTATACAAGGGAAATTTTTTTTAGGATGGAACACTTGCCCACTGCAAAAGTATACAAGTGTCTTGAGATGCTTTAAATGAGATTTGTCCACAAAACCTAACAAACCTAACAAAAGAGGATATGCCTACTTATCCATTGTAAAGAAACAGCAAATTTACATGTGGGAGTAGAATATTAGTAGTAATTTACACATCAAAAATGCATACCTCAACTCAAAGTGGATCTGAAGAAATTAAATAAAGTCTACTTTATGGAACTTTTAGGACCTTTTAAAAATACCCAATCGCCCGTTAAAGTTTGGCAATGGAATTTCCGGACACCCTGTATACATATGATCAGAATCTGAAATATAGTTGCAGTTTTCTTACATAAATTTTATTTAAGCATTTGAATAGCCCGTAAATGGACCCGTTAAATTGGTGGAAACAACGGATTCCATTCTTAATTCAACCATCTCTATTTTTTTGCGAATGCGCATTTCATGCACATTTCATTTTACCGTATCAGCTATTTTAACGGAACGACTGCGATAACGCCCTAATAAACCTATGGTGACACTTTAACATTTTAGTACTAATTACTGCACTCTATCTTTCACTACATTTACCTCAAATGGGAATAAAAATAATTATGAAGTTTGAAAACCTATTGAGCTATGCAACATTGTAGTGCATTTTTATATTTCGTGAAAATATCATTATTTATGAATAATTAAAAGCAGTATACGAATGCCACCTGTATAGAGCTAACACCGGGTATAATAAAACAGGCATTTCCCGAATAAAAACTCGTACATATCTCGATCTGAAATACCATTAAAATCTATGAAAGTATGTAAGAGAACGTGTATATCCTTCCATATTGGTACAGAACCAATAAAATCCGAATGATTTACCGCCTTTTTGACGTTTATTGTAGACTTAAAAGTTTTATTTGCAGTTATTTTTCAAAGCACCAGACAAGAGCGTAAAAAAATTATATGTATTTTCTTATTCTTACCACACAACTGTACTCCACTTTTACATGCTAGCTGTACCTGATGATTTGGCAAAAAGAGATGGACTTACCTTGTAGGAACGTATTAGGGTGGTCTATATTCCTGCGTACAATTATTTTCTTGTAAAATAATTTACCTTAAGTCGTTTTGTGTGGTTTAAGTGGGAACAAATAATGCAAATGAAATTCGTTTATTAAAAATAAGTTATTTTACTGTGAAAGCTTTGAAACGCATGGAATATGCCTAAGTAAAATTAATGTAATTGCATGTTTTGGAAAGTGAGGAAAGATAATGATTAATGTCTCATAATAAAAAACATTGTTCCAGTCTTTACATAGTTGCGGGCAGTTTTAAGATGTAATTTTGGTAATTCTTATGTGAATAAAATGATTAATCAAAAAAAGACACAACCCGACTACATACTTCCATTCCTTTTTAGGAAATACGTATTACAAGGAACTATACCATATTGCTATAATACATGCATAGTTGGAAAACCAAGTAATTTTATTGTTAAAAAAGATATGTTTTTGTGTTTCCGTGACAATAACCTTTGGTCATCACTTAGAAACTAGAAGAACAGAATTAGTGGAGCCAAATTAGGACAAGCACAAAAGTTTTAATAAATGAGGGAGATCAATAAATAAAATAAATAAGTAAATGCTTATTGCGCTGACAAAATACAAGAAATGTACAGCACAAAGGGTAGGAATTTGTCTAGGCCATTCTTTCATTCCATCCATATAAGAAAAAGGTAAAGTTCACAAACGCTCAAATAATACACATAATATGCAAGAAGTGCAATGTGATTGAGAAGAAAAACTATTACATATTAGTAGATAATAAATTCTGCTTTATATGCTTAATAAGCTCCGTGTGATTTTATCTCATTTAAAACAGTATTTAATAGACATGGAGCATTATTCGAAAAACATCAGGTTTAGTGGAGTTATGGGGAGGAATGTAAAAGAATTTATTCTAACATTAACATTATGTACGGTAGATCTTCTAATTAGCAAATTAAGAGAATATGTAGGAATCTTATACGATAGATGCTAAAAACAATAAGTACAGATATTTTACTCTATTATTAACTTTCACTTCTGATAATCTGTGAATACTTGGGGGTTATGTAATTTCCATAAGGAACGTTACAAACAAACCGAATGCGTGCATTCTGTATTCTCTGTAGCTTTTGTTGATTGTAATGTGGTACACCATACAGTAGCATTCGACATGTGGATAAATTATAGTATATTGCACTACAAAGAAGGTAAGTAGGTTTTACCAGTCGAGGACGATTTTACACCCGAGCGTAGCGAGGACTAGCAACAGAGTACGAGACTGGTCAAAAATTACCTCTTGCGTGGTGTATAACGTTTTATCTGCTTCTCTACTCTTCATGACAAAATAATTCAGAACCACAAAACTACACCTTTTATGTAAGTGTCGTAACAATTGTGCTATTACTTTAAATATTAATTAATAATTAATAAAATTTCAAGTTCAACATCTTTTGATTTGCATGATTCGAAATCACTTATTTCCCCAAGGGAGGTAAGTAACTCACTTACCTTCCATCGTCAATAGCAACTAGTACTTTACCGGTAAAATCAATTTACCATATTGGGAGCAGATAATAGTATATTACACTACAAATGAGGTAAGTAGATTTTACCAGTCGATGACGATTTTGCCCCCGTGCTAGTAGCGAGGGCTAGTAACAGAGTACGTATGGTCAAAACTTATTTCCTGCGTGGTGTATAACGTTTTATCTGCTTCTCTACTGTTCATGAAATAAAAAATCAGATTTTACATTTCTTGATCAATTTACTTTGTTAGTGATACTAAGTAATTTTTTGACATTAGTGGATGTCAAGTAGTCTGCTTTCATTTTGTTGTTACTAAGGTGTTGTTTACAAACAGATAAGTTGTGAGTACTGTCGTGAGCAGAAAAATAGGACAACTTTTTTTTCTAATGTAAATCTGTCTCTATTTGAATATGTAATGAGTAGCCGAAATAAAACAGATGTCACTTTTAATTTATTTTTTATTTTAATGCTGTAGTTATTGCTATAGTAAATGATGGATGGTTAATGAGACAAATTGCACTGTGTTATAACATTAACAAAAATTTGGTGTGCAACATTTTAAGAAAGTGTTAAAATAGGTACGATTAGTAGAAATTCTGGATCAGGGCGACGAAGGATATCCTACTTAACAAGACACTAACTATTAATATTTCGTTATTGCACCATTTCTATTTATAACTTCTATAAGTCTGTTTGGCATAGAATTAAATAACCTTATACAATAATCATTAATAATAATATTTTCCCATGCATTTCCAGTAATTCTTCGGCATTCCGTGGTCTCACATTTCGTTTTTGGATACTTGGATGTTCTTATCTTGAAACCAGTTAGTTACGGTATGAGCAGTATGAACAGAACGATTGTCTTGTTGAAATATGAACTCATTATTAGGAAATAATTGTGACACAGAAGGGAGCATAATATTGTCTAAAATCCTAATATACATTTCACCATTAAATCGTTCCTCAATATGCGACAAAACACCAGGACCACGTGCCGATATCCAAGCCCACATATTAACGGAAAATCTACCGCTTTTATCATTGTTAGATAAATATTTCTCATCGAATCAGAGGGCGGTAAACACGAATACGACCGCTGTGCGTTGACTGGAAAGTTATCTCGTCTGTAAAGATTACATTGTTCCAAAAACTTACATCATGCGCTAAAAATTCAAGCGCAAATCCTACTCCAGCTTCTTTATGTTCAGCTTTAAGTAAGTATTTTTGTGCAGCTGCATGACAGCGTAGCTCCGATTCTCTTACTTGCCGGCGACTAGTACTACTCGATCCAGGAAAATTAGTTTCTTCAGCAGCCTGAATAACTGAGTAAAATTGATTTTCTACTAAAGTATTTACCAATTGCAAATCTTGTTGTTGAGTTGATATCCTCCGTCGCCCTGATTCAGGATTTCTACTAATGGTACCGTTTATTCTCCACTTTCATAAAATGTTACACACCGAATTTTTGTCAATATTATAACGCAGTGCAATTTGTCTCATTTACCATCCATCTTCTGCTTTAGCAATAACTCCAGATTTAACTAAATCGCTTATACGAGGCATATTAGTTTTTTGCACACTTGCAATAAATTATGACAACTAACTGACAATGTTATAAAAATTAAAGTTAGATGTACACAACTATATTTTAACAAAATGCTGTTATAAGACTTGTCCTTTTTTTTTGCTCACGACCGTACCTCCCAAGAGAGGTAAGTAACTCACTTACCTCCCGTCGTCAATAGCAACTAGCACTTTACCGATAAAATCAACTTACCTGCTTGAGAACAATATGACAGTAGTCTACTTACCATTGTGGGAGCAGATAAAAGATTTTATTAATCGAAGTTTTGTATTTTCATTTGCCTGATGCCTGATTATTTTAAGTGGTATATTGACTTCAATTTAAGAAATGAAACTTTGATAATCTGGTTAACGAGGTCGTTAAAACATAATTTGTTATCAGTAAAAAGGCCGAGATTATTTGCTGAAGATATCCACTCTATTGTGGAGTTATTCATTTCCAGCTGATTATTACAAATATCATCTCGTTGGCAGTCAAGACCTATTCAGAGAGCCACTGTTTTAGTTGGATTTACTTTAAAAGTACACCAGTCAAAGATACCTTTTATATCAAAATTTACTAAATTTAACATACAACTGCAGTATACCATCAGCATACAAATGAAATTGAGAATACTTTATAGTATTAGGCAGATCAAATGTAAAAATCTAGAATAATAATGGACCAAGAAGTCTACCCTAGGGTACACAGGGATTAGTGTGACCAAAGTCAGAGCTAATTGTATTATTGATTTTCACTCATTACGAAACGACCATACAAATATTCAGAAAACCAGCCTAAGATAGCAGCATAGTAGAAAGTAGCAAACCTATGAAGGACAGCTTTGCAAGCAAGAAATCTGATTGTACCAAAGGGAGAACTTGATTTGTTATTGATATCGGTCTTAAGTCATTATATGAGGTTAGATATAGCGATTTAGGTAAGGGTATGACGTCTGCAGATATGCAAATGAGTGGAAAGATGCCCTGATTTATAGAATCATTAACAATATTTCTTACTAGATCTAAACAATATGGCAATACAATATTTAACATTTTTGTATTTGTATTATCTACTCTGTACACTTCAGATTTAATAGATTTTTAAGCCATTATGTATCTCATTATTGATGTATTTCATGGAAAATTGCTCATCATTCAATTTGCTATTGCTATAGTAATTTAATAATTCGTTATTTTTACTCGAAGCGCATTCAATGCTTAGAAAATATTGATATGTCTCATTTAATATCATTAAATCTTCAGTTAATTTGTTTATATAATCCCTCTTTACATTACAAACTCCCCAGTTGCGTAAGGTTTTCCGTTTTTTTTTTTGTCTTTTTGTCTCTTTCAAGAATAAACTGAATATACGCTTTTTTCTCACGTTTAATAACATCTTTAACATAGTTTCTTAACGTAACATAATATATTCTGCTAGTCTCTGATTTATTTTTTGGATATTTTAAATGAGCTTTATTTTTTGTTGAATCATCTTTTTTAAGTTGTATGTAATATATTACTGGTAATTTCGTTTCGGTTGAATTATACATGGTGAGGCATGTACATAAAAAAAAACCACTAACCTCTGAACCTGTTGAACATAAAACGGATAGAGATTTTTTTTTTAGTGTTCTCCAAACACTGACATGTGGAGCACCTAAAGCATGACCCACTCTTCTTGTGCTTATTTTTTGATTATTTGCAATAATATTTAGTATATTCTCTTCTACGGCTAAAGGTTGCCTTACTTGATGCTCATTTAAGGTGTTTCCTGGATACCGACTATGATTTTTTAAAATAACTGACAACTCTAGCAAAAGTTTTATGATCAGGAATTTGGCGTCCAGGAAATCTTCTTTGATATTCTCCAACAGCAGCCCGTTCATTACCATCACAAAATCAATACACATAGATTATATCCGCATATTCACCATTTGACAATTGATAAGGCATATTATGTACTTTGTAATGTGAGTAATAATATTAACACAAATAACAAATATTTTAGGATAATAAAATGCAAGTATGTCGAACCAGCAAATATGAAGTGTCAAATATTAAAATTTTCAGCATTGCCTACTTGACGACAAAACAGCTATATTATAAAAGCATTTCTTAAGTTTTAGTAAATGGATTATTCGGAATCGAAAAATTCTTAACAGATGTCTGTTTACAGATGAGGCACAATTTAGAAGAGATGGGTGTTTATAGTTTAAGAAATTCACGTTTGGACAGAAAAGAATCCACATGCTATAAGACAGAATAAATCCCAACAACGATTTGCTGTTAATATGTATGTATTTGGGGCGGTGTTTTCAACAATCATTTGATTGGGTCACATATCCTCCCTGATAGATTATCAGGTGAACTACCTTGTTTTTAAAATTATTTTACAATAGTTCACTTATCCAGTCTAGAAGTCTAAGAATTGTCATTGTTGCAAGTTAAATTTTTTGTTAATTAAACCCTGAAATAAATATTCAAGTTCCAACTGCTCTATTCAATTTTTTTCGCTCTTTTCGAATATCGAAACATATCTACAAAATTTTGTCATACATTGATTTTGACATACAACATGTCAGTTTTTTATTAAGCCGATCCTGGATTTCTATTTTGGTTTATTAAGAAGTTCCATCAACTAAAATAAGTGAAACATATATTCTAAGTATAAACGGATTATACAGGGTGGTTCAATATTTATGACGAAAGAAAGATTTGGGGAAAATTAATGAAACATCCTGTATCTCAGTAAGGAAGGACGATGGATGCATTAATGCCGGGTAATTTGGAACCGCCGAAGTGCCCTCTATTTACAAGTAACGTATGCTCCTTTAACTTAGAAACACTATGTATAATGACCTTTTATTACTCTCTCCCATTTTCAAACAGAGTATATTTGATTTGATAAATAGGTACAGCAATGCTGAGCAATTATGGGATCAAATAGATTATTTTCTAAAACGTGGCTTCTATAACCGATCTGTTACGTTAGGACAAGATAATAATTAATTCCACATAATATACTCATTTAAGGACTACGCTCACGCCGATGAGAATTACATTCAGCATTATTCAGAAGACAACATGTATACTAGGAAAATTGCGTTACTGGCAGATTATTCATCATTGGCTATTTTGTGTACGCCTTAACAAACATAAAAAAATCTGATTAATTCATAATATATAAATTATTAACGGAGGTTTACATTAATTACTACATATTTCAGAAATATTTATAAAGTTTATCACAATTTTAATTATTAAATGAAAAAAATTATTCAGGTATCTTTAAAAACAGGCGGTAAAACGTTGCAAAATATTTTCTTTGTTTTAAACAATAATTACTAATAATAAGTTAAATTTCTGACCACGTTCCCGTGCACTTTTATGGACAGACACTGATTATAATAATTCATAATTTTTATAATAATAATTTTAATGACATCGTTTCGCTGACGTACTTGTACATACATATATTTTTTTATTTTAATTTTTCCAGGTACATCCATAAAAGTGTGTTGTTTATCGTGATAAATAGGAATAATGCGTAATATTTTTTAATTAAAATTACGAGAATGCACGGTGCATAACTATATATATCTATATATAAAATCCATTTTTATTACGTACTGTTTCCTGTATATAATCATAATAAAGCTTTGGCCGGCATACAAATTAGAAACTAAACGGATTATCACTTCTGTAAAAGGAAGTATCCTGATTAATGGGGGCACCAATTGTTTCTGTCATTTTCCTGCAAACAAATTAGGGACTTCCCATGCGAGCATTCAAAGTCAACGTCTGTGCTTATGAATATTACCCCTTATACTCAAATTACAGGTCAACGCACGTAGAATTGTAATTTGATTTTGAGACTGCTACAAAATAAATAACTTCTACTTTCTCAATTAAAAAGGCGCTATCCTACTTAAAAACATACTACGTCCCTCATGCGTTACAATAATAGTTAGGTATATTAGTTATTGTTATTTTTACATTAATTTCGACGGTATGTCGGCTAGGAAAAAGCGTAGGTATATAAAGGAGCCTGCATAGATTGTATATAAAAATAGCTATCGGTGAATTTTGTTAAAATTTTAGTAGGATGTAGTATTCGGCCCTTAAGGTCTATTCTGTAAGGCAAAAGTTAAAATTTAAAGGAACTTTAAAATTTTAACCATCCTAAATGTGGTTTGGTATTCTGTAAAACATTTTTTTGTTGAAATCTTTAACCTGCTCCAGTAAATTCATCAGTTAAAACATTATTTTTAGCGATACGTGAACAATACCCCTTAAAATTTAATTTTGATGGTTTATTGCATCTTTTAATAGTTGACAGCGCAGAAAATGAATTACAAAGGTAAGTCAAGGAAATACATATATCCCATTTCTAATAAATATTTCAGTAATAGACAAAGGTTTTAATAGTATATGAGAACATAACCGCACTTTGCGACTGCTTTCAAAAAAAATATATAAACACATATACAAATATATCTATATTTTTGTTATGGGCGTATAACAAAGATATTTTTTATTCATATTATTTTACAGTAGAGAATTTCGAATCCGGCAATGAGAATTACGAGACATGAGTAATCCCTTTAATAACCCAAAAGAGATGTTCCTTAAACTGTTCAGACTCGATAAATATTGCTACCAAGAACTGATAAACAGTATAGGGCCCTATATGAATCAACCACATAGCCAAACAAGAATACAAACACATCTGCGAATTTTGGCGGGATTGTACTTTTTTTTATCAAAGGAGTTACCAGATAGCTACTGGTCATGGATATTCAATTGCCCAGAGTCAACCAGCTGTCAGTAGGTGCATAGCTGAAGTTTTTGATGTTATAACCGAACGTCTTCTTATTACTTGGATTAAATTTACAAGTTCAATTGAAGCCAGACAGTCCGCAAAATGGGGATTAGCGGAAATAACTGCATCATTCTCTCACCTTATTGGTGCAGTAGATGGTACATAAATACGAATAATAGCTAGCACCAAGTATAAATCATCCAATAAATCTTGGACAACCTTACTATTGCCGGACGGATTTTTATGCCATTAATACTCAAATTATTAGAGATTTTGTGAATGATACGGCTATCTGGATGACGTCTATAAATTTTCTTTGCCAACTGGTTCCAAAACTTCAAAATGAGTCTTCGTGTTCATCAATTCCGGCTTCTGGTACAGAAATGCCTTCAATGACTATTTTCGCAGACACTACTACAATTCGCTCTTCTAGGGCCATCAGATATTTGTATTTCTTTGTTGGGCCCCTACCTGTGCCCACTTCGTAGTAGTGCAGTACTCTGGTCTTCTTTCGAATGTTGGTCAATAATTCATTAAAAGTCTGCAAATCATTACAAACTATTTTGTTTTTTAAACAAATTTGTGTCGAGTTAGGTAATATGCTCAATTCCAAAAATGATTACGTCCGCACTTACCTCTCTCCACTGTTTTGCTCGTTTGCTGGCACCCTCAATTCAAGTTTATCTTTATTTAAAAAAAACTTGTTTTTCTCTATATAATTGATCATATATCTTTTTTATACTTTTGTCACCCTTGGGCCCCGAGATTTTTTGGCTCGTATTTTGCATCACAAAACACAAAAGACAAATAAAAAAACGAACACAAGATGACAATAACTCATTGGCTGCTGAAATGGTTATTACTCTCGGCGATTTGAGTGCATTTGCAACTACAGCTGGGTCTATTACGCCTACTTATACGGATATGCATGACTATTTTAGAGGCTTCCTCTAAATTTTATTTTATAACGGTCGGGTTAAATTTGAAGTTGTAGAATATGAAAAAAGGTTAAAGACATAAATTTAACGCCCTGTTAAATTATAACTTTTACCTTACAGAATAGACCTTAATATAAGGTCTATTCTGTAAGGTAAAAGTTAGAATTTAAAGGAACTTTAAAATTTTAACCATCCTAAATGTGGTTTGGTATTCTGCAACAGAGAAAGTTAAAATTTAACGGGGTGTTAAAATTTTAACCAAGCTGATTGTGGTTTGGTATTCTGTAAAACTTCTTTTGTTGAATTCTTTAACCTGCTCCAGGAAATTCATCAGTTAAAACATTATTTTTAGCGATAGGTGAATAGTACCCCTTAAAATTTAATTTTGATGGTTTATTACATCTTTTAATAGTTGACAGCGCAGAAAATGAATTACAAAGGTAAGTCAAGGAAATACATATGCATAGCTGAAGTTTTTGATGTTATAACCGAACGTCTTCTGATTACTTGGATTAAATTTACAGTTTCAATTGAAGCCAGACAAGCCGCAAAACGGGGATTAGCGGCAATAACTGTATCATTCTCCCACCTTATTGGTTCAGTAGATGGTACATAAATACGAATAATAGCGTCAAGTGCAAATCATCCAATAAATCTTGGACAACCTTACTATTGCCGGAAGAATCTGTATGCCATTAATACTCAAATTATTAGAGATTCTGTGAATGATACGACTATCTGGATGACGTCTATAAATTTTCTTTGCCAACTGGTTCCAAAACTTCAAAATGAATCTTCCTGTTCATCAATTCCGGCTTCTGGTACAGAAATGCCTTCAATGATTATTTTCGCAGACATCACTACAATTCGCTCTTCTAGGGCTATATTTCTTTGTTGGGCCCCCACCTGTGCCCACCTCCTAGTAGTGCAGTACTCTGGCCTTTTTTCGAATGTTGGTCAATAATTCATTAAAAGTCTGCAAATCATTACAAACTATTTTGTTTTTTAAACAAATTTGTGTCGAGTTAGGTAATTATGCTCAAGTCCAAAAATGATTACGTCCGCAATACCTCTCTCCACTGTTTTGCTCGTTTGTTGGCATCCTCAAGTCTATTTAGCTTGTCCGCCAAAAAGCAACAACAAACTTCATACTTGGCGGTGTTAGTTTATCTTTATTTAAAAAAAAATTTGTTTTTCTCTATATAATTGATCATATTTTTTTTTATACTTTTGTCACTCTTGGGCCCCGCGGTTTTTTGACTCGTATTTTGCATCACAAAACACAAAAGACAAATAAAAAAACGACGACAAGATGACAGTAACTCATTGACAATTGACGGCTGCTGAAATGATTATTACTCTCGGATTTGAGTGCATTTGCAACTACAGCTGGGTCTATTACGCCTACTTAAACGGATATGCACGACTATTTTAGAGGCTTCCTCTAAATTTAATTTTTTAACGATCGGGTTAAATTTGAAGTTGTAGAATATGAAAAAAGGTTAAAGACATAAATTTAACACCTTGTTAAATTATAACTTTTACCTTACAGAATAGACCTTAATAAGGTCTATTCTGTAAGGTAAAAGTTATAATAATAAGGTCTATTCTGTAGGGCAAAAGTTAAAATTTAAAGGGACTTTAAAATTTGAACTATCCTAAATGTGGTTTGGTATTCTGCAACAGAGAAAGTTAAACGGGGGTGTTAAAATTTTAACCACGCTGATTGTGGTTTGGTATTCTGTAAAACATTTTTTTGTTGAAATCTTTAACCTGCTCCAATAAATTGGCCAGTTAAAACATTATTTTTAGCGATGGGTGAACAGTACCCCTAAAAATTTAATTTTGATGGTTTATTACATCTTTTAATAGTTGACAGCGCAGAGATTGAATTACAAAAGTAAGTCCCATTTCTAATAAACATTTCAGTAATAGACAAAGATTTTAATAGTATATATGAGAACATAACCTCACTTTGCGAAATGGACTGCTTTCACAAAAAAACATATAAACACTTACATATACACCTATAACTAAATCTATATTTTTTTCTTATGGGCATATAACCAAGATATTTTTTATTAATATTATTTTACAGTAGAGAAGTTCGAATCCGGCAATGAGAATTACGAGACATGAGTAATCCCTTTAATAACCCAAAACAGATGTTCCTTAAACTGTTCAGACACGATAAATATTGCTACCAAGAACTGATAAATAGTATAGGCCTTATATGAATCAATCACATAGACAAACAAGAATACAAACACATCTGAAAATTTTGGCGGGATTGTGCTTTTTTGATCAAGGGAGTTACCAGATAGCTACTGGTCATGGATATTCAATTGCCCAGAGTCAACCAACTGTCAGTAGTTGCTTAGCTGAAGTTTCTGATGTTATAACTGAACGTCTTCTTATTACTTGGATTAAATTTCCAATTTCAATTAATGCCAGACAAGCCGCAAAACGGAAATTTGCGGAAATAACTGCATCATTCCCTCACCTTACTACACTATTGTGTAGTAGATGGTACATAAATACGAGTAATAGCACCAAGTGCACAAAATGACAATAACTCATTGACAATTGGCGGCTGCTGAAATGATTTTAAACTTACTCTCGGTGATTCGAGTACATTTGCAACTACAGCTGGGTCTATTACGCCTACTTATACGTATATGCACGACTATTTTAGAGGCTTCCCCTAAATTTTATTTTTTAACGGTCGGGTTAAATTTGAAGTTGTAGAATATGAAAAAAGGTTAAAAACATATATTTAACGCCCTGTTAAATTATAACTTTTACCTTACAGAATAGACCTTAATGGGGAACAATCCAAGCCAGTTCCTAGTATATCCAATAGATGACGCCATGCGTACTCGGTTTAATGTCATTCTCAATTTGACATTAAACAACAATTTAAAAGTTATATTATAACTTTTAATTTGTTTAAATTTCCCGATTTCTGAGAGCTTCCCAAACTTTTATTCGTAGAAATGAGCCAAATTGAAAAAGAGAATGAGGATCAATCCAAGCCAGTTCCTAATATATCCAATAGATAAGGCCATGCGTACTGGGTTTAATTTCATTCTCAACTTGTATCATATATAACCTTTAAATAGTTTAAGTTTCCCGAATCCTCTTTGTTCCCGATTTCTGAGAGTTTCCCAATCGTAGAAATGAGCCAAATTGATAAAAGGATTCCGGTAGTTGGTCATTAAATCGTTTAAAAGTGGAGCTGAGAAAAAGAAGTGCTAGAGTTCATCGAAAGTTGAAAGGTATATAATTACATTTATGAACTTGTTGAATTTTTTGGGTATAAATCCTCTTTTATTCTAGATTAATCAATCATGACAATATTCTAGTTAGTACACTTGAAGTAGAGCACTTTGGTACACAGCAACAAGTTTTCATTTTGTTTATTCAGACATATTTTTTCGTATTGACATTAACTGACAAACAACCCAGTACAGCCGGTGCACTCTGGCGGATAAAATAAAAGAGAATGTTCCCCATTGATCAAAGCTTTCTTAGATCCAACTTCGAAAAAATTGACAGTTTTCAAGAAAATCTGATAGAAATCGGTTTACACATGTAGGTTAATAGTATCAAGGAACTTTTTTCTGTAATTAACTTATAATAAACACTTTCATCTTGATCACTCAATCGTTTAGTGATAAACAACAATGTAGTGGGGTGACTTAGGGAAAATTTTGTGACCTGCTGGATTAAATCGGCAGATTTTGCATACTTCTTATGTACCCTCAGTACAAACAATTTGTGGTGGATACCGGATTTTCAGGTCCGTCACTTTGAAATACGACACCATCTTTGTTTTCGATAAGGGTTTTTAACTTTTCTTTAAAAAAATGCTGCATATCACCCAAATGGTTGGGTTTCCGGTAAAACATGATATTATATACGTTTTATTAACAATTAAATTTGCTACAATATGAGCCCAATACCGACTTAGTAGGTTGAATATTTTGTGAGGTAGGGGTTTTCAAATTTCGAATTCTTTATAAATTTTCGACTTCTATTAAAAAATCACCAGTTACCTAGTATATATTTCGGTGAACCAAAGTCTAAAAGATATTGAGAAAATATATCTTGAAAAAGATATCTATGGATCGATAATCAACTTAAAAAGACTGTCCAAGAATAGACATATGGGACAAAAAAAAACGTCTTCTTGGTGTTTTTTTTTTTAATTAAATATTCTATCTGGGCGCATTTTAACCGTTGAAGTGGTTACTTTAAAATTGTCCATATATGTTGATGATTTGTTTTTCATGAAACCGTTTAAAATTGAGAAAAATGACTTCGAATCACGAATTTTTCAATATATTTTATTATTTTACATTTTTTAAATTGTTTGTGTAATAATGGATTTAATTTCATTGATAGAATTTACTTCAATGTAATATTACTAAAGTTGAATAAAGAAAGTGGGGGAAATCATTCTGAAACATAAGTAATTTGAATAAATAATTATTAAGTAAGACAATTAATTTATTGATATTTTTTACAAATTCTAACTTGCTTTGTCTTCAGAAAAATATTGTTTTGTAATTTTTTTTATAAAAATAAAAAATGTATGAAAAATCATAAAATTCGGATCTTCGAAATTATCGACGTCTTTGAGTTATTTTCGAGACTTTCAATATCGAAACTCTTTGCTGGCTCTACATAGATAATCTCTTCCGAATCACTTGTCTTCAAATATTTCTTTATCTTTGAGCAGTTTTCATGACAATTACTGCATAAATTGGTACGTTTTAAACCGTGTTTTCGGCAGCCACGTCTTTGTTTATTACTATCACTTTCACAGCTTAAGCTAATACTTTTTAATAATTGCTTAGTATTTTTGTTATCGGGCTCATTGCCCAAATAACCAAGCCAAATTTTCAATTGGTAATGGTGTTGTGCAGCTGCTCACTCAGTTGGGGGAAGTTTTTTCAATTCAAAAGTAGATTTGTTAGTTGCCAGTTGGTAATGTTCAAATCTTAATTGATTTAACGACATATAAATTTGTTTACTTTTGTAAATACCAGCTAGAAGTTGAGATCCATTTTTTGTAATGATTATTTGGTCTGCATCTTTTTTAAAAAAACTACTAGCGAGGCTTGATAAATTTAAAGGTTTTTTTTATTAGTTTGTTATTTATTTAAAAGTTTCGGGATGGTCTCCACCACTTTCTTCAATTAAATCCATTCAACTTTAGTAACACTACGTTGAAGCAAATTCTGTCATTCAAACTTAATCCATTATTTACATAAATAACAAAAAAAAAAATGAAAAATAATAAAAAATATTGAAAAATTCGTGATTTTTTTGGTTTTTCTCAATTTTAAACGGTTTCATGAAAAATAAATCGTCAACATATATAGACCATTTTAAAACAGACATTTCAACGGTCAATATGAGCCAGGATAGAATATTTAAATAAAAAATAACATCAACAAAGTTTTCCCTGGAAAATTTTGGTTTTTTGTTCGAAAAATGTAAATATTTTGGAAACTATTTCTTTCCCAGATTCAAAAAAAATCATGTTTATTCGATGCAAAAAAGGTATACTTTCATATAATTTCATGTAAATTATTTTTACGAGAGAAAAAAAATAAAAAACCAAAAAATCGGTTTTCCGCAGTTTTCTTGGGAAATGTGAGGTTATATTGAAAAATACTCAGATTTTTTTTATTATCTACAACTTCTGTGAATGATATTTTCCGCTAGGAGGTTACGTTTCGCCGAAAATCGCAAAAAATTACTTTCAACCCCTAGACAGCACCCCCATTTACAATTTCACTTTATCTCGTGTTTAATTTCTGTTCTTTCTCTTAATTATAACCTTAACTAAACTTTCCGGCTGGTCCTTACCTGTTAATATTTTTTTGAGAGTTCAAAATCCGCTTTGGCACCAGCCTAAAAGGAATCTACCCATGTTAAGAAAGAGAAGGGATAAAGGATAAATGTAACAAGCGAAACCACGCTTCCTGAGAACTTTGTAACATTACTTCAAAATTCAGAAAATAAAACCAAACTTTTTACCCTACTGAGTGATGCAGTCGTAGCCCATAACCTACAAGAAGGTAAAGAATTATACATCACGTATGGTAAACGTGTTATTTCTAAAAACAGCATTACCTTCACCCATGTCCGAAACTAATCACGAAGAAGCTGATACGGGAATGTGCGTCCATATATTGAATGCATTACGAGAGGGTGTAACTTACATCCTCATAAGCACTGTTGATACAGATGCGGCTGTAATACTGGTAAGCATATTTTTCAAGCTGCTAACTTACAAACCTAATTTCCAACTCTGAGTTGCGTGTGGTAAGGGTAAACATTTTTGATGTTATCTTATCAATGGCATTTGAAAAGAGTTTGGAGAAAACATGTCGTAAGCATTATCCTTTTTCCCTGCTTTGCGGGCTCAGACACCACATCACAATTTTCTTGTAAAGGAAAAACCGCATGGAAAGCACATCCTTCAGCTACTGAAAGATTTCTCTTTCCCGAAAAACATCCTTTTAAGCCATAAAACAAAGGAATTCAAAATAATCAGAGGACTCACATGTGTTCTGTACGATGGCACCACAGAACTTGGTAGTATTAACATTAACAAGCTCAGAGAGGATCTCTTTGCGCGAGGAACACAAGTGAAGATGACGCACTGTTTACCGCCGACACAGGATTCCAACACTAGCATCTGGCCAAATAGTTTGAAATCGTTCCAAGATGCATTTATTCCAGCCAAATACGAATGGAAAAATAACGGAGAAACTTGGGAACCAATTTGGTTGCCTATACCAGAAGCAAGTAAAAGCTGTAGGGAATTAATCAAGTGTGGCTGTAAAGTCTAAATCCCTCTGCTCTAAAAATTGTTTTTGCAAAAGTGTTGTACTTGCTTGCACAGCCCTTTGTCACTACAAAGATCACTGTAGATGTGAACGATTCATCTTTTGGAGTCTGAAGGACTTTATACATATATTTCAGGAGTGAATGTTAACGTTCACAAAAATTAGGGTTCAAGATGACTGTTTCAGACGAAGAATAATATGAAAATTTATACTTACTGTTCGTTTTTGCTTAACTGCTGTTCTAATGGTATCTATTGGACGTACCACACTTTCTTAAAATTATACCTGAAAGGGAATTTTGTTAGAAAACACAATTAAAAGACAATATAAAGTTCAAAACATATACGGATTTTGTTACAACGTCGAAAAGTATAATAATAATAATAATAATAATAATAATAATAATAATAATAATAATAATAATAATAATAAGCAGGAAGGGCTGACTTCCATCTATCAAGCCTTTGGTGAGTAGCGCCACCACTTACTCCAGCTGGGGTGCAAAACCGAACCGGCAGCCCTAGTGCACCCGGGAGGGGAAAGCGTCTTCCCCTCTGGTGTCGGTCGTGGGTCTGCTGGGCTAACCACCCACAGACCCTAAACTTTGGTTCCGGCAGGCCGAAGACAGGGCCCCCACGATCGACCCCGTGCGGATAGGGGTCAAGGGCAAGGTGGTGGGGCCCAACCGGACGGACCGCCCGTTGACGAAATTGGCAATGTCCAAGGACGCTTTGAGTGGACAGATGAACTGAGGGATGAACTTCTGCATTGCTATGAAAGCAGTGAGCCCGCGCGGAGGGGATACATGGCGCGGATGCATGCTCTGTGGTGTGAGAGGCTACCAGAGCATAGCGCCTTCACGCCACAAAATCTGCGTGACTATGTATCCCACCTTCGTAGTAGGGGCTACGTGAGGGCTGCTCCTGGACCGGTGAATGAGGTGGCCGAAGAGCCGCCACAATCACCGGTTGAGGACGTAGCACTCCTCGTTCCGCCAATACCAGAGGGCCTCAGTACCAGAAGGGGGTTACACCATCTGAAAACCCCCGGGCCACAAGACCTGGCCAGAGTGGACGCTGAACTTCGTACAGCGCTACCAGAAGAGGCTGACATCTGGCACATAAATTGTGCCGTGTATGCCGCTGCTCAACGCTCTTCTCAGGTGGAGAGGCGAAATACCTCTTCCCCACAGGAGAGAGCGCAGCGGCGCATACAAAAGATGGAAGCCAAGATCCGGTCGGCGAGGCAACACGCATCCCGTATCCAATGTGTGATGGACTATATGGCGGCCAACAGGCCGTTCACGCCTAAAGTGCGTCGATTAGCCGCCAACCTAAGACGCGTCCATCACACACTCAATGAGGCAGTGCTGCAAACCATCAAACAGCACTGTCTCGACAGGATACGGATGCTAGTGACTTGTAAAAAATCACTAGTGAGGCGGGCGAGAGGGCTTGCGGAAAATAAACTGTTCCGCGAGAAGCCCTCGCGCCTTTTCCAACCGCCTCCGCGTGTTGTAGACAATCCGCCGACTGCAGATCAGGTGGAGAACTTCTGGAAAACGCTATACGAGGAGAGGCTTCCACTCAACCGAGATTCTCCTGCCCTTGCACACTTTGAAGCCTTTTGTCAAAGGCTTCAGCAACCACTGGAAGTGTGCGAACCAATAACCCCAGAAGAGGTTCGTAGGGCTCTTGAGGGCTCTAAGAACTTTGCTGCTCCAGGTCCCGATGGGATAAATAACTTTTGGTGGAAAAAGTTATCGAGCACCCACCACCATTTGGCCAGAATTTTTAATTCCTGGCTAAATGGGGAGCAGCAAATCCCTTCTTGGGTTGTTGAGGGGCGGACAGTGCTGATCCCCAAGAACGGAGATTTGTCCAACCCAAAGAACTACAGACCGATAACCTGTCTAAACGCATGTTACAAGGTGTTTACACGCATTTTGTACATGCGGGTGCTCCGCGCAGTCGAACCGGTTTACGAACGGATATATGAGCAACGAGGGTCGAAGAGAGGTGTCGCTGGCTGCAAGGAGAACCTGCTGATCGATAGATGTATCACGCAGGACTCCATGCAGTATAAGCGGAACCTCTCTATGGCCTGGATCGACTACCGCAAGGCATTCGACATGACATCGCATGAGCTCATTGTTCACTTGCTCCGATGTCTTGTGGTACCCGGTCCCGTAGTGAGATGTATTGAAGAACTGATGCCGCTCTGGAGGACTCGCTTTACCATAACATCGGGTAACGATAGAGTCCAAACAGAGTCGGTAACATTCAGAAGAGGAGTATTTCAGGGAGATTCCCTCAGCCCCCTTCTGTTTTGCATCTCACTACTGCCATTATCCGTCTCGCTCCGGAAAACCCGTGGCTACAACTGCGGTACCCCCGGCGACAGGAGGCATAAGGTCACCCATCTATTTTATATGGATGACCTTAAACTTTATGCCTCTGGAGAGAGGGATCTCCAACAGTCCCTTAGGGTGGTACAGGAGTATACGCAGGCTGTCGGTATGCAGTTCGGGTTGGACAAATGCGCACTGATCCATCTCAAGAGAGGACGATGCGATGACTATGGAGAGGACGCGCAGCTCGTGGACGGAAGCATCTTACACCATCTAGATGCCGGAGAGTCGTACACTTACTTGGGTGTCGAGCAACGCTCCACCCAAGAAGTGAGTGTAGTGAAAAACGCTCTCCGCGGCAAGTATCAGCACCTACTCCGACAGATCTGGTCTTCAGAACTGTCGGGGAAGAACAAGGTGTCTGCTACAAATATGCTTGCCGTTCCGATCCTTCTCTACTCTTTCGGAGTAGTGAAGTGGACTAGAGAAGAGCTGCGTCAACTCGATGTAGTAACCCGCAAGAAGATGCATCTCAATAGGAGCTTGCATCCTAAATCGTCCGTTCCACGGTTATATCTCCCACGACATCGGGGAGGCCGTGGACTCTTGAGCTTGGAGAGTCTCCATAGCAGGATGGTTCTGGAGGGAGCATGTAAGGTCATCAGGAGTTCGGATCCCCTCCTCTGCATGGTCCGAGACCATGAAAATGCAGAGGTAGGAGCTTTTCTCTTTAAGGCAGCACGCAGAGCAGCCGATGAACTTGGTCTCATCTTCGACGTCGAGCGGGTAAACCCCGACTCTGTCACCGAGTTGGAACCCGTTCGACTAAAAGCCCACATTAGAGCTGCAGAACACAACATCCTTCTGCAGCTCCATAAGGATAAGCCATTGCACGGGATCTTCTATAAAAATATAGAAGACCTCGGCTTATCCGAAAGGCTGACCTTCGCCTTCTTAAGGTCAGCTGGGCTGAAGTCTGAGACCGAGGGATTCATAATGGCTTGCCAGGATGGTGTATTTAACACTCTCGTCTATCGACGTCGTGTCATGGGTATGGAGGTCCCTGATGTCAGCTGCAGGGCCTGCCGCAGGGCGCCGGAGACTGTAATGCACTTACTGTCGGCTTGCCCGACTTACGCAGTCTCGGCCTATATTCATAGACACAACGCAGCATTACGAGTGCTTTACTATCATCTAAGGCACTCGTATGGGATAGACGAAACACCAGTGCTGCCTTACGTTCCGGGGGATATTGAGTCCGTTGTGGGGAATGGGAAGTGCCTAATTTATTGGAACTACTCGTTTCCCACCGTCAGGCAAATACAAGCCAACAAGCCTGACATAGTACTCCTCGACCACCAACTCAAGACAATGTATGTCGTGGAATTCTCAGCTCCCGCTGAGAGCAACATTGTCTTGAAAGAGGAGGAAAAACGGACAAAATATCGAGATTTGCTCTTCGAACTCCGCAGGCTTTATCCAGGCCATTCTGTTAAAATAGTGGTACTGATTATAGGAGCCCTCGGTGGAATGAGACAGACGCTGCTTTCAGAACTAAAGATCATACCGGCATGCCGAGATTCGGCAGAGATCTTAGCCGGCAGAATGCAGAAGGCTGTCATCCTCGGTTCATTACGTCTACTCAGGGCACACGATTCGCAGACCCGGTAGTCACTCACCCCACGGGCGTGGGGAGTGGCTATTGGTATTACCAGCTCCCCTCTGTGAGGGTCGGAGCCACAGAGTAGGGTGACTGGTTTTTTGTAAAAAAAAAAAAAAAAAAAAAAAAAAAAAAAAAAAAAAAAAAATAATAATAATAATAATGTGCAAAACGGTGCAAAACTGAACCGGCAGCCCTAGTGCACCCGGGAGGGGAAAGCGTCTTCCCCTCTGGTGTCGGTCGTGGGTCTGCTGGGCTAACCACCCACAGACCCTAAACTTTGGTTCCGGCAGGCCGAAGACAGGGCCCCCACGATCGACCCCGTGCGGATAGGGGTCAAGGGCAAGGTGGTGGGGCCCAACCGGACGGACCGCCCGTTGACGAAATTGGCAATGTCCAAGGACGCTTTGAGTGGACAGATGAACTGAGGGATGAACTTCTGCATTGCTATGAAAGCAGTGAGCCCGCGCGGAGGGGATACATGGCGCGGATGCATGCTCTGTGGTGTGAGAGGCTACCAGAGCATAGCGCCTTCACGCCACAAAATCTGCGTGACTATGTATCCCACCTTCGTAGTAGGGGCTACGTGAGGGCTGCTCCTGGACCGGTGAATGAGGTGGCCGAAGAGCCGCCACAATCACCGGTTGAGGACGTAGCACTCCTCGTTCCGCCAATACCAGAGGGCCTCAGTACCAGAAGGGGGTTACACCATCTGAAAACCCCCGGGCCACAAGACCTGGCCAGAGTGGACGCTGAACTTCGTACAGCGCTACCAGAAGAGGCTGACATCTGGCACATAAATTGTGCCGTGTATGCCGCTGCTCAACGCTCTTCTCAGGTGGAGAGGCGAAATACCTCTTCCCCACAGGAGAGAGCGCAGCGGCGCATACAAAAGATGGAAGCCAAGATCCGGTCGGCGAGGCAACACGCATCCCGTATCCAATGTGTGATGGACTATATGGCGGCCAACAGGCCGTTCACGCCTAAAGTGCGTCGATTAGCCGCCAACCTAAGACGCGTCCATCACACACTCAATGAGGCAGTGCTGCAAACCATCAAACAGCACTGTCTCGACAGGATACGGATGCTAGTGACTTGTAAAAAATCACTAGTGAGGCGGGCGAGAGGGCTTGCGGAAAATAAACTGTTCCGCGAGAAGCCCTCGCGCCTTTTCCAACCGCCTCCGCGTGTTGTAGACAATCCGCCGACTGCAGATCAGGTGGAGAACTTCTGGAAAACGCTATACGAGGAGAGGCTTCCACTCAACCGAGATTCTCCTGCCCTTGCACACTTTGAAGCCTTTTGTCAAAGGCTTCAGCAACCACAGGAAGTGTGCGAACCAATAACCCCAGAAGAGGTTCGTAGGGCTCTTGAGGGCTCTAAGAACTTTGCTGCTCCAGGTCCCGATGGGATAAATAACTTTTGGTGGAAAAAGTTATCGAGCACCCACCACCATTTGGCCAGAATTTTTAATTCCTGGCTAAATGGGGAGCAGCAAATCCCTTCTTGGGTTGTTGAGGGGCGGACAGTGCTGATCCCCAAGAACGGAGATTTGTCCAACCCAAAGAACTACAGACCGATAACCTGTCTAAACGCATGTTACAAGGTGTTTACACGCATTTTGTACATGCGGGTGCTCCGCGCAGTCGAACCGGTTTACGAACGGATATATGAGCAACGAGGGTCGAAGAGAGGTGTCGCTGGCTGCAAGGAGAACCTGTTGATTGACAGATGTGTCACGCAGGACTCCATGCAGTATAAGCGGAACCTCTCTATGGCCTGGATCGACTACCGCAAGGCATTCGACATGACATCGCATGAGCTCATTGTTCACTTGCTCCGATGTCTTGTGGTACCCGGTCCCGTAGTGAGATGTATTGAAGAACTGATGCCGCTCTGGAGGACTCGCTTTACCATAACATCGGGTAACGATAGAGTCCAAACAGAGTCGGTAATATTCAGAAGAGGAGTATTTCAGGGAGATTCCCTCAGCCCCCTTCTGTTTTGCATCTCACTACTGCCATTATCCGTCTCGCTCCGGAAAACCCGTGGCTACAACTGCGGTACCCCCGGCGACAGGAGGCATAAGGTCACCCATCTATTTTATATGGATGACCTTAAACTTTATGCCTCTGGAGAGAGGGATCTCCAACAGTCCCTTAGGGTGGTACAGGAGTATACGCAGGCTGTCGGTATGCAGTTCGGGTTGGACAAATGCGCACTGATCCATCTCAAGAGAGGACGATGCGGTGACTATGGAGAGGACGCGCAGCTCGTGGACGGAAGCATCTTACACCATCTAGATGCCGGAGAGTCGTACACTTACTTGGGTGTCGAGCAACGCTCCACCCAAGAAGTGAGTGTAGTGAAAAACGCTCTCCGCGGCAAGTATCAGCACCTACTCCGACAGATCTGGTCTTCAGAACTGTCGGGGAAGAACAAGGTGTCTGCTACAAATATGCTTGCCGTTCCGATCCTTCTCTACTCTTTCGGAGTAGTGAAGTGGACTAGAGAAGAGCTGCGTCAACTCGATGTAGTAACCCGCAAGAAGATGCATCTCAATAGGAGCTTGCATCCTAAATCGTCCGTTCCACGGTTATATCTCCCACGACATCGGGGAGGCCGTGGACTCTTGAGCTTGGAGAGTCTCCATAGCAGGATGGTTCTGGAGGGAGCATGTAAGGTCATCAGGAGTTCGGATCCCCTCCTCTGCATGGTCCGAGACCATGAAAATGCAGAGGTAGGAGCTTTTCTCTTTAAGGCAGCACGGAGAGCAGCCGATGAACTTGGTCTCATCTTCGACGTCGAGCGGGTAAACCCCGACTCTGTCACCGAGTTGGAACCCGTTCGACTAAAAGCCCACATTAGAGCTGCAGAACACAACATCCTTCTGCAGCTCCATAAGGATAAGCCATTGCACGGGATCTTCTATAAAAATATAGAAGACCTCGGCTTATCCGAAAGGCTGACCTTCGCCTTCTTAAGGTCAGCTGGGCTGAAGTCTGAGACCGAGGGATTCATAATGGCTTGCCAGGATGGTGTATTTAACACTCTCGTCTATCGACGTCGTGTCATGGGTATGGAGGTCCCTGATGTCAGCTGCAGGGCCTGCCGCAGGGCGCCGGAGACTGTAATGCACTTACTGTCGGCTTGCCCGACATACGCAGTCTCGGCCTATATTCATAGACACAACGCAGCATTACGAGTGCTTTACTATCATCTAAGGCACTCGTATGGGATAGACGAAACACCAGTGCTGCCTTACGTTCCGGGGGATATTGAGTCCGTTGTGGGGAATGAGAAGTGCCTAATTTATTGGAACTACTCGTTTCCCACCGTCAGGCAAATACAAGCCAACAAGCCTGACATAGTACTCCTCGACCACCAACTCAAGACAATGTATGTCGTGGAATTCTCAGCTCCCGCTGAGAGCAACATTGTCTTGAAAGAGGAGGAAAAACGGACAAAATATCGAGATTTGCTCTTCGAACTCCGCAGGCTTTATCCAGGCCATTCTGTTAAAATAGTGGTACTGATTATAGGAGCCCTCGGTGGAATGAGACAGACGCTGCTTTCAGAACTAAAGATCATACCGGCATGCCGAGATTCGGCAGAGATCTTAGCCGGCAGAATGCAGAAAGCTGTCATCCTCGGTTCATTACGTCTACTCAGGGCACACGATTCGCGGACCCGGTAGTCACTCACCCCACGGGCGTGGGGAGTGGCTATTGGTATTACCAGCTCCCCTCTGTGAGGGTCGGAGCCACAGAGTAGGGTGACTGGTTTTTTGTAAAAAAAAAAAAAAAAAAAAAAAAAAATAAATAATAATAATAATAATAATGATTCGTGGACGGAAGCATCTTACACCATCTAGATGCCGGAGAGTCGTACACTTACTTGGGTGTCGAGCAACGCTCCACCCAAGAAGTGAGTGTAGTGAAAAACGCTCTCCGCGGCAAGTATCAGCACCTACTCCGACAGATCTGGTCTTCAGAACTGTCGGGGAAGAACAAGGTGTCTGCTACAAATATGCTTGCCGTTCCGATCCTTCTCTACTCTTTCGGAGTAGTGAAGTGGACTAGAGAAGAGCTGCGTCAACTCGATGTAGTAACCCGCAAGAAGATGCATCTCAATAGGAGCTTGCATCCTAAATCGTCCGTTCCACGGTTATATCTCCCACGACATCGGGGAGGCCGTGGACTCTTAAGCTTGGAGAGTCTCCATAGCAGGATGGTTCTGGAGGGAGCATGTAAGGTCATCAGGAGTTCGGATCCCCTCCTCTGCATGGTCCGAGACCATGAAAATGCAGAGGTAGGAGCTTTTCTCTTTAAGGCAGCACGGAGAGCAGCCGATGAACTTGGTCTCATCTTCGACGTCGAGCGGGTAAACCCCGACTCTGTCACCGAGTTGGAACCCGTTCGACTAAAAGCCCACATTAGAGCTGCAGAACACAACATCCTTCTGCAGCTCCATAAGGATAAGCCATTGCACGGAATCTTCTATAAAAATATAGAAGACCTCGGCTTATCCGAAAGGCTGACCTTCGCCTTCTTAAGGTCAGCTGGGCTGAAGTCTGAGACCGAGGGATTCATAATGGCTTGCCAGGATGGTGTATTTAACACTCTCGTCTATCGACGTCGTGTCATGGGTATGGAGGTCCCTGATGTCAGCTGCAGGGCCTGCCGCAGGGCGCCGGAGACTGTAATGCACTTACTGTCGGCTTGCCCGACATACGCAGTCTCGGCCTATATTCATAGACACAACGCAGCATTACGAGTGCTTTACTATCATCTAAGGCACTCGTATGGGATAGACGAAACACCAGTGCTGCCTTACGTTCCGGGGGATATTGAGTCCGTTGTGGGGAATGAGAAGTGCCTAATTTATTGGAACTACTCGTTTCCCACCGTCAGGCAAATACAAGCCAACAAGCCTGACATAGTACTCCTCGACCACCAACTCAAGACAATGTATGTCATGGAATTCTCAGCTCCCGCTGAGAGCAACATTGTCTTGAAAGAGGAGGAAAAACGGACAAAATATCGAGATTTGCTCTTCGAACTCCGCAGGCTTTATCCAGGCCATTCTGTTAAAATAGTGGTACTGATTATAGGAGCCCTCGGTGGAATGAGACAGACGCTGCTTTCAGAACTAAAGATCATACCGGCATGCCGAGATTCGGCAGAGATCTTAGCCGGCAGAATGCAGAAGGCTGTCATCCTCGGTTCATTACGTCTACTCAGGGCACACGATTCGCGGACCCGGTAGTCACTCACCCCACGGGCGTGGGGAGTGGCTATTGGTATTACCAGCTCCCCTCTGTGAGGGTCGGAGCCACAGAGTAGGGTGACTGGTTTTTTGTAAAAAAAAAAAAAAAAAAAAAAAAAAAAAAAAAAAAAAAAAAAAAAATAATAATAATGATTTATTGATGCTACTATACAAAAGTATTTACACAAGTCAAAAGAAATACAATATAAAAATAAAATTGACATGAATTTATATTAAAAGTAATACAATAAAAAATACACAAAAAAGTGTGCAAACATGCTACATTAGTTTTATATAATAAAAAAGACAACATATATAGTAAAATAGAAATTACAGGTCAAAATTGCTAAAATTATTCTGCAGGTACTCCTCAACACTATAAAAAGCTTTGTTGTTTAAGTAATATTTAATTTTATTCTTAAATTGTGTGAAAGCTAAGTCTTTTACATAATCAGGGAGGACATTGTACATTTTTATGCAGTGATAGCTAGTTCCGTCTCTAGTACGTGAGAGTCTCAGATGGTTATGAGCTATTCTTTCTCTATTTCGAGTATAGTAATTATGTATATCGCAATGTTTAGTATATAAGTTTAGCCTTTGTTTTATAAATATTAGACACTCTAGTATGTACACACATGGTAGGGTAAGTATATTTAATTTTATAAACTGCTCACGGCAACACTCTCTGTAACCTATTTGAGCTATGATTCTGATGAATTTACGTTGTAAGCTAAATGCTTTAGCTGAGTGAGTCGAGTGACCCCAATTTAATATAGCATATGACATGTTTGAATGAAAAAAACTATAGTAAGCTACTATTAAGGTTTTTTGTGGCACACTATTCGCTAGATTCCTTATTAAAAAAAATATTTTTGAAAGCTTCCCTGACAGGTACTCGATGTGTTTTTCCCATGTTAGTATTGGATCAATGTAGACCCCTAAAAATTTTACCGGTTCGCAATCTGAATTACGATTTGGTAAATTACGCAACGTGAGAATTAATGTTTGAGTTTTACTTTCATTTATGCTTAATGCATTTGCTGTAAACCAAACCTTAAAATTTGAATGTGTATTTGATACATCACGTTTAATTACATCTAACGATGGATCTTGAAACAGTTTGGTTGTATCATCTGCGAACAAAATAGAGTCGGCATCCGGGCAACAGTTTGGTAGGTCATTGATGTAGATTAAGAAGAGGATGGGTCCTAAGACAGAACCTTGCGGCACGCCATGCTTTACCAACTGCCGCTCGGATGTGCACCCATTATAGCTCACATATTACAATCTGTCCGAAAGGTAAGACTTAATTAGTGCTATACTATTAGTATCGAAATTGTAGGCTTCTAATTTTTTTAATAAGATTTTGTGGGACACACAATCAAAAGCTTTTGTTAAATCTGGGAATGATGTGTGGGTGTACATGTTTTCTTCAAATCCCTTTAATACTATTTGTGTAAAATTATTTATTGCCAATGAGGTAGATCTATTGTTTCTAAAACCATACTGACATGGGGAAAACAATGTATTACACTCAAAGTACTCTGTGATTTGGATTTTAAAAGTTGCTTCTAAAATTTTTGCAAGTATAGGAACCAGTGAAATGGGTCTGTAGTTACCCATATCATCAATAGATCCCTTTTTAAAGACAGGAATAACTTTTGCAATTTTAAGGCAATTAGGAAATATGTGGTTATTTATACAAATGTTTATTAATTTAGTAAGGGGCACAATAATAATGTTTAATAGAGTTTTGATAATTCTTACAGTTATGTCATATGGATCTTTACTTTTACTATTTTTTAAATTACTTATTATTGATCTTACTTGGTTAAAAGTTACTTTCTTAAATTTGAAATTTCCTGTGGCATAGTTTGCAGCGTTGGTTTTAATATAGTCCATGGGGCTTATGTCTGTTTTGGGTAATGCATTTACTATATCTTCTGCAATACTATACCGAGGGTTTTACCGTGTTCTTTAACATGGGCAACCAAGTTGTCCGTGAACTGTAGTAGATATTTTTATATTATTATAATGACATAATTTTTGTTCTAATTATTGTCTATGTCTCAATATTGTTTAAAACTTTTTCATATCGCACTTTATCATATCTGGTCAAATAAATAATGCAACGATTAGATGCACTCTAGAGTGCACGCTATTTTTAGCGTTGGGTGCACTCCGACATATTCACATATATAGTGAATACGATCAGAATTGAAACCGTATAAAAACTAAAAGCCAGCAAAAACAGTCGGCATCTGTTGCGGAGGTAAAAAGAAATGCTTGTCATAAGAAAAAAAATAGAGAGATGCCGGCTGTTTTTGGCGGCTTTTAGTTTTTATACGGTTTCAATTCTGGTCGTATTCACTATACTACTACGTACAGAATAGGAAAATAAATGCGGGGCTACGATTGGTGGAAGCCCACAGAGCGCGGGCACTTCACACTACATCAAATAATATTAACATATTTAACCTAAAGAACTAACCTAAAAAAATATTTGTATTACGTATTTTAGTTGTTAAAAAAAATGTCTTTAATTTAGTTCGTTAGGTTAAATATTAATATATTTAACCTAACGAACTAACCTAAAGAAATATTCGTGTTATGTATTTTAGTTGTTAAAAAAATGTCAAGGGCAAGGGAAATTATCTAGTACAAGCAACTATACTACATGAAATAATATTAACATATTTAACCTAACGAACTAACCTAAAGAAAGTCGTCAGACTCGCAAGATGGAGTCACTGCAATTGGAACAAGGGTCACTTATCTGGTATACAGATGAATCTAAGATGGCTGAAGGGGTAGGAGTGGGAGGAGCAGGGCCGAATTGTAGGCTATCCAAAGCCCTCGGTAACACCCCAACCATCTTTCAGGCAGAAATTTACGCTATAGATCTGTGTGCCCAGGTATGCCCAAATAAAGGCATCCGAAGGGCAAAGATCTATATACTATCAGATAGTCAGGCAGCACTAAAGGCTCTTAGGTCCTATACCTTTGAATCTAAAATTGCCTGGGAATGTAGACAATCCCTGAAGCAACTGGCTAATGACAACAAGGTTACCTTGATGTGGGTGCCAGGGCATAAGTACAAGGAAATGAACTTGCTGATAGCCTTGCAAAAAAAGGAGCTGAAGCACCGTTCATTGGACCCAAACAGTTTTGTGGCCTAGCCAAGGGACATATAGCGGAGGAGATCCAAGAATGGGAAAAGGATCAGACAAAGTCCTACTGGAGGAATACTCCAGGCCAAAGACAAGCGAAAAAGTTTATAACTTATTCGACAAAGAATGCCACAAGGCTTCTCGAACTTGAAAAGTCCGAATTAAGGCTAATCACAGGCCTTCTAACTGGCCACTGCCCCTTGAGATACCATCTCAAGAATATGGGCAAGGCGGTAGATACTAAATGCCGATATTGCGATACTGCAATTGAAACTGCGGAACACATGTTTTGCGAATGCAAGGTGTTAATCCGCACTAGGCTAAAGTTCCTAGAACAGGCGGAATTAACGCCTGAAGACATAGGGAAATTAGCTCCCAGGAAAATCACAAGCTTTGTATCCTGGATAACCACTAGACGTAGGGTAAATCGCAACAGATCTTTTAGCTCGAAGTGAAGTAAGGCTATTCGAAGCCAAACGATCCCGTAAAACAATCTATAATCTACAACCTAAAGAAATATTCGTATTACGTATTTTAGTTAACAAAATGTAGTAAAAAAAACCGTAAAAAGTTCATTCGAGCCCTCGACCTCACGTGGTGAGAATCGGGTAACCCAACCACTACACCACGAACTGCTGATGAGGAACCTGCATACTTCTTACTATATTAGTTAACACTACCGCGGACTCCATGAATGACGTCACATCCAAAGCGTTCGTGATTTGGAGTGCATCCAACGCTGAAACTAGTGTGCACTCTAGAGTGCACCTAGTCATTAGGAATAATATTTACCTACATATTTTTCATAATTGTATGCATGAATTTTTATTTTAACCATATTGTAGCCTATCTATAGTGTCCTAAACATTTTTGATTAATGTAGTTATTTTTTCTTTAAACACTAACTGCATTGGATACATTTAGAAAAACGATATATCGCAGGGGCATACAGTAACTTATGAAAACTTAAAACTTAATAAGATTTGCGTATCGCAAAATATTAAAGCTACAACAGCTGCTTTTCATCTAAATTGTAGCAAATTTAATTTGAAATGTGAACATGGTTGGTTTAAAGATGTTAAAATTTAATAAGTTTGTATTTCCAAAATATTCAACCTACTAAGGCGGTATTGGGCTCATATTGTAGCAAATTTATTTGTTAATAAAACGTATAACATGTTTTGCCGGAAACCCAACCGTTTGGGTGATATTCAGCAATCTAAAAAAAGAAGTTAAAAGCGGAAACGAAAATAAAGATTAAAGAATAGCACGTCACGATTATGGCTAATATTTGTTCTAAGCCACCACACTAATGTAACAAGCGAGTAGTGCGCATTTAATGATAATAATAAATCATAAGCATATCCAAAACTTATACCGGCTCAGTGGCTCAATGCTTACGTGTTAGGCTTGCAACAATGGAGTCTCGGGTTCTAATCCTTGCTAGGGCATGGATTAGTGGCGTTTTTCATGTGTTACCGAGTTGGTAGCAGTGGGTAAGACGAGGTTGTGTGAGAGACAACACGTCTAGTCGCTGTACCACTCCTGAGTTGGAGTCTCGGCTTCAATAGATGACAATATCGTAAGGAATGGTCATTTATAATTGTCTATGTGTATGTATATACAACTCTGTAATTGAGGACATCGTTCCTGTAGAGGGGTGATCAATAAATAAAAATTAAAAAAAAGAAATACTCGCATAACAATGAGAAAAGATTTTGATTCAACACGAAAGAGAAGCATGAATAATAACATGCCTCAAACATGGTTATGTTGTTGAGGTTTATTAGCCGCATCGAAAATGTTACCCAAAAGCACCGTATTTGGATAGTTTATATTGAGGGTCGAGCATTTCCCAGAAACCATAGGATACTAGCCACAAGTGCTCATGTTCCCAAAGTTTCAATCTTACACTTGCAGTAGTAGCTGAGAACCAAATTTTCCCCGTCGTCGCTACCGTCTTCTCTGTCATCTTTATAAGCTATTTAGGTTTAATATTTGGTAGCATCACGAAATCTGGAATAAACTCTCAAACGTACTAGTCCTGGTTCTCTCCGGAGCCTATCTTGGATATAGGAGGGAGACAATTATAACTTATATATTTCGAATATAATGTGTTTAAGAGTCGATGGAGAGTCTAGGGAAATGTGCTAAATGATTCTGGTTCAATTGGTTCCATCTAGCTGTACGATTTCGAAGATTTTCTACATCCACTCTCGGCTACATTTCACATACCAATTCGTTAAAATGGCCCAATATTAACAACATAGGATATGAGAATAATGTTTAGCAAACACTTAAAAACTGGTTTCTATATGGTCGTTCCTCTCTTCCACTATCCGTCTAGTTTTTGTAATCAGCCTCGATTGATTTGCATTCTCAGTATCTAGTTGTGATTGTCCTGGTACAAGCAGTGGCAGCATCATATAATCTATGCCCAAGGCTTCCACAATTCGCATGACGTCCCGATGGCCCCTATCCAAGATGTAAAACTCATGTCTGCCTCTCACAGTCAGGACCAGGTCATCAGCATAGTCCTAAACGTTGAAGCCAGAATTACTGTTAATGGAGGAGCTCATCAACCACCATTGACCAAAGCAAGGGTGATAGAGCTCCACCTTGTGGACAACTCTTAGCTGCAGTTACAGTGGCCGACTAATCCTCCATATTTCTGGTAATTATTCTATTTTCGCGGCTCTTTGTATAGAATTTAGGAGGCTATTTACGAAAGCACACATAGCCACTTCCTTTGCCGTAAATGTCTTTCTGGTTCCTTTGACCAGGCCATGTAAAGTATTTATTGTTGATTTGTCAGGTTGGTAGGCAAATTGTTTTGAGTGAAGCGGTGTCCCTGTAAGAATTTCGTTTCTAATATATTGATCCAATATTTTATCCGTTGTTTTTGGACAATGGATGGCGATATGACTTAGGCTCGTCTGGTGGACTATGAGTGGAGTATGACTAAATAACACCACAGTTTCGTAAATCATTTACTCAAGGTGGGCGTATAATATTAGAAATTATATTCGTCATATTGTTTGCGTTAGTAAGCAGGTTTGAAGATTGAGCGGTAGTCATTTACCTGAAAATTTTTATACAACATATCGTTTAGGTACAACTGACAAAAAGAGTATCTCAAATTTTTCTAACACCGTCCTGGAATTATTTATAAAATAAAAAATTCTCAAACATTCAACAATATCATTATTAATACAGTTAAGTCCATCTGCAAGGACATTGAAGAAAAAATCTTACAGTACATTTAGAAGCATTATGATTAGATTTCAAATATATATAAAAACGTCAGACATAAAACTGATTAATAGTATTTTCCATCACCTCTTTTGTTTTATTCAGTTATTCTTAAAGTTTACAATAAAGATTTTAGGTTGACGAATTACGTCTATCACAATGAACCGTTGTGCATGTAAAAAAACTAGTTATTTTTAAAACTATCCGTATAATTAATTAAAAGGTAATTCACCATTTATTTAAAATCCTAACGGTATGTGCACGATATAACTTTATATTATAAACAGTACTAACGAGAATATAATAAAGCTATTCTTGTATGCGGCAAATATGTATAATCCAATGTTCAATTATTATTTTGCATATTGTTAATTTTCAGTGAATTTTAAATATTTAAAAACTATCTAACTAAAACTATACTTAGTGGGGCGAGAGTGTGTTCAACTGCGATAGTCTAGGTAAATGGAAAAGTTGGTAAAGTTCAACCATTTATCCCTTATTTTCAGTCAAGGGGGCGATGTCTTTTAGCCCTGGCCTGGTCCAATTTTTCCGCTTGAAACACGTGCTGGACGCTTGGCGTGGCAAGGCGACAAAAAATCAATCGATTTTACCCCCTTTGATCAACCCTCTCTGTGGGTCCGTATCAAAAATCACTTTTACAGGAAAAAATAGCAAAAAAAAAACTGCGCCTCCACTTGTTACACTACGGAAAACCCGTTTTGGGGGCGGTTTTTTGCCAATAGGGAATAAAGGCAGGTTTTTTTCACCCTGGGACATATCGCAATCGATTCCCCGTCCCAATAACCGGGAGGGGGATGTCTTTTAGCCTTGGCCTGGTCCAACTTTTCCGCTTATTTATCTGGAGTACGATGGCTTGAGTTCCATAATGGCTAGAGATCTTTTAAAAACAGTGCAGGGTCAAGTGCTTTCTTTAAAATGCAATGCTATGTATATCGCTGTATTCTTTTACGCCTCTTTCTAGACTCCCTTCACTACTATATTATTAGTGACTCCGAAACAATTGGATGTAATGATTTTCTTTATTGTTGAAATAATGCCATCTGCGAATGCATATCGAAACATAACTAGTAAGCCATTAGAGACATAAAAAAGTGTTTTGGTGCAAAATGTTGAGGAGTTTTGAAACTCGGTAGGAGTAAGTACTGAGAGGCAAAACGTATGACTAAGTTTACCTCGTGCGCTCGTCGCTCGCGCCAGCATCTTGGAAAGGTAGCGCCTAAAACTTTCTAATTAAAAGTTGGAGAGAAAAACATTTTCTACAAAATTGGTCCTATACATTTTCACCTCAGAATAATGCTTCCAGAGTTACAGGGTCGATTAAAATCGCAGAAAAACGGCATTAGCGGGCTACTTTTTGTCAATTATCCGAAAATCAGCGCAAACTAAAGTAGCTTTTTTCGGGATGAAAACATTCCTCTAATAATACAAGTGTATAGGTAAATAATATTATTATCATAGTATAAATCTAAATACTATACTATGATAATATTATTTATAAGTACATTTGTATTACTAGACTAATATTTTATTCCAAAATTGGTTATGTCCTGGGTAGTTGTATCTAAATAAACAAATTGCGAAGGCCAAGTAATTTTCCATATATGAACCCTATTGAATATTCCTCCGACATATTTCATTTACGCATAATAAAACAAAGGAATTCGCCATTCGTAACTACACATGAATTAAAAGCAGCTATCTAGAACAATGAAACGTAATTTATTAAAATTCAACTAGTAATTTAACAAATAGTACACCAACTCATATAAATGCGAAGCATAAGTGATATAAAATATCAGATACATTATACAGACGGGTCGGACCAATTTGTCGGAACACCCGAATGCTGGCTAAACTATAAGTTGGATTAGAAAATAACCGTAGTAAAAATTTTAGATTTCTTAGCCTATTAAGTGACGTATCTTGTTATTCAACAACTACTAAACTTCTCAAAATATGACGTCATCGGTAGATTTTTAAATAGATGACTCTATATTTTATAATTCTCAGAAGAATACTTTTTCAACAATTACAATTATATAACATTTAAAGGTGTACCATTTATAAGTGTAAAATACTACTCTAGTAATACAAATGTATAAATAATAGTTTTTTTTTATACATTTATTTAACGCCGGCCTATTTCCGCTACTGAGGCCTAACACCGACGCCTGTAGACGAGCTACCCCCAACCAGGAATTTTGCCGAACCTCTTCCCTTAAGAAGAGTAGGGATCTTTTACTTGCCTAACATTTAATAGACAAGGGACCGACGGCTTTACATCCCCTCCGAAGGATGGTATATCTCCTATACAACCCTCGCCTAAGGTTGTATAGCTTCCGCGCATACACTGATATACAAGCCGCTGGAAGATGTGTGAGGCGAGGACGCGGTTTCTGTTGGAATGGTCACCCATCCAAGTACTAAGTGCGCCTGTCGTTGCTTTACATCGCATACCGTAGTATGTACATAGTAAAGACGCACCTACGCTCGCCCCTGTATAAATAATAGTAATAGTATAAATATTATATACTACCTGACCCGACAGATGTTGTTCTGTTACAAAAAGGACTTTCAATTTTTCCAGAATTTTCCAATTTTCCGGGCAACTTTTTCTTTCCATAAAAACCTTATTCGGACTATTACCACGATTAAAAAATAAAATTAGCCAAATCGGTCCAGCCGTTCTCAAGTGATGAGATTACCAACGAACAGCATTTCATTTTTATTTATATAGATAACGTAGTCTAAAATTGTCTTCCGATATTTCTGTGACTGATAGTACATCTAAAAAAGTACCTACTCTTGTATGTAAAATTATTGTCTAAAATAAGGGAAAGGTGCCCATTTGTAGTATAGGGGGATAGTAAATATCAATTTTTCTGCAATATCTTCCTAGCCAGCGTCTTAAAATAGAAAATTCATATTAAAAATTTAAATATAGCCAGGTTATATAGTCTCAGTCAAACCCACGATCCTGCTTAATGGGTAGTTTTAGGGGGTAACTGACAGTATTTTAACCCAGACTTTTAATTTTTTTAAAAATTAAAAAAAAATAATGTCTAACTCCGCCTTTACGCAATTACTAAAAACTAAATTAAAAAATCAATTAAAAATACAATTACAGTTTTTTAATCATTTATTTATTTATAGTCGGTTAAATAAACAGCATAGCATGTCTTTACGGCACTTGTACTGCCATGGTACTCGTCGGTATTTAGAAAGTTTCCGGATTTACTCTACAACGTACACATCACGAAACTACTCTCTACACGACGGTGTATTCGTGTGGAAGTCCCCTAAGGGTCTTGTTCTTGCATATCATCGAAATTGTCTGGATTCTCCGAATACAAAGCTGATCAAATACGCCGATGACGGTCCCACAATCTGCAAGCGGCAATCATGCTTCCCAAAACACACAAGGCCCGTATCATAGCGTATCATGACCTGTGGAAGATTCGAGTGAATGCCGAGAAGTCAGAGGCCTTCACGTGTTGCTTCACGGAGAATAGGGATTTAATACCAGTTTCGATAAAAGGTAACCAAATTTTGATTAAACGATGCGTCGAGTACCTGCGACCAGCGACTGGCATTTATGACCCATACGTGAAACGGTATGGAACGTCTACACCATGTCCAGGAGTCTATATCCTGTCCAGACTAACCAGACGAAACGAAACTTTAATTTATAGCATTGCGATCAGGCCGCCCATCACCTACGCGACATTGGCGTGGCGCACCACGTCGGTCACGGCAATGAAAAAGTTAAAAGTTTTTAGATACAAATTTATGTGCCTCTTATCGAATTCTGGCAAATTCACCTCCATGTGTATATGCACGCTACTACGACATTACTCCAATAGCGAACTACATGCAGAAAATTTCACAGAAATTGTAGGCTTTCGAAGTGGATGATAGATCACTAATCCGCAAACAAATTCAAACATAAGGACAGCATAATGTTCCTTCCAGGATAAAACCCCATCTGACTTAACAAACTTTTGGAGTAATAAGAATTCTCCGCCTCTATGTATAACTTTTCGAGATTTAAGTAATATCTTGCCACTATTGGACAACCCTTACAATTATATCTCGAATTTTGAATATTTAGATCTTTTTTCGAACATGTCAATAATAACACCCCGTACAGCGATCACCCCAATTTTAATACGAACATCATAAATTCAATTCTGGAAAATTGAAATAATCCTTTGTTGGTATTCTCAGATGGTTCCAAATCTCCCTTAGGTATCGGCTGTGCATGCTACATTCCTTCCACCAATAATGTAATAAAAGTCAAATTTCCACCGCATGTTTCCATTTTTACAGCAGAAGCAAAAGCTATATACGAATCGTTTGAATTTATTTACCCTTATAATGCATATACCTCCATAGTATTATCTGACTCTTTATCTGTTCTAACCTCATTAGAAATCTTGTTCAATATCAAAACTAACCTGAACATATTGAAAATAAAGAAACTGTTATATAATATAATAGAAATGGAAAAATAAGTTCATTTCGTATGGGTGAAAGCACATATTGGCATAAAAAATAACGAAACTGTTGACTTTTAGCCAAGGAAAGTATCAACTCAGGTGTTCCCTCAGAAACCAATATATGTCTATCTGATTCTGTCAATCTTTTAAAATCCAAATTGCAAGATGGTGGTTAACGATATGGCGAGAGTACTGCAATTCCAACTCTACTAGATATACATTTATTCACCCTGATCTCCCAAGTTTTGGCATGAAAATTATATCTGCCCTAGAAAATTCTTAACAACCATAATACGTCTCAAATGTGGGCACGCTTGTTTTCCATTACATTTGATTAAAATAAAAGTTCTGCCTTCAGAGAATTATGATATTTGTGGAGTAAAATGTGACCTGGACCTTATTTTCTTCCAATGCTCTAAATACAAAGCATCTTGTGACAGATTATAGATGAACCTTATTAATCACAAAAATTAATGGCCTTTTAATATACTTTCCCTCCTTAGTCAATTTAATAAAACAGTTTTTGACTGCATCATCTGCTTTTTGGAAGAAACGATAATTTTATTGTAAATTTTGTGTGTATGTCTGAATAATTTAGCTTCGTATCCTCTGTTGTTTTTCCTTTGTAACATCCTGTAATTTATAGTGGTCCTCTAAAATTGTTTGTTATTAAAAATGTCCTGACAGGCCCCAGAGCGAGAAGCGTATGTCCATGTTTCCTTTTTTCCTTTTTGTTTTCTTCAAATATTTTTCATTTCTCTGTTGTTTTAAGTTAGTTTGTAATGACTGATTTTCAGCGCAATATTCATTAAGTGTTTCTAAAGTTTAAAATTAGTTTTATTTTAAGTAGTAGTTGACTGTGTGGCTAATGGCCGAATGCCAAAAAAATAGAAAAGGATAAAACTCTCCCTACCTTACCAGACCTTACTCATTCTCCGGCAACCTCTTTATCCAAATTTTCACTTACTATAATGACCTCCTGCTTTGGCTTCTCTCTTAAATATCTCTCTTATTAAATCAACTCTTTCCTGTCCCCTCTTCGTTTCTATTCGTACTGTTTTTGTCTTCTAAATTCTCTCTTCACAAATCTTACTCTTTTATGAAAATCAAAACCAAACCAAAATGTATACCATCGGTACGGTAGCTTAGCTGGCTTGAGTGCGTTGCCGGATATACGAGGCTGAGTAGCTCAAGTGGAGAAACGGTACTCCAGTGGGTTATTTTGGGAAATTAAACATTCACACAAACAGCAAAACTCAGAATTTGATAAATAATGTTAGTTTATTCAAATTAACTTACTATACATACCACAACACCACAGGTAATTACGAGCCCCTTATCCCGGAAGGCTTTAAAAAGCCTTGTGTAGGAGGGGCTATACATTTAGAGACAAGGGACACACAGACAATATCCGTGTATAGTGGAAAAATCCCTCTCACAGTATTTTCCACTACCACGACCGGGAACCGAACCCGGAACTTTTGGAAGAGGGATAAGTGCGCTTACCTCTCGACCATCAGTCACATTTACACACAATCTACTTGTTTGCCAAAATGCAGTTATGAGGGCAAGCAGTGCAACGAAAAGTGGTACCAGATGACTTAGGGATAGCAAGCACAAAGTAGGCGAAAAAGCGTTAGCACAGAATAAGCGGTAACCCAGGGTAATTAGCAAAGTGATAAAACGAGCCCAGGCTAAACACGAATACCAGGCGTGAGAAGCAAGACCACAAATAATATATAAAATTATACATATAACACCAACGGTGCTTGGATTCGGTTCTCGGAGTGGACACGTCTGCTGGCGATGAGTCGCTCTGGCTGACTGCCAACCAGGGATGAATTTGATGATTTCCTTCCAATACTCACAAGTGGGAGAAACGGCGGTAGCGGATGCGCGATGGATCGACGTGATGTCAAACGGACTTAACGGAAAATTCATTCATTCACATGACTTTTGGAACTTAGAATATTTTCTTCGTAAATCGGTACAGGACGGAGAGCTCCACACATCTGAACTGAACTATTGACGTGATATTAGTCACGTCCAATCGACTTAGAAAATATTTTCATTACCTTGCTTAGTCACTTAGAATATTTCTACTTATAATTGGTAGCGTTATTTGGTGCGTTCACAAATTAATATTTTGATTAATTTTCAAACTTAAATTGCTTAAGGCGGTACAATATATACACAATAATAAATATAAATGATTAATCCATATAGAGGATATTGACACTTGAATGGATAACTTCCAGAGAAATACGTGTTGTCCAGGTATTGTTTGGGGATTTGTTATTTCTTTTAGGTCTTCCTTGAAAATAAAAATTTTTCGTCACGATTACGTATAGTGGAGTCCGAAAAATATTCTTATAAAACTATTTCAAGATATAGAATTAATTATTTTTTTTGAATATCCAAATATTCCAAATGTGTTTTAGTAAAAATCTGGGTTCTTTCATTATACTCACCCTCGAGATTATTGGACAATTTTTATTTTGAATTTATTCCTTAAGTTTGTATTTAGAAAACTAGGTATATTAATAAATGTTAAATAACAACATTTCTAGATTTTAGGGCTTCTGTGATAGTTTTAACAATGAATTTAAAAAATTAATTAACATTTAAAAATGCAATACACTCTGCTGCTGGACACCTGGGCAGCTATGCCGCCAAAGTAAGATTAACTTCCTGTTTTAAAATGCTTATTAACAAGGTCAAGGCAGAATAGTTGCTGAACTCTACAATGAGAAAAAAAACAGAAAAATTATGTAACAATGAATTGTTTAATTAAATACAATTAGTAACTTACAACGTATGTCAGGTACTTCCGGTAGATATAAACTAAATGGTCTTAAGTTATTGTAAGTAAATTAATTTAAGATAAAACAGTACCAGTAACAGGTAACTATTGTTATAAATCAGAGAAATTTGGTTATAACTTTGGTGGAATTTAGAACAGAAAATAAAAAAAGGTTTATCTGCCCAAAGCAATTTCACATGCTTTAGAAACACCTTATGATTCATTGTATAATTACGAGTTAATCTAATCCTGATATTCTATACAATTTTATGCATTAATTACTACATTTAGAAATATAACTATATGGTGTTATTTGATTTTGGCAATGCATTTAATGGTAAAAAAACTAAATAAAGATTCTTAATAAAAATAGCCAATAAATAGTCCAGTAGACTTCAAAAGTATATGTACTTCAGAGGCTGATTTGATGAAGAATTAAATGAATGAAAAAATAAATTAAGTACAGCCAAGTAGTTAACGCAGTTGGATAGTGTCATTTGGGCTAGTAGAGCAAGTATAAACACTACAGAAGTAATCCTTAAATTCACCAACAATGGATTAAAGGACATCAAAACTGCATTATTAACTACTTGCCTGGTATTCTAGATTGATGATTTTTGAGTGAATTGCCTGGAATTATACTTTAGGTTACTTTTAATCCTTTCCGTGTGGAGTTTATTCTCGACTTGGATTTTTGATTTAATTAAAGTCCAACTTCTTTTAAATTGCTCCAAACCTAGTTTAGTTTATTTATTTGTAATATTTTAATTTTCTAAAGTAAGAATAGAGTAGGGGGGTGATGTTTACGGAAGTCGCTTGTGGCTCGTATCGTAAACTTCACCCTCATGAATAATAGCCCTTATTATATGCTCGTTGAATAATAAACTATTTTACAATATTTTTTTGTAAACTGGAATTAATCTCCTAGAAGTAAAAAATGAACTCTTAGACTTTGTTTAATTATTTCGTGTTTAAATTTTATTGAGAGTCCATTATGTATCGGAAGAACGGCTTGTCATGAATTAAATGTAAACGCCACCGTTGTTTACATTCTACATATTGCTGAAAGTTGTTCAGTTTCATATTCTCAAAATAATGTAATCGTTTGCAATTTTACCGTGCAGCTAAAAAACGCGATAAAAACTTTATGACCTAATTCAATCACCCTTACTCTCTGTACTATTTTGCCCGCAAATTGAATCATTTACTTTTAAAGGTTTCTAATGCACGTCGGCTTGTTTGATGACACCATACCAAGTGCTTCACCGGCGTTAATAATGAGCTTGTAAATTTTTATTGTATTTTTTATCTGCACCATAATTCTTGAGGTTACTACACTCTTCAGTAAAAATTGTTCCCGCAATTGCAACTATGACAGTTAACGAATAACTTCATTTAACGTTTTTCAGAAACTGGCAAAAAATTCTAGTAAAACTGCTAGTAGTGATTAATGATTAATCACTGCTAGTAGTGAATACTGCATATTATCATAATTGAAGAAACACAAATATAATTGGCATATTATAAAATACTCATGGACAAAAGGATTATTAACATGTTGATTGTGGAACTGATACTTTCATGGCGTAGGGCTGGAAAACTTGCCAGAAAATTTGTAGGAAAATTTGATCATTCGATTTCAAAACATTAATTAAACAATAGGATGTTAAAAAATCAGCCCGTTAGTAATACAATTTCAGGCCTCGTTATTTTTACATATTTATATATTTACGTATTTACATATTTACACATTTATACATTTACACAGTTACATATTTCTTACAAATTTACATCTTTTTTGCAAGACAAACGCAGCTCCTTGGTTTTTTACACCAACAGACTGATTTTTACACTATTGTTTAATTAATATTTTTGAAATCAAATGGTAAAATTTTTCCACAAATTTTCTGGCAGGTTCTCCAGTCCTAGTCATGAAAGTGTCAGTTACATGATCAACATATTTAGCCTGCGTAAAACTTTATTTATCTACCTCTACCGAGAATTTTTGCAGAGGAAAAAGTTGGAAGACTCGTCAAAACGAAGCCACCCACGAAAATTCAGCTTCTTAGTAATCACTTTAAAAAAGGGGCGTGGGAGCCCAGACCATTTATGGTTTTCTCCTAAAAGTGTTTGGCCTCTCGGAAAATGCCAACCTGCCGATAGGACCAGTTCAGCCCTGGATGCGCATAGTACCTACACGTGTGAATATTATTTTTATTCTATATTTTACATCTATGGCTATTAGCTCATTTAGAGAGTTTTCGGAGTCAAACCAATTTTTCCATTTCGGCAACCCCCTCAAATTGGCCAAAAATCACCCCCAAGGTCCGTTTTCCGTGAACCCCTTTATTCCTGTCTGGGGTAGGGGTGGCTGAGGTCAAATTCCTCGAGGGACCTTCCGTTCTACTCGAGGGAACAACAATTAATCGAAAAACTGGGAAAAGTAAACGAGTTCGCGGAAAAGGGGACTTTGGGGGTGGTTTTTGGCCAATTTGAGGGGGTTGCCGAGGTGGAGAAATTGGTTTGACCCGGGAAATCGATTCAGCACCCTCGAAAACGGAGGAAAGACATTGTCTAGTCCCAGGCGCAAACATTCGGTAGTTCATCCGACTCCTTCAATGGACTATATTCACGATACTCATAGATACTTAAATAGTGTCATAGTAGCTTTATCCTGGGCCATAGAATTCTAACCCACTTCTGGATAAGTTAGAAAACTGACATTTACGAAACTTAATTCAAAAATGTCAAAGTTTCTAACATGCTCTGAATTCGTGCGTTTTACAATTGCAAACATTTTGATAGTTATTTTTAAAATTATGAAAATTCAAGGCAGCTGATCCTAAAATTCAACTTTTCGTATGAATACGATGAAATTTGGTAACCGGGAGTTTTGGATAAAAATATGCTTCCAAAGCTATAGAAGGCAATGTCCTTCCGATGTTTGCAAGTTGTATATTGATCTGACAGCCCAATTTAAAAAAAAAAAACTTGATGTCAAAATGGAGGAAAGAAAATGACAAAGTGAAGTATCTATTCGGCAGACTCATTGAACGAGGATTAAGAGAAGTTTTAATTTTTTTATATAAATAAGAATAAGAATAATTTATTTGAGAAATTACATAAAATATTCGCTCATTATAAAGTACTATTAATCGACAGCTAAGTTTATGAAAAACTCGTGTTTGTCGATGTCAACAGAACTTTGGAAATACAATATGTAAGCGGTAAAGAATCATTTACAAAGACTTAAATCAAATAAATTTTCATTAAATATGCCATAATATATATAGCGTGGAGAGAAATAACTTCAAAATAAAGAATAATTCCAAGGAGACGGTTGAAGTGGGATAGTGAAAATAGTGTAATACATAGATTACCAGTGCAGTTGATTCGACATTTTTTCAAATGTTTGGAGTAGTAATACAGAGGTTTTTGATTTTTTTTTTACAAAATTGCAAATTGTGTATTTATTAGGAGCACCAACACTTGAAACGAAGAATGTTATAAATTTAATTTTATCGTCATTAAGGGTCAACATGTTACAGTTCAAGTATTTTTTTTAATGTCGGCGTTCTAATTCCCCCTCACAGTTTATATCATCCCAGTTGCTGTTCTGAAATAATAGAACCGTATCATCTGCATAGGATATTATTTTATAGGATATGCGTAACTCGTTAATGTCATTTATATACATGAGGAACAGAATTGGATCCAGTACCCTGCCCTGCGGCACACCTATTTTTATTGTTTTTGCTCACTCATGAACATCGATTTTGAGAATTTATCTTCTGTCGGAGATATAGTTAGTGAAAAGTTGCAAGGCTATACCACGAATACCCATCAATTCAATTTTCTCTAATAATATTTCATGAGATACTATGTCAAATGCCTTAGCCAAATCAAGAAAACAGCAAGGCATTCTCTATTGCTATTTAGACTAATGTTTATATCATTAATAAACTCAAACATGGCATGTTCAGTTGACGATCCCTCTCTGAATAAAACCAAATTATTTTTGCGATATAAATTTGTTCTTGTTCAGAAAACTATTAACCTCTCAAAATTTTTTAAAAAATTTTGGCAAAATTGCAAATAAAAGATATGGGTTTGTAATTATTTACTAGTTATGAACTGCCAGATTTATAAACTGGTTTGACTTTTTCCATCAATTTGGTACAACGTTATTTATAAAAGCTAAATTTATTTTGTGTTTTATTGGTTTCAAAATATACAATTGAATATGTTTTATTAGAACACCAGTTAGATTATCATGACCAGGGGACGAATTATTTTTTAACGATGATATTGCTTTAATTATTTCATTCTCGGAGACAAGATTTAGAAATATTGTGTTCGGGTTCTTTTTAGTTGTTAGAAATCTCTTTTTCTACGTTTGTAGCTCTCCAATGTTGATGAAAAAATTATTAAAGATTTCGGCTTTTTCTTTGTCATCATCTGTTGTAAGTTCAAAGTTTTCGTTAAGAATGTTAATATTATTTTAATTATTTTTGTTTACATTGTTTATTTCATTTATTAATTGCCAAATTTTTTTGTTATTTTTATTTGTCTATTATTTTAATTTTGTAATAATAATTTTTTGAATTTTTTAAAATATCGGTTTTATTTCTAAAAGTCCTGTATTTAATTCAATTCTCCTAGGTATGTGCTCTTAGCCTGTCTCTTTTTTTGTATTGAACTTATGATACTTACAATGTAATCCAAGTGTGTAGAAATAATATCCGGTATTTTTTTTGTTTGCGATAATCAAAACAGAAAGAAAATTAATCCAAAAATATAATTTTCTAGCAGACTGGTTAATCTTTTCATAAAAACAGTTTATTAACCGTTTTGGTCAAATTTTATCTCATCAAAATCTTGTGGGTGTTTCTACGTCATCTTAACTTTTTTCTAAATTACTTGGTTTTTAATGGAAATTGGTAACTGTGACTATCGAGTCTGAATGTTGATTTTTAATAAGCATATATAATAATTATTATATCCAATGTTACGCCTAATTTTATAATTTCTATTTCTTTAGAATAATACCGACATTCCTAAGTGTTTCTATTTTTATGGCAAATATCCGGTGTTCTAAAAGAGTTAATCATTATTATTCAAGACAAATTATTGACTCACTTGATCTCCAGAAGTGAAAATTTCTTTACTTAATTTTGCACATGTTGACAGTAAGTAATATATTTCGCTAAGGGTTATCAAAAATTTTTGCAAGGTTAGTCTTTGTGCTGTAGAATTTAGAATTTCTGCCTTGTACTAAGCAAATTTTGACGACGCAGATAGCTGCAATGGGGCAATGTATCCAATAAATAAAACATGATTTTTATTTTTAAATAATACTTTATACCTTTAATATCACTGTTCTCACAAACTTTATTAATCGTCCATTATTAAAATATTCTATCGATGGCTTTAGCCCGCGATTGTAAAAAAAGAATCTAATTGTGTCTGTCCTACTTTCCGTAAACTCTTAGTATTTCAATTCGCTTGGCAATAATAATTGCTTTCCATCTAGTTTACGTGGAATCAATGGTAGAGAATATAATATCCCGATATTCATAAACTGAATTGTCACCTGTGAAAGGTGTGTCCACGTTCATACGAACAATCCATACATTGTCAACCCACTCGCGACCTAGTACAGTCCCAGCAATAACAATAATAATAGTAATGATTTATGGTAATGCTGATACATCAAGGAAAGAAATTATTGGTTTAATATTTATTTTGTTTGAATAATAAATACATATAGACGTATATATGGTGTCTCGAGAATTGTGAATACCTACCATTGTATTTTTACTACATTGAATGGTTATTAAATATTTCTTTCCTTTTGATTTCATAAAACTATTAATTTGGAAGGTAATTAACAAAAAAAATTTAAATATTTATTCATGAAAAAGACAAAAATTTCCGGTACCGGGAATCGAACCCGAGCCTCCTGGGTGAAAGCCAGGTATCCTAGCCACTAGACCATACCGGACTTACTTAAAACGTCATTCAATAGGACAAATAACCCTCGTATGCTGTTATGTCTACTATAAATAGAACGTTTAGACCATTTTGAAACTGTTTATTCACTTTATTCTTGTTAGGCCACAACACTTTATTTTTATTTAAACGACTGACATTTTTAGTGTATTTAACGCCATACTGCGCAAGATGGACGCTATTTCTTCCTTAACAATGAATGGATAAATATGTTAAAATTAGATTTGAACTAGATATAAATTTTTTGGATACCAGAATTCTTAGTGGTTTTTGAAGTATGTAATTATCTGTTACCAGGGACGTATTTTTAAATTTTGCGCCCTGGGCGAATATGATCGGCCGCCCCAGAACCGTACCTACCCGATTTTAATATATCTATATATATAAATATTTTAGAAAAATACGTTGTAAGTGCCACTGAGAACAAACAGTAACAAAAAAAAAAATGAACGTGATTCGCGCGAGGTCGATTGATCAGTCTTCTCTTGCTACACTTTTGTCGTCACGGCGCCAGGGAGGGCCAAATAATAAATCTACGTCGAATCAAAAATAATCTTCAAATACAAATTCCTTACATTGATTCATTTGGCCAGTGTGCGGTGGCATTGCTCCTGTCAAAGAACCTACCAAATCATGTCCAAAGTCATTACACTTGGAAGTCAGCGAAAATCTCCTTCGAAGGGATTTTGCGGAAATGTAACGAAATCCGACGGGAAATATTTTGCATGAACCGCGTGCGACACATAAAAATGCCGTCGGAAGATATTTTGAGGAATTATGATGAAAGTTTTTCGAATTTGCAACACAAAATTAATTTTTTGGAACTATAATAAAAATTTTATTTCTGAAAACTATCATAAAAATCCGATTTTTTAAAATTTATTATCCAAAAAACCACAATGGCATAGGATTAGTCACAAAGAAATTGAGCCCCTTACATGAATCAAGTGCTCTTATTTGTGTTTAATACTAGATAAAACTACAAAAGAAAAAATATTCGTTAATTGAATAAAAACATTTAACAGTTAGGTATTTTTGTTTCATTTTTACATTTTTTTATATTTTCAATGTTTTTTAGGAAGTCTGGGATCTTATTATACACTTTTATTCATCATATCATATTTTGATAATTTGTGTGATTAAGTTATTACTTTCCCTAGTGTCATATTTATGGTTGTAATTGTTTTGTAAAAACTTACTTAGATTGTTTTTAACGTATACTATGAATATTTCTAAAATGTCGCAAGGTGCGTAAATTTAGCAACTACCTCGAAACCTCGAATAAAATTCTTTATTACGATACAAGCTGTAACATTAAATTTTTTGGTGTCAGTCGATTGCATAAAGTAAATTATTGAATGGTAGTTGGAGATGCATTGTAGAAATCATCCTAATTCTCACTATGTGTGGTATAGACCGACACTCTTGTTAACGTTATACTTTTCTTAACCTTGTACTTATCTACTCGAACTTTGCAACAAAAATTTTGTAGAAGACCAATATATACCCTTTTAGGCAACTTTCATAAAAAATTACGTTTATCGCATCTGACGGCATTTCTAAAGTGTCATCTCCTTGTACTCATTTGTCAATCTTATTTTTTTGGCCGCTTTTACTTCACGGCCGCATATCTTACTTGATCATCACTAATACTTGACATATGTTGAAAACAAATTAAAACTGTCAGCTTGACAAGTAGCCTTCTTGCAAAATTTTGTCCATATCTCCAGTAATTTATATGAAACAATTTTAAAAATACTTTTCTTTTCCGTTTTCAGACAGTTGCCTAAAAAATGTTGTGTGCACCTCGGCCAAATGATTTTTCTCGGTCTTATCCGAAGTTGCTTGACCTCGGCTGTGCCTCAGCCGCAAACTTCGAATTCGGCCGAGAAAGATCAACTTTCCGGCGTTGATAAACAAGTAACTATTACCTAAAAATCCTATCCTTTTTTCGTTTGTGTCTTACTGACTCCATACTAACAAAGTTCTTTTTCGTGTTAATTAGGAAAGTGTTATAAATTAAGAGTCTTTAATACAGCGCGGCGACGTCCGATTAATGCCATTTGGTGCAAACGGTTAGGCAAAAATCGAAAGTAAGTAAAAATTTTGTATTTTAGATCTGAATAAATAACATCGAATCCTTCAGTTGAACGCCCTACTAGTCAATTTAGGAAAAGTAACAAAACGTCCTTCAGACGCGAAAGAATGGATCATTCAACTCCCACTCCCAGAAAATATACCACAAGGACTGCTACGTCTAGGCTGGCTTGAACTGAGGTCATGTTTATTGGCATCGAAAGGGGGATAGGGGATCGAAAGTGTAGGTGTTTGTGAAACGAATTGTGTCATGGCATAGAATGTTTCTGCTCCCCTTTTTGTGTTTTTGCTTGTAGAGTTGATTTTTACAAAATTTACAATCATGCAATTACAATAGTATGAGTAACTTAGTTTAGGTCTAATTTATATTCAATTGTGATAGAGGCCCCTTTACTGTCAATAAGTAAAACTAGTTTTGACCATTAACGGTTTCATATTCTTCGGGTCATAAATTGTGGCGATATTTGTATGATAGTTCTTGAACCACCGAAGTTAAATAAAACAATAAATTTACTTTATCTCAAGCTTTGTTTACCCGTTTATTTACATTTTATTGATGTGACTCCAATATAGGCATGAAATCAAAAAGAATTGTTTTATGCAGTATCACAAAATATGGTCCACCTAATGATGCAAATAAAATGAAACGTTTACTTATCCTTAATAATATTGAGTACCCCACTGTACAGAGACACACTGTATAGATAATAATAATAATAAAAGACGTGGATTTTGCGGGATTTATTTGTACAACTTTACTAGTAGATAATAAACATCTGTTACTTTTGTCAAATAGTGTAAATGATATTTGAAATCTTTCCCATTTTTTCAACTAGTTAGTATAATTATCTTGTTATGTAACCTTCTCCACATCACCAAATTATTCATGAAGTGTACACAAATTAAAATTATAGCAAATGTGGGTTAACTAAACATTAATTTAAATTTCAATCAAAACAAGCTGATAGAATCGACGCAAATATTTGTACTTCAAAGGCTGACATTTCTCACTTAACTTTACAGTTAAGTTACCAGTTTTGATTAAGTAAAGAATAGACCTGTTTAAAAAAAATGTTTAATTGTTCATTAAATGCTATTTAAAATCAATAATAATATATTTAACTTTACGCAATAAATAAGTGGACTGCCATTACTGAATTATTAGCAGCCAACACCTTCAGCAACAAAGTTATGGTTAGGGATCTAAAGACTTTCCTTTCAGTCATATACAACTTTTGGACATCAGTGCCCGATCAGAGGGGGAGACAAAATGGTACAAGTGGCACGTTGGGGGCGGCAAAACAAGGAAATAGAAAAAAATATTTAAGAAAGACCGTCAAACTTGACAATTCTCTCTATTGAGAATGACAAAGCAAGTGCAACGAATTACGAAGACTCAACCAACACCTTTGCCGAAAAAAAGCAAGGAAGATTGTCCTGTAAAAATAGTTTAGATTGTTTACTATTAGTAGTGCTTTTAATAATTAAAAATCTAAAATTAAAATGCTTATTTTGTAAAATTTTGTTTCTTGGGTGGGTAAAATCCAGCCTTGCTCTCCACAAGAAATTTCCATATCCAGCATATACTTCAAACATTAAAGCCCATATTATGTAAAATGTTCTACTGGGGGGTACAAAGTGATTCCAACTTGCGTTCATCCTTTGTATTATTGAAGCATTGAAACTTAAAGGATTTTGGTAGTTACCCTCTTAATAAATTTTGATTTTCTTGCAATGAATATCTCGTATTTTGTTGGTTAAATAACCCCAAATGTGTGAACCTAGATTCATCTAAAAATATCCCGAAAATTCTTCCCAAAAAGTCGTTGTTTGGCTGCATGTTATTTTGTAAAATTCAATTCCAATAGTCCATCCTACGTTCGTGATCATTTTTTTACAAATGCTGGTGCAATTGGTATTTAAATGATTTACAGTTATATTTATGCAAAATTTGGCTTACTCTTTGGTGACCCGTTTCTAGTTCAAATACAATTTGCCTTAAAAAAAGTTTCTTCTATTTCCATTCAAGCCAAAATATTAATAGCAAACAAAATAACTAAATTATAGTGCCCACTTAATTACAATATTCTACGCATGATCGTAATTTTGTATGTTTCAAGTTTTAAAAAAAAAATTACATTTGGCCCACAAATCTTAATAATCCTCATTTTTAGAAGTGGTTCACAGCGGCATAGATTTATCGTTACTATTAATACAAATCTATCCACCTATTGGTTGGATACGTAATAGCTAAATTCTATGAGTTGTTAGCAACGCTTACCTCAAACAAGTCATTTGATGTGAAGTGACAAGACATTGATTTAGGTACGGTCTATCAATGCAGGGTTAACTCTTAACTAGAGGATACATGTTAAACAAATATTTATCCTATAGTTAAGTGTATTGATAAACCAGATCGTATTGGGGTAAATATTCACCTATCCGGTTTTTGCGCAAATAACTGCATTTGAGAGGCCGATATTGCCTGGGTCGGAATACCTATTGGAAATTATTATGACATACGTTGGGAGCATTTCTAAATGTTCATTATTTTTCTGTTTTGAATCTTTAACCAAATCTTGAAAGTGGTGATAACATCAGGAAAGATATCCTACACTTTCCCAACGCATTTTTCTCCTTTTATTAAAAAAAGTGGTATCACAGTCCGTAAATGGAAAAAAGGGAAGCGAGACATTTTTCTTTAAGTTAATTGGGGGTATCCTCACAAGATATATAGGGTGGACCATTAATAATAGGCCATACTGCGGGAGTAGATTCTTTGGGTCAAAATATGAGGATATAACCAAATATGCTTTAGTGAAATGTTGCTGTGGAAAAAAGATACAGGGTGTCAAAGTTCAAATTATTTTTTCGTTTTTTTTTTGCAATAACTCAACAGTCTTTTGACTGACTACAAAACGTAAGGGAAAACAAAATCGTAATAACAGCGTAAATTCTTTCTCACTTTCTTATGAACTAATAAATTATTTTCATGGTATTGAGATAAATACATAAATCAAAAGATGTCTAAAATAAGGACCTAATCTTATTAGAAGACCAAAAAATAACGTAAAAGTTGACTTAATGACATTATAAACTTTCCCCCGTGCAAAAACCCCATTGCTGCAATTTAGAGTAAATGTTCGACATAGTCTTTTCTTACATTGAAAAATACATTTTCCTGTTCTCTAATAAAATTCGCTGCGTTTTGTATTTTGTCCCACAGTTCTTCTCTTGAGTTGATAGTATTTGCATAGACTAAGGACTTCATATGTCCCCACACATAATAATCCAAAGGCCAAGCAAATTCACTATCTATACCGATCCATCTGCGTGGGAAAGTCTCATCAAGATAATTCCTGACTTCAATGGAGAAATGAGGGGGGAGCTCCATCTTGCATGAACCACATTCTGTTCCGTATGTCTAGCATGAAAGCATATATCAGCAAGAGTATTTTGAAGAAAAATTAGATAAGACTGTTCATTTAAATTTGGAGGAAGGACAAAATGGTCCCAATAATTGATCGCCGATGATGTGTAGCTCCCAAACTATTCACTTTAGACACCCCCCCCCCCACATTTATACACGTTTGTAATAAACTTTTCAAGGGAGAACTAATAACCTAAGAATATGGGGTGCTCCATTAAAAAAAGTTGTAGAGGGGCTCTGGGGGTGAGGAGGTGGTGTTCATCCTAGGTCTGTTCATAAGAGATACTAATACAGTCTTAATTTACTAGCATAGTAGTTCTGTCGGATAAAGCGGGTTATGTGGTTAATTTGCTTTGGTCAGACTCTGCTTTGTTCTAGGTTCGATCCCCGGCACCGACACTGGTGTCGGTGTTTAATGAATATTGTCTACGTTTCTTCAAATGTGTAACAGTGTCGGACAGTCTTTGGCTTTGGATTTGAGGTTTATCTACTATATGCGATGTGTGTTTTTTTTTATTTATTTAGGGTGAATAGTCTTCATTAAAATATAAAATACCTATAGGTGTAGGGTGTTTATAAACCTGTTCGTGTGGAAAATGCTTATCATCCGCCCCCTTAAATTATCATTAATAATTATAAATAGGGAATAAGTTACAATATAATTTTAAATATTCTTTGATATAAATACAGTGTAAATAACGGGTCTGGCACAAAGAAGTATCCATTTTAAATTGAGTTGTTTTTATTATTGCCTAAATTGTTATTAAAAATTAAACACAAGGTTCTTGAGGAAACACGGAAATTTTATTTTTTTAAATATTATCAGTCAAATGACCTGCTCCACGCCGCTGAAGCCTAGCACGGAAGTTTTTCACCACCCTCTCCAACATTTCAATTGGGGTTGCTTTAGTCTCTCTCCGAATATTATATTTTAGTTGTTCCACAGTTTGCGGTCGATTAGAAAACATTTTTGACTTTAAATAGCCCCATAAAGAGAAATCACAAGCTGAGAGATGCGGTGACCGTATTGAGTTGATGTCTCCAAATTTCGAAATGACATGACCAGGAAACATTCTTCGCAAAATTTGCGTGGGAAGTGGTTCCATCCTGCTGAAACCGTATTTCTCCAATATCCACACCAACATTAAAAGTTGTTCTTGTTGATAACATTTAACAGTAACCGTCAAGTCATTTTCCTCAAAGAAGAACGGTCCAAAAATTCCAAAGGGGGATACTTCACACCAGATAGTAACCTTTTTGCTATGAAGCAAAACTTCGTGCAATTGCAGAGAATTTTCCGTCATCTAGTGGTGAAAGTTCTGTTCCGGAAAGATGAAAATGAGCTTCATCTAACATCAGCAATCAATCAATGATATTCAGGTTTTCAGCAAAAAGCCCATCGAAACGTTTGCAAAAATCAACGCGTGTTCCAAAGTCTTGAGGCAGAAATTTTAGTACGACTTGAATTTTATAGGGATGGAAGTGTAAGTCTTTCAGAATGCGGCAATAACTACGGTTCTAAATATTGAGTGTTAATGCTTGTCGATTTGGAGATCATTTAGGACTTCAGCTGCTCTTACCCTTTCAGTATTTTCAAGTGAGCGTACAGAACGAGTTCTTCCTTTTGATTTTTCTCTAGCACATGAAGCAGTATTGAGAAACTTGTGTACCCACTTTTTAATTGTTATTCGAGTAGGAACTGAATCTCGTAGATTTAAATGAAAGTGACGACGAAATAAACGCTGGGTGACTGCAATAGAATAGTTATTTTTTTTTAATGAGCTTCAACCGCAAAAGAACGTTGTATATTTGACCAACGCTCCATATTCACAGCTAAGCTGACATTTGTCACAAACGCTTTGACAATTGTTTTAAATTTCCATTTATCGTGAAAGCATGGCGACTTGACTTGAATTTATATCTCATTATATTATGAGATGAATTAACTTCGAAAATGGATACTTCATTCTGTCGGACCCGTTATTAACTTTTTTCCATATTCAAAATTATAATAAACTCTTCCAAACTTCGGTGATGTGAAATAATGTTCTGTTGGGTTTGGCATTAAAATATTCAGTATTTTCATCTCCACTAAACAATGACTGGTATACGAGCTCAAAGTAATAATGAATTTCAATTGTCTACGAGATTAAATCTATATTTTACAATAAACGACTCGATATTTGTGTTCAGAATTCTGAGAAATTTAACTTTAAGATGTAATAGATGTTAATTTTGATTGAAAAATTATATCTGACATTTAAGAAGATTATTTGGCCATGCTTCCTACACGAGTTCTTTTGTTGAAAGATTTATTACATAATTACGTAAAATCTGCTACATTTGTGCCATTCCAGTGGCAAACACAGCAATGTCCTCAATTATAGGTAATAGTAGACAATGTCTGGGGGGCAACAAGACTATAACAAACAACCGATGATCAACAAACAGTTCGGACTACTGTGTCCGTATATCGTGCCGGTCGAAGGTTGAGCGAGGCCTACTGGATGCAGGAGAGCACGCGGCAGTTCAGGGGCCCCTCACGTCACATTACGCTCGCTGGCGATGACACAAATGTCTTATTTAACACCAAGTTAACTAGTTGGTTGCCACCACGATGCTACCATAACGTAGAATTACCGGAATTAACGGTATAAAGCTTATAAAACACCAACTGAATTAATAGTGGACATTGGACGATTAATTTTTATGAGTTTTATGGGATATGGTTGTTAATTAGTTGATTTAGGTGGGTTTTGGATTGTTATTAGATTTTAAAAAGGGAATTTCAAATATGTAAATAGCTTATTTGAATAAAAGCTGTCGGATAAGTGGAGAAGCGTCATGTTTGAGTGACTTATGTAAATGGAAATAAAAAGTGTGTGTCGCTAATAACACAATCAATTAACAAACACCTGAGTACTTTTTTTGGTAATGGAATAGGGAATTCTCACTCAGTGAAATGTGATAATGTACTTTGAATATGTTGTTATTTCAATATCGGGCATAACTTTATTGAATATCGCCCCTTCCATCTCAACACTTTCTAGGATAAAATTATTTGAAGTATTCACTTTACTTACTAAATTTCTTAAGACGTACTAAACTAAAAATAAAATTTTATTGGTCCTATTCCAGCTAGATTGGAGAGGGATGATGCATTCCAAATGTATCTTTTGAAAATTATCAGAAAATGTCAAATGAACGGTGAGAGGCTATTTTTTGCCAACCCACACAAGCTGAGTCCATTGGATGCGATAAAATAGGACGCGTGCTATATTAGACTAGCAGGTATCAGATTTTCGATAAACAAAATATATTGTTATGTGTATACCTCGGTACAGACAGAGATCTGTAGGCAGTCCCCTAAGCAGAGAGAAGCTAGCAATATAATAATAGAAGTTCGTCAGTTGACCCAAAGATGGCGCTACTAGGCAAGCTTGGTATTTCCTACCATAGAGATACCACATAAGACGAGTTCCGTATAGAATGACGGATTAGAATCATATGATTTGGAATAAGGGTCACGGAGTATAAATGAAGTGGGACCGACCCACCAGAGTAGTTCTAGTGCAGAATGTAACGTGATCAGATCAGGAGATTGAACAGTACAGTAGTTAAATGTGCAGTGACAAGAGTTAAATGGTTGAAAGTTGTAATTGGTGTTGTAATTATAAGGACTGGTTATTGAAAGTTAATTAATTGTTAAATTAGTCAGTGATTAATGCTGTTCGTGTTGCAATGATTGAATCTACGATTGAGGTGTTTACTAAAGAGGTAAATACGTCATATTTTGTTTTCTTAAAAAATTGACTTCTCCCATCTTCCTTTACATACATTTATAACACGAAATAATTAGATTAGCCACTCAGTTATGATATCGCCTGGTCTTCTTCTGATATTATACAGGTTCATTTTCAACTTGACATTTAATGTTAATTTAAAGTCTAAAAGGTATAAACATGGTCCTGAAGTGCACAAAGACCCCTACTTTGTGCACAAGACAGAGAAAACGATAGCTACCAAAGTTATCTGGAAAGGCGGGGATTATAATAATTGTGGTACTGGAGATAGTCCAATAAAGTTGTGCCCGGCTTATAGGGGTTGCAAAAAAAATTCCAAACAGAATGATTTTTTCAGGGCTGCTTGGGGACTGCCCCCTGAGTATTCAACCAAAAGATCACACTCGAACTCCTGGTACAATTTGCGCTAGAGGGGTGTTTTCCTAAATATTTTTTTAGAGCAAAATGACCTTAATATATGTCGTAGAGGATCAAATTCTGGACAAGTCTTCCTTATACAATTTTTTTGTATCTCTAATACTTAACAAGTTACTGCGCATTATGTCACAAAAATTGCGCACCCTGCAGGAGTGGTCTTGTAAACATGTTTTTACAAAAAAATTGTAAAAGGAAAAGTTGTTCGGAATTTGATTCTCTACAACTTTTATTAAGGTCATTTTTTTTGTAAAAACATGTTTACAAGACCACCCCAACAACATTTTTGTCACATAATGCGTAGTAACTCATTAGGTATTAAAGATAATTAAAGAAATCTATAAGGAAAAGTTGTTTTTTTTGTCATTTTGCTCTAAAAAATGTTTAGAAAACCACCCCTATAGCGCAAATCGTACCAGGGGTTCGAGTGTAATCTTTTGGTTGGATACTCAGGAGGCAGTCCCCAAGCAATCCTGAAAAAAATCATCCTGTTTGGAATTTTTATTTTGAAAAATGACATCATTTTTGGATTAAGAGTGCAGGTGATGAAATGGTAAAAAGTACATCTCTTATCTCTTATTGCTTGATTGAATGTTGGTGTAAAGGTAGCCATAGCAGATATTAAGAAGATTGCCAGATTGGTAGAGCCAACTACCCAAAATATTCTGGCAAGTACATTTTTGAAGTTATCTACGGCTGTATCGGCCCAGTTGCCGCCAGTTAATGACTTGAAGAGAACACATCGTTCCAGAACAGCAGAAGAACCTTCCCCATCAAACTCTAAAACTCTTAAAGAATTAAGTTTTCCCGAAGAATACAAAAATATAAACGGTACACGTTTCCTATTACCTGATGGTGGCTCCAGCGAAAATAGAATTTTAACGAAACTAAACTTGGATTTTATGGAACGCTGTAATCATTGGTATGCAGATGATACTTCTCTACAGTTCTGCAGTTATTCAGTCAGCTAAATATTATTCATGGAGTGCAATACAGTAATGTAATTCCCACCATCTACGCTCTTCTCCCAAATCAGACAGAAATTACTTATACTTATCTTCAATTATTGAAGCCATGCCTGTAACCTACATCAGTTATGCCTTCCAAAGGTCTGCGATAAATGTTTTCTCAAACCTACCTAAAATGGTAGAATTATGTAGTAAATCAGTCCCATGAGGCCAGATCGCAAAAATATATAAACATATCTCAACCAGATAACTTATTTCTGTATTCAATTTTGAACATGTCGATTTTCAAAATCTTCCATAACTGTGATGTTTAAGATTGGTGATGCCATATTGTTTTCCAAGAAAATGGGTTATATTTATACACATCGTTAAAAATTCCATTATGCCATTTATATTTAATTTAGTTCTTAGTAGTACTTTCAGCATGTCTTTAATTATTTCCAAGATTTTGTCTACTAAAACATTGGTAAAAAGACTAACTACATCAAAACTGAGGAGTGTGATGAATATCATTTTCATAAATTTTTTCAATAAATTGTTTACTATAACTTCTATAACTTTAAATTAAATTTTTTCCAAATTATGATATGGCGAATTAATAAAACTAGCAATTGATCTTAAAGGAATGTTTTTGTATAATATGTATATTTGGTAAACCATAAAAATTAGTTTTACATTAGATTGAGATTTCTAGTCAATAAATTGTATGTATGGGTATAAATAAATTAAAGTTTATCAAAATGATTGTTCAATAAAATATCGAGGTTCTAATATATATTTTAAAATTCCTTGAGCAACTCTTTTAAAATAGTAAATTTGTATAGATACCTACTAACAAAAATTAAACGGTTTAACATCTAATTGACCATACAAATTTGACCTAGACAGCTGGCACTTTTGGAGTTTATTTAGCCAAGAATTATCACAGAACAATGACTTTGCCAAAACAATAATAGGTTTGGCTGTCTAGTAATTATTCTAAGCTGAAGGATGCATTATTGGAAGTGATATATTGGTGACGGTGGGAATACCTATATTTATAAATTTATATTTAAACCTAGTAAGTAGATCGGTACTTGACTGGGTTATAGCGACTTAAAACTCATCACTCCTTGTCCATTATTCATGACCAATTAAGCTTTATAAGTTAAAATAGCCTGTAACTAGGTCAAATTTATATATAATTTCATTTTAAACTATTCGATAAGCGCAAGATATATAATGGGAAACTTGTGTGACAGTGTGCCTCATTAAAATTTTTCGCTTATTGAGATTATATCGTTATGATTACAGACATTTGCGAAAAATTAGGTGTGTCCCATTTGATTTAAATTTATATTGTTCTTGATGACATTCAGATACTTCCTACATTTGTTACTATTTTTATTAGACATTAATTAATTAATTAAATAACAGAACTACAGAAGATGGGTTCCCCTGTAGACAAATTGCCATTACCTTCTCTTTTTTAGTATGACCAAAAATCTTAATTTATTATTGCATAACAAAGGGATTTCGCAAAGTACATAATACCATTGCTGCCTTGAGGAACTTTAGTGACAATGTACCTAATCAGCACCTTAAATAAACGCAATGCATTTATTCACTTTTCGTTAGACTACTCCAAGGCTTTTTGTACCATTGATCATATGCTTCTTTTATAGAGCTAAATTATTGTGGCTTTGATGGGCTATCTTATGTCTGTTTTTGGTTATCTTTGGTTCCTTATATATACAGCAGATATATTTAAGATAGTAACAAATTGAAATCTACAAGAATATGTTGACGATCCCCAACTTCTTAATTATTATGAACCATCTAACACAGATACCGTCGTTAATTTGATCTACCAACATTTGGAAAACAGCATAAACAAATTACGCAAGCAATACATTAGCCCAAGTGTCGCACAGTGCGATTGTGAAACAACGCCAAAAATGTGTCAATTGTAGTGTCGTAAATTGTGCTTTACAAACAAAATTTGATAAGATTTTTTTTTCTTTTGATGTCACTTGCCATATTTTACTTAAAAGAACAGAAATTCCACGATAAAAAAATTGGTTATACTGTAGATAAGGGTGATTCTACCAGAAACGTCAGATTTAAGTCCCTGTTGATTTTTTTCATCATTTGAGGTTAAAGTGGAAAAATAAAATACTAATTATTTCAAATGCATTTAGTTTCATTTAATTTACAAATATTAAAAAATAAATATAAATAAAATTATGAAAAATATTGGGTACATGATATGAAATCTTAGTTCCGTGCTATGTCCCTACATAATAAATAGTACGTCAACTTACCTACGAATTAAATATTTAAAAATACTAAAATATAATCAATTGAGTAAATAATACATATTAGGAACTAAGAATTTATTTCATGTAAATCATATTAGTTTTAATTTTTCACATATCTACTATTTATATTGGAAAATTGCTTTGTCCCTGTGCTGCTACCTCATCTCCGTGGACAGTTTATTTATTTCTAAAAAAATCCGATAGATGCCAACACCATTAATATTTGGAATGGTGAGACAAATCAAATATTAGTGTGTAGCCGTCATTTAAATATAAAGTGTGTAAGTTAATGAGTTTGTGATATTTTAGTGATTTATTGTTGCAAAGGTAAGGACGTCATTAATAATTATCAACTCCGTGTACCTATAATTTTTGTGCTATATTGTATTATTTGATAATATATAAGTCTTCAATTCTTCTTAATAAACTGTAACAATTCTCCAACTGCCAGATTCCTAACCTCAAAATTTGAATATTTATAGGCGATAAATGTGAAAAATTCTCATTCCGTGGACCTCAGTTCCGTTACCATCTAATGGTAATGGAACTGAGGTTATGTAATGGAGCTGAGAAAATAGAGTTTATTCGTATTATTATTAATTTAAATGTTAGATCTAAATTCTTGACATTGCAAGGCTTTTTGTTGCTTAAATTTCATAGATAATATATATTTTAGAGTAGAAATGGCGAAATCAAATATGAAAATGGTGGGAAAAAAATTACATCAGAGAAAATTAAAAAGCGAAATGAAATGAGAAAAGTATCTATGCGGAGGTTAAAAGAAGCCATAAGAAATTACCTTGAAAAGTACGAAGAGGCAAAAAGAAAAGAGAGAGAAAGGTACAACAAAAGAAAAGAAGAGGGGAAAATTAAAAGTATAAATGAAATGAGTGAACGTGAAAAAAGGTCTATGAGAAAAACATGGAGAAATTGGAGTAAAAAATCTTATGAGAATAAAAAACGAGCGAAAACGTTGGAAAGAGCATTAGCTGATCAAACTCCTCCTTCCACACCTCGTCCGGAACCCGAACGGAATCACGTTAATACTCCACAGCTTTCAGGAAAAATAGTTGCTGGATACAAAAAAAGACGTAAAAACAGAAAGGAACTAAGGATGAAAATTGCGGAATTGGAAAAAAACTCAAAAAAGAAAGAACCAGTAAAGAAAAATATAAAAAGCGGTGTTTAAGACAATCAGAAGCACTGCGGGATAGTCCAACAAAGAAAATAAAAGAACTACTACAAGGACAGACCGTTACTCCTGTATAAAAAAAAGCTTTTATTTGGGGAGGTACTCTGTTCACAGTTGAAAGAAAACTTTTCATTATAAAAAACTAGATCTGGTAAAAGAAATTTTATCTCTAATGTGTCTGGGCAATTAATAAAGAAATACCGCTATCAGTATTTCATGGAAGATCTTTCTTCTTCGCGGACCGTTCGCTCAAAAAATGGAGCACATTTTTGCAAAGAAAAGTATACAGAGATTAGAAGAAAGGTGCAACTGTTTTTCCAAACCGATGATAACAGTCGTATATATCCTGGAAAAAATGACACAGTTACATATAAAAAAATAAAAAAACAGAAAAGATTTTTGAATTACTCTCTAAAAGTACTATACCAAAAGTTTTTAAGCACTCATCCAAGAATTAAAATTAGTTTCTCTTTATTTTGTAGAATGCGGCCTTTTTGGATTATATTCTTAAAAGCAAAGGACAGGGAAACTTGTTTGTGTGAAATACACGCCAACATGGACCTATTAGTGTCAAAGTTAAAAATGCATAATATAATTAAAGAAGCAACATCACATGATATTATAAAAGTTTAACTTGCACAGAAAATCATACTCAAGAAAAATGTTTGGAACGAAAATGTGACCTATGTAAAGATAAATCAATAGAAATACTTGAATTTGAAAAAAGTGACATGACAAAATATGAAATGTGGAAAACTGTAAGAGAAAAAATTATTATAAAAGGAAAAGATAAAATTTGCAGTAAGACAGTCAAACAAGTTGTTACGGGTTCTAAAGAACAACTTTTATTTGCCTTTCAAAACAGCTTGAACAAATTTCTTTTGCATGTTCGGAATGTAATTCATCAATACCAGTGTTGAAAAAATAAAAAAAAAATCTTTCAGAAAACGAGGTTCTTATCCATATGGATTTTTCCGAAAATTATACGAAGTACAATCAGCCCACTTTGGAGGTTCAAAGCCCCAAATATCTCTTCATACGGTTGTTACATACCAAAAGTTTTCTGAAAGTAATACAATCAAAACAGTATCTTATTGCACTCTATCTAAAAATCTCTGTCACAACCCTAATAGTATTTGTGCTCATTTATCCCCAGTTATTAGTAACATCAGACAAAATATTCCAAACTTAAAAGTTGCTCATTTTTTAAGTGATGGGCCGACTACACAATACAAGAATGAAACAATGTCCTCTCTTATGAAAACCCATCTTGCTGCTGAATTAGTAGTGAATGAACTAAGACGGCATTATTCTGAAAGCCATCATGGTAAAGGGGCACCAGATGGTATAGGTGGATATGTAAAACGAAGTGCCGATGACTTTGTAGCTAAAGGTCAAGACATACCCAATTTTGAAACCCTAATTGAAAAACTGCAGGAGCTAACTGGTATACGAATTTTTCCCATCGATGATATTCATACAAAAATATGGACACCAGAACAACTGCCTGTATTCAAAGGTTCTTTATTAAAAATATTCTCCTTAACTTAAAACTTTAGATGATAAATTACTGGTAACCTACACAGACAGCGAAGATGATCTGCCATTAATAAACTACACAAAAAAGAAAGTTTCACCTAAACAAAACGATTATGTTTTAGTGAAATTTACTGGCAAAAGAAGTACGAAGCACTACATCGCAGTGATAATAGATGTTTCTCCTGAAGAATATTTTGTAAAATTTTTTAAAAAATCTACAGTTCGCAATTCTTTTGTTTTTCCATCAATTGATGATACTTCCATTATATTGTTTGATGATATTGTAACTATACTAGATTATTCAGTTGTTAATAGTCGTGAGCTATATATTTTTAAATTACCTGACAATATAGAAAATATTTGTTAAGAGTTATACCTAATATTCTGTTTAGTTAAGAGCTCTAATTTTATCAGTTTTACTTGAACAAGTTACAAAGTAGAAAATATATTTTGATTAGTTTATGTTTTATTACCAAGAGTTTTATTCTACGTCGTTTTATCAGGCTTTTCGTTGAGCTTCAACTCCGTGACTAAGAACCTCAGCTCCATGGCTTCTCTATAAATAAAAATCGATATTTTTTTGAAAAATATCATTTTTAATTTGGGTCATTTTCACAGAAGTACTTTTCAATCATCACTTTATTGTTTGACTATATAAAACATATTAATTTTACAAATTTAAAAATAAAAAATCTGGTAATGAAATCTGACGTTTTTGGTAGAACCACCCATAATGAATAGCAGTAACAAAGTTCAAACAGATACAGATAACTTTTGCGTTATAACCTGGTCTTGTCCCTACATAACATAGATGTAACTTGTCTTATAGAATCCTGGCTTCAACCATGGGAACTGGATACAATGTACATATGTAAAAAGACATCCTGCAGAACTGTATATAAAGACGAAGACGTTATAGGCAAATCCTCCCTTAACTTAGGCATAGTTCCAATTAATGCATTAAATCGAATGTCGAAAGAGAAAAATATAGAGGTTGTATGTATTGAAATAAAGATAAATATATCCATTGAAATTGAAATAGTAAACATATACCGGGCGACCCAGAAAGTATTTCTTTCTATGGTATTAAATATAAAATTCTGAAATTTGGAAAATCAAGTATAAGTATCAATGGCCACATTTTGACAATTCGGTGGTAAAAAAATCACTTCCGGTATGGCCGGAAATTGCCACAATTTTCTTATTTTAAATAGCACCCTGTATATTTAAGTTACTATTCTCATAAAGCTTTAATTTCTCTTTTCAACTCTTTTTCAGATTTAAAATCGGATGAAAAATAACCTTGGAAATGGCATTTATTTGTTATTTCTAGTTACCAAATATGTTCAAATGGCTTATCTAACCATACAACGCAAGATCTATGTTGTGATATTCATAATATTCGACAAAGACCAAATAGAAGGTTACTTTATGAAACACATTTTCCTTTTGCGGCTGTCAGAGAAAATTAGAGCAAAAAACGTGGATTACCACAGGCATAAAAAAAATGTCTCGTCAGAAATTAAAATTACTTCATCAAATAATGATTCAAAGGAAAAGACAAGAGGATAGGAATTATTACAAATCATATAAAAATATATTTTAAAGTTATTAATGCCGCAAAATAATTATATAAAGACAACATATATAATAAAGCTTCTAATAAATCTAAAGCAGCTTGGTCTGTAATGCATAGAGAATTAGGAACGAGTAAAACCAGAACAAATGACAAAAGTGAATTCGATCGAATAAGTGACAAAACAATAAATAATTGACAAGAGATTGTGCATTTAATGAATATTATGTTAAGTTGCCTATAGCGTTAGCGAATAAATTGAATGAAATAAATTGGAATAACATTGGTACAAATAAATTATACCAACCAGTAGAAGAAAACGAAATATTTTATAATAGTATGCAATTGAAAAAAAAAAAAATCAAATTCTTCTGGCACTGATAATAAAAGTGCAAACATGTTAAAACCTGTTGTTAATTATATATTAAAATCATTAACATTTTTGATAAACTGGTTTCTGTCTGAAGGAGTGTTTCCTGATGAGTTTAAAGTCGCCAAAGTAGTTCCATTCTATACATAGGAAAACACGCAAACCATTGAAAATTACAGACCTATTATTCTTTTATTATCGTGTATATCAAAAAATTCTGAAATTCTGTATCCATAACAAAATATTATGCAACGAACAGCATGGTTTCCGAAAAGACAACAATAACAAAAATGTTTTGAAGTGCGTATGGATCTAAGCAAAGCACTTGATTTGGTTGATCACGCTTTATTATTAGAATAGCTAAATAAATACTTCGTTAAAAGCTTGGTGATTAGTTGAATTCATAGTCTGTCAAATCACAAACTTGAAGAAATAATTGATACCAAATTGGTACCACTTTTAAACTCACGTGTTAATTTTCTTCATGATACACAGTTTAAGTTAGATCATTTTGTAACTAAACTAAACTAAAGCTAAAACTGTTTTTATCAACTCACTCCTAGACTTCCAACTTTCAACCGCAGCTCCTCGAAATTATTAGCCCTGTTCTTCTGGAAACCATAAATTTGAGATTTTATGTGGCTCCATAAAAAGTCATTTGGATCCAGATCAGGAGATCTAGCTGGCCTCAAGATGGTTCCCGTCCACTCAATAATCTGGAAATGTAATGTTCAGGTAGTCCTGAACTGCGGCACAATCATGAGGACAACAACCGTCTTGCTAAATCCTCACCTTCCTAGCCGTTTAATTTCCGGAACAACGTGTACAAACAATGAAAAATGTACCGATCGTGAGATCCCCAGTTTACCGCCTCATACATTTAATTTCTGGGGGAGTTCGTAATGCAAAAAATCGTGCAGATTTGACCGGGACCAATAACAAATGGTTGACGGATCATGCCGACTACGTAATGCAAAGGACGATTCATGAGTGAAAACAATATTTTTGATGAAATTCTCATCACAGTTCGCTCGTCGTTAGTCCGGCAAACCTACAAACTCATAACAAAAGTATCATTTTTACTCCTAATAAAACAATATACTATTATTATCTTAATTTCTCTTCTAATATCAGAGATATTGATAGTAAAACTGTGCAAGATATTAACATCAACAGAATTATTATACCAGCGAAGACTACTTTAGAAGAATTTAAAGTTAATAATTCCAATTCAAAAATTATTATTAAATTATTGTGACTAATACAGAATTGTAATTTAATGGTAATTTTATTTTTATATTGTTTCATGGCAATACGAAAAAACCTATAGCCCAATAAAATGGAACGAAATTTGTCGATTTGGATGAAATAATTTTGAACTGGCTGAAATTTTGGGAACAGGCTTATTTTGTGGTACTTTTTAATATATCAAAAGTCGGTATAGGTAAAAGAAATCGGTTATTCGCAAAAAACTCGGAAAGTGTCAATTTTACTGTAAAATATGTACACATAAAAATTATAGGTAATAGAAATCCGCATAATTTCGTTTTTTTTAACTTCGTACGACCTATTGGAGCCGAGATAGATTTTTGAAATTTTGACAGTTTTGCGACGCAATGGAAACGCGCACGTTCTTCGCTAAAATCTCAAAAATGGTCGTTCAGATCGCAAAATGTTTCAAATGAGACTTGTAGAGAATTCGATTACGAACAATCTCCTTTTATTTTTTATTTTCATTCGATTCATGCAATATTGGCAGAGATATGAATTTTTAAACATCTTTATAGTGCGCTATCAGAACACTTGTTTCATGATAATATCGAACGAAAACTCGAAAACGATAGATCGTACGCATATAGTATATCTAATGAAAGTTAAAGAGAATCAAATTTTGAATATGTTGGTGTATGTACAAAATCGTTTTGATAACGAGTGAATGGAGATAAAAGGAAAAAACATGAAAAATTGTCATTTTCAAGTGCATTTTGACAAATCACTAATTTTTGATTGGCTTTAGGCAATAATGACACTAATAGTTTTTTAAAGAGAATTAAATTATCTTCGTGACCTTCATGCGATGAATGTTTCAAGAGTTACAGCTGTTTAAAGTTAAGAGCAAAATTTCTTTTTTATTATAAATTAAGATTTTCCTGCAAGAACTGTGCAATAAATTAGCTACAGTTATAATATCAAGGTATCTTTAGTAATAAATTAGGAATATTAGTAGATCGGTAAGTCCGTAATTTGAAGGTTGTGTAATTTGGATGCTTGCCGTACTGCAACGCCTTGCTTGGTACGATCAAGCATGATGGTGATTAATAATGTTAGTTTTTTATGTTGTTATGACTGTAAAGTGAGTAATTAGTGAATCAGATAGATTACAATTTGTTCTATACTGAAATAGGCTAGTAGGTGGAATCGTTCATCGTTGATTTCTAACACGTGGATTTCTGTGTTATTAAGTTTTATGCTTTTATCAGAAACCTTAGTATTTGAAAGGTACAACGTACAAAGGTCTTCGAGGAAAAGAAGGAGCTTATTTCTTATCATAACCATTCGTAGAAATATGCCTAACCTACTTTAGTTATTTTTCAAATTTTAGATTACTGCTTTAGTTGCTAAATTTGTCTCCTAGAGATAAGATGTGGATTTGCTCGTGAAATTATTGTGCGCCTTAGTGCTTGACAAAATGTCCTCACCACATTTACGAAAACAGTCAGACGTATTTTTGGTTGGTTACTATTCGCAGCAAATTGTAGGTACTGTTGTGCGCAAATAAAATTGGACAAATAGACTTATAACGTATTTTTGCTAAAATCTAGTTGTGTACATCTAACTTTAATTTTTGTGACATTGTCATTTTTGGTTACATATTCAAATAAAGACAGATTTGTATTAGAAAAAAATAGTTGTTCTATTCAGGATACTCTTCCGAGGAATGCTAAGAAAACAGGACATCTCTTTATGTAAAAAGAAAATCTCGTTTTGAAATAACTAGAGGACCTCTTTGATATTGCGCATGCAAGTGCATTAAACATAGTGATATTAAAAGAGGACATAGAGTTTTTGCTAAATCAAAAGAAGAACGGTCGTCCAGGATGAGGACTTTATAGACCGTGATACCGCTGCAAAAATGTCTCTCACTAACTTGCTGGTTATTTACCAATAGATACAAGGGGAGGCGGAAAGAAGGGGTCATAGTGAAGGCAACCGGAGTAGTCATGTTTCTTATTACATTCGAATTGAAATTTGACATCGGTTCTCAAATGTCCTGAAAATGCCAACAATACCATTAACAGCAATTTTGGTGATCAGGTGTGGCCCAAATCTAACTTTTGGAAATACCAAAAAAACGAGTCTCGGTGCCATGATGGTACTGTCGTGAGCAGAAACAATAGGACAACTTTTTTTTCTAATGTAAATCTATCACTATTTGAATATGTAATGAGCAGCTGAAGTAAAACAGATATCACTTTTAATTTATTTTTTATTTTAATGCTGTAGTTATTTACTATAGTAAATGATGGATGGTTAATGAGACAAATTGCACTGTGTTATAACATTAACAAAAATTTGGTGTGTAACATTTCAAGAAAGTGGAGAATAAACGGTACGATTAGTAGAAATCCTGGATCAAAGGTTATCCTAATTAACAAGAAACTAACTTAATATTTCGTTATTGCACCATTTCTATTTATAACTTATATAAGTCTGTCTGAATTAAATAACCTTATACAATAGTCATTAGTAATAATATTTTCCCATGCATTATTTACTATTTCTAGTAATTCTTCGACATTCCGTGGTCTCACATTTCGTTTTTGGATACTTCTTACGAGTAGTCCCCATACTTCTTCCACAGGGTTAAGATCTGGACTATGACTGGGCCAGTTAAGAACATTGATGTCGTTATCTTGAAACCAGTTAATTACGGTATGAGCAGTATGAACGGAACAATTGTCTTGTTGAAATATGAACTCATTATTAGGAAATAATTGTGACACAGAAGGGAGCATAATATTGTCTAAAATTCTAATATACGTTTGACTATTAAATCGTTCCCCAATATGCTACAAAACACCAGGACCACGTGCCGATATCCAAGTCCACATATTGACGGAAAATCTACCACTTTTATCAGTGTTAGATATATATTTCTCATCGAATCGAGTATTCGGAGGGCGGTAAACACGAATACGACCGCTGTCTGTTGACTGGAAAGTTTTCTCGTCTGTAAAGATTACATTGTTCCAAAAATTTACATCATCCACTAAAAATTCAAGCGTAAATCCTACTCGAGTTTCTTTATGTTCAGCTTTAAGTAAGTATTTCTGTGCTGCTGCATGACAGCGTAGCTCCGATTCTCTTACTCGCCGGCGACCAGTACTACTCGATCCAGGAAAATTCGTTTCTTCATCAGCCTGAATAACTGAATAAAATGGATTTTCTACTAAAGCATTTACTAATTGCAAATCTTGTTATTGAGTTGATATCCTTCGTCGCCCTGATCCAGGGTTTCTACTAATCATACCGTTTATTCTCCACTTTCTTAAAATGTTACATACCGAATTTTTGTCAATATTATAACGCAGTGGAATTTGTCTCATTGATCATCTATCTTCTGCTTTAGCAATAACTTCAGATTTAACTAAATTCCTTATATGAGGCATATTAGTTTTTTGCACACTTGCAATAAATTATGACAACTAACTGACAATGTCACAAAAATTAAAGTTAGATGTACACAACTAGATTTTAGCAAAATGCCGTTATAAGACTTTTTTTGCTCACGACCGTACGTGGAGCTTTTTTGTCAAAACCGAGACATTGCTTAAACGTGGCTTTTATGAAGCTAAGATACTATTGACAGCAATATTTTGTGTCACCGAAAGGGTTAGTATGCAAAAATGTATTTTGCAAGGTCATCAAAAGCAAGCTGTTCTTTATAGATTATGTAATATCAGAACCAATGGTATTAATAAGACTTTTTATTCTAAAAATGTTTGTATGGCTCTTAACTAGAACTTAAAATACTTGACAGCAATTTCCATAGTGTGATTTTACCCCATTAACCACTACATTCACCCCTATACTAACTCCGTGTTTCAATAACCAAATTCATAACCGTAATTAGCTTTAATTATATGTCGTCCCATCTTCGGTCGCGGTGAGACGGGAAGCCGAGAAGCTTGTTACGCCTCCCAATGCAGATCCGGATTTAACTGTATTGTTCACTGGTTTCACTGTGTTGAAACATTTTTATATTTTTACATCTAAAATTATTATTACATTATAAGAAAAATATCTTATACTTTGAATTATTTTTAAATAAATACGGGTAAATAGACAAATAGATAATTATTATTACCTATAATATTACTCATTCACCATTATTATATTCCACAACTCAACTCGCACAAATCTGTAGATAGACAAAGCCGATTCTGGACACAACAGTCATCATAACAGTCATCTGTCTCGCGATGTAAAGGACGGACTAGGTGGTGCGATATAAACTCCTCCCCACTCCGCTCGTCTCACCACGACCGCATTCTACTATAGCAATTTCCTCGCATATACTTTATACTATTTTTGTGTTAGAATGCATAGTTAGATAATCTCAGTTGTGTACATTAAAGAGACTGAAATTAACTACGAATTATTACTAATCTATGTATTTATTTTATTACTTAGATGGAACTTTATTGTTCGTATTTTCTTTGTTATTCGCCGAAATTAAATAGTGTAGACTCGACATGATGATGGCATCCCTCATGAGGTTAAACACGAACGAAGGTCTCGGTATTGAAAAAATAAAAATTATACTTAGCTTGAGACTCTCTTGAGACCCGTCGTTTATTATTTCAGGTTTTTAGGAATTAAATGAAGAGCTTGATTTAAAACGTTGAAATTAAAATGGCTATTCTGCACTGGTATCACATATAATTGAAATAAAATTATTTAGAAAAATATTCCACAATAATTAGTTTAAAAACTGTACGTAATGGCAGCAGAAATTCGCATAAAATTTGATTTAAAAATTAGAGCTTGAAAATTAAATGATGAGAAAATTGAATTTACTATTTTGTTGTAAAAAACCGAGGCAAATGACTTCTCGATCATAATTTGCTCCCGTATTTCTAGCAAACGCCTTTTCACTTAAATTTTTACCGTTGTGTCAATTTTGCCCCGCGAGTCCGGCTGGCACACGATTTCTTGAAATTATTTCTGTCGCGTTTATCGTGCCCCTACCATTCATCTCGGCAACTTGTCACGTGCAGTAGGCGTTGCCTAGCAAAGACTTTGATATAAACTTGAATTTTGCAATGTAATAATGAAATTTGGTAATTGAAATACACCTAAAATAAAAAAGAATTAAAAGCTGCATATTTTGAGCATAATTCCTAATGTCATTTATTTATTAGCTTACCAGATATAACTGAATTTGTGGTTTCTAAAATGTTAAACCCAATTAAAATGGGATGGACTGGAATTTGAACTATTAGCCCACAGAGCTTCGGCATTAAGGCACCGGTAGCCTGCTGCTAGAAACGGCTTTATGTAAGCTTTTTAGTACAATAACTTGTGTTAATGGAAATTAAGTTTATTTTAGAAAATGTGACTAAAATTTAATATGAACACAAAGTGAATAATTGAATATGAAAAATTATATAATTTTATAACGATTTTAAATGGATTTACAACTTATGAAGTTTCTGAAATTTTGGTAACTGCTTTAAAATTAAAATTTTGGGAACTGAAATAAGATAATGAAAATTTGTTCTTTATGGTTTTAAAATGCCCGTCCTCAAATGCCTTGGCAAGAGTAGCAAAACTGCCAAAACTGATTCGCTCATATCTAACAACTCGTAAATTTTCAAGGCTAAGTATCAACAATGATGGAGTAATTCCAAGTAAGTAATAACATAAAGGCACGTTAACCATATAGGGCCATTTGTTCATCATAATAACATGGAAGTTATAATGATTAGGCAGTGCTTTGTAGATATTTACTTTTCGAATATTGGGCAATAATTCAACATTTTTCCAGGGACAAATCTAATGGCCTATTAACTTTGTCAGCTATAATGTGTTTGTTGAGTTTATTCATTTTGTATTTCATATTCATTGAAAGCGTTGGTTTTCTCTATCAATGGTGGTAGTAGGTATGATTAAGTTGTTTTTGTTAAAATTTTAAAAATACTTGTTTTATCGAATGTAGGACATACTGTATAAATATTAAAACTGTGAAAATCATAAATTACGATTACTATCATGTACAAAATAAATTTAATTCATTTACAACTGATTAATAATGCTCCTTTTATGGAAAATCAACCTTTTTAAAACCAGGGCTCGGTGTTAGAGTCGAATTAAATTCAGTAAATGTAATAATGTGTAATATTCCAAGAAATATGTAAAGACACATTCTTAAAGACTTAGTGGCATTCGAGTAAAGAGAATGAACTAGGAATAACAACAGCATAAAGTAAATCAATCCGTGTCCAAGCATGTAGTTGACGGTTAAATCTAAAATCAGTGCATACTAACGCTAAGCCTATAGAAACAGAATGAAGACAGAGTTCACGGAGTAGGCAAGGTACGGAGGCAAAAAACAGTCACGTATCACCATAGCACGTGTATCAAGTGTGCTGGGCTTGTGTTGGAATGTTCAGTTGTTTTCTGTACAGAAGTAGGCTCTTCTTTTCTCCGTTTGCCGTGTACTGCTTTAAACTCTTTAAAGATTGACGTGGACATGAGTACTACGACATTTACACATCAAGGCATAATGGAGAATTAACTTTGGCCAAAAAGGAATACATTATTTAGAATTAGTTTTATAATCTGCAGGATGTACTTTCATTACTTTCATACAAAATTATTTTCGCTTATTAAACATGTAAATGGATCGTACTTAAGATCTAAGATGAACTGTTATTATTTAATTTGATAAAACATTAAAAATGTTTTCTTAAATGTTCATGTAAAATATATGTATCACAGATGTACGCTTCTAAACATTCTGAATTAAAAAAACTTATTTCAAATAGGCCAGATCCTAAACAATGCTCGAAATGATTTGAGATATCGTGCTGATTTTTGATAATAATAATAAGTTTTATTGCTGTCTTATACAGAGTATTTACATATAGCGGAGGAAATGAATGAAAAAAAGGGTGTAAGTTCTTAATCGTTACTACTTCAATTTAAAGCTGTAACCTGTAACCTTTTGCATTATGTTAAGTTTCGGCAACGTATGAAATTGGAGCACTGACCCCCCCCCCCGAACTTGCGGACTTTAAGAATTAATTCCTGATTTAGGCCGTTTCTATTAATTTTATTGAAAAATATGTAGAGTAAAAAAGTGTTTAGATTGCTATTTTACATAAGAATACACTATTTTGGTAACCACATTATTTAACCCTTTCGCTTCTCCCCCGTGGAATCCTCCTCCACCTGACCCTTTCTTTTGCAAAAATTACGATAAAAATTAAATTACTTATTATAGTTTAATAATTTTAGACTAATAGAGTTGAAATAACAAAAAAAATAATTCTAATCGTTCTTTATTGGGGGTGATCAGTGACCTCTCAGAAAATGTGATTTTTCATAAATTTTTACTACAAACTAATGGGGGAAAATAAGAAAATATTACTAATAGTGTCTAGTTAGCAAATTATCAGTAATACCATTATTACTGATAATTTGTATATCCATATATACACCCTTAAAAAATAGTTTAAATCGTGTTTAAAGGGCGGAAAAGCGAACAATTTCGTTTTGAAAAAAATGCTTTTTGGGTACCAAATGGGTGAAAATAATTTTTTAGGTCCGTAGAGTTTATATGTAATTTCTGTATTGTTGTTGAACATGCCAGGAAATTTTCAACATTTTATTTAATTTTTGATAAATTTTGTGGAAGAGTTAAATGTGTCCTCATAAACGTTTTTTAGAACAAAAGATATTTACGCTGTTTCTATTAGTTTTTAAGAAAAATATAAAGATTAAGAAAATGTTTAGAATACGTTTCTGCATAAGAATACATAATTTTAAAAATATTAGTCCTTAATCCTTTCGTTCTGTCCTCATAGGTAATCATGGTAGTCAAAAAATTACTTTTCGAATATCTCTGTTAGTATTGATTTTTAATTTTTACCCCATACACAAGAGGAAAAGAAATGATTAGAATGCTATTTTGTATCGGAATACAAATTCTAGAACTACCATCAATTAGCCCTATTAGCCAAGGAGCAAACAGAAAGAAGATTTGAAAATACCAAAAACTACAAAAATTGTAGGTCAAAGATATTATGGTTATATTGCCAATAAATTTTATAATTTGTCACCCACAACAATAAGATAAAAGAAACAGGTATCTTTGTAAATTGTCTGTTGTTTGGATACAAGAAAATAGACATAGAGTGCACAATATATACCAGAAGTTAAATAGTTAATGAGTACAACTATTTTTGGGATATTGATTAAAGGTTCAGTACTATTCTTATTTTTGGATCATTTTTGTATGTGAGTAAAATTCTTAAATTTATGTCTTTCTTTAGTATCTTTAGGGTTTACTTAATATATCTGTATGTATATTCTTATAGTAATATTTGTGTGTTGCTGTTTAAATAAAAGAATATTTTTATTACTAGAATCATGTGCGCACTCAAACTCATAATAAGAGTTTAAGCGCACATTATCTGCTGTAATGCTTTACTTGAATTTGTGTATTATAGTTAAACAAATAAATATTATTATTGTTTTATCATCTTGAATTTTTCGTTTTTAAGGATTCATATAAGAACGCGATTTGCGCCGTTTTTATTGATTTTAATGAAAAATGCCTAAAGTAAAAAAGTGTTTAGAATACGATTTTGCATGAGAGAAAAGATTTTCCCCCATCAGTTTGTAGTAAAAATTTAGGAAAAATCGTATTTTCTTTCATTCTCAATAAAGAACGATTAGGATTTTTTTTTGTCACTTCAACTGTGTCACTATTCGTATGCAAAATGGCATTCTGAACACTTTTTACTCTACATATTTTTCAGTAAAATCAATAGATACGGCGTAAATCAGGAATTAATTATTAAAGTCCGCCATTTTAGGTGTGTTATTTTGAGTTTTCCTATTTTTACGTCGGATTCGCAATCGGCGACCCCAAAAACCTCCAAGATATGAATTTTAGCCGATTTCGTTGAAAATTTTGCGAGTTATTGAATTGGCGTGAGTGCATTAATTTTCAAACGTATTCGTATATTTCATACATTTCATATATTGTCGAAACTTAATATAATGCAAAAAGTTTCAAGTCTATACATTGAAGTAGTAACGATTAAGAAGTTACACCCTTTTTTTTCATTTTCTCTACTATTTGTAGATCTTAGATTAATATATTTATGTTAAAAACTGCGTGGATCAAAGGAGTTGAGTTTTGTTTTTTGTCATCTCGTAGGAATACCGCTAAAAAACGGCCATTATTTTCCACGCCTTCCGTAGTTAAACGAATCAAGCTATCTCTTCGACATAAAATCGACCCCACAAAGTTGAAGCTTTCATGGATTTGGAGTTTTCGGACAAATAAACGAGAAAAATATCATCTATTACTGGGTTAAATTTTTTTTTTCTGACGCCAATTGTAAAATAGGTGGTACTCATCCTTTTCATATCTCTCAGTGGGCAGTACTTTTGACGCTTCAAGTAATATGTCTTCTTCTGGAGAAATCATTTTAAAAATATTTTGAATAAGTGTTAATGTCAAATTTTTCCTACACATATAATTTAGCAGTTTGACGTATTACATACTTTTGTATGATTATAGAATAGATGTATATTTCATTCTATTCTTTCTGAGCTTAGCTTAGCTCTTTGTTGGTTTTCCAGAGTTTACCACAGATCGTACAATTATTACCTATACCGCGTCGTAAATTCGTAAATGTTTCAAAACTTAATAATTTTTTTACTAATTTTGTAACTAAATATTACGTGGAACTTACTGCAGATACACGAGAATTGCTATGTACACAGGGTGTCCCAAAAGTAAAGATACGCGGAGCAATGACAAATTCCTTACGTAAACATATTACGATCTAACCAAACTTACTTCGCCCAGAAGTTGATATCAACAGAGATACAGGGTGTCAAAGTTAAATTTTTGTTTCGGCCTTTTTAAATGATTTCTTTAAAAATTGAAATATTTTAACAAAACTTGGTGATTCGGGATTATTTGAGGAGAGGGATTCAAATGTATTTATTTGCTGTTATTTGTAGAGGGCGCCACCTACGATAGTTTACATGCCGTTTGTATGTTATATATTTTTGGCGATTTTAAATTTTTTTTTGAATTAAAATTTCTGTTTTCCTGTCTTTTTTACGTAAAAAAGGTGTACCTTGTAAATGTCGCTTACAAGTTTGCGTATACACGCAAGAAAATTTTAATGGATGCAGAGCCCATATTTAGAAGGCAGCAGGATTTTAAGTTATTTCATTATATTTACAATAGACTGGGGGAAACTACTTCATTTCATTCCAAACGAGCTATCGTGGGACGCCCAAAAATAACTGCGATACAGGCGAAGGAAATCTTGGTCCGTGTTGCAGAAAACCCGAAATATATGTACGAGGTGTATGGCTGCTCGATTTCAAGGATTTCTTATACAGAAAAGCTTTATCCGTACCTTTTTACGTCTGTTCAGAATCTGCTGAAGGCCCATCTTCCAATCAGGTTACAGTTTGCTCGTTTCTGTCATGCCCAGAAAAACAGAGATTCAATGTTTTTAAATAAAGTGTTATTTACGGACGAAGCCACATTTACAAGTTGAGGTATAGTTCAAATGTGCTTTTAGAGGGCGGAATATTAAAACATAATATTTTTAGTCGCAAACGCCTCTATAAAATCCTTATTTTTCTATAAGGAACGTAACCAGACTGCAACCAACAGTTACTCTCCGGGCTATGTGCCCCGCCAAGCGCTGAATTACAAGTTACAAGTCTGGCACGTCAAGTATAATAATTGCATATTACCATCAAAACGCTAATGCTTCGATTGCAACAAACACGAGCCGAAAGACTGATCCTACTTAAAGGAGCTCTCTTGTCAGCCGTCATACACCACTTGCAGACTGCAGTTTCGAGCTGTTGGCTCTCATCAGTGCAAGTTAGGCATGTGACGACCGGCACGAGGATCCTTTGACTACTTGGTACATCCCGGTATTTCCACAATAGCGACATGTAAAATAGTCAGCAGGCGCCATTTAGCGGTCCAGTGTCTGTTGCAATCGAAAAATAAATAGCCTGACTGGGCTTAGCATAGTTCAAATGTGCTTTTAGAGGGCGGAATATTAAAATATAATATTTTTAGTCGCAAACTCCTCTATATTTTTCTATAAGGAACGTAACCAGACTGCAACCAACAGCTACTCTCAGGGCTATGTACCCCGCTGAGCGCTGAATTACAAGTTACATGTCGCTATTGTAAAAATACCGGGATGTACCAAGTAGTCAAAGGATCCTCGTTCCGGTCGTCACATGCCTACCTTACACTGATGAGAGCCAACAGCTCGAAACTCTAGTCTGCAAGTGGTGTGTGACGGCTGGTAAGAGAGCTCCTTTAAGTAGGATCAGTCTTTCAGCTGATGTTTGTTGAAATCGAAGCATTAGCGTTTTGATGGTAATATGCAATTATTACACTTAACGCGCCAGACTTGTAACTTGTAATTCAGCGCTCGGCGGGGCACATAGCCCGGAGAGTAGCTATTGGTTGCAGTCTGGTTACGTTCCTTATAGAAAGATAAGGATTTTATAGAGGAGTTTGCGACTAAAAATATTATGTTTTAAGTTGAGGTATATTTAACTTTAGAAACGAACATGTGTGAGACATAGAAAATCCGCACTTAGTGGCCGAACGCCAACAGTTGATGATTATTTCCTTGGACCATACGAGTTATCACCTACTTTAAACGGCGCATTATACTTAAATTTTGTAATTTGTACATACTCGGTTAAGTGATGTACCCCTAAAGGACCCCGCACAGAAACATGGGATTTGGTCTAAATTGAGATATGTGGTAGTTCAGGACCTTCCTTATGAAAAGTTCAGTATCATGTATTCGAATTTTCGGCCTTTGCCCTCGTTGTAACTCCAAAATAAAAGGTCCTCGAGCCTTGGTCCTATTTGAACTTTTGATTAGGAAGATCTAAACTACAACATATCTCAATTTCGACCATTTTCGCCGGGATACCAAATTCTATGTTTCTGTGCGGGATCCATAAGAGAAAATATGTTTTTTATGCAAAATGGAGCTTCACCGCATTTTTTATACCGGTGAGAAACTACCTAAATACAAATTTTTCTGATCTCTGAATAAAAAATTGGTATTTAAATAGAAACTGTTTCTCTAATTTTAAGGTTAGTAATTGTTTTTCTACTTTTTGCTAGTGTTGGAATGTATGAATTTAAAAACTCTAAAAAAGATAATTTAATTTTATACTGTTCGCTTCACTATAAATTATTCTGTAAATCAAACAATAATAGATACCTTATTTAATTAAATTCGTTGCATTGAATACTTTAAAACCGAACATCTCGAAAACAGTTACTCATAGCAACATTTAGAAGGTATACCCTTTTTACATAAAAAATTCAGGAAAATAGGAATTTTTAATAACGAAAAAAAAATCACCAAAAATATATTACGTATAAATGGCACACGAACTACCGTAGGTGGCTCCCTTTGCAAATAACATGAAAACTATGAATATATTTGAATCTCACGCCTCAAATACTCCCCAATTATCAAATTTTGTTAAAATATTTCAATTTTTAAACAAATTATCTGAAGAACAAAAATTTAACTTTGACACCCTGTATCAACTTTTGGACTAAGGCAAGTTTGGTTAAATCATAATATTTTTAAGTAAGGAATCTGTCATTGCTCTGTGCACCATTATTTATAGGAAACCCTATATAATAACTAATAGTGATGAATAGTGAAAAGCCAACAGATTCTGCTTGTGATGATGTGAAGCTCTACGATTTAGCTCATTCCGTCAACATAAACATTGCCCGGACATGGAATGAAAATGCCTAAATGAACTTTCATTTCTTAAAAAATATGTTTGAGATCATGCGAAGCGTAAATGCGGGATACACAACAGCGGGAATCGCCACTGGGTTAAATATTTGATAAATTATGATAAATTACATCTAATATCGATATGTACAGATTCCTCGAAGTTCCATTTGACCTTTGAACCACCAAAAAACTACTCTCAGTGCTTTCTTAATTTTGCCCAGTAAAGTATTCGGTGAATAGATGAATGTTGTCGGTTTTCTTAATATCTATTTGGATATTAAATCCCAAAGAAGTAACTTAAATATACATAATAACAGATTTTAATAATAACTCGTTCATTCATATTTCATAAACTTGAACTTCATTTTTTGGTGTGCAAAAAGTTAATTTATTTAAAAAATAACCATTGTATAGTAGGATTCTATCCTAAAATCTATTTGAAAATAAAATTTTATATTTAATTTAAATTTCGATTGAATATGTACTTCTTACTACCGATATGATATGTGATGGCAGAACTACTTGCTTCTAGCAGATGCAGTGAGGGAGGCTGTGGGGGTAGGCCTTAAAAATATTTCTTTCTTTCTAATACCACAGTAGAGAATAGACCAGTAATTTCACTCCTCGGCTGTCCCTTTGATGTTTGTTGTACTCGATTTTTTTTTATACCACTGCGCATCCACTATTTCCATCCCACGCGCATTTGCATGTAAACAATAAACATCAACCCAATAACATCACTGCTGTCCACTGCGCATCAGATATTTAAGCCCAGGAGCATGCTTGCGCACTGAAAATCTTATCCCACTGTTCCGGCCGAGTGGGAGTACTGGTCTATTCTCTACTGTGCTAATACTACCTTTGTACCAGTGTGAGATGTCATAATAAATGGTTTCTCCTAGAAAATGTACATTTTGGGGGACAGGGTTTAAATAATTTAAAAAACGTTGGTGGGAGATTTAAATGTTAATGACCTTCAAATGTATAAACAATTTTATTGATATGCCCTTTAAAGCGTATCATCCACGCCACATTTGATAATTACACAGTGTATCGCACTTAAAAGTATTACACCCCTCTAACTTCTTTCTTTTGTTTTCAATTTGAACCAAATTTTACTAAAATAGAATATACTGATGGCCAAAGAAACATTCGCCCGCCACAAATGCAAAGCCACCTTAGATATCAAAATCAACGGACAAAATAAAAAAATCATAGGCATATTTTTATCGGAAAATTATATTGTTCCTGGCGACTTCTACTTTTATTAGGCATCATATTAATTCAATAAGGTTGAATTCACAATGATGTAGAGGCAATCGCAGAACTTTGTGGCCTTGTTATTTTGCAATTTCATCTACTACATATTTTGGGACAATGAGAGACTGTTTGGCAAGAAGCAGGAGTTGGCTCTTGCCATATCTACTTCGTAAATAATCGACTTACTTCGTTGACAAGGCTTGTATGTATGCTTTTTCATGCCAGAATTCGGAATCTTATCCGTTGTTCTACTGTGATAAGAAGCGTTGTCCATCACAACCACAGAATGGTCGGCCAAGCGTCTCAGAATTTGAGCAAACCAATTATGGAAAACTTCACTATTCATTTCTTCATGGTAGTCTCCTGTTTTTTTCGATTGGAAGCAGAGCAAACCATCCTCAACGAAACCGTCCTCAGATCTTACATGAAGCACTAAAAGGCGACCCTGTCGTTAATCCCTGGATGAAATCTGTTGTGTCCTTTCATACTTTAGTTACAGTATGGCCAGCGTTCACCCAAGTCTCATCTAAGAATGGCAATGTCTTGCCTTCTTCGCGATAATTTCGGATCTCTCGCAGAAAACGTCGCCCCCAGGTGATAATCTCGTTTTTAACCTCACCACAATAAAATTGTGAGAGGTTAGTAAAATTGGTTCAAAAACGAAAATTGAGATAACATCAAATCTTTACGTTTTGAGGTCCTAGGAACCCAAAAAATTGGTTTTTGAAAAAGGTCTGTGTGTGTGTATGTGTGTTAGCACGATAGCGTCGAAAGTACTGAACGGATTTGAATGAAACTTTGCGTGTGCGTTTCTTTAGTGCCCCAGAAGGTCTGAAAAGGTTTTGGTTGAGATCGAATTACTTTTAGTGCCGTTTTGACGCAACAAGTTGTTTGTTTTATAATTACTTTTAATTTGCAATGGAACCATTGAAAATCAGTTAAAATTCTGATTTCAACGATATATCACAGTTCCACCCTTTCGATTTGGTTTCCGTGAAAAAAAATAAAAACAAAGCAAATATGAAGTATAGATTGCATTTCGCGTGACATGATTGATGCGCGTAGCCGTTACGTCGTGAAACTCGTCACATCACGTGTCAATTCACGTGTGAGGGTTTCTTTACTGCTCTAGAAGTAGGGCGGATTACGTTTAGTGCCGTTTTTAAGTATATATACAGACAAATCGAAAAATTAAACTACAAACATTCCTCTAAAATCTAGTAGAATTACTGAAATGCTAATGTTTCGTTTAACAAAGACAAATGCGAGCGATCGGATTGGAATGAGCAAATTTTGAGGATTGTCATTGTCATCGTTTGTCATTCGATAACGTTGGTGTCATTTCATGTTAATAAGATTTCGGCATATTTGTCACTTTTAGTGACTGCACCAGTGGATTGTCACAAACTTTAAAGGTAGATGTAACAATATCAATATCATATGCTTTCTCTACCTTCGTTGGTGAATTTATTATCACTTTACCAATTTTCAGTTTGTTGCTTTACAAACCTGTAGTATTTAGGTTAATTAGACTTTCTTAGTCGTTCAAGTGATGTTAAAGTTGTTAATATCCTAATAGTATATTATTCAACGAGCGATAATGTAGTAGGTAATAACTCGCATAGATGAAATTTGCAGCACGAGCCGCAGGCGAGTGTTGTAAATTCATTAAGTTGAGGTTTTTTTTTAGTGTTTTGTCACACAATTTAATGTTCTTTTCGGCTTCAAAGATCCACCGAGTGGGGAGGTTCCAGCCGCTTCCAGTAGCTGCCGATTTTTCTCTAAGGACACTAGTGCGTAACCTTTTTGAGAAACTATAATACTAAAATATAACAAAACGCAAAACACGTAAATAAAATTTATTTTTACTCACCGAAAGCCAATTCCTTTGATCAATTTTTTCAAAGTGCTTCGTTGAAATTGACGTACATAAGATATTCATTATCATCCACCGCCGCTAACATTTTATTTAATGTTGGTGATTCATTTCTTTCGAAAAAAGGATAACTTAAACATCGAACATAACTTTTAGTTTTATCATCGATGTTGTCCAAAATTGCTCGTTGTTGGTGATATACTTTCGGTACCTGAAATATGTGTGTTTCCTGATGTTCGCGAAGAATTTTGAAAACTAATAGCAATAATAGTAATAAACTCAAACATGAACTATAATAAATACACATAGTTAAACTAAAAATGCCGTAGAGAAAAAGTATTTTGAAGTACTAAAAAGATGAAAATTACCTGCTGTATTTGCAGTAAACTCAACGTTTTGTGTCTTAGGGTTATCCGGATTCTTTCTAACGCAAGCCTTAGATATTTAAAACGCGTCGTCACTTATTTTCAACAGAAAAATCACTGACTCTTTTTCAGTGGAGAAAGAGCTTGGCCCATAATAAATAATAAACACCACAAAAATTAGACAACCCCCAATTCCAGAAGCCAGGGCGTGTGCGGAAGGGGGTTACACATTGAAAAAACGCGGACATACAACCATTTCTTCCGACAGTGCCAGTACCGGAACCAGGATTCGAACCCGGTGGTGCGAAGTCCGTGTGATTAATCGCGATTGCCACCTCGCACCTTAACCCACTCGGCTATCGATAATATGAATTCAAACAATTTCCAACCTCAAAAAAAGAAAGTGGTTCTGACATTTAATCAATATTAATTATTTTTATCACGTACTTTACATACAAAAATGTACACCAAAGTATTTAAAAATACTGTTTTATTAGATGAATGGGAATAACAGTAAATAAAGATAACAAATAACTTAACAGCAAAACAGCAAACAGCAAAAAGTTAAACAACATCAAAAATATAAAGTGATTGGTTGCTTAACTACTTTTATTTAGTAAATGATCTATTGTGCGCATGTGGAATTTTTTTAACTCAAAATGACGTGGTGTGACAAAAAAGTAGTGATAATAATAATAATAATAATGTTTATTTAGTATAAGTATATAAACTGCACATTCAGGAATTATAATCAAAATAAATAAACAAGGAAAAATCACAGAAGTAGAGATCTACTTGTTTGTGATATACCTAACTTATCGTAATTTACTATGCATAAATTGCAGCAAAAGATAAGAATATGTATACATTATGCACAATAATATTATGTATAAATACAATACCTATAATAAGGCCATTCATACACGGAAATTTCCCCATCCACACAAACTTACATACACATTCATGCTTTGACATATACTATACAACATCTGATTAATCTCTTAACCTACTATATATATACTCTCTGATTAATGATATTGTGTATTTCTTGCCTACTTGTTTGGAATAACCATTCTTTTAACTTACTTTTAAACATTTTGAAACTACGTATACTCCTGAGGTCAGTGGGTAAAAGATCGTAAAGCCTTGGAGCAAGGTAAGTGAAATTTCTCTGACCTATCGTCTTTTCTGCTCTTGTTCTGATCTTGTTTCATATGAATGCATAATGTTCTCTATGTTAATTTTGTTTTTGTGAATATTTATAAATATATTAAAACAAAACAGTTGCCGAATATCAAATACTCTATTTTCGGTAAAAATACCATCGCTAGAGTATGTTCTATTTTTCCTATATATTATTTTTAAAATCTATTTTTGAAGGATGTTCAAGTTATATAAGTGATTATCATTTACCCCACCCCAACCGATAATACCGTACGTTATTTGCGATTGCACAAGCGCATAATATAAGATTTTAAGATGGTCTAATCCAAGATATTCTCGTAGGTATTTAAATCTCGCTAGTAAACCTCTAATTTTTTTTATAACATTTTTTATATGTAAGTCCCACTTAAGGTGGAGGTCAATGATAATTCCCAAACATTTTACAGATACATTTTCTCTTATTATTGTATCTGTATCAACATTTAGTGAACCCAGGTTTGGCAAACTATTGATATACGATATGAATGGTAAGTAACACGTTTTATCACAGTTGAGAGTCAGTGAATTGAATTTAAAGAAATTACTAATATTTTTGAAATCAACTTCCGCTTTATTCTTTAATTCATTCCAGGAATCTGCTGTATATATTATTGCAGTATCATCTGCAAAACTCAGTATGGATCCTGTAATATTTAGAGTCAATAGGCTATTGATATATAGCGTAAATAATACGGGCCCCAAAACTGTACCTTGCGGAACACCATATTTAACAACTCCAGGTTCACTAATAGTATCCTCGATTTTTACATACTGCGTTCGTCCTTATAAATAACTTTTAATAAGATTAAGAACTTTACCTCTCAAGCCGAAATATTTTAACTTGTTTAGTAATTTTTCGTGACACACAGTATCAAACGCTTTGGCGAGGTCCACGAATATGCATAGGCATGGTTTACTTTCATTTAATGCACAATAAATATGATTCGTAAGATATGATATAGCATCTTCCGTGGACCTCCCCTCTCTAAAATCAAATTGTTTATCTGAAATTATTTTAAACTTATTTAAAAAACTCATTATCCTATTTTTTAAAATTCTTTCAAATATTTTAGCAATATTAGATATTAAAGAGATAGGTCTGAAGTTAATTAAAAGTGTGTGGTCACCTCCTTTATAAAGTGGTTTAATTACGCCAATTTTTAGTGCTTTAGGAAAGTATCCCATCTCAAAACATTTATTTATTAGATACGTAAGTGGTTGCACTATTTCAGTTGATATCTCTTTCAGGGTTTCGGAACGTATATTATCATATCCCGGGGCTTTTTTAGGTTTTAATTTTTGTATAATTTCTTGGTCGTGGGATATAAATACATAGTGTTTGGCAGCAATTCGCAATTTTCAATATAGTTGTCAGGTTGTTTAATTTTTTTTGGCATAAGTTTCCCCTAGTTCACTATAATATTTAACAAATTGGTTACAGATCTCTTTTTTATTTATTGATACATCTCCATTTTCCAAGTGTATTTCTTTTATTTGTACTGTAGGTTTGCCTTTATTACACATAGTATTCACAGTGTCCCATAAATGTTTGGAACTGTATCTGTTTTTATCAATAATAGATTTGTAATATTTGAATTTTGTAGTTTTTATTAACGAATTTAACTTGTTGCGATACTTTTTATACTGATTTTCTAATACTTTATCATCAGGATTTTTTTGGTGCAATCGATACATTTCATTTTTCCTTAAAGTAGATCTAACTAAACCTGGCGTTATCCACTCCTTCTTTTTATTATGGCACGATAGTTTAAATATTATATTTCATAAACAGTCTACTTAAAAATTGTTTATGAATAAAATAAAAGGGGTAGTTTTATTTGAAAATTCTCAACCGATTATTTGTCCTATTTCTAAAACTTTACCAATAAAGGGATAATGTTAACCTAACATATTGTGCGGCTTTCCCTTTTCTGCTTGATCTTTAAAATAAATACCAGAATTAATTCATTGTAACAAATACAAAAATTAAAGGGCTCATATAGAAATTATGCAAATGGGGGCCACCCTTCGGTAACTCAATTGGATTTCTAAATTTGAACCCCTATTTAAATATCCAATCAATCATATAAGTATAAGGGTATAAAAATTTAAATATCCTTTCTATATTATTCCATATAGCGAAAAAAGGATTATAGAGCCTGGGTAAGTAATATATTTTATTTTTACAGCATTATATGCGATTTATAATATATAAAATATGTTAATTCGAGTTTAGAAATTCGTTACCGAGCTTGGTTAATATATTCAACGAATTTGCATACAATAAAATATGAAACTGGCATTAAAATTTCCATATTGTTGTCGATTTTAAAAAAGGAAATTCGTTTTGTATTAAAATTTAACATACAGCATATCTACAGAAAACAATTTGACGTTGGAGTATGTAACACATAACTAAATTATTTAGAGTCCAACCTCTTCGTACCACTTTTTATTTAACATTCAATTATAGTTTTTTACTCGTCATGCGATCATTCCACATGGTTTTAACTTTTGCTAGTCTAAATTCCTGAGCCCAGCCTATTCTTTTATTACTAATTACATTTTTATGCTCTGGAATTCAGTGCATTGTAAAAATGATGAACCTCTTTATTATTTTGCAACAAAAAAACATGGTATGGACATTTCACTAATCTACTACACCACACAACCTTAAAACTGTTCAATATGACTTAAAATAATAATTCTTTATAGTGGTAATTGAATTTGTATTTAATATTTATGTAAATTGACATTAACAGCTAGTTAGGAATAAAAAATAAAACTTAGAAATGAGCTCCACAAATAAATACTGATGTAAAATAAAGGAATAAGATTAAAGAAGATAATTTATGAAAAATAGAAGAAAATGTAACATATGGAAGTAGAAGTGAAACATTCGAGAGCTGCTGTGAGGAGTCATACGTGTGAAATTGCAGAAGGACCAAAACCCACTAAGGGCGTGAGATTATGGAAATCAGAAGATGAATTTAAATCTGGTAACCTTCTATGGTCCCTGAAGCCACTCTGGCTATGAATGTCATGTTTAAATATCTACCTTACAGTGTTCCTATTAGTTCTGTACATAAGCTAACTGAGCCGGGCAACTTTATGTATATTTCAATAATTTCTCCCTTTTTAGTGACAAAATCGTTGCAGATGGGGCCTATGAGACTGCTACCAGTAACTCGCGAAATTCAAAAGATACTTATTAACTGCTCACATTTATGAAACATTCAGTAATTGTGTAATATGTTTTATAAAGCAACAAAATGTGTCATATACTATAAAAGTCGTTTAAAATGGCCTTCATTGTTTAAAACACAAAACTCATATCTTTTTCTTAAATTATTTAGACACTTTGAAATAGAGCTATTATTATCCTGGTTTAAATCGTTTAATTTTAGATTTAATTATTTTAGTATTCTAATAATCCAAGCGTTTTAGACTTTTGCTGCCAAATTAGTGACGTACGAAAAATGTTTCTTTTGTTATGTTTATTTGGATGTCTTGAATAATACTTGGTAGTTACGCCACAATACAGCTGGAGGATCTTGATCTTGTGAAAGCCGCGTCGGAAGGTCGCGGAAATCGCGGATTCGCGATTATTATGGCCCAAATGGGAACAACACCTATTATAAATGTATATCCGTAAATTCTCTACCTTAAAGATGCTTTACATTTTTTTCGTACGCCTAAACGTTTTGGAGATACGACTCGGACTAAGTGTAAAATACATTTAGTTCCGCCAAATCTCTTTCGCACCATATATTTTGCAAATATCTCGCTTTCTATGTCTCAAAATGAAAACTAAATATTGTTGTTATAGAGCTCGGTGATCTCTATTCTCTACCAGAATATCTTATACATTTTATTTACAATTTTTTTGCATGAACACATGTGCTGCAGGGTGTAAATCCGGCCGTTTCTCAAAATTTTGAACACTTGAGTTTTCCCTTTGTGAAACAAGGCGGGGATGGTATCGCATCCTGTCAGGACGTGCAAAAACAAAATATGCTTTCAGCAATTTGGATATTTGTCCATGCTGGCGGTAGAATAATATTTTGTTTCCATTTTTTTTTTGCCTGGTTTTTTTAAAATGATATTACTGCTAGAAGTTATGCATCCAAGTAAAATGACCAATAAGTCAATATCTTCTCCAACGAGGCGGGGGTGTTTTGAGTTGGTTGTTCAATTGCTGTCTCAACAATGAGGACATTGGTATCATCCCGGGCCTGTTTGACTACAATGTTGGTATTATTTGTTTCATAAGCTTTTCAATTAACTGCTTTTATTCGAGCTATTAGCTAGAAACTTCTCCTGGTTCATCTGCACTTCTATGGTTTCATCGAAACGAACTGCACAGGATGATGAAACAAGTGCGGTTCGTCGTCGCTGTTCCACGGCTTTTATGTTTTTAGTGTTGTCAGAAATATACAAAAAAAAAAACGGAACTAAATTCTTTTTCACTTAGTCCGCGTCGTATCTCCAAAACGTTTAGGCATAGGTCACGAATTTAGCACAGAAGTCAATTTTACAGTTAAAAAGCCTGGAGTATAATTAAAATTATTATTAACTTTGTCCTTTAAAAACGCCCACAAAAATGCATCCAAAGGTGTTAAATCAGGGCTGTTCGGTGCCCATAAAATTTGTCAACCATTGCCAATCCAAATCTCAAACTGGCCATTTAAATACTCCCTAACCTCCAAAACACTGTGTGGGGTCACTCAGGCTTGCTACCAAATTAATTCATTAATTTCCTCATCAGAAAATTGTCCCTCTAAAAGCTCTGCTACTATTATAGTACGTTCCACTTCCTATAAGAAAAACAAAACTCGAAATGTCAAAATTTGCCAAAAAATTCAAAAAGGCCAAACTCCGATAAAAAAGTCATCTACACAACCACAAAACAATCACAAAAAATCTGAAAAAGTTCATGAAACGTCGATAATTCAAAACAATCAAAAAACACTTCAAAAGATTCCATTCGTCCATTTTACAACAAAATTTTTACAAAACATTCACCTTAATAATACGGCCCCCGTACAATATCATTCATCACCCAACATACTTTCCGTACCTTCGGTATAAACCCCAAACTCGTACTCGTTAATTTTCTACAAGCCTTTTTTTTATTCGATTTTAACATTTTCTCGAACTGCTCCCGCACTATATTTACATCATTTCAGTACACATTTCCAAAACAATGACACGGCGCATTCTAGTTTCTACGCAGTAACACATTTTCAACTCTATATTACTCCCCAGAAACATCATCGCGCGCGACAACTCAATAGCCATATTACGTGAGTGCGTAAAATAAGATCGTACGAGGACGGTTCAATATATTCAACCTTTTTTTCGCGTTATATCTCCCAAACCAAAACAGATTCAAATTTCGTTCAATTATCAATTAACTTCCCTTTCAATTGCCCAGGCATTCGTATAATTTTCATTTTCAAATTTCCATTTTTTACAAAGATAATGCAATATTACGCAATATTGTGCAATCGATGAGTCATCCTAACCCGCACTGAATGTCTGGATCCAACTTTCTAGAATTTATTGGGGGTAAAAACGTTTCTGCTCGATTTGCGGGGCACGAAAAACGAAACCCTACCAAACAGTATAAAGGACGGAGCTCAACGCTCCTTCAGCAACTAGTGACCACAGTGTTTGAAAGTTAGTTTTCAACGGTGTAACTCGCGATAATAAAATCTAGGTAGTGCCCGCGCTGCTTCCAAGGCCGAAACCTTCGCGCATCAATTCAAATCGCACCTAGTTCTCTAGTTCTTAAGTGAATTTTTGCAGACATTTATAAATAATTTAGTCTGCCATCGCGCAAATGAATCTAAGTGAATTTTGACATTTTTAAAATCAAACTCTACCGAATCAAATCTCCCAAGCCGGAATTTATTCGTTGTCGACAAGTTACAAAATTAGTAATTATAACAAAAGAATAATATTTTTAGTTTATGAAAACATGTGTTCGTTTTTAATAATAAATATTATAATTCGTTTAAAACCCAGTGTTTTAATAATCTAAGACTGCATACAGAGTGCTCCAAGACACTGGCCATCCTCATTATAATTTTCAAATTTAACAAAAGTGGTTTTGCTTCAAGCTTGCACACAGAAGTGTACTGTTTCAAGAATTATATACAGAGTGTTGGAAAATCACCTGCTACTCGAAATAAATTCAGTTTAAAATAAATTTAAATTCAGAAATTAACAAAGTGCTTCAAAACAACCAACAGAGGTTTAAACGGGGTGAGATATTTATCCTGTTCCAACTCCTCTTAAGTCCTCCGAACTTAGCTTTTTTCTATTTTTTTTTCTGTTTTTAGGGGCTTACTCCTCCCACATTTGAGTTAGGAACGATTTTGCGATTTTATCTCAAGGCATGGCCGCCTTGAATACACATGTAGAATTTGAACAAAATCGATCCAGTAGTTTGGGCTCTAGGTGCGACCACAGACGGCAGACAGATATTTTTTTTAAAACCACTTTTTTGGTTCAGGGGACTTGAAAACGTATAAATCCATCACATACTCAAAATCGAATTTTTCCACGATCCCACACTTTCCTTATATACTACGTATATGGGAAAGTAAAAAGGTAATGACCAAAGATGTAGAGAATTAAATTTCCTACAAGTGTAGTAGTGACCAATTTTAGTCAATGTTGAAAGTGGGCGAGTTATTAGACAAAAACAAATTCCATCTTAAATTCAAGATGGTGGCCGAAGCTATAACTTTGAAAGTATGCTTGTTAGGGAAAATACCATAAGACATTTTATGTCTAATTTTTGATTCTCTTATCTCGTATGTTGCATATTTCAAAAGATAATCGCTTATAATACATAAACTACATAATATACGACAAAATGGCAAGAGATCTTTCTTGTAGAGAATCAAATTTACGACTATCAAAGTGTTCTTTGTTTTTTGTATTTCACTTAGATACTTTCTGATAAATCCTTTAATAACAAAATTTTTAACGTCATTTTGAAGTATTTATTTCCGCCCAACCGGAAGTGCTATCCAGTTGAAATTACAAATTTCTTCATCGACAAACTGCCAGGAATAAACCTGTATCCAAATATTCATGTAATCTTATCGGATTTGTTCATCTCGTCGATTCTATCATTAATTTAAAATTTCGTCAATGACAATATTTGTTGCCCTATAACTCGAGAAATTACAAAAAAATATACATAAAACTTATAGGGAATTTAATCCTGTATTATTTTATATATGAAATTATTTTTTGTCAAATCATTTATTTTATAGTTATTTAAAAAAGAAGGATATTGTGTCATTTTGGAGCGATGTAGTGCAGAAAAGTGATAGATCATTATATTTTCTGTAAAAAAGCTCTCTTTATAAATTAACGTGGGATGCACCGTTTAGGAGTTATACAATAAACCAGATTTTGCACTATAACGCTCAAACAACTGCAGGATCCGGTCGAAAATTTGTATTGAATAATAAGAGAAAATAGTGGTATCGAATTTTGGCAATTTCAGACCAATTTTGTACCTAGCGACTGTGCTATAGGTATAGAATTTTACAGATTTAAGAAGAAAGGCAAAATTTCATTTCCATTCACCAAGCTGGAATACTAGTTTGAGATTGGGGCAATTTAAGATCTTAATTAATTGACTTGACATTTATAAAAAAAAATAAAGGTTAATATGAACGTGCCGTGTCGTATTTCTTGTTGAATTAACATTGGCACCTACATTTCATGTTTAATATCCAGTTACAAGGAACGTTGAATGCCGATAGCTAATATTATATTATAGAGGTAGTTAAAAAAAATTATCAACTAAATGTAACTCGACAGTACTTATATACTTATATACTTATATACAAAAAAAAAACGGAACTAAATTCTTTTTCACTTAGTCCGCGTCGTATCTCCAAAACGTTTAGGCATAGGTCACGAATTTAGCACAGAAGTCAATTTTACAGTTAAAAAGCCTGGAGTATAATTAAAATTATTATTAACTTTGTCCTTTAAAAACGCCCACAAAAATGCATCCAAAGGTGTTAAATCAGGGCTGTTCGGTGCCCATAAAATTTGTCAACCATTGCCAATCCAAATCTCAAACTGGCCATTTAAATACTCCCTAACCTCCAAAACACTGTGTGGGGTCACTCAGGCTTGCTGCCAAATTAATTCATTAATTTCCTCATCAGAAAATTGTCCCTCTAAAAGCTCTGCTACTATTATAGTACGTTCCACTTCCTATAAGAAAAACAAAACTCGAAATGTCAAAATTTGCCAAAAAATTCAAAAAGGCCAAACTCCGATAAAAAAGTCATCTACACAACCACAAAACAATCACAAAAAATCTGAAAAAGTTCATGAAACGTCGATAATTCAAAAATAATCCAAAACAATCAAAAAACACTTCAAAAGATTCCATTCGTCCATTTTACAACAAAATTTTTACAAAACATTCACCTTAATAATACGGCCCCCGTACAATATCATTCATCACCCAACATACTTTCCGTACCTTCGGTATAAACCCCAAACTCGTACTCGTTAATTTTCTACAACCCTTTTTTTTATTCGATTTTAACATTTTCTCGAACTGCTCCCGAACTATATTTACATTATTTCAGTACACATTTCCAAAACAATGACACGGCGCATTCTAGTTTCTACGCAGTAACACATTTTCAACTCTATATTACCCCCCAGAAACATCATCGCGCGCGACAACTCAATAGCCATATTACGTGAGTGCGTAAAATAAGATCGTACGAGGACGGTTCAATATATTCAACCTTTTTTTCGCGTTATATCTCCCAAACCAAAACAGATTCAAATTTCGTTCAATTATCAATTAACTTCCCTTTCAATTGCCCAGGCATTCGTATAATTTTCATTTTCAAATTTCCATTTTTTACAAAGATAATGCAATATTACGCAATATTGTGCAATCGATGAGTCATCCTAACCCGCACTGAATGTCTGGATCCAACTTTCTAGAATTTATTGGGGGTAAAAACGTTTCTGCTCGATTTACGGGGCACGAAAAACGAAACCCTACCAAACAGTATAAAGGACGGAGCTCAACGCTCCTTCAGCAACTAGTGACCACAGTGTTTGAAAGTTAGTTTTCAACGGTGTAACTCGCGATAATAAAATCTAGGTAGTGCCCGCGCTGCTTCCAAGGCCGAAACCTTCGCGCATCAATTCAAATCGCACCTAGTGCTCTAGTTCTTAAGTGAATTTTTGCAGACATTTATAAATAATTTAGTCTGCCATCGCGCAAATGAATCTAAGTGAATTTTGACATTTTTAAAATCAAACTCTACCGAATCAAATCTCCCAAGCCGGAATTTATTCGTTGTCGACAAGTTACAAAATTAGTAACTATAACAAAAGAATAATATTTTTAGTTTATGAAAACATGTGTTCGTTTTTAATAATAAATATTATAATTCGTTTAAAACCCAGTGTTTTAATAATCTAAGACTGCATACAGAGTGCTCCAAGACACTGGCCATCCTCATTATAATTTTCAAATTTAACAAAAGTGGTTTTGCTTCAAGCTTGCACACAGAAGTGTACTGTTTCAAGAATTATATACAGAGTGTTGGAAAATCACCTGCTACTCGAAATAAATTCAGTTTAAAATAAATTTAAATTCAGAAATTAACAAAGTGCTTCAAAACAACCAACAGAGGTTTAAACAGGGTGAGATATTTATCCTGTTCCAACTCCTCTTAAGTCCTCCGAACTTAGCTTTTTTCTATTTTTTTTTTCTGTTTTTAGGGGCTTACTCCTCCCACATTTGAGTTAGGAACGATTTTGCGATTTTATCTCAAGGCATGGCCGCCTTGAATACACATGTAGAATTTGAACAAAATCGATCCAGTAGTTTGGGCTCTAGGTGCGACCACAGACGGCAGACAGATATTTTTTTTAAAACCACTTTTTTGGTTCAGGGGACTTGAAAACGTATAAATCCATCACATACTCAAAATCGAATTTTTCCACGATCCCACACTTTCCTTATATACTACGTATATGGGAAAGTAAAAAGGTAATGACCAAAGCCGTAGAGAATTAAATTTCCTACAAGTGTAGTAATGACCAATTTTAGTCAATGTTGAAAGTGGGCGAGTTATTAGACAAAAACAAATTCCATCTTAAATTCAAGATGGTGGCCGAAGCTATAACTTTGAAAGTATGCTTGTTAGGGAAAATACCATAAGACATTTTATGTCTAATTTTTGATTCTCTTATCTCGTATGTTGCATATTTCAAAAGATAATCGCTTATAATACATAAACTACATAATATACGACAAAATGGCAAGAGATCTTTCTTGTAGAGAATCAAATTTACGACTATCAAAGTGTTCTTTGTTTTTTGTATTTCACTTAGATACTTTCTGATAAATCCTTTAATAACAAAATTTTTAACGTCATTTTGAAGTATTTATTTCCGCCCAACCGGAAGTGCTATCGAGTTGAAATTACAAATTTCTTCATCGACAAACTGCCAGGAATAAACCTCTATCCAAATATTCATGTAATCTTATCGGACTTGTTCATCTCGTCGATTCTATCATTAATTTAAAATTTCGTCAATGACAATATTTGTTGCCCTATAACTCGAGAAATTACAAAAAAATATACATAAAACTTATAGGGAATTTAATCCTGTATTATTTTATATATGAAATTATTTTTTGTCAAATCATTTATTTTATAGTTATTTAAAAAAGAAGGATATTGTGTCATTTTGGAGCGATGTAGTGCAGAAAAGTGATAGATCATTATATTTTCTGTAAAAAAGCTCTCTTTATAAATTAACGTGGGATGCACCGTTTAGGAGTTATACAATAAACCAGATTTTGCACTATAACGCTCAAACAACTGCAGGATCCGGTCGAAAATTTGTATTGAATAATAAGAGAAAATAGTGGTATCGAATTTTGGCAATTTCAGACCAATTTTGTACCTAGCGACTGTGCTATAGGTATAGAATTTTACAGATTTAAGAAGAAAGGCAAAATTTCATTTCCATTCACCAAGCTGGAATACTAGTTTGAGATTGGGGCAATTTAAGATCTTAATTAATTGACTTGACATTTATAAAAAAAAAATAAAGGTTAATATGAACGTGCCGTGTCGTATTTCTTGTTGAATTAACATTGGCACCTACATTTCATGTTTAATATCCAGTTACAAGGAACGTTGAATGCCGATAGCTAATATTATATTATAGAGGTAGTTAAAAAAAATTATCAACTAAATGTAACTCGACAGTACTTTCTGCTCATTTCATAAACCAAACAATTAACTAACAATTAACACTAGACCTTTTTATTTTAATTAGAGTCGGATGATATCAACTTCATTAAATAACAATAACCTAGAGTATAGGACATTACTGCAAAAAGAAGGTCAGATAACATCAAATTATTCGAGAATAATATAACGAGTCCTGCAGAATGAAGTATCCATTTTAAATTGAGTTGTTTCTGTTAATGGCTAAATTTTTATTAAAAAAATAAACACAAGGTTCTTGAGAAAATAAGGAAGTTTTATTTTTTAAATATTACAACAGTCAAATGCCCTGCTCCTCGCTATTGGCACTCTTGAAGCCAAGCACAAAGTTTTTCATCACAAGCTCCAACATTTCAATTACGATTGCGTTAATCTCTGTCCGAATATTATATTTTAGTTGTTCCAAAGTTTGTGGGCGATTAGAAAACACTTTTGACTTTAAGTAACCTCATGCCGGATCCGTTATACTGTTTATATTTCAGGAATCTATACCAGATTATATTGAATTTAATAATATAAACATTGTTTCAGTTTTGTCTTTATAGGGAAAACAAAGAATACATGCTTGAATAAAATACAAAACAAAAACAATCAAACCGACCTTAAAATCGAAAGTAGGCAAGTGAAGGCATTTTGTTCAAGACTTAAAATCATTTAAAGATTAAAGGTCATTAGTAACTTAATTTGTGGTAATTGGTAAGTCTGTATTCATAGTGGCATCTTTTATTCTGCTGTAAAATTATTGAAAAATTCTTTTTTAGGGTTTCTAGAAAATATCTATCATTCATTCAAAACCTAATAATATGAAAACTCTACATATACTCTTAATCTAATTCTGATCAGCTAGTATATTTATTTAGCTATATCCGTCTGATGTTCCACAAAGATCTGTTCTTAGACCTTTTTATTTATAATATTTATTAATGATACCACCGCAGTTTTTGATGTTAGTTGTCTGCTTTAAGCGGACGGTCTGAACATATTTTACACTGTCGAATGCTATGAAGACTGCGTCCTCAATGTAATCTAGATGAGTTTGGGTCATGATAAAACAAATCGTGGTGGATCCCACCCTTGAGATGGTATCGAACCACTTGGTAACAAAATACACCCTCCACAAACATTTCGAGCTGGTGATACCGGACCGAGAGTAATGGAAGGAAGGGACACCAGAATTCTTGCGTAAAGGACTGGCCTGGTATACAGACGGGTTTAGAACTGACGCAGGAACGGAATCTGGAATATATGGAGAAAACTTAAGGACAGGCCTTAGCTTTGCTCTTGGTAAATACAGCACTGTATTCCAGGCAGAGATTCTAAAGTGTCTAGAAGAACTATAGACACTGTCAGAACAGAATTCAGGTTACCGGGACACAGTGGGGTCCTCGGAAATGAAAAAGCAGACGAACTTGCCAAATATCAAATGCTGGCAGAACATACGAGGATTTATAGACACGGTAAGGCCTTTATGACTAAACCGTGTACAAAACGAACTTAGGAACTGCTTATGTTAAGCAGAAATCAGCTGAGAACAGTAACAGGGCTTCTCACAGGCACGCACCTGTAAAGAAACACCTACATAAAGTGGGACTGTATGAGGGCAACCTAAACTGCAGATTCTGCGGAGAGGTGCCTGAGACAGTAAGTCATATACTCTGTCAGTGCGAGGCACTGAATCACAAGAGCCAAAACATTTTTGGGTCCACAAAAGTGGACCCAAAAATACCGGAACATCTGCCGGTGATAAAACTGCTTCGATTGGTCAGCAATACAGGAATCATCAGCAAAATCTAGAAACAGGAAAAGGCACAATAAGCCAGTTCTGGCTGCAGTGCCAACTGGAACCGAATTCTGTATAAGCCCTGAACCCTACGAAAAAAAAAAAACTAGATGAGTTATCAAACTACCTTTATGTAATGTTTCTAATTGTCAATATACTTTTCTATAAATAACATTTAGCAATGTTTGATTATCGGCTTGGAAATACAGCTTTGAGAAGACCTGAAACATTTCGCAATTTCGTGTATAATAAATAACGCGCTGATTGTCTAGAATTATTACAAAGAAAATCTGCTGTGGTTTAATTGTGAAGATGTCTAACCTCCAATAGAATTTTCTCAATCGGAACTAACCCTAAAAATTACCATATCTTCTATTTTCAACAGGTGTATATATTTTTTTGTAATGCTACTTTACAAAATCATAAGCATTGTTGTTGAGCGACTCGCCATTCTAGAGAAACTAAATTTTCATATTTCTGTATTCTTCCAGACAAAACTATAACTTTTACTGACTACAACCACGCACAAATATCTTAAACTTTTCTCCTCTGTACACTGTACACTATGTACCAAAATTGCGATAACAGTTTTCATAACTTTGATACATTCAATTGCAATCTAAGTTAATATCAAACATTAATCTAATGCAAATCTATTTATGCAATAATTGCAATGTTCCAATTTTAATCTCTTTAAAGTATAAATTATATTTCAACACTATCCCGTTTTATAGTCAGATTTTTGTTAACCGATAGGGCAGTTTATTTAAATAAGTAAATAAATAAATATTGTTTACGATTTACTTAAATAAATAAGCAAAATCTTAACATACATCTTAAATTAACATTGTGTTACGTAAAATTCATAAAAGTACATTATTTTGGTCTTCTAGGCCACTAGACACAATAGCATACAATTTGTATCGACTAATTAGAGAAAAAGATATTTTATGCGCTATTGGGAAACGCGCATACGTTTATTGTCGACCTTCGAATATAAACTAGATGCAAGATATGATATGTATTTGACCAATGTTAAAATGTCGTGGGTAGTAAGACACTGATTAATTACGATAAATTCGGAAGTACATTCATAATATGTATCTATGCTATTGTACCTCCAAAATAAGCGCTACCTATAAGTTCGATAAATCTGTTCGGTACCATTTAACGTAAGAAAGGGATTTGCAACTCCAATACACACTATGATTAATATGGATAATTCAAACCTGATAATTTATATATATAGTTGTAATAGTTTTATATTCAAAATATAAGTGAAAACTCGATGTAATATGTTATTTTTTGGTTGCCGAACAATAGTAACTCTGTATTCCGTAAAAGTGAGACTTAATCATTAATTCCCTGCATTTATTTCAACCTATTCAAATGGAAAAACTTTATTAAGAATCAGAGACAATGTTTTAAAACGTCCCCTTAACCAGAAGTGATTTCTACAACAAGTCATATTGGTTCAAATGTGCTTTTAGAGGGCGGAATATTAAACATAATATTTTTAGTCGCAAACTCCTCTATAAATCCTTATTTTACTATAAGGAAAGTAACCAGACTGCAACCAAAGTTACAAGTCTGGCGCGTTAAGTGTAATAATTGCATATTACCATCAAACCGCTAATGCTTCGATTGCAACAAACACCAGCCGAAAGACTGATCCTACTTAATAATGACCATAAAGTTAAAGAGCATGTTGAAGTCTATCTGTAAGAAAATATTATGTAATTTTAGACTAAATTATTAACTTTGTAGTTGCTACCTTTTGTCCGCATAAAACAGCGAAATTTTACCAATTTTTAACGTAAATATAAGCTAAATTTTGTCTTGCCTTTGCAGTCAGACTTAAGTTAAAACTTTAACCTTATAGTCACAACTGGTTCCAAAATTTTAGGTATAATTCACGTTAATTTTACTGTCCTACTTTCCAAGCATATATCTATGACTAAAAGATACATATTACTTCATAAAAGTCATGCAAGTTACATTTACTTAAAAATAGAAGTAGGTCTTGTCCCTGGAAATAAAAATTACGTTTTATTGTCTAAGTTGCTTCAAAGGTGTAATGTCTGTTTTAAACGCCGTTGCCCTTGTATTCCAGTATCTAGTTATTCATTTAATTTAATCCTATAGTGTCACAGTTTACAAACAGTACAAAAGGAAAAATAACTAATGTAATTAAACATTATCGGTATACAACTCATACTACCATCGAGAAATAAAAATGTATTCAAAACAACACTGTCAGTTATGCACCAATAACAATTTTGATTTTGAAATCTCCAGGGCATTAAGCACCTGAAAGTAAAGCACATGCGATCAGCTCGTATCTAGGATTTCTCTGCTTGCCCTATAGCGGGGTCGTTTTCTTTGTTTGTATAAGAGTACAGATTAAAAGAAACAGCCAGATATTTCTCCCAAATAGATTATTCTATTCTCCTCGATCCTGTTAAACCTGATCATGGAAATATGACTAACTTAGTTCTAAATTAACTTTAAAACCGTAGACTTTACAATTCTTGAGACTACAAATTTATTTTTACCTAAATAGGTTCCATTTAACTTTGAAGTCGTTAACATAAGTTTTAATAACTTTGACTGAGAGGCAGAATAGGTATATTTACAATGAAAATTGACTGGCAGTAAAAAATTACGCAAAGGGGAAGGGTAGATGCATTATTTCTATTATCTAATGTACTTTTACTCATCCATTATAATAGATGCTTAGTTTTACTTCCACGTCCAGTGAAAGTACCTATAGTAACGCAAAAAAATATATATATATTTTTTTGTTGAAATAGGCTTAAAATGTCATGAAATGTCGAGATTTTAAATTTGAGTGAAAAAAAAATTTCCTGTCTGTCGGTCGGTCTGTAACTTTTTTGTGCGCACGTTTACTCTGGAACCGTTTATGATATTGACTTGAAATTTGGTACACTTATGTGTTATAACGAGATTTGGAACTAGATTATATTTTGATCTAATTCCGTTGGGGGGTTCGGGAGGGTAAATAAGGGTAAATAGGCAAAGCAAGCAAGTAAGAGTCCATAAAGTTACAATTTGGGGCATATACGAAAAGTCAAGGTCTCAAAATATTTTCTGGCATCAGCCACCCCCCCCCCCCTATCACTCTCAATACCACCCCCCCACACTATTGTGAAAGGGAGTAAAAATAAATAAGATGTTATTTAGTGTGTATACAAGAATGAGACGTCTCAAACATTTTTTTGGCGTTAGTCACCCTAGTCTACCACCCCCATTGCCACCCCCATCCTATTGTTTAAGGGAATAAAAAATTAAATCGGGAATAAGTGTATATACGAGAACCAAGGACCTCTAAAATTTTTTTGGCATTAACCAACCCCTCTACCACCCTCATTGCCACCCCCACCCTATTATTAAAGGGAGTAAAATATTACATTGGAATTTAGTGTGTATAAGACTTGGAAAACTGTTAGTGGAGGTCAGCATTACGTAATTCTGACATATGGTGTTGCTTGGGACTAGATATGACTTTATCTCTTAAACTATAATATGCTTCCAGTTTTTGTAAAAGAAGGGTGTGATCTACCAAATCAAATGCCTTACTTAAGTCCATAAATAAGCCAGCGGTTTTTTAATTGTCATCGGTATTCTCATAAACAATATTAAAAAAAAAAAAAAACAAAAATGGTCGATGTGGTCAATTTTCCCTTCCTGAAACCATGCTGTGCGGGGCTTAAAATATTTAAAAATGACACAAATAAACAATTTTATTATATAAGATCTCATATATTTTCGACAAGATTGATTTCAACCAAATGTAACTCACCTTTTTTATGCAATGGTACTACTTTAGATATTTTTAAAATTTCTGGAAATATACCTTTTTCGAATGAAAAATTTATTAGATAAGTAAACCGCAGCACCACAAAATGATCTATAAATTTTAAATTATTTGAGCTTATGTCATCCACACCCACAGAAATAGATTTTTTTAGAGTAATTATTATATCATAAACTATTTTTCGTCGACAGGGCCTAAGAACATTGTCGGATATTTTTTATTTATTTAAATTGAGGCTCTAGGTTATTGTTGCCTAGTTTATTATTTAATTGGTACATCCATAAAATAATTATTTAACAAAGCAGCTATATCTCTAGTATCTGTTAAAAGATTACTATTTATATGTATTTCAGTTATATTTCTTTTATTATTTTTTACTTATACCTCATACTGCTATTGGACGTATCCCCGCTAGATTTATATGAAATACTTTCTTGATAAAACCTGCGCCCGTCTAGTCCAAACTTTCGTCGAAAAATACATTTAGCCATCACCTATTATGATTAATTGAAACAATATAAATAAAATTTGTCAACCAGTATTATGATTAATGGCAAAAAAATGAAATTATTCAAAAATGTTAAAAAGCTTAAAAGATTAATGTGACAAATTCAAGGTTTCAGTATCATTGATGAAATGATAAACCAGTTATTTCGATAATGACTTGTACACACTTGGCAACTGTACTATATTTTCTCCTAATGTTGCTCAGTGCATAGAAAGATAAAATCCGGCAGCCTTTCCCCTTATCTTTATATCGTTTTAATGCTAGAAGTTGTTCCAAGTTAACAATAATTATATCTCAAAAACCTTGTACGCACCCTACATACAGCTGGTCCGTTAGGTCGTGTCAAATTAACTTTACTTTGACAACATTTAGTGGCTTTAGCGGTGAACAAAGGCTAAGGTATAAATATAACAAACAGAAGCAATTAAAAACAGCGCATGTTTATGATATACCAATAGCAGTAATGTATACATTTCTCACCGAATAATCAACAAAAGGTTTGAATTTCGCCAATAACCGATATGCAAATCGCTTAAAATCGATCCGTAATAGCCAAATCGCATGAAGGGGTTACCCGAAAACCATTTCAAATATGCAAATACGCTAACAAGCTGTACATTCATATTTAAATTTACATCTTGGGATATAATATGGTCTTGATCGGTTTTATTTTTTATGCTGACATAATTTATTGGTAATTTTAAAGCTTGTTCGCAGTATGAAGATCTTTTGTAGTATATAACATGATGTAGGTTGATAGCGTTTTACAAGGGGAGCAGCTTGATTTGCAAAAACTGGCTTCCTTCTTAATGTGAAAAGACAGTTACAGTAAAATTTAATAAAAGAAATTTGTTTACTGACGATTTTTTCTTATTATAATTGCATTTTGCACAAATAAATATGAATATACTATACACTTTTTAAGAATTTGAATTTTGTAAAACTTTTAAAAAGTTTAAAAACGTTAACAAAAAAATGTGTTTCTTACCAAACACTTTCAATCAGATTAATTACGATGTGAACTAAATTAAAAAATCATAGCGTACTTAATTGATGTTGTCCATGAAATGAAATCGCTTTTTGTCTCAATTTCTCTTTCGGTAAAAATTTTTATTGTAATCGCCTTCCCTTAACCCTATCCTCAGCCATTTGTGTAAATTAGTAATAAATTTGGATTCATTTATCCAAGAAAACTTAAAAGCGATATATAATACGTTATTTTGAATTAGCTTTCCATTTCTCTGCAACCTCCCTCCTACCCTTCAATCACGCCTCTTTACTTTTTTGACCTAAAAATAATTTATATACAATTTTTTAAAAATCTGAGAAATTGAAATATAACATTGAGAAAGTACTTTGGGTAATTCTATCTGAAACGTTAGATTTAAGCCCCATCAATTTTTTAGTTTCCAATATACATAGTATATAAGGAAAGTATGGTGATCGTGCAAAAATATTGATTTTGATTGTATTTGGCATATGGACACTCCCCTAATACCGATATGAAATGACATGAACAGTTGCTCCTAGAAATGCAGGGAGGGAAGCTGTGAGGTCGTCTACTCCTAAATGGGAAAGTTAGTTCGAGTTGTCGCGGACCGATTTTTTTAGCTGTTTGGGCATAGAATGGAATAACGAAATATTCACTATGACTAGGACATTTAGTTACATTTATGTTCTATAAAAATAAATAACGAAATAAATAAAACTGTAAGCAATTTTGGTTACACAATATGAGATCAGAGCTCCGTGGTATATTCTCTTGCCCAAGTGCGCATACTTGAAATTAAATTAAACACTTAAAAGTCTGAAAATGGTTTCTTAGTCAAATATATGTAATTATAAACTCAAAATCTATCCATTCTAAACTTTATTTTACTCAAGTTTTATAAACATTGACATTATTAGGAAATTGTTCACCTTGTGGTAACAGAGTTGAGAACTGTGGGAATTAAGATAGTATAATAGAGCTGAGAAAGTTTTGATTATTTAGAAGTTTATAAGTAAAATAGCTTTATTAATGTATATCTTCGAAGATAGAAAAACGAGTATCATTATTATTATTTATATTATTGTTATTGGCAACAAGTCGGTAATGGCGAAGACAAAAATGCTGTTGAAAAAAGAAATATATAGGGCAAAAGCAAAATTGAAATGAATATACAATAGATAAAGGCCGATTAAATAAAGAAAGCAAATGAGCTTAGGAAATAAAAAAGAAAACTTACAGAATAGTGGGGGGGACTGGGGGGAGGATCGTGTGACCATATGGATGACGAGCATAACATATATCGATGAGTATCAAGATGAGGATCGAGACAAAAATTATAAGAGGCTATAAGGAAAGAGACCTACGTATTAGCTGTTTCTCAATAAAAAAATAGTCATTTTATCTGCATAATTTAAGGCATTTTGGTGAATAACGAATATGAGTTTGTAGCAATAAAATGTTGCAATGACACAAATACTGCAGTTAGATTAAACGAAGAAGATAGTATCATATGTTTGAATGAGATACTTTGAAGAAAACAATGCATTATAATGTGATTCACCCCATATTATTAATAACTCAACTTGAGGTTAAAAAAGTAACATTCATGCAAAAAATTTGCAAACAAATCCTATAATTGCTAGACATATTTTTTTTAAATAATAATAAACTAGTAATTAGATTAAGTTGGATCCTTGACAATTTTGACCAGGAGGTCGAAACTATTGGCCATATATATATATTTCTGGTAATTAGCTTTAGTTCCGAGAACCATACATTTAGTTTTTTCATTATTGAGTTTTAATTTATTTGCACATAGCCATTTATATAATACACAAAGCTCTCTATTCATTATATCCGTGATTACAAAATAATTTTTTTCCAGATACAGAAATAGTGTGTCATCCGCAAAAAGGTTTGCATATGAATTTTTATATAATGAATAGAAGGAGCCCCAACACACTACCCTGGGGCATCCCATATAAGCTAGGGACTTTAGTAGATGTCCTATTGTTCACTTAGGTCTTGTGGTACCTATTTTCCAAATAATTTTCAGTCCATGTTAAGGCTGTTTCTGTCACACCATAGATAGATAGATAGATAAGCAGAGGAGCTGGTTATTTAGCCTTTACCACCGCAACCCTTTTCAGGTCTATTGTGGCGCTCCTAGAATATATTCCTTATAGTACCTCATCCAGCTTTGTCCTTTGTATTAGACTCCACAACTTTGATAAAGGTCCTTTTGTATATCTGTCCGCCGTTGGTTTTCTTCTCCGAGTATCTCAGTCTCGCCAAGTCAAGTGGCACAATACGTAAACTGGGGTTTCCTCTTTCTCTTGACAGAACCTGCATGTTGCGTCCTCTGCCAGGCCCATTAGACTCGTGTCTATTGAGTCGGCAGTGCCCAGTTACAAGGCCTATTATTACTCTGATGGCCTTCCTATTCTGGCTTAGTAGATCTTCCGTGAATTCGACCGAACGTTCTTTAATGAACTCTTTAGCCTGTGTCTGTCTTGGGAGATTCTTCCACCATTACAGAGATTTATTTTGCACCCATTCCTTAGTGGCTGCTCGTATACATGGCTTTGCCACGTCACAAAAAGGCTCAGATCCCCATGCTAAGGTCACTCTGTTCTGACTTCCTAGCTCTATAAATGCCGTAAAGCAGTCCGACACCAATTTTGAGTTGATTTGCATATAACTGATTGCTTTTATTGCCTCTTGACTATCAGAGAAAATGGTAATCGACTGGTTAACAGTGCCTTGTCCTATTACCTCCTTTGCGCAACAGTGTATGGCGATCACTCCAGCCTAAAACACCGTTGCGTATTTCCTTAGACTTACCGGCTTTTGACCTTGTCCTGTAAATCCAGGCTCCGGCTCTTTGTTCTCTCTTGGAGCCGTCAGTGTACCAGACTGTTTGTGCTGTTATGGAAGAATCGTTTTTCCAGTATTACAGTCTAAAAGTTCTTATTGATGTTATATCTTGGGACAATTACGTCCGTGGGCATGCCTAGGATGTTATCTGCCCTCATCTCTGAGTATAACTTCTGGTACTCCGTCCCGTGCTCTGGCTAATTGGCGTTTGGCCTTGCATTAACCTGTGTACCACTGACCTAGCTTCGCCTTGTGCAGCAGTAGGAGCAGTTTTTATGCCCCCCGTGGCGCACAGGCAAGTAAGAGTTTGTACGCCACCTGACAGCCTTATTGCTCCTGACTGCACCGTCTTAGTCCACCATACCACTGATCCATAGGTTATCATGGGTTCATTTTGGGATTTAGCCCCCAGTTTTTCCACACATTTGTCTATACATTTCCAGGGCGATTAGTGCTTTCTGTGTGACTTTTTGTATATGGGAATTCCATGTTAGTTTTTGGTCAAAGATTACTTCTAAATTTCCACTTCGTTAAGCCTTAAGGGCTTTAGACCTTCCAGGCTCTCCTCAGTGTAAAAGTGACGACTGTGGTTTTGTGGGGATTTATAGAAAGTCCTTCCTTACAACACCATTTGCCGACAACATTTAAGTCCCTTGGCGAACGCTCCGTTATTGTACTCGCGAATCGCCCCTTGAAAACTATTGCCAGATCATCACATATCTTAAGCAATAGAAGCCTTCTGTGGACAGTTTCCGGAGGAGTTCGTCAACCAGGATTGCCCACAGTAGTGGAGATAGTACCCCTCCTTGAGGGCAGCTTGTGCTCACTTTCGCCTCAATGGAGGCTTCACTTAGATTGAATATTATAATCATATTGTCTAGGCTGGCTTTAATCCACCGGAAAACCACTGTTAGGACTCCTCTGTTTGATAATGCCCTCATTAGTGAATGCGTTGTCGCGTTATCAAACGCTCCTTCTATGTCTTCCTTGTCATCAGCTAAGGACTTTGCTAGTAGTCCGTTTTATTCATCCAGCCCAAGGTCTGTCGACCTCCCCGGCTGGTATACATATTGACGTTCACTCAGGGGGTTTTTCCTTAGTAATTCGTCTCTAATGTACCTATTTAACAGTCTTTCCATTGTTTTAAGTAGGAAAGAGGATAGGCTTATAGACCTATATAACTTTGGTGTTTGGTCCGATAATCTACCTATTTTTTGTAAGTAGATGACTTATACCATACTCATTTGACTTTTTAACTAACCTACATCTATCAATAGTTTCAAATGCTCGCTTTAGGTCTACAAACACACTCAAAACTACATTACCGTCATTGATCTAGTTTCTCCAATTCGCACACACTAATTGTAAACTTATTTCACATGAATGACTGTCTAACTCCTGATTGACTACTGCATAAAAGTCTGTTTTCTTCAAAATACTTCCTCAATTGTTCGGCCACTAAGATTTCTAATATTTTATCCACTATCGGAATTAAATTTATTGGTCTGTATTCACTTGCTTGCTTCAGGTTTTGAACTTTTGGAACTATTACTATAACGTTTATTTATGTTCAGCCGATATTTTTTGGGTTGTCAGCGATGTGTTTATTAAATTTAATAATAAATATCCCACTTTGTTAAGTATTTCGTTCAATAAGTTAAACTTTAATATTTCGTTTCCAGTAGATTTATTCTTCAAACTAAATATAACTTTTCTTAACTTGTTCAAGCCTTTGTCTTAAACTCAAATAATTTAGTCATTTCTGGCACCTTATTTTGTATCTCGTCATTTTCAACATTAGATATATGGTCAATTATTGCCCAATAAAGTATTTATTGTCTGCTACATCTGTGTACTGTCAGCTCTACACATATCTATTTTTCTTCTCTATTATTTGTAAGACTATTTCTTTTGTGCTTGTAATCCGTCCAGTCTTCCTCGAACTGTGTAAATTGGTATTTTTCGTATACTATGTCACGTTCCTTCTGAACATATTTAATATTATGGTTATACCATTTGTTTCCTGAAGATAACGAGGCACATGGTTCTACATCTAGGTACCACAAACAAACCTTCAAATTGTGCAGTTCCCAGATTAAGATTAGCCACATAACTAAAATATAATAAATTAATGGTGAATAAATTAGAATTTGAATTTTCTCCTAGAAAACGGAACTAATTTATTGCAAATTGAAACTATCAAGGATCGATAATAATGGTGTCTCTTAATGGTGTCTTTTATTGGTGTCTCTTAAGAAGCGACTCTATAAATCAATATCGTGCCGATTGTGTAAAAGAATTATAAAGCTTTAATTACATATTTCTCTAATACTCTCACACCTGATATCTCGAAAATTAAATTTCATGATTATTCAACAATTCTTTGTTTTTTTATATATATAAGAAGCAGCCATATATCTTATATAACGAATAGAATTCGTTTGTGTTGAGTTGAGTTGAGTTTTTTTCATAAAGTAATAATTTTTAAATTTTATTTAAAATTTACCACTTAGAGAAGAAATATGGACAAAAGCAGCCTTGTTGAAACATTTAATTTTCATCTAACTGATATAAAATGTTTGAAAATCTTGTTTCTTATATTTGTTTGGTATATTTTCAAACGCCCAATAGCAATTTCGGTAATAAAGTACATATTACCGTGGTACGAAACGAAAATATTAGGCCTCGATCATAATTGTGTTAAGATTGTAGGCATTCAAAACTGAGACCACCACTAGCAAAATTTGATCGAGTCTCCTAAAATGTCAAATAAATTAAGAAAAAGCCATACTTATACCTCACAAATCAGGCTGAATACCGACTATATGTCAGCAATTAGGAACTTAATTTCAAAAAACTATATATGAGGGTAAAGCATTCTTTATCGTCAAAATTATATTTTGTTAATTATTAATTCAAGCATTTGTTTTCAAAACTTAGTTATTAAATTTCATTTAAATGAACAATCGTTTTTTTAATATTTAAGCCCATTATTGTGCAAAATTCCACATTAAAGGTTTAGAATTACTGAAAATAGTTCACGATTGTCCTGTTGTTCTTTGTAAAATGTTGTTTTTGTCATTATTAATTGCATTTAAAAAAGAAATGCAACACTCATGTATCTTTTGCAATGAAATATTTCAAATTAACTCAACTGTAAACAAAAATACACAAAAAAATTAAATGTTGCATACAAGGTGTCCCGATGGCACGTCAAAGTCCAATATCGGCCTCATTAGAAGACTTTGAAAAATTATTTTTTTATGGAAGTGGTATAATGTTAAAAGGTGCACATTTTAAAAATATTTTGAAATATGACTCGTTACGGCGGAGCATCTTCGAGGTAATTTTTTTAAATGGAACAAAATCAAATCAATTTATTTCTGAAAAACTTCAATACATCAGCCATGTAATAATTCCATAACACATATATAAAGCTTAATAACTGGGTGTCAAGAATTACTCTTTTTAACGTAATTAATGATTAAAAATTATGTTAGTATTAAAATTTCTTTAATGAGATCACTCGTGACGTGCATCGCTTGAATTCTTGCCTCGACTTTACAAATAAATAATCAACAACCTGGTCCAATCACCAAGGCATGAGTTGCCTGTATTGTGAAAATAGACCAAATTACATTATACAACTGTCAAAATCTACGTATAGTATTGCAATTTATTATTATATATAAATATATATGACTGGTGGTCGAGAGGTGAGCGCACTTGCCTCTCACCTAAAAGTTCCGGGTTCGATCCCCGGCCTTGGCAGTGGAAAATACTGTGAGAGGGATTTTTTCACTATATATGGATATTGGGTGTGTGTCCCTTGTCTCTAAATGTGTAGCCCCCTCCCACACAAGGCTCTTCTAGAGTCTTCCGGGATAAAGGGGGTCGTCATTACCTGTGGTGTTATTATTATTATTATTATATTACCTATCTTAATTAGATATTATTGGATTTTTAATTTGAACTACTGAGAAAATAGAAAGAACAATGTAATGAACAAATAATGACATTATGTAAAACTAAATACTGAATTAGAGAATATGATTAGCCTCCAGCAGATTCAATTGAATTATTTAAATTTGGTAGGAAAAGAATGGGCAAGCAATTTTTAGACTACAATTTAACAACAAACAAATTGAAATTATAATGGCAAAAAATTCAAATTTAAATATCTACTATATAAAAATGTATTCCACTTAATTAAACATACTTATAGATTTATATATTTTTACATTTATGAATTCAGCGTAAAATTACCTTTCCAACGACCTGCAGATTTTTTTGTTTTTGACGTGGCGTTGCCGAGTTATTAAAGAAAGTATGAAAATTTTGATCGGAACCAGGTTTAACAAATTAATTCACTATTAATTAAGAAAATTTATTTTGCAATTATGTAGACAAGGGATGAACCACAACAACTCAACCGCCAAATATTGATTATAATTATACAGAGTGTATTTTATACTGGCGCTAATTCAGGCCATTTCAAAGTGAATTTTCTCAATTTTTTCAAATGGAACACTGTATATCCTATACCTAAAATCGATATTCCCAGAGATATTTTTACTTTTTCATTAAAAACTGTTAAATCACAATACTTTTCATTTTGAACTGATCTAGTAGCCATGATTTTGACATAAAGTGACGTTTTATTATTAACTATTGTGGCAAAGTAATACACTTATTTTAAGTCAAATTAGTTTAAAATTCGCACTTTCCAATAATGAATTTTTAGAGAGAAGAAATGGTAGATATGGTTTATGTTTTGGGTGCAAGTGATAACAATTGTTTGTTGTCAACTCGAATTTATAAGGAGCGATATCCGGAAAGAAGGTAGCCCTCTAAAATATCATTTGAGAGGTTGATGAAACGATTTGACAATACGGGGAAGTGGAATATGAGAAAAAAAAAAGAACAAAAAATATAAATGAAGAAAGCGAAACAGTCATACTTTTGAGCGTGATAAGCAGTATAAGAAAATTGGCAAGAGAAAACGATATAAGCCGATCTTCAGTTCATCGAATCCTACAGAAAACAAATTTCATCCCTACCACGTTCAACTAATGTAGAAACTGATTGATAGGGATTATGAAAACCGAATACAATTTTGTCAATGGGCAAAACAAAAAATAGGACAAGAAAGAAATTTTTTTGACTTTGTTTTGTTTGCTGATGATGCAACGTTTCATAAAAATGGATATGTTAATCGTCATAATTTTCATTATTACGCCACAACCAATCTTTAGATCTCACGAATAAATAGTCAAACAAGATGATCGTTGAATTCTGGGAAGGAATTGTTTAGGATTATGTGATAGGACCACATTTTTTTGATGGACGTGTGAATGGTCAAATTTATTTGAGGTTTTTGCAAAACAGCTTGGAAGAATTACTGGAGAATGTCCCCTGGGACTTAGGGAGAGAATGTGGTACCTCCATGATGGAGCATCTGTGCACCACACTTCAGCTATTTACGAACATTTAATCCACGCTTTTCCAAATGGTTGGATAGGAAGAGGAGGAACCCATAGTTGGCCTGCCAGAAGCCCGGATTTGACCAAAATAAACTTCCTTTTGTGGGGCTATGTTAAGAAGCAAATGTACAAGACTCCTATAACTACAAAAGAAAATATGAAAAAGAGTAAGAAAAGTTTTTCAGAAAATTGCTGTAGATATGCCAGAGAAATTCAAAGGTATGCCGATTCACACGACTACAGGAATTTCTTTCAAGGAGTAAAAGCAGTGTACGGCCCCAGTCGGAAAAATATGTGCCCTATTAAAGATTTAAATGGAAATCTCCTCAAAGAAGATCAGGAAATAAGAGCCCGATGGAAAGAACACTACTCTAACATTCTTAACCAGCAAAGTCAAGCCGATCACGATATTATAAATCTTATCCCTCAATATGACACCTTCGAAGACTTAGATAAACCACTAACATCGGAAGAGATCTTAACCGCCATTGGGCAGCTAAAAAATAACAAATCTCCCGGCGCCGACTCACTCCCAGCTGAGATCTTTAAAGCTGTGTCGTCAGAGCTCATACCCTACCTCAAAAAACTGTTTGATGTCGTGTGGGAAAGTGGTCAAGCTCCGCAGGAGTTTCGTGATACACTTTTAATCAACCTCTTCAAAAACAAAGGGAGCGCTGCGGACTGTGGAAATTACAGGGGTATAGCTCTCCTGGCTGTTGGAGGGAAGATACTCACTAAAGCGATGGCAAATAGGCTAACACCTGTTATGGAAAAGTTACTTCCTGAAACACAGAGTGGCTTTAGACCAAACCGAGGCACATCGGATCTAATCTTCACACTTAAACAGCTTCAAGAAAAAGCACTTGAACGTCAAGGAGAAATTCACATGGCCTTCATTGATTTAACCAAGGCGTTTGACTCGGTGGACAGGGAAGTGCTCTGGAAAATTATGCTCCGCTTAGGTATCCCTAGAAAATTTGTGGAAGTATGTCGCAGTCTACATACAAACAACAACGCCCAGGTTATGTATAATAATGAGGCAACCGAACCTTTCCAAACCCTCACTGGAGTTAGGCAGGGATGTGTCCTGGCACCCCTACTTTTTAATTTGTTTACCACTGCTCTAACAATTATTGTTGACAACAAACTGACAGTCAGAGGATAGGTCTCAGATACCGTTCTGATGGCGGTCTCTTTAACATAGGGCGCTTTAGAGCTTTCACGAAGACACGCACACGATTCATTTGTGATCTCCAGTATGCGGATGACTGTGCACTTTTAGCCTCTACGCCGGAAGAACTTCAACAACTTTTAGATGTGTATGCCCAGAGCTATGATTCCTTGGGACTTAAAATCAACATTGGAAAGACTAAGATTATGTCAACTCCTCATCAAGTGAACCAAATAGACATTACACATTACAAATTCTCTTGAAGTGGTGGATCAGTTCAATTACTTAGGCAACGTTGTTAATGACAAAGCAAACATGGACAGCGAGATTCGCAATAGAATTAACGCTGCATCTAGAGCACTCTGGGGACATAGAGAGAGAGTATTTGACAATCACGACCTTGCTTTGTCAACGAAAATGGCTGTCTACAGAGCAGTTGTCATTCCAACACTGCTATATGGATGTGAAAGCTGGGTCACTTACCGTCATCATGTGAAAGAATTAGAACGTTTTCAGCAAAGACACCTCAGAAGTATGATGAAAATCCGTTGGTTCCATCACATATCAAACGTGGAAGTACTCAGGAGAGCAAACAGCCTTCCAATTGAGGTGCTTATTTCAAGAGCACGCCTAAGATGGGCAGGTCACGTTCATCGTATGCATGATAACCGTCTTCCTAAATGTACACTTTATTGTGAATTGTTAAGCTGTAGAAGAAGGCGTGGCGGTCAACGAAAGAGGTTCAAAGACGTTCTCCATGAAAATCTAAAATCCTGCGGTATTCCAGACGAGCAATGGGAACAACTTGCAGCAGACAGAACCGAATGGCGAGGGGTTGTGGCCAGCTATCAAGGAAATGTTGCTGCAAGAAGGCTGCATCCAAGACCTAACCAGGTCTATGTTTGTCCTGACTGCGGTCGACATGTGCTCTCCCGAATTGGCCTCTATAGCCATAGCCGTGTGCACCGTAGATGAATGGGAATTACAATAAACTACACCTTTTACTTGTTTTTTATTACACACAATCTATCGACTGTAACATTTTTTTATACTCGGACTCGAGTAAAGGCTAATAAGAATAATAATAGTAGATATTTTAAGAAATGTCGGTAGATCATTCCAAAATCATCTACAGAAATGCATAGATGTACTGGAAGGCCACTTTGAATAGTTCATATAAATACTAGGTATTATTTATTTCATTAAATTAGGTTCAAAATAACTTTTTCATTTTTAAAACAGTGCTTATTTTTGTATTGCCTAATACCGTATTTTCTGTTCCTATTGTTTATGTCAACTTCTTTGTAATATTAAACGATAATTTATAAATTTTTAAGACAGACTCAAATGTGATTTAATTAAACTGTGAAAAAATACTACTGAGGCAACCAAGATGCACTCAGAAGGAAAATTGTCCCCAGTCGCTTAACGACTTATCTTGAATCTAACAACTTACTGTGGACTTTACAACATGGATTTAGGGCAAATAGATCTATTGAAACAGCCACTTATCAAATGTTAAACTATATTTATAAAAACTTAGACAATGGCAAAATAGTTGTCTCGTTACTTTTTGATCTCTCAAAAACATTCGACACAGTTTGTACACATTTCTTAATTACTAAATTGTCAAATATGGGTCTACCAGTAAATATTCTGCACTGGATCAAATCATATATGGGGGGGGGGGGGGGGCGAAGTATAATCATTAATGTTAATGGGGTCAGATTTGAGGCACACGACGTAAAACTTTGTGTTCCTCAAGGTTCTATCCTGGGCCCACTATTATTTTTAATTAATATATGTTAATGACTTATCTGACCATTTAACTAAAGAGCTAGTCACAATGTTTGCGGATGATACTACCATTACTGTAGCAGCCGGTACTCCGCAAGAATTAGAATCTGCAGTTGCTACCATTATAGATGAATTTAGCACCTGGAGTCAACGCAACAGGCTCATACTCAATGACACTAAAAGTACAGCCATCAACTATTACTTTAGAAAAGGTATGCCACATGACACATGCCGATTGCAAAACATCAATTTCAGTGAGAAAGTAAAATTTTTAAACAGTCACATAGATAATAGACTTGCCTGGAATGCTAAAATTAAAAGCGTTTGTGCAAAATTAAGTAAGGCGTATTATGCTATAGGACAAATGAAACGATGTCTTAATACTACGAGATTATTTAAAATTTATTATGCTCTGGCATATTCCCATATCTCATTAAACATAATCAGCTGGGGCTGTGCTCGGGAAACACAGAGAGTGTTCATTTTCAAAAAAGACTCATTAGGCTAATATTTAACATGGATTACAGGGAAAGCTGTCGACAAGTGTTCATAAATCAAAAAATTCTGACCGTACCCTGTATTTTTCTTTTTAAATGCTTAATATTTGTTAAAAAGAACGAACACCTTTTTATATTTAACTCATCCTCGCATAACCATAACACTAGACACGGTCTCCTATTAAGAATTCCTTCTCACAAAACATCAACTTATAAAAAATCACATATCTACAATTGCACTATTTGGTACAAGAGCTTAACAGAAATATTAAAAATACATCTATGTTTAAAAATAAAGTAAAAACTATGTTGATAAATGGGGGTTTTTACAGCACACTTGAGTTTTTGGGCCAATAATTAAGTCTTCTTATATGTAATATAATTATAATATATAATCGTTTGTTAATCTTGTATATATGTTTGTCTATTGTATTTATACTTTTATTATAGTTCATATCATATACATAATTGTGTATATATACTTTTTCTATTTATTTTTTTAAAAACTGTTCTATTTTTGTATTGACATGCCATATGTACTTCGTGTATCGTTTGGTCAATAAATATTACTATTACTATGTCAAAACTATGGCTACTAGATCAGTTCGAAATGAAAAGTATTATAATTTAACGGTTTTTAATGAAAAAGTAAGAATATCTCTGGAAATATCGATTTCGGGTATAGGATATTATTCACAAAAATCGTAAAGAATTAACGTGCCGATTCAAAAATGCAATAATATACTGAGTGTCAGTGGCGTAACCAGAACTGAATTGAAGGGGGGGCCAAAGCCAAGTGATAAAACTAACTGAAAGATGATTTAAGCTTCTGGTGATAGATTTTAATCACCTAAAGTAAAGTATAGTGTTCACTGTTTTGGTTTGGTATACGTGGAAATCAATTCAATGTTAATAAAAGTAAGAATTAGAAATAAAATGAAAACTTTTATTTATCAAAACATAACGTTCGTATAAACGAAATAACAAAATAAAAATTCTACAGCAATAAATAAAATATAAAACTTACAAATACAACAAATTTGAGCAGGCTAACGGGTGGTTTTATACGTTCTGTTTAAACTTCGGGTGTTGGTTAAACTGGAGTTTATCATAAATGAGCGTTTTATACGTCTCGTTGATCGCCAAATCAGGTTTAAAACCATCAATCGGTAGATAGGGTATAGTTTAAACTTCAATCTGAAGATTTAGGGCCGGTTTTATAATATCCGTTTAAACTGCAGAGCACAGATTAAACTACAGATCTCAAAAAAAGTCTATTTTATAATGTCAGTAATCTTTAGTTTGCAGATTAATTACGTCACAGTAAAGTTAAACTTCAAACGGTGGATAGGGATGGTTTAAACTCTGGATTATCAGATGTCAGAATGTTCATAACCTCAGAATTAATAAAATTCGGTGTAATATTTGATGGATGTATTCGAAATATGTGATTATTTACAATCTGATGATGACAGAAATTTATTATTAATACGCTCAAAGTTCTGGAAATTTTAGAATCAGACCTATAGTTACAAGGAAGAATATAATCAGAAAAACGTATAAGCTGTTTAGATTGGGTCAGTTGTTATTTTATTGGAGCTAATTCAAGATTTATTATTACATCTGACAGAAAGGTAAAGATTTATGTTTGATCTCCTCACACCTACATGTATATTATATGCTTATTGTTACCAGAAACTTTGGAAACCTACACAAATCAACTGCCTCTTGTCTAATTAAAAATGTTTCACTAATAAAATTAGTTCAGCGAATTTGTCGTTCTATATCCCTCCATTTTTTACAAAAATAACTTGAAATGTCATGTCAAAATGTCGAAATAGGCTAGAATCAAACTACGTAAAGTTGCAATTTCTGTTGAACAGTACTGCCAACTGTATAAATTTAAGTTTGTAAAGTAAAGTTTAAATCATGGTTTAATCTTATGTTTAAACTTAAGATAAACGTGGAGTTAATCTAATATTATAAAACCGGTCCTTAATCATGCGCAGTTCGAGATTTTAAGTAATATGGCTGTCACAGACCAGCTGTTTGACTGACGTGTTGAAGTTTTCAACTTAACCCAACTTGTTCACACAAAAACAGAAATACAAAATGGACTTATTTAATGCGTTTGAGGAATTAATAATTGACGAAGATGAGGACTTTATTCAAATTGTAGAAGCACCGCGCCATTTGAGAGTCTTTAGAGCAAAACCTACTCATTTTGAATATTGGGATGACTTCATTTAAATTATGATTCTGATTGTACTAACTCATGCCATGCATAACACAAAAGGAGAACTTAACCTCTAATGTAAAAATTATAAAAATGCTGACACTTGGACCACCTGGATTCTGTTATCATTTGGTCTGTCAGTAGCTCTGATGAACCGATGAAATAGCAGATATACCAGTACCATCTGGCGTAAAAACTAAACTAGTCTGTCACAGTAACAAGCACCTATAAAACTTCCTACGTTTAAACTTCAAGTTTAACTTATGTTACAATATGCAAAATTTCAATGTGCAAGTTAATTGGATCTAATGCTCAAGATATTTAAAATATTTAAAATAATGCGCGGTTAAATCTTACCCAAAAATTTCTTCCCGTTTTTGATGAGGGGGGGGGCCAAGGCCCCCTCGGCCCCTCCCTGGTTACGCCACTGCTGAGTGTTCCATTTGAAAAAAAAATAGAAAGCTCCTTTAAGTAGGATCAGTCTATCGGATGATGTTTGTTGCAATTGAAGCATTAGCGTTTTGATGGTAATATGCAATTATTACACTTAACGCGCCAGGCTTGTAACTTGTAAGCCAGCGCTCGGCGGCGCACATAGTCCGGAGAGTAGCTGTCGGTTGCAGTCTGGTTACATTCCTTATAGTAAAATAAGGATTTTATAGAGGAGTTTGCGACTAAAAATATTATGTTTTGTTAAACCTTGTTCCGACCAAAATTTTCATATTTTTTTGAATAACTTGGCAACGCCACGTCAAAAACAAAGAATCTGGAGGTCGTTGGAAAAAGTCCAAAGTCTTCTAATAAGGCCGATATTGGACTTTGAGACACTATTGGGACGCCCTGTATGTATTTCTGGAAAAAATTTAAATTTTCAAACCAAACTTCATATTTAGATTCTTAATGTAGTTACAAACAACTTTTCCTTATGGTACTTTTCCATATTTTGATAAATAAGGGCATTTCAGGCCATTTCAAAATGTCTAATGTCATTTTGAAGGTGTCACAGTTGCGATGCAATATTTTAGGCAATTTTGTGGTTATTAATCATGCTGAAAAACGTTAAAAAAACAACCGAATAAAAAAATTTTCCATATGGTGCAGACTTTTTGGCGCACACTATATAAGAAATATTTACACTTACCAATACCTGTTGGTAGATTTATTTTTAGTTAAGCCCAAAGACGATAAATGTTTAATCTAAATTTACATGGTAGCAAATTACAGCCGTCAACAAGAAACAGTTTTATGTTACCAAAATTTGATGTCTATACATCGACAAGAAGTATCGATACTATTCGTGGTATTAAAGCTCAGTAAAGACATTGTTACAATCCCACTTTTGTTTCCAAATTAAAGTTAAGAAACAAATTATAGCGTTTCGGTGTTATAGATAGTTCCATCGTATTGCAAACAATATATGAAACGTACAAAATGACCAACGAAAGACTAGTTTTTGCAATTAATAATATACGAACGAAGTACGCAATAAACGGAGTTACGGTAGCAATTAAAATAACATTTTAATTCTAAATTTAATGTTTTACCTTTTATATGGCGGATGTAATAAAGGTATAAGTAATGATATTATCAAGGCTTGTTTTAAAAATTTTAAACACTCACCTGGTATTATACAATGTGTTCAAATTGTTACTAATTTTTCCCTTTCAGATTGTTATGCACCATAAATTCATTGCTTCGGTATCTCTCATGCGTTTATTATATATGAATTTATTACATATACAATACATGTAAGAAATATTATATATGACAAATTATTTCAATGATAAATTTTATGCACATTGGAAATTAGACAGAAATATTGTTAGAATAGTACATTATAATGGGTTTTTGCCACTATCTTCTCACGAGATTAAATAGAAATAATCCACTCATCACATCAACTGGCGAAAAGCATTTAAAGGAATGTCTATAATGTCTAATAAACCGTTTGAAATATTTATGTGTAATTATTTAGTACAAATTGCTAAATTTTTAAGACATGAATACCTGAAGACCTCAGAGGAAAAACATATGTAACATAGATGTAACAATAACAATATATCGTAAAGTGGGCTGGCACTGCCATCTAGTAGACGAATCTCTATATTTTATAAAACTAACTCCACTGTAAAAAGGCAGTCATCCAGGGCCGGATTAACATGGACGGGGGCTTGTAGGCAAAATTGTGCATGAGGACCTTTTTTCTTTTTAGATGTCGATTATAATCCTCACCATAGTAAGTAAAATAAATTTGGAGGATACTTAGTGGGGGCCCCGAGGCAATGCCTCGTTGCCTTGGGGTTAATCCGGCACTGCAGCGATCTCATTGCTGTCGGTGATCTCCAAGTTGGTGGAGAACTCGTCCTGACCCAGACTAGATGCTGTTCAGGAGGAGCTCCACCTCAACGATGATTCCCAGTTTGGCTTCAGGAAAGGCAGGAGCACGGTGCAGCAGGTCGCTAGGATAGTTAACGATGCCAAAATGCCATACAACTTCAGAAAGAGCACTGCCATGGTGCTCCTCAATATTGAGAAAGCGTTTGACACCGTCTGGATCCCGGGATTATTCTACAGACTACACCACTACAACTTTCCTACCTACTTGACGGGCAGATCCCTGCAGGTTCGAGTGAATAACAAACTGTCAACACGACGGGACATTCCTGCAAGGATCGTGCCTGTCACCAAAGTTGTGCAACCTGTACGTCTCCGACTTTCTAGAGTTCCGCGCATTCACACAACGCCCAAGCAGCGAATATGCTGCTGGAGGCGCACATGGCTCATGCCACGGCATATTGCGACCAGTAGAATATTCGGGTGAATGCTGAAAAGTCCGAAGCGATAGTCTTCATGCGTCGTTTCACAGAGAATAAAATCATAACAACATCCAAACCGATCAGAAGAAACAAAATTCCAACTAAGAGATGCGTGCAGTATTTGTGGATCAGACTGGACCAACGACTGACGTATAACACCCACATAAATGAGACTGAGCAGACGGTCCACTCCCTGTCCAGGTGTCTGTATCCGCTCATGGTCAGAGGTAGCAGACTTAAAAAACTAAATAAAAAACTGTTGTACACAATGGTGATCAGGCCGTCCATCATATACGCGGCGCCGGTATAGTGCAGCATACCGGTAACGACAATGAAAAAAATTAAAGTGCTAGAACACAAATTTATGCGCCTCATATCAAATTTTGGAAGGTGCACCTCCCATACGCACGTTACAACGACATAACCCCGAAAAAGCAGATTACGTCCACCAGATCTCTCAAAACTTCTACTCATCCAAACGGGGCGATAGTCCGCCAACAAGACACATAATACTGATTAGACACTACCGATTTTCCGGCAACCCAAGTAGGCAAACTTCACCAACTATAACTTCCGCTTACCATATCCATCTTTACTCATATTTCATATCTTTTGTATCTTTAAATCATTTCTGTGCCCCTCTTCCATTATGTTTGTAAACTTTTTGTCGCGTTTGTTTTATTGATTAATTTTTATACATTTTAGTCTAAATTAATTTCGCTTCACAAATTTTTTTTAGAAAGTCAAAACATCATATACAATCAAATTTTTTAAAATCAAAGTTTAGGCCAGCCATGCGCAGCCCAGCACAGACGTATCTCGCAGAGGGCGCCTCGTTCAAATTGAGGTGCTAGCTAGATGAAATTTAAAAATGGTTAGTGCGTAAGTTTAAATTTAGTATGTAGTTTTTCAGTTTTGTTAAGTCTGCTATTTTTAGATATAGTCAGTTTTGATATCTTTTTTAAATCTTTTATATTTTAAATAGAAGGAGTTTCGGTTTAGTACTTAATTGTCGTTTTAACCGAGACAGACCTACTCCGCTCAATCCTGCAATCCGTCACCTTGATTAACGCGGTGGTTGCACGATAGGTCCTGGGATAGGTTCTGAGAAGGTACTTTTGTAAAGCTAATTTTAATAAAGAAGTTTTGGATTTGGTAGAAAGGCAGCACAGTTTGCCAATACCCGCATTTGAAATATCCATACACAGAGGAACAACATAAGAAAAATGGTAAAAACGGGGAGAGTCCAGTTTTTAAGTGACTGATATTTTAGGAGTTGATTTGTTTTGAGAGTATCTGCATGTGGTGTTTGTTCTAGTTGTATATTTGCAAGTTAGCAAGTTTTAAGAAAACATAGTGAATATTAAGAACGGGCTAATGGAGAAAAATGACGAAAATAAAAATGAATAGGATAGTGAAAAGTTGAACAGAAAAAATATTAAGAAAAGAAAACAATACATATGGACGGCAGTAGAGGAAGTTAGCCGTAGGTCGGTCTCCCCCCACCACTGACCTTGACCTTGACCGTGCACCTGTGGTCCGTTCCTTCAAGGCCACGGTGGCACCGTAGGTTCGCATAGCATATACCGTGACCTTGACCTTGGACGGCCGCAGTGCGTTTCGACTTCAAGGGCGCAGTGTTGCTGTTACCCAGAACGATCACTTGCTGTGACCTTGGCCTTGGCTAACACTATTAGAGAATGCAAGGACGGAGCTTCCTCCTTGCCACGCAACTCGTAATGTGCCGTGGTTTGATATTTTGTGACGTAGTATATCTTTTCTATAAAAGAGTGAAAGGAGTTAATATGGGATCATTCTTAACGTCAATTTCCTAGAGTAAAGAAGCAAATATGTATTCGTGCAGTTTTTGTGGTGCAAGCTTCACTCGCAGTGACAATATGCGACGTCATCAGAGGGAGGCGTGTAACAGTTTAAATGGTAATGGACCGCCAGCAAAGAAAGTGAAATTGGATTCGAATCCATCAACATCGGTAATTATGCAGACGTGTTATAGCTGTAATGTGACTTTAACAACTAACCAAATGAAGTCTCATAAAAGAACACTACAACACAGAACAAATTCATGTGTACGTTTGATGGATGGTACAGAAATTGTTCGCAGTGCTTTCAAATATAGAATCATAACATACCGAGTGCATAGTGATAATGAGAAACTGGACTATATAATATTTTTCAACGAAATTCGACATAAAATATTGAATTTACTAGAAGAAATATTATTACTTCATAAAACTGTGAAAGTAAACATGGAGACATTTGCCAGCTATATATTACAAGCACAAGAAATAGCTGAAATTAAATCGTTTAATACGTGTAATAAAATATTGGATCAAGGTGTGGATTTAAACATTGCACTCGACACTTTTATAGACATGATGGTTGCGCAAACTACTGAGTTCCAAGAGCGTGATTCTGGTATGTAAATATCTTCTGGTATGTGGAATAACAATTGACATTTTTTTTTTTATTTTTAGGGTGGGCCCTCGAACAAATAAAATTTGTTGAAATTAATATAAACAAGTACAGTCCAATGGGTGGTTCATCATATATCAAGTTACCAAAGTTCATCGCAAATAAGAAGGCCGTAGTGAATATAGAAAACCAGGACCAATACTGTTTTGCTTGGGCAGTCACTTCAGCATTGTATCCTGCAAATGGTGGTACATCTCAAATGTCATCTTATCCACATTATTCAAGAGTTCTAAATTTGACAGGTATGAATTTTCCAATGAAATTGAGAGACATTTCAAAATTTGAGGAATTGAATAATATATCTATTAATGTGTATGGGTTAGAAAAGAAATTCGAGAATAATAAAGTAAAATATGATGTTGTCGGACCTTTGCGTTATTCTCAGAAGAAACTACGTATTCATGTTAACTTATTATTAATTTCCGCGGAATGTGATCAGAATCATCATTGTAAATCGGATTGTGCTAAAACTCACTATTGTTGGATAAAAAATTTATCTGGATTAGTATCAAATCAAATATCCGCTCACGGACATAGAAAATATTTTTGTGATGGGTGTTTGCTGTATTTCTGTAACGAACGTCAGCTAATGTCTCACCAAACAAATGATTGTAATCATATTTACACTACAACACCATCGACACAATTTCGGGTTGATAAATATGGGAAACGTGTACCGGAAAATATATTAAAATTTGAGAATTTTGACAGACAAATGCAAGTACCATTTGTAGTATATGCAGACTTTGAATCCATTTTGAAACCGATAAATACTTGCGAGCCAAATCCTGAACGCTCTTATACCAACAAAACGTTTATTCATGAACCTTACTCTTTCGCGTATTACATAAAATGTTCCTTTGATAATAGCATTTCTAAATTTGAACTATATCGCGGATCTGATGCAGCAAAAGTATTTGTATCATGTATAGAGGCTGATTTAAGGGAAATTTATAATAGATATATGAAAGATGTAATCCCCATGTCCCCGCTTACAGCGATAGAAAGAGAAAATTTTGACAATGCAACCATCTGTGGTATATGTGAGAAGCCTTTTGCAGAAGGTGATATAAAGGTGAAAGATCATTGCCACTTAACTGGTAAGATACGATTCGGTGCCGCGCACTCGATCTGTAATTTAAATTATAAACTACCAAATTTTGTACCTATCATATTTCACAACATGAGTGGATACGATATTCACTTATTTGTAAAAGAGTTATGCGCTCATAAAGATAAAGTTGACGTAATACCACAAAACAAAGAAAAATATATATCTTTTACAAAACATCTTTACATGCATGATTACGTTACTGACAAGGGGGAAACAAAAAATAAATATTTGCGGTTACGTTTCATCGATAGTTTTAAATTTATGTCAGCATCACTACAAAATTTAGGGGAAAATTTAAATGAAGGTCAAATGGTTACAATGAAGAACTTTTTTACCGATAATGCAAAATTTATTTTAATGCGACGGAAGGGTGTATTTCCATATAGTTTCGTAGATAACTTAGAGAAATTAAATAATCGTGTTCTACCCACCAAGCAGGAATTCTATGACAGCCTAAATGAAACACATATATCAGATGACGATTATGAAAGGGCTAAAAATGTGTGGGAATTGTTTGAGTGCCAGAGTTTGGGTGACTATTCAGACCTGTATTTAAAATCAGATGTCCTTCTTTTGTGTGACGTATTTGAAAATTTTCGTAAAATTTGCGTGAATAAATATAAATTGGATCCAGCTCAATATTACACAGCTCCAGGTTTATCTTGGGACGCTATGTTGAAACTAACAGCGGTAGAACTTGAATTGTTAACAGATATCGATATGATACATTTTTTTAAAAAAGCTATACGCGGTGGTGTCAGCCAGTGTACAGAAAGGAAGCATATCGCAAATAATAAGTTTGTACCCAATTATGATCCCTCAGAACCGTCGTCATTTATCACATATCTTGATGCTACGAACTTATACGGTCATAGTATGTCCCAAGCATTACCAACAGGGGGATTTGAGTGGCTGTCCGAAAGAGAAATTATCGACTTAGATGTTACTAATATTTCAGACGAGAGTCCACACGGGTATGTTTTTGAAGTAGACATACATTATCCGCAAGAGTTACACGATTTACATTCAGATCTCCCTTTCTTAGTAGAAAATATTATACCCCCCCAATCAAAATCAAAATCACCAAAATTAATCCCAAATTTGAATGATAAGAGACGATATGTTGTGCATTATAGAAACTTGAAACAAGCCATTGAAAATGGTTTAATGGTGTTAAAAACCCATAGAGTACTTAAGTTCAAGCAGTCGCCCTGGTTAAAAAAATACATCGATTTAAATACGCAAATGAGAAATTCAGCGACCAATAAATTTGAAAAAGACCAATATAAATTAATGAATAATGCAGTATTTGGTAAAACCATGGAAAATGTTGATAATAGAAGAGATATAAAGTTGATTACTCATTGGGAAAATGTTAGAAGAACTATAGGTGCAAACGCATTAATCGCTCGTCCAAATTTCAAATCTTGCACAATTTTTTCTGAGGATTTTGTAGCGATTGAAATGAGCAAATTGCAAGTAGTCTATAACAAACCAATTTACGTAGGATTTTGTATTCTTGAATTATCGAAGACGGTACTGTATAATTTTTTTTATGGTGTTATTAAACGTCAATTCGGTGCTAATGCTTCTTTGTTGTACACCGACACCGATTCCTTAATTATGAAAGTTTATACAGATAACTTCTATGACTTTATTGTACAAAATCCAGAAAAATTTGATACTTCTAATTACAGGGAGGGAAATAAATTTAATATTCCAAAAGGCTCGTCTGTGCTTGGGAATATGAAAGACGAATTCCCCGAAGATCCTATTATCAGCTTTTATGGTACTGGAGCGAAAGCGTACTACGTGCAATCGGTCGGTAATGAGTTGAAAAAAGCCAAGGGAGTAAAGAAATCTGTGATTGAAAAACAACTTACAATAGATGACTACAGAAAAATTGTTGAGCAGGGCGGGTTAATATTTCGTAAAATGAATACTTTCAGAAGTCACTTGCATGATATCTATACAGAGATGCGGAATAAAGTTGCTCTTTCTTATTATGACGATAAACGTTTTGTGATTCCCAATACCACTAAAACTCTACCCTGGGGTCACTCAGACATAACATTTTTTCAGAGTGAACCAGAGCAGAATTTAAAGTGGTTAATATCAGCCTTAAATAGTGTCGTTGAACGAAATGTTTTAAAGGATGATGATAAACTAGATGTGTTACTCAAAGCAATGAATGAGTTGAGTGATTAATTGTTAATAATGTTTCTACTTGTTAACGCAAAGGTCGACAATTATAATATTCAATTGAAAAATTCATTGTGATATTTCATGTTATGTGTAAGCCGAAGTAAGAGATATTTGTATGAAATAAAATGTTAATTTATAAATAAAGATTTAAATTACTAAATGGTATTTTTATTGTATGAGTACTGTAGGCAATAAGATAGAGAGAGACGATAGGAAGAGTGGGGTGGGAAGTAGGGGGTTAGTTAGAGTGTGTAGGGAAATAATTTGAACCAATAGGAACAAGAGTGGTAGGGAGTGGAGGGGTTAGTTCAGCGTTATGGGCTTCAGAGATGCTACAAAGATTCTTTCCGTCTCCAGCTCTCGAGTTGTAAGGAAGTGTGCAAAATAGTGCTGTCTGCTCTATTCCTAGCATTCTTTGTGTTCTGTGTTTTGTGTTTCGTGCCCGTTTCTCGTGTCCGTTTTGTGTTTGTTGTGACAATAGTAGGACAAAAAAAGATTGGTGTTTCTGGTGGTAGCGGTAAGGGAGGCGCTTTGTTGAGTGCTGTGGCTGCATACTTAATTAATTATATGCCAGGGCAAGACGACAATGGCGACGCTTGTCCGGGTAATGGTGTGGCGAACAATGGCGACGCTTGTCCGGGTAATGGTGTGGCGAACAACCAGACGAGCCCTGGCGTGGGTGACAATGGCGACGCTTGTCCGGGTAATGGTGTGGCGAACAACCAGACGAGTCCTGGCGTGGGTTTACTACCGGATATTGAAATCCCGACGGATTTGACCGATTTGAACGATGATTTGCTGGGTGATTTCGATTTCTCCGAATTGGACGCGCAGGCTTTGGCTTCAGATGAAGCCAGAGCTAGTACATCTAATGGAGAGGCCTACCCGAACGCCGCGTGGTCTAGGTTCCCTACGGTTACGGAGACAAATTCTGAGGACGAATTTCAACCTGCGCAACCAAAGATTTATTCGCAGAAAGGCCAAAAGAAGATGACGACGCATCCTTCAACATCTACAAAGCAGACGCAGGTAGAGAATACCGAGAAAGATGATGACGTGTCGATTCTTAGAAGAATTTTATCGGCGCAAGCATCTGTACCTGCTCGCCTGAGCCCTATTCCCGATGTTGGCTCAGACGAGGGGCAGGTAGAGATACCTGAAAAGCCTAAGAAAGCAGCAGCTAAAAATAAAAAGCCGTTATCGGGAAGGAAACCGGTGGTTAAAAAAGCTGCTGCAAAAAAGTCGGTAGCTAAGAAACCGAAAAAAGATGCTGCAAAAAAGCCGACGAAAGTGCAACCGGTATGTTCGAGCGCGCCGTTGCCAGGATGCTCTCATGCGGTGTTGCCAACGCAGGAACCCCGTAACCGTGCTCTGGTTGTGAATGAAAGTGATTCTGATTCACAATCGGAGTTATTCTCCCAAGAAGAGCAAAATGAAACTTTCAAAAATTTCTTGAACATGTATGAACAGTTGCAGCGGGAGGATAGGGAACTTAAAAGTGCAACTGATGATGACAGCAAATTAAAGGATCACGCGCAGTCCCTCAAAAGGAAGGCGGAGATGTTGAATTCTCGGGCCGATGAAATGCTCAGAGGCATTGCGAAGCGTCGCAAAGCCTCTGAGAGATGTACAAGGAAGCTAAATGCTATAAAAAAGAAACTGGGAATAAGGTAGTGCGTAAACACACTACAGAATGTTGCATTAAAAATGTTTGTACATAAATTTAGTATTAGGTTAGGGTTAAGAGAAAAAATGTAAAAAAATATAAAAGTAAAAATGTAAAACTGAAAAAAAAATGAGGTTAGATTAGGTTAGAAAAATGTAAAAAATTTAAATGTAAAAAAATAGGTTAGGTTAGAAAAAATGTAAAAAAAAATTTAAATGCAAAAATGTGAAAAAAAAATTAGGTTAGGTTAGGTTAGGTTAGAAAAAATGTAAATGTAGAAAGTAATAACACCCCCCCCAACCCCCCTCCAACCCCCCCCCCCCAACCCCCCCCCCCGCGTCACGCGCTGGGTTATGGTTAGTTCAGGTTTATATATTAAAAAAAAAAAAAAAAAAAAAAAAAAAACGGGTCAAAAAATTAAAAAAAGGTTTATGCGGGCGAAGCGACCGAAGGCTGCAAGCGTCGCCCCCGCCTCTGCCAAAACCCCCCGCGCCCACCCACCCACCCGGGGGGGGGACCAAGGTAGCGCAGTGGTATAGCGGAAAATTGTTATTTAATTTTATAATTATAATTTTATAACTCTATAATTTTATAATTATAATTTTATAATTCTATAATTTTATAATTCTATAATTTTATAATTTTATAATTTACGTGTTGAAAAAAATCCCTGCAAGTGCTAGGGATTGAACTACCAAACCTTCGTTCACAAAGTTTACAAAGCAAGCCACGTTACCACTGGGCTACCTTGGTCCTAGGAAACTCTTATACTTTACTCTTATACTTACCTATAACGCGAGTTTATATATATATTTCATGGAATTTTTGGTAAATTGTGTATTTAAGTATATAATTAGATTAGAACTGTTGTATTCATCGTAGATGAAATAAAAAATAAATTTTAATACATTTATTTATACACAAATATTGGACAAAAAAAAAAATATATATATATATATATAAACAACTGAAAAACTTCCAAAGTACACTCAGACACGCGTAAGGGGTCATTTTCGACTAAACTGACCACTGGGAATCGATTCCGATAATTTCCGAATCGATCCGAACACTACCGAACGCGTTATTCACTGTTTTGTCAAGGATTGGGGGAATAAAAAAATCAAAACACGTTTCAGGGGAGTTCACACATGCAAAGGCTGCAATTTTAAGCGAAAAGCCGAACTCATGCCGAACACTCCCGAAGTTTCCCGAAGCCACCCGAAGACGCCCGAGGACACGCGAGGTATCGTTTTCGACTAAATCGATCACTGGGAAGCGATTGCAACCACTTTCGGAGCGATACGACTAGCCGTTCCGGGAAAAAGTCTGCTGCGGCAAAACTAAAGGTCGGAAGTGAGTAGAAACGGTACTGGAGGACAACTGTGACCTCGATACACCTTTTGCAACACTTTTGACCGACAGTCCAAATACGAATAACCAATTTACTTAAATAAGTACCCCGTTATTTCTTATATTAAAGCAATTTTTTATTCTTTACTTTACTACTGTTATTTATTGTATATGAAATGAAATAAAAAAAGAATAACTCTTAATACATTTATTTATAAATAACAAAAATATATATACATAAAATAAAACAGAATTATCCGTCCGAATCATGCTCCACCAGAATGACTGCATCCTCATCTTCATCGGCAGATTCCTCCACCAGAATGGCTGCATCCTCATCTTCATCGGTAGATTCCTCCACCAGAATGGCTGCATCATCTTCCGAGTCAGACGATTCCGCTGTGTCCGTCGATGATTCCTCCAGAATTACTCCATCCATCTCGTCTTCGGAATCATCATTGGGCACAGTGTCCATCGACCATGTGGACGGAGACCTCTCCAATGGTTGGTATTCTTCTGGTGAGGTGGTGCTATCTGCTACACCACCCCTTGTCGCCTCTCTAACGCGCTGCAGGTAGGCACGATACCTTTCGCACAAAACGAACATGGTTGAAGTGGAAGATACAGTATTGTCTTGTACTTCAGACATGTTGGAGCGTAGAAAGTAAACTGAGGATGGTGAGGGCTTTCTTATGTATATATAGCCCCTACCACCACCCCCACCTCATCACTCCCCACCTCACTACTCACACAAATAAGAGTAGAAAGTGTCCTAATACTCATATTTTTAACACCATCAATATCAATAGCACTGTCAACATAAGCAATAATCGAAGTGAAACACAGATTTCTCTAGTAACATTGTGTTACTTACATTTAAATATTTAGTAAATAAAACAAAAAATAAGATTCAATTTAACGTTTATTTAACACTTAAACTAGTTATATAATATTTACAATAAACTAAAAATTAAATATATACATTTATTTATCACTAAAACTAATTACATAATTATTTACAATAAACTAAGAGATATATACATATTTACAAAAAAAAACTACAAATTATCTGTCCATATTGCAAATATTGCAGATTTCCACTCGCCTAATCTGATAGAGTGGATCTCTGCAAGATTTGCAATATCCCCGCCTGCCTCTCATTATCCTTGTAGTGGCATGGTAGTCCACATGACGATGTCTCCCAGGATCCACCCTAGACTGGTATCCCAGAAAACATCCGTGGCAAAGATTGTATTCCATACCACCCACTACTTGGACCGCAACAAAGGTCATGGTGGTGCAGAAGATGCCATCCATCGGGTTCACCCTTGCTAAATATTCTGATGTTATCCACCGCTGCCCTCTTTGGTGGGGAACATCTACGACGATACCCTCATCATCACTTGAATCGTCTGCACCCTCTTCAGCGTCAAAAAATTCCTCATCGTCTTCCTCGTCGCTTTCCTCATCGCCTTCCTCATCGTCTTCAACTTCTACCTCGTCGTCTTCGGGAGCAGCCAAGTCGTCCTCTACCTCTTCAAGGTACCATATATTGTTGAGGACATCTAGGGATGCTAACCAGTCCAGGAATCTGAGGTTAGCCCAACCAGCAGGTACAGCAGCCATATTAATACTTGGAAACGAATATATAAGACAGTAGACGGAATGATCAACGTTGAAGTTTGCAAAGCAACTGATCTAACGTGGAGTTACACCTCCTCTTTTAAACATGTTGCTGGTGACGTCACATCATCTCTAACGACATACCATGGCTCTAATATCGGCAATTCCAGCGACTACTTAAACAAACAAGGCCATGAGGAGGAACTCAGTTATTATTCAGCTGTCATACCGTACACTTGTTTTTAAAACAGCAATGTCTTGTCCAAGAGAGTGGCAATCGAAACCAACAATCGCCGTATATCCATATAGTATGGATGGTGCAATTCTGTGCTATAATTGTTCCCAATTCTGGGCAAAGCAGCAAATTAATCCATGTACTGGACTATGTTCAAATTGTATAAAAGAAAATCCAGTGCCAGTGAATACCGTCCGAAAAGCAGCATCACGTGAGCGTCTGGAGCAAGAGTGCTACAAGTGTCTACAACCCACGACTCGTACAAATTTTGGAATTATCCGAGATGTTTGTGAGACATGCAAGGTGGAGCACCCATTGAGGCAGCGGTGTCTGGTTTGCAACAAGTACACTGGTGATTGTTGGAACAATATTTGCAGCAAATGCAGAGACGAGAAGACATACAGTGTTTTACTTTGTGAATATGTTGGACATATTTATGGAGGTGTGATGAAACACAACAGAGAATGTTTCTGTCAGGAAGCGTTACTGTCGAGACGGGGGGATTTCATCTGATTAATTCCATAAATATGTATTTGTATTTTTTCTGTATTATATACGTTTTAAATAAATATATTTAATCTATAATTCGTTGTAAATATTTTCTTCTCAATAAAATTTATTAAAATGATTTTCTTGATTTCATCTAATAATTTTTAGGAGTAAAAATTAATTCAAAAATTTTAACAAATTTGCATTTGTATATATTTTTTCGTTAATGTGTATATAATTACTAAGGCTTTGGAGTCTTATATGGGGAAAATAAATAAAACAAATATTAATGGAATACACACATTTTATTATGAAATTTCTAAACATAAGTAAAATATTAGTTGTTATAAATATACACATTTTATATAAAGAATGTGACAATATTAAATAAGAGCTGCTTCGTTAATCCAAGAGTTGTGGTCATTAGAGAATCCGAGCCACTTCACAAAAACCTTGTTCCCTCTCCTTCTTAAAACCTTTTCCACCAAGTAGACATCAGGGTATTTAGCTTTTTGTAGCTCCATTTCATAAAAGCACCCCTTTATTGGTTGGCCATGAATGTCCTGGAGTGTATATGTTGTGGGATTTGTTACATTTATTTTAACGATCTTGAAAAGTTCAGTTGAAAAATTTGGTGTGAACCCCTTTTCAAATATACCTTTATATTTACTGATTCGAACTATATCGCCAATACGAAATTTAGGTTTCAAAGCAATTTTAATGTGATTATAAGCATTTAAACGTGTAGTTGGTTTAACATCAGCAGGTTTCATACCAGTCGTACGATGTATTTTATTATTGTACAATTTTGTAATGTCGGATAGAATGTCAACCCATTTGTATTTACCTCTAGCTGAGAATTCTTTATATAACCAGGTTTTTAATGTTCGTATTACTCTTTCTGCAATTGCTGCTTTTTTCGTACTATACGTGGAGTAATGATTAATGATGTACTGTTTCATTAAAGCAGAAAAGTTTTTGTTGTAAAATTCCGTACCCTGATCGCTTTGTAGATTTTTAGGAGAATAATTTGATTCTTGTAAAATACTTCTCATAGCCTTAGTAATTTCAACACCAGTTTTATTTTTTAGAGGTTTAGTCCACAAATATTTTGAGTAACAGTCGATCACTACGAGAATGTATCGATAACCATTGTTTTCATCAGCGTATGGTTGCATTTCAGCTAAATCCATTTGCCATAAATCACCATAACCTTTGATTATTGTTCTTCTTCTACGGAAATTTCTCCTACAAGCTTTATGCAATTCGTTAACAACTTGTAATTTCTCATTACTAATCACCATAATTGAAGTTTAAGTCAGGCGTTTATATAGATAATTTAGGTCTGTTTTTTCACTTTTTTCTTAATGTAGCAGCGTTGTCCGTGACTTCAGCCACTATTTCATCTATCACTTGTTGATTACGATCGTTCCTCCCAGCTTGTGCCACAATATTTCCAAGTGATTTCTGTCGCACTGTCGTACCTTTCAGACGGGATTCATCGAGAATGTGGTGCACTTTGCTTATTGCATCATATAAAATAGTATAATTGTCCTCGGTTAATTTCTTAACTCCAGAAATTTCTTTATTAATGTGTTGCAGAGCGTCATTAATCATCTCGGTAATTTTGCTGTGTACAAACTTACTATATTCAGTCCACTGATTCTCCATAAAAGCAATGTGTGACTTTTTAATGTCTTTCATACATTTATCGATATTTTCGTCTACATAGTTACGAGTTACACCATCTTTTTGATTTATTGGTTCACCAATGTTCAGTAAACGCTTATTTTGCATATCAAATTGATTATCTGCGGTAAGTTTAAAACCAATACCTGGAGGTCCATGTACGATAATCGATTTATTATTCTTACTTCTTCGTCTACCGAACTTGTCAATTGTGTTGTTTACAACAGCCATTTCTGTTTACGTCTGACCCCGTTTAAGCATTTCACAATATTTTATACTAATTAAATAAGTGTGAAATGAATTTTAACTTCACTAATAGATTATCCTTTCTTCCCTCATTTCTTCCAATAAACTGACTATTTCGTTATTGACACCATTGTTACCAACCATTTTTGAGCTATAGAGCAGGCGTAGGCGGTCCACCAGTTCTTTCGGTTTATTCCAATATACATAGTCAACACCTCTATTATTGTATAATTTATTAATAGGAACACCTAAGCCAGTTTTAGATCTCGTCACAACTGTAGAAGATACCAATGGTTCTATAATATTAGTGAATTTCTTCCATTTAGCTTTATTCAAACCCTGTTTCATATCATAATTTTTATATGGTGCTTTTGTCTGTTTTAAAATCCCCCCATATAATTGACACTCTTTGTCGCCAATAATAGCCTCATTACTACGCGAAATTTGTGGTTGTTTCATAAATATCATATCATATAACTTAGGACTGCCAGAATACGTCCCCACCTTCTTAGTTCCACGCCACAATGTGATATTTCCATTAGAAAAGCGTATTTCAGCATTACCCATTTGTAGTTTTTCTGTATGGGGGTCTAAACGTACACCGTATATAGTATCATACCTAGCATTGTCGAATTTCAGATTTTCTAAATGTGTTTGCACTATATCACATTTTCCTTCTGCGCCACTAATAGAACTTTCTGAACATGGAGTGCTCATTAACGACGATCCCGGTGGTGTTTCCAAAAAATATTGTTGACTTGCATTTTTGTCACCATCTTCATCACTAGTTTCAGGTGTTGCTTTAAATGTACTAGTACTAGCTCTTGCACTTTCTATCGGTTGTGTTGGTTTCTGAGGTTGTGTTAGCGATTGGTTATGTGAAGCAGATGATATAACCTTTAATGGTTTTGTTATGGGTTCATAAATTTTTTCGAGTGTTAACTGATTCTCAACGTTTCTTCTCTTCACAGAGTTGAATTTTTTGCGCACTGAATCGGTGGCCTCAATCAATTCACGTTTCAGTCTTATTTCTTCTCTCATGTTTCTACCTATAGCACTACTGAGTTTATTCTCACCATTGTCATTCATGTCTAACAAATGCAGCCTCACTGCTGAAGTTATCCCGATGCTATCTGTAGACCAATTAAAATTTTAATTACAATACTTCATGGATATATGAAACTATCAAGTTCTTTGCGATATCTCCCTTCATTTACTTCTCTATCCTTGTCAATTACAAGAAACCCATATTTGTCTTTCCAGCACTCTGCACACATTTCTTGAAATTCTTTATAAGTCACATCCGGTGAGACATGGTCTGAGAAAATGTGGTGTAAATTCATATCATCCTGCTTAAAAATTGCTATGAAATTACTATTATCCCTTACCAACTGTTTAGGGACGCGGGAATACGTTTGTGCCAAATAGAAACAATCTACATGTTTATGACGCCCCATTGAGAAGTATGCTCGAATAACATCTTGCTTTTCACATATAACATCATCAAATATAAATATAGACTCAGGCTCAGCGTCGGATGGTTGCACTATTTCCGCGTTGTTACTGAAGGTGTAATATCCTAGCCCCGTAATCGGTGCTAATATATCGCGTAAATATTCATACTTGGGTTGATGTAAGGACTTTGAATATAAGTAAATGTTTGAAAAACGTAGCCCAAGTGGATGAGTAAGCAAAGTTATTAGTAAATTTGTTTTGCCACAACCACTTGGACCTATTAAGAGTCCGCGAATAGTTGAGGGAAGTAGCGGGCCATGGCGTGATTCGACTTGTAGTCCACACCCTACTTTTTCATCTAAATTATCTACAGCAAGTTTCTGTTTCTGCTTCACAATGCGCATCGTAGCACGGATGGATACTATATAAATAGATGTACGTATTGTGATTGTTATTTAAATGGTGTCAACCGAGAAGCACACACGTGAAAATCGTCGTGGTTTAAAGATTGGTAAGGGGGTAGTCAATTCTCTAATAAATAAGCTCCCATTTGAACTACACTTACCGGGAGGTTACCAGTATTGTGGTCCAGGCACCAAATTACAAAAAAGATTAGCCCGAGGTGATCCAGGCATAAACAAACTCGATGCTGCATGCAAGCAGCACGATATTGCATACGATCAAAACACCAGTAATTTAGCAGCCCGACACAAAGCAGACTATCAACTTGAACAAGCTGCCTGGAAACGAGTTAAATCAAAAGACGTAAGTTTCAAAGAAAAGGCCGCCGCGTGGTTAGTTACAACTATAATGAAGGGAAAGCAACGTCTTGGTATGGGTTGTACGTCAACAACACCCCGTACTACAAAGAAACGTATAATTAAAAAGAAAAACAAGAAAAAAACTAGAAATATAGCTTTTGGTGCTGGAATAGTACGTAAAGTACGTGATGACATACGTAAAGCCGGTGGTAAACGAAAAATCGCTAAGGACACAAAAAAAGTTACGCAAATTGCGCTTCAAGCAGCACGACGACACATGAGAGCAGCTGGTGGAAAACGTAATATTCGTACACCTAGGATAATACCAATACCGAAAGTGGGTGGAATTCTACCATTAATACCCATTTTTGCTGGATTATCAGCTTTGGGTAGTTTAGCTGGCACTGCTGCTGGTATAGCTAAAGCTGTAAATGATGTTAAAACGAGTAGAGAGGAATTAGCTGAAAAAAATCGCCATAATAGGCAGATGGAGGCGATTTCTATAGGAAAAAGTGGTAAAGGGCTATATTTAAAACCATATCGCAAAGGACTAGGACTTTATCTAAAACCACAAAGTTCAAAAAACTTCTAGATGCTCTACCCCGAAAACCTCTCACTAATATCGATCTTAAATATTATGCAGAGAAGATGAAAGTGCCCTATTTTCGGGGGATATTTATGCGGGACACTCTACCATATTCTGGACCACGTCATAATGAGTCGGCCATCATAAATCTAGACAGTATAAATGGCCCTGGAACACACTGGGTTGCATTTAAAAAACGTGGTAGTTTAGTCACATATTTCGATAGTTTTGGTGATTTACCCCCACCGACAGAATTAGTTTTATATCTGCGCAGAGGTTCAAAGTCGACCGACAAAATTTACTATAACTATGAACGCCAACAAAATTTTAACACAGTGTGGTGTGGTCATTTGTGTTTGAAGTTTCTCACTACAAAATAACTACAAACGCTTGTGAAATAACATCTGCAGACCTTGAAATGGATCGGGAAAGCATCAAGCAGATGGGTCAATCACTAATCGCATTCTCCCGTTTACGCAGTCTATTGAAGATGAGCAAACAACAACTGGCAAATATGCCTAAAGAAGTAATGATTGGATGTGCTGCACATGAAATTGCATTAGTATGGGACAAACTACCCCAGCATCTCCAGAATGATATTGATATTTTAAAATATCAATACTGTCAGGAACATTATCATGATGATGATGATGATGGCGGTGGTAGCAGTGTTGATGTTAATGATGGGCCGCCGCCTCGAAGAATATTTTGCTGCTACTGTAAAGTGCGCGATGTCAATGTTGCATCAAATAATGAGATACAAACGTCTCCGTCATCCAGCAAAAAACGAAAATTACACCACGATTATTGCTGTAGTTCACAATAAATTCATGAGAGAACACTAAATATCATCAGTCATGTCGTATACGTTCACTCTATCAAACCGATCTAGTGTGCTCAGTGCTGAGTTTTATCCTCCCATTGAATTAGATACTAATAGTCGATATGGGTTAGGATTAACAGGCTTCTATTCTTACAATTCTATATTCAATGTGGACGAAACCAACAATCGTTTTTGCTATCGAATTGGACCAAAAGTAGCCCCCACACTTATCCACATACCTTGCGGAGCCTATGAAATTGAAGAGATATATCGTGCAATACTGAAAGCTATGCCCGGTGATAAGAAAGAGGAAAAAGAAAAACTATTTCGACTGCGAGCGAACAACAATACGCTAAAGTGTGAGATTTGGTCAAAATATGGAATTGACTTTACACAAGCAAACTCTATTGGTAATTTATTGGGATTTGAATCGACTTATTTGCATCCAAACACTAATCATGAATCAACATTACCTGTTGATATTATGAAAGTAAGGATGATACGTGTAGATTGCAACATTATCTCTGGAGCATATCTGAATACCCTTAAATCCCATACCCTTTTCGAGTTCGACATAGACGTTGAACCAGGTTACAAACTTACCAGAGAGCCAGCGAACATCATATATTTGCCTGTTAGACCTGAAGGACGTCAGTTTATCGACAACATTACACTACGCATATTGGATGATAATGGAGATTTAATCAATTTTCGTGGTGAGAAGATTATCGTAAAGCTAGAATTGAAACAGTTTTAAAATCGCAAACACAATGGGTTTCCGATATAATCAACAACGATTAGCACACAATCGTTTCAATGTGATTGACGATAAAAAGACTAATGACTGCGGAAATCGACTCATTCAACGTGTAGAGCTTAAACGGTTAAGACATAACCTGCCAGCTAAAGATCGTGCATTTCTTCGATCCATCGGATTGAAACTGAGAGAAAAATAGTTAATAATGGTGACTTTTACATCTAGTGAAAAACTTGAGGTGTTCGAGGAACCTGTATTCGATCAGTCACTCGTTAGCTTACATGAGCATACATATAAACCACACGGTTCACCATATTATAGAAACTCTGATGAAGTACGCATTCCTGTCAATTTTCAGGACTTAATACTTGACATTACAGAGAGTTACATTTATATAGAAGGAAAATTTACCCCTAGTGATGTTACCAAGAAGTGTTATCTATCTAACAATGCGCTAGCTTTTCTCTTCGAAGAAATAAGATATGAAATGGGTGGTGAACAGGTCGCTGTCGTTAGGAAGCCTGGCATCACTACTACAATGAAAACTAGGGTGTCATATGGACAAACATCCCTCCCATCGCTACTAACTATAGGTTGGGGTCTCACCGAGAAAAAACAGGATATTTTAGATACTACCAGCCACGTTTTCAGCGGTAAACTCCCTCTTAAGTACCTCATGGGTTTTGCAGAAGATTATACCAAAGGTATTTTAAATACAAAACAGGAATTAATTTTAATTATAGCACGTTCCTTTAAAGACTCTTACATTGGAGAAGTTGATGCACAGTTAGAAATTAACAAAATCGAATGGAAGATAAGACATATTGTGCCTGAAGTTAGACAAAAGGTTAAACTATTAAAGAAAATTGATACGAGCAGTAATAATGCTAAAGTTAAAATGGCTTACCGTATGTGGGATCTCTATGAGCTACCCACTCTACGTGATACTGCTTCTGATATATGGGCTGTTAAAACCACTAACAGTCTTGAGAGACCTCGATACATCATTATCGGATTTCAAAACAATGGCAACTCTAGTGACAGAACCAAGGACGCCGCAAGTTTTATACATGCAGATATAAATAATATTCGGCTATATTTAAATGCCGAAGTATTTCCATATGAACGTTGGAATTTAAATTTCGATAAGAAACTCGACTCTGCAGCCTACTACGCCTATGAAAATTTCCAACGTAGTTATTACGATAAAGATATGAGTGAACCTATGATGGACCTTGGCGAATTCAGAAAAAATCCATTGTTTGTTATTGATTGCTCACACCAACCAGATGCAATGAAATCATCCACCGTCGATATAAAAATTGAATTTGAGACACGGAAGACGAAGTTTCCCGAACAAACTCGAGTATATGCACTTATACTTCACGATGCGTATTTAAGTTATAGCGCATTAGATGGTTCAGTTCAGTGTGGCATTGCTGGTGCTAAGTAACGAATACCTATTACCATGACGTCATTAGGTAGCCAATTTCCTACTTTGATAGTTGACTTGCAGGGGTTTCAATATAAAACAAATGATTTTACCGTTAAAGAATTAGCTGTTCTATGTTGTAACACTAATCAGCAAGCACACTATTTCTTCAAACCACCAAATCCTTTCTCATCACTAACCCAAGGCGAACAGACTCACTACCGATGGTTAGAAAACAACTACCATGGGGGCATAAAATGGAGTGATGGATATATTCAACTGTCAGAATTCCCACTAATACTTCATCGACTTTGTCAAAACGCTGTTAATAATTTTCGACGCAACGTATTGTCAGAGGATGTTATAATTGTATGCAAAGGCAAATTAAAGAAAAATGTTCTACAGCATCATCTAAAATGGAATAGAGTTATAGATCTAGATGACTTCTCACCCTGCATACCCAATCTAAAATCGTTAAAGGTACCAAGATGTATGGAACACACCCAACCAAAATATAGTCACTGCTCTCTTGCAAACGTTCACTTTCTTAACAAATGTATTATAGATTTAAATATAGAGTTAAAATAAATATCTTTAAATATGTTTATATTTAGGATTAATAATTAATATTTTTTAATGTATGTCACCAAAAATAATTATAAATAAATTAATGTATAATCTAATAATGTGTTTCATTTATTTCAATTTTAATTTTAAAAATAAAAACAACTATATTTCCATAATAATAATTTTATTACACCATTTACATATTAATATTATTAACAGAAGAATTACAATAAGTGATTAACTACTAATTGAGTTGTCTTCATCCTGTTCTTCATCAGATTGGTCGAGTTGATACTTTTCAATAATTTTCTTAGGTAAGTATTTTTCTATGTCACATAGGAAATGTTTTAAATTTATTTCCACTAGTTGCTCACAGAATTCTTCTAAATTCACAATACCACGAGAGAATTTACCACATAGTTGTGCACCTCTGTAATACCTCTCAGAATCCTCATTAAGCTGTTTAACTTTTTCAGCATCGAAGCAGTAATTCAGATCATAATTTATTGCATGGAGTCTATCCATACTTAAGTCGCCTAGTACAGAAGATAGTCTTTCAATTGCCGAATTAATGTCTTCTGCCCTTACCCAACGTTCTGCTGAATATTGCATCCACATTCTTGCCAGTTATAGTGAGGCTAGAAATTACATAAATAAAATTAGAATAAGTTATCAAATATGTGATAAAACTACTTACATCTCTACTACTATTGTAGTGTATTTGTAATATTTCAGTCTAAGTTATACTTTCACTATACCTTATTTATTGGTCTGATAATTTAAAGCATACAAATATTTTAAATAGTTTAAATCACGCAATAATTTCGAATTTTATTAGTGACCTTGATTTGGCACCGGTATAAATGGGTGAATTCTCTCCTAAATAAATCAACGCATATTTACCACTAGACGAATTTATTTCTTCTATAAAAGTTATATTTAATAGTTCAGCAATACGTTTAGGCAAAAATGATTTAAAGGTAGTACTTGTACTTTCATCAAATAAATGTACTAATATCGATTTTCCAAAACGTGTATTAAGCATTAACATTTTTTTAATGGCGTAAACCTTATTTAAAATTAACGATGAAATAGGTTTTTGGTCTAAAACTTCAGTATCTTTAATAATAAGTTCATTAAGGGCTAATAAATCGATATTGGTAGTCATATTTAAGTAGTTGAGTACAGTGAAAGAATTACTAACCAAGAAATATTACAGAACTTTGCTTACTTAAAATATTTCAGATCACAACACTATGCTCACTTATTAACTGTAGGTGAACCAGACTAAATATGATTTTGTTCTAATAGTCCGTGCTTTTTTTATAGAAAAAGTATTCTACGTCACAAAATATAGAACCCCACCACATTTTACTGTGTACGTATTGAACTAATGTAATTTTAGAGGTCAAGTTGCGTGGCAAGGAGGAAGCTCCGTCCTTGCATTCTCCAATAGTGTTAGCCAAGGCCAAGGTCACCGCAAGTGATCGTTCTGGGTAACAGCAACACTGCGCCCTTGAAGTCGAAACGCACTGCGGCCGTCCAAGGTCAAGGTCACGGTATATGCTATGCGAACCTACGGTACCACCGTGGCCTTGAAGGAACGTACCACAGGTGCACGGTCAAGGTCAAGGTCAGTGGTGGGGGGAGACCGACCTACGGCTAACTTCCTCTACTGACGGCTTCGGAAAATAAAAAAAAATGAAGTTAAGTACTCGTGAAGCAGAGGGAGAATGTAGGTGTAAAAGATCCAAGTGCTTTGAAATTGAAAGAATCTGTATTCGAGAGATAAAGGCAATCCTGAAACATTTTAATGAATTATCATTGAATAATGAACAAAACTTATATTCATGTGGGTTGATTTCATGTAATGCTATTAAGCGATGTCGTCTGAGAAAAGATGAATATCCACGCATGACAATTATGTCTCATATCGTGTTAAAATTGTAAGGGACACTAAGATTTTGGAGATACCAGTATGTTTTAAGACTGTAACATCAAAAAAGAATTTAAAATAATTTGAATTAAAAACCAACACTGTTCAAGCACTACATTTTTTGAAAATTTGATAGTTGGTACGGACGGGTACCTCAACCTTAACGGGTGAATCTGTCAACGGGATGCAGAAATGTCGGGCTCTGCATAGGCCTACCTAGACTGTGGTATATCGAAATTATGGTCCATACCATTAAAGTTTTGATTTACAATGAGATAATGAAGAAAAATTTAATTTGAAAAGGAAAAAAGAAACAAAAATAAACGAAACACGGGGACAGAAAGTACAAACAGAAAAACAGGACAGGAAAAGACAGGATACAATAAGTTATAGTTTTTGAAAGTTGGCTACATAGTTTGCCCCGAAAATCGGTAATGTTCGTCTAATTTGTGTTATGTTTCTGGTTAGCGGGCTGCTGTCCAGTTTAAAAGAGTAGAATTTTTGGAATATATCCTTTACGTAACCCACTACTGGAGTAATACCGTGGCAACGTGCATATAGGTCTCTGACGGAAGTGTACCAGTCAGAATTCGAAGTGGCGCGCATAAATTTGTGTTCCAAATGGTTTAGTTTTTTTCATTGTCGTAACTGACGTACTGCACCACGTCGGGGCTGCGTATGTTATGGCTGGAAGTCGGTCAGAAAAAAATAATTCTTTCAGCCTTATCCTCCACAGCCTCAGTCCCTGCAAATAATGATTTAATTCTTTAAACCACACCCCCTGCTATATCCTCCCTAAGATTTCTAGAAGCAACTAGTCTATTCAACTTATACTGCTATTAAGGTAGAACCCTTGAGTCAAATTTGACCAAAACCATTAAAACTGTCTTAGAGAAAGGAAATAATTTAATTATTTAAATTTGACCCCCTCAGCCTCCGTCCTTGCATATTTAGACAGTAATAGGTTATGTCATCTTATACTAGTGTTTAGTGAGTATCCATATGTTAAATTTAATCAAAATCGTCAGAGCCATTTTTAAGGGAATAATTATTTCACGTTTTTAATCTGTTTTTAGGAGTGAACTCACCCCCATATACACGTTAGGATCGACTTTGCTTCGAGGTGTGGCCGTCCTGAATACTCATACCAAATTTGAGCAAAATCAATCTAGTAGTATTCTTTTAAAACTAATTTTTTGGCTTCAGGGACCCTGAAAATGTGTAAATTCACCAAAAGCTCAACATCGATTTTTTGTACGATCACAAGTACTCTCCTATATAATACGTACATGGGAAAGTAATTATGGTAACAATTTATCATTATTTTATTTTGCATGGTTAATAACATTTTTTAAAGTACACTTACACTGTTGAGAAACAGATGAACGAGATCACAACGTCTACCCTTGGCCGCCTTTGAAGCGTGGCCAGTGGCCACTGACTCTATTTATTTGAATGAAAGAGAGGCAGATATACCTTGAACCGTGCCGGTGCCGGTATTTATTTAGTATCACGTCACCTATGCATTATAAAACTCGACGGTAAGATATTATGAACGGTAGCAGTAATCGGAAACTTTTAAAACAGTTCTAACGGACACGGCAGACAATTCGGACGTTCACGATAAAACAGCAAATTTTTCTTTTTATTTTCACTATGATAACTAAGTTTCAGCAAATATCAATTATTGCATTCATATATTCATTATTGTATACAAAAATAAACTATTTGTATTGTGAACAAAGTATTAGGTATACGTATACGTGAAGTAGGCAAACTTTACGATATTATTGTGGAGTAAAGATGCCATGTAATTTTCAAAATATCGGATCCTTTTTCCTTAATTATAGGTTTGTGTCAAGACTGTTCCGTTGCATATTATTAGTAAATGTTATTTTCGACAATCCGGTAATGATCATTCAGTGGTTTTAATTATGCATGTAGTAATATTCTTATAAATGTTAATTAACTCTGTTACTGTTTTAAAAGTGGAGCCGAAAATGACAAGTCCTAAAAATGCACCAGCTTTTCTGTTGAATGATTGTGCAATTGTGCATGCATATTTGCTGGTCCCCTTACAATTTTATATAATTTGTGCATCAGCATCAAGGAGCAGCATCGGTATTTTTCTCAAATACTGAAAGTACTCTTGATAACTTCCGTTCGACAATAATTTGAAAGTTTGCTAAAGCGTTTGAAATATTGCTATAAAGTTTTGTTTGTTGTCATATTCATATTGTCTGAAAGTTATTTGTGGCATTCTACGAATATTCTTTCCTATTATTTGGGTTTTCTACCACATATATTATTATCCTCTTCAAAACAAATCACCGAATCTACAAAATAATAGAATTATTGGAAAAAACCTCTGCGCCCGTGACGTTTACGCCAAAGGAAAAGTCAGAGGTTATGTTTTGCAAATAATATAAATCGGAATAAACACAGAAATAATGTATTTTACTGATGTTTCGGAAAGTAATCTCTTTCCGTTTTTTTCTTTTCTTTCTTTTTTTTCCGTATGGAAATAACATAAACAGAATCTTAAAGCAGTGCATTTGACATACACAGCAAAATAAGAGTTCTTCCAAAAAAATAGCTTTGAAAATATATTATTATTATTACGTATGTAATATTTTTGTTAATCATTCTGTAAACCAATTGAAGATTGTAACGGTAAACTTACTTTGACATCGCAGGTAATAAGTAAGAGTGTCCGATCGCTTGTCAAATGTATTACAGACTCACGAAGAGCTCAGGAAACCTGAAAACTCATCCGTTTTCGTATCTACGTAAGACTAACGTGTTATTAAATATCGTCATCCTGCTCATTTGAGCTAGTGATTAATGACGCTTGCATACTGTTCCAATAGATGGCGCTATATTTTGAATTCATGAATATGACAGAAAGCTATTTGTAACTCGTAATAGTGTTAATTGTGGTTTGAAAGTCCCTATAACACACACTATATTGCAAGTTGGGATTTAATGTGTACATGTTGATGTGTGTGATTTTTGTTTACGATGGTATTTTATTGTATAATTTATTGTAGACGTAGGGAAGTAGGAAAGACAAGGAGGGAAATTGTTCACGATTCTTTTCTGTCAAAAATAATCAATTGAATGGTGTGACATTTTTTTAATATACGCTTTTATATATGAATTTACATAAAATATATCACTGTTTTCATTACATATCTTGTCGCTGTACGAAAAATATAGCTATTATTATCGATTGTTTCATACTACATATGAACAGCTAATAATCAGTATTAGATCCGTTTGAATTTTCCGAGTTCTTGGGTAGGAGTTGCATACCGTTTTGCACTAATTGCAGATTAACTAAAAATATTGTAGAAGAATGCATGTATAAAAATAATTGTTTGTAATGGAGTTGTCATCATTTTTTATTGGATCAAAATTAATCTACTAAATGTTTCAGTATTTTCCATAAGGTCCGCTGAGTAGACCTGCTTGTTTTTTAGCTTCACCCCGTCACCCCTAGAGCCACCCGAAACCGAATAACCCCAATAATGAAGTTAAGATGTGAGTGTTTTGTAAAAAAGCAATTTGAATTACTGTTTCGTTTTCTGTAATCTACTTTATATGGAAATATAATAATAAGGATAACATGACTTGTTTAATTCTCACAAGGTTAGCCAAAAAGAAGGAAATTTTAGTTAATTAATTTTTTTGTTATTGTTCGAAAAATTTGTTAAATTAATGAACACCGGCGTATTTATCTTGTTGTTATTAAATTTTTTAGATACCTGAAATAATAAATAGTCAAGTTTGTAATTGTCATAATTAATTGCATATTTGAATTTAATAACGATATTAAAATTAATGTTGTGAAATTTTTTTGTGTTTAAATTATATTTAGGCAATAAGTAAATGTATAAGTACCACTAAATATACAGAGCGTATCACGATGGAATGTCATAAATTAAGGAGCTTACATTTACAAGATACAGGACTTTGAATTTGTCAACAATCACAATTATTTCCTTAAACAGTTTTTGAACAAATGTAGATATTGAAATGAAACTTTGTGCGATACATGAGCATTGAGCAGAATTGTATGTAACGTAAAGGAAATTAATCGCCAGGGTATGGCGTTAACATTTTCGCAGGAAATTATGGCACATCACTTGTAACTTATTTTTACAAGTTTTGGATTGCAATTACAATTACAAAATGATCTCTTGACTTTTTTGCGTAAGGTTATTATTGTCCTTGTTTTGTTTACTAATAACGTGCTATATATTGAAGAAAAACAAACTCGTCGCAAATTGTAATTTTCAATTTCAAATTTGTAGGTTTTGGACTTATCGATTGTAATACTGAACGTCCCCTGGACTTGCTTCGTAAGGTCACTGGTAGCGAATGCAATCCCAGGACCCCGTTTCCCGGGATTCCGGGATCCCGACTAATTTTTGATCCCGGTAATAACGGGACTGCAATAGCCTAGGCCCAGGATTTTCGAAATTTGCCTCGATTATAGCAGATGGAAAATGACGCCGATTGTTATTGTATACGCTTGCGCTTAGCCTGGCTCTGAGGGCGCCTTAATTTCACGCAATTAGGATACAAGTGAACACTATAGTATAGAGATGATGAGAACTCTGATGCAGAGGACAATATGACTATTGCACGAATGATTCATTCAGAACAATTGATGAATGAGCAACCAATTAAAAAGAGATTAGACAATGCATTGAAGAAAAGTATGGAATCATTCACATTTCGAAAAGAAACTAATTCTACTAATATATCTGCTTGGTTAATATAAGAAATGAACTTGTTTGAGAATAGCGGAATCCGTGGACTTTACTTACAATTAGCATATGGCTATTTAATTGCCATTCCGCCAACAAGCGTGGAATAGGAAAGGGCGTTCTCTGCTGTTGGTGAACTTTATACCAGCATCACTTTAAAAAGTAAATGCAGTTGTTGAGTTTTATTTTTTTTAATTATTGTTTTTGTTTTTAACATGTTTAAATATTATAGTTTTGTTTTTTACCAAAGAGTTGATTTTTTGTCAGTAACCCCCCCCCCCACTATCACCCCCAATACCACCCCCACACTATTATGAAAGGGAGTAAAAAAAAATGAAATGTGATTTAGTGAACATACAAAAATGACACGTCTAAAATTTTTTTTTAGCGTTAGCTACCCCTCTACCACCCCCATTGCCACCCCCGCCCTATTATTAAAGGATTAAAGGAGGTAAAAAAAAATAAAATGTAATTTAGTGTGTATACAAGAACGAAACGTCTAAAAAAATGTTTTTTGGCGTTAACTACCCCCTCTACCACCCCCATTGCCGCCCTATTATTAAAGGGGGTAAAAAAAAATAAAATGTGATTTAGTGTGTATACAAGAACGAAACGTCTAAAAAAATTTTTTTGGCGTTAGCTACCCACTCTACCACCTCCATTGCCATCTCCACCGTATTATTGAAGGGGGTAAAAAAATATTAAAATGTGATTTAGTGTGTATACAAGAACGAAATATTGGCATTAGTTACCCCCTCTACCACCTCCACCCTATTGTTTAATGGAATAAAAAATTAAATTGGGATTTAGTGTGCATACGAGAACCAAGGACTTATAACATTTTTTTTACATTAGCCACCCTCTCTACCACCCCCACTCTGTTAGTAAAGGAAATAAAATATTACATTGTAATTCCTTGGGCAGCGATTTTTAGTTATTGTTGCCGTCAAAACTTATCTCCAGGTTGCGGGCATTGATTGCACTTTCTGCACTGCTAAAGATACAACCACTGTTTGTTCAAAATGCACATTACAAATTCGGACACCCCAATTTGTACAGAAAGCCTGCGAATACTTTGGTATTCCAGGATTTTTTCGACAGCATAAAAAATTTTGTGGTTCCACATCAAGTGTCCTCCGAGAGCGTGTACAACTCCTATACCATTAAAAACTTTCAAACACAGCAATTCGCTATTAACACGTACACATCTGTCGTAAACTATCGACGGCGACGGCTGCTGCTGCTATTACCTGCTACTTGGCGACGGCGCATTAAAAATAAGCAACAAGTTTACGGTCAAGACCATATGGAAACTGATCAGTGGTGTAGCTTGATAATAATCGACAATTGTTCGCAATATTCAAAATCTATTTTCTTATTAACTTTTTGGATTTTGTATAAATAAATATTGTTTTACGAATTTTAAAAATATGACGATTGATGAATCATAATATATGCCTGTATTTAAAAAACGTCTTGTATATCACTATTATAGGCATTTAAATTAGAGAATAAATATAGTACAACGCTAATTATATAACTCGGTTTAAAGAAAATGAAGAATTTTATTTCCCAAGTGAATAAAATATCTAATTCACAACGTTTCGTATTTTTCCAGGGTTATAAATTATTCAACTGCCTTTATTCTTACAAATATAAGAAATACGTCAATAAAAAATATCTTCTCTTAACAGAGCTTTTATTTAACACATTCATAGACCATAAATCTTATACTGAATTACTCTGTTGATCACCATGGCATCTAATGTTGACGCCTTATTGTATAACTGTTAATTTTACCTGAAAACGCAGCACTTATTTTGTAAAGTGTAAGCATCGGGTATCGAAAAATTAGAAGAGTAAAGTATACGCCTTTGTTTGAATTCATGTCGATACCTATCACGCCATACGTGATATATTTCCCGAAATTTGAATCATTATTGATATTTGGAAATAAATAATTTATTTCCTGAAACGCCACAACGCCTCGCCTGCATCAATATGAATCAGCCAGATGTAACAGTTATGACGTCACGATTCACTTCTTTGGTAGCAGGCAAAGCTTAGTGTGAGCAGAAGCGCTCTTGGCTTGAGATAATCTGTATTAGTTAACCTTAATTTTAGTCTAATTTTGAACAAATTATTTAATATAAACTTAATGAGAAAGTTGAGTATATGTACACTTAAGCATAACTTTAAATTATATAAATATATATTAAATATTCTGGAATAAAATATTTTAAATTAACAAACAAAAAATCTCCTAGGGTAGACGATCCTTCCATAAGATTTTTTGAAAACCTTTCAGACAGCACATTCAGTATTTTAGTTTATCTGATAAATCAGCACTTTGAATTTGGTATGTTCCCTTTTTGCCTAAAAACTTATCTCGTTATTCCTCTTTACCAATGAGGAAATACTAATGATTTAATGCTATAGACTCGGAGGTACCGCAGTGCTTGGATTCAATCTTACCTTAAGGACCGCAATCAAATAGTAAAATCTGAGTCCCCAGAGGTCTGTTCTTGATCCAGTTCTTTTTGCCGTATATAAATGACTTGGCATCGATCAATATATGTGGAAGTTTCACGCTTTTTGCTGATATTACCACTATTTTATGGCATAATAATGATTTGAAATTATTACATGAACAAATTTATTCTTATACTTTCTTAGTAACAAATGATGTGATTCAAATCTACTCAAATTTCAATATCAATAAATCCGTTGCAATTTGCAAACTTCTCCTTGGAAATCATGTTGTAGAAGACAGTACTCATACAAAATTGCTTGGATTTCTTGTCAACAGATAGTAAATTAAATTTCCAAGAACACGTAAGGAACCTAAGTAATAAATTCGCTTCGGGATGTTATGCTATTCCCACAATCTCTATCGAATTGGGGCACAATACGACAACGACAGCTTAGTTTCCTCTAATAGAATCTCATCTAAGATATGGCCTTCTATTGGATTGTGCAGCCAACAATTATTTAATGGTGTATACTCACTTTACAAAAGCAAGTAAAGCGCGTCTGAGAGAATCTTGCAAACCGTTATTTTTGACCCAGCATATATTAACAGCAGTTTCCATTTTCATCCACGAAACGGTAATTCTTATTTTACAAAAAACCATCGTAACATTCTCCAGACAAATAACATAAACCCACAACCTACCTATTCCATCATGCAGTTTCACAAGAAAAGTATCTCTTACGAAAAACAGTTCAGGAGGCTGCGCATTTTTTTTACTTGATAGCTTGAAACCCTATTGTAAATTGCAGGAGTATTTTGATGTATTTTAATGTATATTTATTTATTATCCTATAGCGTCTTAAATATATACGATATACACATATCTTGTGTGCTGTAAGCATTTGCTATTTTTGTAAAATTGACTAAACAGGTGTTGTTGGTGTTATCTGTGTAAACTTTGTCGACAAGAATTTATCTTTAAACAATAAGGTTATATTTATTACACACATACATTTAAATATCTTAGACTTAGGGTTTTACATGAGAAAGGGCGTCAGATACTTATCTCTGTATTACTAGCGCGCTTTCTTAAAGATGACTTTGAATTCTCTCTTATAACCGGTTTATCAATGTAGGGTTAACGCTATCTAGAAGGTCCATTGCTTCGCTGAACACTTATCCTCTGGTTACGAGTTAACCTTGTATTGATAGACCGGACCTTAGAGAGGATCTACTATTAATATTGCTTGTCTCCTTATTTATACTTCCGGTTTTGGTTATGATGATATTTGGGGCTTTTAATTAAACTTTGAATTCGCATAGTGGCGGAGATATTTACCCCCGCGAAATTATCTTATAAATGCTTGAATTATTCTATTTTGTCTTTTCATTTAGTTGTTACGTATGCTCGTTCTGTATCTCGAAAATTTTGGGGCTCTAGAGGAGCACGGCCCCCCGCATTGCATGGTCGGCGGGGCCCTTATAGCGGCCAATGAAAGTGCCAAAAAACCCACCTGAACATATCCAGTCATCTTGCTTGGAGTCAGCAAAAATGTCATTCGAAAGAAATTTTTCGGAACTATAACGAGATCTGAAATACCTATTTTACATGAACCGCGTGCGGCACTGAAAAAAGTCGCTTGAAGATATTTTGTGGAAGTACTATGAAAGTTTTGGGAATTCACAACAAGAAATGTATTTTTCGGAACTACAACAAAAATTTAATTTTCGAAAACTATCATAAAAATTTTATTTTTAAAAACTGTCATAAAAATTCGTTCCATGGGCGTAATTATTGCAGCTGCAATAAATGGCGTCCCACGAAGCGCGATTTATGGAACAATATCAAATTATGTCACAGGAGGCGTAAATTTAGTAACTACCTCAAAGACAGACTTGTACTTCAAAATAAAATTCTTTATTACGAACCAACGTTGTGTAGTACTACTTCTCATGCGTGGTATGGACCATGAGGACGAATTAAAAGTTTCGTATTAAAACTTTTGAAGGGAGATTTTCCACGGGCGACAAATTTTTTCATCGTCATTTTTCAAAGTTAGCAATCATTTTTGACGCTAAACTTTAATGTTCCTCAGTGATTCGGGATCCATGTCGCTCTCACCTTGCCTGAACGTATGAATATAATATTCTAATCCGTTGTGATTCAAGGTCTATAACGAGTGTCCGAAATTTTATATGATATTTACCAAATATGAATAAAGATAGGCATACTAAAAAGCCCACAAAGCCGTAAACATTAAACTTTTAGTTGAACCTTCTTGGTGTTAGTCGATTGCTTAAAGTAAATCATTGGATGGTAGTTGGAGATGCATTGTCCGAGTCGTCCTAATCCTCACCATGTGTGATATGGACCGACACTTTCGTTAAACTTACACTTTTGTTAACCTTATACCTATATACTCGAAATTTTTAACCAACAAAAATTTTCTAAAAGACCAATATATACTTTTACCTAAAAATCCTATCATTTTCATTATGTCTTATTGGGATTCCCTTTCAAATTAAAGTGTTAGAAATTAAGAGTGTTAGCTTTAAGACAGTGCATCAGCGATGTCCGATTAATACCATTTGGTGCAAGGTGCAAGCAAAAACCGAAAGTGAGTATAAATTTTGTATTTTACGTCTGAATAAATCACATGGAACCCTTCAGATGAACGTTCTATTAGTCAATTTAGGAAAAGTTACAAAACACGAAAGCATGGATCGTTCACAAAATCAAATTTTTCATGCTAGATTCGCCAGTGCCTTAGTGTATTATAAGTAATAAATACTCTAGATAAACTTTTTCCTGTACAGTTGAATTTTTAATGTAGACAAATTTTTCTGACACAAAGACAGATTAGTTTAATTACTTTTGTTTCCATGGCTTAATTTTCTCAAAACATTAAACTTTTACAAATAAAAAAATATACATTTGGTACATCATATTTTTAATTCTAAGCAACTTTTTATTATAAGTTTTTTCAGTATCTCGCATTGGAAAAGCAGTTTTGGGTGAAGCAAGAGCAGTATACAGAAAATTATATTAAAAATTGATAAAAAATTGCCATTTACACTTATAATACACCTGGATACATTGTATAATTGAAAATGATTAAGTATTGTCAAATTATATAATAATATGTCGATTTCATGCTTCGTGTAAAACGTTAACTTCAGTTTATGAAAAGTTAATAACAAATTGCTATTACAATAAGCGATTTAGTTAAATCTGGAGTTATTGCTAAAGCAGAAGATGGATGGTCAATGAGACAAATTGCACCGCGTTATAATATTGACAAAAATCCTGTGTGTAGCATTTTAAAAAAGTGGAGAATAAACGGTACGATTAGTAGAAATCCTGGATCAGGGCGACGACGGATATCAACTCAACAACGAGATTTGCAATTGGTAAATGCTTTAGTAGAAAATCCATTTTACTCAGTTATTCAGGCTGCTGAAGAAACGAATTTTCCTGGATCGAGTAGTACTGGTCGCCGGCGAGTAAGAAAATCGGAGCTACGCTGTCATGCAGCAGCACAGAAATACTTACTTAAAGCTGAACATGAAGAAGCTATGTAAATTTTTGGAACAATGTAATCTTTACAGACGAAAAAACTTTCCAGAGTCAATACACAGCGGTCGTATTCGTGTTTACCGCCTTCCGAATACTCGATTCGAGGAGAAATATATATCTAACAATGATAAAAACGGTAGATTTTCCGTCAATATGTGGGCTTGGATACCGGCACGTGGTCCTGGTGTTTTGTGGCATATTGAGGAACGATTTAATAGTGAAACGTATATTAGGATTTTAGACAATATTATGCTCCCTTCTCTGTCACAATTATATCCTAATAATGAGTTAATGAGTTCATATTTCAACAAGAGTTCAACAAGTTCCGTTCATACTGCTCATACCGTAACTAACTGGTTTCAAGATAACAACATCAATGTTCTTAACTGGCCCAGTCATAGTCCAGATCTTAAACCTGTGGAAGAAGTATGGGATTACTCGTAAGAAGTATCCAAAAACGAAATGTGAGACCACGGAATGCCGAAGAATTACTGGAAATAGTAAATAATGCATGGGAAAATATTATTACCAATGATTATTGTATAAGGTTATTTAGTTCTATGCCAAGCAGACTTATAGAAGTTATAAATAGAAATGGTGCAATAACGAAATATTAATATAGTTAGTTTCTTGTTAAGTAGGATATCCTTTGTCCTTTGATCTAGGATTTCTACTAATCGTACCGTTTATTCTCCACTTTCTTAAAATGTTACACACCAAATTTTTGTTAATGTTATAACACAGTGCAATTTGTCTCATTAACTATCCATCATTTACTATAGCAATAACTACAGCATTAAAATAAAAAATAAATTAAAAATGATATCTGTTTTATTTCGGCTACTCATTACATATTCAAATAGAGACAGATTTACATTAGAAAAAAAAAGTTGTCCTATTTTTTTCTGCTCACGACAGTACACCCAATTCAATAACTATGAATCAGTCGAGCAATATTATGACACTCAAGTTATTATTTAATTAATTTTTGTTGGGACTAATGTTTAGATATCCCTTTTATTCAAATAAATTCAACGGAGTGCCTGACCACCTCTGCTTTGCTGCTCAGCTTAGGTGTACGTTACACTTGGCGGTTTAGTAGGTACCTACCTACACTGATAATTATAAACACATGCACGCATATCAATCTTTACAAGGTGACCTTGACACACAGTCCAAATAATGAGTGAGATATGAGATACGGGTTTTATTAAATTTTTTATACCTCCAAACATTTCGTGCCGACCTAACAGATAATAATATCTAAATCAACTAAGCCTATGCAGTATTTAATAATCTGGTAATCACAATATGACCCCACAACACATTCTCATATTCATATATTCTCCTCCAACTAGTTCTCATCATGCTGTCCTTATCCAAGTGATCTAATCGTTTAGTACAATATAAACGAGTATGTTACAATGCACAATCTCTCTCTAATATACGTTAATAGCCAATTTAATCGTGATTGTTACTCGGATTGTACGTCGGAGTCGGCCGGATTGGTCGAGGTTAAAAATGCACCCGCCTATTTGCGGGATAGTTACTCCCATTGGCTCTGAGCCAAGTGTATTTGGGAACACACAATACATTGTTATTAGGTACAAGTTGCGTAGAAAGTTTTTATAAGTATGGAAATTGTATTTGGCCGGATGTATCATATGGTGTCATTATGTTTAATGGAATTTGAAGTGTTTTAAAGGTTAACAAAATTCTAGAAGAATAACATATGCTTATAAACTCAGTTTGAAAAATTAATATACCTATTAGCTGCAAACTTTTTTGAAAATGTTTCATAATAGTTGAGGGGGTTATCACATAAAAATTACTACATATATGTTTCGGATATGGGACTATATTTATTTATTTTTTAATTACCCAACAGGTTCAAAACCTAATTACAGAGAAAAATCAGAAAGAATTGCATTACTTTATAAGTAAATACACTAAATAAATGAATACACGTGAATGATATGTACATTATGGAGAAACAGATAAAACTGGGAATTGAGAAAGAAAAAATATTAGTATGCGTATATCTGGAACCATTACGGACATATGTAAATGCATAAAAACACTATTACATTAGTTTTTTGCAATACAAGCAAACATTCTTTATAAACATATTTGTGCTTAGATTTAAGTCACACAACTCATGGATTCTATTGTAACATTTCTCTCTGGTCGATAGCCGAGTGGGTTAAGGCGCGAGGTGGTGATCTCTTTTTGTGCGTTCTTTGTCTCTGTTCTTTTTATCGTTCTCTTTTTGTGCATTTTTTCACTCAATATTAGCTTCACTACAAAATTTCTAAAAAAAACTCAAAATTTCGATAAACCACAGTTTAGGCAGCCTTGCGCAGGTCTGCAGTACCTCATTTCGATGAAGGTTCCCCGTTTTAGATTTGGGTACCCGTCTCAGCTCCAAAATTAGTTCAGTGCAGTGCGACAGCTTCGAATTTGTGTTTAATTTTTAAGCTTTGTTAAATTTTATTTTTAAAATGTTTTTTTAATTATATTGTCCTTTGTAATTTGTTTTTAGCGAATGAGTCAGGACTTCTCTCCCCATTTCCTTTTAGCCGAACCGGAGCCGCCCTGCCCGGTCATGCAACCCGCCACCGCAAACAGCGCGGTGGTTGCACGGTCGGCCGCAAGGTAGTCTCCAGGGAGGCAATATTATGTATTAATTTTAATAAAGTCTGTTTGCTTGCTTGCCTGATTGCGAAATCGCGATTAATCACACGGGCATCGCAAAACCGGGTTCGAATCCTGGCTCCGGCACTGGCACTGTTGGAGGAAATGGTTGTATGTCTGCATTTTTTTGATATGTAACCCCCTTCCGCACAAGCTCTGGCTTCTGGAATTGGGGGTTGTCTAATTTCTGTGGTGTTTATTTATTTATTTATTTATTTACATAATCTGTATAGAGGGGATGCTATCATCAGATTCGTATTAATTTGAGGTGTACAGAAAAAAGAACTATTGCGACAATGCAGTCTACGAACATGAATATTTAAATTACTTAATAGATAACTGCAATCTATATGATAATTAAGTAGTTTGTCTATAAAACAGCAGCTTAATAGAAATCTTCTATTCTCCAAGCTTAGGAAATAAAATTTTGGTGGATATAAATTTTCGCTTTTTAAGTAAAGGAATTTAAGGTATTTTCTCTGCACTTGCTCCAAACTGTCAATACAGTATAATATATAATATATAGGTGATCAAGTAATACATGCATATTCTAATCTACTTCTTACTAAGGTAAAATATAAGAGCTTTAGGGCATTGACATCTGTAAATACTTTACAATTACGTATAATAAATCCCATCATACGGGAGGCAGGAGCAGTTATTTTTGCAATATGGTCAGAAAAAGATATAGTTTTGGATTCAATATTATCCCCAGATCTTTCATCCTTTTTATTCTGGTGAGTATATTGTCACCTAAGGAATAATTGTATACAAATAAGTTTTGCTTACGGGTAAATGTCATGGATTTGCCTTTACCGACATTCAGATTGAGATCGTTTTTTGAGCACCACTAACAAATTCTTACAATATTCTGCTGTAAGTTGGTATAGTCTGATTCATCGTTAATAGTAGAGTACAATTTTAAATCATCTGCACATAGTTGTTTTTCTACATTAATTACATTGTTTATATCATTAATAAATATTAGAAATAGAAGAGGTCCTAGATTTGATCCCTGAGGTACCTCTGATGTGGAAATGAACTCATGAGGTTTAAAACCATTGTACTGTACATATTGATGTTGGCTTCTTAAGTATGAACTGAAAAAAATCAGTCAAATCGTTGGTAAAACCAAATCCATGAATTTTTGAAAGAGTCAATAAATGATTAATCTTGTCAAATGCTTTGGTGACATCTGTAAAGATCACATCCACTTGCCCTCTAACAGCTAATGTGTTAGATACATAGTTCAGAAAGCAACATAAGTTCGTAGAAGTAGATCATTTATTCATAAAACCATGCTGGCAGTCTGAGAGTCAGTGCTTGATGTTTGAGTAGACATAGTCATACAGAAGCATTTAATTCTGAAAAACCACAGATTAAAAGATATTGGTGGATAGTTGGTGATATCATTTATATTACCTTTTTTAAAAAATGGACAAATTTTACATATTCTCCAACAATAACGAAAAGTTAATGTTCTTATGAATGATCCATCTTTACACGTCTAAAGGACTTTTATTATATTTTCCAAAGTGGATATCAACGTTCACAAAAAAGGGTTCAAATCGACTGTTTCAGACAGAGAATAATACAAAATCTATACTTACTGTTTCGTTTTTGCTTAACTGCTTCACTGATGGTACCAATTGGACGTCATAACACTATAAATCTAAATATTGCCTGAAAGTTATTTGTGGCATTCTACGAATATTCTTTCCTATTATTTGGGTTTTCTACCACATATATTATTGTCCTCTTCAAAGATTCGGTGATTTATTTTTGAAGAGGACAATAATACATGTGGTAGAAAACCCAAATAATAGGAAAGAATACTATAGATCTAACACAGTAAATACTAACACTTTCTTAAATTTAAACCTGAAAAGGAATTTTGAAACACAAGAAAAAGACAATATAAAGTTCAAAAATATATATTAAATCTTTTAAAAAATTATGTTTTTACAAAACTTTCAAGAAAAATGCATTGACAAACTATAGTCTGGCCCGTGTACAACACATAGTGAGGAACGTAACGATTCATAATGTACCAACTACCATCCAATGTTTAGTTTTTAGCTAATGATTAGACAAAAAGATTCAGTAAAAAGTTCAATGTTTATAAATTTTTTGGTGGGCTTTTAATTGCCTGCCCATTGACGTATTTTCAGTTCAATATCAATTTTGGTCGCTCCTCGGAACTTAAAAATGCTTGAATCGCAACGACTTTGAATTATATTCTGCAATTATAGATTCATACGTTTAGGCAAGGCGGTCCCATGCACGTTCTGAGTACGTAGTAACTATACTTTTTTGACACCGGATCACTGAGGAACCGGTTTAGGGCAAATCCCGTTAAAACCCATAATTTTCCCGTCAAAATCGACTGCTAGAGAATGATAGGGCACCCTCGACGCTAAGGGCTATTTTCGCTCTCGAAATACTTTGACTAGAGATTGGATTAACTTGTCCTCATATTTAATACAACGTATGAGTTGCAGTGCTGCACAACGTGGATTAGTACAAATGTTTTTATTTTCAGAATTTCCGAAGTTAAAGTCGGTTCTCGTTATACTTTTTAAATTTTGTGGTCGGGGCGACATTACGTCCCCGTGCAGCGACATTTAGTATACTTTCTAAAATTAGACTCCTTGATGAGTTTCTGATATTTTCGCATAAAAATGCTCCGTATAGCGAAAATGTGATTGAATGTATAAAAATCTAATTTTTACGTGTCGGATTTTGTTACAATTTCGAAAAGTTCATTGAGGGTTTTGGCGTGTTCTTTAACATTCTCAGTGGTAGATTAAAATTCTGTATAAAGGGTTAGCAAAAACATGAATGCAATATTTTATTAAAACACTGGGAATTCCATCTGGTCCACTGGACATTTTTGGTTTGAGTTTTTGACAAATCTTTATGATATCTGCATCTGTAAACTGTGGCAGATGTACGCATGGAGGAGAATTAATTATTGTACTGAGAATGGCAGTTTCTGTCATCTGAGCTATTAAAAACACTACTAAAATATTTCGCAAAAGCTGTAACAATGGGGAGCGGATCCTCAAATTTATCATTATTATAGAACATAGAACCTGGAATAGTAAAGGTCTGTTTTTTTTTTTTTTTAATATTAGTAATATAATTATTTGAATATGCAATCTTAATTTTGGCTTTTGTAGTAGAACGCAGAGCTTTATTATTTAAATTATTTTCAATTTTCTTATACTTTTGAAATAATTTGTACTTTTCTTTAATGTCTTTAGTATACCAGCTCGGGTATCGCCTTTTAAAATTATGAAAAAATCGATCAAAAATTTTGTTATAGAAAATATCACATAGAGTATTTACATCTGAGATACCATTACAGCAGTCTCCAATCTGTATCTATGAATCCATTGTAAAGAGCTGAAAGTTAGTTGAAAGCTTTCTGATTAGTATTAATATCGAATTTTTTTAAGGGGCTGTGGAGAGTTCTAAAAGTAATGATAATGCTGGATGGTATGCATACTCCTTTATAAGTGGGGTATTATCATGAAATGTATTGCAATTTACATTTGTAAATATTAAATCTAAAAATCTGTTATTTATGTTAGTAACATTGTTGAATTGTTTAAGTTAAAAAAAATTCAAAAAAATTATCAATTACTTCAGATTTAATATCTTGATCTTCATTTTCAATTTCAGCATGGTTTCGAAAGTTAAGAGTATTAAAATCGCCCACAATAATTAAATCATTTCAAATAATTCAAAGCACTCAAAAAGTTGATAATAGGTATCAGTATTTAGTGCAGGAGGCATATAAACAACGAATTTATATATTGAAGCCGAATTGAGAGTTATGTTTGCACCAACTACATCTACACCAGGAACTGTAGAGTTGAATAATGAGAGATGACTAAGCGAACTCATAAAGAGGGAAAATATGGTTATTCGGTGATTTCAATTTTTATCTAATTCCTCCATTATTTGGCAATTTAACTCAAAAATTGAAAGAAAATAAAAGCTCCTCTGTTATTTGGCACATAAATTTCACCAAAATGCTTTCCGATAAGCAGTTCCCATATAAAGACTCATCTTCAAGTATCATAATGATTCTAATAAAATTAGTCCAACGTGGTAAGATCGCAAATAACTTTTCCATCTATCACCACAGTAACAGTGGAATGGTTTCAAATTTGAAACCACTTTCAAGTAGCTTTGTTACTTACTGAGACAGTCTGAGGATCTTCAATTTTTAAAGTGTCACTTCTCTAAATATAGTAATAATATACTCTACAAGTTGTGGAATATGCTATTCCAAACGTGATTTAGACCATACTTTCTCTAACAAGATTTTAGAAATTATACAAAAAAAGATGCTTATTTGTACAATAGTTTTATTCCAATGCAGTGTATTGGAATGACATGTCATAAAACACTATGTAGTGTAGTTTTTTCATAGAATAATTGGAAATAAAGCTTGAAGAAAATATCAATCGTAGAAGGAATGAACTAGCCCTATGAGCAGTAATTACTTTAGATTTCAGAATATGGTTGACTTGTAATAACAGATTAATGCCAGTAATTGAAAGAGAACAATTCCTATGGAAGTAATAGTACAAAGATTTGGGAAAGGTTTTACATGTGCCCGTAACTGTAGAACAGAATTAGAGTTAAATGTTTGTGTAGATTTATATATAAAGACACAAACATTTCTTACTAAAGATACCAGTAGTAGCATAAGGGGGACGGTAGCTCAGTGTGCTAAAGCGTCTGGCTAGCATACTGAGTATACCTAGCGAAATGTGGTCGAGGCCCGCGAAGGCGAAACCATTTTTCATTAAAAAAAAAAATTGCTCCAAGAGTGGCTCGGAGTCCACAAAAAACTATAAGACTCCGTCTCTCTTTATCTAGCACAAGATCCTTGAGACCGTACTTCGGTAACTCGAGAGACAGTTAAGAAAATATTAAGTATTTGTCGTATTGAGCATCTCAATGGCAGTGGCTGTTTTAGCCTCCAACATAATATGGAAACGCATGTTCTTATTTCCAGAGGAGTGATCATGAGTGGAATTGAAATAGCTTCCTGGTTTAGATCTCTCACAGAACGTACGCAAATTGCAGGAGCTATAAAAACGTTTCTATTAAAACCGCGCCAAGGCTTATAAGACAATTTTATTAAATCATTTATGAACCATACTTCTAGACAATATCTAAGTTTCATTATAACAAAGGTAAGATAATAATATAGCCTTATGCAGCGATTTGTATTTGAAAACATAGGAGGCACTTGAGAAGAGCACATTTACCTAGAGACATGTTTTCGCAAATGTGTATAATCATAAACCTGAGGTGCAAAAGGCTGTATATTTAAAGATGCCTCGACAGGACCACAATTTTTTTATCGATCAAGATTACAGGAGTGCCCTTGGGTTTCTCCCGTGAGATGCCACAATTTTTAGCTAGAGACCAAAGACAATTTACAGCTGAAGAGGCAAATCAGTCACGATTTGTAACTAAAACCAGATGGATTATGAAATCTTCAAACGAACATTTGAAAAGTATTTTTAGATTCTTTCTGGAATTGATTCCAATATAACATTGCACTAACTTGGGAGAGTTTCTAAAAATTGCTTGTGCCATAATTAATTTGTTTCACGAACCTATACTCATGCAACACGCAGATATTGTTTTAACTCAAAGAATGCTTCAATACTTCAAACTGAGAACTTGTTACAAATGAGGGTCGAATAAGAAAGTTTGCATTTGAGACAAGGCGAAGGCGTATGGATAGAAATGGGCCAATATCAGTTTCCTCAATTTACCGAATGGCCGCTACAGAATATTTTGGAAAAAACTTTCGGTACCAAATTCCTTTGGCATCAGCTTATATCCAAGATCCATTGGGCCGTAATAGAATAGGCGAATTTATTTTTTATTCAGTTAATAAGAGGACGATTATACTCTCGATTTACCCAAGCAAGAAGACATACTTTGTACGTATCTTACAATGAATACTCATTAAATAATCCTAACCAAGGACTAGATGAAGAACCAAAAAATGATACTTATTGCACTTGTAAAGTAGGTGCAGGAACTTTTGGAATATGTTTACAACTTGTCAGCATCTTATGGTTCTCAGGCTATGCAATGTACGAAGGAAATATTTTATACCCTAGTAATTTCTTATTAATAAATATTTTAGATTCTTCGGAAAGGAAAAATGAAATTGTTTGATTGATTTGAATTGATTGTAAAAAATTAACCTTGCGTTGTTGTAAAGATTACATTATTAAAATGTTATATAAATTCTAATGTTTTTCTAAACAGTTAAGAACGGGGTTGTAATGTATAAAAACTTGTGTAATCCGCTAGCGGTTGATATTTTCTTCCAGATTGATACCATTTATTCTATGGAAAACTTAATTTTTCGTGTTACAAATGTAACAGTTTACTTTTAATCTATTTAAATAGCACTTTTTCAAAATGCTGTAAGCACTTACTTTCTTACTTACTTTCATATACTTGACTAACAATGACAGTTGCCAAATGTAATTAAAGTTTAAAAATTTTACTTTATCATGGCAATCCTCAACGAAAATAAAAGATCTAAATCTATTAGTTAATGAAAGTTAATATTAGGAACTATGGAAAATTGAAGCATAATATTCTGGCTTTATTATACGTAGATTAAAAAAATATAAAGATATACTCGATTCTTATCGAAATCCCTTAAGTTGATAGCATTTCCAGTCGAACCGGAAGCAATAGAAATGTTCCAATTGACGTATTTAATAATACTTATTGATTCTGTACGCCCTAAACAAATTATATTAAAATCGTTTATTACATAAGGAGAAGCAGGGAATTTCTATTACACACGCTACATTAACTAAGGCAATCGTCGCTGTTGTGGTCGCGTAGATAGCAATTATTAATCTAATATACCTTAGGTGTAATGTGCTAAAATTTCGGCAAATTCTGTCTATGCCTAGGAAGCTCCTTCTACCTGTGCCTGAGTCCTTTGTTTTTGGCCTCTCAGGAAATACAGGAAAAAATTTTGAATGAAAACCTCCATTACTCTATACTGTACATGGAAGAGTCTTAAGTTCACATTTATTAAAAACCATCAAAAAGAAATGTCTAAATCCCGAATTAATTTAAATTTTTTCATTCGTAAAAATCCACTATGTCCATATCAGCTGTTGTCTTATTACCCTGTTACATTAGTCCAAATTAATTGGTTTATAAATGTACTGCCAGGTAAATTGTCCACAAAATTAATAATGATAGATCATGAGCTACCAATATGATCCCCCCCCCGGTGGGAATTTATGACTGACATATTTTTTACAGCATATCTCGGAAAAACTCGAAACATCACAGAAATACCATCTCATTTAAATTTTTAGTTAAAGAATAATATAATAATTTTTTCCTTGCTTTCCCGGGAAATAACTGGAAAATTAGTTACATATTATATGGGTATACATGAAAACATTCAAGTTATAATAATGAAAATCAAACTTTTAATCGTAAAATCAAATAACAGCATTTAATTTTATAACAGCATTTGCAATCAGCAGATATCTTCATCATCCTCATTTAGTATATCGAATAAGTTATCTAGTTCTGGCTCATCTTCATCATCAAACTCATCTAGATCAAAGCTTTCCATAACGTCGTTAGTTCATGTGGCAACGGATCCCCTTTAACCCGATCAAACTTAGTTGTCCATTCTCCAACTTCCAGCCATGTTCCACTAGAGTTGGTGTTATGAGTTTATCGACGTGTGCGTTGTTCCATTAAGCACTGGTAGTGAGTGATGTGGTTCTCAAGTGAAGCTTTGTAAGGAGGTAGTAGACTCAATCGACACCTTCTGTATTGGATAGTACAAATGTCATTGTGGGAGAGTATTTGTGTGTGAACAAATCCTACAATAGCTTACTTATATCTGTGTATCCCTTATTACTGTACAATCAACAGACAAGTTCATCTTCCTCCTGATGCTCCTAAGAATCTAAGAATAGTCATGAATTTTGAATATTTTTCCAATTCATATTTTACTGACAACTTTTCACGACGAACAAAAGAACTGGTAGTGTCGCATCCAAATAATGCATGCGTATTCAACATAGCATGGCCCATTGCTATAGCTAAATCACCTAGAAATGATGGTGACAATAGTGACACTTCGTTTGTTTCCAGTTCCTGTATCAGACAGTAACACATTTTTAATTTCGTTGGCGTACCTTAACAACAACATAAAAACATCTGTGTCTGGTTACCTAATTCTGATAGGTAAATTGGTTTGACAGTATTGGGAAGCAATGTAATATAATTTTTGTATCCGCTTCCTCTTGTGAAGAACATAGCTCAATTATTAATATTTTTTTTATTAGCCGTTACTCGAGTCCGAGTATAAAAATGTTACAGTCGATAGATTGTGTACAATAAAAAACAAGTAAAAGGTGTAGTCTATTGTAATTCCCATTCATCCACGGTGCACACGACTATGGCTATAGAGGCCAATTCGGGAGAGCACATGTCGACCGCAGTCAGGACAAACATAGACCTGGTTAGGTCTTGGATTCGGCCTTCTTGCAGCAACATTTCCTTGATAGCTGGCCACAACCCCTCGCCATTCGGTTCTGTCCGCTGCAAGTTGTTCCCATTGCTCGTCTACAATGCTGCAGGATTTTAGATTTTCATGGAGAGCGTCTTTGAACCTCCTTCGTTGACCGCCACGCCTTCTTCTACCGCTTAGCAATTCACCATAAAGTGTACATTTAGGAAGGCGGTTATCATGCATACGATGAACGTGACCTGCTCATCTTAGGCGTGCTCTTGAAATAAGCACCTCAATTGAAAGACTGCTCGCTCTCCTGAGCACTTCCACGTTTGATATGTGATGGAACCAACGGACTTTCATCATACCTCTGAGGTGTCCTTGCTGAAAACGTTCTAATTCCTTCACATGACGACGGTAAGTGACCCAGCTTTCACATCCATATAGCAGTGTTGGAATGACAACCGCTCTGTAGACAGCCATTTTCGTTGACAAAGCAAGGTCGTGGTTGTCAAATACTCTAGATGCAGCGTTAATTCTATTGCGAATCTCGTTGTCCAAGTTTGCTTTGTCATTAACAACGTTGCCTAATTGAACTGATCCACCACTTCAAGAGAATTTCCGTTAAGTGTAATGTCTATTTGGTTCACTTGATGAGGAGTTGACATAATCTTAGCCTTTCCAATGTTGATTTTAAGTCCCAAGGAATCATAGCTCTGGGCATACACATCTAAAAGTTCTTGAAGCTCTTCCGGCGTGGAGGCTAAAAGTGCACAGTCATCCGCATACTGGAGATCACAAATGAATCGTGTGCGTGTCTTCGTGAAAGCTCTAAAGCGCCCTATGTTAAAGAGACCGCCATCAAAACGGTATCTGAGACCTATTCCTCTGACTGTCAGTTTGTTGTCAACGATAATTGTTAGAGCAGTGGTAAACAAATTAAAGAGTAGGGGTGCCAGGACACATCCCTGCCTAACTCCAGTGAGGGTTTGGAAAGGTTCGGTTGCCTCATTATTATACATAACCTGGGCGTTGTTGTTTGTATGTAGACTGCGACATACTTCCACAAATTTTCTAGGGATACCTAAGCGGAACATAATTTTCCAGAGCACTTCCCTATCCACCGAGTCAAACGCCTTGGTTAAATCAATGAAGGCCATGTGAATTTCTCCTTGATGTTCGAGTGCTTTTTCTTGAAGCTGTTTAAGTGTGAAGATTAGATCCGATGTGCCTCGGTTTGGTCTAAAGCCACTCTGTGTTTCAGGAAGTAACTTTTCCATAACATCGCTTTAGTGAGTATCTTCCCTCCAACAGCCAGGAGAGCTATACCCCTGTAATTTCCACAGTCCGCAGCGCTCCCTTTGTTTTTGAAGAGGTTGATTAAAAGTGTATCACGAAACTCCTGCGGAGCTTGACCACTTTCCCACACGACATCAAACAGTTTTTTGAGGTAGGGTATGAGCTCTGACGACACAGCTTTAAAGATCTCAGCTGGGAGTGAGTCGGCGCCGGGAGATTTGTTATTTTTTAGCTGCCCAATGGCGGTTAAGATCTCTTCCGTTGTTAGTGGTTTATCTAAGTCTTCGAAGGTGTCATATTGAGGGATAAGATTTATAATATCGTGATCGGCTTGATTTTGCTGGTTAAGAATGTTAAAGTAGTGTTCTTTCCATCGGGCTCTTATTTCCTGGTCTTCTTTGAGGAGATTTCCATTTAAATCTTTAATAGGGCACATACTTTTCCGACTGGGGCCGTACACTGCTTTTACTCCTTGAAAGAAATTCCTGTAGTCGTGTGAATCGGCGTACCTTTGAATTTCTCTGGCCTTGCTTGCCCACCATTCGTTCTTTATTCTTCTGATTTCGCGTTGCGTTTCATACTTAGATTGGGTAAAAGCTTCTGCTTTTGATGAGTCGTTGGGGTGGTTGATAGCGTTTTGGAAGGCAGTATGTTTGCGGTCAAGAAGTTCTTGTATAAAAGCTTCATTATCATTGAACCAGTCCTCCTGTTTTTTACTTGCTGCAGTGCCAAGAATTTCCTCACTCGCACTTTTTAAACTGTCTTTAATTTGTGTCCAGGTAGCAGCGACATCTACAGAATTGGTTTCTTCTAGTGCACTAAAATTCTCTTGAACTTTTTGCTTTAGTTGTTCGACGGTTTGCTGGTCACGCAATTTACTAATACAGAGACGGAGTCTACGTTTTACTTGAGTTCTTCGATGTTTGGGTCTCATAACAATTTTCATTTTAGAGACAACAGGACGATGATCGGTCCATATTCGCTATCAATGCGCGCCTTTGTAATTTGGACGTCCTTGAGATGCTTCCTACGTACGATAACATAGTCCAGTAGATGCCAGTGACCTGATCTGGGGTGACGCCAGGTGCCTTTAAATTTATCCTTTTGTCGGAAAATGGTGTTTGTTATAACTAGATCATGTTCGGCGCATTTAGTTAGGAGTAGTTGACCGTTAGCGTTCATGTTGCCCAAACCGTTCTTGCCTATGATGCCTGGCCAGGTGTCTGCATCTCTCCCTACTCTAGCGTTAAAATCGCCAAGAATAACGAGTCGTTCCGTTTTAGGTATTCTACAGAGGGTTTCTTCCAGCTGTTGATAGAAGCTTTCCTTGGTTTCGTGACTTGCATCCAGAGTGGGAGCGTAGGCGCTTATTAGATTTACCGCGTTGCCATCTGATAGCTCATAGCGTAGCAGCATTAGACGCTCGGATAGGCCTTGTGGTACTTGTGTTAAGTTGGATACAAGTTGATTCCGAACGGCAAATCCTACTCCATGTTGTCTTCTTGAAATGGTGTTAAGACCTTTCCAATAGAAGGTGTAGTACTTTTCTGTGAGAGAGCCTTCCTCCAAAAATCGAGTTTCGCTGAGAGCTGCAACGTCAACATTGAGTCGGTGAAGTTCTCTATCTATTAGAGCAGTTCTTCTTTCAGGCCGATAGGTGCGAGTGCTGTCGTTCAAAGTACGAACATTCCAAGCGCCGTAGATGAAAGAATTAGTTTTCTTGGATGTAACTTGTGGGTGTTTTTTCGACATTCGATGAGGTGTCCCTGTGGGCACCCTCCCCCGGAGATCCGATCGGGAGGGTATTTTACCTCCGGATGATTTTGTCCCACTTGAACGCTCCATCATTTCTTTTTAAAGCCTTAATCGACTGAAAACGAAGCTGCATTTGAAGTTTTAGCTGGAGCAGGTATGCAACTGACCAGATCGGTTGCGGAAGGCGAGTGGTGTGGTCCCATGGCACAGAAGGAGACTGCGACGATGGGGTAACCAAACGATTCCAAAAGCAACCTTTGTGTGCGGTGGGTTATTTTTACCGCACCCTTCGTGAGAAGGTGGATGTGCTCACGGCAAAAGGTAAGGGTTATTCCGCCCTTACTCGGTCGTTAGAGCCTCGTTAGTGACAACAGGGTGCACCAAGTTCAAATTGAACTCATCGCGAAGGTGAGGTTAACAATTGAGTAGGAGAGGCTATAACTTGCGCTTCACTACCCCATTACACTCCAATTATTAATAAAAGCTAAATGGGAATATTAAGAGCAAAGATTACAGATTTTTTTTAGTAAAAAGGCATTTTATCTGCATTTATCTGTAAGTGACAAAGAGCAAACAATTAAAACCTTAAAGTACACGGCAGTACCTACAAAAAATATGTGAGCAAAAATTCCCACGGAGGAATGGGTGTATACACTAGCCTTCGCTCTATGACGGTATTTTATTCTAGACGAAGAATGTCAGATATTATATAGAAAGTTAACCTGCAGCAATTTTATGGTAATTGTTTCATATTTATTACCTAAGTAAAGAGCTATTTACATCAAGGATAAAGAAGGGGTAAATGGGGGAATGACTAAATAATTACGGTGATGAAACTTTGAATACAAGATGCCTCCAGTTATGTAAGAAAGAAATATGATTTGATTTATCAGTACGGTAGGCATGACTACCACTCCGGGAAGCCACACCACCACGAGGGGCCAGCTATTGTGCTTCGTATCACTTCACCTAGGGCCTCTATTTGTTTTCCATCATTTGCCCGAACCGCTAAATTGTAGTGTTTGCAAGTTTCCATACAGTTAATTAAGTAGTACTGTGGTGGTGTAGTTTACTAGGATGGGTGTTCAATATGGCTTAATAACTTGTATCAAATAATGCCTTCTAGAGCTCTATAGGGACCTTGTGTAGTTTTATCTATTTCTTCCTTGTGTAGTTTTATCTCTGTAGTTTTATCTCGCCGAAAGACTGATCCTACTTAAAGGAGCTCTCGTGCTTTCGGCTGGTGTTTGTTGCAATCGAAGCATTAGCGTTTTTATGGCAATATGTAATTATTACACTTAATGCGCCAGGCTTGTAACTCGTAATTCAGCGCTCGGCGGGGCACATAGCCCGGAGAGTAGCTGTTGGTTGCAGTCTGGTTACGTTCCTTATAGTAAAATAAGGATTTTATAGGAGTTTGCGACTAAAAATATTATGTTTTAATATTCCGCCCTCTAAAAGCATATCTGAATTAGTATAAAGATATATTTCAATTTTATATTATGAAAAAACAATTATTATATGCACACAATTTTACAAAATATGCATTTGTTAAAGCAAATAAAAGATCAAGAAACTTGTCATCTGCTCCTAATTACTGTCTGTCGAGGTTGCTCTTATCTTTTCTCAAATCTAATTATCAATTACAAAAATTGTACAAAATGACCTCCATTTTCCCTTTTGCATAATCTGTGTCTTTTTTTAAGGAGCGCGTTGAATATCCTGTAAAATTCCTTCATAATTCTGTAGCATTGTAAACTCCTGATCGATATTTTTCTCTCAATTGTTCAATCGTATCAATTTGAGTATTATAAACTCGTGATTTTAGATAACTCCATACAATGATACCAAGAGGCGTTAGAACAGGATACCGAGCGCAGGCCTTTTGATTGGTGCATCTGCATCCCGATCAATCTATTTATTAGGATAGTGGTTGTATAACCATGTTCTACATGTTCTGCTATTATGTGGTGTTGTGCCGTCATGCATAGAAAACATATTTCTTCTCCTTCGCAATGAAAATTACCTAATATTTCATGCAAGCTGTTTTGAAAAAGTTCAATAATACATATCGCCGTTTAAATTTCCAGCAGATATATTGTATCCAACTAACTGATTCCCTTGAGTCGAATTAGCCATGCTTTGTCGTGTAAATATAGCCTCATCAGTAAAAAGTACTTTACTTTGAACATCTGGAGCATTTTCCGTTCGTTCTAGCAACAATTCACAAAAATCTACTTTTATTGGCATATCTTCACGTAATAATTATTGACTTTTTCGGTAATGGAACGGGTGCAATTATTATTCGTGTAGTACCCTTAAAGCGCTATGATGAGATATATCCATTCTTAAGTCTAATCTTCTAGTACTTGTCGTAGGATCTTCCATTACGGTATTTAATATTTCTTCGTTAACGTCAGCAGTTCTTGCGTTTCTTGGACTGCCACCGTCTCTGTTTTTCACTTGAAGACTTTCTGTTTCCCTAAGTCGGCGTTCTGTACTTAAAAAAACATTTGATATCAGGAATATCTCTGTTAGGGAATTTATCTTTATAACATTTCACAGCTGCAGCAGTATTACTAAAACATTATCCCAAAGTCAAAACTACGTCTGTTAATTTAGAGAACGTGTAATCACCCATGTTTAAATAATATTAACAATTGAACTGGAATTATAAAAAAAATCAAAGTCTAATAAATAATAGAAATGTCAAATTATATGTCAAAGCATTCATTATGTGTAAAAGAAATTATTAATGAAATGTTGTAAATGCACGTTGTCTTTTAAACATAAGTTATTCGAAAACGGGTTGGTTTATCGAACTGCAATAAGAATACCTTTTTTATTCCATATGATCTGAAAATTAGTTCCTTATAATAATTTTTAGAAATATGAAAAAAATTAGAAAGTTATGGAGAAAATACTGACAGTCATCCCCTAAAACTACCCCTTAAGCAGAAGAGAGAGTTTGACTGCTACCATGTACACTGGTGTCCGGGTGGCCTATGACTAAGTTTAAAATATGGATATGATATTTTAAGAGAGTCGGAAGATATTGCAGAAAGACTGTAACTTATTATTCCCCTTCTAAGGGATACATCTCCCTTATTATTCATTTTCGGAAATAAGTTTATATAAAAAAACTACCATTATTTTTGGATGTACTATCGGCCGTAGAGATATCGGGATACAATTTTGGACCACTTTGTATATAAAACATTTTTGTGTAGTTTGAATCGGATTTTAGTATGCCGCAAACTATATCTTTGATGGTTGCACTCATTACGATAATGCAGTCAAAATAGGATTTGAAGTGGAACTTTTTCCATAAGCAATTTTATGGTTGGATCCTGTTAGGGGGGTGCTAAGGAGTAAAACCCTGTGCTTTAATTGTTATTAACAGTTTAATTTTTTTAACCGCGCTCTTCAGCTTAAAAATGTGAATAACTCGAGATATATAGGTCCCATCGGGACAACCAAAAGAAACAAAATCTTTGTAATTAAATTTTCTATAAATCTACGTTTAGTGTACGTCTTAGAAGCGCAACTATAATCTACAATAGTGAAAAACTGGCCAAAAATCGTTTTTTCTTCATTTTGCTGCCAACAGCCGTTGAGTGAACCGATCAGCTTCAATCTTTCAGAAAATCTACCTTTTGCTCTAGCAAAAACACCCTGAAAATTTGGAGCAAAAATATTAAACCTAATGTGCGCCATTGAATTTGTTATTTAAAATTTGAATTGGCAGCCATTTTTTGTCATTGAGTCCAAAGCGGATCATTTTGCTTTCAAAAGTTAGGTCTCGACGCCAGCTTTTTGATGCCGTAAGAAAAACAATTTTTAAACCTATTTTGGCCATTTTTGCATTTGTTTAACAACTCAATTAACAAAAAATGAATTTTATCGGCCATTCTGAAAAAAATGTTCAAATAAAACTCTTTTTTTTTTATTAGAAAACATTTTTTATGACATGATAAAAAAAAATTTCAACATTTTTTCAAAATGGGCCGAAAAAATTATTTTTTTATTTATTGGGGTTTAAACAAATGCAAAGGATAGGTTTAAAAAAAAAAATTTCTTTACGGCATCAAAAAGCTGGCATCGAGGCCTAACTTTCTAAAAAAAAAATGATCCGTTTTGGACTTAATGGCATAAAATGGCGGCCAATTCAAATTTTAAATAACAAATTCAATTGCGCACACTGGATTTAATATTTTTGCACCAATTCTTAGAATGTTAGAGCAATAGGCAGATTTTCTGAAAGTTTGAAGCTGATTGGTTCACTCAGCGGCTCTGGGCAGCAAAATGAAGAAAAAATGATTGTTTGCAAGTTTCGTCACTTTTGTAGGTTATGGTTGCGGTCCTAAGACCTACACTAAACGTATATTTGTAGAACAATTTAATTACAAAGATTTTGTTCCTTTTATGTTGTCCCGATCGGACCTATTTATCTCGAATTATTCACATTTTTAGGTTGAAAAATGCGGTTAAAAAATTAAATTATTAATAACAATTGGAGCACTGAGTCTTTGATGTACAAACATTTTTTGGGTACCCCTGAGCATCTCCCTAACAGGATCGAACCATAAAATTGCTTATGGAAAAAGTTCCTTTAAATTGACTTTTGTGCTATTTTTACTGCGCTATTAAGTTGAGGATGAAGTTTGTACACTTCCTGACATAATCAATTCATGAAATTTTGCACAGTCGGATGACAATACAGTATTCCACAGTTATTTTTGCAAATATCTGCACCTAAGGGGCGCGGGGGTGTAAGTTGTTTTCAAATCTTGCATCCTTATTTAACACACTTCCTGATATAATCAATTGCTGAAATTCTGCACAGTTACTAAGATTGGATGACAATCTTATACAGCCCCTATAAATTATGTCTAAAAAATAGAAAATAAAAAAAATATTTTTTTAAACTTGATTTTCTGTAAAAAGTTGTTCTAAAAAGTAAAAAATAAAAAAAAATAATACAAGATTGCAAGAAAAGCAGGGCGTTTTTATATAAATATATGTATCATCTTTATGTACGCATAACTGAAGGGACTATGTATACAACGATTCCACCCCTCATACAATCATGCGTACAATCATACAATTGTAAGTGCGCACGCCTTGCTTTTCTTGCATTCGTATATTAGTATTTTTTTATTCTTGACTTTTTATTACGACTGTTTACAGAAAAGCAAGTTTACTGTCAGTAGAACTTAGGTTAATTCGCTCTTGTAATTTATTTTGTTTGATATAATAATATTACATATTAAGGCATTTTTAAGGGAAGATTTAGATATTTTTCAACACATCACGATACCTAACAAGACCACTGTACATTGAAGAAATCTTCTAGATAAAAAGTAATTACTTTATAACTTAATAAGTCGTTAGAATCTGAGATATTCCCAAATATTCTAAAGACAGCATGTGTGTGTTTATTGAAAGGATGATCAATCTAATATAGACAACTAACGTAAAATTTCACTATTGAATATATTGTTAAAAATGTTAGAAAGTTGGAAAGCGCGAGAGATCATGTAGGAATGAAGAGAAGTGAGAGGAATATGGTAGGGAAAAAAATGAGGAAAAACGGAAAAAGATGATGGGAATGATAAGGAATGCGTGAGAAGATATAAGAAGCTGGAAAATTACGAATGATATTAGGAAAGTCAGGTAGATAGTAAACTCCGCCAGTGTCGTCACACTGGGTGGATCGAGTAGCCCGGTGTGCGATATTGCCGGTCCCATGCCCGGATAAAGGAGAAGGGTTGGGCATGGGGCTAACAACCCCACCCCGCAAAAAAACAACTGTTATGAAATCTCAACCGAAGCCTCGGAACCGTGACCGGATTACTGATGACGAAATTCGCAAACGATACATGGACATGATTATAGGAACCTGGAACACGCGAAGCCTTTACAGAACAGGCGCCCAAAAAGAGCTATTAGAAGACATCCCTAAATATAAAATTAACATCCTAGCTGTACAAGAAACCAGATGGGCACACTCCGGCACCTTCGATACAGCAAAACATACTGTCTCTCAAACTGGCCTTAACCTTAGTAGGCACGAATTTGAAGTAGCGTTCATAGTTGACCGTAATACAAGATCAAGTGTAATAGATTTCATGCCTGTAAACGAGAGAATATGTGTATTAAGGCTAAGAACAAAATTCTTTAACCTATCCATTATAAATGCCCACGCAGAGACCGAAGAATAGGATAATGAAACCAAAGAAAATTTCTATGGAAAATTGGAGCAAACCTACGACACACTACCCTCAAATGATATCAAAATAGTGATCGGTGACTTGAACGCCAAAGTCGGAAGAGAAGAAATATATAGAGATGTAATAGGCAGAGATAGCCTTTAGAGATAAAGCAATGACAATGGGCTTCGAGTTATTGATTTTGCGATGTCCAGAGACATGGTTATAAGCTAAACACATTTTCCAAGGCGGGATATTCACAAAAGGACTTGAACATCGCCAGACAGCAGAACGCGTAACCAAATTGACCATGTTTATAGAACAAGAAAACCACGCAGAAGAAGGGACGGTGCAAACAGAATGGGAGAAAATAAAAAATATAGTGACATTGACAGCAGAAACAACAATGGGTCACAAACAGAGACCCCAAGAGAAATGGATGGTTTGATGAGGAGTGCCGGCAACTAATTCAGAAAAGAAATACGGACAGAACTAGCTATCTGGAAATACCAACTAGAGTAAAAAAGAACATCTATGAAGAGTTAAGGAGACAGGCCAACAAAATATTAAAAAAGAAAAAAAGACAACACATCAACGCAATTAGAAGCCGAAGAAGCTTTCAAAGCAGATGACCCTCGCCAAGCCTATAAAGGAGTGAACCATTTGAAACGGGACTACAAACCAAACGCTATACAAGGACAAAAATTGAGAAATTGTGGCAAACACAGAACAAATCATGAAACGATGGAGAGACTACTTCCAAGATCTGCTAAATCCCGATAACAACTAAAATGAAGAAATACCCGACTATGAACTAGATGCAGCAGCGAATGAATCAGCAGTAGAACACAAGAAGAACGATCCAAAAGCTAAAAAATGACAAAGCGCCCGGATGTGACAACATCCCGGCAGAGCTTTTTAAGTATGGTGGGGAGGAACTAACAGAGTTAATGCATCGCCTCATATTGAAAATATGTTACAACGAATAACTTCTCCAAGAATGGCAAACTAGCATTATCTACCCCATCCATAAAAAGGGAGACAAGCTGGTGTGTGAGCACTATAGAGACATCTCGCTGTTGTACACAGCGTATAAGGTCTTAAAAATTATCATCAAAGACAAATTAGAACCCCTGGCTGAAAACATTTTGAACGAATACCAAACTGGCTTCAGACCAGGTAGATCTACAACAGATCAAATCTTCACAGTGAGACAAATCAACGAAAAATTCTGTGAGTAGGATGTCAATCTTTATCAACTCTACATCGACTTGAAACAAGCTTATGATAGTATAAGAATAGAAAAGCTATACTCACTATTACTAGACTTTAATATACCACCGAAACTCGTAAGGCTAATAAGATTGACTATGAGTAACACCCATTGCCAGGTAAAGGTGGACGGTGAAACAGGTGAAGCCTTTAGGGTATCACAGGGACTGAAACAAAGAGATGGGCGGGCCCCAACACTCTTCAATCTGGCACTGGAAAGTATCATAAGAAAAACTGGCATAAACGTAACCTCAACAATAATAAACAGATCTAATCAACTGCAGGATATGCAGATGATTTGAATATAATGGCAAGGGCAATACTGTCTGTAAAGGAACCCTTCACAGAAATAGAAAATGCAGCAAAGGAAATAGGTCTAGTCATAAATGAACAAAAAACCAAATTACTATTGCAAAGCAGACAACAGCGCAATCGACTAGGCCAAAACATCACTTTTGACTATTACAATTTTGAAATAGTGAAATATTTCAGCTATCTCGGCACAAACATGTCACATAACAATGACTAAACTAAAGAAATTAGAAAAAGGATTAACGTAGAAAATAGAACCTACCACTCAATATTACTCATCCTAAAATCGATGGACGTACACATGAAGACCAAAATTAGGGTCTACAAAACAATGGTCCGTATGTCAAAACTGTACGGTCATTGTACGGAGTTCCTAGACCGTTTTGAACGGAAAATTTTGAGAAAGATTCTAGGCCCAGTGAATGATCACTGGAGGGCACATGTGAATCACGAAGTATACCAGTTATACGAAGAACCCGGTTTCTCAATGCATATAAAACTGATGCGACTGAGATGGGTAGGACATGCCCAGAGAATGCCGGACGACAGGATTCTATAACAAAGTGCTCACAAGAAAACCTGAAGGAAAGAGACCGGTATGGAAACCGAAGCTGCGCTGGGAAGATGGGGTACAGAAGGACGCTGAAGAAATATTGGGTGTAAGAAATTGGAGACATGCAGCGGTGGATCAGGACGGTTGGAGAAAGAGGATTGAGGAGGCCAAGGCTCGATATGGGCCGTAGCGCCATCGTAGTAGTAGTAGGTAGATAGTATGGGAGACTATACGCCAGTAACCTAATATTCTACTTAATGGAGTGTGCTAAGGATCACAGGAATGATTCTGTTTTTCTTTTGTCTTAAGTTCTTGACACTATATTAGTGTCACTGTCATATTAAAGATTCCAACTTTCTTAAGGTTAAATATCATCCATCTGGATTTAAAATATAGTTATTGAAAATATTTAGTTGCAATAAAATATCAAAATTTTGAGAATGTGTCGAGATATTGAGGTTAGAACTTTAAGTTTAGTCAAGATTTTGAAATCAAACAATATTGAGATAAAAGATAGGACCTTTAGTTAATAAATTTTTTTTATAAATGCTTGCTTGATAGCCCGAGTTTTTCCATATGGAATTTTATTATTGACCAACACAGAATATTGTTTAAAAAATATAACTTAAATTTTTATTTAAGAATAATTTTGAAAATTAGGCGGCATACGTTATCAAGAACTTTTAATGCAAAATTTATTACACTTACAAACCTATTACTCATTGTTCATTAATTGTAATCAAAAGATCGGAAACTTTGTATGCGTCTGTACTTTGCCTCACCCGCATATCTATTTTTTTGCACGTTTTCCTTCCTGCATACAAATACAGTTACCGATAGATACGTGAACAGCCTTAAAATTTAATATAACAAAACAGTTTAAATCATATCATAAGGAGGTCATGATTTGCGTATGTTATTGGTTTTGCATAATTTTTAATACCTGCGATATTATTTGAAGGTCTATGATTGCATCAATTTTTCTAAGGACATTGATCGCATAGTTCAATTCAATAACTTAGATTCCTGCTTAGAATCGTACATAATATTATGTTTAATAATGTGGTGGTGGTGCACCTCAAGGCTAAATTAGAGACCCACTTTTTCATATTCACTAATAATTTAAGACTTGTGTGAGTTAACGTTACATCACCTTATTTACAGAATAGAAATTACTTAATACATTTCATTTGTGACACGGGGTTGGTCAATCTATAATTCGGCACTCAGAATCAATTATGCTTGGATGAGCATCACAGGAGATGTTCGTGACAAGAGGTTGCCCACAGAGGGATATTTTTTCACCCCTCTTGTGAAATGTATTAATATACAAGCTTTAATAGATTTGGAACAACAAGTTGTAATTTGAGGATCTTGCGTCAAAAATGGTGCAAAGGGCTCTCAACAAGGTACATATAGGAAGGTGCTGTCTGGGAATTCGGAAAAGGCCATTGTGGAGACACAAGGGAAAGAGCTACAGGAAAGTAATAACGTATAATGTTTGGGACATCTTTTAGATAATAAACTGAACTTCAAAGTTATCTAGACAAAATGATGACACTGTGGGTAAAACCTAGGGTCTATAACTACAATTGGTATACAGATTGTGTTAGAAGTATGTGATACCAATAGTAACTTACGCCTCCTTTATCAGATGGGATAAGGCCGGAAAATAGGAGGCAATAATTAAGCTAAGAAAATTACAAAGACTAACGGTAACAGTGTCAATAACGCCCACCGAAGTCATTACATTTAAAGTCTAGTAAACTTTAAGTTTGCGAGTAAAGAGGTCCCTTCACATCTAAACTAATATGTGTTGAATGGGTCAGAAATGTCAATGGTTCTCAAACAGTTCATGAATGATAACTAACTGTGATGCAACCGTTAAAAAGTTATAGTAACATTAAAGGTGTTGTCAAAAAATGTTAAAAAGCATTAATTTATTAGCTACATTGTTTAGCGTAACTCTGATAACAAATTAGCACAAATGAAACTGACAACAAAAAATGAATTCCCCAATTTAGTCCATAACAATATTAATTTTAGAAAAAAAATAATCGAAAAGTAATATTGTTCGAAAACTAACAGCCCAGCAAGAACCGCAGGGGAGTGTGGGAATTTCTTGCCAGGAAAGGAGAGGATGGTAATATTAGTAGGGGAAAGGATATTAGTAAAATAAAATATTTCATGTAGTAAGCAAAATTATTAGAAGTAACGAAAATAAATTGTTTTTCTTTTAACGGTAATAAACAAAAATTCTTGTTGAGAAAATACATGTTGAAATAATTATCAATTTTTAAAATAAAACAAAATAAATGAAAATCCTTAGATACTAAATAACAAATTAACAATTAAAGCGAATAAAGTAAAACAAAACGAAGCAGTTTTGAACACTAAAATATTCGAACACTACATTTGGACAATTGACAGAGACAGGAGAGAGTTAGAGATATTAAAGGTATGAAATATTAATGAAGGTGGATAAGGTAAGCGGAAGTTATAGATGGCGAAGTTTTGCTACAATGCAAGTCGAGTATCTTTACACACTGAGCTACGCGAGGACAATACTTCTACTATATAACGTGTAATATGTAAGTACTAGAAAATCGTAATACGTTTGGCGGTTTGACAATGTCCGTTTGTTGGAAGAATATCCATTATTTAACACTGAAAATAACTTATAAATTTCATATAAAGACGAACTTAATTCCAACACGAGACGACTTTTAACTCAAATAAATAGCAGTTCATAATAGCTATTGACAAATCTTTAGAGTTTGAGTATCGCTGAACTTATGGAAGGATATATTACTTATATCTCTCTATTCAGTGTATATTCCATATTTACGTCTCCTTTAGATGAGAGAGAAGCTTAGTAGACATACATGTATAAGGTATTTGGGCTATTGTTTAACTTTGTGGACGCCGTACTCAGTTCATACATACGCCAAGTTAAAATTTACTAGACTTTAATAGTGGAAAGTGAAGCACTGATGGCAGGATAACTACCGGTTATCGAAGGATTCTAATGGAAAAATACTATACCGAAATAATTCAACAACTACGTAGTTGTTGACTGCTCGATTTACAGTCAAGAGTTCAACCCACAACTTCACGAAAATTTTTAGGGCATACATACCTGATAGGTAAATGAGGGCATAAGGCAAGTTCGAAGACATTCAAATGAAACCATATCGTTTATTGAGGAATCAAAATATCAGAAACGCCAAATAGTACTGAAGCCAAAGCTACAGGTGATCTACCAGAGATAGACATTAGCCTGAACTTGGGTTGTACAGCAACAGTTATTACGACCCAAAGCCCGGTAGAGATAAACGAGGTCCCAGATCTTACGAATCCTTATAGTGAGAGTAAAATAAAAAAGAACAAGTAAAACAAATACAATTTATTATAATTTAAAGGTAAAAATCTTACAATAAAATAAATATCAAGAATATAGTAAAGCCTAGCTAACACTTTGGAAAGGAATTATTTAATTTAAGCAATTTTTATAAGAAAAATGATATACAGTAGTTACTTAACATGATTAGATAGGGAGTTTTCTCAATAATAAAGTGTAAATCAGGGCAAATTCGTATGCCAAAGAATAGAAAATGATCCAAAAGTCCAAATCCAATAATCAAAAACAGAATAGTTGGTAAGTTCTGTACTCAAAATCTAGCTGTACCAAATCGAAATCTGGCCTTACCAAAATCGTTCAGAATACTCTTCTGAACGATAAACCTGCTAATTAAATCCGAATAAATCCAAATTTCAATTAAACAATTCAAATTACTAATTAAAAATATGTGAAAGCTAGTTTTTGATCCGGTACCAAACCGAGTAGCAACCACGTGCCTTTTAAACTAAATTAATAACTTGCTCAATTTCTTGTTCCAAAAAGAGAGTTTGAAAGAGTTTGGTTGATATTTATAACCATTTTAACTCACAAAAACAAGAAGATACGACTTCAACTGACAGTTCGACAATTCGGCTGTCAGAGTACTAACCTGAGGAAATCTTAAAAACTAAATCGATTATTAAACACTTTTCGATTACTACTATACTATCTTCATCTAAGTGACGGTGGCATCAGTCTTTACAACGTAAGGCAAGTGTCAAAAGCAGGTTGAAGCATTTGTCTTGACAAAATGGAAAAATATATATAAGTAATAATGTTACCATTAATTGTTTCGTGACCAAATCAGTCATAACATAGTTATTTTAATGTTAATCTATTACAGTGAGACTAATGACACTATGCTCGTCAAAATAAAAGCAACTCCGCCGCCATATGCATCCACTTCTCATAAGATCAATCAGTGCCTCCCACTAGAGTGACCAGTCTCTACTTTATAGGGTCTCTACATTCCAAGCAGAAGCCACAACCATAGGAATCTGTGCACAAGAAATGATACAAAAGTCATACAATGATAAGAGGATCCTCATCGATCCTGATAGCCAAGTAGCTTTTAAAGTTCTGGAAGCTGTAGAGGTATGTCCTACAACAGTAAATAGAATAGAAGAAGATTTATTTAGCATAAGCTATTTACTATACTAACATAATTTAGTACATAGTAATTATTGTGCTCTAACATCTGTATATAGTTTTGTAACATTCTTAGTAAACAGTTTTAAACTACCAGAGGATTTAACTTCAGTGGGTAAAACATTGTACGCGCGTAAACAATCACTAAAAATTGGCTTTTAAAAATAATATTTCTGTGTGGCCTATGTTGCAGTTTTCAGTATATCTCACTGGATAATTGTGCAACTTAGCTTTTTCAGTAGTTAGTTGTCTAAAGTCTCTTGCGAAACTAGTTAAACATAAGATTATATACCTGGAGTAGATGCCAAGACGGAAAATATAGGCAATGTGAAGGCGGATAAGCAGATCAGAGAACGGGCCCGAAATCGACCTGCAGGATATAATCCCGTACAGTTGCATTCAATGCAAATAGTGTTGCTGGGTGCAGCACATTCGTTGACGAACTATCCAAATCAAAGGCTAACAAACCGATGAACTTGTGCAGAAAATAGCTAACACTGCACAGTAAAAAGACACCTCAATAACTGAGGTGAGAGATAATCCGGAACGCAGGATGTAAGGTGAGGAGGAAGACTCTTCTCATGACAGCTTATATGAATGCCCGGTCATGGCTGTTAGAAGGTATATACACTTCACCGGAGGAATGGGTCTAACAGAATGAGGCTGTGAATTCCAATAAACTTAAGGTTAAGTACACTGGGCACTGCACTCCTCTAAGAAAAAAACGCATGCCTTTCAGCCGAGCAGTCATACAGTCAAACCAAATCAAACGAAATTGAACTTTAAAGCCCATCTAGACAAAATCACTGCCAAACCTTAATGGGTCTCATGAGCTTGCATGAACATAGTGGGGTAGACCTGGGCAGTACACCAAGAATTGTGTATTGTTTATGCAAAAGGATAGTGGTACTAATACTAAATTATGCGTCGCTGATCTGATATCACAGAGCGGAGAATGGGGAAGTGATGACAAAATCAAGAAAACTGTAAAAACTAGCACATGTTGTGTTAACGGGATTAATGATAATAATACCACCCAACACAGCAGAAATGTACAGTGGTGGCTTTAATAGGATACTATACACCTATAGACGCCTACGTAGAAGAAGAAACTCTCCATATCACTTATATATAATATAATATTATATAAATGTTCATTGTCTAGTCTTGATGGCTAGAAGTTTTTCACGCTTCAAGAGATTATTTGCGACCTCATAGACTTTACATTTGGCTTTAAGGGAAGAATGGATCTAATGGAACAATTAAACTTTGGCTTAAAGTTTAGTATAATAACTCGGTAAGAACAAATATCTCGGTATGAAAGCATGTCTATATCTAAGTTTCTATGGCCGCATTTATTTTCAGTCAAATAAATACAAAATAAATAAAAAGCGATATTGGAAACAATATACAGCGAATTACGAAGAAACTACTGTTAGCCAAGAAACATTAAAATGATAGATTTTGAATGTGAGTTTTAAATTTAAAATGATTACTAACGGAGTTAGTGTCATGGAAATTGAAAGAATTGTGAAAATGCGTACGGACTACTTGTGGACAATATTGCAACATGTAGAGAAGAAAACTTAAGTATTTACTATTTGGCCTAGACATGGTATGGCACCCATGATACTCCTAAAAAAGGATAGACAGATGCATAAAACAATGTACGGTAAATTTTCCTGCGAATAAAGGAACAAATCTTACACTGAAGGATCTGGACGTACACAAAAATTAGATTAGAAAAAATGAAGTTCAAAAATCGGAAATATGCGAACACGCTTCGGACTTTACAGAATAAAGTGGGACTCGGCGACTCGGCAAAAATTTTAATAAAAGAGACGCATAACAAAAAAGAAAAATTAAAGAATCTGCGACAATATTATTAAATGAGGATAACGTCAAATATATACTATATGTTTATTTTTGTTATAATTTGTATTAGTTGGCAAAAATAGCCTCGAGGAGTTCCAAGCGAACAACGGTGCGCGAAACATCGAGTGTTGTGCCTGGTGCTAATAATCGAGTAAAACACAGTCCTATTCCTCTTAAAAACGTGATTATAGTCAATAATTCCTAATATCATTTATTTTAAAGTTACCAATAAATATAAAATACGTAACCTAGTTAAATTAAATAGTGCAGTTCATAAGGTAAGATAGGCTAATGATGAACGACACGGAGCCGCCTGATAAACCTCCTGATATCCAACCGCTGCAAAAAAGTATTGATAACTCTACAAAAACAAATGCAAATAATATAGACTTTGAAAATATATACAGACCATGTGATAGTTCTCCGTACTTCGTATATGTGGAGCATAAGGATAAAAACTTGGGTAGATTATTTCCAATTAGAGTTGGTCACTATTTATTTACAGAAGATCTATTTAAAAATTCCATTCTAGACATTAAGTCAGTTGGACTTAACAGGGTAAAAGTTATTTTTAATTGTTACAGTGCAGCAAATGCACTTATAAATCATGAGATTATTATTTCTAATAATCTTATCGCATATATACCTAAATTTTTTACTCAAAAAAAAGGTGTTATTCGTATGGTTGATACGTTTTTCACTGAGGAATATTTATTAGATAATATAGTATCTGATATTCCTGTTGTAGAAGTAAAAAGAATGATGAAAAAAATTATTGAACAAGACGGTAATTCGAAATTAGTCAGGAGGCAGGTAGTTATTGTTACGTTTTTGGGAAATGCAATTCCTAAAAATGTTAAAATTAATTTGGTAAATTTTCCAGTTGAAGCTTATGTATATCCTGTAGTCCAGTGCTTTAAATGTCTTAGGTATGGACATACCCTGAATCTATGTAAAAGTAACAAACGCTGTAAATTCTGTAGTGGCGAACATGATGAAAATAATTGCGATGTAGATACCGTATACTGTGTCTTTTGTGATTCTGGTGAACACTCCTCAGTCGATAAAAAATGTCCCGCTTATATTAAACAACAAAACATAAAACGTACTATGGCATCTCACAATATATCGTTTAAAGAAGCAGAAACAATAGTAAATAATCCTTCGTACGCAAAAATCACTACAAATAACAGATTCTCTCTTTTAGCAGATCAAAACAATTTTCCCAGTTTACCAAATACATCGCAATCGACCTCTGGTACACATTCATATGTACCACGTCGTCCTATAAGGAACAGTCAGCAAATACCAGTAAAACGAAAGGCAGGTAGGCCACTTGAAAGAAACAACGTGGCTCCTCCTATGAGAGGAATTAGTAGTAGAAGTAACAATAGCCAAAGTATCCTTCCAAACCCGTACCGCGAGGAATTCCTTGCTTATAAAGAATCTCTTGTAGAAGAAATTTCAGGTTTTATTAATAATTTAATAGTAAGCTTAGTACCTGGTGGTGCTAGTACAATTGTAGCAGAATTAAATGTTAAGGAGTCTCTTTCAAATTTATTTAGTCAACCGAATTTAACCTAACCTTCCATAATGAACAACACAAACAATCAAAAAAATAATAAACTAGTAATTTTACAATGGAATGCCCGATCTATAAAATCAAATAAACACAACTTGGAAAATTTTTTGAACAAAAACATTGTCGACATTTTAATAATTTGTGAAACTTGGTTAAAGCCAAGCTCTACTATTAACTTCAATGGCTATACATTTGTTCGTAAAGATAGAGAAACTGGAAAAGGAGGTGTTGGAATTCTGATATCAAAAAAACTAGCTTTTAACGAGATAAAACTTGTCAAAAATTTTAATAACAATATTGAAATATGTGCCATCAAGCTAATAACTAACAATTTGAATATTGTATCTGTCTATAAACCCCCACATATTGTTGCCACTCGTAATGATTGGACAAAAATATTTTCTCAATTTCGAACCTTGACCGTAATTGGTGGTGATTTTAACTCTCAACACGGTATTTGGGGATCTCCAACAAGTAACAATCAAGGCATCAGATTGGCAGATGCTTTGGACAGCACAGATCTTGTTGTTCTAAATGACGGTAGCTCTACAAAAGTCAATAGGCCTAATCAAAATAAATCTGTAGTAGATCTAACATTAGCCTCTCCTTCTCTGTCTATCATGAGCAACTGGAAAGTATTGGAAGACCCTCTAGGCTCCGACCACCTCCCTATTCTAATAATATTAGGCCTAGATATTGAATATACTAAGTATAATCCATCCTCGAAATGGAATGACTCAGCTGCTGACTGGAATTCTTTCCAAACAGTTCTAGATAACTTCCTTACCAATTTTCAGTCATCCGTCCATTCTGATAAGTTTTCCTTTTTGACTGATGCAATTTCATCTGCTGCTGATGTCTCGATGCCAATACGGAAACCCCATTCCTATAATCGCACAGGACCCATATGGTGGGACAATGAATGCTCTATCAAAGCGAAAGAAAGATCCGAGGCCTTTAAAAAATATAAGCAATTATCTAATCTAAATAACTACCTGAAATTTCAGAAGTTAGATGCAGAAGCCAAACGACTCTTCCATATCAAGCGAAGGAATAATTGGAAAGAATTTATTTCCCAACTAAATAAAGATACTCCCATCACTGATATATGGAAACGAGTTAAAAAAATTGCTAACAAAACAACTCTCCCCACAAAAACATTTTTATCAAACCCACTAGTAGAATCGGCCTTGGATACTATTGCTCCACCCTTCACACAAAATCTGGTTTATATTAAAAACAAATGTCGTAAAACCGTGCTAGACGAACCATTTAATATGGCAGAACTTGAATCTGCACTAAGTATTACAAAGAATTCCGCTCCTGGAAAAGATGATATATCTTTTCTAATATTATACAATTTAACCTATAATGGGAAAAAAATGCTTCTTGACATATTTAATGACTGGTGGTGTAATAATAAATTCCCTGAACAAATCAAAACTGTTTCTGTCTGCCTTATCCTAAAACCTAACAAGGATAGCAACAATCCAACATCATATCGTCCTATATCTCTGTTGTCCTGTATAACAAAGATCTTCGAACGTATGCTTAAATATCGCTTAGAATGGTACTTTGAACATAATTCACTTATCCCCCGAAATCAGTTTGGCTTTCGTAAGGGTAATGGAACAATTGATGCAGTCTCTACATTAGTTACAGATATACAACACTGTTTTACGGAAAATTCTTATCTTGCAGCTTTATTTGTTGACATAAAAGGGGCTTATGACTCGGTCGATTTACCTTTGCTTCAAAATACGCTCATTCATTATGGTCTCTCCTCCAACACCTCAACAAATATTGTTGAACTTTATAATAATAGAATAGTATATGTAAAGGATTCTATAAATAATTACCATGGACCTCGAATTTCGTGTCAAGGACTTCCACAGGGTTCGGTCCTAAGCCCGCTGCTTTTTAATATTTACACCGCGAGCATACATGAAGTATATGATGAAACGATAAACTGCATACAGTACGCTGACGATTTGGTTATTTACTCCACTCAAAAAACATATAGAGACTGTGTTACTGTTCTGAAACATATCACCTATTGCCTCAAATCCTGGCTTAATGACCACAATTTTGATTTATCTGAAAACAAGTCAGCCGTCATGATATTTAGTCGCCATAGAATCGATCATGGTATTAGAACTTTCAATTTAAACACATATTCTATTCCTCTTGTCAATGAATATAAATACCTTGGCATTATTTTGGATAAAAAATTACTCTGGACTAAACACATAAATTACATTAAAACAAGATGTGAAAAAGGTATAAATGTTCTAAAATCTGTCACCAAAGTCAAATGGGGCTCCGACCCCAGGACCGCACTCATGTTCTATAAGTCGTACATCCTATCAATACTAGATTATGGTAGTACCTTATATGGTTCAGCCTCCGACTCTAACCTAAAAACTATAGACAGAATCCAGTATAAGGCTTTACGTATTTGTATCGGGGCTATGCAATCTTCGCCATCCGAAGCTGTCTTGGCTGAATCACAAGAACCGCCTCTGCACTTACGAAGGCAATATCAGGCCAACAAATTCTTTGCCAAAATACAAATCTGTAACAGAAGGTTGTACAATAAAGTCTGTACTCTCGCTGTAGAGGTTTTAACGAATGGATTTTGGGCACATCGTAACAGCCCACCTTTAACCGAATCGTTTCTTGTGTATCATCGTTATACAAACCAAGTCATTCCACAAAATAACTACTCAATTTTTCAATATGAGTATGGTTTTGTACATCTAAAATCAACAGTATTATTCCCACAATACTCAGATTATGAGGTCCTAAATTCGAAAATTCTGAGTAATATCTTGAACAATAGTCCTACTTGCAAGATTTTCACCGACGGGTCCAAAACCGCAGACGGTACAGGTTGTGCCTTTTTCATTCCTAGTTTGAGCATATCCGCTACATTTAAATTATTTAAAGAATGTACTATATATAGCGCTGAAGCGTTCGCAATATACCAGGCCCTATCTTGGATCACAGACTTTTACATAAAGCTACGTAATCCTGATTTTAAAATTTTCACAGTACTAAGTGACTCTAAATCTGTTCTGTTATCGATAAGTAATTTTGGATATGAGCAATATAAGAACGACATAATTTGTAAAATTAAACGTCAAGAATCATTAGTTATCGCAGCTGGCTTTGAAGTTAAATATGTTTGGGTTAAAGGTCACTCAGATATCAGAGGAAATTGTATTGCTGATCGCCTTGCCAAACAATCAATTAAAGAACAAAGTATCACTCACCCATTCTTCCCTATGACAGATTTCTTTCATATTTATAAGCAAGAACTAAAACAGAAATGGCAAGCTAGTTGGGAGCAGTATGTGGCCAACTCAAAAAACCACTACACAAAAATTCATCCCATGCTACCAACTTCTTTACCCCATATAAGTAGCCATAAGGTTTCTAGATATTTTTCTACTACTGTCACTAGATTGAAATTAAACCACGGACGTTTCCCACAACACCTTAATCGAATTGGACTTCTTGATAGTCCTTTGTGTAACTGTGATAATGAATCTACCGCAGATATGAACCACATTATTTTTAATTGCAATCGAAACACTCAGGCTACAACCAAACTCATTAAAAATCTTTCACTACAGAACGTTCAACTTCCTACTAATATTACTACATTATTACACTACAATGACTTACAAATTTTCAACACAATTTTAACTTTCCTGAAAGAAATAAAATTAGACTTGTGATTCAATTTCAAAAGGCTAGCATCATAGTGAAATAGGTTTAGCTTTGTTCCACCTCTGTTTCTATCCCTATAACATTTTTCCTCTTTTCCCTCCAACCGTGGTCCATCTCTCTGTGGAAAAAATGCCCTGATAGACCCCTGGGCGAGAATAGTGTCTCATACCTTTTCCAGTTCCTGATGTTTATTTCTATAGTTTTCGGGTTAGGTTAGAATTATCATTGTCTCTGCTGGGTTAATCCACGTTAAACAATTCTGCTACTTTTGATACTATCAACAGTTTGTGGTGTGTGAGCTTTCCATAAGCTCGAAGCCAAAAATTTTCAAAAAAAAAAAAAAAAAAAAAATAGCCTCTGACTGATGCTTTGACATAAATATCGCTGGCGTAGAGAGTATTTTTCCCTACCCTGCCCTTCCCCATTTGGCCTATTTGCGTGATGTTTGAACCAACTAAGTCTATGCAATTCAAAATAAAATCTGCTATACCCTGTGCATAAAGTCGGCTGTGTCTTATTTCAAGATCAAATAGATTTTCTGCAATTATGCGTTCATTTATCGGTATAGTGAATTTATTTTATATCCATTTCATAAAATATTAACAATAAATAATCCACCTATCTAAATTTATTCTAAACATTTAATTCGGTTAAGTAACGGAAGAGAAATAGATGTTTAAAATTAAAACTAATTAAGATAAACAAATCTATTACTGTTTAAAGACCCAATTTAAAAAGTACATAAAGCCATTTATTACCTAAAAATTACAAACATAATTTCCTCATAAACCTGTCACCAGATTATCTTAACACCAAATACTAATAAATCCAACACATTTCAAGCTCATCTTTCCCTGAAATTAAGTCACACATAGAAAACGGATAAATGTTTATTTACTTGAAACTCTCATATTGACGTTTTGTTTATTTTAAAACGTCGTGTTGCCATCATTCACGCAATTGAAGACTTTTATTTACTACCACACTACCAGTGTCTTCAAGAATTCACTCTCTATGTTCGTTTGTTAAATTACGTAGGGGTAAGTGGAGAATATTATTTCGAAAATCAAGCCAGCACAGCACATATGAGTTAAAACAAATAATATTGCAGTGATTAACCTAAAAATAAAAGCGCATGTTGCAGCCGGGCGTTGCCAACTGCGAATATCTATTTGAACAATAATCGAAAAATATATTGGCTCTGTTCTTAATCTCACCACCACGGAAAAGTTTATTGTGATGTATTCGAGTATAATTATTTTCATAACAAGTGCGGAATTTTTGTAACTGTAACGAAAATTCCCACGACGGGATGTAACGGCCCACGGGGGGGTAATTTTTGTAACTGCAACGATGGAACAGGATGTTCCAGACATAATGTACAAGGCGTCATTTCAGAAACTGTCTCGAAAACTGAATAAAAAATCTTCTACGATCCGATGTTGTGTAGCACTGCCTCTCATGCAAGATGCACTATAACGACGCACAGGCGGAGTAGTTCCTCAAAGTAGTCGCAGAAAGAAAATTTTCCTCGGTCGTCAAAATTTTCAAATTTCATTTTTTAAACTTAGCAGTCGTTTTCGGCGGTAAACTTATATGTTTTACGCCGTATGTTCCTACATGTGGTTCCTGAGTGATGTTGCCCTTGTACTATGTACATAATACATGGGACTGCCTTCTAATCTGTTGCGGTTCAAGCATCTTTAATTTCCATAGTAGAGTGCTAGAAATTCCCTATGTAGATTTAAAAATACGTATAAAGACAGGTAAGCTAGAAGCCCACAAAGTTACAAATATTAAATTTTCAGTTAAATCTTTTTGATATCAGACGGTTGTTCTAACATAATGCATGGTATTGGATGGTAGTTGGAAACTGTATTGTCTCAGTCGTCCTAATACTCACCATGTGTGGTATGGATCGACATCTTTGTTAACCTTATACATCTGCATATACATATATTGTCTACTAACATTTGCAAAAGACCCAATATATAATTTTACCTGAATTCCGTCCTCTTTCATTGTTTTACTGAGTTTCTGTTAATAATATTCCCTTTCAGGTTAATTTTAAGAAGTATTATAAAGTATAGTGTTAGCTATCAGACAGTGCAACGACGTTCTAGTTGATATATCTGTGGACTACCGTTGAGCAAAATCGATTAAGTATAATACATTTAGTATTTTACGTCTGTCTAAGTCGAACCCATTAGGTAAACGTCCTAACCCATTAGATGAACGCCCTAATAGCCCAGTTAGGAAGTGTAACAAAACGTTTTTCAGACCGTCTTAGCATGGATCGTTCACATGATCATGGATATCATCACGAGGTTGAAACAGGTTTAGGTTTTCTTTAAACCATAGTCAACATTTCGAAATGTGCAATGGTGAATCTTCAATTCCGCGGCGAATTTACACCTAACGTCAACTTTTTATGCTAGATCCCCAATAATTCTTAACGCACATCGTTGTAATTGAAAAATTTGCTTGATATGTGGTGAATGTCCTCGAACTAGTAAACCGTATATCATATGCGAATGGGAGAGACTGTAATACGCTGTTAAGATTACAGGTACTTACTATCTGTTGTAAATTCCTTAACAGAGATATATTTTTTGATAGTTGTGTTTTGGTCTGTATGTTGCTCTCTCGATATGAGGTCTAAGACCGGTTTTCACCACCACCCGTTTTAACTTCGTTTAAGCGAACGGAGTTTACCAAGAGCGGAGATTTTAAACGCGATTAGTGTTTTGTCGTTTTCACCACGTCAAATGACGTTTTGTTCAACTGAGTTTAATTAAACGCCAGTTTGTACTGGCAACGTTGGAAATATATGACGTTTCAGCAGTTTGACAGACAATAGATGGCAGAAGAAATTTGTGACGCCAGCCGGTATAACCTCACACATTGGCAGGTTGAGTTGAGGCAGCAGAAGTGCTTGTATTTGTGTGCGTTTTGTGCAATTTAAAAAAAAACAAGTATGTTGACGACGGGTGGAGACGCTGAAAATTTAAAGCGAAAAAGAGCCTTTGGATTTTTAACTGAGCAAAAAAAGTAAGTTTTTTATTGGAATGGCGGACCTTGAAAAATCTTTGGGATAACTTGAAAAAAAAAAGCGAAGCAAACACTAACGAAGCAGCTCCAAGAGTACATTACCACAGGTAAGATGTTTTGCTTGAACAGAGGCAATAATGTATTCATTTAATTATCTACTCGTATTTTAGGAGGTGGACCAATGAAAAACGTGAAAGAAGATCCAATGATGGAAATAGTAATTACCTTAATTCGCAGCAATGCTGACGGGTTTACCAACCCATTCGACAACGATGTTGTTGTAACTGAAATAGGTACAAACGTATTTAATTTTATTAAAAAGAATTTGTATTAACAAGTTAAACCAATGTGTGGGGAATGCGATAATTTAACCTTTTCTTTTTGTAGTGAACACGGCAAATGACAGCTACTCCAGCTAAGTGCAAGAAGTCCCCGAAGACAATGAGTGTGAAATAGTATCCGCCGAGGTGCCCGTCAGTGACTCTGAGGTAAGCAGTGATCATTATGCTCTGGTGTTAAATAGTTTCTTTCTTGTTTATAGGACCTCGTTAACGGGGATTGGTCCAATTTTACTGTGCAACAACAGAGAGAGAGTACCACTTCCAATTGTGTTACGCCTGCCTCCTGTTGTTGAAACGGTGGCACAGAGTTCGTGTACGATTGCGACCAAAACACCGAAGGTTCTACTTGATCCGTCTTCACCAACTGTGGTCACCTTATCACGACATGGAATAAGCCAAAAACGACCAATCATTAAAGAAACTGAAGCCAATCTCTTGGCTCAAGATAAACTCAACACATTGATTACTGCCGACAAACATCGCGATGGAGAACATACAATTAATATGAGAATACTTCTTTTGCGCGAAAAACAAGAGGAAGAAAAGCTGCAACAAGAGCAACTGAGGACGCAAATTCTCAGAGAAAAATTAAAGAAGTTGAATAACAACAATGAACAAAATGTTTTTTTGTGATATACCAATATACCAATGTGCAAATTGGTCTACAGAAGGCTGTTGATACTCAGAATGCTACTTTTTGTTGTTGCAATATTAATGACTGAAAAAAGGCATAAGTTAATAATAATAATAAGAAAATGCATTAAAAGTAATTCACTGATGTACTAGAGTTAATAAATACAAGAACGTTATTTGACAGTCAATTTCGTCTAGGTTTTCCTTGATTCCTGTTTCGAATTTCCCTTCTCGCCAGTCTAAAAATACAAAATAAGCACATTTTAGTTACATTTTATGATTTTAACAATTTCAAAAAAGTCTACTCTTCAAAGTAATTGTCAATCAAGATTCTTCGACGGCGATGGTTGGGATTCTCCCTGCATCGTCTATGTTCATCTACAGGTGGGTTATTTCCACTAGATTTTCATCTTGGGACCAACAGAAGATCCCATGGAGCGGGTAGCTGAAGTTCTGGATCGTCCATAGGCTCGTCTCTTTCTTGATGGGCAATATTATGGAGCACAGCCGTAGCTACGATAATAGGAAACGAATTTTCGATGGTCACTTGCATTCCCAAAGCCATTGACGGAAACCGTCTTTTCCACATACCAAAATTTCTTTTCATTAGATTTCTGGTTCTAATTTGGGATTCGTTATACAGATTTTCGGCTGGGGTATGACAAACTCCTAAGGGTGTCAGCAAATAATTTTGGCATGCATATCCCGCATCTCCCACCAAAACTGCATTATTGTATAAGCCCTGTTCAAACATAGTTCGCCGATACGAATTATTAAAAATATGTGAGTCAAGTGTGCTTCTTGGCCATCGGGCCACCCATTCGATAAATTCTAAGTTTGTGTTACATACGGATTGTAAATTTAGTGAAAAATAGTCTTTTCGATTGCGAAATATTTCGGCGTTTTCTCCTTCTGAAACAAATTTGTCATTTTCTAATTGGAAATACTTGTGAAAATTTTCTGATCGTAACTACCTGGAGATTTCATAAGCTTAACGTGAGTACAGTCTATCAATCCTATGACTGTTGGCAATCGCGCTATAGAAAAAAATCCCCTTTGTGTCCTGGCAATATCTTCCTCAGTTTCGGGAAATTTCAAGTATTGCGGTCGAAGTGTAGCGATAGCAGTGCTAACTCGATAAACAATTCGGTGCGCTGTTGATGTACTGCAGCCCGAAAAATCTCCAACCGAAATTTGCATACATCCAGTTGCACAGAAGCGCAAAGCACAGAGCAGTTGGTTAACAGGAGATACACTATGGTTTCTATAAAAAATTGGATCAAACGTTTTAAATTACAGCATTATTTCTTATTTCAATAGAATAGATGTTCAATTTGTTCTAACACTTGCAAGGTGGTCGCTTTTGTAAGACGGAACAGCGTTGTAAAATCTTTGTCGTCAAGATTATCGAAATTATCTTGCCTTTCTCGGATCCATCTTGGACGTCTAACAACAAGATCTTCTTCGTCATCTCCAAATAAGAAATCGTAGGCATGTCGTCTTGCCATTTTGTCTCACTCATTGAAAGAAAATAATAAATCAAACTCAAGGTTAATTGAGGTTACTTCACAAACGTCAAATCTTTGTAAAACGCGTTTAACAGCGTTTACTGGCCGAAATTGGGCGGTTAAGTTTTGAACTCGTTTAAGAACCCTAATCACGTTTAACAAGTTGGCGAAAATTGGCCTTAATGTATCCCTAAAAACTTAACAGAGGATGGATGAGCAAAGTCACAATTTTTTAAAGTGAAGTTGCATTGCTTAGTTTCGTCGATGTTGAGACTTAGCTGATTAGTAATAAACCAAAATGCTGCTATCGACTGTCTTAATCGTGTTGCCTATAAGAAGGTGTCTGTATCTGTGGCTGTTGTATCATCTTCATAACATCGGATATCGGTACCCTGCACACTGACTAAAAGATCATTTATATAAATAAAAAATAGTAGTGGGCCAAGCACGAAGGCCCGGGGGTACTCCATATTTTATCGTCTCTATATTTGAATTTAGATCATTATATTGAACTGTCCGTTAACTGTTTGATAGATCTAACTATATTAGATGCTCGTGTTACTGAATCAGTAATATTTAATTTTACTATAAACGTATCATGGGAAACAGTGGAATGCCTTACTTAAGTCGCAAAAAGTTGCTCCTACATAGGCACATTCGTTAAAACCTTCTGAATTTTTTGTCACCAAATCTATAATAGCCATTTCTGTGTTACGCTTTGTTCGAAAACCGTACTGTCCATTGGCCAAAAACTACTGGTTAACTACCAATCATTCAATAATTTTAGCAGTTACCAGATCTCTGTCCTATCCTTTTTTCATAATTAACTTATTAAATGTCTGTTTTTTTTTAAATATATACTAGAGAAAATAAATTGTAAAGCTGCCCGATGTCCAATAATTTATTTTCCAAGAACAATAAGTTTCACGAATAAGTATTTTTTTGTTATATTAATTTTTATAAATCTCTTTTGTATGGTTTCCGGATTTTTTTATGATTTTTATTTATTCTTCCCCATCCTATTATAGCATATGAATGTTGTGATTCGATTAGAGAGTGATACATGATTTTTAGCTGGTTTATTTTTAAAGATTATTTGAGATATTTAAATCTGGCTAAAAGATACCTTATTTTATTTATGACATTCTTAACATTTTAAATGTATATCTATAACTATGCCAAGATACTTAGATGAATCAGCTTCTTCTATATAGGTACTGGTATTAATATTTAAGTTTCACATTAGCTTATTAGAGTATGAGGCAAATGGAATATATTTTGATTTATTGCAATTTAGTGGTAGTGTGTTAAAATCAAACCAGTTTTTCAAATCTGTTTCGGCCTTTGTTTTTAGTTCCTCCCAAGTATGAGTAGAATAAAAAATAGCTGTATCGTCAGCGAAGCTTAAAATATTTTCAGTACTTTCTAATGTCAGTAAATTATTAAGATATAGAATAAATAGGATGGGGTCCAAAACTGTACCACGTGGGACGCCATAATTTATTTTTCTTGAATGACTAATATTTTCAGCTATTCTAACATATTGAATTTTGTTGGACAAGTAACTTTTTAATAGACTAACAGCATTTCCATAATTTTCAATTTTACTTAATAATATTTTGTGACAAACTGTACCGAATGCCTTTGCCAAGACTATAAATATACATAATTCAGATTTACTTTCATCTAGTTTTCCATATATTCATTTTGTGAGATAAGTAAGCTATAGCGTCCTGGGTGAATTTTCCTGTTCCAAAAACCTTTTAAAAAAATTTTAATAATTTAAAATACGTTCTTTTATGATTTTTCAAACAGTTTTGCAACTTTGATATTAATGTTATTAGACTATAATTTTCTATTGTACATTTATCTGCATTTTTATACAACGGTTTAATAACTCCAGTTTTTAAGATATCAGGAAATATGCCATATTCTAATGATTTATTTATTAGATATTTTGGTGGCGTCAATATTTGATCTGCTATCTCTTTTAATGTTTCAGAGTTGATGTTATCAATACTTTGCGCTTTTTTACTACATTGTTATTGATGCAAATCTTTTCAATATTTATTTCTGACTGACTTTTGTTACATAAAGTATTTACTGTTTGTCAAAGTTGTTCATTTGAGTTTTTATTTTTGTTTATTAGATTTTTGGAATAATTTGCTTTCATTTTGTTGATTAACTAACTTATTTTTATACTTCTTATACTCCGTTAACACAGGTTCGTTGGTTTTATTTTGTAAAACTTTTTTGTATATTCCATTTTTTATATTTATGGAATTTAATGAACATTTAGTTACCCAGTCTTTTTTTTGTTTATCATCACTTTTTATTCGAATTGTTTTTGTGTCGTTTTCAATGTATAACATTAATTTACTTATAATAATTTCTGTAGCAGTGTTTAAACAACTAATTTCATACATATCACCCCAGTTTTCATTCAGTAACTTGAATTTTAATATGCAATAGTCAAAATTTGTTTTATCAACTATTGTTGTATTTAGTGGTGAAATATCGAAAAGCAAATTGAAAACGAAATTTTTATGACTATCCAATTTAACTTACCAAAAGGCTTAAATAACCATTATAGACTTTTCCTACATTCATTTGTTTTGTCAGAACGGAATAATAATGTATGATCAATACATTTTCAATCACCATTTTCTAGAAAATTATCAAATACAGAAATAGCGTGTGTTACATGCCTTAACAAAGTTTATACCGGCCCCAGATAAAATAAAAATCAGACGTTAGAGCAATCAAAATATGCATCTGATTCAATTATACAATTCCCCAAAATCTGAAATTTTTGACAATAAAGTTATGGACTGGCTAGTAATCGGTATATCCCATTAACCAGTTATTGTCTCTAACAGACCCAGACGTAAGCATAACAAATTTAACAATAAATTGATAATCCAGTTTAACCGAATTAAACGGTCCAACTTCCCCCTATGATTTCAAACGCGCATTGAAAGAGGACGTACAATACTTGAGGCTTATTTTAAGTTGACTTACTAACAGTATACTAAAATAACATTTTATCAAGAAATTCTCTGCCTCTCTGGCCACGTGTTTTGTTTGCCTTCATTTTTTTATTTTTATAAGTTTTATTCTAATAATGCGTTATCGGATATTTTCCATTAGGGATACTCTGAAGAACTGTTTCCTCTCTTTATGTACGAGTTATTTTTATAACGGTGATTTTAAGCGTAATTACTGGTATATTTTAAAACATGCAGGGATATACTTAATCATTATATCCATAAGTCTTAACCTTTTGATATAATTTTCAAAATTAATGGGTAATTTGCGAGATATTTATAAATTGAATGTAATTTTTCGATTTAGGTTCTTTAAGTGAGTTACTTAAAATTCTTTCTTGATAAGTTTCCATCTACAGAATACTAGAATAAACATTGGCGTAAAGGTGGCAGAAAATGTTATTTTTTTGAGGATTAGTATTAATATTTTTCATGGCTCTGCCATGCCCGAGGACATTCATTGCAACGAGGCTAGCTCATGTCACGTCTGCACTTCTGTGTACTATCGATCGAATCGCTGAACTTTGTTACATCACTTTATTTATTTGTTTAATTATTTAACAATATACTGCCCAACAGAGAATTCAAATTACTGAGCAGTAGATTACAAGTAACTACTTACAAATAATGATAGAGAATGTAGAAATTTGAGTTAAAAACAAAATAAAATTTTAATTTACGCAATTAATTTCTTTATTGCAGTGGAAGATGATAAACTGGTCTTGAAGATTATTATAGTTCTCCCAGATTTTATAAAATGGGGAGAATTTCTGATCGTAATCAGCAAATACAATAAATTCAATAAACTTAATATAGTGGCGCAGTCATGGTTACCCAGTTCGCCTCTGTATTCACTCCCACCATCCAGCCGTTATTCACTGGTTCAAAGTATTTTAATTGTAGATTGCTTTTATCAGGGGTTGGGATTTTACTTCTTCGGAGGGTTGTTAAAATCCTTCGACGAGGCTGCTCATATAATTAAGATCAGCCTTCCTTACAGGTAAGTCAACTGATCTAACAATTATATTTCGCGGTCTCGTTTCGGATTATAGCACCACGTAGATATTTAAAGGGCTGTCACTTTCAAGGCAGCTGTAGGCGTCGTCCTCATTGAGCCTGTTATCCCCTGGCAGGCAAATCCTTGGATTTTTGCCAGCTTCCGGGATATGGTGATGTGATTTACACTCGGCCACCAAATCGCATCCATGACCATATTGGAGTTTAGGCCAAAAGGTTGCCGTCGATTATAAGGTATGAGGTGATTGAATGGCATGTAGCGGGTGTGACGTATATTAAGCCAATAGAAGACATTAAAAAAAATCATTTCCTTTAGTTTCAGCAATTGTTGAAAAAGACATGTACGTCGATGATGTGATCTTCAGTATTGGCTCAATAGATCAAACTATTGGTTTGTATCTTCATTCTTCAGTTCAGAGAATTATTTAAAAGGGGAGGTATCGAATGGGTCAAATGGGTCACTAATTCTAAACAATTATTAGAGGAAGTTTCAATACATAATCGATCAACCAAAGTGGCCAACTTTGAAAGAGACTTACGTAAAATTTTAGGTCTGCAGTGGCATCTGAATTCAAGCTTTTTATTATTTTATTTTGATCTTGTAATTGTAAATGTATGAAACACAACATTTGCCTACTGTAGTACGGTGTACGGTGGATCGTTCATTAAATTTTCTTGCACTTGCTAATTTATTAGCCAAACTGTTGATAAGACAGTTATGGATTATAAAATTAGATAGGAATTTGGGATCGATTCAAAATAGGTTTACCACATCCAAATTCCTGGACATACAGGGACTGAAAATTATCAGTCTGTTTTTCTGGCTGGTTTTGCTGATGCATGTTTAAGTTTTTTTGGGCGCGGCAACATATTTAAGGATAGCGGTGAAGTATAAGTTCATTTAATTTGTGTAATATCGAAAGTCTTACCTATGGAGGTTATTTATGTACCTCGCTTAGAAGTTTGTGCAGTATTTTTATTGGCAAAACTTCATTTTATAGTAGAATGTTATCAGTCACATTTAAATATTACTAATATCTATGCTTTGTCGTATTCGACAGTTGTGCTGAATTGGATCACTTGGATCACAACGAAATCGTCGAGATTTCTGTAATCTCTGTAAGTTCCACGATTTGCTAAATTATTTTTACAGCTAACATGAAACCATCAACGAAATTTTGTCAACAATTGCATTTGGGATACATAATTGGCTACAGATACAGATATTTATTATTATTATTATTATTATTATATTATTATTAATACAAATATCTGTATTTGTAGCCAATTATGTATCCCAGATGCAATTGTTGACAAAATTTTGTTGATGGTTTCATGTTAGCTGTAAAAATAATTTAGCAAATCGTGCAATTGACTGGAAATTGATTTCTTCCTGCTGCTCCACTTTTCGGTAGACTAGAGGCCAACACAATATGAATAGTTGACCTACCTACTAAAAATGGACTTTATAAAAAATCTGTGATTAAGATCTATCGGCATGTCCATTGTCTACGCAATAACTTTATTTTAGTTTTTCCTTTTTTAAATAGTTGTACTTTGATGAATACCTATTAGTTCTGTGATAATGATTCCTATCATTTCGTTAAACATATAAGAATTTTAATGTTATAAGGATTTTGTTGACTTCAATAATGAAATATCTTTAGAATGAGGGGAATGTTTGCGCTGCTCTGTAGATATCTATTTCCACAGAATTTTATTTACTAGAATATGTTTTTAAGGAAAGAAAATCGTTTTCTTTTACTATAGAAACAATTCATTGAATAATTTTTCGATAGTTTCGCGTGCGTGGCTCTTTTAGTGAAATTTTTTATTTACTGCAAGAAACTTTAAATTTGTGATTTTGAAAATACTTTCTTTGTTCAAAATTGGAAAGAACCAAATCTCCTCCCTCACATCATATACACTAACACTCCTTTGGAACAGGAGATTTAGGGAACGCCAGTGAAATTGGTGAGTATTTTCATTTTCTTTCCTAATTTATAATTTGCAGTCCATTTTAATTATCTCCATTACTTTTAGTCATTCGACTCACATACACTTTTATTTATTTAAAAATTCTTTAGCTCTTGTATAATTCGAGCTATCCACGTCGGACGCGCTATTACCACACTATGTATATGCTGAACGTATGAAAGATAAGTGTGCTACGAAATTTTTGCGATAGAGAAAACGAAACTCAACAAAAGTAGGTGAGTTTTCCTTTGATTACGCATAATCAAGGGTGTGCCGGGAACCACTTTTCAAACTCACACTGAATCTAATTGCTATAAAACAAGTCATTTCAAGCAACTTAAATAAACACAATAGCTAATAAATTATCATGAAAATCACCTTATTTACTGAAGTATGAAAGCATTTTCGTCTATAATATCCCCATAATATCATAATAGCAGGATATGGGAGCGTCCATATACTTTATGATTTCTGTTTTTAATAAACCCTTTTAAAAAATCGAAATTACCCACAATAATCTATTCTATTGTTCGAACTCGCTCAGTAAGCCGTGTAAATTGTCGCTGTACGACACCCATTACTCGGTCGTTTATTAAATAGAGTAGGAAAAAATTAAAGGAAACAATTTTTAGTAAATATTTTAAGATTTCTGTTGTTGGGCTAACGATTTAACTGATTACAGGAAGTCGCCACTAAAAAGTAACAATTGAAGTCGTTAGAAACAAAAGATCTATTTCTGACTATACGGGTACTAATTTATATTTGTTACTTAGAGGATGTTGAGATTTTTATTCAGTAAAGTGATTTATATAACGTTTTATTTAATTGTAGACAGAGGGGCGAAAGTATTTAGCCAAGGTGGAGCGCGAGTATGTCACTTTTACTTTCCCGCATAATTCCGCATGCATATAGTGTAAATAGTTATACTTACATTGTTGTACTATTTTTTATTCTTTTCTAGTGCCAAATTATACAGGGTCTTTTAATTCTCTTACAAGGAAGATTCAAAGCGAAACGAAAATCAGTGCAAGAGTTATTTGAAAATATCTGTGAACATTTTCGTCAAGATGAAAAATTTAATGGGTTTTTATAAAAATTCACTCCAGACGAAAATGTCCTCTAATAAATCAATGAATAATTAATAGATTTTTCGATAAAAATTTCATCACAAACAAGTTATATACAGGGTGTCTCACCGGGATCTGAATCGATCGATATAGAGAATTCAGAAAATTTTGAAAGTTTAGATAATTACTAATATCGGTGTGGCCAATCCAACTAAAATAATTACAAGCAGCTGACACTTCCACTTATACCGGAAGTCGATACCAACTTGCTTATTTCAAATGGAATACCCTATATATTTTAGGGTTTTCGAAAAGAGTATAAAATTCTGAGTCGAAAATATGTAGCATATGCTATACCTAAACCTAGCCATTTCAGAGATATTTGACATATTCTAGAAAATTTGGCAGGTGCAACGATTTGCAAGAACCGTTATAACTTTCTTCGTGTAAAAGATCCTCATTTCCTTCTTGTCACGTAAAAAGAACACAACGAGAACTACGTTCTACAACTGAAATAAATTTAATAATATCATACCAAGTGTTCCGTTTTCCGCGTTACATTTTGTCAACTTCAAACTGCGAAAACTTGTTTAGGTCAAATGGAACACCCTGTATTTTTTTACGTCAAGTTGTGTAAAATTGAATTTCCTTTTTTCTGATCCATTGTGGGGGTTAAAGTTACAACTTTTTGAAATATTTGCGATTTTATTAGAAATTCATGAATTGTAATCATTTCATCAAAATAGCCATGATTAGAAACAATCAGTCATTATCTTATGTCAAAAAATGCCAGCACGTTTAAATTACACCCACGAAGATTTTTTAAATTTGTTTATTATTTATGAACAATGTGATAAAGTAATATCAAGAACTTGCAGCACATTTGCTACTCGATATCCAGAAAAACGGAAACCGTTCTATGTACTTGTTTACTTTTCAGGAACCACTACTTTTTTTGGTTGCAGACAAATATTGATCTAATAGCTTGAGGTAGTCATGAAGACAGTACAGGTAACAAATAAGGAGAAAAATGCAGAGAACCCTTTGTTATGCAATATCTGCAAGAAAACAAAAGATCAAGCGCAAAACATACAGCGATACAAATGGTCGGAAAAAATTCAGTTTAAATTCAACTCGACATCTTGGCAGGAAATTCTGAATGAAATGAGAAGGAAAATATAGCACCATACTTCCAGTGCCTCGTACGCAGCTACCCGGACGACAGGAAAATTATCATGGAGGGAAAAAAACTAATCAGAAAAACGGGAGGTATCCAGCGGAGTTCTACAGGGGTCGGTATTTGGATCAACCCTCTGGAACCTACTTTATGACGGGGTCCTGAGACTGTGGCAGTAGTTGTAATTGGTTTCGCAGATGACCTGGCAGTTACGGTCAGAAGAGAACACGAAGTAAGCAGAAAAGGAAATAAGGCCCTCCAGATGATAACAAACTGACTGCAGGAGAAATCGCTGACCATCGCTCCTAAAAAGACGGATGCTGTGCTACTAACCAGAAAAAGAAAACTAGCACCAATATTATTATTAGCCGTTACTCGAATCCGAGTATAAAAATGTTACAGTCGATAAATTGTGTACAATAAAAAACAAGTAAAAGGTGTAGTCTATTGTAATTCCCATTCATCTACGGTGCACACGACTATGGCTATAGAGGCCAATTCGGGAGAGCACATGTCGACCGCAGTCAGGACAAACATAGACCTGGTTAGGTCTTGGATTCGGCCTTCTTGCAGCAACATTTCCTTGATAGCTGGCCACAACCCTTCGCCATTCGGTTCTGTCCGCTGCAAGTTGTTCCCATTGCTCGTCTGCAATACCGCAGGATTTTAGATTTTCATGGAGAGCGTCTTTGAACCTCTTTCGTTGACCGCCACGCCTTCTTCTACCGCTTAGCAATTCACCATAAAGTGTACATTTAGGAAGGCGGTTATCATGCATACGATGAACGTGACCTGCCCATCTTAGACGTGCTCTTGAAATAAGCACCTCAATTGGAAGGCTGTTTGCTCTCCTGAGCACTTCCACGTTTGATATGTGATGGAACCAACGGATTTTCATCATACTTCTGAGGTGTCTCTGCTGAAAACGTTCTAATTCTTTCACATGACGACGGTAAGTGACCCAGCTTTCACATCCATATAGCAGTGTTGGAATGACAACTGCTCTGTAGACAGCCATTTTCGTTGACAAAGCAAGGTCGTGGTTGTCAAATACTCTCTCTCTAAGTCCCCACAGTGCTCTAGATGCAGCATTAATTCTATTGCGAATCTCGCTGTCCATGTTTGCTTTGTCATTAACAACGTTGCCTAAGTAATTGAACTGATCCACCACTTCAAGAGAATTTCCGTTAAGTGTAATGTCTATTTGGTTCACTTGATGAGGAGTTGACATGATCTTAGTCTTTCCAATGTTGATTTTAAGTCCCAAGGAATCATAGCTCTGGGCATACACATCTAAAAGTTCTTGAAGCTCTTCCGGTGTAGAGGCTAAAAGTGCACAGTCATCAGCATACTGGAGATCACAAATGAATCATGTGCGTGTCTTCGTGAAAGCTCTAAAGCGCTCTATGTTAAAGAGACCGCCATCAAAACGGTATCTGAGGCCTATTCCTCTGACTGTCAGTTTGTTGTCAACAATAATTGTTAGAGCAGTGGTAAACAAATTAAAGAGTAGGGGTGCCAGAACACATCCCTGCCTAACTCCAGTGAGGGTTTGGAAAGGTTCGGTTGCCTCATTATTATACATAACCTGGGCGTTGTTGTTTGTATGTAGACTGCGACATACTTCCACAAATTTTCTAGGGATACCTAAGCGGAACATAATTTTCCAGAGCACCTCCCTGTCCACCGAGTCAAACGCCTTGGTTAAATCAATGAAGGCCATCTGAACTTCTCCTTGATGTTCGAGTGCTTTTTCTTGAAGCTGTTTAAGTGTGAAGATTAAATCCGATGTGCCTCGGTTTGGCCTAAAACCACTCTGTGTTTCAGGAAGTAACTTTTCCATAACAGGTGTTAGCCTATTTGCCATCGCTTTAGTGAGTATCTTCCCTCCAACAGCCAGGAGAGCTATACCCCTGTAATTTCCACAGTCCGCAGCGCTCCCTTTGTTTTTGAAGAGGTTGATTAAAAGTGTATCACGAAACTCCTGCGGAGCTTGACCACTTTCCCACACGACATCAAACAGTTTTTTGAGGTAGGGTATGAGCTCTGACGACACAGCTTTAAAGATCTCAGCTGGGAGTGAGTCGGCGCCGGGAGATTTGTTATTTTTTAGCTGCCCAATGGCGGTTAAGATCTCTTCCGTTGTTAGTGGTTTATCTAAGTCTTCGAAGGTGTCATATTGAGGGATAAGATTTATAATATCGTGATCGGCTTGACTTTGCTGGTTAAGAATGTTAGAGTAGTGTTCTTTCCATCGGGCTCTTATTTCCTGGTCTTTTTTGAGGAGATTTCCATTTAAATCTTTAATAGGGCACATATTTTTCCGACTGGGGCCGTACACTGCTTTTACTCCTTGAAAGAAATTCCTGTAGTCGTGTGAATCGGCGTACCTTTGAATTTCTCTGGCCTTGCTTACCCACCACTTCACCAAGCTTCATTATCATTGAACCAGTCCTCCTGTTTTTTACTTGCTGCAGTGCCAAGAATTTCCTCACTCGCAATTTTTAAACTGTCTTTAATTTGTGTCCAGGTAGCAGCGACATCTACAGAATTGGTTTCTTCTAGTGCACTCAAATTCTCTTGAACTTTTTGCTTTAGCTGTTCGACGGTTTGTTGGTCACGCAATTTACTAATACAGAGACGGAGTCTACGTTTTACTTGAGTTCTTCGGTGTTTGGGTCTCATAACAATTTTCATTTTAGAGACAACAGGACGATGATCGGTCCAACATTCGCTATCAATGCGCGCCTTTGTAATTTGGACGTCCTTGAGATGCTTCCTACGTACGATAACATAGTCCAGTAGATGCCAGTGACCTGATCTGGGGTGACGCCAGGTGCCTTTAAATTTATCCTTTTGTCGGAAAATGGTATTTGTTATAACTAGATCATGTTCGGCGCATTTAGTTAGGAGTAGTTGACCGTTAGCGTTCATGTTGCCCAAACCGTTCTTGTCTATGATGCCTGGCCAGGCGTCTGCATCTCTCCCTACTCTAGCGTTAAAATCGCCAAGAATAACGAGTCGTTCCGTTTTAGGTATTCTACAGAGGGTTTCTTCCAGCTGTTGATAGAAGCTTTCCTTGGTTTCGTGACTTGCATCCAGAGTGGGAGCGTAGGCGCTTATTAGATTTACCGCGTTGCCATCTGATAGCTCATAGCGTAGCAGCATTAGACGCTCGGATAGGCCTTGTGGTACTTGTGTTAAGTTGGATACAAGTTGATTCCGAACGGCAAATCCTACTCCATGTTGTCTTCTTGAATTGGTGGGAAGACCTTTCCAATAGAAGGTGTAGTACTTTTCTGTGAGAGAGCCTTCCTCCAAAAATCGAGTTTCGCTGAGAGCTGCAATGTCAACATTGAGTCGGTGAAGTTCTCTATCTATTAGAGCACCAATATATAACAGGGAGTAAAGGTGAAATCCAAGGCAGCAGTAAAATACCTTGGGCTATGGTTAGACGCCAAAATGATCTTCTCGGAACATGTGAGACGAACAGCCAATAAAGCTGCTGAACAAACCGCAGTCCTGGTAAGGGGGAATCTAATATTAGAGGATCAAGAGCAAGCAAGCGCAGGGTTCTGAGTTCTGTAGCCCACTCTGCTATGCTATACGCTGCCCCAGTATGGTCGGAAGCCCTGAATATAGCGAGTACCAGGCAGAAACTGTTTAGGGTGCAGATACGCTTGGCAATCAGGGTATGCATTGCTTATAGAACCATCTCCTATGAAGCCGTACAAGTGATTGCCGGCATCCCCCAGTCTAATTTCTAATGATTAAACTGACGGAAATATACAATGGGGAAGACCATAAGGCAAAGACCCTATGCAAAGATCGCAGGCAAACTAGGAAACACACAGTAAAGGGCAATGGACTAGGCGCGTAATATCGGATGTGGAAAAATGGACTGGGAGAAAGCATGGTGAGGTTGGTTGCCATCTATCACAGGCACTATCTAGGCATGAGTGCTTTTGCGACTACCTATACGGTATCAAGAAGACACCAAACAACGAATGCGTCTACTGCGAGGAGCGGGACAACGCTGAGCATACTATCTTCCCATGCAATAGATGGGGGGAAGATAGACCAAGATGCCACGAAAAGCTGGGGGGCCAATAGATGCAGATAATATAACGAAGAAAATGCTGAAATCGCCCGAAACCTGGCAGGTAATTGCAGTTATTGTAGATAAGGAAAAGGAAGAAAGAGAGCTAACCTAAATGTAACAAATCAAGTACCTTTGTTGGAAGGTAGTAGAAACTGCCACCGACGAAAGGCCCGATGAAATGAGAAAGCGGTACCAGGCGAAGAGGAGAGGTTTTTTTTAGTGGGTACGCTGTACACAGAACAAGTCTAACCTATTATAGACGTAGCCGGCTCGGTGGTGTGCTTACCGAGAGTGGCAGCAGTGCCTGTCGTACACTGATTAAACAATCAATCAATGAAGGACAATAATTTATTTATATCCAATTCATTATAAGACAAATAGTAGAGGAAATTAATTCAAAAAGGGTATAACTTCTTAATCGTTACTACTTCAATATAAAGATTCGAAACCTTTTGCACTATGTTAAGTTTCGGCAACATATGAAATGTATACCTTTGAAAATTAGTGCGCTCGTCCCAGGGGGGTTGCAGTCCTCATTTTACAACCCCAACTGGCTTTAACGAAATCGGCTAAAATTCATATCATGGAGGCTTTTGGATTTTTGGGGTTTTTGGAAAATTCAAAATGGCAGACCTAAAATTAGACTTTAAGAATTAATTCCTGGTTTGCGCAGTTTCTATTGATTTTACTGAAAAATATGTAGAGTAATTTTCTATATTAGTGGGATAATTTTTTTTATGTAGAGAGAGGTAAAATACTAGAAGTTTTTAATGTATCAGGAAAAATACCTTGTTCAATGGATTTATTAATTAATAATGTTAATGGAGTGATTATTAGGATTATAATTGATCTTATCAGTTTTAGTGTAAATCCGTCTAATGCTGAAGAATTCGTATTTTTTATATAATTTAAAGCTTCCATAATATTATTTTCATAAACATAATTGATAACAATAGCGTTTTGAATTATTTGAATATTAGAGTGTATATGGTAGAGATACATTTTCTCCAAAATGTTCAACTAATTTGATGCTAGATATTGTGCTAAAATATGAGGCAAACTTTTCTGCTATGCTCTCAACATTTGACTCAATGATACCATTGTTATCTAGTTTTATTTTGTCATTTATATTACTTCTGCTGCCAAGCTTTTTGTTTACTGTATTCCAAGTTTAGCTTTATTAGAGGAAGAATTTATTTGATATTTGTAGTATTTAGCCTGTGCTAATTTGATTTTACATTTGTAGTGATTTTGGGTTAAATATAATTGCCTAATTTGATCACTATATATGTTTGTTGAGAACCAATGTAGGTTTTTTTAAGCTACTCTTATCATCACGCAATTCCTTAGTATGCCATATTTTATATTTTTTGTGATGTAGCGTTTTCACATTTTTTTCAATAAGTGGGCAACTTGTATTTAAGGCATCGATTAGCAATGATAAGAACGTTAGGTTTAAAAATATACCTAAGATCGCATTTCAAAGATAAATTTTGTGCATATATGCTGTTCGTGATTTTTTAAAATATTTACCCGGACCAAAAAGTTATTACTGTTTAAAGTTGACCATTTTTACGGGCTGAAAAATTACTATTTTACGCATGACTTCAGCTGACTATAACTCCTTTCAGAATCATTCAGAAATATGAAACAGAAGGAAATTTTAATTACGAAAATTCCATTTTAACTTGTCACCTCAAATATTTTTCGAAATGTAATACAAGTTTTGTGGGTGCCATCAGCACTCGCGCAGTATACATAGTAAGATTAGTTGTCAGCGTTGAAAAGAGAGGATTACCGTGAACACCACATTTGGAAGATCCAAGATTTGCTACCTACTAATTATTGCAAAGAAATGCTAAGAGATGCTGTATTTTTCAAAAATATTATAAATGTATAATAAATAATAACACCACAGGTAATTACGACCCCCTTTATCCCGGAAGGCTCTAGAAGAGCCTTGTGTGGGAGGGGGCTACACATTTAGAGACAAGGTACACACACCCAATATCCGTGTATAGTGAAAAAATCCCTCTCACAGTATTTTTCACTGCCACGACCGGGGATCGAACCCGGAACTTTTGGGTGAGAGGCAAGTGCGCTCACCTCTCGACCTCCAGCCATATTCTTTGAACTGATGAGTCTGATTTTAGTGGACATGGTATTTTTAATATAATAATCGCTCTTGGTAGATAGCCCGAAATTGATTTGTCGTCACAGATTCCAACATTTTTAATGTTAACCCGTGTACAGGAGTTTTGGGCAGCTAACTGATTTGACCATTTGAATTACCAGACAGGTTGATTTGTGAGACCATTTATATATTTATTTTTGAAAATGACCTACTTATTTCTTAAAACGAGGCAACGAATGTTTATCTAAGATGACGGAGCGCTATTCTACTCTGCAACAGTTCTTAGATACCATCTGAACCGACGTTTCTCACGTAGGTGATTTAGACGGGTAGAACTGACAATCTGGCCTCCAAGATCTCCGGGCTCAAATCCGGTTGAATTTTTTATTTATGGCCACTGCAAAAGATTGATGACTCACAAAGATATAATTTTTATTTAATGTTATAAAGAAAATGAGGAGAGATTGTATTCTGGTGCTTTGTGTGGATTAAGTAGCCTTATTTCTTTGCGCATTTCCGTTGGTGAAGAAGGGTTTGTTAGAGGTGATAACTGGCATCGAACATTTAAGTAATTTTTAATTTCTTCATCGTCGTTATTGTCAATTTCGGGTGTAGTATATACGCTGGCAAGGTATTTTGCAAATTCGATTACCTTTTTCTTAGAGAAGTTATTAAGATCGGTACAGAAATCTTTTTCTATCTTTTTATTTTTCGCTATGGTATTGTAAAGGAATAACTTTTGCTAACTAAAATTTTAAGAAGATTATTTTTTGGCCCACTGTTGGACCATTTATAAAAAATCATGACGCACGAATGACGAACTTTGTTGGTAAAACAATAATTTAGTTAATAATACACGAAAATCTAAATAACTCATAAATTAAAAACATACAAAACATACATTGTGGTTAAAACAATGGGTATTGAGATCCTCTAACTCCTTGTGATGGTTGGTTTGTCCTCAATGAAACACCCTCTATAATGATTCCAAGGAATATTTATAAAGTAAACATAAATATAGTTCTAAAACGTATTAGTAAACACAAGTTTAATTTATAAGTTATTCAGTAACTTAGATTTTTATTAGCCTTCGATAAAATAATAATTTTAATTTAAAAAATTTGCAACATAAATTTTGGAGAGTTTTCTCCATTGTTATATTTTGCCCCCGTCCACAAGAAAAAGTCCACGTGCACTCCTGATATTAATATATAGAATCATTTCATAACGAAATGGCTTCAGAACAGTAACTATTATACATTTTGATGTGGTGTATGAAACTAAATACTCGTGACAATTAAAAAATCTGAAAAACATAATGCAACATTTCCATCTGATGTTAAAAATAATAAAGCCAGACTAGTAATTTATAACGTTTTGAACTGTAAGTAGTTATAATTTTTTCCACCTCATTACCATTAAAACTCGATTTTCAAACTTTTTTAATACTAATATAGATTTACTGGACCGATAAAACAAGCTCACGAATTATTAATTATCGAATATAAGAAATTTATGCTGCTTTGTTGCTTTGTATAACATTTTCGACAAAGCTGTACCCACTGCCTAAACTGGTTTTTCTTCAGAATTTTAAACATAATTCAAAATTTCAAATAGAAGAATTATTAAAGAAATATTGGGCAGACTGTATAATTACTAGTCTGGTTGTGTCAGATATGATATATAGATGGTCAGAAAGAGAAGGAAATTCTTATTCCGAAGCGGGTTCGAGACAGATGGGAGATTGCGTAGGCTGGGTTTGGTATTTTATTTATATAGAAACTGTGTTTCATATGATTTGTATTAATGTAGCCAGGTCCGGTGTATAAAAACTCATTATAATGAACTTTAATATTAATATCAGACTATGGGAACTTTTATCAACGCAATTATTAATTACTCGCTAATATCGTTCTTTATTTAAATTACCATCTCGGAGATATACATCAAGTTGTCTGTGTACAAATAAAAAATGCAATGGTCGTTAATTTATTGTGTTTAGTTGGAGATTTTTTTAGTGATGTTGATGTCGGGCGCTAGCGAAGGCGATTAGGTGACTTAAGAAATGTTTTATTTAATAAATTATAAAACTGTGTCTATAATGACAAATACTAACTTAATAAAAATGAAATTTACAAAAAATGTATGGACAGGTATTGTGACAAAATATGAGATGAAATAGTGGAAATGCAGAAAGAGGACGGGAAAAAATAACCGAAAGTAAACAAATATCAGACAGTATTATTGAATTCTTCACGAATATTCAAAAAATATATCAAAAAAGAGGACATTTTCAATTTGTTAAAAAAAGTAGATAGATAGATAAATAGAGGAGCTGGTTATTTGGCCTTTACCACCGCAACTTTTTGGGGTCTATTGTGGTGCTCCTAGAATACCATTATAGTACCTCATCCAGCTTTGTCCTTTGTACTAGACTCCACAGTTTTGATAAGAAAACTTTTGCATAGCTGTCCGAATTTGGTTTTTCGTCTCCGAGTACTTGAGATCTCAGTCTCGCCAGGCCTTCACAGTGGCACAATACGTGAACTAAGGTTTCCTCTTCTTCTTGACAGAACTGTCTGTCTTGAGAGATACCTCCACTATTTCATAGATTTATTTTGCATCCATTCCTTAGTGGCTGCTCGCATGCATGGCTTTGCTACACCACAAAAGGGCTCAGGTCATATTGGCGCTTTGAGAGCGTCTTCCTCGGCCAGTCTATCAGCCTTTTCGTTTCCTTTGTGTCCCTCGTGTCCTGGTACCCATGCTAAGGTTACTCTGTTCTGACTTCGCAGCTCTATAAGAGCCGTCAAGCAGTCCGACACTAATCTAGAATTAATTTGCATTACTGAAAAAGGTGAGAAATTGAAGATGCTGTTCTGGCTTATGACTAATACAGGACAGGAAAATAAATTCAATATCAAGTTAGCCAAGTCAAATAATTATAATAAAAAAATCACTAATTCATCCAATAAGACCAAAAAAAACCTGGTGCATCATTAATTCTAGATTAGGCAAGACCAACAGTGACATAAAAACTGTTGTCCTTAATTACAATGGCGTTTGTAATTATACCTCAAATGAAGTTGCTAATATTTTCGCCAGCCAATTCTCTAATGAATCTGAGCAAAATGCCTTTAATCATTTTGGGCAAAATTTGGCACTGCCTTGTACATCAATGCCAAATATGAATATCACGAACCTACATATTGGCCCTTTCACTGAACAAGATGTTCTCGACGCCCTAGATCAGAATAAAAATAAAAAATCCATAGGGACTGATGAATTATCCTTGGTTGCAATTTCTGGTACACTAGATCTAATTATGCAACCACTGCTTTATTTATTTATTTAACTAATATCTACACCAAGGTTGTTTTCCTGACGTGTTTAGAACACCCTTAGTTTTACCAATTTATAAAGAAGGCGACTTAAGTAATATTGATAATTATAGACAGATTTCCCTAGATTTTCCTTAATTCATTATCTAAGTTACTCGAAAAAATTGTCTGTAATTGAATCTCTGCTCATTTGGAGAATAATGCATTACTGACCACGTTTCACCATGTCTTTAGGAAAAATAGATCTGTCGAATCAGCCAGCTGTGAATTGCTGAATTTCGTTTACGTTGAACTGGACAGAGGCAGATATGTGGCCTCACTACTATTTGACCTGTCCAAGGCATTTTATTCTGCATGACCTGATTTTTTAATAATGAAACTTAGTAGATATAACTTGCCAGGCAACATAATTAGTTGGATCCAATCGTATCTTGAGGGACAAAATATGATCATTGATATTAATGGTGCCAAGTCAGTTGTACATGATGTTAATCTTGGTGTGCCACAGGAATCTGTGCTAGGTCCATTATTGTTTTTACTATTTATCAACGACTTGCCGAATCATATAACTGGGGACCTTATTACAATGTTCGCTGATGATACCACCATAACCCTATCTAGTCCGGCCGCTAGGGGAGTTGAGCATGCAATTGTAGGTCCCCTTGGTAACTTGACGTTACTCTACATTTTTGGGGTCACTGATTCCAAATTTTGGGGTTACTGGGCCCAATTCTGGGCCCATTCTGAGGTCCGTTTTTGGCCTAAAATCGCTGTTTTCGACTTTTTACGAAAAAATTCATAATTTTCACCTTTGAATCAACATTTTTATTATAGAAAAATCTATTTTAAGAAAGTTTTGTACTTGTCACGATTTTAGTTTGACGACTACTCAACGCTCGGAACAAGAAGTTAATAAAATTATGGATTTTATAGTTTCTCATAGAAACCCATTTCAAAATAGCAAGGAACAGCTGAAAAATTTAGTTACTCAAGAATTGACAACGTCCGAATGCAGCGAAGCTCTTTTATATATTTTTGCTACAAGTTGTGATGTTTATTCCGATTTTTTAAGGAACAATTCATCGAAAAATCAGAAAGTTTATTTGATACAATTTCCAAAATTAATTATCCAAGTGTTAAAAGTATTCAAAAAGCAAGTCGAACAAAAGTCTTTTAATCATCAAACAAAATAAAATTGCTAAAAAAATAATAGAATTAGCGAAAGAGAAAAATTTCAATTTACGACGATTATTTTCATTTGAATTAACATCAAACAACTGTTTATTTACTGAAAGTGGTAGTTTAAAAAAAGGGAAAAATAGAAGTGAACTTATTAAAGAATTAGGCTTTTCTACAATAAAAATGTTGATTCAAACGTGAAATTTTTTCGTAAAAAGTCGAAAAACAGCGATTTTAGGCCAAAACTGGGCCGTATTGGTCCCGGTCCCTCAAAATTTGGAATCAGCGACCCCAAAAACGTAAAGTAATGTCAAGTTACCGAGGGGACCTACAATTGGATGCTCAACCCCCCCTAGCGGCGGAACTAATCAGCTGAAACACCCCAGCAGCTGGTAAATATGATGCATGATGCCACCTGTGATTTAAATACTTGGTGCGATAGAAATTGACTCTTTCTGAATAAAACTAAAACAAAATGTATACATTTTTTCAGGAGAAGAGCCATTCCTAATGAAAACCTGATTGGCGATATCCAATTCTCGCAGTCGGTGACGTTTTTAGGTACCTGCATAGGTGACAGACTTACCTGGGATGCCCATGTGGATGGTGTTTGTAACAAACCGAATAAAGCCTTCTATGCCATTTTGCAAATAAAAGATATCTTAACTGTTCCAGGACTTCTATATATATTACGTCATGGCATACTCACATATTTCTCTGAATATAATTAGCTGGGGTGGTGGGAGAAACTTCAAGAGAATATTTCTAGCACAAAAGAACCTTCTAAGACTAATTTTTAATATGAGTTATCATTCATGAACTGTTTGAGAACCACTGGCATTTCTGACACACACAATACATATTAGTTCAGACGGCGCAGTGTCAAAGTTCGCTAAACTTTACCAGTAAGCAAAATACTTAGCTAATATTTATAAAAATTATATTTTAACTTCTTTCATCAGTCACAACACGATAATAAAATTCTTTAAATCGATTTCATGAAACGACTCTTCTTTTGGGTGCCGTCTAGCTCATAGTGCATTGCATTTTGTCTCTAACTCTTTTTATAGCTAAGTCTTCAATTTTAACGAATTTTTGGTACAAAATATTCGTCAATCAGTCCAATTTTGGGAAAACAAAATTTAATGTTTTGCTTTTTTTGATTATTTTACGTGAACCTGCAGAATATAATATAGTTTACCTAGACGAGGAAACCATATTTATAATCCTTGCACACAAGTCATCATAAACGCATTTCTTCTAAATATTAGTTGTTATATTATAGTTATAGTTTTTAGGGACATCCTGTATACGGTCAAAGTATTTTGATCTCCTGATCTCTGTTATGTTATTGACACTTACCTAACAGATACAACCTATTGTTACAGTACTGATTATTGCTTGCATTCTCAAATGGTCACATCTAATTTTTCAAAAATATCTCGAGATTCGTCACATAAAAACTTTTTTACGCATCGATTTCCCCGTAAATTATCCATATTGAGCTCTATTGATGATAAATTACAAGCAGATAGGCGTTCAAATTCAATTTATTTAAATCAAAGATAAAAACTCCGTTCTGGCTTTAGCCTCCACTGAAATAATATTTAAATTAATATGGAATGTATGAGATCAAGAGATGGTATGCACCATACCAAACGTATCTTATATTCTTATTTCTTAAAACACAATACGTTGAGAAAGAGGAAAGATACGGGGTATAGACACTATAGACAGGTCACTATTAATAATATTCATTGCTGATGGTGTATAATGTACCGCTGGACGTTGGTAAATTACCCTTGTCAGTTATTTTTTGTGTTAAAAGAACTCTAATTGCCCATTTCACTTTTTTACTTATTTCAAGAACAAAATTATAAAAACCTATTACTGATGTTGGGCCCATGCGATTACGTTTATCACATCCATCATCTCAGAGGGGTATTACGTCACCTGCAAAGAAAAGTAGAGTGAGCCATAAATAAAATATAAATTAGATTACAATTTTAACAAAATTATTATTAATAGATGCTCAAATTGAACAGAGTTTATGCAATCTATCCGTAATTAAATGAAATGTCAAGAATGTAGAACTTTAGTAATTTTCACAAAGAAAAAATACGAGATATCGCACTTGATGCTCGTTTCGGTAATCAAGTTGACATTAAAAGGTATACCTAGGATAGTATAACCATTTTAATGAACTTTCTTCTACAGCAGATTTCATCAACTGTCACTGACTAGACAAGATACCGTAATAATCTGCGCCACTCCCTCATCGACCTCATAATAACCAATCTCGACAATCTCATTTGCCCTCTAAGCATTGCACCTCCACTGGGCAAATCAGACCTCGTTTGCATTGAGTTTAATTAACATGCAGTTTTTCTTTCATATATGCCCCAATAATTTCACCGAAAAATTAAACTTTCATCGAGCTGAGTACGCTTATATGAACGAATAATTCATTAACACGAGCTGTGCCCAAGATTGTGCAAATAAAGAAAACCCAGAAGCCCCTTAGCGTAGTTAGCTGAATACAATCTTAGACATTATCCCCGCCCATACTCCAACTTTCACGAATAAAATTGTATACAAAAAGCAATGGATTAATACGAAACTATATGACAGATCTTTAAAGAAGAAAGTGCTCTGGCAACGATATACACGCTCAAATTCTCCAGAAGATTATCAATTCCATCACTTTTTTTCCACTCCTCACAAGACTCATACGTAAAGCTAGAACAACTTTTGAGAGTCAATTAGTCAACAATCAACAAAAGACCTAAAGGTTTCCACAAATATACACGTTCTCGCTTATCGAGTAAAGTTTCTCTATGCCATTAATAAGAAAGCCAGACGAAAATTTTTGCCATAATAACAGGGAAGTGGCGAACACTTTTAGTGATACGTTTTTAGAAACGTATACAGTTGATTCTGGTAAACAATTCTGCATCTCAGCCGTTAACTGTCGCACTGCGGCAAATCGCGGGTACCAATGCGGTCCACCCAACAATTGAAGGCATAGGGTCACCCACTTATTTTATATGGATGACTTAAAACCGTATGCCTCCGGAGAGAACGAACTCCGAAACTTTCTCAGGGTTGTCCAAACAAACACGTGTGCTATTGACATGGAATTTGGGTTGGACAAGTGTGTAGACATACGATCTCGAAAAAGAACGAAGTGTGCTATTCTCTGAAGACGTAGATGCTGGAGAGCCCTACATGGAGCTGGGTGTACAACAACACATCCAGTACGTGAAACAAATTAAGGACACTCTCCCGGCAAGTACAGACACCGGCTTCCAAAGATTCGGTCCTCCGAACTTTTGGAGAAGAACAAGATGTCTGTCACTAATATGTTTACCCTGCTGGGTAGTCAAGTGGACACTTAGATGAGCTGCGCCAATTCAATAGGGATTCCCGTAAGATGATGCATTTCCATAGGAACAACCATCCCAGATCGTCCGTTCCTCAACGGGGGGGGGGGGGGGGTCAAGGATTCTTGAGCCTGGAGTGTATGCATGGCAGAGTACCGCTGAGAATACCGCATAACATATTGAAGCAGCACGAAGGGTCACTGATGATCTCAGCCTTGTATTCGACTTAAAGCGAGAAGGCCTGCGAGACTGATGTAGAATCAGTAACCGAGCTTCCGCCAAATTGTCTGGCAGCGCAAATCAAAGTTGTCGAGCAGGGAAATTTGTTCATTCTGTTCCTCAATAAATCTATGCACTGTGTGTTATGTGGCAAACCAGAGACACTGGGTTTAGACAGGGCTAGAGTCGGAGACTGAGTGATATTAACTGCAGGACCTGTCGTCAGGCGCCGGAATCACTTATGCACCTACTATCTGCATGTCCGATTTATACAATTTCAGCCTACATCCATAATAGGCATAACGCAGCTTTACGAGTGCTATATTATCACCTACGGCACTTGTACGAGGTACACCAAACAGTTTGGTTATAAACAGAGAGTGCCGTTGTATACTTAACAAACAATGTTTATGAAGCGTTACACAAAAGTAAATTCGTGATTTATATTTTTTCGACATGGCCAAGGAATTCGACACTGTCAGTCATGAAAAATTGATTGCAGTACTCGAAAATCTTATCTTTGGGGTAGTAACTATCAGTTCAATGAATTCCTATTGCAGTGCGAAAGTAAAAATTGGAAGGCAGTATAGGGATACAAGAGAAGTAGATTACGGTGTGTCTCAATATCCAATTTTATTTTCTATCTGGGCGGATCTCGGGTTTCTCAAACTAAATTTAAGTAGGAATAGCTACTCATTTGCGGATGGCACTGTTATTCAATATACAGATAGCTCTGACCTCCCAATAAGAGCGACAGTTCACTGCAGTTTGTGAGGACCACATTTAGCAAAGGAGCCTTGTGGATGTTTTGTGTAAATTCTAGAACCAAAATCTGGCTGAAGGAGACAGTCAGGATCTTGGGCGGACTTGTGGAGGGCACGACCTAACTACAGTTGCGTTAAAGAACCTTCCAAGAAGACCTAGGCTTTTGGTCTTTTTCCCAAGGCCAGATGAATCCGAGGAAAATATCAGACTATGCTTAGAGATGCAAAATTCTGGACTGAGTGGGAGGCTGGATAACCCTCAGCAAGAAGTTAGAGAAGAAAGGAGTAGTCCATTTTCTACTCTATAGACGAGGCTTCCTTCGGGGCCCTGGAAAATAACCATTTTTGGGATTATTACAAGGTCGAGGAAATCATCTTCCTAGTAATAAAGGGGGAAAATCAAGGTGTTCCAAATAAACGTGCAATACATCAAGGTTGCTACAGTGGTTCTTGCTGTCCAAATGAGGAATTTAGAAATAACCCTCATTCAAAAACATTGGCAAAATCACGCAATTGGAAAGCATGGGTTGTTATGATAGATCCTCTTATATTCCTAGAACCTGCATATTCTGCGAGAAAAAATTCAATGAAGCAAAGCAAAGCGAAAGGTGGGATTTATATAAACGGATTCTCACTGATACAACAAACTTCTGAGGAAATCGAAAAGACAGTCGTGGAGGAGGCACTGTGAGGACATAGAAGGAACTTCAGAATGAGCCAGACTACATAAAATACTAAGGATCCTCAAAGCTTAATATATACTTTAAAAACGGAATGTTCAGTGTATACTATAACAAGGAAGGAAACCATAATGGAACGTACTTAGGGTACACTTCTTTGAATCCAAAATAACCAACCTATCACCAGCGGAATGCCAAAATATAGATCTGTAATGGGCATCCAGTGAGGATTGTACAGGCAGCAAAGATGATGATGGGGACAAAGTAAAATTCATTCATTCGAACCATATAAATCACCGGGACTAGACAAGCATTTATCCAACAGACCCTCTATTTCACAGGCTATGTATGATATTCAGGAGCAGCTTAGCACTTGGACACATACCTCACACCTGGAGAGTGACTAAAGTAAACTTTATACCCAAACCTTGGAAAATTGGACAGGAAGATGCGAAGTCGGTCTTAGAGAGACCGATAAGTCTGATGTATTTTGTAGTAAAACCTCTAGAGAAACTACTGGGTAAACATATTAAGAATGATGTACTGGTAAACAAGCCTCAACATCAAGATATATGCATACAGAGCAGAAATGTCAATATAAACAGATTTACATCAGCTAGTTAACAATTCTGAGTTTGATCACAAAAACAAAGAAGTACTATCATGTGTCATTTTAGATATTAAGGGAGCGTTTCATATCTATCACCAAAGCATCGAGAGATAGAGAGAGAGAGAGAGTTCGATGAAACCAGCTGCAGATGGACAGACTGTATTCTCAGCTCAACAGGACAAAAAAGAGAACGGCAACAACACTTATGGTGGCCAGACGAACTCATGGGAAGACATTGGTGCTAAGACCGAGCATGATGTATGGGATATACAGGATGTTCCACTTAAAACTCCCAATGCCAATTACTCTAAAACTGAAAGAGATAGTAAATTTCTGTAAATGGCAGATAATTGGTGTGATCAAGTGCTATATTTCGACTTATAATAGATGCCGGCGCTTTTAACGGTTTAGGCGTCGCGACGACTGGAACAAAATTTTCGATGGCAGGAGTTTGGAAAACAAAAGACACCAATAGTACTTTTAATTATGAAGTTTTTTTATTATTAGAAATTTTTTATTTTTTCGTTCGTTTCGGAGTTATTTGACATTGGAAGTGTAAATACCCTTTATTAAAATTTGAATTTGAATTGTCTGCATCTAATAGGCTGTGACTATTCTGTTAACCTCAATTTTAACTGTTAAAACAGACAGATTAAAAGACAGGCAGTGAATATCATTTTTATTTACATAAGTAGAACAGTATCGTTGAAATATTGAAACAGAAAAAAATATAAGTGTTTTAAACATAGTAATTTTTTTAATCTAAAATTTAAAGTAAATAAAATATATGTACTATGCATTCAAATAATCTGTAACAATTTGAGCATTATGAGGTGGGGCCCCATCTTGAAAAATAATGTTCCTTTAAGTTTAAATCGGAACATTTAAAGTGCCTTCGTAAAAGTGGGGTCCTATTAAATAACTATTTATACCAAAAACGCGCTCTTTACCTCTTTTAATAATCCAGCGGCGATTGTTCTGCGTCCAGTAATGGCAATTATGTCTATTCACAACTCCATTGTTTTGAAATCTACTTTCATCGCTCCAAAGTATTTTTTAAAGATTGTTTCATCACGGTAAGATAAATAATCAAATCTTGCTAGAAAATTAATGCGCCTTTCGAGGTCACCTGGCTCTAACTTATGTACAACTTTCGTTTTGTAAGAACGGTATTTATTTTGCTTAGGAATTCATCTGTTAGAGCGTATTGAGATATTAGTATTTCTCTTAAGTTCTTTCAAAGACATCTTCGGATTATAATTAATCTGTTGGAGAACCAATGCAACGTTAAAATCATTTGTTACTGGTTTTGATCGTTCCCGTTTTGGCTTTTCAAATGCACCAAAATTCACCAAATTTCTACATAAATTCAAATTGTTTTATGATCTGGCTTTCTTCTTCTGTCAGGATAACGTTGTGCTTAAACACTTTTCGCTTGCCACTCATTTCGCTTACATTCATCGTAGGCCAACACCACGTCTAGCTTTTCTTGTTTTATGTATTGGCCCATTTCTGTTCCAAAAAGTTAATCAGATATACTACTACTATCAGACTACTTGAAAACAGACACGAAAATAAAAAATTAACACGATTTTTAACTAATGACAACTGTTTTGACAGTTAAAATTTAGGTTAACAGAATAGTCACAGCCTATTGGATGCAGACAATTTACTAAATTGGCAAATTTTAATAAACAGTGTTTATATATTTTCAATGTCAAATAAGTACGAAAAGAACGAAAAAATAAAAAAAAATTCTAATAATAATGAAACTTCAGAATTAAAAGTACTACTGGTATCTTTTGACGCCTAAACCGTCAAAGTCGAAGTATAGCACTTGATCACACCAATTATTTGCCTTTTACAGAAATTTACCACCTCTTTCAATTTTCGAGTAATTGGCGTTGGGAGTTTTAAGTGGAACACCCTGTATATCATGGTGGTCAAACATATGCGTCTTTGGTATAGTGGTCAAAGATGCTGAAGCGTACAGCTGTTGTTGAACTGCGCAAAGTATAAAGACTCCCTTGCTTAGGGATAACGGGAGCAATGCGAACAACGCCAACCCCAGTAATGGATATCCTTCCTAGTGTTCATTTTGTGATAATGGGAGAGGGAAGGATTGGGGCATAATCAGATCAGGAACTTTGTGGACGTTAGCATGCTAAATATGAGAAACAATCACATGATTCCTATATACACGAAATTTCGAGATAAGAATCATGCAGCGAAGTAAATGGAAACGTGTACTAGAATCACGATACACCTTCTTCTCTCCTTTAGTTTTAAAGTTAAACGATTAAAATCCAATCTACTTAATAAATGCCCCACTTTTTGACAAATGGAACACCCCGTATATTATTTTTTTTAACATTTATTTAACGTCGGCCTATTTCCGCTGCTGAGGCCTATCACCGACGCCTGTAGACGAGCTAACCCCAACCAGGAATTTTGCCGAACCTCTTCCCTTAAGAAGAGTAAGGATCTTTTGCTTGCCTAACACTTAATAGACAAGGGACCGACGGCTTTACATCTCCTCCGAAGGATGGTATATCACCTAGACAACCCTAGCCTAAGGTTGCATAGCTTCTGCGCATACACTGATATACAAGCCGGGGGCGAGCGTGGGTGCGTCCTTACTATGTACATACTTCGATATGCGATGTAAAGCAACGTTAGGCGTGGTTAGTAGTTGGATTCCAACGAAGACCACATCCTCGCCTCACCCATCTTCCAGCGGCTTGTATATCAGTGTATGCGCGGAAGCTATACAACCTTAGGCGAGGGTTGTATAGGAGATATACCATCCTTCGGAGGGGATGTAAAGCCGTCGGTTCCTTGTCTATTAAATGTTAGGAAGTAAAAGATCCCTACTCTTCTTAAGGGAAGAGGTTCGGCAAAATTCCTGGTTGGGGGTAGCTCGTCTACAGGCGTCGGTGTTAGGCCTCAGTAGCGGAAATAGGCCGACGTTAAATAAATGTATAAAAAAAAATATACAAGCCGCTGGAAGATATATGAGGCGAGGACACGGTCTTCTTTGAAACGGTCGCCCATCTAAGTACTGACCGCGCCTAACGTTGCTTTACATCGCATATCGAAGTATGTACATAGTAAAGACATATCTATGCTCGCCCCTATGCCGTATATTATTGCACTTTTGAATTATGCATAATTTTCTGAATCCAATGACACCACATAAGTGTCATTTCGAACGTCAATATTGATTTTAATTTAATTTTACCCTGTATATTTTTATGAAGAGAAAATGATTCGAAAATATCACAGATGTCTCGTAACATATTTTTACTTTTTTTATTGGTGATAATCCATAATGGTGACTGTAGTGCTTTATTCAAAATGCATCTACAGAAGGCATTATTTAAACAAAAAAATAAATCATTGCATCCAGTTGGTTGGGAGATAGGCAATAATAATATAGGAATGAACGGAGTCTAGAAAGAGAGTTATAAAAATGTACTGACGTTTATAGCTTTCCATTTTAAAAAATGGCACTTATTTCTGTATCGTCTTGATTTATCCTTTATATTCAAAAATAATTTCCAGTTATAGACTTCTATGTAGTTTATCTGTATTATTTTAAAAATTGGTAGAACTACAGCTATCGAATTCAGACGCACCACCCTGTATACATCAAATTTGATATATTTCTAGCTTCATCACTGTTTTGAGCTACCTAACATAGACATTGCCACCAGGATTGATCAACCAAGATCTAGACAACATAACATAACCTTAAGATGAACCCAACCAAACCAGTTGTTGTTCTATTCTGCTCTGAAAATAATCTACACCATGTATATTCCATTTATTTTATATTTTTGTATATTCAATTGAAAATCATTGAAAAGTATCTATCGTTTTCAACTCATGTTAATATATTAGGGGTAATAATATATGAAAAATTACGTTTTGTGCAACATATTAAAGATGATTCTTATCTTACCAAAATTTTATTACGCGCTAAGAGTACTTACTGTTTGCAAACTGGCATATTTTGAATTTTAAGCAACGCAGAAACGTTTGTGAAACTTTAGTTACGCCTGTATTCAATTATTGCAATTTTTTGTATTTTTTTGCTTGGATCAAGCTACCAAAAATCGGCTACAAGTTATGCAAAATTGTTGCTGTCGTTTATATATATTTTGAGGAAGTTTGATCATGTTTCAAACAAATAGATTGAGTCGCGTTGATTAAAGATGATACAACTTGTCAAATTTCACTTCGCGGCATTCTTATTTTATTTAATAAAATTCTCTGTCCTAAGTTATTTGAGAGATAAGTTAGTCTTCAGATCCGCAGTTCATAATGTATACATTAGATATCGTTTCATTCTAACAATGCCACAACATCGCACTGGCCTATTCCAAGTAGCTTTTCTTATACATCAGTGGTCTTATAACAACTCTGTTGATCCCATATAATAAGGATCCGTTGTCTGTTAATGTATTCCGTGGTAAAATTAAAGTGTGCATTATGAATACCAACAACACCTAGAATAAATTTTAGGTAGTACCATTTTGTATTTTGCTTATGCTTCCTTTATTATTTATTATTATTATTTTACTATCATTTTATTTCTTCATATGCTCGTCTGTGTGTATAATTTCAAAATGTTTGGTTTGTGTATAATATATTTTACACATTGTATGTACATTAAGTATATATACTATGGTATAGTAGTGCATGTATTGTTTCTTTTTCTTATGTAATTAGTACCTATAGTAAGTGATTTAAAAGGTTAAGTGTAAGTCATGACTAAACTTCGCCTTGTCAATCGCTATATATAATATGCTTGTATATGTACATTTACACTCTCCTAACAAAACTGTTTATTATTATTATCATATTATTATGATTATTAAAAGTTTGTAGATTAATACATATTGCCTTACTTAAAAATTTAAATGTTTTAGAGATTGCAATTATTCAATAGGGACATTAGGGATAAATATCTCGAAAACAGTTTTGCTAATTGTTTTTTTAGGCTTTAACTGTGCCGGCTACAATCATAAGTCTAACAAATGTGTAAATAAATTGGCGTATTATAAATGCGGTAAAAACCATAAAACTACTGATTGCAAATCAAATGTTCGTAATTTTATTAACTACCTTTCAATAACAGAGAAATTAAAAATCAATTTGAATTCTAATCACGCAGCAAGTGATTTAAATTGCCCTTGTTATAAAAGACACGTTGAAAGACAAAACAACAAAATAAAATATATTGCATAGAAATCAAAGAGTTTTATGAATAAAATTGTTTATTTCAATTATCAGAGTTTTTTAAATAATAAAGAAAAAAATTGTGTTTTGGTAAAAAAATTAGAAACCAATAGTATTGTGCTTGTCAGAAACTCATGTTGACGACAGTGTAAATACGAAAAAATTCTATAGGGATAATTACAAAATGGAAAACTGTATAACAGAAAACAGATGAACGGGAGGAGTACTGATATATGTTAGGTTAGGAACAAGAAGAAATTTTCAAATAATAACAATTTACCATCCACCACAAACGAAAGACAACTTATTTGAATTTAATGAAAATCTAATGATAACTGGGAATTTCAATTTTGATCTTCAAAAGAAATAATTTTATAGCAAGAAAATAAAAAATACATATATCAACATGATTTACATCAGATTATTAGGTCATCAACAAGAATTCATTATTAATTGACTATGTAATAACTAATAGGAAGGACATGTTATGTAAAGTGTAATTGACTCCAAAAATTAGTAATCATAATATAATAACAGTAAATACAAAAAAAAATACAATAACGAACGTCTGCCAGTAAAAAAGAGATTGTTAAAATTATGATGTGCATCTCTTTCAAAATTTATTACGAGATAAATCATGGAACAATAATATATCAAAGGTAAACACATTAGCCTCTTCACTGGTAAAGAACATAGTCAAATCTCTCGATGATATATGCCCAATAAAGGAAACTAAAATTCCATCTAAATTTTTGGATAGCAAATATATTAATAAAGAAATTATAGAGAATCTTAAAGAAAGAAAAAAAAAAGAAGAAAAAATAAAAGGGCAGTGTTTTAATTACCTCCAATATTCATAATGGTCGAGAACTATGGAAAAAATTAATAACCGCTTAATAATAACTTAATTCACGCCATATTGTGGAAATTCGACAGAAATATTTGCGTAAAATAAAAAAGTACCGCGAATCAAATAGGACGGTAATATATCTTGACGAGACGTGGCTTGATACGCATAATACTGTTAATTACAGTTGGGTAGAAACGATCCAAAATTGTACTTTAAATGCGCCATGTACAATGGGAAAACATGTTATAATTCTAAAACATAATATTTTTAGTCGCAAACTCCTCTATAAAATCCTTATTTTTCTATAAGGAACGTAACCAGACTGCAACCAACAACTACTCTCCAGGCTATGTGCCCCGCCGAGCGCTGAATTACAAGTTACAAGTCTGGCGCGTTAAGTGTAATAATTGCATATTACCATCAAAACGCTAATGCTTCGATTGCAACAAACACCAACCGAAAGACTGATCCTACTTAAAGGAGCTCTCTCTTGCCAGCTGTCACACTCCACTTGCAGACTGCAGTTTTGAGCTGTTGGCTCTCGTCAGTGCAAGGTAGGTATGTGACGACCGGCACGAGGATCCTTTGACTATTTGGTACATCCCGGTATTATTACAATAGCGACATGTAAAATAGTCAGCGGGCGCCATCTAGCGGTCCAGTGTCTGTTACAATCGAAAAATAAATAGCCTGACTGGGCTTAGCATAGTTCAAATGTGTTTTTAGAGGGCGGAATATTAAAACATAATATTTTTAGTCGCAAACTCCTCTATAAAATCCTTATTTTTCTATAAGGAACGTAACCAGACTGCAACCAACAGCTACTCTCCAGGCTATGTGCCCCGCCGAGCGCTGAATTACAAGTTACAAGTCTGGCGCGTTAAGTGTAATAATTGCATATTACCATCAAAACGCTAATGTTTCGATTGCAACAAACACCAGCCGAAAGACTGATCCTAGTTAAAGGAGCTTAACTTGTAATTCAGCGCTCGACGGGGCACATAGCCTGGAGAGTAGCTGTTGGTTGCAGTCTGGTTACGTTCCTTATAGAAAAATAAGGATTTTATAGAGGAGTTTGCGACTAAAAATATTATGTTTTAATATTCCGCTCTCTGAAAACACATTTGAACTATGCTAAGCCCAGTCAGGCTATTTATTTTTCGATTGTAACAGACACTGGACCGCTAGATGGCGCCCGCTGACTATTTTACATGTCGCTATTGTAATAATACCGGGATGTACCAAATAGTCAAAGGATCCTCGTGCCGGTCGTCACATGCCTACCTTGCACTGACGAGAGCCAACAGCTCGAAACTGCAGTCTGCAAGTCGTGTGTACTGTGTGACAGCTGGCAAGAGAGCTCATTTAAGTAGGATCAGTCTTTCGGCTGGTGTTTGTTGCAATCGAAGCATTAGCGTTTTGATGGTAATATGCAATTATTAAACTTAACGCGCCAGACTTGTAATTCAGCGCTCGGTGGGGCACATAGCCTGGAGAGTAGCAGTTGGTTGCAGTCTGGTTACTTTCCTTATAGAAAAATAAGGATTTTATAGAGGAGTTTGCGACTAAAAATATTGTTTTAATATTCCGCCGTCTAAAAACACATTTGAACTATATTATAATTCTGCATGCCGGAAGCAAAAATGGGTTCGTGCCCAACGCACTGCTCTTGTCAGCCAAAAATATAAAACAGTGTTCTGCTGACTATCACGAAGATATGACCGCGGATTTGTTTGAAAAAAAGCTTATGAGATCTAGAAATATAAATGTCCCTGAAAAAAATTCCAGTTAAAAAAAAGATTTATTAGAAACCACCAAAGAACATAATTTTAAAAAAGAATATGTTGTATACCATATCTGCGCAACCCGCGGTCGTAGTATGTTACGTTTACCGCCATATTACTGCATATTTAATCCAATAAACTTGATTTAGAGCAGTGCAAAACACGAGTTGAGAAAATGCAGTCAGAGTCCGAGTTTAAACCCTATAATCCTAGATAATATAATAACAGAAATATCCGATTTAAACAAAACCGGCATATGGAAAAATCAGTGAATCACATTATAAACAAAGAAAAAGAATATCCCATTTTGCCGCACGTCGAGCTTATTGTTATTCAGTTAGGGAATGATTCTAGTAGTGAGCTTACTGATGACTTCGTTACCGTGTGACCATTTTTTCTCGAATCTACGAGAATGTCTTTTATTATTATTTAAACTTTCTTACTTTAAGATAAATTTTATTTTAATTGAAGTAAAATAACATATCAAGTTTTTCTAGTTTTTTACATTAATTGTCAATGAAATTTGTATTAAGAGTCAATGAAATGTGTACGTTCTGTAGAAAATATAATTGACTAAGTGAGTAAAGTTTGTTGTTAGCTTATATAAAAGTATATAGGTATTATTATATTATAATCCTGTATACAAACGAATATACAACATATATTCGAGTTCATCGGTTTTCGGCACTCAAAAACGCAACAAAAACTTTACGACATAATTATTATCGCCGTTGGGCCAAGCGGCATGCTGTCATCAAACAAGCCGACGCATATTAAGAACCTATAAAGGTAAGCGAGTCAATTTATGAACGAAATAGTACAGAGAGTACCGGTATTTTAATGAGGTCGTAAAGTTTTTGTTGTGTTTTTTGAGTGCTGAGAGCAAATGCATTCGACTATACATATACCCACCTATCATTTCACCATTTTCAGTCATATTTTATTAGTTAGTAAGTCTGCAAAATAGTGTTACGTGTATAATAAACGGTTTTTAAAATATTGTAGGGCATGTTGTGCCTTGAAAAGTAAATTACGCGCGCCTATGGACGGCACGCGTTCGAGGTAGGTTTACAAAGGAATACCGCGCTCTTGGTTTTTATATCGTTTTAAACTGAGATTGGATAAACTCTAATTGCATATGTTTTCGAAAGCGAAAAAAATTAAAATTGTTTTATATGTAAAATAGTTTACGTGGCATTGATGATAATAGCAAAACCAAATATACTTTCGCGTAGTTAATAGGATAATTGAAGAGTGGAAGTTACCAAGGAGCCAAGTGCCAATTTTTTTACTTTTTGAGATATTAACATGAATTGGTGACATGTACCATGCTGCATGTCCCTGCAAAAGCGCGATGTGCCATCTCAGTTTTTAAGTCTGTCCACTAAAAGGTGGTGCTACCGGTACCAGCCGAGCTAGTTTTTATAGAAAGGTGTCAAGTGCTATTGTGTTAATCTCCACGTGTTTCCCGTAGTCTCTACCATGAGTGATATTAATATCGTGAAAGAACGAAGGAAGAAAGGAACTGGAAAAAAGGATAGTGAGCAAAAATCCTTTTGAGAACCTGGCAATACTTATAAAACTAGAAGAAACCAAAATAAACCAGCAATGTTACAACATCAGAGTTGAGTGTATTGGATCCGGTAAATCACGTTAAGGACAATAAGAAAAGAATTCTCCTCTCTATGATATCCTATCTGGAAGATCCGCAGCACCAGCAATTTTACAGATATTTGTTACAAATTAATATCACGCTTGAAACAACTCGGCAAGAAAAAAGTATTCAATAAATTTGTGTCAATTTCTGATCACAAAATTTTTGGCACTTAACACATTTCTATTTTTTCTTATTTTATTTTTTTGCGTTGTTGTCTTGATCAAGTTTCCCATGACATTTGAAATTTGTTTTCTGTTATATACTGTACCAGTGTATTTAATACAATTTTGGCAAGATTATTCCTTCAAGTTTAAGTTTCATGAAGTTTTTATTGAATAACTCAAAATTATGAATTTGGCACTTAGCTCCTTTGTAACTTCCACTCTTCAATTTATTATTAGGGTAACTTATACTCTGTATTTTTTTTAATCGTTAGTATGTAAGTATGCTTTATAAATATATGTATGTTATATTCAAAACTGAGGCCATGTTAATACACTACAAGCTGGCTTTTACAAAATTAAAATGTCTCTATGCGTTAAAAAGATATCCGGCCTAGGATATATCATTGGGACACTCTGTATACAGTATGTAAACATGGTCAGCAAAGTTAAATCAATGAATATTTTATATTCCATTGACTAACATGTTTATACATTTAATATAATACATAGTACTGTTAGTGTAGTAATGTTTGATATTTGAATCCATGTCGTATTTTATTAGCCACCATTTTACTAATTTTATTTTTTCCCTGGGGCTCTTCATGATTTATTTTTACTTCGATTTAAAAACGACCCCGTGCCTGACAACATTTGTTACTACTTGATTGGAAATAAGTCAGTGTATATTGTCAACAACGCGTCAATACAGCTTTAACTAAATTTACTAATATTCTAAACAACTTTCAAATATCGTTAATCAAAAATATCGTATCTTAAGTGAAATTTCGTACGAGCAGACCTAATCTCAATTTGTTTCTGGGCGTGGAGCAATTTACAAGTTTCCAGATCATCAATCGATTAAAAAAGAACATGACATTTTGAATGATGAAAGAATAACAAAAATAAAAATTGATTATTTGAATTCCATACTTTGAAATGTTGAAACTGATATCTAGAATTGATATCCAAATGAATAAATTAATATTTCTTATTTCATACCTACCTCGAAAAATATTTTTAAGTGTATCGGTATTATTAAAAAGAGATAATAATTCTAATATTTTTAATGGCTTTTTTCTATTGCTGTCTGTTTGTTATGTTAAAATATTCAAATTGAAAAGAGGCTTTAGATTAAGTAATTTAGTTGTCATATCCAAAAAAATATGTATATTTCAAACAATGCTACCAAATAATAAAAATCTCTATATAATGCAAACATTGCCTACAGTTACTTGTTTATTAACTGTTGAATCGTAAAAAATATATTAATTTTATAACTAGTAAATCGCACTGTATCGGTATTTTAAAGAGTTGTAAAAAACTGCCAGTAATATTCCTAATTTGATATATGATTATAATTAAAAATGTAGAATGTAGTAAACAACAAAACCTACACATATCTGTAAAATATATTAAGTGTTTATAGTCCACAGTCTTTATGGGTGTGGTCTATAGGGAAAAACTAGATTTATTATGGCTATAAACGTATAATATAGCTCAAGGATTACGGTATATATATACACATAAAATTCTGTTTTATAATATTTATTGGAAAAATCCGTTTCGGAATTTTTTGAATTTGTGGCGAGCATCTAAGCGGATTATAATATGTATGTGAAATATTTTAAATGAATTATACAGGGTGTGAATACCTAAGGAATATGGTTTAAAATAACCCCGCACTTTCTTATAGAAAAACGGCTCTCATCAAATTGGTTGAATTTTTTAGACTTTGACCTCCAGCACAAAAGTCTCTGTGGGCATGACCTTCAATAATGAACAGTTCCTGAGATATATCTTGTCAAAATGTAGATAATTTCCATCGTTTTAAGCAATGAAGAATTTTTTACTCTTAAATCTTTAGTGCAAAATGCAAAAATCAGAATTTTTTTTATTTAAATACAATAATGATAAACAATTTCGTAGAATTTTTGATCAACTGTTATTAGTTTACATCCTAAATATATACGGATAAAGGAGGCGTTATAGGGTAATAGTATATATATATAGTAATTTTTGATGTTACAGATAGCCGAAAAAGATTTGTTTTGTCAGTATAAGTTAAGTGGAAGATCACATTTAATTGTGAACTTCGCCTATTTTCGGCAGTCTTTTGTCTCAATGTATTTATTTTCTTAAATGTTTTATGTTGCTGCTAAAAATAAATGCATTATTGTTTTTTTCGCGAGAGCGATGCTGTCTCTGATATTTTCACGGTGGAAGCGTCAGCAAATTATTTACAGTCACTCCCTGGAAGGTCAGTGTCTGTAAATTCCCAAATCTTTTGCCCTACGCAGTCGAAGGGATCCCAACATGACTGCTAACCATTTGTCTGATTTTTGGCAGGCTACTATTGTCTTCATTTCTAGGAGCAGTGTAGGCCTCATCTCACCAAGTACACCAATTATCTGGACGACCATCTTGATCGAGTGGTCTGGGTATAGCACCTGGAGCTCATAAAAGAGATCTCGGTATTTAACTCCGTTTTTCCTCCACCTTCAAGGTGCTGGTGCCGAGAACTCGATGACATACATCACTTTGATTTGGTGGCCGAGGAGTACTATATCAGGTTTGTTGGATTGAATTAGCTTGACGGTCGGAAACGAGAAATTCCAGCAAATTCGGCATTTCTCGACAACGGACTCGATCTCTCTGGAGGCATAAGACAGCACTGGTGTTTAGCACTCTTAAAATCGCTTTATTTTTATGAATGTTTTTTTTATTATTTTATTTTATTTATTTTAATGCCTTGTTTATATTTATGTCCTGGCGGAGTTTACTACAGCTACTCTTCCACTCAACCAGGACGGCGAAATGAGATGCCGTTCACCCATCCAAGTGACGGACTCGACCAACGCTGCTTAACTTCGCCGATCGGGGTCTCAGCTCTTAAACCGATGACGGTACCTCACTTCACACATGTAGGCCATTTGGGCTGCTAGACGATTTGGCGGAAGCTCGGTTACAGATTCTGCATCAGCCACTCGCGGACCTCTACACCTGAAGTCGATTACAAGGCCGAGATCATCTGCGGCCCTTCGTGCTGCCTTAAATAAGAATGCGCCAACTTTCTCGATATTACGATCTCTCACAAACCGAAGCAGTGGGTCTGAGCTCCTCAATATGTTACACATCATACACAACGCTACTCTGCTATGCATACACTCCAGGCTCAAGGCTAGTCGATCTCTCCGTTGACGTGGAAGGTATATTCGAGAAACGGACGATCTGGGACGGATATGCATCATCTTGCGGGTCTCCCTATCCAATTGGCACAGCTCATCTAGTGTCCACTTGACTACCTTGAAGGAGTAGAGCAGAATCGGAACGACAAGCATATTAGTAACAGACACCTTATTCTTCCCCGGATGTTCGAAGCACCAAATCTTTCGGAGACTTATCCAAGTACAGGATTATCGTATGTCAGAGAGAAAGTAGAGCGCATTAAGATCGACAAATTCACAGGCCAAGCTATAGGTCCTCCACTTCCAATCCATTTGTTCGGAAAACGTTGATCCAGTATTGTCGAGCGTTCAAACTGCCCGTCATACTGAAACCACATATCTCGTTTTATATCCGAAGGGACAGATTCTGAAACATTAGACAAAATATTTTGCAAGAACTGGAGATAAATATGAGCGTTTAAACGAGGTGGCAGCAAGTTTTCCCACAATAAAAGTTACAGCATAAAATTTTTTATCCCTTCCAGGTTTGACTACGCAGACTGTTAAAATAACCGCCCCATTCAAGAACAACACAATTTTTCCGAAATTAGACTGAACTGTGGTCCAAGGCTCATTGGCATACAGCGATCTGATGAGGATAGTCTTTGCGGCAGTTATAGCTTGTACTTTTTGTAAATGGTAGAAATAAAATAGTTGTTCATGTACAATACACCATAACGTTGACTTGGAAGCTACCAAGAGGTCTCGTAGAAGATTTCCGCTCTACGCGGTTTGAGATTTGTTTGAACGCTACCGTATGTGCTTTTCTTGAATGACCAGTAGAGCCATGCTTCAGGTTGCCACTTTCTAGAAGGCTGCGACGAATGGGAGCAAATATTGCGTGATGATTAAAACATATCTCCATGTACAAGCATGCAGTTTTTCTTAACTTGTTTGTTTTTTTGCTTTAATTGGCTTTGTACATATATAGAGCCGCGAAATTTAGAGATTTTAGTTATTAGGCAATAAATAAAAATATAAATGCGAATCGGAGAGCACTCGCATTACATCAAGGGGTCTTTCATGACGGCATTTAAGACAAACAAGGACAGCGGAAAGTATAGGTTAATCGACAGTGTAAAAACAAAGAAGACAGTTAGTAGTTAAACATTTTCTGAATCTCTACCTTCCACAGTTTGATGAATTTAAAGAACTTTATTTTGAGAGAAGCAGTTTAGCATATCTGTCAAAAATGTTTCGCAGACTTGAAATGAAGAGAAGTATTTTCTACAAACTTCCGATACATTTTGAATGAATTTCAGAGGTCAACTATAAATTTTTAACCTTCTTTACGTATTCAATGATTACATTGTCAATTGACAGTTGAAAATTAGAAATAGCTTTTAATTCATTTGAACTAACCACGATGCTATTTTTACATTTATTTGGATTTAAGGCGGTTGAATTTTGTAAGGTTTGTTTTTTATTTAATTCAAATCATAATTAATCTTTGTTTGTGCCTTACCAATACATCAAATGCAAAATAACAGTACATATGCAAAGGATAGTATTTTGTGACTTGTGGTACGTCTGCAGTATATATATTAAATAATAAGGGTTCCAAGGCACTTGAACTTCCAACTCTGAGGCACTTCTGAGAGTAACAAGAATTCAGCAGATGTTTTTCTTTCTTTTTCTTTTGTAGCGATTAAGTAAATAAGAGATGAACCACATTAAGATATTATCATTTATACCATAATATTTTAACAATTCCTTATTCAATGAATAAAAGGCATTAAACATTTCCAACAAAGTCAGAGAAGTTACTTTATCAGAATTAATTGAAGTCAATCATCAACAATTGACATTAAAGCATTGGAAGCGCCGTGATCTTTACGAAAGCCTGATTGTACTTTTGGTATTACATCATTGTTACGCACGTAAGGTGGTGACAGTTGTTGATGGATAACACCCTTGGCAATTTTTGAGGGTATCGAAAGTAGACTGACAGGTTTAAGTTCCGAAATTGTGCTTATTTTATTATTTTTAGGTATTGGCTTAACTAAATCTAAATAAGACGATAAAAAAATTAAAAATAAAAAATATCACCGATCTTTTCATCCGAGCATTATATATCCTTCACATGGCAAAGAAATACTCTACGGGGAATGGTATCTCAGTGTGTTAAAGCGTCTGGCTAACAAACTGGGGTTCGATTCCCGCAAGGCGAAACAATTTTTCATTAAACAAAATTGCCGCAAGAGTGGTTCGGAGTCCACATTAAACTGTAGGGCCTCGTCTATCTTTACCTAGCACAAGATCCTTGAGATCTTCCAGGGGGTTACTTCGGTAACTTGAGAGGCGGTTAAGAAAACATTTTAACATTTATTGCCATAATGTGAATTAGGAGTACAGATGAATGAATCAAGAAGCTGTAGATTTACTATATAATATACTAATAATCACAATATTAGAATTACAACAGTCAATTAAAAAAGAAAAACAAATACTATTATAAAAGGCACCACTTTTTACTAACTACCGAGAAGACTGCAACAAAGACTGGAAAATATAAATTAGCTGATGCAGCCTAATACTGGATGCGTTAGAATGATTATAACTGTAAAATAATACAAAACAGTACGCTAGTCATTTACTTTGCAAATCTGTTAAACTTATGTTTGTTTATACTACATCTCACCGATCTGCTCATCTGACCAATATAACTTTTACAAGTGACACAGCAAGACTTTACTACTGACATAATGTGTTGTCAGCAGTATAGATGCACTAGCGGTAATACAATGCGATTATTTCAGTCACCATCTTTTATTAAATATCATGAAAGACTGTCACAAAATGTAGAAAATAAAAATTAGTTAATGCAGTCTAGTCTTGTCCCTTGATTTATACATTGACTGTTCCCTCCAAAACCGTTTCCAACTTAAATAAAAAATCCGTACCTGCCAACACTATATAATTCTTACGATATTGTTTTCAATTTTGACGTTGAAGATTTATTAACAATATTATTTAATCATGATTTGATGTAGATTACAACCTGCTTAATAATGTACATCATATTACAAGATGTAATCTGTTTCAGTAAATACATATTGTTTTAAATGAGGATTTCGTTATTTTCATGGTGGTCTATATCTCCACAAACATCAGATATCTATGTTAAAAGGCCATTTAAACCTCAGTTTCTGCAATTGTCATTTCCAAGAACAATCTACGGAGCTAGTGTTAAAATTTACATTAAGAGATAAAAGTAAAAGTGCCTTAAACATAGTATACTTTTTTAATTAGTTTAGAGCTAGTTTAATTCACTGCTGGACGCCATCAGTATCGATCAACGATTTATTTAAAATACACAAAATATCTAGAATCTTGTTGTGTGGAAGTTAAAATCCTGTTAATTAGAGTTAAAAGCAAAATCATGATCACTGGACTACAAGTTAATGTTTCTGAGAGGCTATGAATATATTTAGCCTTAACTTTTATCTAAGTTAGTGGCCAGGTACTTCGAATAGGTGTTTTAATGTATTTTTGTTATCAGCTATTTATTACCTTAATATTTAAGTTTCGTTAAATTATAAATGCATACAGGGTGAGTCATGAAAACATTAAATTGAATTAATATATTTATTCTGGATGTGTACCGAATGTGTCGTTTTCGATGTCTTCACCGTATATCTTTGTATAATTATAGTGAGCTTGATCCTAAAACCGGGAATTAAAACATATGCCGATGTTTTGTAATTGCACGTTCCCTTGGAGGAACTAAAACAGAAAACAAATATTTAATTTTCAAAAAATAGAATTACTGGAAAATAAAATCAACAATGGGACTATAAAACCAATAAAATTATTTGGGTTTCTACGATATAAAGGAAGACGAAAAGTAGGATCACGATAAACTGGAAGCTAGAATTTGTGATATTTGTCGAAATAAATTAAAAATCAACACCATCAGCTCATTATATCTTCTGCTTCATCTTCCACGACAATGCACCCTTGGTCACTGAAGATAAGCATCACCCTGCGCTTTTCATATCTCTATGTGTTTCCACTCAGCACTATAATTGCTTTCCTGTTAAAATCTTTCACAAATCTTACAATTTTAGAAAGCTAATTTTCCAGGTTTGTACAATGAACTGTGTGTTTACTGACTTGATATTCCTGACTGAGTTCGACAACATTAATTTAGCTTGTGATGCTTTCTGTATGAAGTTTTATACTATATTGGATAATTATGTCCCACAGTATACAGGGTTACTGGTAATTCGATGCATTCCTTTGGAAATGTGATGGGACATGAGCTAAGGAGTAAATCTAGCCCTAATATACATTATGCAAAACTCAATAGTTTTTGAGATATTTCAATTTTTTTGTTTTTCTCAAAAAAGTAGATCTTAATGTCTTAAAAGTTAATTTCCGAAAAATCTACTTGACATTTTTAATTTTTTTTTTACTAAATTACTTGTCCAATATTATAGATATCCGTTTGGAATGAAAAATATCTGGAAACATTTCGATCATGTGAACATATAAAATTAAAACTTGTAAAATTTATTTTTTTTAAATCAGTTATGAAATTTACCTATAGGTTTTTTCAAAAAAATATTAATGTAGCACGCGTACAAATTATTATAAAAACTTCCTTATTTCAATAGCTATCTAACTAGGTAGAAATGTTTAATGTACCTTTGATAGTTCTAATAAAAAATTAGTAAAGATAATGCTGGTGGCGGCATTTATTAAACGACTAATCGTTCATTTTCATTTAAGCCAGTCAGTCCTTGACTTTGACGTTTGTGCATATATGTCATTAACTGACATTCTTATCTCCGTGTCCTTTAAGTTTGTTGGTCTTGTTAAATTAGTTTGCTCGTAGTTGTTGTTATTAGTTGTTGTTATTGTATTTTCTGTGCCATGGTCGCGTATGCCAACGCAGAATACGCTGATATCTTGTTTGTCTATGGATACTGTGGCGGCAACGCTGCTGAAGCTCGCCGAGAATATGGTCTTTGGTACCCTAACCGCCGCTTACCAAATGCACGTGTATTCAGTACGGCATATCGAAATATCGCTGAAACTGGCTCCGTGAAATGTAGAAGAAGTGACGCTGGTGCTCCTCCCGTTTATGAACCAAATGATGAGGAAGAAATATTGAGGTATTTTGAGGAAGACCCAACTATTTCAACTAATAAAGTCGCAAGACTAACCGGAGCGTCACAATGGAAAATTTGGTCTACGATACGTAGAGTTGGATGTCATCCTTACCACTATACCCCTGTCCAAGGCTTGGAGGAAGGTGATCCTGGAAGGAGAGTGGAATTCTGCTGCTTTATGTTAAATTCAGATGCAGAAAGTGCAAATTTTTTAATAAGTATTGTATGGCCGGACGAGTCGAAATTTAATCGCGAGGGTATAACAAATTTCCACAACCTACATTATTGGGCAGAGGAAGTTAACACGTGAAACTAGTTTCCAAATGAAGTTTTCTGTTAATGTGTGGATGGGAGTCATTGGCCACTATTTAATAGGGCCACACTTTCTTCCTCAAAATTTAAACGGGGAAATCTATGAAAATTTTTTAAGAAATGATCTGGCGGTGATTTTAGAAGATGTTCCTCTCGCCGTCAGACAGCGAATGATGTTTCAGAACGACGGTTGTCCAGCACATTATCGGCTGACAGTACGACAGTTACTTGATCAACATTTCCCTAACCGTTGGATTGGAAGAGCGGGCCCAATACCTTGGCCAGCGCGAAGCCCTGATTTAACACCCCTTGATTATTACGTATGGGGTCATATGAGGGAGATGGTCTATGCCACACCAGTCAATACTATAGAAAACCTTAGACAAAGGATAGTCGATGCTGCCCAACACATAAGGCATAATCTGACAACCAGAGTAACAAGGACGGAAATAAGAAGACGCTGCCGTGTCTGTATACGGAATAGGGGCTCCCATTTTGAGCAAGACATATAAAAAATAAAGTACAACTTTGAAATTAATGAAGAATTAAACTCTACTTTTAAAATGTTTTTTACTGTTTATCTAAGAATAAAATTCGTACTACTTGTGTTATTTTTACTAGTATTTTCTTAGAACTATTAAGGGTACATTGAACATTTCTACCTAGTTAGATAGCTATTGAAATAAGGAAGTTTTTATAATAATTTATACGCGTGTTACGTTAATATTTTTTTGAAAAAACCTGATAGGTAAACTTCATAGCTGATTTAAAAAAAAAATTTTAAAGTTTTTATTTCAGATGTTCACATGATCGAAATGTTTCCAGATATTTTTCATTCCAAACGGATATCTATAATGTTGGACAAGTAATCCAGTAAAAAACAATTTAAAAATGTCAAATAGATTTTTCGAAAATTAACTTTTAGGACATTAAGATCTTCTTTTTGAGAAAAACAAAAAAAAATTAAATATCTCAAAAACTATTGAGTTTTGCATAATATATGTTAGGGCTAAATTTACTTCTTAGATCATGCCCTATCACATCTCCAAAGGAATGTATTGAATTACCAGTAACCCTGTATAACAAAAAAATATATATCCAGTATGATATAGTTTAGAACTCAAAACAGCTATTCGGGATAAAGATCAGTATTTCAGACAGTATAAAAAATATATGGGACTAGAGCATCTTAACAATTTTAAAATTTGTCAAACATTAGTTAAATCATTAATCCAGAGAAATTACCAAAATTTAATTAATAACATGGAAGCCTCACTTAAAATCGATCCTAAGAATTTGTGGAATTTTCTATAAAATGCCAGATAGAATACCAGGGAGTATGCATTATAAAAGATAATGTTGAGTTCTATCATTCGGAAGTTATAGTCGGCGTTCAGTAACCATTTCAAAAGCGCTTTTCTTCTGCCCAACGGTGACAGACGTGGTCAACAAGGGGAGTCACTCAAATATGCGTATTATAATTGTTGCAACATTCTCCGAGGATGAGATAATGCTATCAATGAAGGGACTGAAAAACAAAATGACTTGTGGGCCAGACAAAATTCCCAGTTTTCTTCTGAAAGCAGTACTTACGTCTTAGGGCGGGTTGTACAAACGGGGTTTAACTTTGAACTAAGTTTAAGATCCAAAATCCAGCAATAATGGTAGTCCTTAGTGTAATCTTTGAGTATCTTTTTCAAATTATCCCTGAAGCACTTTTCACTGATGTATGGAAAATTGCCAGCGTTTGCCCTATTCTGATAAGTGGTAATACTTCGGAAGTAACGAAGTATAATAGGCCAATTACTTTATTATGTAACTTCGCGAAGGTTTTAAAGATGTTGTTGTATACTTGCATCTATCAAACCGTTAAAAATATCATAACTCTTGACCAACATGGCCTTATGGAGGAACGTTCTATTAACACTAATTTAATAAGTTTCAGGCAATTTCTCTCTAGGGTTGTCGATCAACATGTGCAGGTGGATGTGATATAGACTGACTTCTCCAAAGCCTTTGACCGTATAGATCACAAAATTCTTTTAGCCATACTATCTGAACTAGGATTTTCTGACGCACTTGTAATTTTTTTTAACTCATACTTGACGGTCCGCTTCCAATTCGTCACATACAACTGTTTCAAATCTAGCCTGTATGAAATTATTTCGGAAGTTCCACAAGGCTCTAACCTTGGCCCGTTATTTTTTGTCTTTTCATTAACGGTTTGAGTGATGTGATCAGTTGCCAAAAATTGTTTTTTGCAGATGACTTGGAAATATTTTCATGCATGCAAGCACTGCTAGATAATGTGGTGCAATACCAATAGCCTTAATTTAAATATTTCTAAGTCGACACTTACTCCTGCAAAATTAACGCCATTACATATAATTGTCAAGTAGACTTGCAGGCCCTGGTTCACGTTAATGCACTCAAAGACTTACGCGTTCACTTTGACAATAAATTAAGCTTTTCTGGGCACGTTGAGCACATTCATTCTCCATCAGAATTTTTGGATTTATCCTTAGGTTGAGTCAAGATTTTCAAAGTAAGGATGTCCTCATAACGTTATTCTTAGCCTATGTTCGTTCTAAGCTTGAATATTGCTCTCTAATCTGGAACCCCCGAGTGCGAATGTTTATTTTGAATCACAATAAAAATGACAATTCACAAACCAGCTTAAACTGAAAACAAATGAGATATGTTAGGTGATATAGGAGGCTAATAAAAAGTAGAATAAAAAATTATCTGCGTATTTCGATAACAGAACGAAACCTACTTCTTAAGAAAAACATGTGTACCATAGGCTTCTTAAAAAGAAACACTTTGAGCATGTGTTGAACTAATAAAAATTTCTTCTGACGTTAAATTTTGATGTTTCAATATTTTTTCTACACTTTCCCATTTTTCTAGGGGCATATTGAAAAATTGAATTTCCTTTTAATGACAAACGAAGAACGAGTTCATAATTCGAAATTAAATAATCCCGAAGACATATCGACAAATTTGAAAATTTTTAACCGTTTGGTATTCAGGGCAGAAAGGACTTTCAAATCACTATATCTGAGTTTAGAGAGGTCTTTATAAACACCTAAGGTAATTCAGGTAGGTAAGGACTTAAAGTGGTTGAATATGGCAAATAGACGCTACATGCAGCTTGTCTATATCACAAAATAATTTGCAGCAAATCTCCAAGCCACTTATACAACAAATTTTCTTTCAGAACTGACGTTCACAATGTGAATATAAGGTACCACCGCAGCATAATACTGAATTTTTTAAGCGCTGCTACTCATACACTGTGTCTAATATCTATAATAATATCCCAAGGTCAATAAGAATGCTAAATTTATCAAAATTTAAAACTGCTTATACGAAAGAACTCATGAACGAACAATGTTTTTACCTTGTAACTGATTTTAAAGCGAATAATGTATATGAGTGTTTTGTATACTTAAATTATTATTACCTGATTTCTCCCTTTCTTTCTCTTCTTCTGAGCATACTTTTGGGTATGCTATGTACCTTGTATTTATTTTTAGGATATTTAAATACTTTATAAGCGCATTGATATATTTACAGGGTTAAGTGGAAGAGCAGAAACCTTAAGGTTATCTGAACTTCGCCCTATTTATGAAACAGCTAAATATGATATATATTTGAATGAAATATGATAAAATAAAGACATCATTATTATTATTATAAAAATGTATTGCATACTTTTAAAAATTTAAATTAATAAACATATTATCAGTTGTTTAAAACAAAACACGAGCAAATCTAAAAACAGTCATGCACTCGCATAGAGGATCAAAAGACTTTTAAAATGAAGGGCCACTTTTCCACCTTACCGTAATTTTTGTTTTTGTTGGGGGTTGTTGGGGCTAGGGGGTTGACGTGACAAAGTTAAATTTAACATCAAAATGTGCCGTTCAAAAGATAAAAGATGACTTCAGGATTTTTCTAGAGGGTGGTTTTCATGAGGGCGAAAAAAAAATTAAAAAAACTAATTTAAACCATGCTGTCGTATAGAGAATTGAAAGATGCTTCAAATGAGGGGTCGCTCGACCCCCTTTCCCTATTTAAATTCTTGAGTTATGGGTTGCTGGGGCTAGGGGGTTGATATGTCAATTTTAAGTTTGACATCAAAAGTTATAATAATAATAATATATATACACCACAGGTAATTACGACCCACTTTATCCCGGAAGGCTCTAGAAGAGTCTTGTGTGGGAGGGGGCTACATATTTAGAGACAAGGGACACACACCCAATATCCGTGTATAGTGGAAAAATCCCTCTCACAGTATTTTCCACTGCCACGACCGGGGATCGAACCCGGAACTTTTGGGTGAAAGGCAAGTGCGCTTACCTCTCGACCACCAGTCATACAAAAATCAAGAATCGATCTGTCCGATCGTTTTTTCAAAACACTAGTCTAAGTGTCCCAAAGCAGGCGTGTTTCGTTTTTAATGGCCCACCCTGTATATAGTGTGTCTCATTAATGAAGACACTCGAATATTTTCGTCATTTTTTTAAATCCGAATTTGAGCTTTAGCGCCATTATAATCCTATATAAGACGTACATTTCGAGGTAACCAACTTAAATTTAATTAACAAACGGCAGCCCTCCCAAATGGGGCCCATTTCCGATATTTTGCTTTGCGTTGAAGATATTGAAAAAAGTTATTAGAAAAAATTGTTCAGAATCTAATTTTGAGCTGCAACACCAAATTTCATTTCAAACTTTGCATTTTTAGTTTTCTTCCATGTTTTTCCACACACGGTTACACTGTTGGTTATAAACAAAAATTATTAAATTAAAAATCTTTGAGTTCTGTTGTGTAAAATTCTTAGTTTGCAATAGTAAAATGCGTCTGCGTTTAAGTGAAAAAATCGAAATAATAAGGTTATTTGAGGAGGTTCGTAGTAGCAGAGAAGTACCCGCAGAATTTAATCGACAGGATGTTCTCGGTTACGAGTCGATATTAATCATAGAACTGTAGCAGCAATAAAAACTGTTCAATAAAACTGGCAGTGCTATTAAAAGATCCGAGAATGACCAACCTCGCCGAATACATCCGCATCTTGAAGATAACGTAATCTTAGCTGCAAATCAAGCTAATCCAAAATTGAATCTACGAGATGAGGAACATCGACAAGGAGAAAATTAGAAGATGTTTCAGAGGCCATAATGTCAATCAAGCCTTATAAACCAACATTTCTAAATACTTGGAAAAAAACTGATGAAAATAAAAGGTTACATATTATATAACTTTAGTATCTACAAAATATATTTTAGGTGGGTATTTCGTCGGTAGTCGGTTAAAATAAAAGAGGCAAACCTATATCCTCTTTAAAGTTAACGTTTCGTAAAGCTTTATTCTCTTCTTCAGGAGTAATGAGTTCCTTTTATTTAGGTTTTCTACCACATGTTTTATCCTCTTCAAAAACAAATCACCGAATCTACAAAATAATAGAATTATTGGAAAGAAGCCTCTGCGCCTGTGACGTTTACATCAAAGGAACAATCAGAGGTTATATTTTATAAATGATATAAATGGGAATAAACACAAAAATAATGTATTTTGCTGACGTTTCGGAAAGTAATCTCTTTCCGTTTTCAAAGCTTTTTTGAAGAACACTTATTATTCTAGTATTTTGTAGATTCGGTCATTTGTTTTTGAAGAGGATAATACATGTGGTAGAAAACCCAAATAAAAGGAAAGAATATTCGTAGAATTCCACAAATAACATTCAGACAACATTTAGGACTAATAATATAGGTTATTAGTTATTAAAATCAGAATTAATATCATCGTTAGCAGTTTAACGACAAAATACGAATATATGTATCCAACAGAAAAACTTAATATATGAACGCTGATTTTTTCTAGCTGTAGAATATTGGAATTGTAAATTGGACTCCACACAATAGAAACGTATTCGAGGCGAGATCTAACGAAATTCGCATAAAATAGCCGATGACTGTAAAATATTTTAAAACCTTTACAGTTAGGTACCACGAAACTAAAGCTTTTAAAAGCGGAAGCAGTTGTCATTTTTGCATGTTTATTGAAAGATAATTTTGGATCGAAATAAACTATAACGTCTTTGATGAAATCATGCCTTTGTAAACTTTCGTTGTCAACGTTTTAATTAAACATGTACATGTTGGTTTTCTCTGGAAAATAACAATATATTTGACGGTATTAAGAGGTAAATAGTTGTCATTGCACCAAGTATTAATGGCATTTAAGCAGTCAATTGAGTCAATCAATCGATATATTTTTAGATCATCTGCGTATAGGAGAAAATGGGTATTATAATCGAAGTTCCCAAAAATATCATTAATAAACATAACCAAAAAAAGGGGACCATGTATCGATCCCTGTGGCACAGCCGAGTAAGAAACTGCCAGATTTATAACCTCGGTACTGAACAAATTGATATCGAATCTGCAGATATGATTTAATTAATTGTAGTAACGAATAAGAAAGAACGAACTTGTCCAGTTTACTAATCAAAGTACTGTGATCCAGCTTGTCAAGAGCCTTGGAGAAATCCGTGTCGATAATATATCAACTTGACCACCTCTATCCAGACTTTCACGAAGAAATTGTGTCACGTTTGTGATAGTTGGCTTACCATTTACAAAACCGTGTTGATCGATAGATACTGTGCCAGAGACATGAGAATATATGGAGGCATGAAGAATTGCTTCAAAATTTTTCCAAAGTTACAAATGATAGTAATTGGTCTATAGTTTATTATCTCGTTCAGATCAGCTTTTTTGAATACAGGACACACACATGTAGATTTCCACTTCTCAATATTAGATCATAGATAATTAATAGTGCTTTGGAAAATATAGTCGCACAATCTTTAATAAGAAATTTAGAAATTAGATCCGAACCCATGATCATAGTGACTATTGTTTTTTTTAATGGCCCCAATTATCTCTTCCTCGGTGCTAACCAGACAGATTTAAGACACTGGAATTAATTTTTGGTGTGTCGTTAAAATTATCGCCGTCGCAATTGGGGGGTGTGAAGGATTTCGAGAAGAAATCAGCAAAGCTATCAACAATTATCTTCATTTAATAATATTATTCGCGGATTTTTTAATTTTTTTTCTTTGTTATTTGCCTCTTTTATTAAGATTTTTGCCGTGTGTCACTTTATTCTGGGTCCGTTTTCCCAAGCGTGTTCTCAAATCTTCGATTTTTGAATTTCATTTTTTCTTAATATAATTTTTGTGTTCATCCAATCTTACACTGAAAGTTCTGGATAACTCACCAAACAAATGCTTATCACATTCTCACGAGATAATATAAATACAATTTTTCGAATTTAGCATAGTATCCCATTCAGGATTAAAATTGATTAATCGGTAATAGTGCAAATACCTTTAACGAGGGAGAAGCTGTAAAGTAAATTTTTGTACTTATTGCAAAATTACCCAAAGTATTGGCAAAGCAGTTAATTCTAAAATTTATTGTACCATTAGTCAATTTACTGATGTTACATTTAAATTAGTGCTTCAAACAAATTAAAAACTCGAATGTGAATTCCTGGTGGCCATTATAAGAAGTTGAGATTAGTAGTGCCATAAGATGAAGATGAGATGATAAGAGATAAAGTTTCTCGTCTTACTCAATTAAATGGGATTTTTACTATTTTAATACACCGTAAATAATCGCAGAGGAATAATTCTGTCTTTGGTGATGTCTAAACTATTATACAGTGTGACTGATTTCGCATGTCCAAGTAGATCTTTCGGTTAACATGAAGAATCAAATGAATATGTAATAATGACACTTAAAAAAATAGATGTTAATATTTTATTTCATAAGATAGTTTATTATCTTTAAAATTACAAAAAAAATTGTTTTTGAATAACAATATGAGTACACCTAAAAATTATTAACAATCAAAAGTACATTTTAGCGTCTTCACTTTATACGAGAATAACGATAAAAATTACGTGAAAGTGTATCTACCCGCCTTTATTGCATGTATAATTCTGCGTAAAATAAGTATGAGAATGGCCAAAACTGATTTCTGAACTTAGATCTTTTGAATTCACTTTTTTCAATTTTTTCAAATGGAATAACTTCATATGAAACGCACACCGCGTTTCATACAAAGGAATAATTGGTCTTTATTTTTTGGATGGAAATTTAGATCAATATGCGTATGGCAAAATTACTTACAAAATTACCTTAATGAAATGAATTTGAAAAAATGTATTATCAGCAAGACGGTTGCAGCCCACACTCAACTCTTTCCATAAGGAATAATATGAACAATACATTTGGGGGAAAATGGATTGGCAGATTTGGGCCACAGCCATACCCACCAAAGAGTCCGGGTTTAACAATTATGAATTTTTACTTTTGGGGCAACCTGAAACAACAAGTTTATACCGACAACAGTGACAATGATTTGGAGAGATTAAAAAACAAAATTAGTTATGTGATCAAAGCCATACATCTTGAAGGAATTAGAAGAAGTTACAACGAATTTAGAAGCAGGGTGGAATTATGTAGTAATTTAGGTGCGGCACTGCTCGATTAGATTTTTAGTTCAATTCCCTCCAACGACATCTGCCACAAATACTTTAAGAAGCCTCGATTAAGGAAAATGTGACAAATAAAGTCAACTAGAGGAATGATAGGTGTTAAAATGCACAAAGGCATGTTTCGTCGTATTCCTCTTGAAACCTAATATTTTTATTAGGATCTAAATGGTATTTTAGTTACCCATTACTAGAAACGCAATAAGGAGGGACGTATTTGTACTATTTGTAAGTCGCCGATATGGTGTTACTTGCAATATATATAACATCAGGAAACTGCAGCATGGTCAGTGTCTGGGTCTGCTCTGCACTGATGAGAGCCAAAAGCTCGAAACCGGTCTGCAAATGACTCTGGACATTGGCGGTGCTGCGGAACTCTTCTGTTTTAATAATAGGTACCTTCACCGGTATCTGCTATAAACACTTTATGACTGTCCCTTCCTCCTTGCTCATGGACATTTTAACAATAATATATATTCTTGATATTGTTGAATTATATTAATAACCACATTTATTTTACTTCTCGTATATTCTCTACATTTAATTAAATTTGGCAAAACATTGAAATATATGGATAAATCACACAAGCAAGCTCTGCTTAGGTAGGTTATCCTGATTAAAAGAAAAAAAATGTAATTGCATTATTGTAATTGTGTTTAAATTATTGTACTCATATCGTACAACCGAAAATAAATTTATGTTTGTGTATTATTTTATTTTTGGTTTATTACACCTATCGAGAACTGAATTTTAATTCTTTCCAAAATGATTTTTGACTTATTCTTTTTTACATGTAATTAAAATAAACTCTTTCTTCGTTAGTTATAGCATGATTTGTATAACCCCTTAACTCTTTATAGTATTTTTAATAAACCTTAGATCCAATTATTTTAAAAATCTAGCTGTCAGTAGTTAAGAAATAAAATAAGATTAATCTTCAATCAACTTTATTCCTATTTAATTTACAATTCTTTATTCTGGAAATACATACTTTTTAGTAGAGACACCGTGTATAAAATTATGTATACGTATACAAGTGATTCAGATCAGCAGTAGGCGATTAATTCCCATTATACTCTTTTGTAGAGAAATACCGGTTTCGGCAAAACTAAAATTAGAAATTAATAATTCATGTAATTACATATCCTGTTCCCAAAAAAGTATATCTGTAACATATAATTCTGAGAAATAAATCTAGCTATTGACAAGTTAGATTTATCGATTTCCGTCAACTTCAGAATTTGAAATAAACCTGCTAAATTTTATCCAACTTATTTCAATATTAATAAAATAGTGTTAATTCTGCTGGAAATATAAAAAATATAATCTTAATATAATATGAGGGTGGTCTTTATTTTCGAAGGTCGGATTCTTTTATAACAAAATTGTTATATGATACATATACGTGTATAATATAAAACAGGTATACTTAGGTGAACGAATATTATATATACATCAATATTATACAAAAAACTTCCCTTTGGAATTTTTTTCACATTTATAGATATTGTAGTTAGTTGTTATTTCAGCCGGTAGGCGAAAATAAAAAGTAATGCAACTATACTTGGGATGATGTTTAAATTTACTTGTATAAAGTTTACGTATGTGTGGCATGTCTCGTGTTACTTGAATGGTAGTCTTTTCTTTTTATAAACAGATTCATATTTTTCATGACATATGTTAAAGTATTATATATAAGTATACACGGGATGATTAGAATATTGCTGTTTTCAAATGTTTCTTTAAGAAGTTAAGCGATCAGGTGTTGAAGTAAAGTAGACAAAGTGACGGTCCGAGCACAGAACCCTGACGTACGCCATGGTCAATATTTTTCTTATCCGCATATTTCATTCAGTTTTACCTTCAATGACCTATTTTCCATACACGACGTTATCAAGTTTATGTTTTGATAAACTTTTTTCACTAACCTCAAATGCTTTTGTCAAGTCGAATAATAATGAAGTCACATATTTGCAAGGATGTATAGACATACCATAAATAAATTAACATCTGGAATGGATGGCATACCTGATTTTGTTGTTAAAGATTGTGCTAATGTATGCATACAACCGTTGCTATTTTCAATTTAATTCTCAAAACATCAAATTTTCCAGAGTTATGAAAAATAGCCAGAATCTGCCCAGTTTTAAGAAAGGTGGTCCTTGTATTTTGCTAAATTATAGACCGACCTTTATACTTTGCAGTTTGCAGTGCTTTTGATCAAATAGATTTATTTTTGTTGCTAAAAAAATTGGAAAACCTAGAATTCTCACTTTCATTACTTCAGCTACTTCAATCGTTTTTATTTAATCGAAAGCAATTTGTTGTATATGAGGCGTTCAGATCACATCAGTACGAAATAACATCTGGAGTACTCCAAGGTTCTAATCAGGAACCACTGTTTTTTTCTTATATTTATTAATGACCTAACCAATAATATTGAGTGTAATAACTTAATGTTTGTAGATAATCTTAAAATATTTAGCAATGTTTCATCTACAATAGATTGCATAGCTTTGCAAAATCATTTACTTATATTTAAATATTTCCAAATGTGTTATGATGTCATACTCTAGAAAAAAAGACATAATTGTATTTCCGTATAATATTAATTCAACTGAATTGACTCGATGCTATGAAATAAAGGATTTGGGCTTTTTATACGATTGCAAATTAAGTTTAAGAGCGAATATGACATCGATGAGAGTATAATACCATTAGGTATTCAAAGCGATATGACAGACCACTATATTATAATCGCACAGTTAGTCCTAGGAAACGCACCATCAACGCCGAACACAAAAGAAAAAACATACAAATATATAAACTTAAAAAAACTTAGAGCCGCACTAAGTCCGCAATCATTTGACTTTATCCGAGGAACTGACTTTGAATCTGAAACAAATACATTTGTAAATATTTTGTCACACCACATACATAACTGTAGTATCATAAAACATATTGCTCATAAAAATATTAAAATTAAGAAATGGATCACAAATGGACTAGTGAACTCTATAAATAAACGTGATTCCTTACATGTAAAAGTAAAGAAAAATGCGGATAATGTCCAATTAAAGGAACAGTACATAAATTATAAAAGAGTTCTAGATAAACTCATAAAAAAGCGTAAGAAAGATTTTTATAAAAGCTGCATAAACAAAACAAATAATAACTCAAAAGATTTATGGAATTCTGTCAACTCGATAACTAATAAACCAAATATATCCACTACTGAAATAAAAGCGATAAAAACGGAGTCGGGAGAAGCAGTTCACGATAATTTAAAAATTGCAAACGAATTTGTAAATTTTTTCACTAATATTGGTAAAAATTTAGCTAATAAAATACAGCCTAATCATACTAATGTAGTTGATAACGAGCGCACAATTAGTAACTTCATTTTTGTAGCTCCCACAACAGAATTAGAAATTAAAAATATTATCCGTGATCTTAAAAGCAAAAAATCTGTAGGATTGGACGGAATAAGCGCGGTTACATTAAAAAACATCTCAGACATCATCTCGTTGCCTTTGAGTACTAGTTAACAACATACTTGAACAAGGCAAATGTCCCTCCACTTTTAAGTGTGCAATAATAAAACCCTTATTTAAGTCAGGAGATCCACAAGATACCTCCAATTATCGCCCTATATCACTTATTTCAACTTTAGCAAAAGTTTTTGAAAAGTTGTAAAAATCAGGATATGCAGTTTTATAAGAAAATATAGTATTATTTCTGAATCTCAGTTCGGATTTGTAGAAGGAAAATCGACTAACGACGTTTTAAAGAATTTGAGTGCTGAAATTTATAAGGCATTGGACAACAAGGAAAAATGTATCACAGTGTTTTTCTGCTTACAACTCTTGAACGCTATGGTTTTCGAAATAACGCACTGAAATTAATAAAAAGCTATTTAGAAAATAGACAGCAAAAAGCCTACATCAACGATACTTACAGCGACACAAAAACGATTGCGTTTGGGGTACCACAAGGAACAGTTTTAGGGCCAATCCTATTTATCCTTTATATTAACTCTATCTTCGAGATCCCAACATGTAGTAAAATCTTTTCCTATGTGGATGATACAGCAGTTATGTTCAAATACACCTCCTGGAACACACTAAAAACTAAAGTCGAAAAGGATCTTGTGTTATTTAAGAACTGGTTCGATAAAATGTTGCTCACGATAAATATTAAAAAACACAATATCTTCCGTTTGCGATGTACGCAAATGGACTGCCCAACTACAACTTGGAAACTCACAACAGATTCAAATGGCAAATAAAACTGTAAAATACCTAGGGGTGATCTTGGATTCTCACCTGAGGTGAGACGAGCACATCAAGTCCGTCACGATCAAAATTAGATGTATATTATTTAAATTTAAAGAACTTAAAAAATACTTACCATTACCGCAACTTAGATCGGTATACCTAGCCCTTGTAGAGTCACATCTGAGGCATAATAGTTTGGAGAGAAGCTCTAAACTGTCACATACGAAATTTAGAAGTTATGCAGAAAAAATTCTTAAAATTACTACTAGGTAAAAGTCAACTATATCCATCTGACCTTCTCTTTAAGGAAAGTAATATTTCCGATTTAAGGCAACTGTTCTTTGTAAAATGTGTTCTCGAAGCGTACCAAAAAAATAGTACAGTAGTAAATAGCACATACAAGACCAGGCAAACTGACGAAATTAATATGCAAGTGCCAAAAATGAATACAACCACAGCACAACGTAGTTGAATTTTCCTAGGGCCAAGAGGTTTCAATACACTCCCGGAACAAATTAAAACTCTGCAAAATAGGCAGCTCCGATAAAGCTAAAAGAATATGTAATGTCAAATAGAATGCAAATTGAAGCACAGATCGACCTAAAAAACCAGAACCTGATAAGTGATTTCTGTTTAATATGTCTCTTATATACTTATTTATAGATAACACATCTATTTTCAAAGTTATTTTATATTTTAAGTTGATATATGTATACGGTATGAGTTGATATATGTATGTATGTATGTGTTTTATATATGTGTATGTTAGTATATGGTATTCATATGTGGTGTGTATATGCGTATGTATGCAGGTGTGTATGTATATGTGTATATGTATGTATGTATATGTATATATGTGGGTGTATATTGCATATATATAGTTATAATCTTTTAGTTTATAAGTCTGATATACCTTATCTGGTCACGGTCAGAAGATTTTAATCATCTTGTGATCATTTTTCTTCAGTTTATTTACATGATCATTATACCTAGAAATTCCATTTATTTGAATGTAATCAAATTGTATCAATCTATATGTATGTAAAATCTTATCGTGAAATAAACTATTATTTATTTATTTATAATCAGCTGTTTCCTTGTTTTAGATCTATATTTTATACATTTAGTATTCTAGTAATTGTTTTCATATTGTCTTGTTTACTAGATAGAATATATTGTTATACTCTAACCTATTTTTATAATTATGTTATGTATTTTCTGTAATTGGGTTGTTTAACCTGTTGGAAATATAACAGATAAATAAATAAATACCCCGTTAAATGATAGCAAGCTATTTCTGTAGATTTAAAACTAAACTAAAAAGATAACTATTTTAAATAGTTTTGATACAACACTTAGTAATAAAATTTGTCTATGATTTTCGATTTCATCAAATGATCCTTTTTTATAAATTGGTGTGACTATCATTATTCCGATCCAGTCCTTGCTTTTTAGGTGTATAACAGATTCATTTACCTCCTTGGTGGTTATAGATGAAAAGAATATTGTAGCTTCGGTAATGGAGAAGTAATGCATGGTAATTATAAGTTTGAACAGAATTACAGATTTAATATTTCTTAAGAGCTTTCCATCTGCTTTGGAGATGGTTCACGCTTCTGATCGGAATGTCAGTACTGGTAGGAGAAGGGTCTTATAAATAGCAAATTTGGTTCTCTAACTTACATATTGTTTTTTAATCTTAGCCCAAAGTAGTACTTATTCGCCAACATTATCCACACGGGAGTCTAGGTAGGTAAATTTGTTTACTACTTCAAAATTGAAGTTGTTAACGCTGAAGTTTTGATCAATATTTCTGACTCTGTTCTTAGGAGTTGACGCAGTTACTTTTGTTTTATCTTCGTTTATTCGAAGTCCCATATTTTCTGGGACGATTGAGAGGGTAGCAAACATTTCCTTTAATTTGCTAATAATGCGTGATGTTAGGTCTAAATCATCTGCATAGGCCATGGTCTGTGAAGATTTATTAAAAATAGTTCTCCTGTTTGGCATCCTTCACAGCTTTTTCCAGTGCCATTTTGAAAAAACGACACGCCAGCGCATCTCTTTGCCTTAGCCCTACGAGGGTTTCAAAAATTTGTGACAGGTTGCCCTGTATTTGTCCTTTGATATTTGTATGCATTATGACTCTCACAAGTCTTATTAATTTGTCGGGGATGTTGAATTTGCCCATGACTTCATACAGTTTGTATTTCAGCATAGTTTCATATGTTAATTTAAAATTTATAAACAGGTGGAAAAAATCTGTGTTGAACACTGTTGTGTTTTTGTAATATTTAGCGTAGCACAAAAATTTAATCTATTGTTGGTCGACTAAGTAGTATAAAACCCCTTTGATATTCACTAAGAAGATCTTCAGAGTACACACTACACTTAAAAGGCTGTATAGAACACTAGAACATATTTTGTAAATATTATTAAGAAGGGTTATCCCTCTATTTTTTCTACACTCTAGATGATCGCCTTTTTACACCACTCTTCTGCCATTTGTTCTTCGTTCTAGACCCTGGCTGTTATCTTGTATATTTTATAGACAAGGGCTTCAGCTCCAAATTTAAAAGTTCTGCGGGAGGTCAGCAGCTCCTGGGGTTTTGCCGTTTTTAAGGCGATTTCTGTTTCCTGTACTTTATGTTTTGAGGGTGGTTGTATGAATTTATTATGTTTTGCCCGATGTATATTTGGATCTCCTTCTTCAGAGCATAATAATTCTTTAAAGTGTTCAACTCTTATATTTAGTACTTCTTTCTTTGCGTTGATTATTTGTCCGTTTTTACCCTTACACGCCTTCAATCTTGGTTTGAACTCTTTTCTTGCGCGATTCAGGATTTTGTAAAATTTTCTTCTCTCGTTTTTCCTTTTTGTCGCCTCAAGTTCTTCTAGAATAAGATTTTCAAAGGCTCGCTTTTTACTTTGATGCACGTGCTGCTCCTCTCTTCTAAAACCTTTATAAATTAGTTGTCCATCTCGGGTTTTTCTAGGTAGTGGTGTGGACCAATATTAGTACTCCTGTAAGTGCAGACGTTCATAAGATTAGAGTATCTGGCATCTACGAGTATGTGGTCGATTTGATATTTTATCTCTCCGTCAGACGAGGCGGTCCATGTTACCTTATGGATATTTTTATGTGGGAAATATGTGGATCCCACCCATATTCTTGGAGGCTGCAAAACCAACTGCCCTATTTCCATTGTCGTTGGTGTTGTCGTGGACACTAAATTTTCCGATGTGAGGTTGGTATATTTCCTCTTTTGCGATTTTTGCATTAAGATCTCCAGTTATGATCTTAATGTCGTTTCTAGGGCATTCATTGCATGCATTTTCTAATTCATCATGAGATTGGTGCTTGAATTCATCTTATTTGTCTTCAGTTGGGGCGTCTACGTTTATGATAATAATAAATAAATAATAAATAAATAACACCACAGGTAATTACGACCCCCTTTATCCCGGAAGGCTCTAGAAGAGCCTTGTGTGGGAGGGGGCTACACATTTAGAGACACACACCCAATATCCGTGTATAGTGAAAAAATCCCTCTCACAGTATTTTCCACTGCCACGGCCGGGGATCGAACCCGGAACTTTTAGGTGAGAGGCAAGTGCGCTCACCTCTCGACCACCTGCCTCTGATTCTTAGGGAGCTCATTCTTTGGTTTATTGGTTTAAAGTTCATGATTATGTGCCTTACTTTTTTATCAACAATGAAGGCTGTTCAAATGATTTGAAAATTTTGCCATTTTCCCTTGTATAGTTGGTTTACCTACTGGTGCTTTGGTGATTGGGAGAAATGCCAAATAATTACTCTCTGTCTTTACAAACTGGATTACGTTTACCCACTCGAATTAAATTTGGAAAAATACTAGTGAACTAATGCATAAAGCAATTTTACTTTCTTTACGCACTTTGTATTTGTTACCGCAAAATCAATTAACAAACGAGTCCTGTATTATTAGTTTGCAGTTGTAAATTATCGTCTCTAAAAATAATTAATAATCAGCTTGATTCCAGGCTAAGCTTGGATGTTTAGTGATGTTATTACAATTTAATGATATAGTATTTGTCACTGAATATTCAATGATAATGTGTCGATTTCTATCATTAAATCAAGATCAGAATGTATGTATGTATGTATTGCAAGTTGTGGTTAAAGTTTATGTGGTAAAACAACTTCTTTCGTCTAATGTTCTTAGGGAGTAGTATAGAGTGAGATAAGTTTATTGTACATTTATGTCATATGCGTGTACAGTAAACAGATATGTTTTTAGCTATTCTTTTTCTATTGAAAGTAAAAATATTCCGAAGCACATGTGCTATTGCATGCGGTTTAACAAATTATATATTTTTAATAAACATTTGGATTACTAATAAACGGTTAAGATTGGGTATTTTTGGTTTCCTTTCATTTTCTCAGTATACTATGATTTATTGCACTAATCATTATCACTAGTTAATGTGAGTAGTTTCATTAAGCATTAATTAATTCTTACATATGCAGGGTAAAAATAAAATAAAATTTCAAAAAGGATCAAAATCGGCTCGGCTCAGTGGCTCAACGCTTACGTGTTAGGCTTGCAACCAAGGAGTCTCGGGTTCGAATCCTGACTGGGGTATGGATGTTTAGTGGTGTTTTTCATGTGTTATCAAGTTGGTAGCAGTGGACTAGATGAGGCTGTGTGAGAAACAACACGTCTAGTTGCTATACTACTCCTGAGTTCTAGTCTCAGCTACAGCAGATGCGAATGTCGTAGGAAATGGTCGTTGTATAATTTTCTAGTGTATGTGTCCTGGTTGAGTGGTGGAACATTAGTCTAAATAAAGTATTAAAAAAAAAATTAGAACTTGGTATCTAGTAAAAATAAGTGAAACATGTTAAATACTCAAAAATAATGAAGAAAAATTTATTATTAATAGATGTGATCTAGTTTCTTTGGTATAATTAAAGATATTAAGGCGAATACTCGATTATTCAAATAAATATATTAATTCGTAATGAAAATAGAAATTTTTCCAAAAAAAAGGAAATCCTGTGATATTTGAACCAACTTTATTAACATTTAAATTCTAATCCTACTAGATATACACTTATTCACCCCGATCTCCCATTTAAGTTTTGGCATGAAAATTATGTTTTCCCTAGAAAATACGTAACAACCATAATACATCTCAAATTCGGGCACAGACAGACGAACATATACCTTTCCTATGCTGATAGTTGAAGTAGTAGGTATAAGGTCCAAAGTGATGAAAGGTGATTATTGCGGATGGAAGTTGTATTGCTGTCAGATCTTATATCAAAGAAATCTTCGTCTTCCTAAGTTGAACCCTCTTCGTGGTCTCGTGCATAGAAAAATAAACGTTATCAGTCAAATATCTTTTACAACAAAAGAAAGAGAAAATATGTAAACTTTGTGTTGCTAACCGGACAACAAAGCAAATATTGCGAGAAAAAATAATAAAGAAATAACAAAATTGCAAGCAGAATGTAACCAAAACATTTACTTTGATTCAAGAGATTTTGTAAATAATGTTTCTGTACATTTGCAATTTATTTTTAATTGCTATAATCGTAGATAAAGTATAGTATTCAACAAGTTGAACTTGAACAACTAAAAAAGTCTAGTTAGGTACCATAAACATTACAGATTCGTAAAGTAACAAACTGAAAATTGGTAAAGTGATAATCTATACTAAAAGCATATGATATTGTTACTGTTACACCTACCTTAAAACTGGTGCACAATCACTATTGTCACTAAAAGTTACAAATACATGGCGCGGGAAACAAACGAAAATCGTCAAAATTTGCTCTTCCTCAAATATTTGTAGTGTAATTCTTCGATTTGTCTATATATATTTAAAAATGACACTAAAGGCAATCCTATACAAACCAAAACATTTTCAGATCTTCTGAACATTGAAGAAACTCTCATGCAAATTTTTATCCAAATCCGTTCACCAATTCAAAGCATTTAAAATTAAATGCGACAGTAAAGCTATATTATAGTTGTTGAATGGGAGTGCACGTGACACGTGACGTGACCAGTTTCACGACGCAACGGCTACGCACATCGACTATGCCGCGCGAAATGCGATCTATGCTTCACAATTACTTTGTTTTTAATTTTTTTCACGGAAATCAAATCGAAAAAGTGGAACTGTGATATATTATTGAAATCGGAATTTTAACTGCTTTTCAATGGATCGATTGCAAATTGTAAGTAATTACAAAATAAATAACTTGCAGTACCAAAACGGCACTAAACGTAATCCGATCTCAACCAAAACCTTTTCAGATCTTCTGAAGCACTAAAGAAATCTCTATGCAAAGTTTCATTTAAATCCGTTCAGTAGTTTCGGCGCTATCGTGCTAACACACATACATACATACATACACACATACACACACAGACTTTTTTCAAAAACCACTTTTTTGGGTTTCTGGGGCCTCAAAACGTAAAGATTTGATGTTATCTCAATTTTCGCTTTTGGACCAATTTTAGTAACCTCTCACAATTTTATTGTGGTGAGGTTAAAACGTCAAAGTTTAAAATAAATTGAAGCGCGTACTGAATTTAATCTTGGTTACTAATACAGGAAATATCTCAAAGAAAAAACATATTCGAAGCAACTAGCAGGGCTGCAATCCGGTAGCCTAATATATGGTTATTGGAAGCTTGAGTTATTTTAATCGTGTGCTTAATAATGGTTTTTGTTAGGAAGGAGTATTTAAAAGAGGAAAAATCATGGATATATAAATAAACAAACAGAAACGAAGAAGTGGAGAGCGTTAGAGAGTTAAAGATTTAATGGAATGAAATTTAGAATGGAGGTGTGAATAAAGTCGCTAATCTTCCTTGTTTTCTTGTTAGTGTGGTGGTAGAGAAAATATTAGCCAGAATTGTGACCCTCTGCATTAAGCCGAGATACTTTGCACAGTTCATATGTACCCTCATTACAAATATGGCGATGGCGGGCCATCGCCATCTTGAAATACGGCATCTTTGTTTTCTTTGAGGGTTTTGACTTTTCTTAAAAATATTGCTAAATATCTCCCAAACGGTTGGGTTTCCCTCAAAATATGTTATTGTATGTTTTATCAACAATTAAATTTGCTACAATATGAACCTAATATGAGCCTTAGTAGGTTGAATATTTTGTGAGATATAAAGTTTTTAAATTTTGACAGCTTTAAAATTTTCGACTTCTCTTGAAATATCAACTATAACCCCAAAGGGGAAATATGCCGTTTTCTAAATATATCTAATGCAATTAATGTTTAAAGAAAAAATAACTAAATCAATAATGTTTAGAACAATATAGATAGGCTACAAAGTGGTTAAAATAAAGATTCATAGATAAAATTATAAAAAATTTATAGGTTATTATTTTATTTGGCCAGATATGACAAAGTGCAATATGAAAAAGTATTAAACGATATTGAGCCGTAGACAATAACTAGAACACAATTATGTAATTATAAATGTCTCCAGTTCACAGACAATTTCATTGTCCTCAGTGACCTTTGCAGTGACAAATAGCTGTGCAGGAAAGTACAGCCTTTTTACAAAAACAATTCTTAGAGCAGAGGGGTCAAGACTTACAGCCACACTTGATTAATTCCCTACAGCTTTTACTTGCTTCTGGTATAGAGATCCAAATCAGTTCTCAAGTTCCTCTGTTATTTTTTCATTCGAATTTGGCTAGTGTAGGTGATTTTTGGAATGATTTCAAACTATTTCGCCAGATGCTAGATTGATAGATTTGTGTGTTGGATGGGAGAATCCTGTGTAGGCGGTAGACAGAGCATCATCTTCGCTTGTGTTGCTTGCGCAAAGCGATCATCTCTGAGCTTGTTAATCAAGTTCTGTGGTGCCATTGTACAGGAAACATGTGAGCCGTTCGATTATGTTGCATTCCTTTACCATCGACTGGCTTATAAAGATATTTTTCGAGAAAGAGAAATCTTTCAGTAGCTTAAAAATATGCTTTCCATGTTTTCTATGCGGTTTTTTTTCTTTACCCGAAAATTGTGATGTGGCTTCGGGTAATGAATAAAGTATAATGCTTGAAACGAGTTTTCTTTAAGCTCTTTGCAAATGCCATTGGTAAGATAATATCGGAAATGTTTACCCTTACCAAATGCAACCTAGAATTTAAAATTAGGTTTGTAAGTTAGTAGCTTGAAAAATATACAGTATTACAACCACATCTACATCAACAGTGCTTATGAGGATGTAAGTTGCACCTTTTCGTAATGCTTCCAATATATGAAGGCACATTCTCGTATCAGCTTTTTGGTAATCAGCTTTGGGCATGGACATGGATGTACTGCTGTTTTTAGAAACGTCACATCTACCATACATGATGTATATATAATTCTTTATCTTCTTGTACGTCATGGGATGCGACTGCATCACTCAAAAGGGTAAAATTCAGTTTTATCTTCTGAATTTTGAAGGAATGTAACAAAGTTTTTAGGAAGCATGGTTTATCTTGTCGTCACATTCTCTTAACACGGGTAGTTTCTTTTAGACTGTCTTTGTTTGTAAATGTCCCATACAACATCTATTCTTAGAGAGTCCTTAAGATGATTATCGAACCATAGATATAATTTTCAAGATATCTTTTCTGAATATCTGAAGTCGAAAATTTATAAAGAATTCGATGTTTGAGAAGGTGTATCTCACAAAAAATTTCTACTAAGGCGGTATTGGGCTCATATTGTAGCAAATTTAATTGTTAATAAAGCTTATAATAACATGTTTTGCCTGAAACCCAATCAGCAATTTTTTTAAGAAAAGTCAAAACCCTTAAAGAAAACGAGGCGGTCCTGAAAGTCGGGCATCACCCCATAAATTGCTTGTACTGAGGATACACAAGAAGTATGCAAAATCTGCAGTTTTAATCCAGCAGGTCACAAAATTTTCGCTAAGGCACCCCTCTATGTTAACACAACAGTCCTCTTGGTACTTATGAACTTACGTCTCCAAATATTAATAACTCAAAAACAAAGGTCCATTCTAACAAACAGAGTAAGAGTATTTATGCTCCAGTTTTTTAAAAAAATATATTGATTTCAGAGATCACCCAGCTATAAGGTCCCGTTGTGAGTGTCTTTTAATATTGTGTTTTTAACATTATATTAGAATTGGTTGAAAGATAACGGAGATTTGACGAAAAAAATTATTGCGGGAACAGGGTATGTTAGTTCGGCAAATATACAATAATTTGAAATAAAGAATTTACCATACAAATTTATTTATTCTTAAATGGGAAAGTGTGTCCGGGTTGTTACGGACCGATTTTTACTTTTACTGTCAGTATTCCGGTTTTGTAATTGAGACATTTGTTTGTCCTGTTGAATTGTGTAAATAAATAAATAAATTTCAGTTTCATCTAGTAAATTTTGAACAACTTTTTAGCATTCGGCAGTAAGTATATGTTTAAAAACTTATTTTTTAGCGTCAAATGGAACGAGAAAGAAATAACGTGGGCGGTAGCCACAGATTGTGTCTATAAGTCCCTAAACAGATAATGCGCTTCTATTTCTACAATTTTTTGTGTTTTTTCCCCTTTGTTTCTGACCATGTACGTGTGATGCCACTTGGACGAATTCGATTCGAATCGAAAGATAAAACCAGTATGTAATTTTTGGTTTTGCATCCAAGGTCTCGTCAAATAGTTTGAGGTAAGTCCAAGTAGACCGGAACCGAGTAACGAAAAGGGGCAGAAAAAATGATATATGATGATCATCTTCATCTAGACGCTTTGGAACACACTGCATACCAAAATATTTATGTTGTGTTTATTAGCTATTAGTGTCAATACGCTGGATATCTAATGTATCGAGAAAGCAAGGTTTTGTAACTGTGATAAGACGTAGTTGTTGAAAAAACTTGGTGCACGTATAATATTTAACGTGGGTTTCCTAGCATTTAGAGCAACGTGAATCAAAAGATAAAAGATATATAACAAGGTATGTAAGAGGTATTTGCATCAGTGCCGACTGGAAATAATAGCAATGATAAACAGGTAGTTAGTTATAATAACACTAATAAAAATAAACACTCAAATTTACAATGAAAGTGATAAAATTTAGATAAATTTATCGAGATAAATGTAATGAGAAGTGGTGGTGTCAGGTTGATGCAGGAACAGGTTTGAAATAGTTTGAAATTTAACATCATAATATAGTACAGTAGCAAGAGGTTAGAGTTTAGAAATATTATCTTATTTATTAAATTTCGTTATTTTTATAACAATGTAAATCATTATAACTATAAATGCATGAAAGAAAAGGCATGCCATTTTACAGGGGGTAGATGCCACGTCTTTTTAAGGGTGGCACTAAAAAAGCCACCACTGCAACTTAAAGAAAGTCAAATTTAAAAAAATGATCCTGTGAAATAAGAAAAAAATAACAGTTTGTAAATTATTTAACGAAAGTTCACAAACTTTTGCCTTTACTCATTGACTTTAATTGTTAATACAAATAATACATTAATAATTACTGTATTAATAATAATACATTTTTCAGCATTCTTGCGTTCATTATTTCTTGAAAAAGAATTAATTTAAACTCTTTTACTCTTTTGATGTTACCATCGTAGTGTGTGCCCAAAATTGTATCATTATCATGGGATATATTTCAAAAAATATCAATGAGTGAAAACTGAATGTTGACTTTTTTTTTGATATACATGTATTTAACGTCGGCCTATTTCCGTTACTGAGGTCTAACACCGACGCCTGTAGACGAGCTACCCCCAATCAGGATTTTTGCCGAACCTCTTCCCTTAAGAAGAGTAGGGATCTTTTACTTGCCTAACATTTAATAGACGAGGGACCGACGGCTTTACATCCCTTCCGAAGGATGGTAAATCTTCTATACAACCCTCGCCTAAGGTTGTATAGCTTCCGCGCATACACTGATATACAAGCCGCTGGAAGATGTGTGAGGCGAGGACGCGGTTTCCGTTGGAATGGTCACCCATCCAAGTACTAACTGCGCCTGTCGTTGCTTTACATCGCATACGGAAGTATGTACATAGTAAAGACGCACCTACGCTCGCCCCCGAATGCTGACATATTCCAAAAATTACAAATGTTGTGCATGACTGAAATGGGATAAAAAATTAATATAATGGATGAGATGGATTCAATAGAAAATTTTGCTTCATATGAATCTAAATTTCAATGTTTTCTAAAAGTTGCATAGCAATAAAAAAAAATAAGGGAATTTAATGTACTGGATCTCTGTATATAATATAAATTAAGATTCAAATTAAATTAGTTTTAATGTAAAATTCCGTAGGAAACTTCCTACACGTCGTCGAAGCATTTTAGCATATATGCTTTCATTCAGTTGTTTATGAAAATTCAGAAAAGATATTTGATACGAAGATAAACAATACAATAATCTATCTATATATGGATTTACTCTTCTTTTTTTATTTTTAATATTATTTTTATGTAGTTTATAAAAATAATGGAATGGAATCAGTAAGTAAAACAAGGTAAAGACTATTAATTATATGTTACAAATACTGAGCAGGGAGGCGACGATTATATTGACGACGAGGATGATAGTTCTCGGATTCTTTGCCATACAAGTATATTCTGTGATGATAATGAACCAGAAAAAGTTATGTTTAGAACCTTGATGGAAGTAACGAAGATTCAGATGAATAATTTTTGTAACACCATTGATCAGGTCCAGTGGCGGTCCCAGAATTTCGACATGGGGGGGGACATCAAAGATGGGCAGCACAGCTGTGTACACGTAGCGTCAGCTGCAAGCGGATTGGTGGGCGAAAATTTTTTTAAAGATCAAAATTACTATGATTTTTCAAGTAACCCAATGGTGAACTGGTGAAGAGGTAAAGGTGTAGCCATATACGTTCGATATTTCATAAAAACGGTTTGTTTTTTTATTGCTTATTTGCAAAAAAATAAAAAACGTTTAAATACAGTATAACATAAATAACAAAACATAGAATTCTAAATAACAAATAAAAAAAATAACAAAAAAATAATAAAAAAAATAGTAACTAATTGTTTACGTTTGACCAGTTTTTCAATTGCATGTTTCTTGGCTTTATTGTAACAGACCTATCAATGACTTTATGATTTACTTTTTAAATAATAATTGCGTCCTTGAAAATTTAATGATTAACATGTCGGAAACATCGGCGTCTCGTGTATTTGGCACATATTTCTTCAAGGCTTAATAGTTATAATGCAACATCTGTAGGCACAACAATTTCATCATTATTAATGTTGAATATTGGTGTTGATGAATGATCTGTTAAAAGTAAATGTATGGTAGAGAAATCTTAATAATTGGTAATCGATAGTTACAAACTTCATATGCACATGGGGGGCCCGGGACCCATGGCCTCCCCCCTTCGCACCCCCACCGATTAGGCCTACTGGGGAATCCAGAAGAAAACGCAACAAGCGTTACACCTCATATTATACACCATCAGTTGCTCTGGAAATCCTCCTAGACTTACGACCTATCCATATCTACCTGGAGAGAGAGGCGAGGTGAGCAACATACAGACTCCAACAATCAGCAATCAGTATGCCACAGGTTAGCATCATGAAACGCTCAAGGTTGATAGATGACTTAAACAGTCAAAACGACCTTTCAGATCTGATGCCTACCAGAACCAATCACGAACTGCCTTTTAACATCCTATTTCCTGAAAGAGATGAGTGGGATCGGAATTAAACCGACCTACAAAAGGCAGATAGCTGTTGATTTACAGACGGTTCAAAACTCCTGAAGGAACAGGAGCTGGAGTTTATAGTCGCAATCCAAAGGTAAGAATAACTTCGAGCCTGGGTAATACACCGATAATTTTTAGGGCTGAAATATGCGTAACTGAGCTGTGTACACGTAGACTGGAACTAATGTACCCACAGATTAATATAGGTCTTCTCAGACAGCTAAGCAGCCCTTAAAGCTCTTGGAACCTATTCCTGTAATTCTAAAACAGTGTGGACTGCTAAAAGACTCTAATCCAATTGGGTAGGAACTACAAACTGACTGTGGTCTGGGTGCCTGCCACTCTGGACTGGAGGGCAACGAAATAGCCGACTGGCTAGCCAGAGGGGGCGCGGCATCAAAATTTATAGGATTAGAACCAGTTCTTGGTGTATTTTCAAGCACCGGCAAAACAAATATCCAAGACTGGGCCGAGAGCAGGACTGGCAGGAACTACCAGAATTAGCTAATTCGAAGGAATTCATCACATATCCTTTAAAATCAAGAGCTAAAATCTACTAGATTTGAGCAGGTTACACCTAAGGAGTCTAATCAGCCTATACACCGGGCAACGCAGATTAAATCATCACCTACATAGAATGCCGAATCCCGTCTGTGTCTAAAGGAAGATGAAACGGCAGCATGTTCTGAGCATTTGTTCCGTGGTTCTCATTATTTGGCAAAGGACAGCTTTTGCCTGAGGACATAGACAGTCTCTCACCCAACGAGGTATGATTATGAAAAGGCTGAACCTATTTGGTGAAATATAAATTAGGAGTGAGCTACAATGGACTGAATGGTCGCAGTGGAGGAGGGTTTGGTATAAACACACCCACATTTCAACCTACCTACCTACCCTACCTACACCTCATACGTGGTGCGGAATAAACATATTTGTTCATAAGTTGACTATTTCATTACGCCAAAACTTTTTTAAAAACTGTTACTGTATTGTTCACGTGGTTACATTTCCAAACGTTTTACGTTGAGCACTCAGCATCTAGCTAGCAGACTGAGTTGCCTAGCGAAGGGGGTTCGATACCCGCAAGGCGAAACAATTTTTCATTAAAAAGTATTGCCCCAAGAGTGGTTCGGAGTCCACAATAAACTATAGGGCCTCGTCTCTCTTTAGCTAGCACAAGATGCTGGAGACCTTCCAGGGAGTTACTTCGGTAACTTGAGAGGCGGTTAAGAAAACACTTTAAGAAAAAATTTTTAAGAAAACATTATATGTAGAACTTCATGTCTTACAAAAAAGGTCTTTTTTTGAATTTCTATAAAATTAATGATTTTTGAGTAAAACAGAAAAAAACAATAGGAATCGGAATTACAGCCGTAGCAGAAGGTTTATTAATTGAGACTTTTGGCATCCTAATCAGGAAGGCCAGTACAACATTTCTGCAAAGAAAATTCTTGTCGCAATTAATTCCTAATAAATACCTAATTTTTTTTATACCAGATATACAATTTTCAGATTTCTCGGAATTTTCGAACATTCAACGGTTCAGGATATCCATTGTGAAAATTTTATTTTTCAAGGAATTAATTTTTTTACAGACATATTTGTTGATAAAACTCATTAATAGACACCTGCTTTTTTTACTTTTTGATTTCCAGCGTTTGTAAATTATATAAAACAAAATAAAAAATTAAGAAATAATAGTAAATCCATAGGACAAATAGATTATTGTTTTATTTATCTTCGTACTAAATATGTTTTCTTAATTTTCATAAACAACCGAGGGATAGCTTATATTCAAAGATGTCGATGAAATCTGGGTTCTTAACTGAAAATGTCTTAATAATAATAAATTCGAGACCTTTGTAGGTTAAAATATGAAATACTGTTGTATTATATCAGGCTAATTAGATTGTTAAATGTAAAGGAGATATGATGAACATTTAAGTAATAAATCATTCGAAAACAACACTTTTAAATTTTCTGGGGGTGTGGAGCGTCAACTTTGGTATCATTGGATAGGTTTTTTAAAATATTGAAATTAAAATTTAGGTCCACTTGTGGTGTAGGTATCCCCTTTTGGGGACACCCTGTATTTATATTTGAACTTATTTCAGAAGCAGGCCTGACCTTATATTCCGCACACAGATGCAATCATATAAAAATATTTTTATATACTACTTATATAATAAACTACAAATTACATTTTATGATTGAATATTATTTTCTTGTAATTAAATGATATCTATCACATACCACGTAAAGAACTAGACTACTAATGACATCTACTTTCTTAATGAAGCTATTTAGATATCGGATCCTGTTACAAATTAATACTAATTTTATGTTTTAAAACTGTGAACACATATATAGTGTGAGCCAGACACTTTCCTGTAACGAAAACCGTCGACTAAAATGAACACCTACTGCATTTTTATTTAATTTATTATTGGGACTACTAAACTTTGAATTAAAATTTACAGAAATAACGTTAACAATGGCTCACAAAACCAATTAGAAACATAAAGATGAGTACGTTAACATTGTCTGAAAGTTATTTGTGGCATTCTACGAATATTCTTTCTTTTTATTTGGGTTTTCTACCACATCTATTATCCTCTTCCAAAATAAATGACAGAATCTACAAACTAATAGAATTATTGGAAAAAAGCCTCTGCGCCTGAGACGTTTACGTCAAAGGAACAGTCAGATGTTATTTTTTACAAATAATATAAATAGGAATAAACACAGAAATAATGTATTTTGCTAACGTTTCGGAAAGTAGTCCCTTTCCGTTTTCAAAGCTTTTTTCGAAGAACTCTTATTTGTTGTGTATGTTAAATACACAACTTTAAGATTCTGTTATGTTATTTCCATAGATACTTACTACTTACACAGAACTGATGATACTTTCTTTTAGATAATGTTGAGTTTGTTAATTTCTTCTTTTAACATTGGTAGCCAGATTGTGCAAATATCTACAGAACAATTCGATACGCATTTATCTTCATTTAATAAGATTATTGGTGATTCTTTAATTTCCATTTTTGTTAAAATTTTTGCCGAGTCCCAGTTTATTCTATGTCCGTTTTCCCAAGCATGTTCACAAATCTTTGATTTATGAATTTCATTCTTTCTAATGTAATTCTTGTGCTCATCCAACCTCTCATTGAAAGGCCTGGATGACTCACCCACATAAAATTTGTCACATTCGCAAGGAATATTGTAAATACAGTTTTTTGAATTCTGTTCCAGGTTTATCGGTTTTGTTTCTGTTAAAATAGATCTCAAAGTGTTTCCCGTTTGAAACACTGTCCTAACATCAAATTTTACACGGCGTAGCTTCTCCTATAGTCCGTATACATAAGGAATTGTTGCTGTATAATGACGTTCAGGTTTTTGTCGTACCTGATTTTCCCTATTTTCAACATTTATGAAAACTCTATCAACAAAGGCTTCAGGGTATTGATTTTGTATTAGAACCTGTTTTATAAATTTTTTCTCGCTTTTTAATATTTCATTATTAGATGAGATTACCTGGGCCCTATCGTATAAACATTTTACAATACTCCCTTTAACATTGATTGATTGAATTGAGTTAAAATTTAAATATCTATTAGTATGTGTTGATTTTTTATAAACGCTTGTTTCAATTGTTTATTATTTACCCTTTTAATTAAAACATCTAAAAACGGTAGTTCATTCTTCTTCATGTGAATTTAATAAACGGTTTCTTACTATTTATATTTTCCAAAAAACTATTCAATAAATCAACACCATGAGGCCAAATTGCAAAGATGTCAACATATCTCCACCAGACAACCGGTCTGTTTAGGGGGGGGGGTGTGTGTTTTATGGTTTTGACCAGAACTTTAGTCCGCCATATTTTTGAAATGACTGCACATATTTAGATAAAATTTGGGATTTATATTTTAGGTTAATAAATAGCTTAAGTGATTTTGCAAAAATTCAAGGATCGACCTCCATTTTTTTAATATGGCTCTTTGGGCCGTTAACTGTATCATCACACTGTATATTAATTTTTGGTATTTTTTGGTCAGCTGAATTCAAAACACCCCTATACTTACCGTTGAATGTGAACCGTTTTATGTGTTTTATGGTTTTTGACAAGAACTTTAGCCCGCTATATTTCCGAAATAACTGCACATAATTAGATAGAATTTGGTATACATATTATACTCTTTTAGGTTAATAAATAGCTTAAGTGATTTTGCAAAAATTCAAGGACCGACCTCCATTTTTTTAATATGGGCCATTAACATCACACTGTATATTATTTTTTGGTAAATGTTAGTAAACTTTTAAAAAGCTCATGAACCAGTTTATGAAATAATGTCATAATATTTGATGGCACGTTTATGGTTATTCTTCAATAAATTTTCAAAAGTATTGAAAGATCAAATTTGGCATTCTACAAATAAAACAATCCAGTTGCTAACATCATTATTTTATTAATTTCAGCTAAATACCCCGCAGAAGAGGTTGTTATTTGTTTTTGTTTTGACATTCAGTGTTTTTTCCGTCCAAAATAAAGCACATTCCATTTATTTCACGAATAAAAAATAAGTAATAAAACGATGCGATTAACACGTGACATTGTTACATTAAAAATCCCAGATAGGCACATGCCAAATGTGTAATTTTACAAATAAGAATTGCTCTTCGATCTTAGTAATTATTAGAGTTGGTGATAAAAAACTAGTTAAAATTTTAAGACGTTTCAATTTAGTAATGAAGAATATGCGGATATTATTTTTAGGTATGGCTTTTGCGACGGAAATGGGAGAGCTGCAAAAAGAGAGTATCAAAGGCGTTTCCCAAATCGGCATGTACCAGATCATAAAATGTTTTCAGAGGTATACCAATTTAGTGCGGAACATGGACAATTTCCGTCATTGACAAAGCATGAACATGTTCTCAGAGCTTTTCCACAATAAGAGCAAATATTACAGATTGTGGAAAATAATCCATCCATAAGTGTTAGAAAAATAAGTAATGATCTAAGTCAAGAAAGAGTATGGCGAACATTAAAGAAGAAAAATTTGTATCCATTTCATGTTGAAACAGTTCAATGTCTAGAACACGGCGACGACGTTCCCCGCTTAACATTTTGTAGGTGGATTTTGGCTCACAGAAGAACAATATCAAGAGTTATATTCACGGATGAAGCCCAATTCACACGTGACGGAATTAACAACTGTAGAAATCATGTTTGGGCAACCGAAAATCCACATGCAGTGATTCAGAAACATTTCCAATACAGATTTAATATTAATGTGGTGTGGTATTTACAATAATCATCTAATAGTGCCCCACATTTTTGAAGGAAGGCTAACTGGTGAGGTTTATTTAAACTTTCTTAGAGACATCTTGCTAGATTTATTAGAAGGCATCAGTACTAGGGGTTTGTGGTTTCAGCACGATGGTGCTGGACCCCATTTTTCTGTACCGGTCAGGGATTATCTGAACCAGCATTACACCAACAGTTGGATTGATAGCGGAGGTCCGGTAAACTGGCCATCTAGGTCTTCTGATCTTGCAACTCCAGATTATTTTTTATGGGGTCATCTCAAGTCAGAGGTGTACAATGAAGAGTTCAATACACGAGAGCAGCTTCTAGAAAAAAATATTACTGTATGTGATAACATTAGAAATAACCCGGAAGTGATTAATAGGTCAGTGAAAAACATATTAAAATGTTCTCGAAAACGTATTGAGCTGAGAGCATTCATTTTGAAAACCTGTTATAGTTTTAATTATTTGCACCGTTTTTAATTTTTTTTCCAATTATTTAAAGTTCTAAATAAATTTATGAAAGAAATGGAATGTGAATTATTTTGGATGGAATTAAACTAAAAAAAGCTTAGAAACACTGAATGTCAAAACAAAAACAAATAACAACCTCTTCTGCGGGGTATTTAGTTAAAATTAATAAAATAATGATGTTAGCAACTGGATTGTGTTATTTGTAGAATGTCAAAATTGGTCTTTCAATACTTTTGAAAATTTATTGAAGAATAACCATAAACGTGCCATCAACTATTGTGACATTATTTCATAAATTGGTCCATAGGCTTTTAAAAAGTTTACTAACATTTACCAAAAAATAATATACAGTGTGATGATACAATTAACGACCCAAAGAGCCATATTAAAAAAATGGAGGTCGGTTCTTGAATTTTTGCAAAATCACAAGCTATTTATTAACCTATTAACCTAAAAATATGTATATCAAATTTTATCTAAATATGTGCAGTCATTTCAACAATATGGCGGACTAAAGTTCTGGGGTCAAAAACCGTCAAAAACCATAAAGCCCCCCCCCCCGCCGTATTTCAAAAACGGTTCACATTCAACGGTAAGTATACAATAATTTGCAATTTAAAAATCTTTATTTATAATATTTACATTTCATTTGTTTGTATCATGTTTATTTCATTCATATCAAAAACAGTTTACAAATATGTTAACCCGACGCGTTACAATGGGTCTGATAGACTCAGAAACGAGGCAGGCGGCCGATCTTAGGCCAAATAATCAGCAAACAAATTTAAAATTAATCATTAAAAAAGAAAAGCTCTCCAAAATGATTGAACTTATTATTTTTTTTATACAAAAGTTTAAAATAATTGAAATTAAAGATATTTTATCTGAGACCAACATTATAAAATTAATCTACAGGAAACTCAATGCAGAGGAAAAACCTGTTTAAAAGAACTAAAATATACAATTAAAAATACGGTAAGTATAGGGGTACTTTGAACTCAGTTGAGTGTGCTCTACCTTTCACTACAGTATGTCCGTTTAAATCTGGGACACCCTGTATACACTGCTAATAGTTCCTTATGCTATTTACACTTACTTTAGTTAAGTTTTCCAATTATTATCAATCAGCTACCTATCTTTAACTATGTTTAAGGTTTCATCTACCGGAATATTGGTAAAAAGACTAACTGCATCAAAACTAACCATCAGGTGTAGGTGTGATTCATGAATATTTTTTTCATGAATTTTTTCTATAAAATGTTTACTATTTTTGATATATGAATCGGTATTTCTAGATAATTGATCAATAATTTTGAGTAAAAATTTGGCCAATTATGACATGGTGATAATAGAATTAACAGTTGGTCTTAAAGGAATATTTTGTTTATGTGTCTTTGGTAAGCCATAAAAATGAGGAGGTTTACTATGATCTGGTGTAAGGTTCCTTCGTGTTTATATTTAAACAAGCAAAGTAAATTTTGCTCACTATTGATTTTGTTGGATCTTTGTTTAGTTTTGAGTAGGGTCCCTCATTTACAAGAGTCATGATTTTTGTGTTATATATATATATATATATATATATATATATATATATATATATATATATATATATATATATATATATTTATCTATAATGACTGTGGCATTACCTTTGTCTGCTGGCAATATTTTTATACTTTCATCGCGTTTTAAGAAATTTATCGATAGCTCTTCTTTTTTTTTTAATAAATTTATTTAACATCGGCCTATTTCCGCTACTGAGGCATATCACCAACGCCTGTAGACGAGCTACCCCCAATCAGGAATGAATTTTGCCGAACCTCTTCCCTTAAGAAGAGTAGGGATCTTTCACTTGCCTAACATTTAATAGACAAGGGACCGACGGCTTTACATCCCCTCCGAAAGATGGTATATCCTCTATACAACCCTCGCCTAAGGTTCTATAGCTTCCGCGCATACACTGATATACAAGCCGCTTGAAGATGTGTGAGGCGAGGACGCGGTCTTCGTTGGAACGGTCACTCATCCAAATACTAACTGCGCCTGACGTTGCTTTACATCGCATATCAAAGTATGTACATAGTAAAGACGCACCTACGCTCGCCCTATAGCTTTTCTTCTGGAGCTAAATTATCTTTAATTTTGTATTGCTTATTTTTGCTCGTATGCGATATTCATTCCCATTATCTGTTGGTAAATTTTGTGCCGTTTTTTCTAATATCATCAGTTCTGTGTAAGTGTTAAGTATCTATGGAAATAGAACCAGAATCTTAAAGCTGTGTATTTAACATATAATACACAACAAATAAGAGTTCTTCTAAAAAAGCTATGAAAACGGAAAGATACTACTTTACGAAACTCAGCAAAATACATTATTTCTATGTTTATTCCGATATATTATTTGTAAAAAATAACCTCTGACTGCTCCTTTGATGTAAACGTCGTAGGCGTAGAGGCTTTTTTCCAATAATTTTATTATTTTGTAGATTCGGTGATTTGTTTTTGAAGAGGATATTACATGTAGTAGAAAACTCAAATAAAAAGGAAGAATGTACGTTAACATTGTTAGACGGCAAAAATAAAGGTATGCATCGAAAAATGTTATTTGGATATGTATTTTATTTTTTATTAAAATAGTCATTAAGCAGGAATGAAAGATATTGTTCAGAAATATAAGATATTGCTCAGAAATATTAAAGATATGTTTTTATAAAGAGCATTTTTGACTGGAAATTCGTAATCGACGACCCCACAACCCCCAGATATCGATTTTGATCAATTTGAATCTAAATGACAAAAGTCGTCAGCCATATTGACGCCGCCATTTTGAATTTCTAAATTTCTACCAAGAATTCATAATTGACAATCTCGAAAACTCTCAGATGTCGACTTTGAGTCGAATCGGATCATAAACTATAAAGTCGTCCACCATCTCGAAGTTGCCATCTTGAACTAAATTTTTGACTAGAAATTCGTAATCAATGTACCCGAAAACCCCCAGATATCGATTTTGATCGATTTGGACCATAAATGACAAAAGTCATCCGCCATATTAGCGCCGCCATTTTGTATTTCTAAATTTTAACGAATAATTCATAATTGACGATCACGAAAATCCCCAGATATCGATTTTGACTCGAATCGGATCATAAACAATAAAGTCGTCCGCCATCTTGAACTAAATTTTTGACTAAAAATTTGTAATCGGCGAACCCGAAAACCCCCAGATATCGATATTGATCAATTTGAATCTAAATGACAAAAGTCGTCAGCCATATTGGCTCCGCCATTTTGAATTTATAAATTTTGACCAAGAATTCATAATTGGTGATCTCGAAAACCCCCTGGACTTCTATTCTGTAAAAGCGTGAAAGCACATTCCTGCGAGAAATGAGCGGAGTTCACTTGAAAATGTATAAAAGTCTATTCTGTAACTACGGGAGTGATCACATCATGCGAAAAATGCGTGAACTTATTTCTACTGGTAAATCGTGAGGGAATCCCCCAGTTCCCCGGGAGAAGGGCGATCCTAAACCGTACTTTTATGACAGTTTGCGTCGGCCAAAAATTATTTTTGTCAAATCTGTGAATCAGAATGGAATTACTCTTTTAGTTTATTATAGCCATATTTTTAAAATATATATTACCAATAACGAGAGTATATCCTTACGGAATTTTTGATCAATAAAATTTTATTGTTACCTTTTACCTAATTTAATTAATGACTGTGACATGACAATGACAACAACTGAACACCTGATACTTTTGCGCCAACCTATTGGTTGTAAATTCGGCTATTCTCGCTGAATCCCTTCACGTTCACCACCTATTTACTGGACTTACAGAATACAGTCTAGGACAGCCGGGTGAGATGCGGGTGATCGCTTCGCACGATGAATGCTCACTCTTCCCATAATTACAGAATAGAGGTCCAGATATCGATTTTGAATCGAATCGGATCATAAACGATAAAGTTGTCCGCCAACTTGAAACCGCCATCTTGTTTTTTTTCTTATATAAAAATGTTAAAGTGTATTATCACCGGACTTATACACATGTGCAAAATAAATTTCAAAGCTCTAGCTTAATTAGAAGTAATCGAAATTTTGATTGCAAGATTTGCCCTAAACCAACTGACAAACATACATTGCAAGTTAAATAAAAGTTTTTAAAAAAGGAACGTATGCTGTCAAGTTATGATATTTTCCTTTATAATTAAATTAATTTTAATTGTTTTCAACTAGAAGGTAATATTTTAATAATGTATACAAATAGTACAGTAAGTACATGTCAAAAATTATTTTAGAGGGGCATGCAGAACAAAAAGATGTTCTCTAATTTTCATTAGGGACATATTTAGAGTGCACGACCCTTTGCATTTGTCTATTTATTAATGTAAGTATTAACTTTATCTAATACATAATATTTGCAACTTTGTAAAACTTACTTGTTATATGATAAGGTGAATAAAGTATAATTTATTAGTTGATTGATTTTTCTGGATCATAGGGTACTCGCACACAAAAATTGTTCTTATTGAAAGTCCTTTGCTTGAGCAGCAGAATAACAATAAACATTTTTAAAACCGGTAGATTGTCATTTACTCCCCTATTAAAAGAAAAATATTACGATCGACGCTATATAATTGTAGAAATATGTTATTAAATGCTTGTCTTATTTGTTACCTAATAACAAACATAAAGTAGTTTAACTAAAACGATACTAGTTAATGTGATCGAAGCACATAATGAAATTCTATACATGTTCACTTCTGCGAACTCTTATTTACGTAATAGTAATGAAGTATGATGACTGTAATAAAAACAATTCGGTAAGTAACTAAATAAATGCAATTATAAACAAGTAAACAATTATTAACATTATGATTATGACACAGGAATGTGTCTTTTGAAGACGATGTAAAAAGTTTATATCCGCTTGATTTAAAAATATAAGTTACAACTTTATATTTAATATATTGACATACTTAAGTCAACAAAACCCTTACACCATAAAGGGAAGCACATTTTCAACAGAAGTTTTAAACAGATATTTGGATGGATGAATAATCATCTAATCGACACACATACACCTTTTACCGCAGGTTAAGTACAGAAAAATATGTAGATTTTAAAAAAAAATTTATACTTGATTTCTAGCCAATCAAATGTTTTTACTTTAATTCATGGCATTGACAATTAAAGAATTTCTTGAAACTTTTGTTTTAACGTGGGATCAACTTAAATTTCAAGTGATGAAGTTAATTAGTATTTCAGCAAAATAAACTGATTATCGATTTCTTCCACAAAAGCGGCACACCCTTCTCCACCACTCCAGGCCAATTCATGAGAAGTAATCTGAAAAAGTTTACATTGCAGATCATTTAGAATGTTTTTATTTATTTCATGTTTGTTTTCAGATATAATAGTATACTGTTTTACATGGAGTAAAAGTGAAATGTTTTGTGTCGAGGATATCCAGCTGAGACACAAAAAAATCATTTTACTTCTCATAAAAGATGATATTTTTTCTTCAAACGTCGAATATGCATTCAACAGCTACTGCTATTTTTTCTTCAAATACTTTTAGTATCACTCGTGAGCGGCAGAAAAAGGCTTTTACTGATATCAAAGGTCACTAAAACTGTTAAAATTCCTCGCGTATTTATAGTTTCCAGTGACTAATCTTCAAGTTTAAATGTGTACTCTATTAAAGTTCATTTTCTAATCACTGTTAATCTCTCAATCCAATTCGTCTCAAAATCAATATCTGGGGATTACAGCATATCAAAAGAATAAAAAGTAAAAAATGAAATTATATTAAAAAAATGTGTTTAAAAAAGCTTTTATTTAAATGCTCTAAAAAGTAGAAAGTAAACTTTGAAGTAATTCAAACCCATCATTTTATTACATTATATCGTCGCCATTCTGACCTAAATTTTTCATTAGAAATTTGTAATCAGTGAACCCGAAAACCACCAGATATGGATTTTGATCGATTTGGACCATAAATGACAAAAGTCGTCCGCCATATTGGCGCCGCCATTTTCAGTTTTTCTAAATTTTGACCAAGAATTCATAATTGGCGATCTCGAAAACCCCCAGATATCGATTTTGAGTTGAATCGGATCATAAACGGTAACGTCGTCCGCCACCTTGAAGCCGCCATCTTGTCTTTTTCTTATATGAATATGTAAAAGTGTATTAATTGTCGCTGGACTTATACACATGTGCAAAATTTCAAAGCTCTAATTTAATTAGAACTAATCGAAATTTTGATTAAAAGATTTGACCTGAACAAACTAACTAACTAACAAACAAACATTGCAAGTTTAATAAAAGCTTTTAAAAATAAATAAATTTAGATTATCATTACAATTATAATATTTTAAAAAAAATGTATGAATAAAATATGCTAATCCGTTGCGATTCAAGAAATTTCAAGCTCTATAACGATTGCCCGAAATTTTATATGATATTTACCAAATACGAATACAGACAGGCAACTTTTATTAGTTTTGCTCAACTCTAAGATATATTCGCTAAGCTATGCTACGCTAACGAGGAGCAATAACTCCGAAACACATGTCCGTAGCTGCATTGTTATTTCTTTTTAAGGAATAAGGCACTAACTTTCTTTCTTTTATGAAACTTTTAGTTGAATCTTTTTGGTGTCAGTCGATTGCTTAAAGTAAACCATTGGATGGTAGTTGGAGTCTGCATTGTTCGAGTCGTCCTAATAGGCTTATACCTATATACCCGAAATTTGTAGCTAATAAAAACTTATCTGAAAAGGCCAATATACATCTTTACCTGAATCCTATACTTTTCATTGTGTCTTACTGAGTCCATACTAACAAAGTTCCCTTTCAGGTTGACTAGGAAATATTAGATTTAAGACAGTGCAGCGATGTCCAATTAATACCATTTGGTAAGAGCAGTTAAGCAAAAATCGAAAGTAAGTATAAGTTTTGTATTTTACGTCGCATCAAACTCTTCAGGTAAACATCTTACAAGTCAATTTACGAAGCGTAACAAAAGGTCCTTCAGACTCGAAAGCATGGATCGTCCACAACAACAATGAAATCAAATCAAATTTTAAGAATCCACATGTAGCACTTCTAACAAACTCTTCTGTTCCTTTGATTCTGATTTGTCCAAATACCAGTATTTTATTTTCATATTTATCCTCTTTATTTTTTCGTTGAGTTTCCTTATTTCCTTGGTTCAACGTTGCAATTGTCTGTATCTGTATCAATTCGAAATCCAAGCAATCTGAATTTTAGTACGTATCTCCTTTACAGGTTGTTAATAATGTGTTAAAAGTATATGTCCATCGATTGACTTTTTTTTGAAAGACTGTAAAATGGTTAGAAAATCGGATTTTTGCTCGTCTTCTTTACCATTATCAATACGACTAAAACACCTATACACAAAAATAAAGACAAGAAAATTATTTACAAGAAAGGTATTTTGCATATCGCTTTCGAGATACACTCGGTTGAAAGATACGGTTCCTCAAATTCGGAGTTGTTGTGAACCAGAATGAATTTGACATCGTCTAGGAATATCGAGTACATCTCTGAATCGCTGCGAACCTCTAATATTGGCCCATCCCGTATATCAACAAAATTAAAACTAATAAGCAAGTTACGATAAACTTTGATAAATTTGTAATTGCGTATAATTTTTAAATTATGTTTTCCGCTTGTATACAGTAAAGCTTGAAGAAATATTTTCTAAGTACTTAACATCTCGATCTGAATTATATATCAAAAAGAAGATTAATTTGACAGGTATTTTCAGTTTAATTAATTTTTTCAGGCAGATCTTTTGTTAATATGTATAAGAGCTTTTAGTTCTCTATAAAGTTACCCTAATAGAACTGGAATTTATTAATATTTTAATGCGTTTATATCCAATTTCGACAGTTCTGCAATTGCTTTTAGATGTTTAATAAATACTATAAAAACATTTCCTGCATTTAAAACAAGTTTCTAGTTCGATTCGTAGAAGTTCAAGTTCAAGAAACAATAGTACATTATAACAATTATATTTGTTAATTACAGTAGAAAAAGTACAGATTAAATATAATGAGAAATTTATTAGCTACTGAGCTTAAAATTAATGTTAAATTTTAATAAAGAAAAATCAATTAAAGAGACAATAGATATTATTACCTTTTTTACATGCATTAGCCAAGGATACTCGTGTAAACAAGCCGTAGAAGTAAAACAAAAATAATTAAAAAATAAGGTGTTGTCCCGATAATATTATGATTAGTAATTATTGTATACAAAGACAAAACTAATATTTTTCTAATTGAACATTATAACCAAAGTGACACATTTCATAGAGGATGTGACGTAACGAGGAACAGTTAAAATTTTAATACCACACCTTTTTCAACAAAACAATTGCCTGTGGATTCCATGTTTAGATTAATAATAGCATTATACCAAATAATAAATTCAAAAAAAGTATACACATTATGCTTATAGCAAACATTTACTTATAAGGTATTTGGATTTTTTAATAAGTTATTCAATTCACGTAGTGTTTTGCGATAAATACTTTAAATGATTCTTTTTAAACAAAGAAACTTCGCGAATAGGATTGTCTTGTTAACAGATATGATAGACAACCAACGATTTATTCTTGGATATTCGGAAAGTATACCTACGTATATAATATAATAGTATTTCTTTAATTTCAGGTACTTTACAGAAATTAGTCTCTGCTGTGTGATACATTTTTACTTTCCCATATACGTAATATACAGGATGTCCCAGATTTAAAATGATATAGTCTAATGAGAGATAGAGCACACTTTGCTGAATTCAAAACCCTCACATTTATCCTTAAATCCTCACTGTTTTTGTTAAAGAACACGCCAAAACCCTCGATGAACTTTTCGAATCTGTAACAAAATCCGACGAAAACATTTCGCATGAAAAGCGTGCTTCACGTAAAAATGCCGTTGGAAGAAGTTTTTATACCTTAAATCACATTTTCGCTCTACGCAGCGTTTTTTGTCAAAATCTTGGAAACTCATCAAGGTGTGTAATTTTAGACAGCGTAGTAAATGTCGCTGCACTGGGACGTAATGTCACCCCGACCACAAAATTTAGAAAGTATAATGAAAACCGAAATTTTGAAAATAAAAACCCTTTTACGAAACTCATGTGTTGTGTTATCCAGTCTCTAGTCAAAGTATTTCGAGAGTTTTAGCAAAAATAGCCCTTAGCGTCGAGGGTGCCCTATCATTTTCAAGCAGTCGATTTTGACGGGAAAATGATGGGTTTTAAGTGTATTTGCTATAAACCGGTTCCTCAGTGATTCGGTGTCAAAAAAGTATAGTTACCATGTACTCAGAAGTGCATAGGACCGCCTTGCCTGAACGTATGAATATATAATTGCCACAAAATAATTCAAAGTCGTTGCGATTCAAGCATTTTTAATTCGTGGAGCGAACCAAATTATTATTAAACTGACAATACGTAAATAGACAGGCAAGCAAAAGCCCACCAAAATATTATAAACATTGAACTTTTTACTGAATCTTTTTGTGTTATCGTTAGCTAAAAACTAAACATTGGATGGTAGTTGGTACATTATGAGTCGTTCCGTTCCTCACTATGTGTTGTACACGGGCCAGACTATGTTTGTTAATACATTTTTCTTGAACGTTTTGTAAAAACATAATTTTTTAAAAGATTTAATATATATTTTTGAACTTTATATTGTCTTTTTCTTGTGTTTCAAAATTCCTTTTCAGATTTAAATTTAAGAAAGTGTTAGTATTTACTGTGTTTGATTTATAGTGTTACGACGTCCAATTGGTACCATCAGTGAAGCAGTTAAGCAAAAACGAAACAGTAAGTATAGATTTTGTATTATTTTCTATCTGAAACAGTCGATTTGAACCCTTCTTTGTGAACGTTTAATATCCACTTTGGAAAATATAATAAAAGTCCTTCAGACGTGTAAAGATGGATCGTTCACAATGACAACGTGTAGGAATCAACACCTATGAGAAAATACCACATGAAATCCCTGCGTATTTAAAACTTTTTAATCCACATTTGTATACAGGTTTTCGCCGATTCTCGGCATCAATATTGACTGATTTTGGCGAAGAAATATCTAGCATAAAACCACTTGGGGGTTAAGAAATTGATATCTGTTGCCGATGGTTTACCTAGAGGTATCCTCTAAACACAACAAGAACATATCAAATGAAATGTTGGCCATGAACATCCCGTCAAATTTGTTGGATTTAGACAGCGAGCCATGTTCAAATATGCTATCCACCTCTAATCAATCCACCTTAATCATACCCTCAAGTAATCAGTTAGCGTCTGCTATTAACTTGCAAAATGTCTCTAACTGTACATTTAATATAAACGTTATTGACCACAAATAATATTAGTTAGATTTTTCATTAGAATTATTAATGTTCACGATATTTATTTTTTATTTTCACTTCGCTCGTAGAAAAAATGTTGTTCATATGCGGAAACTGTCTTTTTCGCGCTTGATAAAACATGGTAACGTGAATACGCGACGTATTACGTTTTAATTGTTTATAAATTTACAAATAAATATTTCGACCTAAAAATACGTTAGCGTATTTTATATAATATATTTTCTACTAAAATAAAAATTATACAGAAAAAATAATATCTTCCTCCAATTAGGAAGATGCACGAATTTTAACAATGCTTAAATTTATTATTCTTTCATAATATGTGTTATGTAAATTGAGAATATAATAAAAGAAACTCATTAAAACATTTTACTTCTTAAATATTCGACTTTAAAATTAGCAATTTTATGTAAACAAAACCACGTGACTGAAAACGCTATGGTATTGACTAACGTTATTTTGACGTCACAAATTTGCCCCGAATTTGCTAATTTACGTTATTATTCTTATTTTGGTTTATAATTACTGGTTAATATGGTGGATAGTAATTTCATTATATGCTTATGGTATTAATCTGTAGCCATAGCGTTCCTTTTAGATATATCAATAGTTCAACAGTAATGGCGTGACGTCACTCAGCAGGGACGCTTTCCAATGGTTTTAAATCCTCAGCCAAAATAAATAATTTATTTCATCTTTAGTTTTAACAGAAAAAAAAATACGCGGAGGCATATTTTTCAGTCGTCTGTTTATCTGTAATATAAAAAAAATCATGCAACTTCCATAGTTCATAGTTACATTAGATAAAAATTAACTTTTGGTGCACTATTTGGACAACCTGGTAGTTTATTTATCTCCTAAAAATATTCCTCATCTAGTTTTAAATCTGTAAGGATATAACAAGTTAGAAAATAAAAAATTACAAAATAACTGTAATAATTTCCAAGTTAATCTGTTAATTTTCTAATAGCATATTGAAATTAAAATGAACTCATATATCTCGTATCGCGCAAGAAAATGTATTTAAAATTATTGTGTAGACAGAAAAGCAGACAACATGCAGCACAGATCTGATCCAATACTTTAGAGAGAGAAGGAAGAGAGATTACTGACCACCTAAGTCGAAGTGCCGTGATATCCGATTCAGAGTGAATGCAATGCTGAATGCAGTCTGCAAATGGACATTTAAATTCATTCTCTAATGAACAACATGCTAACTAGTAAAATTTAATACCACTGATTCCTCTACGCGACCAAATTCATTTAAATATCAAGTTTTCAATAGTGCTAAGTCGTTGGCTGATGTTAGTAATTTGGGTGAAAATTATAATTAACATATTTTTCCGTTGGCTATCTTTTTTCTATTCGTTGATAGAAATATTTAACAGCCGATGTTTATAGTTTACTTATTGAAAAAATGTATCCAAGATTCGTAAATTGTAAGTTTCTCCTTTTTTCTCTTACTAAATATATGGGGGCGAGGATATTACAAATATGAAAAATTTGAAAATGATTATAAATACATAACTAAACTATTTATCTAGAGTGATTATAATAGTAAAGCAGCTAGCTCATGTCACGTGTACACTTTTATGTCCCCCAAATTTGATTGGGGGCCTGTAATAAGGATTACATACGTATATGAGTGTTAAAAGTTCTATTCTTTGTTAAAAGGTAATATTTTGTCCTGTATATGCAAAGCTTCAGCTAGCATGAAGAAATCTTTCATAGCACGAGAATAATGCTTTCCAACGAGTACACTATTTTGACCAAACGTTTCCGTTTCAATAAAAATCTTTTCAACTCCACTCCCTGCTAAATATTTTTCAATATATGCCATAACTTCGTTTGATAGATGAAAACCTGCTAAGCTGCAGAAGTTTTATTTCTCTAGCTATTCTGTACACATCTTCACCAGCTTACAGAGATCCCGTTTTCTGATTTACTGTTCAAGCAGTCCCAGGTAGAACACTAATATTGAACCAATATTGGTTTAATATTACAAAAACATTGGCTCAATATAAAAAATGCAACATTAAACCAATAAAAATGTGAACATTTTTGTATATAGACTCAATATTGGTTAAGCTATATTCAACAAATATTTAAAAATCATATCATATAATGTTTTGTTCCAATATAAATTATTATTTGAAATCGTATATTGGTCCAATATTTAATGAAAATTTAGCCTAGCCCAAAGACGGTAAAGCTATTTCTTGTAATTTTCGTAAAGTGCAATTTTTGAATAATTATTATTATTTTAAGAACCTCACTAACAAGATCTAGAAGTGATTGTAGTAAAACCTCCAGCTGAAATACACCTCCATACCTGTGTATGGTAGGTACAACTACATCATCTGTAAAATTACTAAAGGCATCTTGGGCCTTTGCTAGTACAGATTAGGTGAGCATCACCACAATGAATTTCTCTTTGTCATTATTGAATCACATTGCCTGGAGACCCTAAGTCAGAAATTGTACGCTTGTACAAGCATATTGCAAGGAGAGCCATCTATGCAATTTACTGCAATCAGCCTAGGCGCACCATGAGTATCCAATATAGATATAAATCGGTTAAATAATATTATTTAAAAGAGAGATTAACAATGTAACCTCAATATGAATATCCCCGATATTTTGAAATTAATATTTGTCACTATCAGTCGATGAGTGTTGTACAGTATTACTAAAAAGTTCAATAACAACATAACACACTTTCCAATATTGGAAAATCAATATTTATTGGTATTAGAAAATATTCCCTAAACAATATAATTTTACACATAGTTAACAAATATGAGTTTTCAAATATTTTAGAATCAGCATTTCTTTATTTCTCCTCTTTGCTTTGAGTGTTTATATATAGTATTTCAGTACTTGGCGTGGATGAAAACTGTGAAAGGAACAGGCCTTTTATCTCTAATTGTCTCTGCTGACTGATACCTCTGTTTGTAATATTTTGACTTTCATTTTGAAATATAACCAACAATGTGATATGGCTGCTTCCAATCCCAGTAAGAATATGCTCTTGATGTCCAAAATTGTCCATTGATGTCTTATTGGAATGTTTGCTTTGATATCTTTGGGAAGAGGCACATATCTTCCCTCTGAATTGCTCAGAATTCTTGAAGTAAGTAACACATTATGACTCTCCAATACATCATAACCGAATGTAATGCCAAGACGATTCACAATCTGGAGCAACAATTTGGACCGAGTCATTTCATGAATTGTCATTGTATATCTGATAAAACAGTATCTGGAACACTATATAACATTTTAACTGAACTTGTTTAGAAGTCTGATAGGAAGGAAATAAACCTGATCAGGGCTTTGTTTCTTAGCTAATAATAAATAAACGCCACAGAAATTAGACAACCCCCAATTCCAGAAGCCAGAGGCTTGTGCAGAAGAGGGCATGCAGCCATATCCTCCGACAGTGTCGGAGCCGAGGTTTGAACCCGGTAGCACGATACCTCTTCGAATAATCGCGATTGCCACCTCGCACCTAAACCAATGCGGCTATTAGCTAGCTCCGTCAAAGATTGATATAAATCATTTGCATAACAGTCTATATCTTTTAACCAAAATCAAAATTTTTAATGTCACTGCACAATATTTCAGAACATTTCTTGACAGAATCAGAGTCACGAATTTCAGCTAGATTACCTGCACTTATTTTACTGGAATATACTCGTTGTGATATAGAAGGATCCTTTGAGTAAGTGAAACAACATCACTAAGTTTCTCTACAAGTAAATTTTTCATTTTACGGTTTGATATGTGCTTCTCATTTGGCAAATACTTATCATTGAATTCCTTGTGTAGGTATGAAATTGAATATCCTTTGCATTCAAGGGCCACCGTTATCAAAAATTGCTTAAGAGATTCTCTCAGACTCACTCTCATAATCCAAAATATACTTCCTCATGCAGTTTTCGTGACCATGGATGTCAGCATCAAAAACGCTGTTTACATCTTCCAATGTACTTACTCGCTGAAAAACTGCAGGTAAAACAGAGAGGCTCCCTTTAGTTTTATTTGGTTACAGACTACTCACATTTTAAATCGCGGTCTGCTAGATTGGGGATCCCTTCTTCTTGGACTTTGTTATAGGAAGTTGACACCAGCCTCCTCTTCGAGGTTGATTCATCTTTTTCTTGTTTATTTTCAGCTCTTCCTCCCTTAAGTGTGTAAGGTCTGTAGTAAAGCATACGCTATTTTATGCAGTTTTCATCATCAACACTTTGCAAAACACCATCTCCAATGCGCTAAAAAGCACTTTTAATGTTCGTTATTCCATTTTCGCTTGAACACTTTTGACAGAAAATGCACAGACTAATGTCTTTTCCGAATCGGTCATTCTGTTTCACTCTCCTTGACTCTACTACCAAAAAAAATAAAAGGACTAAATTTTATTCTATAAATGCGATGGGAACATTCTAAATTGTCAACTGAAAAATTTAAAATCTTATCGAAAAAAGCATGAAGACAATTTGTTTGGTTTTAACAAGGAGTGAAATGAGCTGAATAAATTTAAAATCGGCGCACCCGTTACGGAGATATATTAAAACAAAATTTAGTAAATTTTTCAATATGGCGGCCGAACGACCATGATCTGGATCACGTGACCAATTATTTTTAACACTCCTATTATAGGTTTGTAATAAATTCCCACAATCAAATTTAGGGGACATAAGAGCGCGCACGTGACATGAGCTAGCCCCTAAACTATAAAGATCAAACAATATAAATATTTTGATTAGTCTCACCTTAAAATATATGATTTAATAATTCAGAAATTGTGGATATTCTGCAGAATTGAAACAATATTGGCATTTTCGATACATTTGATTTGATTTGATTTGATTTAGTTTAGTAGGTATTGCTACCACTCCTAGAAAACGTACCACCGGGTTAACTACTTCTACAAAACGTTGGACTGAGGTTGTGATGCTTGTTTTGCTCGGGTAGCTGGTTTGGAGATTATTCCAGGGTTCAATGTTAATATTAATTAAAATCCAGATCCAAAATAAGATATTTATTTTCCTAATAATTATATGTACAGTGTGGCCATATCTTTTATGGCTTAGGTTGCGACAATCTTGTTATTACATAAGTACATCATAGTAATCGGAGAGAGAGAGAGAGAGAGAGTGTAACATATTTCCTCTATGTACGTCGTCGTAACCCCAATTCTCTAATCGAAGTTCCAGGACATAACAGACGCGACTAAGAAATCTGTTTCAGGAGAGATCCAGTTCAACACACTTGAATCAATCTGGCAGGAGGTCCAGTTCAACGCACTCGGATCCTCCCTAACAGATACTTGGCCAGCGGCTGCCACGACGCCGGAGAAACTTGAGCTTCCGTTATCCCAGTTCAACACACTCGAGAAAGGTGAAAGTCAAGCTCTGAATTTACTGGTTTCTGGCTAGCTATTTTATACCCAAAAATCACGGTCACGTGGTTTTGCACCCGACACGAAATGCACACGGCACGCAAGTTGCGGCCTGGTGAAGTTAGAATTAAAAGTTAACAAAAGAACTAACCAGGTATTGAACTAATCTAAAACTGAACTACTTGATCCATGCATGATTAAAATAAGTTAAAACTGGAATGAAAGTATACAGTATTCCTGTAGTATTGTATACTTCATTACAAGGTTATGCTTGTTGTTAGCAGCGAGAGTCGCATAGCGTATAGTAAGGAGTAGGAGATCGGAAATGTATGTGTTTATGAAATGCATTGCCGCATTGCGTCGTGGTGAGGAGTGGTTGTGTTTTGTATTTTATTTCTATTTTGCCAAAAATGGCTTATAGAGACTTATATAAAAATATAAACATATACATCTATAAGATTCGAGTGGATAGCGAAACTATAATTCTTACAATCCCTCATTGAACTTTACTAGTTTATTATATAGACACTTCTCCAATATGTTTTCAGTATCCCTTATGGGCATATATTATCAATGTCAATATTTACATCGGTTCTTAGAATTTCAAATTGGACCAACTTATCCGCGCTACTATCCTTTTAAAGTTGCTCCAGTGCTGTGATTTGTCTTTTATATCCGAGAGTGGCAGCAATGCTTACCGTACGCTGGTAAATCAAAATCAAATCGAAATTTTGGAACGTTATCAGCAAAAACACTCCAACACATGCTTCATTTACATGTTTAACTACAAATACTTGATTACGTATGTAGTGTTCATAACCCTAGCACTGATTACAGCATATATTACAATTATTTTTTTTTAATTTTTGAGTATTGCTTTTATAAAATTTATTCACAAATTAATTTGTTTTTAAATTTGCTTTGCAGGCTCAGCAGTGGCATTATTCTACAATATATTGTATACATGGTTATTTTTTTCAATGTATTTCTAAAATTACACCTTTAAGCGACATTGAACTGTGACCCCGTTGAATATTTGATTAACTCATTCAACGCCTCTTATGTACAGAACGTCATTACAAATTACAATTGGAATTCGGAGAATTTTAATATATGAGAAAATAAATAGGTAAGTACGTATGCTTTAATTGAATTTAAATTGGCTATAAGTTATGATTTTATGGGTGTCAATAAAACTTAAAATTTAATATTCAAATTTAAAAATCGAGAGCCATCGCAAATAATATATCAAATAACCTAAAAGTATTTGCGCTATAAGAAATATTTTCCAGTTATATTTTATTAAATTTGTTTGAAATACTTTGATTCGTCAAAAAAATGAGTTATTCCATTCATAAAGAATTAAAATTATTGAGAAAGTGTATAAAATAAGACGGATTCTAAATAGTGAAGTGGAACAAGGGAGGAATGAAACTTAACGCTGACACTTTGGAGATGACTTTTTAATTATTAATTTATATTAATAAGCACATATTTTTTTGTAGCGCATACTACAATTGTTTGCTTTATAATGAGAATATTGGAATATTGCAGTCCGGTTACGTTCCTTATAGTAAAATAAGGGTTTTATAGAGGAGTTTGCGACTAAAATATTATGTTTTAATATTCTGCCCTCTAGAAGTACATTTGAAATATGCTAAGCCCAGTCAGGCTATTTATTTTTTGATTGCAACAGACACTGGACCGCTAGATGGCGCCTGCTGACTGTTTTGCATGTCGCTATTCTAAGGATACCGAGATGTGCCAAATAGTCGAAGGATCCTCGTATCAGTCGTCACGTGCCTACCTTGCACTGACGAGATCCAACAGCTCGAAACTGCAGTCTGCAAGTGGTGTGGGACGACTGGCACGAGAGTTCCCTTTAAGTAGGATCAGTCTTTCGGCTGGTGTTTCTTGCGATCGAAGCATCCAGGCTTGTAACTTGTAATTCAGCACTCGGCGGGGCACATAGCCCGGAGAGTAGCTGTTGGTTGCAGTCTGGTTACGTTCCTTATAGTAAAATAAGGATTTTATAGAGGAGTTTTCGACTGGAATATTATGTTTTAAGAGTGTATTGTTTGCAAACATGGTTTAAATCTATTAAATAAATCCGTATTATTCACTTTTAGTGTTTGAAGTAGATTTTAATAGGAATTTTGAGTTTTATTTATGTTATCTAAATTTGATTTAAATGAATAATCGTTTTTTAAATATTTTCCACAGTAAAGGTTCAGAATTATTGAAAATAGGTCCACGATTGTCCTGTTGTTTTTTTGTAAAAATGTTTTTTTACCATAACTAATTTTTAAAGTTTAAGAGGAAATGCAACATTTATCTATTTTTGCATTGACATATTATTTCAAATTAAATTAACTGTAAACTAAAATACACAAAAAGTTAAATGTTACATATTTTTGAAAAGAAATGAAGAAGCTAGAACATTTACATTTTCTAACCAAACTTCACAGTTAGATTCTAAATGTAATTACAAACAATTTTTCCGTTTGGTATTTTTCCATATTTTGATAAAAAAGGGCATTTCAGGCCATTTTAAAATTTCTAATGACATATTGGAGGTGTCATCGGTATGACGCGATAAATATTTTTGGCAATTTTGTTATTAATCATGCCGAAATTGATGCTGAAACCCGCTTAAAAAAAAACAATTGAATAAAAAAGTTTTCCATATAGTGCAGACTTTTTGGTGGACACTATATAACGTCCTTAATCGCTCAAGAAAAGGTATAGATTTGGTTTCAAAATGTCACAAAAATCGATCGACCGGTTCTTGAGATATTACATTCGACATTTAAAATGAGATGCCTGATATATACATTCACATCACCATTTAGAAAAGCGCCATTTGCAAGAATGTGATAAATAATGTATTATTCTTAAAATTAGTACAAATCCTTCAACAAAATATTTTAAATTCCTGAGCTACTACTCGCCCGCCTGCACATAATATAACTCATACACACGATTAAATCAAGCATAACATATATTTTCTGAACAAAAAATCTCGCCACATTCTTAATTTTTCATTCTTCCGATGTTTACTTAAATAATAAAGAACGGGTTTAATGTTATAAAAAAACAGAAAATTCGGTTTTGAATAGAACACCTAAAAAATTAAATATCATCAGGGTCTTGTTCCAACCAGGCCAAGCTAAGACTTATTTTAGTATTTGCTTCTTTTATTCCGTGTAAGTGGTTTTTAAACAGGTATTTCTTAGATTAACGCTGGTAGATTTAACGATGATTTTTCAAAATCAAGACGAATGACTTGACTCATTTTTTAAGCCGGTGTTCGTTTAGAATGTTTAAAAAAAACGAGTTCCGAAGTACTCGATTCACATTCTTATACTTCTTAGAAAATAATAATAATTATTTTAAACAATAGGGAGCCCCGTCGAGAATAATATTCAAGATAAATCCTAAGTTGCCTATTTACTTCGTTCTTAAAGTTCCTTTTCGATTGAGATTGGCTTCTATTGTGAGTATAGATTATTTGAAATTTTATTACATTAAAAAAAAAGTAAATAAGCTCGTATCTAAAATATGTATATGTGAATATAAGATTTGATTTCGGAATGTGGAAAGAGATTTATCATTTCAAAGATTTCTTATTCTTCAAATGAAGTGGATTGATGGACAGGTAGTCTTTTTATTTTTTATCTATATATTGTGTTTTGAATATTCTGAAATATCTCTGAATCTAAATAAGCTCTATTATGATGGTTTTTTAAGTAAATAGTTATTCATCCCATGAATTTTAATATCTACATGCTTCATTATAATTTAGTAACTAATATTTCATATTATCTGTAATTTATTATTTATGTATTGGGAACAATTTCATATTAATTTAAATTCCAATTCTTCAATACGTCAACTTGTTTATGGTTCCACACGTAAGTAATTGCGAAGAAATTTTTTAGTGTATTTGAAATGTTCTGCAACAGTTAATAAACAGGCTGAAAATAATTGTTAGAGTCAAATCTGGTCATAATTACCGCCATAGGAAAACAAGAAAAATGTAAATTAAAACTGGGAAACTATACCCTTGACCAAGTGCACAGGTTCACATACCTTGTGTCATAGCTAAGAACCTACGAACTTAAATTAAATATAAAAATAGCCAGATATTGCTCATTCTGAGTTATGAGTAAATACAAGGCGGATGGATGGAATGATAAATGAATGAATGAATTAATGGTAAAATATAAGAATAATAAAAATTAAGATATTTAGGGATAGAACCACCTCTAAAACCAGCGGACACACCTCCACCCCCTACTCAAAGGGGTGGCGCACAGAATTGCATTTTTTTTCTCGAGAATAATAAGAGGTACTGATGGCGTTAGTCGGAAGAAAATACAATTTTACATTTTGCGCATATTTTTAGTTGATAAAAAATTGTAGTTTTTTTCTCCCACTACAAAAACATGGAAGGGGACTACTATGTAGTGTCACATTTTTGCTTATTACTCCTAAATGACCCAGTAAATGAAAAATTACAAGGGCTCTACCTCTAAATCCGTCTTCTTCTAATCCTGTTTTTTGCATAGCTTCTTTTATTCCTTTTTCTCAAATCTTTCTTGGTCTTCCTCTTTTCTTTCTATTTGCAGGTTTCCATTGCCAAATCTTTTGTGTTATTCTATCCTGGTCCATAACACAGTAGTTGTTTCATTTCAATGTTATCTATCAATGATGTGTCAACTTGCATTATTTCTCTTATTACTTCATTTCTTTTATGGTCTAATGATCTTTACAATATCGTCTCCAATACATCATCTCCGTTGCCAATATTTTATTCTCCATCTTTTTGTTCAATGTCCACGCTTCACTTCCGTAGGTAACACAACTTTCGATAAATGAGTTAACCATCCATGTTTTTGTTTTATTTATAGTTTTTCCTCTTTTTATTTTATTTTGTATAACTATTTCATCTTTACCATCGGATATTAATGTAACCCCTAGATATTTATACTCATTTGTCATCTTCATCACTTCATTGTCTATAATTAATTCTTCTCCTAGACCTCCGATCACCATATATTCTGTATTCATTGATATTTATCTCCAAACTCCATCTCGTATACTCTTCTTTTAGTTTCCTAAACATATAATTGATGTCATCTCCGTCCTCGGCTAGTATACCCTAATCGTCAGCAAACTCCAAGCTATATATATGTGTTGTTCCTCAAGAAGCACTCCCATTGACCTACACTTCCTTCTCCAATCTCTTACTACCCTATTTAAATATACTTTAAATAGAGTTGGTAATATGCAGCATCTCTGTCGCAAGCCGTTATTTACGATGAACTCATCAGAGTAAGCATTTCTAACTTTCACCCTGCTTACGTCATATAATTGTTTAACAGCATTAATATAGTTTGTATCCCTCTGTCCTTCATTGCCTTCCACAACTGATTTACAGGAACACTTAGAGTTATTCAAAAATTTGATGAATTCATCAATTAGCACATTAATAATAAATATTATAAACTATTTTTGTAAGGCATAATGTATTTTTATTTTAAATGTTTGCATAATGTTGTGTGTATGAGTGTGTGCGCGTGTGTATAAGGGTTTGTACGTGCATGTATGTATAGATATATGTATAGTATTTTATACTAGTTGTCCTGTTGTGAAATTTAATATTTAAAAATCGCAAACTATGTTCTATTTTAAGTTTAATTTTGTAGAATTATATTTCTTCTTACACTTATCCTTATATGCAAAATAGTATAATGTTAACCTTGTACGAATTATCTTTTCCCAGCACTAACCACAGAACAAGTTCCTAGAGAACTTAGTGTAGGTCAAGTCTGGGTACTACATTTAGTAACACATTATTTGTAATTTTTAATATATTGTATTTTTATATTACTTTCACGCAAAAAAAATATTTTTTGTTGAAAAAAGAGTCGAGGTCTCAACATTTTTTTTGGCATCAGCCACCCCCCCCCCCAGTCACCCCCAATACCACCCCACACTATTATGAAAGGGAGTAAAAAAAATGAAAATGTGATTTAGTGTGTATACAAGAACGAATCGTTTGAAAAAAATATTTTGGCGTTAGCTACCCCCTCAACCACCCCCATTGCTACCCCCTACCCCATGAATAATAATAATAATAATAATAGGTCTTTATTTTCCATTAAGCAAATACAAATAAATTACAAACATCATACATATAAATAAATAACATATAAGATGGCCTAATGGAAAAATGCCGAAGATCAGATGGTAGTGAATGACACTACCCCTGTTTTTCATCTTAAGTATATAGCATACTATAATAATAACAACTATATCATACACAACCCATAAGAACAGTACAACTTATAAACAATGATACTTATAAACATATCCTACAACTCAATTAAAATGCAATGCAATAACAATGAAGGAAAGCAAGAATAAAGAATGCGCCATTTTTTTCCTTTTCCTCCTTTCTTTCTTTTTCCTATTTCTTTTTGCCTCTTCCCCTTTTTTCTTTCACCTTTTTTGCATTTTTCTTCTTTTCTCCTTTTTCTCATTGTCCCCGACTATATTTGCATAAATAGATACTTTTTAATATAACGTTTAAATGTGGATAATGATTTGTTTTTAAAATCAGATGGTACGGAATTGTAAATTTTGGAAATTTGGTAAGTAAATGAACGTTTGAATATTTCAGTGCGGTGCATGGGAGGTGTTAGGGTTCTTTTAAATCTGATCTTGAGGTTGTGAACATCTGACCTATACGAAATTTTTTTATGCAGATAATTTGGAATTTTATTTATAATGATTTTGTGAAATAAGCACGACGAGTGTAAGAAACGACCTTTAACTATGGTAAGCCATCCAATTTCATTCAGTTTATGCGAAATACCTTGCCGGTGCCGGACATCGAAAATTAACCTTAAATAGGAGTTCTGAATAACTTGTATTCTACGGGAGTCCTCAGAATCTAAACATGGACCATATACCGAGTCAGCAAAGTTAAATTTTGATAAAACAAGAGATTCGCATAGTATTGTTTTAACCTTTTTATTTAAGAAATGGCGGTTATTAAAAATCGTTTTTAAATTCATAAATGCTGTGCGAATACAGTTATTAATATGACGTTTGAATCTCAACACCGTGTCAACGGTTAGGCCTAGACTCTTTGCGGATTTATTGGGTAGTATATGGTGGCCGCTTACATTAATCTGAAGTTGTTCTGCTAGAACTGGCCTTACATTTTGAGGCCCAAAAATAAGCACGGCAGTTTTATCGGCATTAATATTCAAGGCATGATTTTTAGATGTTTCTACTAGAGCCGCAATGTCTATATTGGTCATAGTCGATGCCTCGATATGTTTAGAGGTATAACTACATATCGTCAGCATAAAAATGAACGTGACAGTTCTTAAATATTTTTATAAAATCTGAGTTACATAAAGTATACAACAGTGGACCCAAGATAGATCCCTGAGGAGCTCTCGACGACACACTGAGGGGGGCAGACAGATTGTTGTCAATTTTGACTTTTTGTGTTCGGCTGAATAGGAAACTGCGAAAGAAACCGATTACATTGTTATTTAGACGGATGGATTTCAATATAGCTAAAAGTATTTCATGATTAATAGTGTCGAATGCTTTCGAGAAATCGAAAAGTACTAACACTGTAGCCATTTTTTTATCAGTCCCCTTCAATATGTCATCAGTGATGTTCAACAGGGCTGTTTCACGGCTATGAAGTAAGCGAAAACCTAATTATACCTCAGGCAAAATGTGAAATTTTGAAATATGCTGACGGAGTTGCGAGTCTACCTCTCTTTCCAATACCTTCGACAAAACTGGCGGTATATTAATGGGACGCAAATCTTTAAATTTCTCAGCATTCGATTTTTTAGGGATCGGTTGTACTATAGCTTCCTTCCAAATTTCCGGAAATATACCATTCAGTAAACAAAAATTAATAATATGTGTGACGAATGGTAAGACAAAGGGACAACACATTAATATCAATTTAATGTTAAACCCATCTGAGCCTTGTGCGTTTGTTTTAATATTGTATATAATTTTTTGGACCTTATATTCAGAAAGAGGATGAAATTCAAATGTATCAGTAATATAATCTCTAACGGCATTATTATATTGATCAATTACATTTTGATTGGGTGGCGCATATTAGGAATACTATTGATGAAGTAACTATTAATTGCATCAACATGTTTCAAGGCATTGGGTATATTTTTCCCCCCCGGTTTTTAATGTTCAACACTTCTAAGTCTTTCCAAAGATTATTGATACCGGTTACCCTCAATCTGTGTTCACAGTATGCTTTTTTCTCATTTTTACAGGTCAGAGTGGTATAATTTCGCAAAGTTTTGTAAAAAGGGAGTAAAAAATTAAATTTGGATTTAGTGTGTATACAAGAACCAAGGGACTCTAAAATATTTTTGGCATCGATAAACAACCTGGCTATTGCTTCTATTGTTACTATTGGGGAGTTCTTAATAAGCTCTATGGGCATACCTCCAGGACCCGCAGCTTTACTATTTTTCATATATTTCACTGCTTGTTTTATTAACAGCTAAATTTTTATTCAAAAATTAAAAACAAAGTTCTTGAGGAAACACGGAAATTTTATTTTTTAAATATTACATCAGACAAATAACTTCCTCCACGCTGCTGACACTCTTGAAGCCTAGCACAAAAGTTTTTCACCACCCGCTTCAACAGTTCAATTGGAATTGCGTTAATCTCTGTCCGAAACAGCCCAAAAATTCTAAAGAGGCATACTGCACACCACACGGTAACCTTTTTGCTATGAAGCGGTACTTCGTGCAATTGCAGAGGATTTTCCGTCGCTCAACAGCAAAGGTTGTGTTTGTTAACATATCCGGAAAGATGAAAATGAACTTCATCTGATATCAGCAAGCAATCAACGACATTAGGGTTTTCAGCAAATAGTAATTCGAAACGTTTGCAAAAATCAACGCGTTTCAAAATTTTGAGGCGGAAGTTTTTGTACGATTTGAATTTGGTAGGAATGGAAGTGTAAGTTTTTCAGAATGCTGCGATAACTACGGTTCGTAATATTGAGTGCTAATGCTTGTCGTTTTTGCAGATCGTTTAGGACTTCGTAGCACAGCGTTTTTGGCTACAACATTTTTAAATACTTTGTATAAAAGTAGAGCGTATTAAATTTTTATTGAATGATTATAACAAATAACAATCATCTCCGTGGGTTGAGGATTTACATTATTATTTGACATTTCTCAATAAATCCAGAATTAGATATATTCCATTTGAACACCTTTGGAGTTACTAAAAAAATGTAATACAATGGCAACAAGTTTTAATCTGACAGCTCTTAAGACGAATGAGCCTTCCCTTTCGATGTACGGAGGTCGTAAAGGTGAACATATTTGTTATTGTTTTTTAGAAAACTTATTTTTTGAATCATACATTATGCGGTATTAAATAAGTAATACATAATATGTAGAATAAGTAGAATCGTATTCTGTGTACACGTAATAACTTCAATTATCAAATTACAGTTTAATGAATTACATCTCGTTTCACATTTTCTTCAAGAACATATTGCAACTAAAATTGGAATTGGAACATCATATACAGGGTGTTCCAATAGTGCGTCAAAGCCCAATAAGCAGACTTTGGAAAATTATTTTTTTATGGAAGTGGTATAGTGCCAAAAGGCGCACATTTAAAAAATATTTTGAAATATATAGAGTGACTCGTTACAGCGGAGCATCTTCGGGGTAATTTTCTTTAAATGGAACATCCTGCATATTTTTATATTTATGAATTCAGCGTAAAATTACTTTTCCAACAACCAGGTTTTTTTTGTTTTGACATAGCGCGTTGCCAAGTTATTCGAAAAAATTAAAATTTTGGTCGGGACAAGGTATTACTATTAATTAAGAAGATTTATTTTGCAAAAACAAGGGATGTATACAACGGCGCAACCACCAAATATTGATTATAATTATACAGGGTGTATTTTATACTAGCGCTAATTCAGGACATTTCAAAGTGAATTTTTTCAAATGGAACACTCTGTATATTATTGTATTTTTGAATTGGCACGTCAATTTTCTACGATTTTTGTAAATAATATCCTATACCCAAAAGTCGATATTTCCAAATATATTTTTACTTTTTCATTAAAAACCGTTAAATTATAATATTTTTCATTTCGAACTAATCTAGTAGCCATGATTTTGACATAAAGTGAGAATAATTCAAAGTAGTATAAAAAAAATTTCTAGGTGTGTCTTGGTTGCCTCTGTAATATTTTTTTCACAGTTTTATTAAATCACATTTGAGTCTATCTTAAAAATTTATAAATAATCGTTTAGTATTACAAAAAAGTTGACATAAATAATAGGAATAGAAAATGCGATATTAGGTAATACAAAATTTGCCACTATTTTAAATATTCGAAGTTATCTTGATCCTAATTTAATGAACTAATAGTAAATAATAAATAAGACCTAGTGTTTATAACTGTTTAAAGTGGTCCAGTACGTAATTGCATTTCTGTGGACGATTTTCGAATGATCTACCAACATTTCTTAAAATATCTACAGCAATTTCCCGAAAAACTTCTATTGTAAGATATGGGGGCTTTGTGCACTTGCTCCTTAACCTAGCCCCACAAAAAGAAATCTATTTTGGTTAAATCAGGGCTTCTGGTAGGCCAACTATGGGGTCTTCCCCTTCCTGTCCAACATTTGGAAAAGCGTGGTTTAAATGTTCGTGAATAGCTCCAGTGTGGTGTACAGATGCTCCATCGTGGAGGTACCACATTTTCTCCCTAATATCCGTGGGGACATCCTCCAGTAATTCTTCCAAGCTGTCTTGCAAAAATTCCAAATACATTTGACCATTCACACGTCCATCAAAAAATGTGGTGCTATCACATAATCCCTAATAATTTCTCGCCAACCATTCAACGACCATCTTGTTTGGTTTTGTTCGTGAGATGTAAGGATTGGTTGTGTCGTAATAATGAAAATTATGACGATTAACATGTACAATTTTATGAAAAATCGCTTCATCGGCAAACAAGATAATGTAAAAAATTTTTTTTTGTTTTCCTATTTTTTGTTTTGCCCATTGACAAAACTATATTCGGTTTTCATAATCCATTCATCAAAAATTTCTTTGATGTTATTGGCTATCCACTATTGCATTTAATTAATACATCCTTAACAACCGGAAAAATGCCAACTGAATTAAAATGTAGCCTTATAGTGCCAGTCCCAAAAGTAAGTGGTCCAAAAAAACTTGAGCATTGTAGACCGATAAATATATTGCCAGTCATCGAAAAAATCATAGAAATTTTGGTATACGAACAATTATATGCGTACTTTAATAATAATAATATACTATACAGTGGACAATCTGGATTTCGTCATAAGCATTCCTGTGAAACATCAATACAGCTTGTGTGTTCAAAATGGAGACGTGATATAGATCAAGGTAATATCGTGCTAAGTGTGTTTGTTGATTTGCAACGAGCCTTTGAGACTGTTGACAGAAAAGCGCCGATAAAAAAATGTGCAATGTATGGAGTCAAAAATAAAGTTCTGGCTTGGCTGGAAAATTATTTAACAGACAGGTACCATAGAACAAAGTGTAACGGGGCTTTATCTGAAAAAGTGAAGAGCGACTACGGTGTTCCTCAAGGTAGTGTGTTGGGCCCTTTGTTATTTATTATTTACATGAATGATATTTGCAGTGCACTGAAAAACTCTTTTGTAAACCTTTTCGCAGATGATACGCTTATCTCAGTTTCTGGTGAAAATTTTATAGAAGTTGTAAACATCATGAACCAAGAAATGCAATATTTGTACTTATGGTTATGTAGTAATAAATTAAAGTTAAACGCAGCAAAAACTAAAGGTATGGTACTGGGCACCAAAAGAAACTGTCAATCGTTTATAAATCAGAATTTATCTGTATATATAAATAATATAAACGTAGATTACGTGGATGAAATAAAATATTTAGGTGTTGTTTTGGATCCGCAGTTAAATTTTACTAAACACGTAGAATACTTATGTAAAAAAATAGGTAAAAAAGTTGGATATTTTCGAAGAGTTTCTGATAACCTCTCTGACTGGTGTAAATTAGCGGTGTACAATACTATCATCTTTCCACATTTCAACTATTGTATGTCATTATTAATTTCTTGTAAAAAGGATGATATATACAAGTTACAACTATTACAAAATAAAGCTATGAGGATAATACTGAATTGTAATATGCATGTACCAGTAAAAGATATGTTGAATTCCTTAAAATGGTTAAATGTCGATCAAATAATTGAACAATCAACTGTGATCTTAGTATACAAAACAGCAAATAACTTGACTCCACAGTACCTACAGAAATTTTTGATAAAGAGATCAAGTTTGCATGCATATGGTACCAGAAACTGTGATAATTACCACATAGAAAGAAGTAAATCAAATATTCTCAAAAAATCACTATTTAATGATGGCCTTAGACTTTTTAATGAATTGCCAAACGAAATTAAACAATCAAAAAATGTCCAAACTTTAAAACATAAGACAAAAGCTTTGTATTTAGGCATCTAATGTATTATACTCTATTTGTTTATATCATGAAATGTACTTTTGCCATTGTGCTTTGTAGTTATAAAGTTATACAATAAGATTAATAATGTAAAAATTTTGTAAAAAAAAAATTTGTAAACTAGCAATATGCTAAATAAATTAAATTATTATTATTATTATCAATCAGTTTCTGCATTAGTTGAACGTGGTAAGGATGAAATTTGTTTTTTTTATACGATTCGATGGACTGAAGGTCGGCTTATATAGTTTTCTCTTGCTAATTCTCTTATATCTTCAATCACGCTCAAAAGTATGTCGTTTTCTTCATTTATTACATTTTTTTAGGTTCCTTTTTCTTATTCCACTTTCCCCGTATTGTCAAATCGTCCCATCAACCTCTCTAATGATTTTTTAGAGGGCAATTTTCTTTCCGGATATCGCTTCTTATAAATTCGAGTTGATAGTAAACAATTTTTATCACTCGCACCCAAAACATAAACCATATCGACTATTCTCTCGAAAAATTCATTATTGGAAAGTGCGAATTTTAAACTAATTTATAACTTGAAATAAGTGTGAAATACTTTGTCACAATAGTTAATGATTAAACGTCCATAAGATAACTTTCCATTATTCTCTCTGTATGTCAAAATCATGGCTACTAGATCAGTTCGAAATGAAAAGTATATTTTGGTGATTGTGTCGTTTGACACTATACCACTTTCATAAAAAAATAATTTTCCAAAGTCGTCTAATAAGGCCGATATTGGACTTTGACGCAGTATGACCCTGTATAATTAATAAATGTTACTTTTTGACATATAAATGATTTTTTCGCCACTCCCGGTTTTACCGGAAGTGACACTAATTTTTGATTTTCAAAAAGAACACCTAGAATGGGACAAATAACTTTCAGACAATATTTAGAACGCCCTATATATCACTGCATTTTTGATTCTACATAAATTTCTGAATGCAACCATACTACATAAGTGACACTTCAACCGGCAATATCTATTTTGATTTAATTTTAAGTCTTTCATTTAAGTGTGTCATGGCTGTTTGGATTCACTCTAACTGACCCATGTTAGAAAAATCGAAATCCCGTGAAAAATACTAATTAAAAGCTGTGAGCTTTCAAATTCTGCATAGACTAAGATTTTTCAGGACTTGGAAACAAGATTAATACCTTACCAACCGTGTTCTAAAATGAGTAAAATATAGATTATATTATGTGGTGACTTACCAAGCACCTTTGTAAGGCAAGAAAGAAGCGCAAAATGATTACATTTAATTATTGGTTTAGGCACTAACCTGTCAAAAACTATGTCCAGGCGAGAGACTGAAGCAGATTCCTTTCTGATGTAATTGAAGAACACTGCGCTAATATAATCACTGAAGGTGACAGAAGTTCCAGGTTTAAGCCTATGCGCAATTACAGTTCCGTCAAGTATCTGCAGTGGACTCTTCAGATAAATTGGACATGTACTTGGTCCGACTTGGCGTCGCTGGACCGCATTTGCCCCATGACGGAGATAGAAGGGGATATTCCTGATTCTCCTAGATCATTAGGCCTATTGGCACTAGTGGCACGTCTACAATCTGCTAAACAAGCCTCAGTCATTTTTCAAAGTTGACACTTGGGACTTTTGATTCAGTTTTCCCATTTTCTTGAGGGGTCTTGAATAGAGGGAATTTATTTTGTTTAATGGGGTTCAAGACAGAGTGTTGCTCTTCTGACGTTCAGTAACGAAGATCCGATACAGTGTTACACCGCGCTCATTACAGTATCCTTAGCTTGCGCAGAACAAATATTTCTTGACTCTATGTCATAGAGATTTTTACTTTCTTCTAGGAAAGGGTTGCCTAAATCGCTTATGACGTCCTCTAGTGCTACTTGAGTTAGGAAATGCATTGCGCTGCCTTATTTGTGAGGTGATTGTTGTATTGGTCTAGTTTCTCATCATCAAATAAAGCTTCCTCAAATTTGACAACCATGTTTGCCATTTCCGGACCCGATAACATAAATTTTCTTAGAGCAGCGGGGTTTTCAGTGAGCGCCGCGATACCCATTGTCGCGATCTAATTCGGCCGGCCCGAAATTCGAATCGCGCTTATTAAATTACAAGGCTGGCCAGTTACAGCGCATTATTCATCGACCGCACATACTTAAAACATGATTTTTCAAAATCGATGACCCCGAAAACATATGAAACGAGACCTCACTCGAAAAAATACGATAAACTTTTTCAGAAAATAACGTTATTCTATGCATTTTCCCCGCCGCTATTTCGAAAAAAAGGACCGTGGGCCCTGGGCCTGTGGCCTTAAACATCCCAACTGCCGCATGTTTACAAAATTTCAGCCCTGTACGATAGTTTTCAGCTCCAAAACAAGCGCAAATGGTGATTTGCCCCTGAAGTTAGGCAATCCTGCTATAACAGGGCCCCCGCGCGGGCTCCGATCGTGGCAACATTTCTTATATCAAAGGGTAGGGCCCAACGAACAAGTGTACCAAATTTCAATGTTTGAGCATAAAATGCAAGCTGGGATCCATTCGTGCAGGTTAGCGTCCGGACTATATGTAACCACTTGGTATCGTGATATCATTTATTAGTACTATGAATAAGGAATTTATTCATATGCCTTATTAAAATGTGCGATAAATACAATCAAAATTACAGCTGAAGAAAATAAGTATCCATTAACGTCAATGCACTTCTGAACTCGCATAGATGTATTTCGAAAAATATCTGCTAATTGCTGAACCGTTACGCTATTAAGTGCGCGTTTTGCTCGTAGCTCCAGTATTTCACGAGTTGTAACGCCGGTTGCGTAGACAAACAAAAAGTTTAGGGGAGTCAAATCAGGTAACATTGGAGACCACCTGACAGGACCATTCGTCGAAATGTCGTTTTATCCAAATCTCTGTTGAAGGATCGTCAACAATGTGTTAGGTTTAATAACAACGTGTCATCATTATCAAATGTTAATTACGGCGTATTACAGGGGTCTGTTCTAGGTTATGTGGTGTTTATCATTTACATTAATGATGTGTTGTTTAATCCGCCTCCTAGAGTCCAATTCTTGAAATCGTAAGAATTAATTCATTAGAGAAATTGACCATTTTCTCATGTTTTGAATGACTTAGGTACAATCGTATTCTGGAAAATAATCATAGGAAATATGTCTCTTGATATTAGAGGAAAAAATTGTCGATGGTTTTTGACGGGAATTGGAAATTCTCTTATTTCTGAATTATAATACTTTTAGGTTATGTGATCATTTTGTAAGGTCAATTAATTGCGAATGAAGAAAACAATATAGATAATAACAATAGCATTTCAATATTTATCTATGTACGTATCTATGTATTCTAAATTTTTTCCTTTCATATGACCCTACAAATTAAAGGCGATTTAGGCTAATAATCTGGGAAAGGGGATAGTAACTAATTCCTGTTCCAAAATATCTTTAACTTAACCGACAAGAACATAAAATTTATATATTATTTATGCAGAGAAGTTCGCGTGTATATGGAAGCAACAGTTATTTACCGATCGGGAGTACTAGAGGAGCGGTAATTACACCGTTGCATACAATTTCTATTTCTAATAAGTATTCTTCTGTTCATCGCTCATGTAGATAAATGGATTTATTACCACCTTCCAAGATTTCTGAAACGTGTTCTTTATTAAAATAATCTAGGGATTACTTATATATTTTATAAGCAAATGTAAATTTAGCTTTGTTTTATACCAACGGAAAAACCAGTAAGGATTTGTCTTTTTTTATAGGGGGGGGGAAAATCTTCGAAAGACACCTCCGACATCCAGCACAGGGTAGCGCTGGATTTCTACCGGCTAAAACCCCTCTCCTCTTCAGTGTTCCCAGTAATTTGGAACTGCTAGTTGCTTACCTTCAAATCACTAGGTCATTCTTAGATTCAGTTGTTTACGAAATGAAAGATTGCTGTTCTATTCTAGGGATTCCAGTTCAGTTCCCTCTCCTCCACCTCCTTAGCTCTCATGATGCGGATGATTCCTCCTTCCACCGTTCGCCACACCACCTCCTCCTTGATACTTGGCCAAGGATTAAAAGTGATACTTCGTTCGCCATTTTTGACCGTTCTATTTCCCTTACAGCGTCTGCGTTAGGTGCATTCGTAGATGCGCTTTATTTTCACCAACTTTGGCGGAATCACTCCCTTTTATCGCAAAGATATTCAGTATTGAATTTTTCAACCATATTTAGTGTCTTTTTCTTTCGAAATGACGGATGGACCTGTGAATATAGTGCAGGTCTAGATTTTCTTGAATTTCATTGCGAACAAGTCAGTAATTTTCTGATTACTAAATCGCGATATATTACTTAATAAGTAGAAAATTCGTGTAAGCATATGACTTTTGAAGCTTCACCTACTTTTTGGAGAAAACATTTTTTTCGATTGTACTATTCGCATATCTTTTAAAAAGATGTAAAAAAAGAACGCTATGATTTTAGTAATCTATATTCTTTACTGCTGTTGGAAATTCTTTTTGCTCTTGTATTTATTTAACGTATTTGCTTAAAATATTGAATATATTGTGATAATTCCTGACGGCTTGCATATTGGGACAACATTATTTGTCAGTTGGGTGGCCCGCTTTGAGAAATTTTTCATAAATTAGAATTTCTGTTTCATGTTTTTTATACATTCTCGATCGATTCGATTCGTATATTGAAATGTGGACATAATTAACTATATGGTTTTTATTGCCATTGGGCGTTTTTTTATTTCCTATAATAATACCTTGTTGCATCTTCCACAATTTGAAAAACTTTAACTACACGGCTATAAATCGAAGAAAAAAATAATTACATAACTATAGCATTGACATCGATATAATAACTAAGCGTAGAAGTAATTGATATTGCCATAGGCGTAGGTGGTTTAGGATATCAATATTCTTCTCAAGTTTTTATTGAAATTTTTAAGGTAGATAATTTTAATGTCTTTATAATTATTGTAACTATAATGTAAGATTAATATGATATGATATTTTTTAAGGCCCAAGTCCACGCATATTTAAAATATTTTTAAATATACTTATAATACATTTAAAATTAATTTCCGTAGCTAAAGACTGCTAAATCTTTTGGCGCTGTGCTTTAAAATTCCTTTATATATTTTACAGGACTAAGAAATATTGAAAAATAGACAATCCCTGAAGCCACCGGCTAATAACAACAAGGTCATAGCTCAAGTAATAAGTTTCCGATACATAGAAAACGCAACAAAAACTTTACGACCTCATTAAAATACCATTACTCTTTACCTCGACCGCAAATCATCTCGCTTACCTTTATAGGTTTTTAATGTGCGTCGAGTCGTTTGCTGCAGGTGTGTCGCAAAGTTTTTTATGTCTCGAGACGTCATTACTTGGAATATACCTTGATGTGGGTACCAGGACATGAGGGAGTACAAGGAAACGAACTTGCCGATAGCCTTGCAAAAAAAAGGAGCTGAAGCACCATTCATTGGACCCGAACCGTTTTGTGGCCTGGCAAAGGGACACACAGCGGAGGAGATCCAAGAATGGGAAAAGGACCAGAAACGTCCTACTGATGAAATACTACAGGCCAAAGACAAGCGAAAAATTTATTCGGCAACTTGAAAAGTTCGAATTAAAGCTAATTACAGGCCTTCTAACTGGCCACTGCTCCTTTAGGTATCATCTCAAGAACATGGGCAAGGCGAAACACATAATTTGTGAATGCAAGGTGTTAGTCCGCACTAGGCTAAAGTTCCTAGAACAGGCGGAATTAACGCCTGAAGGCATAGGGAAATTAGCCCCCAGGAAAATCACAAGCTTTGTAAAAAGTCTTGGAATCCTGGGCAACCACTAGATGTAGGGTAAATCACAAAAGATCTTTTTGGTCGAAGTGAAACGACCCCCTAAAACAATCTACAATCTACAAATCAAACCCATCATTTTGTTATATTACATAATTTTTTTATGATATAAAAGCTTGTCGGGAGATTTTTCTGTATAAAGGAGACAAGCTTTTATATCATGAGAAAAATTATATAATGTAACAAAATGATGGGTGTGATTTACTTCAAAGTTTATTTTCTATTTTTTAGAGAATTTAAATAAAAGCTTCTTTTAAAAATATTTTTCTATATAATTTTATTTTTTTACTTTTTAGTCTTTTGAAATGCTGTAATCCAGAGATATCGATTTTGAGACGAATCGGATCATAAACCGTAAAGTCGTCCGCCCTCGTGAACTAAATTTTAGACTAGAAATTCTTAATCCGCGACCCCGAAAACCCCCAGATATTGATTTGGACCGAAATGACAAAAGTTGTCATTGGCGTCGTCATTTTGAATTTCTGGATTTTGACTAAAAATTCATAATCTGCGACCTAGAGAAAACCCAGATATCGATTATGAGTTGAATCGGATCTTGAACGGTAAAGTAGTCCGCCATCTTGAAGTTGCCATCCTGAACTAAATTTTTGACTAGAAATTCGTAATTGGCGAATCCGAAAACTCACAGATATCGATTTTGATCGATTTGGACCATAAATGACGAAAGTCGTCCACCATATTGGCGCCGCCATTTTGAGGTTCTAAATTTTGACCAAGAATTCATAATTAGCGGTCTCGAAAATCCCCAGCTATCTATTTTGAGTCGAATCGGATAATAAACTGTAATGTTGTCCGCCATATTGAAACCGCCATCTTGTTTTTTCTTATTATGAAAATGTTAAAATGTATTGTCACCGGACGTATACACATATGCAAAATTTCAAAGCTCTAGCTTAATTAGAACTAATCGAAATTTTGATTGCAAGATTTGACCTAAACAAACTAACTAACTAACAACCAAACAAACATTGCAAGTTAAATAAAAGCTTTTAAAAAGGGAGTGGTATCATATTCGTGTTACACTCAGTATATATTTTATGGAGTTTTGTCATGAATGTCTCAAAACAAACATTTTGTTGTTTGTTATTGTTCTCACAGAAAACATGACTGATATGAAGACAAAGAAAGAATGTATAAATAAAATAAAGGAGTGAAAGAAAAATATCAACTGCACATATTTTCCTTAGTAAGAAGTCAAAGATAGTTGAAGTAAAGACAACATGAATAAAGGGTTTTTATTAGATCAATGTTTGATTTATTAGTATATGCAATGTTTGACGGGCAGCAAACCACCATGAATGTTCCTCTGTGGCGCACGTTATGCTATAATAGGCCAGGATCGTGTTTCCTTCGCACTTATCACAATGCCTAATGTGGGATCTGGGTGAAGTTGAAGGAAGATTTCTTGCTAGGCTTATTTTATTTCGGTATCACTTAACGTCTCTAGTTTTATTTATATTTTTATATATTCCCATTTTTAATATAATTTCCATTAGTCTGCAATACCTACTTTTTCATTTTATATTAAGTATTCGTACTCTAGATGTAAAAAGGAAGTCTCCTTATGATTGAAATATGTTTAATTTAGCCTTTGGCTGAGTTTAATTTTTTAAACATTTATTCTTTGTCGTCATTTAGAGAGGTATGCATATAATTACATTCTTTTTTTTAGAATGGAAAAACCAATGTATCTTGTGTAAATTTCTTTGTCACAGAAACAAATGATTGAGATCAGCGGGATTCCAATAATGGATCTATAAATGATACCTCAGTAAGAACAGGGTGGCTCAGTGCAAATTTGGATTAAAAAATAGTTAAAACTAAATTGTATAAACTGATGGTGCAATTACATCACTAAATTTTACAATTACACAAGTTTTACCTTTTTTAAAATTCGCTACACATTTTAGCAACTAATATTTTGGCCTGTGTATGTCATCAAGTCAAGCATTTCGGCTGTCGAGTCAAAGCCCATCGTAGAGTTTCGAAGTTTTTCGGTGTTCATATAAATATTTGCTGACTCGAGTATATTCTAATATTATGGTATACACAATTACATTATTTTGACTGGAAACAATACCTTTATTTTATTCCCGAACAGAAATATTCCTGATGCCAAAACATTTTTAAGTACAGAACACCGACTTAGGGGAAACAAGAAGTCGTAAGAACTATTGACGTTGAAGAAGAAATTAGTTATTAAACATAATATTTTTAGTCGCAAACTCCTCTATAAATCCTTATTTTACTATAAGGAAAGTAACCAGACTGCAACCAAAGTTACAAATCTGGCGCGTTAAGTGTAATAATTGCATATTACCATCAAAACACTAATGCTTCGATTGCAACAAACACCAGCCGAAAGACTGATCCTACTTAAAGGAGCTCCCTTGCCAGTCGTCACACACCACTTGCAGACTGCAGTTTTGAGCTGTTGGCTCTCGTCAGTGCAAGGTAGGTATGCGACGACCGACATGAGAATCTTTTGACTATAGTACATCCCGGTATTTTTACAATAGCGACATGTAAAACATACAGCATATATATGTTTAATATTCCGCCCTCTAAAAGCACATTTGAACTATGCTAAGCCAAGTCAGGCTATTTATTTTTCGATTGCAACAGACACTGGACCGCTAGATGGCGCCTGCTGGCTGTTTTACATGTCGCTATTGTAAAAATACCGGGATGTACTATAGTCAAAGGATTCTCATGTCGGTCGTCGCATACCTACCTTGCACTGACGAGAGCCAACAGCTCGAAACTGCAGTCTGCAAGTGGTGTGTGATGACTGGCAAGGGAGCTCTTTTAAGTAGGATCAGTTTTTCGGCTGGTGTTTGTTGCAATCGAAGCATTAGCGTTTTGACGGTAATATACAATTATTACACTTAACGCGCCAGATTTGTAACTTTGGTTGCAGTCTGGTTACTTTCCTTATAGTAAAATATGGATTTATAGAGGAGTTTGCGACTAAAAATATTATGTTTAATATTCCGCCCTCTAAAAGCACATTTGAACTATGCTAAGCCAAGTCAGGCTATTTATTTTTCGATTGCAACCGACACTGGACCGCTAGATGGCGCCTGCTGGCTGTTTTACATGTCGCTATTGTAAAAATACCGGGATGTACTATAGTCAAAGGATTCTCATGTCGGTCGTCGCATACCTACCTTGCACTGACGAGAGCCAACAGCTCGAAACTGCAGTCTGCAAGTGGTGTGTGACGACTGGCAAGGGAGCTCCTTTAAGTAGGATCAGTTTTTCGGCTGGTGTTTGTTGCAATCGAAGCATTAGCGTTTTGACGGTAATATACAATTATTACACTTAACGCGCCAGATTTGTAACTTTGGTTGCAGTCTGGTTACTTTTCTTATAGTAAAATAAGGATTTATAGAGGAGTTTGCGACTAAAAATATTATGTTTAATATTCCGCCCTCTAAAAGCACATTTGAACTATGCTAAGCCAAGTCAGGCTATTTATTTTTCGATTGCAACAGACACTGGACCGCTAGATGGCGCCTGCTGGCTGTTTTACATGTCGCTATTGTAAAAATACCGGGATGTACTATAGTCAAAGGATTCTCATGTCGGTCGTCGCATACCTACCTTGCAGTGACGAGAGCCAACAGCTCGAAACTGCAGTCTGCAAGTGGTGTGTGACGACTGGCAAGGGAGCTCCTTTAAGTAGGATCAGTCTTTCGGCTGGTGTTTGTTGCAATCGAAGCATTAGCGTTTTGATGGTAATATGCAATTATTACACTTAACGCGCCAGATTTGTAACTTTGGTTGCAGTCTGGTTACTTTCCTTATAGTAAAATAAGGATTTATAGAGGTGTTTGCGACTAAAAATATTATGTTTAATATTCCGCCCTCTAAAAGCACATTTGAAATTGGTTATTGTAATGAAAGATCCTATGACTCGCTGTACTGCGTTAATTTTTTTTTTTTTTTTGTTATTTGGTATCTTTTCGGCAGCGAGCCGAAGGGTAAATTATATGTTTTGATCGAACTTCCTATTCAGTTCGAGATCGAACTTTGGGAAACATGCTACCTATAACCTATGCATTGTTTAAAATTGATATCTCTATGCTAACAAATTACTACTATATGAAATAAAACAGGACCCCTAATCTCCATCAGATCAAATTATATGCTGTATCCTCGAATACATTTCGCTATTAATGCACAATTTACCAACATTTTACAATATATGCAACGGAAAGTCTATATGAGCAAGGGTATCTTTATACATATGCATTGCAAACTCTCATGTAAACCAAGTCCACATAAATGACTGTGAGTACCGCGAGGCAACGGCTCAACGATATCAGCGACTCAGCGTTCGCTTTCAGAACTTCTACTCGTTCAAACTGGGCGATAGTCTTCTAACAAGACACATAATGCAAATTAGACAATATAATGCCCCATTTCGGATCAAACACCACCAGACGTTACCAATTTTCCGGCAGTCACTATAGCCAAGTTTTACCAACTATACCTTTCTTTAATCCTATCCATCTTTCGCTAGTTTTTCATACCTTTCAATTACCTTTAATCATTTCTTGTCCCCCTCTTCTTTTCTGTTTGTGTATTTTTGTCGCGTTTATTTTTCCTTCGTTTCTTTTTGTAAAATTTTGTCTCTAAATTCATTTTTCCCATCATTAATCTCTTAACGCGGAAGGTACTTTGTTCAAATTGTGGTGTCAGCGTCCGATGCGAAATTTTAGAAAGTGATGTGCGCTAGTTATTCTAAAAATTGTGTTCATCGTTCTGTTGTGGTAAGCTTTTTTTTGCATGCTTAATCGTATTACCTATTTTATTTTTAAGTTTTAAAAAGGAAGTCTAGTTTTTTTATATTGTTTTAATTGTCGTTTTTGCTGAACCCGACCTGTTCCGCCCGATCATGCAATCCGCCACCGCGTCAAAGCTGTGGTTGCACGATCGGTCCCGGTTCGGACTCCGGGGAGGCAACTTTTGTAGCTTTTTAAATATTAAATTTAACTTAACTTTAACTTTAACTTTATTAATATATAATTCCTAGTACATATATACTTAATTAAGACCAAAAGAATTTAATATATACATTCTCGTATGTCTTATACATACATACATATATATACATATATACATACATTACTCAGAGACAGGTAAAAAATTTACAACTAAAAAAGAGAAAAAATATCAAAGACAGTTTTCTACATATTCTGACACCATCCTGTAATGATACAGTCTCCTAAGCATGCTGTGGCTTGTTTTGCAGAGTATCAACACAGGATAGGTGTATTATCTATATAGACATAATATATTACATATAGTTATCATCATATTGTCTTTTTTTTTCTTTTCTCTTTTTTCCTTTTCTTTGTTGGTTGGGACAGCCTGAAACTTAAATTTAAATTTAGAAGGTAGTGGTAGGTGTTTATACTGAATCATAAAATAAGGAAATCGTAGAGATGGCATATAATATTTTGATCTAACTATCAAGACAAGGCTATAACTATAGTCGTTGGAGCAAATATTTTTATATAAACTGTTGATTCAAAATAATATCGATCTTATCTTGGTTATCAAGTATAAATTTTTTTAATTCTATTTTATATTTATTTAACTTTTGTATATTTTTAATATTAAGGGGTAGTATGTTATACAATTTTGGACCATAATAGAATATAAATCGTTGTGTATGTGTTTTTTTATATAATGGTATAACAAGATTTTTATTTCTTAATGATCTTGTTGAGTAATCGTGGGATATATATACGGAATCCCGTACTTTATAATACCACAATAAACAATGATAAGCGTAAGCATTTTTTACATTAAAGACTTTTGCCTGCTCGTATAGCAGGGTGGTATTATGTAATCTGTTTCTGTTCAGTATTATTTTTAATATACTGTTTTGTGTAACTTGCAAATTGCTTAGAGAGTTTTTAAACAATCCTCCCCATGCTTCAATACAGTAGCTAATAATCGATGCAACTAAAGAGTCATAAACAATGAATACATTTTTTCTGTTTAGTATGCCTTTTAATTGGTAGAATTTGTGTATAAGTATTCTAATTTTTTTTGTGATATGTTCAATATGTTCATTCCATCTTAGATGATGGTCAGCCATTACTCCGAGGTATTTTACTTTGTTAGTTTTTTTTATTTCAGGGCATCCACATTCATTTTTATTTTGGCAATTTCTTTTATGAACAGTGAGGAATCCCTTTACTGGTTGGTCATCCGCTGAGAGGGTGAAGGTTAAAAATTTGCTCTTATCCACATTTAGGCTGAGCATGTTAATATTTAGATATTGGTAGACTATATTTAGGCTGCTTTCGGCTATAGAATAAACATTTTCCCATGATTCGTCCACAAAAATCATAGCTGTGTCGTCAGCGTATGATGTTATATGACCTCGGAAATTTATTAGACTAGCTATGTTGTTAACGTATACAAGGAACAGAATTGGACCCAACACTGTTCCTTGTGGTACGCCCATGGTGATGGTCTGTGTTTCACTCAGGGAATTATCGATTTTTACTTTCTGTGTTCGGTTTGTGAGATAGTTCTTTAGAAGATCATAAGCAACACCTCGTACACCAATATATTCTAGTCTCATTAATAGGATACGATGTGATACGGTATCAAAGGCTTTAGCTAGATCTAGAAAAACTGCCAGACATTTCTTACTTGCATCTAAATTAGAGACTGTTTTGTAAATTATATCTAGAACTGCATGTTCTGTGCTCTTGTTTTTTTGAAAACCGAATTGCCTATCCGTAATCACATGATGCCTATCAAAAAAACTAGTTAATCTATTTTTCAAGCACTGTTCAAAGATTTTCGTGAAATTGTTTATTATTATTATAAAGCTCTTTTGAATTGAATTGCGACTCAGCGTTCGTCTTGCAATCAAAGGGCCCGTTTCGATTCCGCATCCCTGCTCGGTTTTTTTTATTCATTATAAACTAAAATGATCGTTAGCAATTTCCCGAATCCCATTAATTCAAATTAATTATAGTATATTAAATATATATACTCACTAGTGTGTGCTTGTGTAGTTTCCCAGAATCGCGAATCCCTCACCTTCTCATTGCCCCGAACCCACCCAATCAATCAATCAATAAGACTTTATTTCTTACTCTAATATAAAACAGTACCTCCCCAGAACCCACACCGGGTCCGACCGTGCAACCACCGCGCTAATGTGGTGGCAGATTGCATGGCCGGACGGAGTGGGACTGGTTCGGCTAAAAAGAAAATTAAAACAACTAAAACCTAATTCTGCAAAATGAACCGCCATAAGAAAATACATGGGTTTTTGGCTCCGAACTCTTATAGCATACCTACTCAGGGTATTCAACGTTCCTTAAAAAATAGACATTATCGAAACGCAATAAAAATGCTCTTTTTAATTTCTAATGATCTGAAAATTAGTTTTTAATAATCATTTTTAGAAATATGAAAGAGATTAAAAGTTAGTGGAAAACACTGACAGTCACCCCCTGAAACTACCCCCCTAAGCTGAACAGAGAGTTTAACTGGCACCTTGTAAACTAGTGTCCGGATGATCTATCAGAAATCTCAGGAGATAAGTTTGGACCACCTTGTGTAATACATATAGTAATTAACGAGGACGTTTAAAAGCTAAATAAGTACATAATATTTTTACGAAAACCCATACACACAGATACGTACACATATTGCTTAATATACACGTTCTTATGCATAACAATGAAACTAGCTAGATATTTCTGCTTATTTCTAGGTATTCATCAATACTACAAAAGCAGTTAGTAATGAGAAAATGTTTAACACTATTTTTAAATTTTCCAAATTTATTGACAAATTTAATGTTATCCGGCAATTTATTAAATAACTTAATGTTTAAGTATGTAGGATTATTTTTATAAATTGATAATTTTTGATTAGGCAAACGTAATTCTAATTTCTACACAATTAATGACTAGTCCGTTTATTTTTTAACGTTTAACGTTTTATGTAGTCTTTGATATATTTTAAATATTATTACCGTACTATTTTCCCTATGTAATTATAACAATATTTTTAATTTATTTTACACACGTCTTTGACTTGTCAATATACAGTTACTGACAAATAAAGACTTCAAAAATTTAGTGACAGTTAATCTTTAATGATTTTTAACTCACCCCCTATATTTAATTCTATATATACACCTTTAACTAAAGGTTATAACAATTCAATTAATGGTAAGTGATTGAAGTTTATTCCAAAAGATGTATTTAAAAAGTATATTCCAGATTTTGTGAACATGTTACACCAATGGATATTACCATTAATTTCATTCAATCTGCCCATTTGGTTTTGTAACAATAATAGGTGGTTGTATTCTTTTGTTTTCGAGAGAAACATCTGAAAAAATAATTGAACATCGAAGATTAATAATGCCCTAACCTGTTTTAAGCTTAAAATATCTGATTTGACCAGGTACGTATATATACAATTCTGTCAGGATTCAATTTTTATTGTTGTCGGGGTCTATAATTTTGGATTTCGATTTTTAAAATTTATTCCCATGCTATATTTATGACAATACGTGAAAAAATTACAGCTGGTATGGTTATATTAGGTATCGCTACAGACTATAGGGATAGAAAGAAATATAATTATGGTCTGGTTTGGAGAAATGTGGTTTTTATGTTTTCTTACATAGAAACGTACGTATAATAAATTACTAAGCAATATTTTTACCACAACATTGTATTAATTGTGACTTTGAAAACAATGTGACAAAGCGTTATGAAATAAAATAAAAGAGTTAAGATGGCGGAAAGTGAAGACGATGAATCTGAATTCTCCTGTAAAAGGCGTAACAAACTTATCATCGATAAATGTTATGTTAAGTGCGAAGGTCTGTGTAATGGAGTTTTTCATTTAGACTGTAGTGACTTAAAAAAAGGTGTGCTTAAGGTGCTCAATTCGCAAAAATCTCTAAAATGGTTATGTGAGGTATGTAATGAGTCAAGCCATATACTAATTGCTCCTGTTCAGCGTGCCATTGAAAATCTATTAAACAATAAATTTTGTGAACTTTATGCCAAATTTGAAAAGAAGAAGGAAATTTTCCTTAAAGATATATTAAAAGATGCATCCTCCATGACAAAAACAATATGCAGTACACAAAAACCATCAACATATAAACCAGACGGAGATAAGATAAGCCAACCAATTTCTACTGTTTTTGCAAATAACTCTAATAATGTAAATTATGGTACAGTCGCTAAAGCTAAAATGCCACCACAAAACAATCCCTTATTTATTAAATCACACAACCCCTGATCACAATCCTGAAGATTTATGTAAACTAATAAAATGTACAGTAAACTCCGCTAGATTATCACTTGCTGTAAACAAGATCAAACTCACAAATAATGGAGTATTAATTCATTGTGATGATGCCGATTCTGCTAATAAACCAAAAGACACTTTAACCATTTGGAAAAAACTGTGACATAACTATTTCCAAAAATATAGTACCTAAATTAATTATTTATGGCACATAAAAACCTGATGTACCGATTGATGATAACACTCTAGCACAAGATATAATAACAGCAAATAATATCTCTTCGGATACAGATTTAAAATAGTCAGAAAAATCAATCATGATGGATTAGTCAATCTGATTGTTGCAGTTGACACAAATACAAGAATAGAATGTCTATATTAAACATAAGTCGTTTATACGTTAACTGGAAGAGATATTCAGTAGCAGATTCGTACCATGTGAGGAGATGCAACATATGTTGTGGTTTTGGCCATCTATCAAACAGTTATCATAATAAATTTCCAATTTGTTATCTATGTGCAGACTATCACAAACCAAAAATGCGCAGTTCTACCATTAAAAAGTGTGGTAATTGTATATGGTCTAACAAAAATGTTAAAACTAATTTCGACATTCACCATTCGGCCCTAGCCCTAACTACGTAAATAAACTTAATTTAATCAAGCAAAGATTTTTACAAACTGTTACAAGTGAATAGCAACTAAATTCAAATAATACACTATGTATCGCTCATCATAATTTACAGTGCGTAAAAAACAAAAGTGAACAAGCGGAACTACTTTTATTCCAAGAAAATATTAATGTTCTATGTATCTCGGAAACCTGGATTAAACCCGAGGAATTTGATAACATGTACTTTCAAGGATATAATACCCCTAGTTATTTCTCGAGAAATTCATATATATATATATATATATATATATATATATATATATATATAGAGGAACTCTAATACTGACTAGAAACTTAATAAACTGATTTAGTTAATATAAGTGTAGAAAAAATCTTCGAAAGCTCATCAGTCAAAATCACTTTTGATAAAGTTATATATTATATCATGTGTATTTATAGAGCCCCCAATACTGATAATAAAGAATTTATGTTGAAATTCGAGGAATCACTAAACATCATATTTAATAAAATTCGGCCTACTTATATCATAATTTGTGGTGATTTAAACATAAATTGTTTATGCAAAAATAATCATACTTTAGAACTTATTGATCTCATAAATTCTTATTGTTTGTACCCAGTATTTGAAGAACCCATACATATTCAAGGTAATAATAAAACAGCAATTGATTATGTAATTACAAATTTTAACGATATTTTGTTAGAGAGAGATATTTTAAATACAGGTCTGTCAGATCATACCAGTCAAAAAATTATCTTTGAGGTGAATATACCAAAAAATAGTTATCATACTTTTAGATCCTTTTTAGCGCAAATATTTCACAATTTAAAATTGTAGTAAAAAGTAGTGAATTGTGGCACAATGTTTTAAACAGGCAATCAGTAGAAGATATTGAATTTAATAACACTTTATATTCTTATTATAACGCATCATTTAAATTTATTACAAGGAATCTTGATGAAAAAAATAATCAGTGGATAACTGCCGGAATTAAAATTTCATCAGTTCGCCTTAAAGAACTTTATAAATTACAAAAAAATAGCATAATCACTGTGGATTTTTATAAATCTTATCAAACTATCTACAATAGAGTTATACGTCAGGAAAAAAAATGTATTTTGATAACATTATTATAAACTCATCTAACAAATCAAGTGCTGTTTGGAATGTAATTAATCAATCAGTAAAAAAAGATAGACGCGCTAATATTAATCCAGAACTAGAAATCAACAATGTAGTAACTACAGATAAAATGGTCATTGCTAATGAATTCAATAAACACTTTTTAAATATAACAAAATCCTTAAATATACCAAATAATAATTTAAATAGGATTCGACCTGCAGCACGTTGATTGAAAATTCAATCTATTTAAAGCCTACCAATACATCCGAGGTTATTAATGTGGTAAATGGTCTAAAAAACTCTAATTCAATTGGGCCAGACTATTTTCAATCAAAATTATTAAAGAGTGTGCAAGTTTACTAGCGATACCTTTAACTGATATCATAAACCACTGTTTCACTGAAGGCACTTTTCCCGATTTATTAAAATGATCTAAAGTCATCCCGCTATTTAAAAAAGGTGATCGTAAGCAACTCTGCAACTATCACCCAATAGCAATTTTATCAGGTTTTTAAAAAATTATTGAAAAATTAATTGCAATAAGATTAACCGAATATTTAGAATCAAATTCAATTCTTTCTCCAAACCAACATGGTTTTGGAGAAAACAGATCCACCATCTCGGTATTAGTTAATTTTCTTGACTTTATCTATAAAAATATTGATAGTGGTCACAAAGTTGTAGTATTATTTATTGACCTTATTGACCGTATTTGAGTGCGTAAACCTTGATATTCTCCTAGATAATATTGAGAATTATGGTATACGTGGTCAATGCAAAACACTGTTAAAGTCATATTTATCTAACCAGAAACAATATGTTGATATTCTTGGTTCAAAATCCGAAACGCAAAAAATAGATATTGGTGTGAGCAGTGTCCTGGGACCATTACATTTCCTCCTTTACATCAACGACTTGGATAATTCTTTAATAAATTTTGTTTTGTGTATTTGCTGACGATATCTCTATTGTTGTCTGTGACAAAATTCTAGATAACGTAATTGATAAGATAAATTCTGCGTTGATTAATATAAGTACCTATTTTTATGACAAAAAGTTAGTAATGAACCTAGAAAAAACAGTTTTCCTACATTTTAACCCTGTTCGAGCTCTTTACACTTCCAGTTTACTGTTAAAACTAAACAGTAAGTCAATTGAACAAGTAACTACCTTTAAGCTCTTGCAAATGTGCTTGTAATTGTTTTGCGTTAAAAAGATTGAGCCACATAGCAAACGTTAATACTATTAGAATATTCTATTTTTCTAGTTTGGAGTCTAGACTGCGGTATGGTATTATCTTTTGGGGAAATTTATCTTCAACAAGTCGCATATTTGTACTGCAAAAAAGAGCTATCCGTTGTATGTTCGGTTTAAACTATAGGGAGTCTTGTCAATCGACATTTGTTAATCAAAGTATTTTAACATTACCATGTCATTATATATTCGAAATTTTAAAATTTGTTAAAAATGACTTGTCAACTTTTAATTCTCTCAATGTAAATCATGATTACCCCACTCTATAATAAGCTTAAGTATTGATATAAAAAGTATAAATACCAAAAAATTTTTCTCAAAATGAAAAAAAATTCTTTTAAGTAAAGCATTCTATTCCATTGAGGAATACTTAATGCATTAAATATTTTCCTTTGTCTTCTCTCTCTTTATTTTTGTTTTTCTTTCATATTTCGTTCATACTGTATTCTTTAGTTGTAATTCTACATTTGTATCTTGACTTGTCCTATATCACTTTGTGATCTATTGGATGAATAAAAAAAAATAAAAATTAAAAAAAATCATTATACAGGGCGTTTTACCTAAAATTACACATGCCAATAACTTCAAAATCAAAGATAATATTAATAATCGGCGAAAATTGTTATGGAATGACACTCGCATACTATTATTTAGGGCGTAAATTGCAATATCGACTGTTGCAGTTTTGCTTTTACAACTCTGTGAATGAATTAATCAATGATAGGCACTTTGCGAAAATTGATTCTGAAAATTCTGTAGTGAATACAACATTCGCTCAGTTAATTGAACACTCTTCGAGTTCTCTCACTTCATGCTTTAAAAGCAGAATAAATTTAATTCAGTTGCTTAGCAAGCTGTAATATTTAATAAGAAAATACTTTTCCTGTTTTAAATAGCAGTAACGCAGTCAAAATATTGTCTCGGTATATAGCATTCTGTTACGGGTTCATCTTGTCTTAAGAATTTAATAAATGACAGAAGGAATTCAGACACCTTAAAATTATTAGAAATAATAATTGTCTCGAAACTCGGCCATCCATCAAATACCGCTGACGAATAATTGGTTGCCTATTTCAATATTGCTAGGACCTATCGATTTAACATAAATCCACACACCGATAATTCGCAACAAAAAAAGAAACAGCTACGCAGGTTTCTCCTCCGCTGAAAAGTAGTCCCAAAATAAAATATAAATTAAGTAGTAACGATAGGATATAATGTATTTATGAAATTGTCTAATCTCTAGATTTTTTGTAAGTGTTGTATTATTGGTGTTTATAATGTTTTGCAGTCGTTTTTCTTTCGAATTATATTTTTTTGTTGCTTTACCGAGAAGGTACTTTACAATCTCTTACAGTACACATTCTGAGGTGTTCTAGAAACCAGAATAGGCTTTTTCGAGCTGTGATACTTTTGTCGATATATATATTGTGTTGTGTCCATTTAATTGGGAATAAACTACAAAAGTATCGAAAGGATTGTGAGGAATATTTTCTTCTGAGTGGTATTATTTCCTGCAGTTGCCGTTTAACGGATTAATATCAGCGCATGACCATCTTGCCATAAACCACCCTCAGATAAACTTATATAGTCAAAGAAGCCTTCTACGAGGTGTAGAAGTAAGTAATTAGGACCTATTCTATTTTGTTTCCTTAAAGTAATTTTGGTGTAATTTTCTTTCAGGGCTTTTATTTTCAATAAAATTTTTATTTTTACGAATTCCGAATTCATTAGTCTCCTTGCATTTCTTTATGGTATGCAAATTGCCAATTATTCTGAAGAAAATTCGATACATCAAGCAGAGCCCCTGGGTGTATATTTTCCTGTATAGAAATCTTGGCTATCAGCCGCGGAACAAATGGTCGGCAGTAAATGGTTGTTGAAGGCACATTTATTCTGACAAACCACCCTACAGGGAAAGTTGACAGCAAACGAAACCACCCCTACATGGAAACACAGCTAAGTGTCAAAAATATATATGTTTTTTTTATCCGATCTGAAGTACCTATTTTTACTATTATTGAACTATTGGCTACAATATCTTATAGTCACACCATATATATGTGTTTTTTTTTAATTTATAAAAGATATCTTTAAATATTCATTAGCTATAATAGGTGGGAACGTAGGTTTCCTTCACTAAACAGTTTTCACTTTACACACATGTTAAGAGATAAATATAACTAGGTTAGACAAACAAAAAAAATAGGGGTATTTTGCTTGTAAAAACATCGGAAGTGATCACCTTCGGTGGGGTAGTTGATCTAATAATTTTCTGTTAAGTATTGTATATAATTAATCACAATATAATTAGTGTAGATATTTTCTTGTCTTAAAAAAAAATGTGGAGTTAAAACTGCATAAATTTTAGTAGCCGATAATAATTTATAGTTGTATATACTTGGGGATATATGGTCAAAACTGTGTGTAAAAATTCATAAGTATTAAAATATTTTTTTTTTATTATTACATGTATGATATTTTTCTTTGATATACCACCTAATATCTATCCAGGGTAATTATCACAAGATTTTACCCTTCTTACCTACCCCGCACGACTAGTTGGCCGGAGTGCGTGGCTACCATCGCCATTCACTAAAAACTAATTTTTTTGTTACTGGCGGGCTACAGTATGATTGAATTTCAATATAATATTTGAAAGAATTAACAATTTTATCCACAAGGTTTTATTGGTTTTCTATCATTTATTTTGAGGCCTGGCTCTGGTAACAAAAATGGCGCCCCTAACGTTCTAATTAGCGTGGTTTAAGGGTAGTATTTAGTAAATTAACTTTCTTTGAATAATTTAATTATTGTAATTCGAGTGATTGTGCTGGTGGATATTTGGTTGGTAAATCATAACGTTTTCTAATTTGATTTGCGAAATCGTAATATACATGTTTAATATTTTATAAAATAATAATTCAGTTGGCACTGATTTGCGCTTTATACTGTATATTCCAAACAGGTGTGCTCGATGTGTATTTTTTGCATTTTCTCAAATAACTTGATGCATTTTAATTATTAAGCATGAGTCCATTTTCTTAGTGTGTTAGAAAAAAAAAACTGGTTTTTGCGTTTGTCAAAAAAAAAAAAGGAACTCATCTTATAATCGTTTTATACTTGATAAGGAGTTTACATTTACCGTTTTTCATTAAAGACGAAAATAGGTGTGATAAAACTTAGTAAAACCATTAAAAATACGGGTGCAGGTATTTAATCACCTAGATATAGGGTGGTCAAATACATAGGAACATCTAAATTTTTTAGAAATAAATAATTTTAATTACAGTGATAATTCTAAAGTGTATTGTTAATTCATACACATTAACTAAGATATTTTTTTTGCCTATTTGAAGAAGAAAAAAAAAATATATATATGTATAAACAAAGTATATTTTTAATTATCAATTAATCATTTTGTATGTGCATCTAGTAGAAAGATATTGATCGAACTATATGGGTAATAATGTTGATATTATACAGGGTGGTTTCTTCATATGTCAGTAAGAAAAGTAAGGCAGTGAATTGTCGTGTATAAATCGCATGTGAAATTTCTTATCGGAGATAGGCCGGAAACAAAAAAAAATATTGTACTTCTGTATTTTTGTTGTTTTTTTTTGACATTACCTTATATGTACCAGGTGTCCCTCATTTTTTTGGAGGGGGTGAGTTGGTGTAAATAATAAGTTTTTTTTACTTCTACTTTGTGGTAGTTATAATTAGGTTAGAGTAGTTAGGTGATATTACTTTTTCTAGATTAGTTTAACATTATTTTGGGATTACGAGCAATACTTTAGAAGACAATGGAGGTTAATAGACTACTTAGTGACGAATTATCGTACGAACTGTCCGTGCGTGGTATTTCTTCCGGTAATAACGTGAGAGAGAAAAGAACATTATTACGTGAATTATTCCAGCAGGAACGCGCAGGTCAATCAATTTGTGGTCAGTTAGCAAGCAATTCGAATTCCGACATGCAAGAATTAAATATTTGTAGCCTAAAACTTGACGAGTTATCTGGTAGAATTCAGGACTTTGATATAAATAATCGTGATAATGATTACAAGAGTATTAAAACGCGGTTGCTTCACATCCAAGGACGTCTAAATAGGTTTGGGTGTTCTAATCCGGAGACTACTGTTTCCAAGAATAAATTAACAGATTTCTGTAATGAACTTTTACTTGCATTAGAGCAAACACATGAGGCAGCCCTCCTATCAAGTCAATTAAATAGTATTGGAATAGATCTGAATATTTCTCAGAACTCTATCGCTCAACCGAACGTTACATCTGAGGGTAGTAACCTACCATTAGCTAGTAATTTACCGAGGGTATCGTTAAATCGTCATGTATCTTTTCCTAACGTCATTGAGAGCCGCCAAAATGCATCCTCTCCATTTCTGATAGACTTAAATGAACATCAAGCCTCAAGTTCACATTTGGATTCTAGACTAGATAACGTGAATGATAATTTTGCATTAGAGTCAAATAGAGCTACGCCAGATTATTCAAACCATTTACATAAGCACGCTAGCACTAGTCAAAACACACAAACGGTAACGGGAGAGGATTTATCCTCTATAATAGCTAGTTTTCTGACTAAATTAAATGAAATTTCTGTTGCAAAAGCATGTTCGTGTTCACATCAGACTAGTGTCGACTTTAAAAATTTCACTCATAATCTGAATTTACATTATGATGGTACTAATATGAGTTTGTCTTGCTTTCTTGAAAGAATCGAGGAGTTGCGTAAATCTCGAGGTCTGTCTAAAAAGCAGTTATTAAATTCCATACCGGAAATTTTTAGGCACGAAGCATTGAACTGGTACCGTTCAGTTCAAGAACATGTACAGGATTGGGATGACCTAGTAAATCAAATGAAAAGGACATTTCAGCCGAGTGATTACGATCGAGAGTTATGGAAACAACTTGAAAAGAGGACTCAACATCCCGATGAAAAAATTGTCTTCTATATCGCGACAATGCAAAATTATTTTAATAAATTTCATGTAAAACCTAACGAAGTGAAGAGGGTAAACTTTTTAAAACGGAATGTTCTACCATACTTGCAAACTGCTCTAGCCTTAAGGTCGGTCGGTAACGATACACCGGTTCGTACTGTTCGCGAATTAACTGAAATCTGTCAAACTTTAGAAGAAGCTCATGTTTCTGCAAATAATTACTTACCACCACCACAGAACAGTAAAAATACTGTCGAACCAGGCCTAGCCTATCGACGATCAAATCAGAGTCAGCCTCGTGTTGCGGAAATTTCTGGCGACCAAAATAATTTAGTAAGGCCAAACAGTAATATTGATATTGTAGGGCCTTATATTCCTAATACTATTAATTCAGAGCCGCAAGTTTTATTAAATCCTACTTGTAGTAGTGTCACTGACCAGAATGTAAATATTTCTTCTGAACCACTATTGCCGCTCAATCAGTTGAATGCTATTTCGTATAATCGCAGAGTTAAATGCTGGAATTGTGGTCAAGAAGGACATCGACAAAATAATTGTAGAGAACCTCTAAAGTTACATTGTTTTCGTTGCGGTAAGGCTGATGTTACGATTCGAGTATGTCCAAATTGTTCGGGAAAATCGAGTCCGAGTCAATAAAAGACCGTAAGTTGAACTCGGGTGATTCTAGTTCGGTCATTGATAATTTTACCGTAATTTCAACTAAGATACGTCCTGTTTTAGATTATATTTTTGCATCGTGCCATGGGGACAATAGACCTTACCTAGAAGTAGACATCTTTGGTATTCGTATGAACGGTTTATTAGATTCAGGTGCTAATAATACAATTATCGGCAACCAAGGTTGGGCTGTACTTAAAAATGTCGGGTTAACGCTTCTACCATCTAGTATAAACGAGTGTACCGCCGCCAACAATACGCGATGTTCAGTACTGGGTACCGTAAACATTCCTTTTAGGTTAGAAAATAAAATCAAAACGTTGCCAGTATTAGTTAGTCCTGATATACCGCATTATTTAATTCTTGGAATGGATTTTTGGATCGCAATGGAAATTATTCCCCACTTTGCACAAAATTGTTGGACATTTAGTGATACTTATCCGCAGACCACCTCTGTTAACTTTGTGGAATCAATCGGTAATCTTGGAGTTGAACAAAGTCGTCGGCTTGATGACTTGTTGGATAAATATTTTAATTTAATGGGTGATAAGGTTGGTTGTACGACATTAGTTGAGCACAAAATTGTTACCGATTCCGAACCAATTAAACAAAGAGCCTATCGCGTTTCACCAATTGTGCAAGAACGCATCGATAAAGAGGTAAAATATATGCTGGAAAATGATATAATTGAACCTTCTACGTCTGCATGGTCCTCTCCGGTAGTCATGGTTCAAAAGAAAGACGGATCACATCGCTTTTGTGTCGATTATCGACGTCTCAATCGCGTGACAAAGAAGGATGCTTACCCCATTCCCTTTATTGCCACTATATTAGATAGATTACGGAATGCTAGGTACTTGAGTAGCTTGGATATTAAATCTGCATATTGGCAAGTTCCAGTTGCAGTTGATTCCCGTGAGTATACAGCATTCACTATTCCAGGACGGGGTCTGTATCAATTCAAGCGAATGCCTTTTGGCTTATCGAACAGCCCTGCAACATGGCAGAGATTGGTTGATAAGTTATTAGGTGAAGAACTAGAACCAAATGCATTCGTCTATTTAGACGACATTATTGTGGTGTCCGAAACTTTTGAAAAGCACATAGAAGTACTCGATAAAATCTTTAGTCGAATGGTTACAGCGGGTTTAACGTTTTCAAGGGAGAAATGCAAATTCTGTTTGTCTGAGTTGAAATACTTGGGGTATGTTGTAAATTCCAAAGGGTTATTAGTAGACCCAGATAAAGTTAGAGCCATTCTGGATATACCTTCTCCTAAAAATGTCTCGGAAGTTCGGCGCATTATCGGAGTAGCATCTTGGTATCGCCGCTTTTTGCCATCATTTTCCACTGTTATAGCTCCGCTCACGGAACTTTTACATAAACATAAAAAATGGAATTGGTCAGATGAATGCGAACAATCTTTCCAATCTATTAAAGATTCATTGGTATCGGCACCTATATTAAGTTGTCCCGACTTCTCGAAACCATTTATAGTACAAACGGATGCTTCCGCGTACGCAGTTGGTGCAGTATTGTCTCAAAAATTTGATAACAATGAGCATGTAATATGTTATATTAGCCGATCACTGAGTCGTGCGGAAAGAAATTACACAACCACTGAAAGAGAATGTTTAGCCGTTTTATTTGCTGTTGAGAAGCTACGACCGTATTTAGAAGGTTACAGATTTACTGTTGTGACAGATCACCACAGTTTAGTCTGGCTCCATAACTTAAAAGAGCCGACAGGGCGTTTAGCACGATGGGCTTTGCGCTTACAACAATATGATTTTGAAATTGTTCACAGGAAGGGCAAGGAACATGTTGTCCCGGACCTTCTATCGCGTGCAGTTCCCGAAGTTAGCATTTTAAATAATGAACCCTTAGCTGTACCTACTGATAAGTGGTATAATAAAATGCTGGAATCTGTTCGTAATCATCCATTACATTTTCCTAAATGGCGGATAGAAAATGGTAAATTATATAAGTATGTCTCGGACCAATATGCTAACTTACGAGACGGAAACGAACTATGGAAAGAAGTTGTTCCCAAAGAAATGAGAAAATCAATAATTAGTAAGTATCACGATTCGACTATCTCATGTCATGCAGGAATTTATCGCACTAGTCAGCGAATAAAGGCATTATACTTTTGGCCAAAAATGTACAATGACATTACTCGATATATACGTTCTTGTCCGGTTTGTTTGACTCATAAAACTCCTCAAAGTGCTCCAGCAGGGGAAATGGGACAAACTTGTACAGCTACAAAACCTTGGCAGGTTATCAGTATAGATTTGGTAGGACCTCTGCCCCGCTCTTCTCAAGGGTTTCGATTTATTCTATCTATAGTTGACACCTTTAGTAAATATGCGCTATTTATTCCTTTACGAAGTGCTACTGCAAAGGGAATAACTGAAAAAGTAGAAGAAAATGTATTTCTGGTTTACGGTGTCCCCCATACGATAAAATGCGATAACGGTGGTCAGTTCTGTAGTAATATTTTGTCTAAACTTTGTGACCGTTATCAAGTTAAAATATTATACAATCCCTTATATCATCCTCAAAGTAACCCGGTGGAACGTTACCATCGCACATTAAAAACAATGTTATCCTGTTTTGTAAAAGATAACCATAGGACGTGGAGTAAATTATTGCCTAAAGTAAGTTGTGCTATGCGGACATTAGCGAATGAAACTACGGGTTTAACACCTTTCTTCATAAATTTTGGCAGGGAACACATCATTTCAGGGGAAGATCATGAACGTCCTAATTTTGGTGAACGAATTAACCGTGATTATGCTTCGCAGTCTTCGGAGTTTAAATTACTTTTTCAGGACGTTAAAGAACGTTTAGAGCGTGCTCACGAGCGAAGTAAGCCTCGCTATAATTTGCGCCATCGGCCGGTTCAATTTACCGTTGGATCCAAAGTTTATCGAAAAAATTACGTGAAATCAGATGCTGCGAATTACTTCACTGCGAAGTTAGCTCCTCGCTACTGTGGACCATTGATAGTTAAACGAAAAATAGGTGCTGTAACGTATGAACTTGTTGATGAAGAAAATCACGACCACGGCACATGGCATGTGAAAGACTTAAAAGCTCATCCACCCGAAGATGATAATGATTCTGATTAATGTTAGGTTTAAAAAAAAAAAAAATGATTCGTACATAGGAAAAGTATTGGAAAATTACGGGGTAATTCTCCGGAAGTTGGGGAAGAGTTGTTACGGGTTCATCTTGTCTTAAGAATTTAATAAATGACAGAAGGAATTCAGACACCTTAAAATTATTAGAAATAATAATTGTCTCGAAACTCGGCCATCCATCAAATACCGCTGACGAATAATTGGTTGCCTATTTCAATATTGCTAGGACCTATCGATTTAACATAAATCCACACACCGATAATTCGCAACAAAAAAAGAAACAGCTACGCAGGTTTCTCCTCCGCTGAAAAGTAGTCCCAAAATAAAATATAAATTAAGTAGTAACGATAGGATATAATGTATTTATGAAATTGTCTAATCTCTAGATTTTTTGTAAGTGTTGTATTATTGGTGTTTATAATGTTTTGCAGTCGTTTTTCTTTCGAATTATATTTTTTTGTTGCTTTACCGAGAAGGTACTTTACAATCTCTTACAGTACACATTCTGAGGTGTTCTAGAAACCAGAATAGGCTTTTTCGAGCTGTGATACTTTTGTCGATATATATATTGTGTTGTGTCCATTTAATTGGGAATAAACTACAAAAGTATCGAAAGGATTGTGAGGAATATTTTCTTCTGAGTGGTATTATTTCCTGCAGTTGCCGTTTAACGGATTAATATCAGCGCATGACCATCTTGCCATAAACCACCCTCAGATAAACTTATATAGTCAAAGAAGCCTTCTACGAGGTGTAGAAGTAAGTAATTAGGACCTATTCTATTTTGTTTCCTTAAAGTAATTTTGGTGTAATTTTCTTTCAGGGCTTTTATTTTCAATAAAATTTTTATTTTTACGAATTCCGAATTCATTAGTCTCCTTGCATTTCTTTATGGTATGCAAATTGCCAATTATTCTGAAGAAAATTCGATACATCAAGCAGAGCCCCTGGGTGTATATTTTCCTGTATAGAAATCTTGGCTATCAGCCGCGGAACAAATGGTCGGCAGTAAATGGTTGTTGAAGGCACATTTATTCTGACAAACCACCCTACAGGGAAAGTTGACAGCAAACGAAACCACCCCTACATGGAAACACAGCTAAGTGTCAAAAATATATATGTTTTTTTTATCCGATCTGAAGTACCTATTTTTACTATTATTGAACTATTGGCTACAATATCTTATAGTCACACCATATATATGTGTTTTTTTTTTAATTTATAAAAGATATCTTTAAATATTCATTAGCTATAATAGGTGGGAACGTAGGTTTCCTTCACTAAACAGTTTTCACTTTACACACATGTTAAGAGATAAATATAACTAGGTTAGACAAACAAAAAAAATAGGGGTATTTTGCTTGTAAAAACATCGGAAGTGATCACCTTCGGTGGGGTAGTTGATCTAATAATTTTCTGTTAAGTATTGTATATAATTAATCACAATATAATTAGTGTAGATATTTTCTTGTCTTAAAAAAAAATGTGGAGTTAAAACTGCATAAATTTTAGTAGCCGATAATAATTTATAGTTGTATATACTTGGGGATATATGGTCAAAACTGTGTGTAAAAATTCATAAGTATTAAAATATTTTTTTTTTTATTATTACATGTATGATATTTTTCTTTGATATACCACCTAATATCTATCCAGGGTAATTATCACAAGATTTTACCCTTCTTACCTACCCCGCACGACTAGTTGGCCGGAGTGCGTGGCTACCATCGCCATTCACTAAAAACTAATTTTTTTGTTACTGGCGGGCTACAGTATGATTGAATTTCAATATAATATTTGAAAGAATTAACAATTTTATCCACAAGGTTTTATTGGTTTTCTATCATTTATTTTGAGGCCTGGCTCTGGTAACAATTCCACTGGATGTGGAAGTAATTAATAATTTTCAATGTAAGAAAAATTTGTATCTATGCGCTTATACCACAATATACTGTAGATATGTTATTCTTTAGCTTAAGTGCTTGTTCTTTCATTGTTAAGATGTGTGCGCGCGCGCGAGCCCCAGTCAGCGTAGCGCCGCGCCTCACGATTTATACCGGGTGACCCAAAAAGTACCTACCCTCCCCTTTTTTCTACAGTTTCAGAAATAAAATTCTGAAATTTAGGAATCAAATATAGGTATCATCAATGGTAACATTTTTATCATTCGGTGGTAAAAAAATCACTTCCGGTATGGTCGAAAATTGCCACAACTTTCTTATTTTAAATATCACTCTGTATATTTAAGTCACTCCTCTCATAAAGCTGTAATTTATCTTTCCAACGCTCTTTTCAGATTTAAGATCGGATGAAAAATAACCTTGGAAATGGCAAACGATTTTGATCAAATTTAACACATAGTCGAGATCAGTGCTTGCCGGCACTCAAAAAATGCAACAAATATTTTACAGCCCCATTAAAATACCTCTGTACTATTCCGCAGACAAATTGACTCGCTTATCTTTATAGGTTTTTAATATGCGTCGGCTTATTTGATGACAGTATACTGTTTGGCCCAAGGGCGATAATAATTATTTTGTCGTAAAGTTTTTGTTGCGTTTTTTGGGTGCCGGGAATAGATAAACTCCACTATGCTAGTATGAGAAGAATAACCCGTTGCTCCTAAAAATGCAGGGATGGAGGCTGTGGGGTTAAGGTTTAAATAATTACATCACTATTTTCTTAAACGGTTCTAACAATTTTGATCTAATTTGACACACAGATTTAAAATGCATTTTATAACAGCACAATATATTTATAATTATTTTCGGACCAATTGTTTTTTCGTTATTATTCGAAAATATATATGAATACCTGGTATTTAAGACCAAATAAATCCAAATCAAATCCTCTTACAAGAATAACAGTCGAATGTATATAATTTTATAATTTGTTAAAAAGCTTTTAAAGAAATATTTTTACTTTCAATTTTTTCCACGATATTTTAGTTTATTAAAAGGCATATTTTTACTTAATGTATTGGGGGCGAGCGTGGGTGCGTCTTTACTATGTACTTACGCGATGTAAAGCAACATAAGGCGCGGTTAATAGTTGGATGAGTGACCGTTCCAACGAAGACCGCGTCCTCGCCTCACACATCTTCCAGCGGCTTGTATATCAGTATATGCGCGGAAGCTATACAACCTTAGGTGAGGGTTGTATTGGAGATATACCATCCTTCGGAGGGGATGTAAAGCCGTCGGTCCCCTGCCTATTAAATGTCAGGCAAGTAAAGGATCCCTATTCTTCTTAAGGGAAGAGGTTCGGGAAAATTCCTGGTTGGAGGTAGCTCGTCTACAGGCGTCGGTGTTAGGTCTCAGTAGCGGAAATAGGCCGACGTTAAATAAATGTATAAAAAAAAATACTTAAATGTAATTAATAATGTGAAAAAATCACCATGCAAGGTATCTCTGGATCTTTGTATTTGAGATGATTTAGTTACATTACGAAAATTAATAAATTTCTATTACGATGGTCTGTGTATGTCTTATAAATTGAAAAAAATATATATGCTAAACATATGTACGTAAAGCTTACAGATGGCAAATACTGAAGCAACTTTCATGTAAACAGTTTGCAGATCTATTTATCAAATATAGCATTAATTGAAAATCTGCATCATCCACATGGCAAGATACGGAACGCGTCGATCAGTAAAATGGAAGATTTTTCAAACACAGCTTTAGCTTCTATTAATTTTTTATGATTATAATAATATTATGGCAGTAATAAATCATTTATTTATTCAAATAGTGGTAGCTGTAATAATATTAACATATTAATATAGTAGTAAGTGTTAAATAATATTAATTAATAAAAATATTCGTATGGATCTGTCATAAGAAGTGATTGTCTTTGACTAGCCATATTACCATATTCTTTGTCTAAATGAATTAAAATTTTTCTTGTTACGTCTTTGATTAATGAATAGGTTGAACGAAAATAAGTTCAAGAAGTACTTCTGGCATGGGTTGGCATTAAATACATATCAGAAGAAAGCGAATCCTTTTGATAATAATGTGATACAAGTATATATGCAAAAAATAATAGTTTATTAACATCACAATTAATTTTTTGTCTATTTGGGTAATATTTTTATTGTATTTAATAAAGAGTTAAGAAATAGTAGAAGACATAGTATTATTTTGAAAAATTATATGGGGTGTTTATGCTGTTATTTATGTTTTTTTTTTCTACTTAAAGGCCTATCCTTTTGAGTCGTCTGTGTAACAACTCATCCCCATGTCTATTTATTTGGAGTGAAATGAGGTAGGAGTGAAACATCCCACCCTCAACTTTATGCTTTATCTTTGTTTTAAGTATATATAAATAAACAAATTGGCCATTTACGTCAACGTCTAGTTTTGAAAAACGTGTTTGTTCAATTTTGACTCTAATTTATTTCTCAATGTTAGAGAAAAATTTACGTTGCTTCATTGTGAACATACTGTGAATACCGCAGAGTAGGTTATGCAAATAATAAGAATCATGTTATGCAATAGAATTTCCATGCTGTTTCCTTTAATTTAAAGTTGCGACAATCGGCAATATAACAACTGAAAGATCTCTTGCCTCTGAATAACTCTGAACCGTACACAAATATCTGTGGCATAAGGTTTCAATATTTTATATTGAAATAGAAATGTGCAGTAGTGACATTTTTAACTAACATCGTTATTTCTATTGAAAATAATGCTTAAGAAAATTGTCTGATAGTTGGTATAAAAAGTAACTTTGAATCTACCATTTCTACGAATCTACTAATTTTATATAATGAAACAAATTCGGCATTATTTTCTAAACATTACTTTTGGTTCTTGAGATTTTGCCGCAAAATGTGATATTTTTTCAACGAGAAGGGCTGAGTTCTTGTAGCTAAAATTGCCATTTTTTGGACTCTATTCTTTAGCAACTATTGACTCTTAGGAAAATTGTGACACTTTCTTTTCGAAAAATTTGATTTTATGTCAATTTCAATGGTTATTATTTTTTCTGGTTAACCACCACTAAAGGTATGAGGTAAAAAAGATCCATTCACTGTCAATCTACTCAGTAGCGGGTTTTGATTATGTGGGGCCCCAGGCGCAACCTGATCTGGAGGCCCTCTATTGACCCAATTAACAATGTGATGATTTACTAAAATGAACAATGCAAAAATCATAACGTTTTTTAGTTTTTTGAATCAACAAAAACATAAACACATCAAAATAAGCTACGAAAATAAAAAAATATTGTCAGATACTAGAAAACAAATAATCACGTTCCCATTTAAAAGAAGAAATTACATTCTCAGATAAAATTCTGCATCATATTTTTAGTAATATAGTATTACTAATTAATAGAGATGAATTTATAAACATGAGTGACAAATTACTTAAACGTAATTGACTTAATCAATTACATAAATAATTCTTAACCCATTTAAGTACGGAGAATGAACGTTCACCTCTTGCATTGCAGATAGGCATTGTAAAGAAGATTCTCAAAATAGTTTTTACATTAGGAAATGTAGACTGCAGCCCGTCAATTAATAATTTATTCATATCGACAGGATCGGATATGTTTTCTTCCTTAGCATACTTAATGAAATGGAAATCTTCATCTTTAAAATATTTAATGTCGATATCATTGCCGCATTTCAACGATAATCTATCCACACATTTAAGAGTTTCATCTCTACTCATTTTCTCATTGAAAAAAACTTGAGAATCATTCAAAACATCACTGTAAACAGTGGATCTCCTGGATATCTCAGATATGAGTACATCACAAATCATATTATGTATATTAATCATAAAGGATTGCCTACCATCGAAACGTGTGTCATCATTTTTAGACGTTTCTCCAAACTGAAGTTTTTTTTAGTTCCACTATGAGAATAGGTTTTAAAAGATATTAAAATTTGCTTACAATTATTATTTTATTATTCTCATATTAACAGACATAAAAATTTAATTTTGATTTTTGAGGATGAGGCACCCAACGATTCTGAGGCCCCCGCTTTGCTGAGGCCCCAGGCACGCGCCTCATGCGCCTGTGCGGTAATCCGCCACTGAATCTACTGGAAAAATAACGAAACGTGATTAACAGTTTTCTTTCCAAAGTTAATCCCACAAGCTACTGCATTATATATCATATTGTCTTTTGGTTTGCGTCAAGCTAAATCTTACAGGAGAAAAAATTTCCTGTCTCCTCTTTTACTTCTTCTGAAGAAGATTTGATTGAGTGGATAACCTTAGATCTTGTTGTACCTTCTACACTTAACGTGTCTGAAAACCTAGATTTTCTCAGGGCCATTTCTACCATTTCCTTAGATATTTGAACCATTTATTTTAAGCATTGTAATCTATAGCGAATTCCAGCAAGAATTGCAGTTCATATTAGCAAATAGTTAAAGTCGTCGTTTCTTCTGTCTTACCGTTGAGAGTAGGAGGATTTTTCTTGAAATTTTCATTCTGTTGTCCTCTGTTATATGACATTTTGATATTTCATAGAATCATCAAAAAGAAAAAAACGATTCCCAAACTCATTTCTTAGCATACTCAGCAAGATAACCTTGGTTTTTTTCCAGCCGTATCACTGTAAATGTTCCCAGGCGAAGAAGAAGAGAAAGCTACAAAAGTTACCTGACGGAATATATTTGGCCCTAAGGGTATTGCTAGGGTACCTACATTTTGAACAATATATACACTATATATTGATCTTACATTCTACCTCCTACCAGAAGTGTGAACATTATAGTTGTGATGGCAAATGATCTGGTTCTATACGTTGCAGAGTTTTCTTTTCATTATGTCTAAGTAATTTTTTTTTTATGGCTTTGGGCCAGAGACCATGCAGCCAGTCACACTATGTTCAAAAATTATCTAACCTAAACAAAATGGAGAAAAAGAGTGAAAAAGAGCAACGAACGAAAATACAGGGAAACACGCTTCTCGTCCAGGGGTGTGTCAGGACATTGAATTTGACATCACAAAAAAAATACCACGGTAGAGTAGGTAAAAACATAAGGTTGAAACAAGAGGAAAACAAAGCTAACCTATAGTGTGATATTAACATCTATCAAAAAACCAATGATTAATTCATAGATTTTATTACTACTTATAGCAAGTAAACTAACTACGCTGAACGGAGCCATCATATTGAAGCATGAACAGATATTTTTAATAAGTGAATCTGTAGCTATCTTGTACTTATCGCAAGCGAAGAAAAGGTGATCAAGATCGCCGATAACACCACATAGATCACAAAGTTGCGATGTGACTACACCAATTTTATGCAAATGGGCGGGAAAGCAGGCATGACCAAATCTAAGTCTAATAATTGTGGTAATATATTTTCGTGGAACGTTTAAACTATCATGCCAAAACTGTAGCGGGATAGTTGGCTGTATTTTACAAAACATTGTTGAGCTGTTTAAAACGTATTGTTCCCACGTGTGAATCCACTTATTTCTTAATTGAAGTTTATATAAATTGGAGCAATCCGTTAGACACAGTTTGTGGTCTAATAGAGTACCATTAATGGCGGCGTCTTTGGCCAAAATGTCAACATGTTCATTATGTTTTAAGCCTATATGGGCTTTAACCCAGACAAATGTGACGACTTTACCAGTTTGTGCGATATTGTAGACGGCATCTTTTATTTTCAAAATATACGGGTTAGTTTTGTATGAAAACGAATCAGTAAAGTAAATTAGTTCTATTCAGACTATTGGATTTATTATTTTAGTGGTTTCCACAAAAGATGATGACGAAAGATGAGTAGTACTCTCATGTACGACAAACTTGAATGCTTATTCTCATTTAAAGAGAAAATCACGAAATCAGATCGGTTTTTATTAATTTGGGTACAAGCATTAAATACATTTATATAAGTATTTTCTCTCAAGATATCATCATTAAATATTTTTGTGTAATACTGCTACAAATGAGCTGGAAAAGCTCGATTCCACTGTATCAATTAACAATATGAGGCAATGTTTTACCAGACAATGCATAACATTAATAAAATGAAACTGATTATGATTGCACTAATTTTGAATTTTTGATTTTCATAAAAAGTTTCCATATAAATTAATTACATATTTTCCCTTTGTCAGAATTGACTATACGTCATGTATACAATTCGTTTTGTGACACACTAGCTTGAGTTTAATAAATTCTGTTCTAAAAGCAGTTGATTAATTGATTATTTTTTATAAAAACAGATAAACATGTTTTGTCACCAGGAGGTGCAATAATTTGTTAGCCCCTGGACATTAATGAGTCGGCGCTGATTATATCATAATTTGTGTTTGTTTATATTTTAAATTAGGTGCACATTATAAATAATAATATGTAAATTTATTCTGCCACTAAGAAAAATAGGAATAAAACTGGAAATACTTATGTACATGTTTTTATACTTTGTCCATTTACTTTGACTTTATTATTGGAAGTTTATTATGCATTTAGTTAGCGGAACTACCATCTATATTCATGGTTTTCACGTTGGCTGTGGTATTTCTTTCTTTGGTTGGTTTTACTGTAGTAAAGTTATTTTATTTAAAATCGTATATATCGTAAATATTTACATCAAGTATTTTTGGTTAAAGAAATAGTACAGCACAATCAATCGCTGTAATTTCTTGAGTAGTTACCGTTGGCGATAACATCAAATAAAGATGATTAAGAATATAATTTAAAAAAGATCTATGAGTATTTGCCGATTTTGCTCAGAACTATCCTGAGCTGAGAAATCAAGGTGAAAACGTAAAATATATATATATACAAAAATTAAGTTTAGCCAAATAGAGATATTACAGTATAAGTATAATGTAACAAAAGAACAATTAAATTCAAATTATTATTTATACACTTTTTATATACATAAATAAACAGACGATTAGCACCAAGCTGATATAAAAACATCTAAGTATAAAATGCTTGTGTTTCAAATTTCATGTTTACTGGAATGGTTAAGCTTATTTAATTATTGCGTTTACTAATTAAAAAGAATGACCAAATAATTACAAATAAGAAACAAATAATAATTTTATATAATAATAAATGGAACAAGAGAAACAGTGAAGTTTTAAAACAATAACACACAGCAGCACATAAATACAAAATATTAACTGACTGAACAGATGAGAAATTAGGAGATAATATTTTTAACATAATGCATTGATTGTAAGTAAAGACAGTAAATAATAATAATAATAAGTTTATTAATCAAAATAATGTTTACAAACAATTACACTTATCGATACATGATATGAATTAATAAACAGAAAATTCCACGAAAGTACTTAGTACCTGTGTGTAGAAGAATTTAATTGGTATTTAAATTAACTTTATTTAGTTTGATGCAAACACTAATGTAAATAAACTATCCATATCCGAATAGTGTTTTCCCTGTTATATTTCTTAATAGCGAGCACACTGTATGTTTTTCAGTATTGATAAATCTGATTTTGCTGCTTTATTAGTATATGTTTTTTTATATATACTCCAAAATCAATTAAACAGGTAAGGATAGTCATTACAGTTTTAATTGATAATATTCTGTATACAATTTGGTTTTGAGTAACAAATTTTCTTACTTCAATTTTGGTCAATTTTCATATTTTTACTTCCACGTCCAGTGGAAGTGTATAGTAACACAAAAGATGTGTATATATATGTTGTTTATTAGGTTTTCGCGGGTGTTAAATGAAGTGTTATTGTACTTCCGGGTGCTCTTCCGCGTCGATGGTCGACTCCTCCAGGAGTCACGGTTGTGTGAACGACGTTTCGGCAGAATCTCATCTGCCATCTTCAGGTTCTCACTGAAAGCTGCCTACTGCTGCTCCTCGTCGCTCGAACTGAACTAACGTTCTCCGCGTTGTACGGCTCCTAATATAGGCTGTGGTCTAGGGTGCGCCTGCGCGACTGGCTACGTGTTACTGGTCCCCTACTTGTAGTAGTAGGGGGACCAGTGACACGTAGCCAGTCGTGCAGGCGCGCCCTAGACCACAGCCTATATAAGGAGCCACACGACGCGGAGAACGTCAGTTCAGTTCGAGCAATGAAGAGCAGCAGTAGGCAGCTTTCAGTGGGAACCTCAAGATGGCAGATGAGATTCTGCCGAAATCGAGAGCGGCGACGTTCAGCCCTTGGTGGACTTAACCTATATACTGTTGTTATACATGATTTGCAGGAAACAACTACTCAGCGGGTAAATACCCTGACTTGCATTGGATTATACCTTACAAATCATGAAAATTGGTAGCCAATGTCATTTGTCAATTCCCTGACCAGACATAGACCGGTTTCGAACTTATTAGTTCTCATCAGTATGCCATAGGTCATGGAACAGACAAATGACATTGGCCAACCTGCTAGTCTTATACAGGCTAATGTAAATAGTGTAGTGGTGAAAGGTAAGTAAATTCTTTCATGTAGTCTAATGCTACTATACACCAGACATCATAGATATCTTCATGATGCATAGCGACTTGCCATTTTGCAAGTACCGAGAGCGGCGACCTTCAGCCCTTGGTGGACTTAACCTATATACTGTTTTTTTTTATACATTTATTTAACGTCGGCCTATTTCCGCTACTGAGGCCTAACACCGACGCCTGTAGACGAGCTACCCCCAACCAGCAATTTTGCCGAACCTCTTCCCTTAAGAAGAGTAGGGATCTTTTACTTGCCTAACATTTAATAGATAAGGGACCGACGGCTTTACATCCCCTCCGAAGGATGGTATATCTCCTTTACAACCCTTGCCTAAGGTTGTATAGCTTCCGCGCATACACTGATATACAAGCCGCTGGAAGATGTGTGAGGCGAGGACGCGGTTTCCGTTGGAATGGTCACCCATCCAAGTACTAACTGCGCCTGTCGTTGCTTTACATCGCATACCGAAGTATGTACATAGTAAAGACGCACCTACGCTCGCCCCCTGCACCAGATCTTAAATTCCTCTAATATAATATTGACTCTGTCGATAGCACCTAAGACGTTAACCGCTGATACTACAATTGTGGTATCATCAGCGTCCATAAATAAACCCTCCGTGTTGTAGTCTGGTAAATTGTTTACAAACAAGAGAAATAGTAAGGGGCCCAATATACTCCCTTGTGGCGAACCAAGGTCTGTATTTTATAATTGGGAGTCCACCTCTCTTACTCTAACAACCAGAGACCTGTTCGTCAAATAAGATTTTATCCAATCATTAATCGATCCTACGATGCCTATTGCTGCTAATTTATTTGGCAAAAAAAAATCGGGTTTATAGTATCAAAAGTCCGGGAGAGATCAAAACTCAAAATTTTGAACCGCTTTATTTACATCTCTTTTTAAATACTGAATATCAATATGTGGGTCATTAATATTGGTGATTTAAGATTATCTGCCCTCTTTTTTAATTCAGATGAAAATGTAATTTTTCTATTATTATTATTTTTTTTTATTATTGAGCAGAACATTTTTTTTTGGAAATGCTGCATTAAAGACCATTCAAAATGATTCCAGAAACACCCAAATGCCTCATCTATATTATTATGATGGGAAATATCAATGTATGCTGAGTTGAATAAGATCTTAAATTCGGATATTGCAACGTTGGTAAAACATCTCTTTAAATTATGAGAAGGTATTTCACTACCAGAACAAGGGGGCATTTTCCAGGTTATAATCTGAGCAGTATGGTCCCATAGACCAGAATCAAATACCTGCCATTTTTATAAATTATAAGGCACATTTGTCATTAAATGATCAATTGCTTTGCATGTAATGCCGTTCTTTTGTTTAGATATACGGGTTGGTACACTTATTAAGGATGTAACTTGAAAAGATTCAAGTACATCGTTCAGTTTATTTAGGTCTGAACTATTAATTAAGTTGTCTACATTAAGATCTCCACAGATTATAGTCTTTCTAGCATTTTTATTTATGAATGATAACAGATTAGATAGCTGGTCTAATAAGACCTCAAAATTACCCTCCGTAGACCTATATATTACAGCCAAGCAAATACTATTATTAAAATTCAAGGCAGAACATTCAAAATCAATTTCAATACAGGGGCTATTTACATAAGATAAGCTTTTACATTCCTGGGCAAATTCGCTTTTAACAAAAATTATAACACCTCCATGTATATGGGACTTCCTAGAGAAATCAACTACTTTGTTGTAGCCTAGTAATTAAATAGTATCTATTTTTTCCTGACACATCCAGTGTTCAGTGATAGACAAGAATATAGGTTGAAACTTATCATATAAAATATCAATAAGATTTATTTTGTTTGATAGGCACTGTATGTTGATATGATACAAACTGTACTCATTCTCGTCTGGTAAAATCTGACCTCTTTCTGTTATAGCGTCCTCGATGGGCTCGAAAGGGCTGCCTATTTCTAAATGAAAATTCTGAGACTTCTATACCTCTAGGCCACATTTCAGGATTAAGGAAGGTGTTATGCAGGTCTTCGTTAATTGCAATCTTAAACGAATTATACGTTCCCCAAATATTGTTTATCTGAGAGCAGACAAATATACGGTCCGGATATTTATTTTTTAAATACTCTTGCAGATTTTCCACAGTGTATGTTGATTTATACTTAGATAAGAATAACCATACCTTTTTCTCTGCTGCAACATCCGAGTTAGGATCGGTTCCAACGATTTTTTTATTACCTTTAATTTTTAGGTTTACACTTTCACTATCCAGGCTTGGAAGTTGATGTATTTCATTTAATTTACATTTGGTTTGAACTTGCATTATGGCTGATGCCACATTTTCCTTGGTAATATTGTTCTTGGTGTAAGTATTTGGCCTACTATCCTTGGCGTATTTAGCATTTGAAGTGGATGCAATGTTTTGGGTCTCTCTGCTGTCACTTATTTTGCTTACTGGTGGACTGACTGGGTCGCTGCCTCTTACAGGAAGTGAGAGCTGTTTCAAGCGGTTACAGTTCACTTTCACAGGAGAGGACTTCATTAGTTCGGCTTCCACTGTGCTACTAACAGCTGGCAGCACTACTGCTGTTTTATTAATCAATAAAATTTGCTCTTTTAATGATTTTATCAAATCTAACTGACTTTTTATAATAAGATCTTTATTTTTCAGTAACGTTTTTAAATACATGTTTTCTAACTTACAGGAATCATTATCCATTGTTTCTTGAACACTGCAGAATGATAAATCCAACTCCTCGTCATTGGTACATGGTGCGATATCCGAATCAGTCTCACTATCAAAACAACAATTAATTTGTTTGTCGTCGATTATTGTGGCATTTTTATTATATTTAACACAGCCTGTATATATTACTACACCACATTTTACACACTTAAGTCCACTTTTCGCAATATTTCCACACTTTCTTACATGGTTTATTTGAAGTTGCTAACACACTGCCTACTTCTGCAGACGCCATCTTGGAATCCTCAATATTATGCCAATATTGTCAATATTGTCAGTTGGTTTAGGGCAAATCTTGCAATTAAAATTTCAATTAGTTCTAATTAAGCGAGCTTTGAAATTTTGCACGTGTATAAGTCAGGTGACAATACACTTTAACATTTTCATATAAGAAAAAACAAGATGGCGGCTTCAAGATGGCGGACGACTTTATCGTTTATGATCCGATTCGACTCAAAATTGATATCTGGGAGTTTTCGTGATCGCCAATTATGAGATCTTGGTAAAAATTTTGAAATTCAAAATGGCGGTGCCAATGAGGTAGTATCAGTGACGTCATCATTTGACAGCCTGAAAACGGTTAAGTGGATTGTTGAAGAATTTGACATAAGAGCAAGTCTTAGTTTGTGATCAATTCTAAAATTAGTGGTGCATAATTTTAATAACAAATTTGTGTGGAGACATTTATTAAGGTTTTTTAAGAGCCTAGTGTGAAAGAAATTTCGATACATATCGTATCAGTGCTATTATTGGAAAAGAAAAATTTGTTGTCAGGTATGTTAACATCCCTGTTAAATCGTAAATTGTAAATATAAGCATTAATAACGCTAATAATTTAGTTTTTCGGTTTTTTTTGTTAAGTATGTATATTGTATAACTTATTTGCTTAAATATTCATTTAATATATGTATTAATAGATTTGGTATAAGCCAATATTGACATAGGATATAATAGGTTAGGTAGTAGTAATTTCTATTTACTAATATTAATGGTTTTATAAAAGATTAATATCCATTGCTGTGAAATTTATATTTCCTGACAATATTATTAATTCCCTGCCAAAAATGGCATATAGAAATATCTCCAAAGTAATTTAAAATATATACTTTATGGAGAGGATCTATGTAGATGATGAAACAGTTTTACATATGAGTTTCTATGCCATTCTATTGCACAACGACTTCCCGTCATACTGAGGAAGAATATCTCTTGGGATTTTTATGGTTATTAATATGACTGTATGTGAAATCGACTAATTTCGTTCAAAAAATGTTATCGGTCTCATAGAACCTTATAGCTTTATTTTTATCTGTTTCTATGAGCATTTTTGGCAGGGTTGTAGGTACTTCAAGCTCAAAAGTTTCTAATGAGTTTGAATTTGTTACCATTTTAGAAACAGAATGTCAACGACGGCTGTTGTTGTGTGCACTAATCGATGGAATCGAAAAAGAACAGTTAGATTTTTGGGATTTCCATCTGCTCAAACCAGACGACAAGTAGAGCTTGCAAGAATAGAAATACGTACTCAGCCCAGCAGCATTCTGTAAAGATGATTTTCTCGAATCGAAAATAAAAAATGCAAGAATATGTTCCAAACATTTTGTCATGGGTACCTATACGATAGTTTTTACATCATTTATAAGATATTGCAATGTTGACAGTGAATTTGCCTATTTAGTCAAAATAGGATGCATAAATGTTCTTAAGATTTCACTTAAAGTGTAGATTGTTCTTAAGGTGATATGTAACGTTTTTTTTAGTATGCTTTACACATTATTTTAACATGTATTCTATTATATTGACTTGTGTAAAAAAGTATTGTTAATAACACAAATAAAACTGATTGAATATGTAGTTATATGGTTATTAATTACATCCTCCTCCAGTAACGTGCGAATAGACATAGTTTTGGGTTGATAAATGAAGGTGGGTTTTAAGATCAAACCAGATTTTAAACTGAGTGTACTAAACAATGCAAAATACATGGAAGAATGAAAAATAAAACCCTAACTTTTTGAAAAACTTCGTTGGATTTTCAATGTATCTGAACATTTTTAAATTCAGGAAGAAAAAACGATGAATATATTAAATGTTGATAGAGCAGCATAGAGCAAAATACTTTGTAGCAATACATTGTGGTTTTGTTGTTTTTATTAACATATTTTACATGTAAACTTAGGAAACATACATCTGTATATACATTATATAAAGCCATTAACTTTTTAAATATCATAACTGCATAATTTACAAATGTATAGATTACATAAAAATCTTTGTGAAATGCCAAAGCGCACTGCATACTCTAAGCATCTGGCCTTGTTTTTTAATACTACAGCCATATCAATGTTCTTGTTACTGAGTTTTATTCAATAAGCCAATACATCCGTCACAGACGTATCCTCATACAACAATCCAAGGCTTAAGTGTTGCTTCTGACACTCTCTGAGAATGCCGAACCTAAAACAAAAATTATATTCATCCTTAACCCATTTTAATAATATTCTAATGCTTGAAAAACAGTAATTTGTGATTAAACATTGCAGACAAAAGTAATATACTTTGATAATAAACGTTAAATTTCATACAGATCTACACTTACTTTACCAAGATATCGTTTGCTAATTTTTTTTGCCCCCAGAGATTCTATCCATTTACAGGCAAGCTGGGCAAAGGCATCTAAACTTTTACATGCTCTAATTTCATCATTGGTCATAGGGCTCGTTCGAAATAATAAATAATCCATCACCACACTATTATAAATCTCTGGGATATAATCTAAAGATGCTGTCAAATCTGCCACTTTTAAACTATATGGATCAACGCCATTAATATACTCTAACTTAAAAATATAATTTGGTGACTCCTGAAATGAAGTGTATAGATCAAATTTCAATGAATTTAACAATCCTAATTGCTAAAATTAACTCACCATTTCGAAAATAAAAACCTGTTGACAGTACGGAAAAAAACACGTCGGTTAAAAAACACAAATAAAACACAAAATTAAAGTCAGTTCAACAAATCACCAAACGTATTAGTAAAAGGAAACACTAACTGTTAATTTTACACAAAAAAAGCTCTGAAATTCTTTAAAATTTGGGATAACTAAATGACTGTAAATGTCGCAAAAACTTATCTATCCACTGAATTGTTCTGTAGATATTTGTACAACCTGGCTACCAATGTTAAAAGAAGAACTTAACAAACTCAACATTATCTAAAAAATATCATCAGTTCTATGTTCTGTGTAAGTAGTAAGTATCTATGGAAATAACATAAACAGAATCTTAAAGCTGTGTATTTGACATACACAGCAAAATAAGAGTTCTTCAAAAAATAGCTTTGAAAATGGAAAGAGATTACTTTCCGAAACGTCAGCAAAATACATTATTTTTGTGTTTATTCCGAATTATATTATTTGCAAAACATAACCTCTGACTTTTCCTTTGGCGTAAACGTCACGGGCGCAGAGGCTTTTTTTCCAATAATTCTATTATTTTGTAGATTCGGTGATTTGTTTTGAAGAGGATAATAGTACATGTGGTAGAAAACCCAAATAATAGGAAAGAATACACTGAACTGAAGTTGCAGCTCGGTTGTGACGTCAGCTGATACTACCTAATATGGCGGACGGTTCTTGTCATTTATGGTCCAAATCGATCAAAATCGATATCTGAGGGTTTTCTGGTTCGCTGATTACGAATATCTAGTCAAAAATTTAGTTCAAGATGGCAGATGACTTTACCGTTTATAATCCGATTCATCTCAAAATCGACATCTGGGGGATTACAGCATATCAAAAGACTAAAAAGTAAAAAATAAAAAAAAAAAAAGGTTTTATTTAAAAAAATGCTCTAAAAAGTAGAAAATAAACTTTGAAGTAAATCAAACCCATCATTTTGTTACATTATATAATTTTTTTTGTGATATTAAAGTTTGTCGTGAGCAATCTCCTTTAGACAGGAAAATCTCGCGACAAGCACTAGACCGTCCATACTATACTGTAGTCCTATATAAAAAGTAGATTTCGAGGTAACCAAACCAACTAAAATTTAATTAACAAACTGAGACAACGGCAGCTCCCCAAATGGAGCCCCCATTTCAGATATTTTGCTTCGCATATCATAGATAAGTTATTAGAAAAAATATTCTAACTTTTAACCCCAATACCAAATTTCATTGCGACATTCGTACTTTTAGTTTTTTTCAATATTTTCCAGTGAAGTCCACATACGGTTACGACTTTACTTATGTAAACAAAAACTTTTAATAAATGTCAATCTGACATTCATTGAGTTCTATTGTGTAAAGTTATTAGTTTACAATCTAAAAATGCGTCTATATTAAATGAAAAAATCGGAATAATAAGGTTATTTGGTGATAGGTTCGTAGTAGCAGAGAAATAGCCGCAAAATTTAACCGAAAACATAGTTTACGAGTCAATATTAATCATGGAATTGCAGCCCCAATAAATGCTCTTTTCAATGAAACTGGCAGTGTTATTAAAAGATCTGAGAATGACCAACCTCGCCGAATACATCCGCAACCTTTAGCTGCAAATCAAGCGAGTCCAAGATTGAGTTTACGAGATTTAGCGTCTCAACTAAACATCGAAAATTGTAAAATGTTTCAGATATCATAATATCAAGCCTTACAAACCAAAGAAGGTGATGAAAATAAAAGGTTAGATGATTGATATTAGGTCCAGGGAATTATTAAAGACGACCGAAAATTACAAGTAAAATTTTGTTTACTGATGAGGTTACGTTTACCACTAATGGGGTGGTGACTTCTCAAACTGCAGATACTAGGCTACAGAAAATCCTCATTGGGTTATTAATTGTAAAAATCAGTATTCAGAGAAAATTAACGTATGATGTGGAATTTAAGGAGAATAATTGGTCTGTTTTCCTTTAATAACTCGTTAAATGCTGAGTGTTTAGTTAACTTTTTTGATACCAAATTATAGGTTGCAATTGACAGTCTTCCTGTGTTATGAACAGATGAGATTTCTTTCATCAATCATGGGTTACCAAACAGAAAAAATACTCACTATTGATCAGATAAAAATTCAAAACATATGAGAATAATTCAAAGATAAGGCTATTCTGAAATAAAAATATGGTGTCGTATAGTAAGACGATAATTAATAGATCTATATTTTTATGAAGGTGTAGTAATAAGATACTATTTAGAATAAGATATTTAGAATTTTTGCGAAAAGAGCCTACTTTTTTACTTCAAAGTATGTCATAGTTTCTTCATTCTTTGCATTTACTTGAGAAGTGAATATGAACAAAAACGGATAGGAACTTACGGTCCATTAGAATTTCCTTCCAGCTCTCTGGTTTATCACACATTGATTTTTTCATGTGGGGTACTGTAAAAAATAAAGCTCAGAAAACAAAGTCTAATAATGTAGAAAAATGAAAACAAAAAATGTTCAGTGCTTGTGTATAATTAAATCTTAACGTTTTAAACAAAGTAATATTTAATGCATTGAGGAGACATTACAAGTTATATTTAGGTAACAATGGCATTCATATTTGGCAAATGTTAAAATGATTAAGCATCTTTGGATTTATTAATATTTGTTTTACTATGTTTAAGTTTTAATATATTCATAGTTTTTTTTTGTTATTATGTTCTAGTTTGTCTGTAGATATGCTTTAACGTTAAAAAAATTTAACGACATTGTTTCATTTTATAGAATAATATGCGATTTAGCTGCTTATAAGAAAACCAACGCCTAGCAATAAAAATATTTTAAAGAGTGACAACGTAAATAACACAAAGTAGGCACATACTAAAAATTACAGAAAACAATGTTATGTACAAAAAGACTGGAAATTAAAATACCTTCTCAACGATGTAATAAAACAGGTGTATTGCTGGAAAAGATATTTCAAGCGTCGTGACGTCCACCGTCGTGCATATTAAATTAATTTTTCCACCCTAATTTTGAGTGACTGGCAGCAGCAATATACTTTAAATTATAAATTTATTCAGTAGTTCACAAGATAAAAGCATTTTTTTCGATAACATAACTTTGTATAAAAGGCACAGCTGGGTAAGTATGAGTAATGTAGTTTGCATACATTTGACTGATTGTTATCTGTGAAGTTCCTTTCTACATATTGTTATGTGCTGCCCTCTAACGGAGAGAGATGTAATTAGTCCCTGGTACAGAGTGAAGGGAGACATCTATGGGCCAATTGACGAACCGCCATTTAGCACCTAGAAAATTATAGAAATTTCCAGCATATTCGACACGGGTTCTGGAAGGAGATTCGAGAACGTTAGACGAGTATATATATTAAAGAATTCAAGCAGATGGAGCAGATATATATTAGATGACAAGTGATCAGATGGAATAAGGAACAGTAACAGGTTATGATTTAAAGTAATGAATTTATGTTAGATTAAAGTTATTATTAGTTGTGTTATTTTTAAGTTTTAATTATTGTAATTTTAGTGATTAATAAATCAGTGGTTTGTGAAAATTCTTGTTGCAATTTATTGAACCTACGTGCTGGAGTGTGTAAAAACACGTAACAATATCATTAAATCTCGCTAAATATTATCTTCGAAAATTCATATTTTCTTAGAAAAAAAAATTTGCAATTCAGAAAAAATGTTTTTCAAAAACCATTGCTGCTGAGGAATCGTCAGTTCTTTGGAATTGGTTTACCAAATATTTGGAATATTTTTAGTATGACTCTCAAAATGGGCGAGAGGAGCTCCTACCTCACATTATTCTTAATTAATCCTGTGAGTAGTTTTTCAGAGCCAAAACGATGTATAACGATAACTTAATCGGCTGTAATTTTACAATGTTAGATAATTCAATAAAAATTATTTTGATAGTGATTTTTTGTTTTTAAATAATTTAAATAAAATAAAAAGCACATACCATATATTTGAAATGAATTCAGAAAAAAATCTATAATTTATTGAACACTATGAGCCACCGCCTTGCCATTTGAAAAAAAATGATTTCGATAAAAAGTTATATGTTCAACTTTGGAGGCTTCATAAAGAGTTATTAATGAAATTAAATGAAAAATTATAATTTTCCTATGGACTTTACCTGTCGGAGAACAAATTTTGGTGTTCCAAAGCCCTCTAGTTTGTCTTAAAATGCTTTAAAAACTGAAGATCGACTCAAAAAAATTGTCGAAAGTCTCATTCAATTCAATTCAATAAATTTTCATTCAAGTATAACAACAAATACCTCCTCAAAACCCGTCCCGGGACCGACTGCGCCGGCCGCGGTGGCGGATCGGGTCTGGTTCGGTTAGAAAACCAATTTTTAAATCTTAACCTAGACACCTTTTACAAACAGTAAATAAAAAAGAGGTAATAACGTTACTAAGTCTCATGGTATACTCAGAATGTTGCCTTGAATTTAAATATGTAAAATAGGGTGTTCCATTTAAAAATCGAAAGTTAGGGTTATTTCTGGGTAAACCGGAAATGGTCTCATACCATTTTTATGTCCAGAAATCCAGGTAGTTTATGCATCCCAAATTTCAAATACATAAGTTAAAAAATAAAGGAAATATAGTGCTAAACCACCAGTCACCAGTCACCCGCAGTATAAGTTTTTCCTTATGAATAATTATCAAATCTAAACTTGTTATAGTTTTCAATAATCCAGACACAGTTTTTTTTGAAGAGTCTACCTACTAAGAAAAAAATTGAGCAAGCATTAGATTGAGCTTAATCAAAAGTAATAGCTGATGTCAGGACTTTAAGCCTGTCCGTTGAAGAAGAATTTCATACGTTGTTTAAATATAATGTTACTGAAAAAAAAAATGGAACGAAAACTGATTAAGAGATTCAAATAGGCAAGAGCCGAGGCGGTATTGACAAACACAGACCAAGATTCAGGGGAGTCGGGAGACTTGCATTATCTAGCTTCTCTAAGCTCTATGAATCGGCATTAAATGACCAGTTACTAACATCCGTAATACTATAGTTCTCCAGCCCAACATGGTTTTGTAAAAAAATAGAGGAGTGGATACAGCTTTAAATAACTTTCATGTTGAAATTATAAATGCCCTTGAAAAAATGTGCCCATTCGATCTATGTATTGATTTTTCTCGCGCATTTGACTGCGTAGATCATTAGCTGGTACGAGAGAAACTTTTGCAGATATGGAATTAGAGGATCACCATTAGATTTAAGTAACCGAGAGCAAGTTGTGCTAATAAACCATGCCACAAGTAGTGTGATGTCCCACAAGGGTCTATTTTGGATCCCTTTGCTATATATAACTTTCGCCAATGATTTAGTTTTTTCTTTCAAAACTTTTAAAAAGTTAAAAATCTTAACATTGCCCGGCACTTACGTTTATGAACTTAGTTGCTTTGTTTATAAGAACTTGAATATGTTTAAACAAATATAGTTGATCACAGTTATGAAACAATATTTAAACATAACTTTAATCCTGACCAACATTCCACGGCGGGATATCAAAGAGGCCTTTAATTTAATAGTTGCAAAATATGAAATGCACTTCCCTCTGATATCAAAGAATCCAAAAACATCTACATTTTTAAAAAAAGACTCAACACTTTTCTTATCGATAAAACCTGTTATTCACTCACTGATTTCTTTTTATGACTAATTTTACTGCAATATGACTTTTATACTTTTTATCTTTTATATATTTTTAGTTATTTTTAATTGTTAGTTTTTTAGTACTTTGACGCTCTCTACAATTATTTGTTTATACAACTAATTGAAAAATAAAGTATATTATTATTATTATTATTATGGGTAGATAGAACAGCTTAGGTAGCTTAGAGCAAGGCTCATATGATATTCTGAGCGAAGGAAGGTTCAACAACCGCTCAGCATTATCTAGATTAATTTGAAATTATTTTAATTATTTTGGAATTTGCGGGCTTATATTGGACTACTCGATATTACAAAATTACTAGAATTTTTTGGAAATAAACTAAAACTAAATTAGTTATACGAGTTCTTGTCTAACTGACTGTCCCTCGCTACGGCCTTTGGTCCAGTGATTTCAGTATTCTCCATTTTCAAATATATCAGCTATTTTTATATCTAGAAGAATTTTTAGTTAATCTTCATTACTGGATATAATAGCAATAAAACTCATAAAAGATATCGGAGCAATAAAAAAATTGCTTTTTTTAACCTCTTAGTAACATATATTTTATTACACATACATATGCTATAGCTGTTAAATACTTATACAAATTAGTTTCTAGTCCTTACGGCACATTATAAACGGTAATAATAACTTTTCCACATGAGAGATTAAAAAGACCTCGGAACAAAAATTAAACAATTTGTCATATTTTTTTCATTCTATTCTTTTACTTCCACACAGTGGTGTACAAAGCGTTCTCAGTTCAGTACTCCAACTTGTTAATAAATATCGATCACTGATCGACTCATCGATATCTGTACACATAAGACGCCTGAATGCTGTATCGGTCTTTCAAAAAGATTGTAACAATGATTTCATATTTTTTAAAGTATGATAGGCGTTCAAAAAGAGCTAAGTCACTCAGGTTGAGCAGACGTACATGACGGCTTGGGCCCATTGTTCGAGACACGAGAAATATACCAATCATATTAAAATACGAATAACTTTAATATCATCTTTATATTTTTAATATTTTCCCTATTGTTGTCTCTAATTTTAATTACCGTGGATCAATTAATTGGAGATTAATTTAGGATAACGTAGGCCTTATTTGAGGGTATTGTTTCAGTATTTCGTTACAAATCGGTGATGACCCTTAACAATGTAGTCTTTATCAAAGAAATTGCAGTAATATTGAAGACATTTTAAAGGTACTTGAGTAAAAAGGACAAGCGAATATTATTTACTGATTCACTGACACAGTACAACCACATATAAGATTTAAACCAACCTATAAGTGTTATACGGCAATGTGTATGAAATGATTGTGTATATTTATTTACTTATTTATTTAGCATACATTGTTCAACTGTATTACCTATGAATACAGCAGAATAGGTACACAGAAAATGGGTGCAATATATAATAAAAAATGCCAGGTGGTGTAACACGTATATGTCATTTTTTTAAAATTTTTGCAGATACATTATTGAAGAACCATGGTACTTAATAAACCTCATTTTTTGTCATTATTACATCTATCATTTAAGCTGCAAATAGAAAATATCTCAAACAGGCCTGTTCGCGGAAAACCAATAGCATGTAATGTGAGATTTAGAATAAAGATATTCAAGAAATTGTCGTTCCACGATTTCTAATTTTGTAATATGAATATTATAGCAGGGCTGCCAAACAAGAAACGCATACACTAACTTAGATTTCAAAAATGAAAAACACCATAATTTTAATGTTGAAGTGTATGATTATTGGGGGGGGGGGTCCTGTTACCTTAGGGACCTTCACACTAATAAAAGAAGAAATCAGGGTTCTGCAGGCGAATCTCCATCATCCAAAGGCTGCTTCGGCCATTGCATGTCGGAGATTCGAGGAAGAAGGCAATTGATATTCCCCTCCTGCAGGAACCCTGGATAGTCAAGAAAAGGTCGGCAGGCCTAAAGCCGCCACAAGGTAACTTGTTGTACAATGCACAGTCTATTAGATCTAGAGCGTGTATTGCATGCAGTTGTAGAGTTAAGTGTATATTAATTCCGGTGCTTTGCATCGACGATTTTGCTACAGCTACTCTAACAGAATCGAAGTGGATATGAAGAGTCGAGTCATGTGCTTCGCCTACTTACCAGGTGAGGAAAGATCCTGTCCTCCGGAGATACTAAGCGACATAGTTGCCTACTGCAGAGAGAGGAACCTTCCACTACTAATCGGATGTGATGCCAACGCACACCACACGGTATGGGGAAGCACTAACATCAACAACAGGAGTGAGTCGTTATTTCATTTCATCCTAGGGGAAATGTTAATAGCTAATATAGGCAGGAAACCCTTTTGTCACTTTGGCACGTAGGGAAGTCTTGGATTTAACCTATGTACAGGTAATATAAGTGATACTATCAAGAACAGACACAAGTCAGAAGAGCCATTAGGTTCCGATCATAGGCACATCAGATTCAACATCAAGATCCCATCTCTAACGAAGACAACGTTCAGGAATCTCCGAGATACCAATTGGGAAGGATATTTAGAGTCCCTCAGAGGGTATGTGGAAGGAGGAACAGCATCTGGAAGAAACATACAGAGCCTTGAAGTGGCAGTGGAACAAGTAAGCGAGGCGATAGTAGCTGCCTACCAGGAAAACTGTCCGGAGAAAACAAGAAAACTAAGGATAATGCAGTCTGGTGGAATAGTCACCTAGAAGGCCTTAGGGTTGAGATTAGAGGGCTATTTAATACGACCAAATTCAACCAAGATTGGGATACCTACAAAGTAAAACTCACGCAGTACAATAAAGAGGTCCGCAAAGCAGAGAGACTCATGAAAGAGATTCTGCGAAGAGGTCAGTGATGGCCCCGCAGCTTCCAGAATCCATAGAATCGTGACCAAAGACGGTTGTACTGCAAATGAAGTAGGTTTTATCAAAAAAAGAAGTTGAAGCCTATACGGAAACAATGACGGAAAGTATCAAATTGCTCATGGAGGCACACTTTCCGAGCTCACTGATAATAACAGATCTAGAAGATAAGCATTATCCAGACCAAAGGCCAGAAAGGCCCAAACTCGTTGGCCACCGAGGTTATAAAAGTTTACGAAATCCGCTGGGCAATTAGTAAGTTAGTAAGTTTCAACCATTCAAATCTCCTGGGATGGACGGAATATATCGAATCTTGCTCCAAAAGGGGCTTGAGGTATTAATACCTTACTTATGTAAAATATTCAAGGCTTGCTTGGCCTGGAGATACATGCCAAACATATGGCTGAAACTAAGAGTCATCTACCTACCAAAAATAGGTAGATTATCGGACCAAAAGCCCAAGTTATATAGGCGTATAAGCTTATCCTCTTTTCTACTTAATGTGATGGAAAGACTGTTAAATAGGTACATTAGAGACGATTTACTAAGGGAAAACCTCCTGAGTGAACGTCAATATGCATACCAACCGGGGAGGTCGACAGACCTTGCGCTGGATGAATTAAACAAATTACTAGCAAAGTCCTTAGATGACAAGGATATGGGCAGTAGTAACATTTCTAGACATAGAAGGAGAGTTTAATAACGCGATAACGCATTCACTAACGAGGGCATTATCAAACAGAGGAGTCCCAACAGTGATCTGCGGTGGATTAAAGCCAGCCTAGACAATAGGATTATAATATCCAATCTAGGTGAGGCGAAAGTGAGCACAGGCTGCCCCAGGAAGGAATACTGTCTCCACTACTATGGGTAACCCTGGTTGACGAACTCCTCCGAAAACTGTCCACAGAAGGCTTCTATTACTTAGGATATGCTGATGATCTAGCAATAGTTGTCCAGTGGCGATTCGCGAATACCGAACGTTCGCAAAGAGCTTTAAATGTTGTCGACAAATGATGTTGTAAAGAAGGACTCGCTATAAATCCCCACAAAACCACAGTCGTCACTTTTACACGGAGAAGAGCACTGAGGCAAATTCTATTTGTCTGTGAGGCAAAATATTTAGGAGTCACCTTTGACCAAAAATTAACATGGAACTCGCACATCCAAAAAGTCACATAGAATGTAACAATCGCCCTGGGAAGGTGTAAGCAAATGTGTGGAAAAAACGGGAGGTTAAATCCCAAAATGAACCTGTGGTTATACATCAGGGTAGTGAGACCCATGATAACCTATGAATCAGTGGTATGGTGGACTAAGACGGTGCCGTCGGGAGCAATAAGGCTGTTAAGTGGCGTACAAAGGCTTGCTTGCCTGTGCGCCACGGGGGCCATAAAATCTGCTCTTACGGCTACACTTGAGGTGCTCTTGGACCTGTCACCATTACACATATCCATACAAGGCGAAGCTTGATCAGTGGTGCATAGGTTAATGCAAGGTAAAATACTAATTAGCCAGCAACACGGGACGGAGTACCAGAAGTTATACTCGGAGATGAGGGCAGATCCCATCCTAGGCATGCCCACGTGCGTAATGATCCCAAGGTATAATTTCAATAAGAACAGCGAACAGCTGTACAAAAGGGCCTTTATCAATGCTGTGGAGTCTAGCACAAAGGACAAAGCTGAATGGAACACCACAATAGACCTGAAAATGTCGCGGTGGTAGAGGCTAAATAACCAGCTCCTCTGTTTATCTATCTACGTATGATAAAACCTAAAGTCTTGGTTACATTATTCACGGACGTGTCGTTGTGTTCGACAAAAGTTTGTTTTTTGTCACAAGTTATACCGAAATCGTTAAACGTAGACAGTTGTGTTAATTGTTCATTGTCTATCGTGTATTCGTAGGTAGAGAACATATGCAATAGTTTTGTGTCATCTGCATACATTAAAATGTGCACTTCTAAATTATTACTTATATCGTTTACAAATTTAATAAAAAGCAGTGGTCCAAGAACACAGCCATGAGGAACGCCTGAGGACGAGGCATAATCAGAGGACTTGAAACCATTAGATAAAGATAAGATAAATTTATTTGATCAAGTTACAATAGAGTTTTTGGCAAGTCTAGAGCATAATAGAGCAGTATAACAAAACAATATAAAACATGAAAATATAAACATAAATCATTGTAAAATATTTAGACAATTAGAAATATATAAGGATAAAGTATTTCCAATATACAATTATACATTATAAAATACAAGGAACAAAAAAGATGGAACAACTTCATAGAATATATCGACTATAACACACTAAACAAGTTGGAACAATAGTAAAAAAAAAACAATAAAAAATGTTACATTAAACGTTAATTCGTGTGTTTAAAAATTCTTCAGTAGAATAGAAACAATTGTTTAAACTGTGTTTTTTTATTGTATATTTGAAACTATTAAAATTAAGAGATTTTATGTTATTAGGAAGGTGATTGTATAACTGAAAGTTTAGAGAGTTCTTTTGTGATTTAGTTAAACGAAAACGAGGCTGTCTGAGTTAATTAGCAGACCTGGTGCTATAAGGATGAAAATCAGAGTTTGAAGAAAATGAGTTTATATTTTTATGAATTTCTTGTAACGTAACATAAATATAAAGAGAAGGAACTGGCATTATACACAGGCTTTTGAATATCGGCAGACAATGATCCCTCCAGCCCGCATTAACAATTAATCTGACTGCTTTCTTCTGCAAACGAAAGATTTTAACTGCATGAGCAGAACCACCCCAAAGAAGAATTGCATAATTAATGTGAGTGTGGAATACCGAAAAATAACAAGCTTTTAAAGTTTTAATACATAGTTGATTTTTTAGTCTACGTAGCATGAATATAGAACTTGCTAATTTGTGTGATAGTTGCTCTACATGTTTGTACCAACCGAGAGTGTCGTCTAAAACAATTCCAAGGATTTTAGCGCTGTTACCTTTAATAAGCGAATTATTTGTAGACAAAACAAGTTTCTGGGTTTTGTCTTCATTTAATTTTAAATTATTTGAAGAAAACCAAGCAGCCGCTTGAACTAATGCTGTCATCTGTTAAATTATGAATGTTTAAATTAAAGTCAATAATAGACGTATCATCGGCATAAGCTATGCACTGTTTAGGTGACATGAAGTGAAAAAGTCATTAACATATAATATAAAAAGTAACGCCGAACATGATCTAGTTATAACAAACACCATTTTCCGACAAAAGGATAAATTTAAAGACACCTGGCGTCACCCCAGATCAGGTCACTGGCATCTACTGGACTATGTTATCGTACGTAGGAAGCATCTCAAGGACGTCCAAATTACAAAGGCGCGCATTGATAGCGAATGTTGGACCGATCATCGTCCTGTTGTCTCTAAAATGAAAATTGTTATATGAGACCCAAACACCGAAGAACTCAAGCAAAACGTAGACTCCGTCTCTGTATTAGTAAATTGCGTGACCAACAAACCGTCGAACAGCTAAAGCAAAAAGTTCAAGAGAATTTGAGTGCACTAGAAGAAACCAATTCTGTAGATGTCGCTGCTACCTGGACACAAATTAAAGACAGTTTAAAAAGTGCGTGTGAGGAAATTCTTGGCACTGCAGCAAGTAAAAAACAGGAGGACTGGTTCAATGATAATGAAGCTTTTATACAAGAACTTCTTAACCGCAAACATACTGCCTTCCAAAACGCTATCAACCACCCCAACGACTCATCAAAAGCAGAAGCTTTTACCCAATCTAAGTATGAAACGCAACGTGAAATCAGAAGAATAAAGAACGAGTGGTGGGCAAGCAAGGCCAGAGAAATTCAAAGGTACGCCGATTCACACAACTACAGGAATTTCTTTCAAGGAGTAAAAGCAGTGTACGGCCCCAGTCGGAAAAATATGTGCTCTATTAAAGATTTAAATGGAAATCTCCTCAAAGAAGAGCTGAGAACTTTAAAGCTGTGTCGTCAGAGCTCATACCCTACCTCAAAAAACTGTTTGATGTCTTGTGGGAAAGTGGTCAAGCTCCGCAGGAGTTTCGTGATACACTTTTAATCAACCTCTTCAAAAACAAAGGGAGCGCTGCGGACTATGGAAATTACAGGGGTATAGCTCTCCTGGCTGTTGGAGGGAAGATACTCACTAAAGCGATGGCAAATAGGCTAACACCTGTTACGGAAAAGTTACTTCCTGAAACACAGAGTGGCTTTAGACCAAACCGAGGTACATCGGATTTAATCTTCACACTTAAACAGCTTCAAGAAAAAGCACTCGAACATCAAGGAGAAATTCACATGGCCTTCATTGATTTAACCAAGGCGTTTGACTCGGTGGACAGGGAAGTGCTCTGGAAAATTATGTTCCGCTTAGGTATCCCTAGAACATTCGTGGAAGTATGTCGCAGTCTACATACAAATAACAACGCCCAGGTTATGTATAATAATGCGGCAACCGAACCTTTCCAAACCCTCACTGGAGTTAGGCAGGGATGTGTCCTGGCACCCCTACTCTCTAATTTGTTTACCACTGCTCTAACAATTATTGTTGACAACAAACTGACAGTCAGAGGAATAGGTCTCAGATACCGTTTTGATGGCGGTCTCTTTAACATAGGGCGCTTTAGAGCTTTCACGAAGACACGCACACGATTCATTTGTGATCTCCAGTATGCGGATGACTGTGCACTTTTAGCCTCTATGCCGGAAGAGCTTCAAGAACTTTTAGATGTGTATGCCCAGAGCTATGATTCCTTGGGACTTAAAATCAACATTGGAAAGACTAAGATTATGTCAACTCCTCATCAAGTGAACCAAATAGACATTACACTTAACAGAAATTCTCTTGAAGTGGTGGATCAGTTCAATTACTTAGGCAACGTTGTTAATGACGAAGTAAACATGGACAGTGAGATTCGCAATAGAATTAACGCTGCATCAAGAGCACTCTGGGGACTTAGAGAGAGAGTATTTGACAACCACGACCTTGCTTTGTCAACGAAAATGGCTGTCTACAGAGCAGTTGTCATTCCAACACTGCTATATGGATGTGAAAGCTGGGTCACTTACCGTCGTCATGTGAAAGAATTAGAACGTTTTCAGCAAAGACACCTCAGAAGTATGATGAAAATCCGTTGGTTCCATCACATATCAAACGTGGAAGTACTCAGGAGAGCAAACAGCCTTCCAATTGAGGTGCTTATTTCAAGAGCACGCCTAAGATGGGCAGGTCACGTTCATCGTATGCATGATAACCGCCTTCCTAAATGTACACTTTATGGTGAATTGCTAAGCGGTAGAAGAAGGCGTGGCGGTCAACGAAAGAGGTTCAAAGACGCTCTCCATGAAAATCTAAAATCCTGCGGTATTGCAGACGAGCAATGGGAACAACTTGCAGCGGACAGAACCGAATGGCGAGGGGTTGTGGCCAGCTATCAAGGAAATGTTGCTGCAAGAAGGCCGAATCCGAGACCTAACCAGGTCTATGTTTGTCCTGACTGCGGTCGACATGTGCTCTCCCGAATTGGCCTCTATAGCCATAGTCGTGTGCACCGTGGATGAATGGAAATTACAATGGACTACACCTTTTAGTTGTTTTCTATTGTACACAATCTATCGACTGTAACATCTTTATACTCGGACTCGAGTAACGGCTAATAATAATAAAAAGTAATGGCCCCGAGACAGAGCCTTGGGGCACTTCATGCTTAACCGAAAGTAATTCAGAATTTACATTGGCCACAGAGACGCACTGTTGCCTGTTGTTCAGATAAGAGGAGAAGAGATTTAATGGCAGACCTCTAATGCCATAGAAACTCAACTTTTCCAAAAGAATAACATGTGACAATTATATGCGACAAGTGTATCAGTTAAATAAGGAAAGTTATGAGGTGGCCAAAAATACCAAAGTTAGAATGTTTTGGAATCAATATATTATGATTAAGCTCATCAAAGTTTCTGTGAGGTTTAAGTATATTTAACTTATATTTAACTTAAGCTACCGTGAATCATGTAGGCAAACCTTTAGAAACTCGAAGTTATTCACTGTAACCTCCATATATCTTATGAAATTGTTGACCTTCATACATAGCAATAAAAGCAAATTTCAAACTAACGGAGATGTTCACTCCCACAATACGAGAAGTCGGAACAGACTCTGCACATTTAAGCACGATCATGAATATTTTAAAAAATCGCCACGCTATGCTGGCATAGTTTTTTATAACAAGCTACCTTTGGAAATTCAAAATGCTAAATCCATAGAAGTCTTAAAAAAAAATTTAAAGGCTCTTTTATTGTCTGATGTTTTTTATAACCTTGGGGAGTTTTTATTTTTTTTGAATAATATACATTGACTAGTTCCACCATTTATGTTTACTATTCTGTTTACTTTTATTTTATACACTTGTATTTGTATGTATATTTTGTTTTATATTATGTATGTTATGTCATCGTTTCACATTTACTGTGTGTTATATTTTATACATTTTTATATCTTTATATTTTATACATTTATTTATTTACATTTTATATATTTATTTATTTATATTTTATACATTTATCTTTGACAATTTATGCCTGTGACTTACCACATATACAAGTAATGTATCTTAAGTGGTTAATAAAGATTATTATTATTATTATTATTAGGTCCGTTTGCATCTGCATGCCAATGGATTCAGATATGTATTGCGTGGTAGTAGTAGAGCAACCTTAATTATGTAGTAAGATTTTAAAGGCTTTGCCAAAATTATAATTTATAGTTATTGGGAAAAAATTCATTACATATTTCATTTTTATGTTACTTTTTATACTTTACAGTATTTCCATGTATCAGGAAAGCAACAACATTTAATAGATAAATTAAATAAAACCAGAAGTGGATGGATAAAAAGAGTAGCACAATTTCTCAGTAAAATGTGGGATTTTTAATAATGACAAAATGAAAATAGAGAACATAATAAGCTACTGGAGCAAGGAGCGGAAAGGAAATGAACTCCTAATATGTAAGTCTAGGGCATAAAATTGTAAATTATTTCAGAATTATTGGCGGTCGGTCTTGTTATTGATTATATAAAAATATTCGAAAATTTAGTAAAACGATCTAACTGAAGAGAAGTATTTAAAGGTGTTACTGTATTTCCAACAACAAAATTTTCATACATCGAATAGAACAGTAGCTCACCGAGGAAAAAACAGAGGAAAAAAGTGAAGATATAATATCCTAGTTTCATATGTGAAGATATTCATATGTGAAGATACTTCTTAAATACAATATTATATAGACATATATGTACTGTATACACATATGCATACAAATGCACATACATATCATACCTATATACACACACGCACACAACATGCACATTTACAAATATATATTACTTAATTCGTTACCCAACCGATTGATTATTAACTAAAATTAGAAAATTGCAGAATGAAAGACTTTAGTTTATGAAGAATCAATAATATTATGAAAAATATTTCGATTACAAGAAGCAATCCAGTTTTTTACGTATTTTTTGAATATATGTTTAAGATTTAAATGTTTACAGACATCCGGCAAAATATTATACAACCTCGGACCAATATAAGAGAAGCATATTTGTCCAATTGTTCTTTGAGCCCGAGGTAAAAATGGGTTAGCTGCTTCGTTGGCTCTAGTGTTATATAAATGACTTACCACCATTACGTATTGTGGGATATTAAAAAAGAATATTAATATATATGTAATGTATAATTATCTAATATTCAATAAATTTAGTTCTTTGTATAATTGTTCGGAAGTGTATCTTAATGATTTATTATACATAACTTTCAATATTCTCTTTTGTAATTTTTCTAGAGGTAGCAAGTATGTTGTTTTAGACCCCACCAACCAATTGTGCCGTATTGAATAATAGACTCAACCAAGCCATAATACAGTATCTTTAGTTTATCCAAGGGAAGAATTTGACGTAATTGGTACATTTTAGGGATTATACCTCGCAGTTTGTTGATAACATTTTTTATGTGAACATCCCATCTTAAAAATGAATCGATATAAATACCAATATATTGTGAATTGAATAACCCTTGTTTTTGTGACGTTTACCGTTAACAGATTGGCATTAAACCAAGCCATTATATTTTTCAGGTCTTTTTCCGCTTTCGCTCTAACATCTGTCCAAGTAGATCCATAATAAAGAATAACCATGTCGTCTGCGTATGAAATGATAGTTCCAGTTGAATTTAGGGAAAGTAATTGATTCAAATATATATAGTGAAAAGGACTGGACCCAGCACAGTTCCCTGTGGTACTCCATAGGACACTGTTTCTTCGTGACCGCGTACTTGATTTATTTCTATTAACTGTTTTCTTTCTTCCAAGTAGCTTTTAAATAAATTCAACGCGTTGCCCCTTATGCCGATGTGTTCCAGTTTATCTAACAAAAGATGGGGCTCAAGTGCATTATGCTCTAATTGTACGTAGCGTGCCGAATAATATTTTTCCGGGAAGAAGGATTTGTGGAAGAGATGCATCAAGATGGCCACTGAGTCCCCTGACTAGACCTTTCGATTTTTTTTGGAGATATTTAAAAAGTAAAGTTTACGAGACCAAACCCGACAATATTGATGAACTGAAAAGGAATACGCAATTTTTCGAACTCATTATTATTATTATTAGCCGTTACTCGAGTCCGAGTATAAAAATGTTACAGTCGATAAATTGTGTACAATAAAAAACAAGTAAAAGGTGTAGTCTGTTGTAATTCCCATTCATCTACGGTGCACACGACTATGGCTATAGAGGCCAATTCGGGAGAGCACATGTCGACCGCAGTCAGGACAAACATAGACCTGGTTAGGTCTTGGATTCGGCCTTCTTGCAGCAACATTTCCTTGATAGCTGGCCACAACCTCCCGCCATTCGGTTCTGTCCGCTGCAAGTTGTTCCCATTGCTCGTCTGCAACACCGCAGGATTTTAGATTTTCATGGAGAGCGTCTTTGAACCTCTTTCGTTGACCGCCACGCTTTCTTCTACCGCTTAGCAATTCACCATAAAGTGTACATTTAGGAAGGCGGTTATCATGCATACGATGAACGTGACCTGCCCATCTTAGGCGTGCTCTTGAAATAAGCACCTCAATTGGAAGGCTGTTTGCTCTCCTGAGTACTTCCACGTTTGATATGTGATGGAACCAACGGATTTTCATCATACTTCTGAGGTGTCTTTGCTGAAAACGTTCTAATTCTTTCACATGCCGACGGTAAGTGACCCAGCTTTCACATCCATATAGCAGTGTTGGAATGACAACTGCTCTGTAGACAGCCATTTTCGTTGACAAAGCAAGGTCGTGGTTGTCAAATACTCTCTCTCTAAGTCCCCAGAGCGCTCTAGATGCAGCGTTAATTCTATTGCGAATCTCGCTGTCCATGTTTGCTTTGTCATTAACAACATTGCCTAAGTAATTGAACTGATCCACCACTTCAAGAGAATTTCCGTTAAGTGTAATGTCTATTTGGTTCACTTGATGAGGAGTTGACATAATCTTAGTCTTTCCAATGTTGATTTTAAGTCCCAAGGAATCATAGCTCTGGGCATACACATCTAAAAGTTCTTGAAGCTCTTCCGGTGTAGAGGCTAAAAGTGCACAGTCATCCGCATACTGGAGATCACAAATGAATCGTGTGCGTGTCTTCGTGAAAGCTCTAAAGCGCCCTATGTTAAAGAGACCGCCATCAAAACGGTATCTGAGACCTATTCCTCTGACTGTCAGTTTGTTGTCAACAATAATTGTTAGAGCAGTGGTAAACAAATTAAAGAGTAGGGGTGCCAGGACACATCCCTGCCTAACTCCAGTGAGGGTTTGGAAAGGTTCGGTTGCCTCATTATTATACATAACCTGGGCGTTGTTGTTTGTATGTAGACTGCGACATACTTCCACCAATTTTCTAGGGATACCTAAGCGGAGCATAATTTTCCAGAGCACTTCCCTGTCCACCGAGTCAAACGCCTTGGTTAAATCAATGAAGGCCATGTGAATTTCTCCTTGATGTTCGAGTGCTTTTTCTTGAAGCTGTTTAAGTGTGAAGATTAGGTCCGATGTGCCTCGGTTTGGTCTAAAGCCACTCTGTGTTTCAGGAAGTAACTTTTCCATAACAGGTGTTAGCCTATTTGCCATCGCTTTAGTGAGTATCTTCCCTCCAGCAGCCAGGAGAGCTATACCCCTGTAATTTCCACAGTCCGCAGCGCTCCCTTTGTTTCTGAAGAGGTTGATTAAAAGTGTATCACGAAACTCCTGCGGAGCTTGACCACTTTCCCACACGACATCAAACAGTTTTTTGAGGTAGGGTATGAGCTCTGACGGCACAGCTTTAAAGATCTCAGCTGGGAGTGAGTCGGCGCCGGGAGATTTGTTATTTTTTAGCTGCCCAATGGCGGTTAAGATCTCTTCCGTTGTTAGTGATTTGTCTAAGTCTTCGAAGGTGTCATATTGAGGGATAAGATTTATAATATCGTGATCGGCTTGACTTTGCTGGTTAAGAATGTTAGAGTAGTGTTCTTTCCATCGGGCTCTTATTTCCTGGTCTTCTTTGAGGAGATTTCCATTTAAATCTTTAATAGGGCACATATTTTTCCGACTGGGGCCGTACACTGCTTTTACTCCTTGAAAGAAATTCCTGTAGTCGTGTGAATCGGCGTACCTTTGAATTTCTCTGGCCTTGCTTGCCCACCACTCGTTCTTTATTCTTCTGATTTCGCGTTGCGTTTCATACTTAGATTGGGTAAAAGCTTCTGCTTTTGATGAGTCCTTAGGGTGGTTGATAGCGTTTTGGAAGGCAATATGTTTGCGGTCAAGAAGTTCTTGTATAAAAGCTTCATTATCATTGAACCAGTCCTCCTGTTTTTTACTTGCCGCAGTGCCAAGAATTTCCTCACTCGCACTTTTTAAACTGTCTTTAATTTGTGTCCAGGTAGCAGCGACATCTACAGAATTGATTTCTTCTAGTGCACTCAAATTCTCTTGAACTTTTTGCTTTAGCTGTTCGACGGTTTGTTGGTCACGCAATTTACTAATACAGAGCCGGAGTCTACGTTTTACTTGAGTTCTTCGGTGTTTGGGCCTCATAATAATTTTCATTTTAGAGACAACAGGACGATGATCGGTCCAACATTCGCTATCAATGCGCGCCTTTGTAATTTGGACGTCCTTGAGATGCTTCCTACGTACGATAACATAGTCCAGTAGATGCCAGTGACCTGACCTGGGGTGACGCCAGGTGCCTTTAAATTTATCCTTTTGTCGGAAAATGGTGTTTGTTATAACTAAATCATGTTCGGCGCATTTAGTTAGGAGTAGTTGACCGTTAGCGTTCATGTTGCCTAAACCGTTCTTGCCTATGATGCCTGGCCAGGTGTCTGCATCTCTCCCTACTCTAGCGTTAAAATCGCCAAGAATAACGAGTCGTTCCGTTTTAGGTATTCTACAGAGGGTTTCTTCCAGCTGTTGATAAAAGCTTTCCTTGGTTTCGTGACTTGCATCCAGAGTGGAAGCGTAGGCGCTTATTAGATTTACCGCGTTGCCATCTGATAGCTGATAGCGTAGCAGCATTAGACGCTCGGATAGGCCTTGTGGTACTTGTGTTAAGTTGGATACAAGTTGATTCCGAACGGCAAATCCTACTCCATGTTGCCTTCTTGAATTGGCGGGAAGACCTTTCCAATAGAAGGTGTAGTACTTTTCTGTGAGAGAGCCTTCCTCCAAAAATCGAGTTTCGCTGAGAGCTGCAACGTCAACATTGAGTCGGTGAAGTTCTCTATCTATTAGAGCAGTTCTTCTTTCAGGCCGATCGGTGCGAGTGCTGTCGTTCAAAGTACGAACATTCCAAGCGCCGTAGATGAAAGAATTAGTTTTCTTGGATTTAACTTGTCGGTTTTTTTTCGACATTCGATGAGGTGTCCCTGTGGGCACCCTCCCCCGGAGATCCGATCGGGAGGGTATTTTACCTCCGGATGATTTTGTCCCACTTGAACGCTCCATCATTTTTTTAAAGCCTTAATCGACTGAAAACGAAGCTGCATTTGAAGTTTTAGCTGGAGCAGGTATGCAACTGACCAGCTCGGTTGCGGAAGGCGAGTGGTGTGGTCCCATGGCACAGAAGGAGACTGCGACGATGGGGTAACCAAACGATTCTAAAAGCAACCTTTGTGTGCGGTGGGTTATTTTTACCGCACTCTTCGTGAGAAAGTGGATGTGGTCACGGCAAAAGGTAAGGGTTATTCCGCCCTTACTCGGTCGTTAGAGCCTCGTTAGTGAAAACAGGGTGCACCAAGTTCAAATTGAACTCATCGTGAAGGTGAGGTTAACAATTGAGCAGGAGAGGCTATAACTTGCGCTTCACTACCCCATTACACCCTCTCATTACTCATTACTCAGTAACAACATATTGGAAAATGTTTTTCAATATGTTTACCTTCCGTTAGCACACTGCTAAGCTAAGCGCGGGAAGGTGGTCAATTTGAATATATTTTGGCATAAATTTTTACTTGCTTCGTAGTGTTTAGTGAGAGGCGAGGAGATTCACATACAACAAACACACCGATGGTTAGAAACGAGGGGACTCACCTAAAACAAGCACCCCGAGGGAACAGAAACCTACTACGTCTACATCGTTCTTCCTGGGTAACGCTAAAAGTGGTTTCTTGAACAAATTATATGCTATCTATCACGAATGAAAAAAATGATTAAATTAAAACCAACAGGTAAAATCTGATTCTACAATGAAAAATGGGGGTTCCCATTTTTTGAGCGTTGAAAATTTCAACTGTTATCCCTTGATAAGTTTTTTAAAAAATATTGAACACGTATTATTTTATTTTTCGATCAAAAATGTATTTCTCGAGCGAAAAATATTATTTTATGCGATTACAACGCTACCACGAATAAACAAATCTTCAGACAGGGAGTGGGGGTAGGGGGTCAAGTTTCTAAACAATATTAACTTTTGTGTTTAATTTTTTCTAGATACTGTAGTTGAATGAAAAAGCTCTATTGCATTGATGGTTTACTCGTACGCCCGTCCGTCCATCCATCCTTCCGTCCGCTCGCCCGAGATAATCGTCATTGTTGCTCCTAGTAGTCAGTCTGGTGAGTTTAACCAAATCACCCTGCATATAGTACCAAAATTAGATTTAAGAAAAATGGAAAATATCCCACTATCGACAATGAATTTTCCCAGTGAACTTTTTATCTGGGATAGAAACGATATTCAAAATGTTGAAAATAAAAACCATTTCTATATTTTTGTCGCACTCTGTATTAAAAATCGAAAGCTTCACTCGTATATCTTGATGTATGCAGGCGTTGCAGCTGTGACAAAAACCGTAATATTATCTTTAATTCAGTATACGGCATGAATCTTAAGAAAAAGTTAACATACACTGAATATGATAAACAATTGAAGTCGCAAATCTCCTTAAAATTCCATGGAATTAGGTCAAACTGAATATTAAACATATATACCCAAAAGCCAACACCGCAAGACCCACCTCAGAACTTAGCGAAAGAAATAATTCATAAAAAAATTATGGCCAGACGGATACTTACTTCTTGTACAAAAGTTAAATATGTGCATCATGTTAATGGCGTAATTTAATTTTAATAACCCCACAGATGTTTTTGTGAGATTACGCCGAAAATATGATTGAATATTTTTTATGAAGCAAAAAACGAACAAAAGTAACTCATCACTTATTCACTGCTATGTTATTAAATATTTCTATTAAAGCCGTGTTTGTTTTGAAAATATGCATCTTAAAACCAGTATTGAATGAGATAAGGCCGAGGAAAATAAAAATAATCTCTTTGTAACACTGTTCTAGTAAATATTTTATAGACTTATAAAACATTTTTCTGTAACAATAGTCAGTTTCAGAACCGGTCTATTATCTTTTACACAACTTGAATATGGATTATTAACAACCACATAGAGTCTGGAGTGAAATAATTTACATACAGGGAGACTGCTGTAATAACTATTTACAATCATACATGGCGAACAATGAAATCTAATTTAGAGCGACGGTAAAGCATTTATTTTTTTAAAGAAAATTGGAATATTTAAGTTATTTTTTGAAGGTGAAAGAGCAGATACGAAATTTACCTTATTTGTTTATTAGAAATTATATTACTAAATTAGTCTTTACATTTAGTTATGTTTTCTAAGTTTGCAATAATATAGTTACGATTCAATAGAATAACGGAGAGTGCTACATCTTGTGGAGACAATTCATTCGATTTTCGTTTGCATTAGGCTATGCCGTATATTTTTCTATCTAATTTAGACGAATATACTGAAACATCAGTTCCAGATGATTGTTATTACCACTTTGTTTTGTTCAAGTTGCTAAATTGATTACCTAATATTTAAAGCACCTCTAGATTTATATAATATGAACAAAATTCTAAAAATAACGACTTGCATTATCCTAACCCGTAGTTCTTGTACAGTTTGCGGCCTTGATTTGTAAACTTTTTTTTGTTTCATTAAACCTCAAAGGAAAAAATCTAGTGGCATCATGTCTGGGGAACTCGGCGGCCGCTCAATCAAAGGACTGTTTCGCCTAATCCAACGATTTTAAAAATGTTCATTTAGCCATCTTTTTATCGAAACAGCGTTATGAATAGAACTTTCATCTAACTGAAACTTTAAATTACGGAGATTCCGTGGTGATAAATCATCTAATGCTGTCCAAAACTCGGTCCCAAGAAAATTTAAAAACACATTCACATTACCCTCAAATAATAAAGGACCAATTATTTTGCCAATTAGTGTTCTGTACCAAATGTTAATTTTTTGCGAATATTGTCTCTTTGCATTTGCATGACGAATACCGGATTCTCAGCTGACCGATGACGGCAATTTTGACTTGAAAGCACCCCATTTGTGATAAATGTGGCTTCATTGCTAAATAAAATTTCATACAAAAAATTGAAATTATTTAGATATTCTCCCTGTAGTCAGTAGCAAAACTCTAATTGTCTTTCCTCATCTCCCACTGCCAATGTACGCAAAATTTTTGGCCTGTAAGTTTACGTTTTGTTTGTCATCTTCTAATACTTTCTCTGGGGATATTAAGGTTTAAACTAGCCGCTCTAGTACTAACCCGACAGTTGTTATTAAAGTATTTTAAATTTGGTCATTATTTCTCGAACAGTCACGACGTCCATTATGCCTGGTTCTAAGTAAGTTTTTTTGAAACGAAACCTGTCTCATTGGAAATTTTTTTAATGTGTTGTATATTACTTTGACTTACTCGTTTATTTGAGTGTATATTATTGAATTCAATTGCAGCTTCTTTTGTCGTACGCACATTATCGCCAACAAGTCGTACAATTTTCATTTTATCTCTAACATTTAGGCTTCATATGAGTCTGACACTAGATACTCCAATTTCCCATGGATAAATAAATAATAAATAAATAACACCACAGGTAATTACGATCCCGGAAGGCTCTAGAAGAGCCTTGTGTGGGAGGGGGCTACACATTTAGAGACAAGGGGGACACACCCAATTTCGGTGTATAGTGGAAAAATCCCTCTCACAGTATTTTCCACTGCCACGACCGGGGATCGAACCCAGGACTTTTGGATGAGAGACAATAAAATTACAATTTAAAACTCTTTATTCACATATACATACATATCATTTTTCTATTTCATATATTTCATTATATCATAGTTTACAGTGAGATATATCCCGGCGCGTTACAATAAGTAGTTATACTTAGAAACGAAACGGGGGGCCGATCTTATGCCAAATGTAAAAAGAAATAGAATTAAAATTAGTAAATGAAAAACGTTCTCCAAGAAATGATTGAACTAAATATCAATTAAAATATACAAAAATGTTTAAGAAAAAACTGAAAATTAAGTGAGATTCTCTCTAATATATGCAATTATATGATTAACTTGCAGGAAACTTATTACAAAGAAAAAACCTGCTTTAAAACAATCTATATACACTTAAAAATACACCGATTATATAAGTAAAATAAATAATCAAGGAAATAAAACGAAAATTGTGGGTAATAATAAATTAAATAGTATTTAATATTAACATTTATATATACAATATGTTTCAAACACAAATCAGACAAGTGCGCTCACCTCTCGACCACCAGTCATACAAATTACTTACTACTTAATTACTTGATAACAATAAATAAAATAATAAGAACAATGTGATTTTTTCTTTGAGAATTATTAATATGCGTGAATTTTCACCCAGAAAAATACATAGTATTAGTAGTTTTGTTAAAAAAATGTGACACTTTATCCTAAAGTGTAGTTTCCCACGCTCTACGTTTCAAAAAAAAATTGTCAAAATTGGATGGTAGATAAAATTTTGTGGGGGCGTCTCGCTTTCAAGTAGGTCACAGTGTATATGTATTATATGTTATAATAATAATTGATTAAATAATTATTTCATTAATTTCTGTATTGTTATTAAATATTTTTTATATGTAATTACAAATGTATATACACATATATTTTGGTTTCCGGTTTAGGAATGCTAACATAGGTGATCTTAGCTATAATTTTTTTGTTTTTCTATCGTTTTTAGGATTGTAGGGTTATGCTGACTACTATTAATAAATATTTGTCAGGGGATGCTTTTTTGAATCACTTGCATCTCCTTCATGAAACGTATAAATAAATAAATACATACAAGGTTACAATAATTTCTTGTGAATAATCAAGAATGTTTGTAAAATATGCATTTTATCACCAATCAATTAAAAAAATATTCTCTTCTTGGACCGAATTTTATAGAAAACCATAACAATATATTAATGTTCTATTTTTTTTTAAGATAAATTAAACCAAATTGGCTGTTGGCAGCACAAGTAATTGAAAATAGTTAATGAATATTGATCGTCTGCTGCTCGATAATAGATGTAAAATTTATTGCGTGTATAAATTATTGTTTATTAATTTTAGAAATTGGATCTACACTATAATTATCATTAATTGTATACATACTAACATAATAACTTTCAGTAAACATACTTAATGCCTTATTGTGCATTCTGAAGTAAAATAAATCTTTAGAGAATGTGAGGTATTTTCTCGATTTAGGAACGACTTTATTGGGAATAAAAAAGTATTTTAATCGGCCTTAAACATAATTTAGGCAACGGTTTAAGAGCAGGATTTGTGGTCTTTTATGGAATTTTTAAAATACCTCCTTCTTGTTTTATGGGCCGGTCGTTAATGGTTATTTTTATTTTCACAGAAACTTGATAATTTACTTTACATTTAAGAAGATTTTTAAGTATATCTTTATGGCCATACGAAATTTAAATTGTAAATTAGTTTTTGATTTTTAGATCGGGTAATGATGTATATTCTTTCCAAGAACCAAGAGTACGGTAGATTTTATGATACTAGATATACAACATAGGCTAACGTAGAGGCAGAAGATAGTGGTGAATTAAATTTACATTATTTAATAAGTTAATTGTTAAGTAAAGAATAGTACTCAAAATGTCGAGGAGTTACATACAACATCAAAAATGTAAGATGCCGCTAGTAAATTGTTAAGTACAACAAACAGTAAGATTAAATCGTGCACAGTTACTGTAGAAATTAATCGTGAAAATTGGACCACAAAGAACTAGTCTAGCCAGTAAATAAAAGAAATAAAATATACACGGATACAAAAAAGAGGTCTAGATAATATTGTGCTAAGAAATGAATACAAGAAATTTAGGAATGAACTGAATAATTTGATTAAAAAAGAAAACAACAAATAATTCAAAGAAAAAGTCGAGAATAATAAAACAACTAAAAAAAAATTGTGGGAAGATACAAATGAATTTTGTGGGATTATCAAAACTAAATTAAATGTATCTGTTATTAAGGATATGTGGGGAAAAATATAATGATAATGAAAAACAAATGAAAGGGGCAATCAAAATGAATGTGTGTTTGATGATATTTATATTAAAATTCCTAGTACATATTAAATTATTATACTCTGGAGCAAGCAAACCAATGATATCCTCAAGTCGCTATAAAAATAAATTATATTTGGTTTTGTACAACGCCATGAGCAGTATATACATTTTTAGGTAGATTCCTAATTTACCTACTGCAGAGTGCAGCATGTCACAACTTTGGGAAAATTTCACTATAGTTTCTTCGACTATGGTCCACAGACCACAAAAATACCCCCCGTTCAAAAGTTTATATATATAATATACTATATATCGAAATCAGTTAACACCCTAGAGGGCGCATATCTCAATTGATCAAAACGGAATTTGGCAGACATATACGTTGGGTTCATATCTCGGTTTAGTTCGAAGATGGACCAAATTGCCTTCTTCGTTCCAAATTGCGGAGGTTTAAAATTTCTAACAAATTCTCAAAATTTTATTTCGAATCGAATATGTACATGTAGTATATCCTTGATAGTGTTCATCTAGCCCTATAACTTTTGCCTAAAACATTTATTGCTAAAACGCATAGGAAAAATTTAAAAAATGGCGGTGATTCAAACTCTTCAAAAAATCTTCAAAATTTTATTTTGAAACAAATATGTACATGCGACATAGGACGAATTCTACCTTTCCGATTGGTCCCTGTCATTGGTTTTTTATTGTATTTATGTTTAACCAAGGTTGCTCAAATGTATTGTCTGAATCAATTATAGTAGCTTTAAATGATTTTTTAATAAACATACATATACATTTGAAAAACGGAATAGATTTTGATGAAGTAGATTCTTCCGGGTCTTGCCGTGGTCGTCGAACTTGACTTGTCGTTTCGCTGATCATCCTGTCAGCTTCTTCAGAAGGATTCTAAAGACTGAATCTATTGTGTTACACTCCTCGCTATATACCTAGGCGCCTCTTCACTTCGCTGGTCATTGGTCGCGCTTGGTTCGCTTCGCTGCTCATTCGTCGTGTTTGGTTGATCGTGACTTATTACGGTGCTGGTACTTGGCAATACCAGTCTCCACGTGTTACTAAGTCGAGTACCAGCACCGTAGTAAGTCACGGTCAACCAAACACGACGAATGAGCAGCGAAGCGAAGCGGCGCCTAGGTATATAACGAGGAGTGTAACACAACAGATTCAGTCTTTAGAATCCTTCTGAAGAAGCTGACAGGATGATCAGCGAAACGACAAGTCGAGTTCGACGACCACGGGAAGACCCGGAAGAATCTACTTCATTAGACAACGGCCGTGAAAACCTGCATTCTACTATTGGAATAGATTTTGTTTCCGAAACGTCAGCGAAATTCTATATCCTTTACGCTACTTATAGGCCCACATTACGCCGTCCACAGAACGGCGGCTGGTTTTCTGCTTTCCGAAATTCGGAACCGATCGGCGCCTATTACCTGCTTTTGAAGCGAACACAGTAAATGCAGGTAGGAGCAGGCGAATTTGCCAGTCGTTTTTAAAATTTGAAATAGTAAGCATGACTATAGAGCTCATGATCTGATGAAAATTTTTTTCTTCTCGATAGTGTGATTAATAAAGTAAACAGAAATGCAATACATCCCATAAATCGCAATAAAAAAAATGTAAAATTTTCCTCTAATTTTTATCCAACACATTTCTATTAGGGGCGAGCGTGTAGGTGCGTCTTTACTATGTACATACTTCGGTATGCGATGTAAAGCAACGACAGGCGCAGTTAGTACTTGGATGGGTGACCATTCCAACGGAAACCGCGTTCTCGCCTCACACATCTTCCAGCGGCTTGTATATCAGTGTATGCGCGGAAGCTATACAACCTTAGGCGAGGGTTGTATAGGAGATATACCATCCTTCGGAGGGGATGTAAAGCCGTCGGTCCCTTGTCTATTAAATGTTAGGCAAGTAAAAGATCCCTACTCTTCTTAAGGGAAGAGGTTCGGCGAAATTCCTGGTTGGGGGTAGCTCGTCTACAGGCGTCGGTGTTAGGCCTCAGTAGCGGAAATCGGCCGACGTTAAATAAATGTATAAAAAAAAAAAAAAACATTTCTATTAAAATGAAATCTATTTGTTTTATCCCATATAGGATCTCTTACAAATACTGCCCAATTAATCTTTCAATATCCATTATAAATAGTAAACCAGCGCTTGCAACCGGTAAGAAAGAACTAAATAATCATTCCGGTAAAATGGTCGGTACCGACTATCAGCGCCGACTAATCAGAACCTGTATCTACTGTGCTATCGCCGATTTAAATACATGCCATCATTCAAGAAGCTTATAAGCGGGGGTTGGCGCCGACTATCTGAAAGCAAGTAACCGGCGTTCATTGTGTTCGCGCTGTTTAGGCTGGTTGCCGGCAGCTAGTTAGCCAGTCTCTATATCTAGCAGTCGTCAAACAGCGTAGTGTAATCACGAAAATAGTTACTAGTTTCACTGGCCAGCAAATATTTACCAACGGCTAATAAAGTCGGACATGTTCAACTTTAAAGGCGCATCTACACATTCGCACGAATGGCGAATCTAATCGGCGAGTGGTGTATCACATATGTAGTCGGTTCACTCACGACTGACCTCGTTCTTCGCCTTGTCGTTCGTAGTGCTCGCGCCGGAAGCGGTTTCCTGGGGACGAATCAAAGGCTTGTAGCGACGAGGCGAACTCAATGTTTACACAGTCGCTGTTCAGTTCGCAACTAGCGGGTTTGTCAACTCTTGGTAAGTGCAGGGCGAAGGCCACCAGAATTTTCATCCACGTCGTCGTCCTCCATTCACTTCGGCTTGAACTGAAACTCGCCGAGTATGAAAACGGTCATTCGCGTTGTTGGGACGAATGTGCGATTGTGTCTCGCGAATGCTGGTGATCGACGAGGTGAAACACGAGCGCGTATGTGTAAATGCAGTATAACAGCAAGCAGCCGATCATACTTGATCCAGTCGTCGTCGCTGCCGCCAGCTCAATTTGATTGCATCAGCGCGGGAAGTATCTACCATGTGATAGTTGTTTTGGTGACTGACAATGTGGTCAATACCACATTGCCAGCCGCTGCTTGCTGGTGTTACATCCAGCCACTACAAACCAGGGGCTGGTTACCAACACCTAGTTGCCCAGCCCTTCCCTACCTAGCAGTCGTTAGATAGCGTAGTGTGATCACAAAAATAGTCACTAGTTTCGCTGGCCGGCGTAAAATGTTCCGCTCGTCGTCGCTGCCGCCAGCCACCAGCTCAGTCTGACCGCACCAGCGCAGGAAGTACGTACCACGTGATAGTTGTAGTTGTCATATTTCTCTGAGAACTACTTCACGACAGCCGCTTGTAGAACAGCGAAGACTGACCACATTGCCAGTCGCTGCTTGTCACTACTAACCAGCCTAATGTGACTGGGCCATTCACACACTGGTGACTTTTAGCAGCGTGACGGCCATGTACACTATTTTGTACGAGATTCCCTATTCCTACACACATTGGCCATTTTGCAGCGCTGCAACAATAGGTCTTCATGACTAGCCTCGATGATTATGTCTATACACATTACGCTGATAGCCCCTCACTCCCCTCATCAACTCAGTGTAGTTCTGATTGCGATAGCGTTCAGAGAAGTCCCTACGTATTTGCGAATTTCAATAAAAATGACTACTGAATAATAATTAGTTAGTAGTAGCAGCGCTGCTAAGTCGCATATTTCGCGACTTAGCAGCGCAACTAAGCTGCGCGACTTAAAGCTGCAGTCACACTAGGGTAGTTACCAGCAACTAGTTAGCCAGCCGCTACTAGATAGCATAGTGTGATCACAAAAATAGTGGCTGGTTTCGCTGGCCGGCGAATATATACCAGCGGCTAGTAAAGTCGAACACGTTCGATTTTAACAGCAAGCAGCCGATCGCGTGATTCATATCATCGTCACTGCCGCCAGCTCAGTCTGACCGCAACAGCGCAGGAAGTACCTACCACGTGATGGTTGTTTTGATATCGGTGTACCTCACGGCAGCCACTTGTAGAGCAGCGATGTCTGACCGCATTGCCAGTCACTGCTTGCTAGCGGTTGGTAACCAGCCTAATGTGAGTGGAGCTAGGTTGGTTACCAGCCGCTGGTTAGTAATGGTTGTTAGTAATGTGAACGATCCATCTTTTCGCGTCTGAAGGACTTCTATTATATTCTCGAAAAATGAATATTAAACGTTCACAAAAAGAGTTCAAAACGACTCAAAACGACTGTTTCAGACTGAGAATAATACAAAATCTATACTTACTGTTCGTTTATGCTTAACTGCTTCACTGATGGAACCAATTGGACATCGTAACACTATAAATCTAACACAGTAAGTGCTAACACTTTCTTAAAATTAAACCTGAAAAGGAATTTTGAAAACACAAGAAAAAGACAATATAAAATTCAAAAAACGTATATTAAATCTCTTTAAAAAGTCATGTTTTACAAAAACGTTCAAGAAAAATGTATTGACAAACTATAGTCTGGCCCGTGTACAATACATGGTGAGGAACGGAACCAACTACCATCCAATGTGTGATTTATAGCTAACGATTGCACAAAAAAATTCAAGAAAACATCAATATTTATAAATTTTTGGTGGGCTTTTGCTTGCCTGTCTGTTTACGTATTATCAGTTCAATAATAATTTGGTTCGCTCCTCGAGCTTAAAAATGCTTGAATCGCAACGACTTTGAATTATATTGTAGCAATTATATATTCGTACGTTCAGGCAAGGCGGTCCCATGCACATCTGAATACATGGTAAAGATACTTTTCTGACACCGAATCACTGAGGAACCGGTTTAGGGCAAATCCCCTTAAAATCCATCATTTTCTCGTCAAAATCGACTGCTAGAGAATGAATGGTCACCCTTGTCGCTAAAGGCTATTTTTGCTAAAACTCTCGATATACTTTGACTAGAGACTGGATTAACTTGTCATCATGTTTAACACAAGTTATGAGTTGCAGTGCTGCACAACGTGGATTCGTAAAAGGGTTTTTAATTTTGAAATTTCCGAAATTAAAGCCGATTTTAGTTACACTTTCTAAATTTTTGTGGTCAGGGCGACATTACGTCCCCGTGCAGCAACATTTACTACACTTTCTAAAATTACACTCCTTGATGAGTTTGTGAAATTTTTGCATAAAAAATGCTCCGTAGAGCGATAATATGATTTAAAGTATAAAAACCTCTTCCAACGACATTTTTACGTGAAGCACGCTTTTCATGCCAAATGTTTCGTAGGATTTTGTTACAGTTTCGAAAAGTTTATCGAGGGTTGTGGCGTGTTCTTTAACAGTAACACCAGTAAGCAGCGGCTGGCAATGTGGTCAGTCTGAGACTGAGCTGATGGGTGGCGGCAGGGACGATGAGTGAATCACGTGATCGGCTGCTTGCTGTTAAATTTGAACATGTCCGACTTTACTAGCCGCTGGTAAATATTCGCCGGCCAGCGAAACCAGCCACTATTTTTGTGATCACATTACGCTGTCTGGTAGCGGTTGGCTAACTAGCTGCTGGTAACCAGCCTAATGTGACTGGAGCCTTAGTCATGTATTCTTGCGACTGAGCAGCTCTGCAAAGTCGCCACTGTGATATTTCTCCAATATACTGGTAAATTTTGTTATTTTTTATATATTTTGTGATAATTTTCAGTCGACATATGTGGCAGAAACAGCCTATAAAAAGAAGAAAGGAATATAGGCAGAAATGCCATAACAATTAAAGTTTCGACAGTAAAAAAAATAATATCCAAGAACAGTCTAGACTACTATGCATGAACATTAAGTAGATAACCGTTACACGTGAAGAAAATTGATAAAGAAATAATTTCATATAAAAAAATACTTAATTTTACATATAACTGTATAACTGTGGTTTATTTAACTCATTCTTTACAGTTCGGCTTTATAAGCTTTGAAATGAAAAAATATCTTGATACAAAACAATGGGAGATGAATGACATGGCTACGAAAAAACGCCTCGTAGTCGGAGATATATACAAAAAGAGTTAATATTAACAATTATAATACGTGATTGGTCCATTTTAAGAAAATATACCTATAAATCGAAGTTGGCCTATCCCATTTGAACATTCCCTCACAAAAAAGCAAAAGACTCCCACGAACAATACGGACGGCTATGGAAAAACAAAAGAACATCTCTACGTGTAGTAAATCGTAGCAAGCTATGAATTCCACCTCGATAAATATCTTTGGATGACTTGGAAATTTCAATACATACTAATTATCTTTTAAATCAGATAAGAGAGATTCATTTGAAAAACGACTCGAATAATCGAAAGATGTTAAAAAACCTATATCAAAATTATTTGACAGCACAGGTTTTTAATGTAGTTATGCATAAAAAGAATGATAATCATGGGAAGGTTTTGTATCTTTTGATAATCGATTTTCTAATTTTTTTATATTAAACACACTTCTTTAATTTACTGTAACAACAAAATATTTTTTTCGACGAACTGTAATTTTATGTTAAACTAGAATAGATGTACATTGTACGTGCTTATCTTTTTTTTTATTTTTTTTTGTTTATGTTCTGTAGATTTAAATGATTTTATTGGGAGTTAACTCTTGTACATTATTATAAACTCAATGGCGTAGACGGGCTTAATTAAATCCAATTTTCACTGTAACATGACTGCAATCTGCCAAGTGATTAATCTTTATTGTGATCTATTCAAGTGTTATTTATTTCCTGGATTATTTCATTAATACAATGAAAAATAGACACAAACTTTCCCATATAGGAATAGGTCAGACTAATATATCCTGCTATCGACATTCAAAATAATGGTAAATGCGTAAATATTAAACACATAATTTTAAAATACATATTTCATACTGATGTTAATGGCGTATATTTGTATTAAATTTAATGAAAATGTTTGTTGCACTTTAAGGAAAACAATTATTTAAACCCTGCCCCTCACATTTTCCCCTCTACATCTTCTTGGAGTAATTAGTCATGCCTTTTCGTACTAGTACAAAGGCAGTATTTCAGTATTAAATTCAATCAAAATTATTAGAGCTATTTTTTTAAAAACCTAGCCCTACAGCATCCCTCACAACATCTGCTGGAAGTAACTAGTTCTGCCATCTCACATCATATCGGTATTAAGTACTATACACGTATTAAGTTCATTCAAAATTGTAAGAGCTGTTTTAGAGGAAAAGAAATACTAATATTTAAACTCTACCCCACGGAGCCACGTCTTCTCGGAGCAGTCATCTCATACTGGCACTAAGGGAGTACCTTATTTTATTTAATCAAAATTGTTGGAGCCGCTCCAGAAAAAAATGTATTAAATTTATTATAAATTATATATACTATATTATATAAATTATTTATACTTCACTGAATTGTCTAGAAGGTAACTAGTAACTAGTCATTCCGTATTATAGGGCTACTATGGAAGTATCTACATGCGGCATTTGACCAAAATCTTTTAGAATAAGAATTATTTAATTATTTTAAGTTTGTCCCCCACAGCTTCCGTCCCTGCATTCTTTAGTGGTAACAGGTCACGTCATACTAGTACTCAGAGAGTATCTATGCACTTGGTTTGTTCAAAAAGAGTTATTTTTCCGTTCATGAAAAGGAGAAAACTCTTAGAATTTCCATACTGAATGGAACAATGCTGAGTTTCTCCAATGCAATATCTAGAAGTAATCCTGGATCAACAACTTACCTGGAGTTCGCATTTGGAAAGGACACTTAAGTTTAAGTATGGTGGCAAAAAACAGAAGAAAAATTAGCACAAGAAAAGTTGCGGAAATTGCAACGTCTTGCCTGCTTAGAGACTACAGGAGCAATGCTCTCGTGTCCCACAGTAACTACGATGGCAATGCTTGACCTGCTTCCTCTACATTTACATGTAAGAGAGGAGGCAGCACTTAGTGCCTTAAGACTGCATCAGGCACTTAAATTCAAATCAGGCGATCTGGTTGGTCACTTAAGGATTTTGGAGCTTGTCCATTTTGAGCCACTGACCAGACGCACTGACTCAATGCCAATCAAGCAGAACTTTGACTGCAACTTTGATGTGTTGATTGAAAGTCGTCAGAGAAGCGGGATAGAAGCACTGCGATTGGAGCAACGGTCACTCATCTGATACACAGATGGATCTAAGATGGTTGAAGTGGGAGGAGTGAGCGTAGCAGAGCCTAAATGTAGGCTACCTAGAGCCGGTAACACCCCAACCATCTTCCAAGCAGAATTTTACGCTATAGATATGTGTGCCCAAGAATGCCTAAAGAAAGGCATTCGAAGGGCAAAGATCTATATACTATCAGATAGCAAGGCAGCATTGAACCCTCTAAGGTCCTATACCTTCGAATCTAAAATTGCCTTTTTTTTATACATTTATTTAACGTCGGCCTATTTCCGCTACTGAGGCCTAACACCGACGCCTGTAGACAAGCTACCCCCAACCAGGAATTTTGCCGAACCTCTTCCCTTAAGACAAGTAGGGATCTTTTACTTGCCTAACATTTAATAGACAAGGGACCGACGGCTTTACATCCCCTCCGAAGGATGGTATATCTCCTATACAACCCTCGCCTAAGGTTGTATAGCTTCCGCGCATACACTGATATACAAGCCGCTGGAAGATGTGTGAGGCGAGGACGCGGTTTCCGTTGGAATGGTCACCCATCCAAGTACGAACTGCGCCTATCGTTGCTTTACATCGCATACCGAAGTATGTACATAGTAAAGACGCACCTACGCTGGCCCCTAAAAAATTGCCTTGGAATATAGACATTCTCTAAAACAACTGGCTAATAACAACAAGGTTACCTTGATGTACGTGCCAGGGCATGAGGAAATTCAAGCTCATGAATTGCCGATAGCCTTGTAAAAAAGGAGCAGAAGCGCCATTTTTCGGATCCGAACAGTTTTGTAGCTTATCCAAGGCATACATAACGGAGGAAATCCAAAAATGGGAAATGGGGCCTAGAAAGTCCTACTGGAGGAATACTCCAGGCCATAGACAAGCGAGAAAGTTTATAACTCATTCGGCAAAGATTGCCACAAATCTTCTCGAATTCGAAAAGTCCGAATTAAGGCTGATTACATGCCTTCTAACATGCCACTACCCCTTGAGATACTGATACTATGGATCATATACAATCTGAATGCATGGTGGTAATCCGCATTAGGCTAAACTACCTAGAGCAGGCGGAATTAGCGCTTGAAGACATAGGGAAATCATAAGCTTTGTAAAAAGTCTTGGAACTCTGGGCAACAATTAGTTGTAGGGTAATTCACAAAAGATCTTTCAGATCGAAGTGAAGTAAGGTTGGTTGGTACCTTGCATTCACAGATTATAAGTTACGCAGTTTCAGCTGCAGTATCGCAATACCTGCATTTATCATCTACTACCTTGCCCATGTTCTTAAGATGGTACCTCAAGGGGCAACGGCCTGTTAGAAGCCTTAATTTGGACTTTTCGAGTTCTGTGGCATTTTTCGCCGAATAAGTCTTTGGCCAGGATTCCTCCAGCAGGACTTTTCTGTTCCTTTTCCCATTTTTGGATCTCCCTTTTGTGAATCCCTTTATCAGGCCACAAAACGGTTTAGATCCAATAAATGATGCTTCACCTCCTTTTTTGTAAGGCTGTCAGCTAATTCGTTACCTTGTATTCTTTCATGCCCTGGCACCCACAACAAGGTAACCTTGTTGTTATTGGCCAGTTGCTTCATCGATTGTTACATTCCCAGGCAATTTTAGATTCGAAGGTATAGGACCTTAGAGCCTTTAATGCCGCCTGTCTATCTGAAAGTAAATATTCTTTGCACTTCGAATACATTTATTTAGGCATTCCTGGACTCACAGATCTATAGTATAAATTTCTGCCTAAAAGATGGTTGAGGTGTTGCCGAGGGCTCTGGATAGCCTATATTTAGGCCTTGCTACGCCCCACTCCTACTTCTTCAGCCATCTTAGATCCGTCTATATACCAGATCTGTGACCCTTGCTTCAATCGCAGTGCCTCTATTCTGCTCGTCTGACGGCGTTCAATCAACACGTCAAATGGGCAGTCAAAGACCTATTTGGTTGGCATTGAGTCAGTGGGTTTGATCATAGACTCAAAGTGAACAAGCTCCAAAATCCTTAAGTGACCAACCAGGTTACCTGGTTTAAATTTAAGTCTCTGATGTAGTTTTAAGGTACCAACTCTTCTTCCTCACATGTAAATGCAGAGGAAGTATGTCAAGCGTTGCCTCCATAGCTGTTGTGGGACATGAGTGCATTGGTCCTGTAGTCCATAAGCAGGTAAGGCGTTGTAATTCGCCATAGGTCTGACAACTGAAAAAATAAACAGTTTGGAGATGAATGTATATTTTTTCGCTTTTTTGACTATAACTTAAGAAAAAGAAAGAAACATATTGTGGGTAGTTTATTTTTTAGCGCATTTCTTTTAAATGATGCATCGTTATTGGGTAAATCGCGCTCAAAAGGTGACTTCTCTTCAAAGGAGTGAAAAATTGCCACATTTTAATTTTCCTAGCTCGCCTATTTCTTGATCAAATTAATATTCATAGTATCAAAATGTCGGACTTCAAAAGTACTAAAATTGTTATAATTAATAATTTTTGTTTCTGGAGTTTGGGAGTGAATTTGAGAATGAGCCCACAACGAAATTTGCCCGATTTTTAAAAAATATTTATACTTGCAGGTAGGTACTTACCTACATGCTACAATTTAAATCAAAAATATTCCGAGGCCCCCAAAAACTGTTTTGCAGATGTATTAATTTACTCTGCTATTGTTTATTATTAAGACTATAAGTAAATATCAATTATTGAATATTTAAACATGGAACGTCTAAATTGATAATAGTAGTTCTATTTGAATAGTTGAAATATTTTTATTATCACTCCTTATTAATTCAATTGTTCTCATATGACCCATTTCAGTAAACACTCCAAATCTAATTACATTTGAATCTATTTAACTTTGTAAGCTCTAAAAACATCTGACCATAACAATAAACATTCCAAGCAATGTCACTTAAATTATCAATTTAATATTGATGTACTTTGCTTATAGTTAACTTCGTATCTTCAAAAGTTGAAGTGAAAAAGTACATCAATAAGTATTACAACGAAAACATATATTAGTTCTCGAGAATCGTTTAACAAACGACGTGATGACTTGTATTGACAACTACTACGTTGCTTTTGGAATTGAAGAGTTTATTCTTCCCGTACAGTAAGGTTAATGTTCAATATAATAATAGACTTGTTATTTTAGTTTTTGGATAGGAAATTTGAATTTAATATGTACTACATAATTCGATAGGTCGGGTCCCTGCGGGGCCACTCTTCAGACGGCGTCCTGGAGGTGCACCCATGGATTAAATTATGTTAATTTGTCAATTCGTTGTACTTTTAAGCATAGAGCTGATATTCAATGCGATAGTTAAACAGAAAAGTATTTGGATGTAGAAATGTACAGGGCTTCTCAAGTTTTATATGGTCAAACTTCTCGAATGATATACAGGGTGTCCCGTAAATTGGGCACATCTCGATTACTCATCAAAAGGCATATAACGAAATCATTTCATCTAGCATGTACACAAACGGGTGAAATTAACTACCCTTCTTGAAATTTTCTAAATATCTTTCTGCCTGCTATTTTTTTTTTTCAAATAAAAAATAGCTATACTATATATTATGATTTATTTAGAAACTTTTTTATCTCTTGAAAAAATGTCATAAAATCGACCATTTTTGAGAAAAAAAATTAAATTACATCTGCCTACGTGATTAATCAAAAGCGGGGAATGGTAGCTCAGTGTGTTAAAGCGACTGGCTAGCAAACTGAGTTGCCTAGCGAAGTGGGTTCGATTCCCGCAAGGCGAAACAATTTTTCATTAAAAAAATTGCCCCAAGAGTGGTTCGGAGTCCACATTAAACTGTAGGGCCTCGTCTCTCTTTGCCTAGCACTACTTCGGTAACTTGAGAGGCGGTTAAGAAAACATTTCAATAAAACAAGAAAACATTTCAATGAGCACAATTATATTAGTGTAAAACACTGAAAGTAGGCTGGTGTCAAATTATAATTTGACAATATTACGTACTGATATGATCATTTGGTGCTTATAAATTGCACGGGACATTACAAATTAAAGATGAAAGTAATGAAATTTATTAGTAAACTATAAAAAAAACTAACATAAAAGATGAATTTAAACAGTAAAAAAATTTAAACATGAAGACAACGATTGTTGTTTTTAGATATTAAAGCATTTCTTCAAAATTATGACCTCCAACTTGAATACGCGTTTGCAACCTTTTGCTAAAATTGCCATAAAATCTATTTAAAACATGTAGAGAGTTTCGAACTTCATTGGCAGTATTAAAAATTCTCTCTCTTCGACGTTAGGACAGGTGTCGAGAAAACAACGTTTTTCAAGTGGCCCCAAAAATTTTTACTTTTTGAACTTTTGTCCAATGGATTCGTATCTGAGGATCGAGGGTGCAATTTAATTGTGGTTTCTCGCCCCCTTCCAATCCATCGATTTCTAAATGTTGAGTGTAGCCATTCTCGCATCTCTAAAGAATAATAAGGTGGCGCACCATTCTGTATAAACCACAGTATTTGACGTAATGCAAAAGGTAAATCGTCTATAAGTTGATTCAGATCATTTTGTAAAAAGTTTAAATAAGCTGGTCTGTTTAGTAACTCAAAAGGCCCTATTAATTTATTACCTATAATTCCGGTCCAAATATTTATTGAAAAGTTGTATTGATATTTTTCATTTACACCAGCGCGAGGATTATCATCGCTCCATAAATGCTGGTTACGAAAATTTCAAAATCCATGTCGAGTAAAGTAGCATTAATCTGTGAATAGTCTTACTGGGAAACCACGAGAGAACAGCTCTTATATTCTCTGTAAATGATAGGAGTTTTATCAAAATCCTCCATACTGATGTTCTTGTTATATGGAATTGAAGAGTAGGTTGTCTAATACTGCATTCAGGATGTCCACCAAAATAATGTAATACTTGTGTTTCCATTGCATCTCCTATTTATCTCCGACGACCACAATCATGACTTCTTTTTTTAAAACATCCCCTTTCTCTTAACCTCAAATGAATATTAGAAAAAGTACGAACACTTAGCACAGTACGAGTAGGGAACTTATGACGATATCGTTCTTTTGCCGCTGAAGCATTTTCTTTACATTCACCATAAATTAAATATATGTCTGCATATTCTTTATTACTATTTTCTTTTAAGGATATTGGCTTTGGACATAGTCCATTCCGCCACGAGATTTAGAGATACAGACTCTACCGAAATTAAGAGATAATAAGTAAGATAACAACCAACAGTGAAACACAGGGAACACACGCTTCACGTCAAGGTACCTTTCATGACGACTTTCGAGAGAGACAAACAAGAAGGGCAACGGAAAGTATAGGTTAATTCACACAGGGTAAAAAGAAAGGAAACGACAGCTAACAGATTCTAGATCTACTGTACACAACTTAATAAATTTGAAGAATTTCGTTTTAAGGAGACCGTTTCTAACGACCAAATATAGAAGTGATATACTGTGTTGTGGTAACGGTATGCCTTGATTTACCAACTCGCCTATTAAAAATTTTATTGCGGTTCTATTATGCTGGCACGCAAACAGCCAATGGTTCAGATCACCGATGCTACCGTCACAGTCACAGAAGGCATTTTCGATCAGGTTCATTTTAAATAGGTGAGATTTAATCTCCATGTCCAAATAGGCACCTGATGTATTTTACATATATTTTTCTACTGCAAAACTCTTCTCCTGATTGTATTGTATTTGGTAGGGTGTCGTATATCTTGCAGTAATGATAATTCTTAACCCTACATACCGATGTCCATTCGCGCATCCATTTCTCCTGTACGTCTGCTCTGAGATTCGTAATGATGTCAGTAAATGGTAGCAATTCAAGGGTATCCCCAGCAGTTCTTAGCCAAGTTGTTCACCATTGTGTTACCGTTAATATTCGAGTGTCGTTTTGCCCAAATGTACGTGACGTGTTGTTACCTCCTTTCTCTTATTATTTATTTTTGAGAAAGAATTGAGGCAACATGTGCGGACGACTAGCTGGTTTAAGCCGGAGCAGAGAGCCGTGGGTCCAGAGCATTCGTAAGAGTGGAGAAACTTACCCTTTCTGACATGTACAGCATAAGCGACAGATTTCTGTTTATTTCGAGAAAAGGAGACAAAGAAAAATTGATGTTAAATTGGGCACCATCTATAGTAAAATAAGCAAAATAGTCTCTTTTTCTCGAATAACCAGTCTGCTATAGATCAGACTGAAATTGTTGGTAAGAGAAATAAAAAGATGTTTAAAATGAATGACAAAATATATTACATAAAAAAAATTAGACAAATCGGTTTGAGACAAATTGAAATGTGAAAAAAATATATATATATAAAAAAACAAATTGATACCAGTATCCTAGGTGGTTTATGGGTCAGGTGGCTGGTTCTGGGACAGCAATCCAGGCCCACAATTGTCTCTTATTGCAAGAATTCTAAATTTTTCTTGGCAATTTACGTCTCTCAATGAATGGGGTGAAAATTGTAGGAAATTTAACCAAATATAAGCACATACAAAGTTTATGCAAGTTATTTATGCAAAATTTAAGCAATGTTAGCTATGCAAATATAAGCTAGTTAGCTGTACAAAATATATTTGAATTAGCTGCACGAAACATTAAGCTAGCTATACAAAAGCTGCAGGAAATTAATTTCAGCTATACCAAAGTAAGCTGATTAGCAGTACAAAAGTAATTTTAGCTATGCAATAGTAATTATTAGCTATGCACGAGTTATTATTAGCTATGCACGTGTAATTATTAGCTATGCACGAATTATTATTAGCTATGCACGAGTTATTATTAGCTATGCACTAGTAAGCTGATTTCTTAGACTATAAATTGCCAAAAAAATGAAAAGGAAAGAGAAAAATATTTTTACAACCATGTGGTACATATAGCATTTTAACTACTTATTAAATTAAAAAGAATTGACTTTGAATTCAAAATTTATTTTAAAAATAATTGAAATTATATCAAAGGCAAAATTTGAAGATTAATTAAAATATTTTAATGAGTATAATGAAATGAAATTACCTGTATGTTCAACACTTTGTAACTGGGATATAAAAATTGTAATATCAATTACTGAAGTCCACAGTTAAAAATTATAATGTTTGAATCAGTACAAAGGCTGCAAGCAAATGACTTCCTGGTGAGTTTTACTGATAAGGTAAACTTTTTTTGTCCTGTTTACTGGCAAACAACGCCACCAAAAAAATGTGAGAAATCTAATTCCCTATTGAAATTGAAAGCTATAAAATATAAAAATAGTACCAGTATGGCCATCTGTCAGTGGTTGCGTTAAGCGCACCAACTTGCCTTGTAGATTCCCATACTCAACTAAAGTAGTGGCATATAATCGATAAAAGGAATCTATAATAATAGTTTATTTTCCATGCCAGCTGATTTGCCTTTGCAATTTCTATTTTATACATAAAAACAAATATTAACAGATGTAAATAAGTAGTAAAACGTATTGATATTATTGATAAATCAGTAACATATTACATCTCATAGGATATACTATATATAGAATGAGAGAAGGTAAGGAAAATAACCATATGTACTCCATAGTAAACAAAAATATAAAAATTGAAAAATAGATATCTGATGTAACTAAATTTTGTAGACAAATTGTTTCCTGGGATAATAATGCTGTATTACAACGGATATGAGATACATAATAGTGTTAATAGAAAAACAGGACTAAGTTCCTAAGATATAAAATTAAGTACATAAAACAGTGTGACATGGTTTAGCAGTTATACATGTAAAATTCTGTTAGTTGAAAACAGTTTCACCTGCAAAAACTGAATCCAAAAAATATACAGGTCGTGCTAACTATCCACAAAACACTAGTTTTTAAATAAAACTGTTAAATGGACATAGGCCATGTAACAGTGTTTATTTTATTTTTTTCAATTTCAGATGTTTCTCTAATATATCCACTAGAACTTTATTATGGAAGATGTGTTTCATTGGATCAGAAAGAACTCGTAAGATGGACTGAGAATCGGTAACGATTAGAAATGCGAAATAGTTTGTGCTGTTTTGTAGTGCCCAGTCTAAGGCTTGGCTGATATCAATTGACTCTGCAGTGTATATAGAGCATGTTGCATTTAGTTTGGTCAGTAACTGTTCATTCGTATTTTGGAGATGAAAACTGCACAGCCAACACCGGTTGACGACTTAGACCTATATGTAAATATTGTACAGGATTCGGGTACCAGGATACAATTTCCGAAACTATTGTGTTATGGTTTTCTTGAGAATTATATTCTGGTATGATGACGGTGGGTTTTACAAAAATATCGTATGCTGAGTTGAAAAAGGGTAGATGCTTGGATTGGCAGACAGAGTTGTAATCTAAACATTTAGTAAATGCGTTTGCAAGAACCGGAGATGTTTTATTTAGCCAATACGGTATTGTAAAATCGTATGCAGAAAGTTCAGCCAGTTTGGCAAGAAATGCATTATCTGCTCGGCTTCGATATTTCATTATAAATTTTTGGGCAAGAAATTCCCATCTTAGCGCTAATGGGTGTTCATTACATTGTGCTAGAAGGGCAGCAGTCGGAGTGCTTTTAAGTGCGCCAAGTACTAGTCGCAAGGCTTTGTATTGGAGCTTGCCTAATCTGGTAAGTCTTGATTTTTGGCAGAGCCGTGAAAAAAACAGCCATAATCTAAAATAGATCGAGTATAAGACCTAAAGAATAGAAGGCTTTATTTCAGAATCCGCGCCCCAAGAACGTTGCTTTGTTGCCTTTAAGATATTGAGACTTTTTTCACATTTGACTAGACATTCGGAGATATGTGCTTCCCATGTCAATTGAATCGGTGAGTGCAAAAGGGAAATAATTCCGCAAATGGACAAAATCAAACTGAGATAGCAGTTTTGTACCTTTCGCTGAGATACATCAAATGAGCGTAAAAAGGGAATTATTGCATAGCACATTATACCGAAAACCAACCGCGCCGACGAACATGTAGTGGAAAAAGGAAATAATTCCAGGAATAGTTTCTTTTTTCCACACATAATATTCTTTTAGTTTCATACTTTTGTTCGTGCGCAATAGATGGCTCAATAATCAGCTGACTTTAAGAATGTATTAGGTACTTTGTTTTAGTGCTGTTATTATTTAAATTTTTACTGTGCAGTTATTATAAATAATATATAATCTTGGTAAGTTTTAAAATCTTAATAATAATGTTTATTTTTTTAATCCAAGCATACTTATATAATATAAAAAAGGAGTAGTCATAAGCAGTTTTAGAACGTTTGTTTTATTGCAGACACATTATGGCGGATAGTGGGTCGGATGAAAACATTTTTCCGGCTAAGAAGCCCAGGAAACAGAAAGGAGTAGTAAACAAAAATATGCATAAAAAAGAAGCCATGAAGATATTAAGAAGAAAAGGTGAAAGATACGTTACAAGTAAGGGGAAAATAATTCCACGATAATTAACAGGTCCGGACTGCGGGTGCCGTTCAAAGTGTACAGAGAATTTTTCAGAACGAGAGAAAAACGAAATTTTCAAGAACATTTATGATGGTGGAGCAAAAAATGAGCTGGACACGTATTTGATGGGACTTATAGATAGTAAGCCAATAGTGAGGCGACGTCCTAAAAATGAAGATTCCAGACAACAGTCAGCTTCTTTCATATATTTTGTGAAGAAGGATGGCAAACGTATTCGAATATGTAGAAAGGCATTTTGCAGTCTGTTCGCTATCTCTAACAAAACAGTTTTTCATCTCTGCACACTTGTCGCCAATTCTAAATCACATGAGGGGAAAACATTTTAACAGGGGTAACCTCCTCAAATCCGATGTTATTGTGAAAATTGACGAACACATACGTTCCTTTCCAACTAAAATACCACATTATTCAAGCAAAGAAGTACAGTATTTAGAATCTGGCTTGACAGTTAAAAAGATGCATGAACTTTTCATTTACATGGTGTTGTAAAATATGAATACTATTTAAAACATTTTAAGGACAACTATGATTATCGTTTTGGAAGACCTCAGGTAGACGTATATGGTACTTGTGAAGATCTGAATATCAAAATCAAATCACCTAGTCTTAATGAGAATGCGAAAAGAGTTGCAGTGGCCGAACTTATGGTGCATAAGAGGAGAGCCAAAAAATTTTATAACAAAATGAAATCTATTTCGGAACTATGTAAAACAGACAATAATGTTGCGGCCATTGCTTTTGATTATATGCAAAATTTGCCTTTACTACACATGCCAGTACAGGAAATGTTTTATTTAAGAAAATTATCGTATTACGTATTCTGCATCAATAGTTTAGGTACTAATAAGTCCGTATTTTATACTTATCATGAGGGTTTAGTCGTAAGAGTCCGGATGAAGTATGTTCATTTGTACTAGACTATATTAAAAAGTATATTCCTCCTGAAGTTACAGAATTGCACGTATTTTGCGATGCTTGCGGAGGACAAAACCGTAACCACACCTTAACTAGACTTCTGCTTTCCTTAACTATGAACGGTCGTTTTAAGGTTATATAGCAATACTATCCAATCAGAGGATACAGTTTCCTACCATGTGATAGGCATTTTGCCACCTTAAAGAGGGAGGTGCGCAGAAACGACAGAATTTATTTACCTTCTCAATATACTGATATGATTAAAAATGCAAAAAAGAATGAGCCCAAATTTGAAGTACGTGAGATAAAAACAACAGATATATTAAATTGGAAGGAATGGTGGCCCCAATTTTTTAAAAAGACATGTGTAAGTACCTCCCCCAAGGGCACCAAGTTTGCAATAAGTAAATATAGACATCTCACTTTCAAAGCAACACAAAAAGGATACATCACTGTTTCAGAGTTCATTGATGGATTACAGCAACTGGTGTTTTCTCTAGCCAAAGCTAATCGAGATATAACTTTGCCCACGGATATGCTATACACAGGTAAAGTACCCATAAATGCAAAAAAATGCTAAACATTCAATCAGTTGTTCATTATGTACCCGAAGAACGCCAGGAATTCTATAATGATATTATTTTGTCATGGCCAACAACTAACAAAGATGATGAGGATGATTAGGTGTTACTATTATTATTATTATTACAGTAAGCTTAAAAAATATGAAGTGTTCATTATTTTGTATTTATTGAAAAATGGTAATAAAACTATAAACAAACTGAAATAATGTCTGTTTTTAGATACAATTAATACAATTTTATTGAGTGGAAAAAGGATATCTTCCAGAGTTTTTAAACTTCAATATCTGCCAGATGTGTCAAAAAAATCTTTTTTTTTTCTTTTTTACCTTATTATTAACATTATTATCTTTAAGTGTCCTGTAGTAATGTTTTCACTGAAATCAAAAATTAAGCGAGATATACAGTTTTTTTGAGTTCCCAAAAATGCGAGACAATGGAATAATTCCCTTTTTCCTCTCACCGATTCAATTTACTATCAATGGTCAAACCTAGATACCTATAGCTGTTACAAACTGGGACGTTTATGCCCGCTAAGTTCAAATTGTTGGTCTGAGGTAATCTGTCTTGAATAAAAGACTACTGCAGATTTTTTAGGGGAAATGTCAAATCCTCATTACTAAAACTATGCATTTTAAAATCTGGTTAGAAAACTGCTAACATTAAGTCTTAAGTAGTAAGGAATTTCAAAGGGAAGAAACAACGTAATATTGTCTAATTATAATTTGACACTAATACTTTTAGTATTTTACACTAATATAATTGTGCTCATCGCTATTGATTGATAACTTAGGCAGATGTAATTTAATTCTTTTCTTAAAAATGGTCGATTTTGCGAAATTTTTTCAAGAGATAAAAAGTTTATAAATGAATCATAATGTTTAATTATTTTCTTTTAATAAAAAAAAAATAGCAGGCAGAAAGATATTTACAAAATATAAAATAAATTTACCCCTTTGTGTACACGCTAAGTGAATGAAATAATTTCGTTAGATGCCTTTTGATGAGTAACCGAGATATGCTAAATTTCTTATTTTCCGATTTTAAGATGGAAATTAAAAACCTTTTTTTGGCACATCCCTTTAAGGGGTTGTAGCTGGACAGGAAAGGGTTATTTTGAAAAATTTCATATGAAGAACCCATCTTAATTTTCGACAGGGAATCTGCAGTTACATTTTCTGCGCGTTATTTCGGGACACCCTGTATAAGTTATAAAGTAGCAGCAGCAATTGTCATTTTAATTTTTCCTGTCTTTATTTTAAGATAACTTTACTTAATAATATCAAACGTAGTTTTGAAACAAGGTACCCCTAATCTGTCTTATAGCCTTCACATAAGGTTTTGTTTGACGATTTGTTGGTTAATGTATGATCTCATCACGCACAAGCCCAACAACACTTGGGCCGTCGGATTGTCTCTTTGGAATCTGGTTCCACTACACCACGCGACTTCTGCTTTCCGAATTTCCCGAAAATTTATAAATACAGAACTGGGGTGCCCTTGTATGACAATCAGGGGATTTTTTTTTAATTTTTGGAGGGTTGTTTTTTGAGGGTTTTATTTACCGACGAGAGTGAAGGACAGTACCGCCATATATATTGGCAACAGGTTTGAAAATGTAGATCTTGTTGATCATATTATTAAAAATATTAATTTCAGTCTTTCTATCTGAAATTATATATTTTAAGTGCAACCCACATATCACAATATGCGTAACACGTATTTAATGTTCCACAGTATATCTTCTGCATATCTTGGAGATCTCAGGAATATACATATAAGAATATTCAGGGATGAATATCGGATGACAGAGGCTAGTGGCTCACCCGTATATTTCCTTTATTTTTTAACTTATCCATTTGAAATTTGGGGTGCATAAATTACCTGGATTTTTAAAACATAATATTTTTAGTCGCAAACTCCTCTATAAAATCCTTATTTTTCTATAAGGAACGTAACCAGACTGCAACCAACAGCTACTCTCCGGGCTATGTACCCCGCCGAGCGCTGAATTACAAGTTACCGTTCCTTATAGAAAAATAAGGATTTTATAGAGAAGTTTGCGACTAAAAATATTATATTTTAATATTCCGCCCTCTTAAAGCACATTTGAACTATGATAAGCCCAGTCAGACTATTTATTTTTCGATTGCGATAGACACTGGACCGCTAGATGGCGCCTGCTGTCTATTTTACATGTCGCTATTGTAAAAATACCGGGATGTACCAAATAGTCAAAGGATCCTGGTGCCGCTCGTCACATGCCTACCTTGCACTGACGAGAGCCAACAGCTCGAAACTGCAGTCTGCAAGTGGTGTGTGATGGCTGGCAAGAGAGCTGGTGTTTGTTGCAATCGAAGTATTAGCGTTTTGATGGTAATATGCAATTATTACACTTAACGTGCCAGACTTGTAACTTGTAATTCAGCGCTCGGCGGGGCACATAGCCCGGAGAATAGCTGTTGGTTGCAGTCTGGTTACGTTCCTTATAGAAAAATAAGGATTTTGTAGAGGAGTTTGCGACTAAAAATATTATGTTTTAATATTCCGTCCTCTTAAAGCACATTTGAACTACCTGGATTTTTGCACATAAAAATGATATGAGACCACTTTCGGTTTACTCGGAAATGACCACAATTTTCGATTTTTAAATGGAACATCCTGTATGTTTTTACATAATATCTCTGGAATGGTAGAGGAATCTCCCAAAACAGAAACGGGCCAAAGAGTTCATTAAAGAACGTTCGGCAATATTTGGATTCCAGACAACATCCTGAGTATACTATGAGACTTTCGAGAAATTTTGAGTCGATGTTCAATTTTTTAAAGCATTTTAAGGCATTCGTCTAGAGTGCTTTGGAATACCAAAATTTGTTCTACGGCTGGTAAAGTCCATGGGAAAATATAATTTTCGTATCATTTCATTAATAACTATTTACGAAGCCTCCAAAGTTATTTTCAAAATAATTTTTATTTCAAATCTATGCTCTTTGTTTTTCTATTTTGCTTAATTTATTTAAAAATAAAAAATCGCTTTCAAAATAATTTTTATTGAACTTTAAGATAGTTCTCTTTGCACTACGAATTGATACAATATTATAAAACAAAAGAAATATGACATTTCTAAACAATTATTGTTAGCGAAAGATTTGTGTGAGATTATTAATATTCCTTAACATGAACTACACTAATAACGAAAAACTGACATGATATTAATTTATGGCCAATGTCGAAAAAATTGTGTGCTTGTCAAGTGTACGCTCAGATATTTCCTGAGAGAAGATATCCGTCTCGTCATTTTTTCAAGAAATTAGAGAGAAAAATGCGGCGAGAGCCACGTGTCCAAAATCAAGAATTCATTGCAAATAAAGAGTTGGAGAAAAATGTTCTACAAACCGTCAGCCACAATCAATCAGCCTCTGTTAGAGACCACTTTCTATTTACTCGGAAATGGCCACAACTTTCGATTTTTAAATGGAACACCCTGTATGTTTTTACATATTATCTCTGGAATGGTGGAGGAATTTCCCAAAATAGAAACAGGCCAAAGAGTTCATTAAAGAACTGAAGAAATAGAATCAAATAGGGAAACAGTAAGAAGAAATTTTAATAAACATAATCACCGCTCGTTAAAGTACAATCTGTACCAACATTTGTACTAAGGAGATTCTGTAAGACGAATTGTGTTTTGAAGGTGGTTAATTAATAAGTTTCAAAGAGACAATAATTTTGCCTTCATCATTATTTTTTCCAATGAAGCACGTTTCACAAATAATGCAATGTTCAACCGCAGGATGTGAGATATTGGTCCCAACAAAATCAAAGATTAGTTAGACAAAGAAGGTTTCGAGAAAGATTTTGGAAAATTGTATGGGCAGGTATTTATGGAACACAAATCATTGGCCCAATATTCTTCCAAGGTACGCTGGCAGGACAAAGGTATCTCGAATTCTTATAAAATCAAATTTGGCAAGACATCGAACAAGTTTCTCTAGCAATACCGATTGTTGTATTTCAAGCAAGACGGAACACCATCCCATAACAGCCGTGTTGTTTATTTGAATAAAACTTACGGCCTACAACTTATTTCAAACCAGAGTTTCATAAGGTGGCCAGCAAGGTCACCTGATCTAACCCCATTAGACGTATTTATTTGGGGTTATATCAAGGGACAGGTCTACAAAACTCCCGGGTAACATAATTGTGCGAGTAAGGATATGTATTGGTTGTAAGGGGGTCATTTTGAACAATAGTTGTAAAATTCAAATGTCGTTTACCATTTCATTTCACTTATAATTGTGCGATTTGCACTTGTGTAATTGATAAAAAATCATGTCTAATAATCAAATGTGAATAAGTACCTTTTTGTGAATAATAGCCTTTTAGTTTTCTCTTTTGTTTCTTAATAGGTACAGTGGAGTCCACAGGATATTAAACTGTGAGATCTATTTTCACTTCGATATTAACAGCTAAAACCTATTTCAAATGATTCCTTAGCTTCTAAAACATCAAAATCTGGAGGTCGTCAACATGTCATCCTGTACGGGGTGGCTACAGGGTGTGAAATGTAAAAAACACAAAATTTAATGGTTTGTTCAAACAAAATACATAACATTGTGTGTGTTTATACAAGTTCAGTTTCTATTACTCATACAAACAGTCAAATGAACAATTATTTATTGCGAGAACAGGCGATAGCATGCCTTAGAATACCTCGTGCAGCTCGAAAATAAATGAAAGTCCACCTTAAAAGATCTTGTGTGGGCGCTCTTAAAATAATTATTAAAAAATTACAGAGCAATCGGATCAAAATAGTAAAAAAGGCTTAGCATCCTGAAACTCCAATCTATAACGTTATTAATGAGTATTTTTTGATCACGTTAAGCATAAAGTAGCTAGAGCGGTGGTAAAAGAAAACATTGCCTTTGCAATAAGATACTTTTCACCAGCGCACTTTAAACGCAAACGACGTCCATTTAACTCCATGCTTTGCAATTGTTTAATATTTTTTTTCTAATGTTTCCATTGCTCTTAGGCATATCGTGCTTTAACACAATAATTCTCGTATTTTGTAATTTAAAATAGGACAAAAAGTTTTTTTAGGGTGTTTTTCACATTTCACTCCTTGTAGCCACCCCATACAGGACGACATGTTTTGATGTTTTAGAAGGTAACGAATCGTTTGAAATAGGTTTTAGCTATTAATATTGAAGTGCAAACAGAAATTATTTATAAAGGACTTTGAAGCTGTGGTGGCTTATACTAGTATGGTGCAAACTATATAGATCAATAAAAATTATTTTGAAAGTGATTTTTTATTTTTAAATAAATTAAATACCTGAGATATGCATATGCTGGAGATTACATTCATGTAATATTCTCCGTTGGCGCATGTTGGCGGAATATCTATGCAAGGACATACCTGTGACGTACATAAATGTACCTACGTTAAATTAAAAATTATGTAATTAGGACTATAATATGCCTTATACTATGTGCAAATCGAACATACTTAGTAAGTACTACAAAATCAATAGAATGAATAAATTAAAACTGATAGCTCATCAGTTAGACAAGGATGCCGCCATTTAAATTTACCTTTTATCTAAAAAGAGACAGATAGAGAAGATAGGTTGCGTACGCGTAATGTCGCGACGCTTGACAACAATTTATTAATAGATTTTTTATACATAAAGAATACTTTGAAATAAAATTAAACGTAGAAAATAGTTAGTTATCAATTACTAAAATTGTTCGAAATGTCCTCCATTTTCCCTTATGCTCAATTCAAGTCTATTTCTTAAGGAACGTTGAATACCCTGTGTAAAATCAAGAGGAGTTAGGTCAGGAGACTGAGCAGGCCACTTGATCACTGAATCTGCACCCCGGCCAATCCATCTATTAGGATAGTGGTTGTCTAACCATGTTATACATGTTTTGGTATAATGCGGTGTTGCGCCTTCATATTTCTTCTTCTTCGCAATGAAATATTACCTATATTTCATACCAGGTGTTTTCCAAAAAATCATATTACATATCGCCATTTAAATTTCGAGGAAATATATGGTATCCAACTGATTCCCTAGAGCCGCCGCCCATACATTTATTTTGAAGGTATGCTGAAAATGGGTTTGTATTGTTGCATCAGGATTTTCCTCAGCCCAGAGATAAATTTCGAGAATTAAACATGCCTTGTCCTGTGAATTTAGCCTCGTCAGTAAAAACTATTTTACTTAAAAAAATCTGAAGCATTCTCCGTTTGTCCTAGCAACAATTCACAAAAATCAGCTCTTATTGGCATATTCTCAGGTGATAATTTTTGAGTTTATCGGTAATAGAACGGGTGCAAGTGTTCGTGTAGTGCTCTTAAAGCGCTTTGGTGAGATATATCCATTCTTAAGCCTAATATTCTAGTACTTATCGTAGAATCTTCCATTACAATATCTAATATTTCTTCCTCAACGTCAACAGTTCTTGCGTTTCTTGGACGGCCAGCGTCTCTGTTTTGACTTCCTGTTTCCCTAAGTCGGCGTTCTGTACTTAAAAAGTTTTGGCATCAGGAATATTTCTGTTAGGGATTTATCTTTATAACATTTCACAGCTGCAGCGGCAAAACTTTCTCCCAAAGTCAAAATTACGTCTGTTATTTCAGATAACGTGTAATCACCCATGTTTAAATAATATTAACAATTAAATTGGAATTATTTAAAAAAAAATAATCAAAGTGTAATAAATAACAAAATTGTCAAAGTAACAACCACGATTTAAAATAATGTTTATATTCATGGTATTGTGTTTGTGATACATGAGAATAGAAAAGAGTCTAATGAACCAAAATTTATAATACCATTAGCGGGTTCGCAATACTCTGTCATTATTTTGTAATTTATTTTCCTTTGAAACGTGTTAGACTGAATAAAAAAAAGATCTCAGTCTATAGAAATTTCGGAGGAGCTTGAAGAATGAAAGCCCACACGTTGCATTAAAATTTCCTCAACTAAAACCAATCTCAGGAAATGTATATATTGAGCATAAAAACAAGTTAAAAAATAATTGAAATTAAATTATTTGTTTTGTTAAATAACAGTTCAAATTCGGTAAAGTTCGAAATGACTTTTGTAGCGGAGCAGATCTGGCTTTGGAATAAGGAAACGCCCTATTGTGATTTTTTTTGCCAATAAATAGAGTTGGGTCCCCCCCAAACATTCCGACACATTTGTGCAACGGATATCAAAGGGTGGGATGGGGAACGACTTATTAAATGTATGGGAAAATAGTTTTTCGAAGATAACTCAGCGGCTTTTGATCCGGAGAAAAAAATCTTCAGACCAAAAATGAAGAGCTCATGAAAATTTTGTTCCTAACCTCATCAACGTCAGACTAGTGATTCGCGAGATATCGCGGATCCATTGTGCAAAAATTAAAAAAAATTAATTCATTTTTTATCTTGAATGAGTGGAGCTGAGGCACAATTTTTTCTTAATAGAAGGGTATTGGCAGATACTTTGTTGGGGGCGGTGGTATAATTAGGAGGGGAGGGAGAGGGGAAAACGAAAATATTTCACATGCTGAAAACTCCCGTGTAATTGACCTATCGCGATCAGACCGACGTACATTTTTTTATTTTTTTATTTGCTACAATTTTCCCCCACTCTTTCCCTTCGTGCCAAAAAAGTTGTTTGAATAAAACGTGCAATTTTTATTTCTCGCACCAAGTGTTTGTTTGTGAAAAAAATCATTTTATGTGAGTGCTATTTTGTAACTTATAAAAAAAAAATATATATATATACAGGATGTAATGCAACTTATCCGAAAAATTTTAACCATACATGCACCTTTAAATGAGAAGTGGTTTCTTGAAAAAAAAGTAATAAAAGTCCAACACAGAAAAAGATACGAATTGTTAAAGTTATAAATTAATGAAAATTTGTCAATGTCTTGATCACTGATGAAGCTATTTTTACGCGTAATGGTATAACCAATCTACATAATATGCACGTTTAGACCATTGAGAATCCTCATCAAGTAGTTCGAAATCACTTTGAACATCGATGAACGCCTAATTGGTCCGTTCATATTGCCAAATCAGATGAATAGTCTGCAATATCTGGAGTTTCTCCGTAATGATCTTCCTGGTCTTCTTGAAGATGTGCTCTTGGAGGTCCGAAGTCGTATGTGGTTTTTACATGATGGTGCGCCCCCAAATTATCGTTTAGTAGTCCGAGGTTACTTGACCCAATTAAATGGAATACGTTGGATCGGACGGGGTGGAGCTGTAACTTGGCCTCCGCGGTCCCCGGATCTAAATCCTCTTGACTTACTTTTGTGGGGATATTTAAAAAATGAAGTCTACCAAACTAAAGTTGACAATATCGATGTATTACGTGAACGTATCACAACAGCTGTCCATAATCTGCATCTTCAGGAACAGCAGGAAAGGAGAACACTTCAGCTAGTGTGACAAAATTGGATTAGACGGGTTCAGGTGTGCTTGAATGTCAATGGACAGAACTTTCAACAGTTTTTATAGAAATAATACGTTATTTTAACATTTCCATTAATTTGTAATTTTAACAGTTTTGTATGTTTTTTTGTGTTGGACTTTTATTAAAAAATTTTTTAACAAATCGACTTCTTATTTAAACGTGCATCTATGGTTAAAATTTTTCGAGTAAGTTGCGTTACACCCTGTATAAGTTGGTAGCGTCTGATCGCGATAGGTCAATTACACGAGGAGTTATCAGCATGTGAAATATTTTCATTTTCCCCTCTCCCTCCCCTCCTAATTATCCCACCGCCCCGTCCCCTACCTCCCGCCTTATAAAATACCTGCCAATACGCTTGTATTAAAAAAAATTGAGTCCTCGACTCCACTCCTTCATGATAAAAAATTAATTGAATTTTTGAAATTTTTGCACCTTGGATTCGCGATATCTCGCGAATCAATGGCCTGACGTCGATGAGGTTAGGAACAAAACTTGCTTATTTTCATGACCTCTTCATTTTTGTTCTGAAGATTTTTTTCCGTCAGATCAAAAGCCGCCGAGTTATCTTTGAAAAAACATTTTTTCCCACATTTAATATGTCTATTTATTAGCAAAAAAAAAATCACAATCGGACGTTTTCTTATTTGAGTCTGGTTTTCTTCCAGATCTGTTCCACTATTATTTGTAGGTGCAAACACCCTCAATAGACTTGTAAGTCCTTATCTAACGGGTAGTAAATGGTAATTAATGATTGAATTCGCCTTTTTTGACAAATAACTCATTTGACTAAAGATTTTCCAAGCACACCGAGATGTTAAAGCAACACGATGTACTACAGATCAGCAGAAATAGTTCTCTTCCAGTATTCTAATATAACTTGAAATGGTTATATAATTTTATTTCATTGGTTAATGCCAGTGCTGTTTGGGTCGTTATCACCAGCCACCATCGCAGACAATTACTATTACTTTTATTGTAAATAATTATATATTGTGTTAATTTTTAAACGCAAGGCTTATGTGTTTGAAAAGATTTATTAATCATATTGAATTTCAAGCTAGTTTAAATATTACAGCATTCTTAGAATTGTAAAATTTTTATTATTTTTTTATTTCTTTAAGCAAATGTTATTTCCAGAATAATTTAGTAAGTTGTATAATATTACTGACACTTTTTTAAATAACCAATTAATTTAATTGTTCAAATATTGACGTATTTCAAACAACTGTATATTATACCGTTTATTAACTGTTGTATAAAGGTGTCAATAGTGAATTGAAATATCTATGTATGTATTTATTATCGGTAGAGTTCAGCTGTATTGGAATTCAGTTGTGATGTTTAAAGATAACGAAAAATTACTGTTAATTAGGGAAACAGGCATGTGATAATATTTCATTTGATTGTTGGCAGATTCATAGATTAATGTATAAATTCGATAAAGTCGTGCCACAGATGTAAAGTAACCTGTTCTATGAATTTGCACTCTCAACAATGAAGACTACTTACTATAACTAATATAAAATTTTAAACAATTTTTGAAAAACATTTTTGTACAGTGTCGCTCTTAAGAGAGCAACACCCCTATAAATTTCTTTTTCGATTTTAAACAAATTTCACTCAGATATAGACCATATTGGGATTTATTTATGGCCAAAAAAATGTTTGCCCTCATAGTCACAAAATATATACATTTTTAAATGATTTGAGATTCTTCTAAAGTAGAAGGGAGTAGTTATTTATTTAAGCGAAATTTTATTCATATTCCTCTTCTCTCTCTCTCCTTTATTAAAATTTTTGAGCTAGTTTGTTAAATATTTTGTAGATGTTTTGATGTTACTGACTTCTCGTAGGGGGAATGTCTTTGAATAATCTTTTCATTTAGCTTTATTATTATTATTATTACTATACTAGCGTGTAAAAATTAGGTCAACAGTATATGTAAAGTATTTTCATATTAATATTAGATATCTAGTGTATGAAAGTTATTCGGCAAATAACCCCGCCCCCCAAAAAAATGAATAATTGTTGGAGCAGGAGGAATAGAACATATTATGGTTGAATATTGTTCACAATAGTCCTTACTCAGTATGCAAAACAACGAGTGCCATGTAATATCAATATTTTCTCTTCTATGGCAATTTTTATAAAATAAGATACTTACTGCACACTTATCCGATGTACTCACACTGTATCTTTACATTTATTATGATATTAAATAGTGTTCCCTTTATAATATTATGTAAAAAATTTGTTGAAACATGAAATCATGTTTTGCGTTACAAACTTTTATTTAGAGAAGTAAAAAACGTACAAAAGTTACAGCTGCTTGTAATATATTAAAGAAAATTTATTTAGTGCAAAATTAGTAAAGAACTTTTAATGAACATAAATTTTACATAAATTATAAAAATATTATTATATGTTCCAAGCTGAGAAACTTATTTCAAATCGTATTAAACCACGTCCAATCAAGGTAGGTTCACAAGGACTTTTCCAAGAAAAAGTTGATGTAGATAAGAGATCTAACGAAGGTACTTTTCTGGTAAATTTTGTCTAATTCGTTACCTTCATTATCAACTGAAATAATTTGACCAACGTAATACTTATTCGATTTTTTCCCTGAAGAAGACAGCAATACCTAGTCCTCTTTCTCTGTATCTTTTGAAGGCTTATCCATTTTTGCCATGCATTCATCTAGAGCTTCCATCTCTCTTCTTTCTTCTTCTATATCACCCTCACTGTTATCAAACACGGTATGTTCTGTCTCTTTTTCTTCTTCAGCAAGTTTTTGTTTTTTCTTGGTATTGCAGATTTTACGACCTTCTTCTTTTCTTCCATACGAGTCATAACTTCATCTCCTGTTATAGCTTCTGATCCTGAAGCTATTTTCTTTTCTTTCTCAGTTGTATCGGTTTGTTTGACCTTAGCCAAGAGCAATTCTTCGAAGTCACAATTGTTTTGCAGCATCTCTTAATTTAAACCTGAGGGCCCTGGCTGAATGTTATCCTCGATGTTATCCGTTGGCAGAGGGGGCATAATATCATCTCGTTGTTGTTCATTGAATCTCTTATATGCTGCAGGATCGTATTTCTCTACGGCATTGCAATTGAATGGTAAAATTCCAACTTTTCTGAAACCGTTGCAAATTATTTCTGGATCAGTTTCTCTCCATTTTCCTACTAATCAACTAAATTTCTTTTTAGGAATTTTTCTTCTCACGTTATGCCTTTGTCATTGAACAAGTTCTTGGTCCCATTTTACTTTTAAAGACTTGAACACACTTAAATCAAGAGGCTGCAAAATACGAGACGAATGGGGCGGTAGGATGGTCACCCCATTGTCCCTGGCGGCTTTGATTAGTCTTTCATCAACGTGACTCGTATGTCCATCATATATAGCAAGATGGGTCGGTCTTCCCAAAATTTCTAATAAAATTTTTTCGAAATTTGTTAGAAAATGGGTGGATTCCATCCATCTATTAGTTGTCGTAGAGTATGTAGTCCTAGGAAATGTTTCTGCGGGAGGAGCAACCCAGTCATCCCACATGTTTTTGGCTTTGAACACAATAAGTGGTAGAGCCTCCAATTCATCAGCTCTAATGACTATTTATACTAAGGTATTTTCTCTACCATTACTTGCAGTTGTTCGCGACGCAGGAGCCCCTCGTTTCCCTACTACTTTTATTTGTAGATGGATCCAGCGAAAAATTAGTTTCGTCGGGATTCCATATTTGATGAGGTTTGCTGTGTAATTTGAGATTGTCTAGTTGCATTTTTAAGAGTTCAAAATAGCTATAAATAACGAATGGATCCAAAACATTTCTTCTTAGCACATTCCACCGGTTGCGGTTTCTTGTTTGATAATGCTTGCAAAAACCAATCCTCGGCTAGTCGCCACCCTTTAAACAGTGTTTTAAAATTGTTTTTAATCATATACATATAATAGTAAAAATGTTACTTCACGATAATTCCCAACCCCATTTTTCCATTGTGAACAAACGAGTTTAGCTTCCTCTTCAAGAGAGATTGCTGTGGATATACGCATCGTTGAACTTTTCTTTCCTCTTAGACCTCTTCGATGATAATTAAGTGTCATCTGGGGAATGCCATATTTCTTATATTGGCTTATTACTCCTCTATTAACTTCATCCAAAGCCCTTTTTTAATGTTGTTTCGTTGTAGGTAGTTGCCCTCGTAGATTTTTTCTTATGTGGCCATACCATAATTTAATAAAAAAACAAACAAAATATAGGTACCTATTCAATTCAGTCGACTAGGGGCTAGTGTGTAGTATACTACACATGAGATTTCGGTGGGGCAAGTTATTTAGTAGGCCAAATATTGATGTTACATTTAAAAAATTATAAAAATATGCATAAAATCAGAAAAATACTTACTTTCTATTTGGCTAGTACAGCGATTAAGCACAATTATTGTATTGTCTCTGCAACGATCACTATAGATTGAAAAATTGTTGACAAACTGTATTTCTTGTACAAAAATCGACCATTCCTTTTAAACACTGCCATTACACTGGGAAAGATTTTAGTTCTATTTTTCTATTATAGAAAAATGGGAATACACAGTTAAATGATATCTCCATAGATGTAAAATGAACAATAAAATAGTGGAATTATGTCTTGCATACACACTTTCCTCAAGTACAAACTTACCTCACCTCACCTTATTCTAAAGAAAAAATTGCGAATCCGAATGATATTTTATCATTCGCTTTATAATTATTTTATGGCATTCATGTATAGGAACGTATGCTTATTATAAAATTGGATTTAAAGATAATGTAAATCCAGTTTATATTATTGCAGTTATACAAATTTGCATATATTACTTTTTGATCATTTTTATGTTGTCAAAGAATTTAACTTAATATTTTGGTAATTTGCAAAACTTATTTGTAAAATGCGTTATCAACGCTTGAAATAATTATTACAATACGGGACTACAAATTTTAGGTTTGATGTAGATGCCCAGACATATTTAAACCCTGTTGCGACTGACCTACTAGCTGACATGTGTATTCACTTTTATTATCTCAAAAATACCTGTTTTAAAAATGACTTTCAAGATTACGTTAATAAAAAATTACATAGAAAATTGTTATGGATCATCTTCATTAATTATAGATAAATTAAATATATTGATATACACCCCTTTTAAAATGCTTTTAAGGCATTTTAACCCAGCGGGTAGGGAATATATAAAATAAAATCTCCCATTAAACTGGGCATTTTAAATTTTAAATTCAAAATTATTGCTGACTCATCAATTTGAGTATGGGTTCTTATTAATTATATGGGAAAGATTTTAAATATCAAGTGGTTTTTGAAGAAATACATATGCTTATTATTCATTTAATATACAAAACACATATACTTGGTAATTGGATCTTCAAGTACTAGTTTGATCAAGAAAAGTGTTCGTATTTAAGAGCTTATCTGTTATAGTCCACTCTAACACTTTATTTAGCATTTATTAATGTATATTATACATGTAATGGGCCTTACAAAAAAATCTGGGAAACATTGAACAAAGCAGCAAACAGTAAAACTTAAACTTCCAAATAATAATAATAATATAAATGACGTAAATGGAAAACAAATAAATAATATCGTTAAAGCTGATTATATCAACTGATATTTCATAAATGTTGGTGACAAAATGCAACAAAAATCAAATAAAATGGCGAGAGCCCAGAAACAATTAAACGATAAAAAGTATATTCAAATTTATTTCTCCATCCCACCACAGGAAACGAAATTATATAGTACAGTCAAATTGTACTTTGACCTGGAAAAAATTACACACTCGAATTTGTCATATTCAACGTTATCAGAACTACTTAGAAGGTTTAAAACCAAAAAGGTGACCTCCTCCCCCTTTTGCTTCTGCCACCATCTTGAAAATTTTTTGGATCGTTTTATCTCGTGTTCCATTGGTCACACGGGAAAAGTTATTCAACAAAAAATATTGTAAATAAAATTCTACATATTTTTGGTAATTGCCTCGATGCGAGAAGTTAGTATTTCAAGCGGTAGAGGGCGCCGAAGTTACCCAAAAACAGTTTTAATAGTTTTAAATTTAATTGGAAATCTGAAATCGGTGGAATCGAATTTACTTGAGTATGTGTGTATGGCAATATTGTTGAGTTGAATTTAGGGGTGAAATTTGTACGTTGCAGGATGTCATTTTGGAATCCAAAATCGACGTCTCTCGGGCTTCAATAACAGACACATTATCGAACAAAAACTGGATCTAAACTAAATACGTATACACAGGGTGGGGCAGTAAGTGCGTCGGACCTCGATATCTCGAGTTCTACGATAGCTAGAAATTTTTTAAAAAATTGCAAGTAAACTAGATAAAAAAGTCTATAACTATAAATTATTTTCGAATATACAGGGCGAGCCAAGAAGAAATTACAGGACCAAGGGCCTTTTTTTTAATGGAATGCTATGTATATCAGTACATTTTTTGAAGCCTCTTTCTAGACTATATTAACATCTAATTAATGGTTTTGAATCATTTTTATCTCCTAAAAATGTACAGGGTGGCCAAAAATTATTTTTCAATGAAGAATATTTTAAATTGAATTTTCTCATTTTTTTCAAATGAAACACCCTGTATATTTTTCGATGATGTGATGTAGAAATGAAAAACAAACATTTTTTGTAAGTACTTCCCTATGGCTAATTGCAACCATTTTCATTTTATAAATAAATATGTGTTTATTTTCCAATTAAGAACTTTTTAAATTGAATTTTCTCAATTTTTTCAAATAGAACCCTGTATATTTTTCGACGATATGATATAGAAATGAAAAACGAACATTTTTTGTTAGTATTTTTCTATGACTAATTGCAACCATTTTTGTTTTATAAATAAATGTCAAATTCGAGAATAAATTTAAAAAAAGAGGTTCCCTCAAATAATTCATTAGAAAAATTTATAATAGGTGTTGGACGTGTTGCCCATTTTGATTTACATACGTCTTTATGCAATTTTGAAATGAGGCCATTTAGTGGGGCCATTTCTTCCAATCCATTGAAATGAGTAAATAGTATTTAACCGGTCCTTTATTGTAATGTTTTTTTATACATTTTTAATAAAACAAAATTGCTTGCAATTAACCCTAGGGAAGTACTTACAAAAAATGTTCGTTTTTCATTTCTACATCACATCGAAAAATATGCAGGGCGTTTCATTTGAAAAAATTGAGAAAATTCAATTTAAAATGTCCTTAATTGAAAAATAATTTTTGGCTCTGTACATTTTTAGGAAATGAAAATTATTTAAAAACATTAATTAGATGTCTCGTAACTAGTATTCATATAAGTTTTTCTTAAAACCCATAATTGTGACTTTCTTGATTTTTTCAATATGCATCTGCAGATGGCATTATTTCAAGAAAGAAATTCATTACATCCAAGTGGTTGGGAGATATTCAATGCTAATTTAGGAATGAATAGAGCCTAGATAGAGGCTTCAAAAAATGTATTGATATTTCATAGCATTCCATTTGAAAAAGAGGTACTTGGTCCTGTAATTTCGTCTTGGCTCGCCCTGTATATTCGAAAATAATTTCCAGTTGTAGACTTTTTTATCTATTTACTTGCTTTTTTTAAAAAAATTTTTAGCTATCGTAGAACTCTTGATATCGAGGTCCGACACACTATTGTCCCACCTTGTATACAAATAGATTAACATAATCATACACACATCCATAAGCCACAATTTTATTATTACTATTATTAAGAAAAAAAATCAACTTACAAATATACATGTATAATATATATATTTTTTAAGGATCTACAATATTATTGACAATATATCGGTCGCATGAAATAAGTCACTTTTTTAAAAGCTTCTTTTAATAGCGATGTTTAACATTTGTGCGTTTAAGATAGTCGGATAAAATATTGTGCAATCTAGGTTCGATACAAGGAAAACACCTCTGCTCGATTGTATTTTGCGATCTTGTTAAGATATTGATTGCTACTAAATAAAAACAAATATGTGATTTTTGCAAACAACCTGTAACATCTATTAATTTCAATTTCATATGTAAATGGGAGGGATATCTCAAATATTTATTATACATAATTTTTAATATCCTTTTTTGAATTTGTTCCAAAGGCAATAAGTTAGTTTTTTTTATACCTCCCCATTCAATTATTCCATATTGTATAATTGATTCAACCAATAATACAATATTATAGTCTGGCAAGTATTTTTCCTATGAAGTAAATGGTACGAACTTTGTTTTATTGACGTTTACTATTAACAAATTAGCATTGGACCAGGTCTTTATTTTTCAGATCATTTTTTGCTTTTGTCTTTACATCAATCCAGGCGAGCCCCATGTACAGTATAACCGTATCATCGGCATAAGAGATAATGATTCCAAATGATTTCAAGGAAGTAATTGATTTAGGTATATACTAAATAGAATGGGTCCAAGTACCGTTCCTTTTGGTACCCCAAAGGTCGCTATTTCCTCGTTGCTGACCACTGGACTTATTTCTAGTATTTGTTTGCGATTCTCTAACTAAATTTTGAAAAGATTTAACACATTACCTCTTACGCCAAGGCGCTCAAGTTTATCTAGCAAAAGCCCATGGTTGATGGTGTCAAAAGCCTTTGCCAGATCAACAAAGAACCCAAACACAGTTTTTTATTATTAGTCGCGGTATATACCAATGATGATAAATTCGCTATTGCATCCTGTGTCGACATATTCTCTCGAAAGCCGAATTGCAATTCAGATATAACTTTGTTCTTTTCTAGTAACTACACAATCGCTTTTGGTGATTTTTTGGAATACCTTTGCTACTGAAGATATTATGGAAATAGGGCAGTAATTCGAAATGTTATATTTATCTCCGTCTTTAAACATAGGTTTCTCTCTGGCTTTTTAAAATGGTGTAGGGGCTTTCTCACACTCTATGCATTTGTTAAAAATAAAGCATAACGGAACAGTTATATAATCAATTATTATCAGCTTCAGGCTTTCGTTAGTTATCCACCTGGTTCAGGAGCCTTCTTTGTTTTAAGTTTTAATGTAATATTTTTTATTCCAGTTTTATTTGTGCGTACTAGAAACATGCTTTTAGTTAAATTCTCGCAATTGGTTAAAGGAGCCCGTTGCTGAATTTTTGAGGTAAGCTTTTCTTCTATCTGTAAAAAATAAGTATTAAAATTATTAGCCTTTTTAAGGCCAGTTATTACACTTTCCATTTCTGTAACGATTTTAGTTATTTTTATAGTTGTTCCTAAATTCTTAAATTAACTGTATTTAAATTTTTTTTTATTGTTTTGCAATTTTAGCTTTAAAATTGTTATGCCTGTTTTTTAAAAGAGTATTTAATTTATTTCCATAATTAATGTATATATTTTTTCGGATCTCATCATGGGGGTGTCTAATAGATGCAAATAAGAAATGTCTGGCAGTTTCACTAAGGGGTATGAAGGGTTGTTTATGATCCTCTAAAAAACTTTCTAAACCGAACTCAGGGAGTAAAAATTGATACTTCTTTAAATGAAGCACATACTATTGCCATGGGCTTACCAGAGGAACCAGTATTGGGTCCAATTATGTTCCTTCTATACGTCAACAATATAGCTAGTTTAAAAAAACTTCAGGGTCACACATACCATCTTATGATACGGTTTTTGTTGATAAATCTTGGGAAAATGCTTATTCTATGGCCGAAAGTATATCAATATTTAAGTATTAACATGCTCAGCCTAAGAAATATAGACAAAATAATTTTTTACCTGCCACTTTCTCAGCTGTTGCCCAATCAGAAAAGAGATTTCTGATTGTTCATAAAAGAAATTGCCAATATAGAAACGAATGTGTATGGCCTGAAATAAAAAGCTAACAAAATAAAATACCTCGTAGTAATGGTTGATCATCATCTAAGACGGAATAAACATAATGAATATAATACAAAACAGATACTAAGAATACTTACACATAAATTCTACCAATTAAAAGGTATATCAAACCGAGAAAATACATTCATTGTTTATGACTATTTAGTTGCATCTATTATTAACTATTGTATTGTAGCATGGGGAGGATTATTTAAGAAACCTTTAAACAATTTACAAGTCACACAAAACATTATATTAAAAATATTATTAAACAAAATCAGATTACATCATGCCACCCTGTTATACGAGGCAAAAGTTTTTAATATATAAAATGTTTATAGTTTACTTATTTTCTATTCTGCATAATATTCTACTTAATTTGTACTTGTAATCCTATCCTATAACTGGGATTGACCTGCGTAGTAGAATAGTGTACTGATAACATAAAATAAAAAAATTAAAAACATTTCAGTGGGAGTCTATAAACCCCATTTTTGGTGGGTTCTTGACTTATAGGAATAATTTTTATCATTTGATTATCAGGGATCAGCTCATGAGATATTTCAGTGTTTTTTGACACACTGTTCAAGTTTTCATAAAAGTGTACAAATAATTTTCACTTTCTCTTGATTTCCTTAATCAGTTTAATCTACTTACCTGTTAACTTTGTATTTGTTTAAACACTGAGCAGTTTAACGCTGAACACTTAGCACAACTTAATACGCGATACTAAATATTGACAATCATTTTTTAAACAATTTCAATAATTGCTACATAATATTTTTGCAATTGATAACTTTTTATCGTTTAATTTTACCAAATTATGTAAAAATGTAGAAATAAATTTTGATAAAATAGCCGAAGAATTTTTCATTAAATAATTTGAAAAATATACTAATATTTGTTCTTCAATATCTAATCAAAGTGTGAATTAAGTATAAATTTATACTTTTAAAAGAAAAAATGTTTATTTTATAAAAAGGTTAACAAAATATAATTTATCGTAATATATATATTAAAAGTTAAACATTTCTATAAAATATATAAAAATTATTCATTGTATGGCAATCTAAATTTAAGGTACATATCTATATTTTTAATTAATCTAGATAAAGTATGGAAAACTTATTTAGTTTATCGACATACAGGGTAGCTACTTTTTATATTGAACAGTGTATCTCGCAAACCATGACAGTTATGAAGTCGGTTAAATGAGATAAAAGTTTCGTATTATGAAGGGCAAAGAAATGCGTTATAGAAATTGAAATTATTCCGATTGGTTCCGGAAATATACGGTAAAATCCGAAATAGCTCGTTTCCTTTTCTACGTAGCGCTGTTATTATACAAAATATTAAATATTTTATAGGAATATTTTAATATACATTAACTTTGCTATAACTTACCGTATTTAATTTTTTAATATAACTTTTCGTCTTTACCACCATCAACTTTATTTTTTTAAATACGGACCTGTCTTTTTTATTTATAATTATAAAAGCACTTGAACTTGTAAATTCAGGGATATATCACTTGACAATTTTATTACATTTCCCCGGAGAAATAATCATAATTTACTTGATTGCCTTTTCGCCCTCCACAAAAACAATTTTAAGCCTTAAAATGTGTGTCTCATGACCTAAAACAAAAATCCGATGCATTAACCAACATGGTTAATCCAATTCTGCTGTTAACTCGATATTATTTACATTTTTCTTCTAGGGTACCTTGAAAACCAGTGGACCAGTACGGCGACCACCTTGGTTAAATCCATTAGTTTATTTTGTGTGGGTTTTACAAAAAACAAAATATACCACGGCGAGGTTCAAAAGCTTAGTGAATTACGCAATAGAATTGTTCAAGCTTTCAACCAGATTACACCAAAGCTACTAGACAGATATCTAAGAGAACGCGAATATTTAGAAGAATGGTGGGCATTTTGAGCAATTTTAGTAAATTTACTTGTTTCCTTACCAAACTATTGTTTTTTATAAATTCATTCATTATCCTAGGTACATTGTCTACACCTGAAGTTTTTTGCTGCATTAATTATGTGCTGACCAGCACATGTGCTTTTTTAGAGATATAAGTGAAACTTTGTAAGAGGGATCCAGAGATCAGGTTGAAGGTGTACATCTGAAAAGAAGCTAACAAAATCATCAACCGCAGATTTAGACGTTTCTTAGCTAGTTATTGTAATGTAGAGAGCCTAGAATTTTCGATTTATTCTTTTTAGTTTATACAAATGACCAAAACTTAGAAGGGTCAGAGTGAATGTTTCTCTCAATGTCGTCAATACATAAGCTACTTTTAGTTGTTGTTTAATCAGAATCTTTAAAGTTTTAAACTGCTCCAAGTAGTAGTAACTATTAAGTTTTTGTAGTAATTGAACCATGGTGGATGTATGCATTAAAGATACTGTTAATGACATCATAAAAACGTTGACAAGCATTTATATTAGCATAATTTTCAAGATATGACTATGTCACCTGGAACATCTCATACATTATCTGAAAGTTTGTGCGTCTGAAATTGCGTTTTTTGCAAGTGTATATGAAAAATCTTTTCATGTGGGGTTATTTAACTAAATATCAAAGCTGAGGATGGGAGGCTCCTCATTTATTAGAGGAGAATCATCTCTAGGCATATTTATTTACATACACCATTCATCAGCCAAGGCCAATTACTGGCTGTGAAAGTACAGGTACGAACAAATATCATAAATTACAACTTAATAAATCAAACAAAGTAATATATATAACAATATATAATACATAATATAATATCAACAAGTGTGGGAAGAGAAAAAACCAGAGAAACAGAGAAAACAGACTATCAAAAAAAAATTATGAACTATAACAGCGTCCAAATTTCCGGTTATCTGGAAAATTACCAAAATATGTCCTATTTTAAAAGCTGGCGATCACATCGTCCATAATCAATTACAGACTCATTGCCGTTTTATGCAATTTTGCGAAAGCACTGGAAATAATTTTGTATAACTATATTTACAGCACAATAAAATCGTCCATATCACCCATGCAACACGAATTCATGGCACAAAGATCCACAGTAACAAATCTGGCTTGCATTCCCCAATTTATACGTGACAGCCTGGATTCAGGGGGGCAGGTGGATGTCATATACACGGACATCCAAAAGGCCTTCGATCAGATAGATCATTTTTTGTTATTATCCAAGTTAAGAGCTTTTGGATTTTCGGATACATTAACCTTGCTTTTCACATCTTACTTTTTCTCAAGGAAGCAATTTGTGGAACACGGCGGTCACATATTTCTTAATTATACAGCAACGTCAGGCGTTCCTCAGGGTTCCAACTTGGGGCCCCTGCTGTTTTTGATTTTCATAAATGACATAACATCAGTAATTAGTTGTGAGCATCTACTTTTTGAAGATGATCTCAACATTTTTACAAGTATAAATAGTCTCAGTGACTATATTTACTTACAAACAGAAATAGACAAAGTTTCTACGTGGTGTTCCAACAACTTTCTTAAATTAAACATATCCAAATGCAAAGTCGTGACTTTTACTCGTAGGCACAATTCTATACAATTTGACTACAACATAAACAATTTTCCACTCGAGCGTTGTTTGAAATTCAAAGACCTCGGTGTGATTTTCGACTGCAAACTTAGTTTTTCAAGCCATATTAATCAGATGACAAAGTCAGCTTCTAAGTTACTTGAGTTCTTTGTCAGAAACTGGAGCTGTTTCTCTAGTGTTGACAGTTTGAAAATATTATATTTCACATACATTAGATCCAAGCTGGAATATACCGCTCTAATATGGTATCCTATATACCAAAATTTGATTTTATTAACTGAATCTGTCCAGAGAAAATTTGTAAAGTTTTTTAAAACTAATGGTTTTTTCCACAGCGAGGCACTGATAATAACCTCCTATTAGATATGTTTAATATGATTTCACTAAGTGAAAGAAGGAACTGCGCTGCTCTTTCATTTTTGTACAATCTAGTTAACAACAATAACGATTGTTCATCCCTTGTTAATAAGCTTTGCTTTTTGGTTCCTCGATTGCATTCTCGTGATAGTGATTATTTTTATACCCCCTTTAGTCATACCAACCTTATGTGTAAATCACCAATGTTTAATATGTGTAAGGTATTCAATTCAATTTCCGATCTTTGTGATATTAATCACGACAGTTTAAATAGTATAACTGACTTATATCTAAGAAGCAACTCATATTATATGTACACCTACCCTGATACTATGTTTTTTTTTTATCTTTTTTTAATTTTTTTATTTATATACCTTTACTGCCTCTTGTACGGCTTACTGCATTTTAAAAGCCATCTATTTAGGTTTTGTTATCTCCAATGCATAGGATGTACAATATTAGGTTCCAATTCATCATATTATTTGGAATTCTATTTTTATTATTTCACAATGTTCTGCTCACTTGTATATTTTAATGTTTTTCTCATATTTTTTTATTTATAGTATTTCATAATTTTAGGTTTACTCTGTATTTGAATATTTTCTCATATTTTTGTAATTTATATTCTCATCTTCTCTGTAACAATTCTATGTATCCTGTAATCGGGTATTTACCTGTTGGAAATAAATGCATTATTTATCTATTTATTTATTAATACTACAATTAAATATGTCAACTCTGTCTTGCAGGTTGTTGTAATTATCGCACATAAAGTGACGCGGTGAATGTTTTAACAAATTAGTCCTCGATCTGGGAAGATAGAAGGTATTGTTATTACGAGCCTCGGTTCTTGGCACATGAAACCGTATTTGTTCTAATACTTGAGGGCAGTCTATTTTGTTATTTAGTATTTTACACAGAAATATTAATGACTGTCTAATTCTGTGATCTTTCACGGTAGGTAATGAGACTCTATCAAGTAGAAAGCTTTGTGGTGTTCCAATTAGTGGATATAACCTATCTTCCTTAGAGGACAAATATTTAAGAAACCGTCTTTGCACTGCCTCTAAGCTGTCGATATAGGTCAAATAGCTGGGATTCTATATTAGTGAAGCATGTACAAGTTTTGATCTGACCAAATAATTAAAAAGCAGTGTTAAAGTATTCACGTCAGTAAAGCCGGTTGAATTTGTTATTATAAAGCCCAAATTTTTAAAAGAAGATTGTATTACGTTATTGACATGTATATTAAAAGTAATTCACTGTCATGAGTGACTCCAAGAACTCCTATATGCTTAGGGTGGTGTAATGTGTTGCCATTTAATTCATAATCTTTTAGTAGTGGACTTTGTTTTCTTTAGTAAGATATCCCATTGCACTTCTTAACATTTAGTGGAAGATTATTCAATGAGCACCAATTTCATCCTTTGCAAATCGTTTTGCAATTTTTCGCAGTCTGCCTCAGAGCTAATATTATTGCAAAACAACTTCATGTCATCTGCATAAAGTAAATTGCATACACATAAATTATCTCTAATATCATTAATAAATAGTATGAAAAGGAGAGGCCCCAGAACAGATCCCTGGAAAACCCCTGATGTAATTGATATTTCGAATGATTTTACACCAAGACACTCAACATATTGTGTTCTTTGGCTAAGATAAGATTTAAATAAATTTAACAGTAGTATAGAAAGCCCAACGAGATCTAGCTCTTGTATAATATATTGTGATCAATTCCAACAAAGGCTTTGGAAAAGTCCGTGCGAATAACATCTGCGATATGCTGCATAACACAAAATAAGTTTGAGACCATGGATCTGCCCCTCTATATAAGGATAGAGCACGTTATGTAGAGCTATTTCAAAAAATTTTACGAAATTACAAATTATAGTAATTTGCTTATAGTTTTCTACATTGTTTTTTTCGCCCTTCTTGTAAACCGGGCAGATACGAGATTCATTATATCCGAAAATATACCTAAACTTCAAAGACATATTAAAATTTATACGGAGAGGCTCTACAAAAACATGTGCACAATCCCTAACAACAAAAGCTGGTCATCAGGTCGTTTTGTAAATGTAAATTTTAACCTTTTCAAGGCAAATGTGACATCAACTGTAGGAAATATATCAATATGTAAATGATTATTATTCGGACTGAACGATTTGTTAAACGAATCGTTATGTGTTGCTTTGAGGTTAGTATCAAATTAAGGAGCTTGCCATTGTTATTGACTATTGACAATTAAGTCTGTTTAGTATTGACGAAATTAGTAAAATTAATAACTGCTTTGGTTTTGGCATTATTAGGATCAATGTTGCATAGAGGAACATTAAAATTCCCTAAAATCAAGAGTTTGGAGTCTGTAAAACAGCAACTAAGCATTACAAACATTTCTATGAATAATTCAAACTCGTTTGAATTTATGGTAGGAGGAATAGAAAAAAATATTTGAGGAGAGCATTAGTTACATTACAACAGCTTCTACAAAAAAAAATTGTTTCTAAATTCCAAAAGTAAATAAATTTTCTAAGAAAAGATTAATGTTTCTAAGCTAATATTTCTCGAGACTAAATTTTACTCAGAAAGAAACCGGGGAAAAAATAATCATTGAAATTGGTAGAAGATAGATAGATAGATCTTTATATTATATAGATAGAACTAGGAAACCTAATATACAATAATATTAAATACAAAAACAAGTGTTAAAATATATAAATGCTTAACCTAAATAGTTAGATATTTTAAAAGTTACATGATTATCAGTATTTATTTTCTTTTATTTAATTACATTCTAGCTACTGTTAATAAATTCTTTTAATTTGCTTTTGAAAGCAATTAACGTTATAGATTTTTTTTACAGATTCCGGCAATTCATTAAATATGTGGAAACCTTTAAAATATAAAAAAACCATAGCGTTTTGACTATTGGTTTTTGAAATACAACTATTGTTAGTGCCCCGTATATTATATGTATGAATGTCTCTGTTGAAAGTTATGTAATTCTGAAAATATTCGGGAGCCATATGATTTACAATTTTATATATAATAATCATGGTAAAATAATACAATGTTTTTTCCACTGAAAACCAATTAAGAGGTTCCAATATTGAGATTATTGAAGTAAAGCGGCTTGCTCTCAAAATTATCCTCATTCCACGATTTTGAAGTTTTTACAGCGCATTTAATTTGTTAAGATTAAATAAGTATAATATAGATGCACAATAATCAAAATGTGGCTGGATAATGGTATTATAAACTGTAATTTTAGTTTCAGTTGTACTATGTACATACTTCGGTATGCGATGTAAAGCAACGACAGGCGCGGTAAGTACTTGGATGGGTGACCATTCCAACGGAAACCGCGTCCTCGCCTCACACATCTTCCAGCGGCTTGTATATCAGTGTATGCGCGGAAGCTATACAACCTTAGGCGAGGGTTGTATAGGAGATATATCATCCTTCGGAGGGGATGTAAAGCCGTCGGTCCCTTGTCTATTAAATGTTAGGCAAGTAAAAGATCCCTACTCTTCTTAAGGGAAGAGGTTCGGCAAAATTCCTGGTTGGGGGTAGCTCGTCTACAGGCGTCGTTCAGTAGCGGAAATAGGCCAACGTTAAATAAATGTATAAAAAAAAAAAAAAGTTTCAGTTGGTAAACTTTGCGATATTCGGAAAGAAATAAAGTTTCTTTGATATTTTTTAAACAATATAATCAATGTGGCTGTTGAAGTTCAATAAATTATCCAGTTGAAATCCCAAATATTTTACTGTAGAGACAATCTCCATTTGTTCCCATTAATATTCAAATTTATTTTATCTATATCAATAAAACCATATTATATTTTGTGGAAAATATCATCGCCTTTGTTTTGGCCACATTTAATTGTAGTTTATTAACACTTAAATATCTATTCATATTTACTAAGACAGTATTTAATTTTTGGATAATCTCCATTCTCCAGGATAACATCATGACAAACTATTAAGGTGTCATCGGTAAAGAGATTAATGAATTCACATTTGACAAAAAGTTCAGTATCGTTTATATATAATAAAAACAGAAGGGGACCTAACACACTACCTTGCGGAATCCCAATATCATTATCAATTTCATTTGATATCTTATCATTAAAACCTACCCTCTATTTGCGATTTTGCAAATAGTCACTAATGCAATCAAGCACTTTACCACCAATACCATATTGATTTAACTTAGAAAGCAATATCCTTCGGTCGATTGTTTCAAAGGCTCTCTTTAAGTCCAAAAACATAGCAACAACATATTTGTTATCATCTACAATTCTACAGTTTAACGTTTGATATAAAGAAAATTTGCTGTTCAAACTACTAAATATCAAATCGCAAAGCAAATTGTGCATAAAAAGGATTTCAAAGTTTTCAAATTTCAAATATAAATTATTGTGTAAGTTAGACCAAGTTTGATGGAACATTATCCATACTTACCTTTTATTTTATTTTTTTTATTTTCCTTTTTTTTAAAACACGTTTCATGTCTGTAATACAGATAAATGCAATATATAAACTAATTTTCTGCAGTTATACAAATAACATTTCAAATTGGGATGATAATAAAATTTATTTAAAATTGCGCTGCTCTGTATTTTGTCAGCTGCTTTAGCTATCCTTTGCCAGAAACATATCTAGATAATAGTAAAATTTTGTCAGATTTCTTTAATTCATCTATCAATTTAAATGTATTTGTATCTTAGATTACTATCTGGTCATAAATTTTTTACCAACTAGCTATATATATGCATAACCGCGATGATCATTTTACAATAAATCAAGACGCGCCAAGTAAAACGAGCAGTTTTTTAATTCGGCTATAGATCATACAAATTTTTGTCGGAGTGATTCTAATTACCAGAACTTCGTGATATGTTTATATCAATTTGTTAAAAACCAACAGTAGCTGAATAAAAAATGAAATTATATAGGTACTTAAATAATTTTATTTGAAAAATAATCTTAGCGAAATTAAAATTTATTACTCTTAGATAAGTATCAGTTAATTATGTGAACACAACAACACATAACTATTTGTATACAGCTGTGTGAAGCGAACAAGAAAATTATATATACACATTAAGTTGTACTTTGAAAATTAACATTTAAATTCAAAATTAATTATATTAAAATATTTTCATCTCAGCAAATTGGTTTGTGTCAATTGAAATAATTACAAATGTAAATTTAATAAGGAATCTCCATATAAGTTGTATTTTAATAAGTTCTATATTGTTTAAATATAATGTAAGAAAAGCGGTAATTCGCTGCTGTAATTATTTATTTAAGTATTTTGAAAGTCAACATTGGATAATAATGATTATAATTTTTAAAACATAGAAAAATAAGTTAGTATGTGTATGTAAACTTAGTGCTTGATTGTCTTATGTCAAAAAAAAAATGAGAGAAATGATAAATATCCTTGAACATCAAAAAGTTCCAAAGGGCAGTTGTGCCATTAGAAAAGACTAAAACGGTGAGGGGACAGAACATTATAGAGTGCTATTCGTTCAGAAAGTCGCGTAAATAGTTTAAATTGAATCCCAAAATTGCCACGTGGTGATACCCAAGTGCATATAGTACCTAACAATAAAACACCTCTAATGAACCAGAGTCAGCATAATATTAATTATAGTGCCATATTCCATAACTGCAAGGAAGATAGAGACTATTTAGATGTGACTGAAGTTAAAGCTTGTCATTCAGTTGAAAAACTTTAAATGCCAACATAATTTTTTATTTCCCAATTTGCAGAACGCGCCCCTAGAGATTTTAAGATATAGTCCTGTCGACAAATTGTTGTAGACTACATGAAGGGCGGCAAAATATTTGACTTTAGGGGTGGGTTTGGGGTAGTTAGGAGGTAAACATCCTAAAATTTCTCGACACTAGCAGGTGAGCTTTGCGAGGGAGGGCTTCCAGAAGGCCCTAAATTTCGACTTTTTTTGGTTTCTCGCTTGTAACTCGAAAACTATTGGTCATAGGGAAAAAAATATTCTTACCTTTTTGAAAGCTGACAAAATTATACACATTTTTGACTTGAACAAAAAGTTTGTATCTTCAATCGTTCTCGAGTTATCCAAAAAACGCTATTTCGCATCACATTTTTCATCATACTCTGCTCTTAACACCTCAAATTTTCTTTGTAAAAGAAAATACAACCAAATCAAGTGAAGATGATTAAATTGGTTTTAAAATATCTCCAGCAGAAGAGGAAAATGAATCCTCCAAAGGAACTATTATGTCATCAAATTATTCATCCTCTGTTATGGGGACTCCATTGTGGCAGTTGCCCTGGCAGTTGAAGCATGCTGGTGAACAATTCAGTGATGCCTTTCCGCATGCACTTCTTCCGGAGTCACAATCTTCTTTGCGACGACAAAATATAACTTGCAAAATTTCGTCGAGGGCAGCATTTTTGTCTGTTAGTTTGGGCATCAGCTCCCCATTTCTCTCCTCCCAGCCAGGAATTCCTAAACCTCACACATGTGAGGGCAGTATGGTTCCCATCCACTGCTGTATTTGGTAGTACACTCTGTATGAATGGTACTTCGTGGCCCCCTCAGTTGGTGGGAAAGTGGAAATGTCTGGCTTGATCAAAGTAACTGATTTTAAAAATGACCGATATATGTAGTCATCTAAGGATATCTTCTTAGATGGAGGACCGTACTATCTAAGGATGCAATTATGTCCTGCTCTTTCGACCTCAGATGATGTCGATAAAGGGCTGGTAAACACCTTAACTGCTTCTTTGGCCGATTTGTCTTTTTTGTATAATCTTGCAAACTTGACTTTGCTCTTCCTGAGGGCTGCGGAGGAGGTATCACAGCCTGTGAAAGCATGTACAAACAGAATGTGCTCCAGTCCTATCTACTGCAGCTCCTGTGAAGAGTATGTTGCTGTGCATACTTTTTCTTTGCCAGGTTTCACAAGGAATATGTCATGCTAGGGAGGGGTTATCGCCAACAATAGGACTACCAAGTCCACCCCTTCGCCTATCTCAGCTACTGAAGAGGAAACTGACTTCTCTGTGGCTGTGGATATAATTGTCACATCTGGATCATCCTCTGTTTGATGGGTATTGATATTATTTTCCTCCAGTTTTTTCATCAACAGCTTAATGAGAAGGCTCTTGTTGTTGGCGTTCGAGAGGAAGATTTCCTGTTTTACCATGACTTCAGTTTCCATGGTGAACTGTACATCCACACACTTCTTAAGTCGATATCTACGATTCCGTTCAGCAACTTTAGAACTTTTTGATGTGTTTGTGTAGCCATCACAACCATAGTGCAACTTCCTGCCAGATAATGGTTCTTTACGAATTGTACGTATCTGTCACAAATATATGATGTTGTGTTAGCCTCTTTTTGCCAAACGATCTTGTGAATTAGATATCCCCTATCAACAACTGTGTCAAGGTTACTTAATTATACGCCCTTTTCGGTTGGTTTAAAGAGGCTGTATAGGGACACCTCATTCCCAAATAATCTTGAAATCCATCTTCACTTGATGACGACCCCCTCTACTCCGGAAGGCTTTAGAAGAGTCTTGTGTGGGAGGGGGCTACACATTTAGAGACAAGGGACACACACACTCAATATCCGTGTATAGTGAAAAAATCCCTCTCTCAGTATTTTCCACTGCTGCCACGACCGGGGATCGAATCCGGAGCTTTTGGGTGAGATTCAAGTATGCTCATCTCTCGACCATCAGTCATAAAATTGTATTTTACAAAGAAGATTTGAGGTGTTAGAAGCAGAGTATAATGAAAAATGTGATGCGAAACAGCGTCTTCCTGATATCGGCAATTTTTAGAAGTATGTAACTCGAGAACGGTTGAAGATACAAATTTTTTGTCAAAGTAAAAAATATGGTAAATTTTGTCGGCTTTCAAAAAGGTACGAATAATTTTTTCTCTAGGACCAATCGTTTTCGAGTTATAAGCGAGAAACCAAAAAAAGTCAAAATTTAGGGCCTTTAAGTCCTCCCCCGCAAAGCTCACCTCCTAGGGTCAGGGACTTTTAGGATGTTGACCTCCTAACTACCCCAAACTCCTCCTTGAAGTTAAATATTTTGCCGCCCTCCATGTAGTCTACACCCCTATATGTGAAAATTCTTTGCTCCCAAATGTACAATATATTAGCCATAAGTTACAACTATTAAATGTATTATTTTCAGAACATAATCCTGATATCTTACTGCTCAGTGAGCACTAATGTGTTGAGCCCAGAGTAAACTGAATTGTAATCCTTGCAAAATTACAAATTACCTTCTTTTTTCTATCGAGCCAGGTAGAAATAAAGAGGTAGCTATTCAATTCCGTAGTAATATTAAGACAAAAATCGAAAATTTAAAAAATATATTGTATTTTGAATAATTTTGGGACCTGTAGACTCCTTAGTTGTAATCTGATAGTGATAGAGATTTATCGGCCTCCAACGAACAATAACAATGAAAATTCAGTATTTTTAACTCAGTTTAATAGGATATCTGAAGAATTCTTTAATGAGAAAATTATAATTATTGGTAGGGATTTCATATAGGTTTTATTGAGAGTTCTTTATTACGAGATTTTAATTATCTTTTGAACAATTCACCAGCCCACCAGCGTAACACCTATGTCTAGTAAATGTAATAACAAACAAAAAGAGTAATAACAAACAATAGAGTAGCATTTGACTGTGTATTGTTTGAGGAGTGGCTAATAAATGGTTTGCGTTTTATTTGCCGAGACGTATGAGTTAAGTTGCATAGCGATATATCTAGTTTGAAGAATATTGGTATTGGAGTACCACGAGGTTTCGTGTTGGAACCAATTGTAGATAAATGACATTAACAAATATTACAAATATGTTAACCATCTTACACATCACTTGAATCACCCTCTTAAGTCTAGACTTGTGTGATCTAAAGAGACGGGGCACTGCAGTTTATAGTGGGATCCGAGCCCCATCTTGGGGGTAATTCATAATTGAAAAGTACTTTGCAGTACACACAATTTTCCGTCTCTACGAAGTCATTATTTTCATTAACACATTTAGAACATCACCAGGTTGTGGTGTATCTACTACTATTACTAATTAGTTATTTATTGTTATTATTTTTCTTCAATGTTGATTTTGTATTAATGTTTCTATTTCCACATCTCCAATTTATTCATCGCTCAGCGATTTTAAATTAAAATCCGGAAAATTTGCTGGGGATATATAATCTACTAGAGTGTGAGTTTAAACATTATCAAGAATACATTGTGCCGGTGAAGATAAATCTTCTAACTATACGTAAAAGCGTATCACCAATGATATTATCTTTACCTCCAACATGTTGAATGTTGTTTGTAAATTGCGCTATAAATTCCCTATAACGTATTTTTCTAGGACTTCTCTCCACCGTGGAGAATAAAGCTGTTGTCAAAGGTTTGTGATCCGTGAAACAAATAAACTTCTTCCCTTCAAAAAGCATCTGAAATGTTTAATGGCTGAAACACGTAAATTCCTTATCAAAGGTAGAATATCGTTTTTAAGCGTTATTAAGTTTTCGTGAAAGAAAGCTAAAGGCTTACATTCTCCATAGTGTACTTGTTCCAACGCTGCACCCATTGCAGCATTTGAACAATCTGTCGTAAGGGACAATGTTACATTATTGCCACTGTTAGGGTGTATAACAATCGTTGAATTGGTATATTGGCAAGTGTTTCTTTTATTTATTTATTTATTTATTTATTTATTTATTTATTTATTTATTTATTTATTTATTTATTTATTTATTTATTTATTTATTTATTTATTTATTTATTTATTTATTTATTTATTTATTTATTTATTTATTTATTTATTTATTTATTTATTTATTTATTTATTTATTTATTTATTTATTTATTTATTTATTTATTTATTTATTTATTTATTTATTTATTTATTTATTTATTTATTTATTTATTTATTTATTTATTTATTTATTTATTTATTTATTTATTTATTTATTTATTTATTTATTTATTTATTTATTTATTTATTTATTTATTTATTTATTTATTTATTTATTTATTTATTTATTTATTTATTTATTTATTTATTTATTTATTTATTTATTTATTTATTTATTTATTTATTTATTTATTTATTTATTTATTTATTTATTTATTTATTTATTTATTTATTTATTTATTTATTTATTTATTTATTTATTTATTTATTTATTTATTTATTTATTTATTTATTTATTTATTTATTTATTTATTTATTTATTTATTTATTTATTTATTTATTTATTTATTTATTTATTTATTTATTTATTTATTTATTTATTTATTTATTTATTTATTTATTTATTTATTTATTTATTTATTTATTTATTTATTTATTTATTTATTTATTTATTTATTTATTTATTTATTTATTTATTTATTTATTTATTTATTTATTTATTTATTTATTTATTTATTTATTTATTTATTTATTTATTTATTTATTTATTTATTTATTTATTTATTTATTTATTTATTTATTTATTTATTTATTTATTTATTTATTTATTTATTTATTTATTTATTTATTTATTTATTTATTTATTTATTTATTTATTTATTTATTTATTTATTTATTTATTTATTTATTTATTTATTTATTTATTTATTTATTTATTTATTTATTTATTTATTTATTTATTTATTTATTTATTTATTTATTTATTTATTTATTTATTTATTTATTTATTTATTTATTTATTTATTTATTTATTTATTTATTTATTTATTTATTTATTTATTTATTTATTTATTTATTTATTTATTTATTTATTTATTTATTTAATTTACTTATTTATTTGGTAATGCACTCAACAGGCAAGCCCTATTACAGAGTGATATGGTACATTTGATATTTACATTAACCTAAAACTAACTTAATACTAGCTTAATATATTTTTTTTTTATTAGCCGTTACTCGAGTCCGAGTATAAAAATGTTACAGTCGATAGATTGTGTACAACAAAAAACAAGTAAAAGGTGTAGTCTATTGTAATTCCCATTCATCTACGGTGCACACGACTATGACTGTAGAGGCCAATTCGGGAGAGCACATGTCGACCGCAGTCAGGACAAACATAGACCTGGTTAGGTCTTGGATTCGGCCTTCTTGCAGCAACATTTCCTTGATAGCTGGCCACAACCCCTCGCCATTCGGTTCTGTCCGCTGCAAGTTGTTCCCATTGCTCGTCTGCAATACCGCAGGATTTTAGATTTTCTTGGAGAGCGTCTTTGAACCTCTTTCGTTGACCGCCACGCCTTCTTCTACCGCTTAGCAATTCACCATAAAGTGCACATTTAGGAAGGCGGTTATCATGCATACGATGAACGTGACCTGCCCATCTTAGGCGTGCTCTTGAAATAAGCACCTCAATTGGAAGGCTGTTTGCTCTCCTGAGTACTTCCACGTTTGATATGTGATGGAACCAACGGATTTTCATCATACTTCTGAGGTGTCTTTGCTGAAAACGTTCTAATCCTTTCACATGACGACGGTAAGTGACCCAGCTTTCACATCCATATAGCAGTGTTGGAATGACAACTGCTCTGTAGACAGCCATTTTCGTTGACAAAGCAAGGTTGTGATTGTCAAATACTCTCTCTCTAAGTCCCCAGAGTGCTCTAGATGCAGCGTTAATTCTATTGCGAATCTCGCTGTCCATGTTTGCTTTGTCATTAACAACGTTGCCTAAGTAATTGAACTGATCCACCACTTCAAGAGAATTTCCGTTAAGTGTAATGTCTATTTGGTTCACTTGATGAGGAGTTGACATAATCTTAGTCTTTCCAATGTTGATTTTAAGTCCCAAGGAATCATAGCTCTGGGCATACACATCTAAAAGTTCTTGAAGCTCTTCCGGCATAGAGGCTAAAAGTACACAGTCATCCGCATACTGGAGATCACAAATGAATCATTTGTGTGTCTTCGTGAAAGCGCTAAAGCGCCCTATGTTAAAGAGACCGCCATCAAAACGGTATCTGAGACCTATTCCTCTGACTGTCAGTTTGTTGTCAACAATAATTGTTAGAGCAGTGGTAAACAAATTAAAGAGTAGGGGTGCCAGGACACATCCCTGCCTAACTCCAGTGAGGGTTTGGAAAGGTTCGGTTGCCTCATTATTATACATAACCTGGGCGTTGTTGTTTGTATGTAGACCGCGACATACTTCCACAAATTTTCTAGGGATACCTAAGCGGAACATAACTTTCCACAGCACTTCCCTGTCCACCGAGTCAAATGCCTTGGTTAAATCAATGAAGGCCATGTGAATTTCTCCTTGATGTTCGAGTGCTTTTTCTTGAAGCTGTTTAAGTGTGAAGATTAAATCCGATGTGCCTCGGTTTGGTCTAAAGCCACTCTGTGTTTCAGGAAGTAACTTTTCCATAACAGGCGTTAGCCTATTTGCCATCGCTTTAGTGAGTATCTTCCCTCCAACAGCCAGGAGAGCTATACCCCTGTAATTTCCACAGTCCGCAGCGCTTCGTTTGTTTTTGAAGAGGTTGATTAAAAGTGTATCACGAAACTCCTGCGGAGCTTGACCACTTTCCCACACGACATCAAACAGTTTTTTGAGGTAGGGTATGAGCTCTGACGACACAACTTTAAAGGTCTCAGCTGGGAGTGAGTCGGCGCCGGGAGATTTGTTATTTTTTAGCTGCCCAATGGCGGTTAAGATCTCTTCCGTTGTTAGTGGTTTATCTAAGTCTTCGAAGGTGTCATATTGAGGGATAAGATTTATAATATCGTGATCGGCTTGACTTTGCTGGTTAAGAATGTTATAGTAGTGTTCTTTCCATCGGGATAGCTTAATATTAACATAATATTAAAAAGCAATGGTTTAAAACAACGAATTTAACATGGTTTTTAGTTTTTTTATACTGATGTCAAATATATCATAGTTGGCTTGGATCATATTATAGTTATTACATATTCTGTGGAGAGGGGAATTGATTTGATAATTTTTACCTGCCAGCTCTAAGTGGGAAGTTCTATAAGTTCTAGTAGGATAGTGGGGGACACTTAAACTTATCATGGGCAGGAAACCACTATTTTCTACATTGCCATGTAACAATTTATGTAAGTATACAATATGTCCGTATTTTCGTCGATTCTCCAGTGTTTTGAGATCATATCTTTCCCTTAATATATATTTATCTATATCGAAATCATATAAATCAGTCTCTTTATAATTTAAAAGCCTTAAAACTTTATTTTGTATTGTTTCTATGCTATTTTTGTGTATTTGATAAAATGGATTCCAGACAATTGAGCAATATTCCAACTGTGATCTTACATACGAAATATATAATCGCCTAATAGCTCCTGTATTGTTAAACATGCTGTTATAAAACACAATGAAGACATTCGCCTGGCCAGCAGCTGAAATCCTTCATATCATTACGCTGCAATTCAGTGCTAAAAATATATACGGGGTTTAAAATTTCGGTGATATTAGGAATGGACCGATGATAAAAATTGAGCATGCCTATAAAACGCTGTAGCTGTTTAAGTGTAGTCTGACGAGGGAAATTTGTCATTATTTCTACTCGTTCTTCAGTTGGCAAAATATCATTAGATGAAATATTATGTCCTAGAAAATTCAGATTATCTACGCCAAAAAACGCATTTGGATGGTTTTATGGTAATACCATAATCATTAAGCCTTTCAAATAAAATCTTTGAATGTTCGTAATGTTCCATACTATTTTTACTTGCTCGTCATCTAAATAAATAAAATATAAAGGAAGTACTTCATTTATGGATCTTTGAAATGTTTGCCCCCCCCCCATATTTTACACCACCAATTCAAAGTTTTCAACTAAATCGGCTAAAATTCATATCATCGGGGTTTTTGAGGTCGCTGATCACGTCTCTGAAGTGAAAATTGAAAAAATTAAAATTGCGGACCTAAAATGACAGAGTTTAAGAATTAATTCCGGATTTACGCCATTTCTATTGATTTTACTGAAAAATATGTAGAGAACAGATGTTTAGAATGCTATTTTGCATAAAAATACACCATTTTGGTATCCGCATTATTTAACCCTTTCGCTTCTTCTTCGTAAAAACCCCCTACGCCTGACTCGTTCTTTTGCAAAAATTGCGATAAACCCTTTTTTTCAATTTTCTATTATAGTTTGATAGTATTGAACTAATGAAGTTCAAATAACAAAAGAAAATTACCCTAATCGTTTCAAGCTTTTACTGGGGGTGAACATAGAGTGACCTCCCAAAAAATACGAATTTTCCTCCATTTTTACTACAAACTGATGGGGGAAAATCTTTTTCTTATACAAAATCTCATTATAAACACTTTTGACTGACTTCAGCCATTTTTCATTAAAATCAATAAAAACGGCGCACTTCGCGTTTTTATATGAATCCTGAAAATCGATAAAAGTGGTTCAAGAAGATAAAACGGAAGATTTAATTGATGGTAGTTCCAAAATTTGTATTCTGATACAAAATGGCGTTCTAATCATTACTTTTTCTCTTGTGTATGGGGATATTCGCGTTTTGAAAATGTAATTTTTTGACTACCATGATTACCTACGAGGACAGAACACAGAACGAAAGGGTTAAGGGCTAATATTTTTTAAATTTTGTTCTTATGGAAAAACGTATTCTAAACATTTTTTAATCATCATATTTCTCTTAAAAAGTAATAGAACAGCGTAAATATCTTTTGTTCTAAAAAAATGCTTATGAGAACACATTTAACTCTTCCACAAAATTGACCAAAAATGAAATGAAATGTTGAAAATTCCCTGACATATCCATTCAACAACAATACAGAAATTACATATAAACTCTAAGGACCTAAAAAATGGTCTTCACTCCTTTGGTAATCAAAAAACAATCACCCCCGGGGGTGAGTGCACTATTTTTCAAAGATATAGATTTATATGTTGCCGAAACTTAACATAATAGAAAATGTTTCAAGTCTTTACATTGAAGTAGTAACAATTAAAAACTTTTACCCTTTTTGCATTCATTTGCTCTACTAATTCGTAAAAACTAGACTAAACCGAAAGGTGTAGTAATGGCAGTTTTATGAGTATCGTCTTCAGCTACGGGTATTTGATGATATGCATGGACTAGGTCTATATTTGAAAAAATTGCACAACCGTGTGGTTGGGAATTGAAATCATGAATATGAGGTAATGGATATCTGTGTGGTACAGTGATATTTAATTGTCTGTAATCGCCGTAAGGTCGCCAATCGTTTGAATCTTTTTTGGGAACCATATGAAGCGGTGGAGAGACAGATGATGAAGTAGGCCTACAAATGCCTAGATTCACCATTTATCTGAACTCCTATTTTGCTAGATTAAATGTATGCATCTACTCTACATGGGTGAATAAATGGTAAATAACTTTCTGCCACAGTTCTATGTCTGAAAGAATGTTCAGGTAATCAAAAATCTGTTGAACTAATTAAATATGGATATTTGTGGAGAAATTTTGTATAGTTATTATTCTCAGAAAAGATCTTTGGTGGTGAAATAGAACAGTTTTTGACATAACAATTTACTGAGAGATTTGTCTTGTTGCCAATCAAATGTTTATCCTTTAATAGTTCTGCAGAAAAAAAAAATGAATTTATACAGTGTGACCCATTTCAAATGGAAACCTCTCTGCAAAAAATGTATTTATAATCCTATGTTACCCCTTTTTTTCAATGATAAATCATCGAAAACTCCACTTTATGACAAAAATTTAGAGATAAATTTCAATTTCCAAAGCTTCACTGGATTCAGTAACCTCTCAAATGGGTAAATCCCAAGTTTCATGAAAAAATATTGAAAAATGACAGAGCTCTGACAAAATTAATGTAGGCAGTTGTGCGACCCATTTTGAATGAAAACGCCGCTGTAAAAAATGTGTCTATTATCTGATTTTGACGGGACTTTTTTTAAAAGATACACCATCAAAAACTCCACTTTATGACAAAAATTTAGAGATAAATTTCAATTTTCAAAGCTTTCTATGATTTATTTTCAATGTCGAAAATGGACAAATTTGATTGGCGATTTTTTTATTTATTCAGTAACCTCTCAAATGGGTAAATCCCAAGTTCCATGAAAAAATATTGAATAATGACAGATTTATGACAAAATCAATGTAGGCTCATAGTAACTTTTAGTTGGTTTTCCCAAATTCTTCTTAAGGCATCGGCGAATATTTTCTCTAGGTAAATTCAAATCTAAGCTAGCTACTCTTGCACTGGCGTTTGGATTGTTGTTAAAATAATTTAAAACTGTCTGCTCGTACCTGGTTCTTCTTTGTATATTATCTGTTCTTATAATACGCCGTGTCACAGCGCCACACTCATTAAAAATTTTGTTTATATTATAAACAGTACTTTTAGTAATATTGGACCTATTCGGATGCCTGTTGTTGAATATCTCGCATACCTCTTTCAAAGTTCTGTCATTATCTCCGCTAAGGCACACAAGTTCAATTTTTTCCTGTACATTTAGATTATCCATAATTAACTACAAACTAATAAACTAATACTTGATAAGAACTATCGATTAATTTTATAATTCAATAACAATGAATATGAGAATATGCGAATTTTAAAGATTTGACGTTTGACTATAAAATTTGTTTTCCATGGCACCCTATTATTATCTGCCATTACTCGATAAAAATGTAATATTTATTAAAACTATTCACTTAATTTATCTTTCTTTTGTTTATTTTTCATGGGCTACTTCGATTTTTAGAAAAAATCAAGTAAAAGTTACTATGAGCCTACATTAATTTTGTCATAAATCTGTCATTTTTCAGTATTTTTTATTTAAACTTGGGATTTACCCATTTGAGAGGTTACTGAATCCAGTGGTGTAGTTAAAATTTCAATAAAAAAATAGCTAATCAAATTTGTCCATTTTCGACATTGAAAATAAATCATAGAAGGCTTTGAAAATTGAAATTTATCTCTAAATTTTTGTCATAAAGTGGAGTTTTCGATGGTTTATCATTTAAAAAAAAAGCGTTAACATAGGATGATAAATACATTTTTTACAGAGAGGTTTCCATTTGAAATGGGTCACACTGTATGTACTGTGTTTCATGAATGATATTTCACTATGTTGCAACCATGTTTCAGAGGAACAACGTGGTTGTTCATATTTTTTGTATAATTTTTTTTTTAATGCTTTGGTGCAAAACGGCGAAATTATTTAATGACTATTAGCAAAGTAATAAATTCTTTGGTTAATCGTTATAGATATTGTGAATTTCTCTATATACCTAAACATACTACTGTTTTATTTTGACATTCACATTTAAGTACTTAAAGGGAATTTATTTTTATCTTTTACATCTCATCTTAATTAAGTAATTGTATTTATTATTACCATTTATTTGCATCTGTAAATAACCCGATGCATTTTTGTTTTTTGTTAAGTATGCTCTTTATTTTTTTAACACAGATAGTTGTATAGAAAAGCAACTATGCTGATACTGCCTGCAACTGCCTTATATAGTATCTTTTATATCTTTATTCTTTATTAAACTATAATGACATGTTATTATTAACAATTACAAGTCATTAGTGAAGTAAATGTAGGTACTGAAATTTCGAGAAGAAATCAAATGCGGTAAAAATTAACTCTTTATATGTAAGTTACAAAATAATACATATTATAATTTACCTCATCTAAATCAGTTAATATAAAATTCTCAGAAAATTAATACCAGCAACAATTAAAAATACAACTGCATAGACATATAACTTTACAAGATGTTTTATTTTAATAAAATTTGAACTTTGCGTCCGTGAGAAACGGCATAAAACAGAGAAAGAAAAAAACGATATTCCACACATGTTAAAGTTATTCCATATTTCATTTAAACGTTTTGAGTCATGTCTACGGCTCTCTAAAACTGTCTCCCTATTCTTAAATCGCCAACTTCCGACCTACAAAATAATGGGTTTTAAAATCTTTCTTTCCGAAAATCATTTGACTGGTTTTTTAAGTTTGCATTTGCGTTAATTAATAATACTGCGGGGTATATTAGTCATTTTAAAAATTAGGTGGGCTTATAAGCAATACTAGTGTTTGTTAAACAGATGTTACACGAGAGTGAATTTCACATTTAACACAAAAACCATATAATTTTAGTTATGTAATGTCAATTAATTTCTACATCAATGATTTCACATACATACACATATAGATTATCAACACTAACAAGTAAACAAGGGGGTTAAAGTGAAAAATAATGTAATTTATACATAAATAATTGTTAATCCACATTAAAGTACAGCGAAAGTCAAGTGTGTTGACTTATATTGTTCATCCACATTTGGGCATTTTGCTGGAGTCAAATAAGGTTTTATAAGTGAATTGTCTGGTTAGGGCATTTTTTTATTTTAACGTATTTAGGGGGTCAAGTGAGTTCATGGTCGATTTTTGCAGTTTCAGCGAGATCGGCGAATGGTTTATTTAAATAATAAAATTTTTTAGAGCGTGTTTTCCATCGCTTTTTTAAAAATAACTCGAGATCTATAAGTTCTACGAGACAAATGGAAAAAATGAAAAATGTCCGTTATGAGTTGTAAACAAACATATACAAGGTGGTCCAAAATTGTCTCCCGATATTTCTGTGGCTGATAGTAGAATATAATAGAATGGAATGGACTAGAATAGAATAGAGCAGAGCAGCGTAGAGTAGAATAACATATATATTTATTTACGCTTTAACAATTATAACATACATATATTTTTGTTTTACACTGCAAAAATAAATATAAATAATCTACAAAACCGAGACTTGGTGTAGATAATGTAAGTTTTGTGCCTAATGTAATATACAGAGTGATTCATAAGTAATGGTACAACACTTAACTGTAGATGGTAAGAGTCAATATATTAAGATTTAGCTAATAATGCCTTAATGAAATATTTATAGGTAAAAAGATGCAGGGTGTTATAGTTAAAAAAAATTTTTTATTTTCCTTTGTAATAATAATAATAACCTTTATTGGAAATAGAAAAATCCTAATATACAATGAATTATTATTCACTTAGCAATGATTAATGAATAAATAAATATAATACATCATACATAAAAAAATTGTAAAGAGATTCTGTAGTTAAATTAATTAAATTAAATTTGAGCCACTTATATCATAGATTTTTTTTTTATGTGACTGATTAATTTAGATCAAAAATAATAAGAGTGGGACTATTTTCTACATCTTCTGGTAGTTTATTAAACTGATCACAGCCTTCATAGTTTTTTTATAGTTAGTTTTTGTTATGTAAAAATTCTCATTGTTTCTAGTATAATATCGATGGATTTGATTTGACTAACATATAAATTCAGTGAAGTATGATGGCAGAAGAGAATTTATAATTTTATAAATAAATATCATAACCATGTAGAAAAGTCTATTTGATACTGATATCCATTCTAAAGCTGACAACATTAATAATATGGGTGTGTATCTGTTACATTGTAGTATTATCCTCATTCCTTGATTCTGTAGTCTTTGTAGTGCATTTATTTTGTTTGAATTAAATAAATAAAGTAGAGATGCACAAAAATCAAAGTGTGGTTGAATTATTGTATTATAAGCAAGTACTACTTGCAACAGATAAGTTTGATGAAGCTCTAGAAAATAAAAACATTTTTTTCGTAATTTTATTTTTAGTGTATTCAAAATGATGAGTGTATTGTCAAGTACAAAACGTAAGTATTTTGTTTTGCTGACTATCTGTATATCCTCTGTATCAATTGTCAATTTAATAGAATTAACATTAATTTGTTTTAACTTGTAACTATTTGTAAAAATCATTGCTTTAGTTTTAGAAATATTCAGTTTTAATTTATTGTCATTCAGATAATTAACTACATTTGTTAGAACCGAGTTTATTTTGGTAACTGCAACTTCAAGACTTTTATCAGTACAAGCTAAAAGAGTGTCATCTGCAAATAAGTTAATAAAGTCACAGTTAACATGTTGGCAGATATCATTTATATAAATAATAAAGAGTAGTGGTCCTAAGACGCTACCCTGTGGAACTCCATAACTGTTATCTACTCCACTAGAGGATGTATTATTAATTTTCCATTTTTGTTTCCTGTAATTTAATGATTTTTTAACATTTTATCATGAAAATTGGTGGTTTGAGGTTATTTGTGGTGGAAAATCATAACACACCTTCAACTTTCGTTTAGCTCCTAGAGGGTGCTACGTACGCTATGTTTAATGTGTAAAAAGGGCCGTTTTTCAACCGAACCTTTATCGCAGATTTCGCAGAGCTGCATGTAAATTTTTGAAAATCCTTTTCAAATAATAATTTTTAAAAGTAGGCGTTAGGGCAGAGCATTATCACAGTAAATAAAGAAGCATATTTATCAAGTAGGCATGAAGACAAAAAGTACCTGTCAAACAATTAACCTTTCAAACAATAATTAGTTGCTGCGGAGGGGAGAGTTTTATTTAATTAAGTGTTGTGTTTTTTATATATTTCTAATATCGTTTTATAAGAAATGCCTCGCCATACTTTTTTTCCGACTTCTGAAATGAGAGACATGGTTTGTGTATACTCGCGAGTAAATTTGTGTTCGTGCTGTAGCTCGAAGGTACTTAAGTATCGAAACAAAAGGCAGCCTGATCATAGGTTATTTAAAAACCTTTCTGATCATTTGGGAGAAACAGGTGCATTCCGTCCAACACGTGATATTGCTGGTCCTCCAAAAAGAATATCTGTAGATCAAGAAGAAGACGTATTAGTTCGTGTGGCAGAAAATTCGCAAGTAAGTACGCAGCCGGCGGTTATCGGCAGCAACTGGTTTAAGTCAGTCATCAATTCATAGATTATTAAAGAAAGAAAAACTTAAACCACATCACTTTACACCAGTGCAAAATTTGTTACCTTGTGATCTTCCACAAACGCAGTTTTCATTATTTTTGCGTAACAAACAATATAATGGTCCTGTGTTTATGAAACGAATATTGTTTACAGATTAGGCCAATTTTACCAGACGTGGGATATTTAATTGGAGAGATAGTCATTCGTGGCCACTTGAGAATCCCTATTTACCCAAAGAATCACTTTACACCAGTGCAAAATTTGTTACTTGTGATCTTCCACAAACGCAGTTTTCATTATTTCTGCGTAACAAAAAATATAATGGCCCTGTGTTTATGAAACGAATATTGTTTACGGATTAGGCCAATTTTACCAGACGTGGGATATTTAATTGGAGAGATAATCATTCGTGGCCACATGAGAATCCCTATTTACCCAAAGAAAAACACTTCCAGCACGAATTTAAAATACATGTGTGGTGTGCTGAGTATAGTTGAAAGAAGCAAGCAAGCAGTATTATTTATAATATAGGTGTACATATTTAGGATCAATTAATTTATGAATATCCGTCCTAGATTTATTTTGTATCCAAGTTTTAATTTTCTTTTTAAATAAATTCATTCAGTTGATCAGGGATTGAATTTTGGGACCCAGGTAGAAATAACATATTTGAGCAATGGGTTTTTCTATATTAGGTACTCGAATTGCGTTGATTCTGTACAGGGTTTCAAAATTATGAACAAGTTCCTCTAGTTCGTTTTTATTTTTATGTTGCCTAATTGGAATTGCTAAGAAAAATAACTGTCGAATGGCCATTATTTGAGTTTCCATGAATAATTCTTCTGAGGGGTATTTAGATGATTTTTAATATATATTTCTGGGTATTCTGTAACTGGCTTAGATGACTGTTGATGATGGCCGCACCTCCCCATGCCATGATTCCGTAAACTAAGTGAGTCTCCACTAGGCCAAAATATAAGATTTTTAACTGCGCTATATTTATTAACTGGCATAGATATTTGAATTTATACAATAATGGTCAGAGCTTATTAGTTGCATATTGTGACGCGTTTTTCTCCACCTCGCACGTTGACGTGGAGAAAAGGCGCGGCCACTCTTTGACACACGAGCTTCGGAAACGAATTTTCGAATTACTCAGGCGCCAGCTTGCTTGGTGTACCGGGACTTTTCTATAATCAAACAACTTATTAGAGTAGCGGGAGAAATGCGCCAAACAGATGCGTGGTTTATTCAATGACAAAATATGGAAAAATTCCACGGTTTGGAATCAATATGTGTCAATTATTATTTACCTGGAGTTTGATTTTCGGAGGAAACACGTCTGCTTGCTTTGAGTCAATCAAGCTGACTGCCTACACGTATGAATTTAATTACTTCCTTCAGATATGAAGGAGTGGGAGAAACAGCAGAAAACAGATGCGTGATGGATCACGGTGACGTCAGACGGACTTGACAAAATATTTGAAAGATTTTGGGGACTTATCCCACTACGGATTTGTGGACTTAGAAAATTATTGCAAATACAGATTTTACGGACTTAGGACAAATGAATGTTACCTGGCGGCTTCAAATATTTAGCGTGAACACGTCTGCTGGCTCTGAGTCGATCGGGAAGACTAACTGGTCGGTGTGAATTTAATTACTGCTTTCAGAGATGAAGGAGTGGGAGAAACAGCGGAAAATAGGTGCGCGGTGGATCACTGTGACGTTAGCTGGACTTGTAAAAATATTTGAAATGTCTTGGGGACTTAGAAAAATAAGTCCACGACGGATTTGTGGACTTAGAAAAATAATTCAAATATAGATTATACGGACTTAGAAAAATTAATGTTACCTGAAGTGTGGATTTGTAATATTTTCAGTACAGCACCAGAGCAAACAGCGGACACGTGTACCTCGTGGGACGGCAACCAGAAGACTAAATGCAGAATAATTAAATTATTCCCGTATACTGAAGGACTACGTCACATAAGTGACGTCGAATGGACTTGTAAAATATTTTAAAATATTTTCGGATTTAGAAAAATAATGCCACGATGAATTTGTGGACTTAGCAAATTTACCTTACTCTGGTACCACAGGACGGAGAGCTCTGTACACCTAACGTGGTCGGTCGCTGGGAAGGCACTGACTCGTGCGTGGTTTGGCGTATCTGAAATGTAGAAACTCTTCTCGTCGCTTCCCCACCTGAGTTAATCTGTACTTTACAATCTGATATACCTACTCGGGGTTTCTAGAAATTAATTAATTCTAAACGAATTCGCCTACGGCGGTACAGTATATTTACAAATATAACAGAACTATAAAATATTTTCGAGAAAATAATGATATTTTATACATATTTCGGTAACGAAAAATACTTCTTTACAATATTTTGTATAAATGTTTCATATTAAATGATTATCTCTGTAAATTCCTAAATATTTAACATTTTGTGAGCCTTGTATGATAAAGGTAACAAGTTATGGCCTAATTTGTTGATTTATCGAAGGCATTTGATTGCGGAGACCATGATACTCTGCTTAAAAAGGTGGAGTGCTATGGTTTACGTGGTCGGTGCAATAAGATATTGCGATCTTATCTTCTGAACAAAAAACAGTTTGTTCAATACTTTGGAAAAAGATCCCATGAAACGGAAGTTAATATAGAAGTTCCTCACGGTAGTGTTCTGTGCCCGCTTCTTTTCTTATTGTATATTAATGATGTTGAAAACTTTCTTACTGTGCTTTTACTGATGATATGTGCCTTGCATCATGTAATCAAAATTTAAATGTAATGTCGGAACTTCTGCAGGATAATTTGTTTTCTCTTTTTAAATATCTATTTTAATTCAAACCACCTGGCAATAAACCAACAAAAAACGTTTTCGATTCAATTTCATCCTGTTACCGATAACTATATATCTAGTCCACTTTTAAACTTCTGCATAAAACAATCAAACAAGTAACATACTTTAAACTACTAGGTATAATTGTCATTAAACTGGAAAGCTCAGATTAGTATCCAAGAAGTGTGCAAGTATTTGTTTTGATCTAAAGAGATTGTGCCAAATAAATAAATGTAATGATAATTTAAATGTATTTATTCTACCCATGTTTCTTCATTTTCGGCACACATCTCAGCTCTGTTCTTAAATTCTTTGTAGCTATTTTGAATGGCTTGAAGGTTAATTGAATTTGTAGCATTATTTGTAATTCTCTCTTCTTCATTTACATCCGTTGTTAAATCATGGGAATAAACAATTTGCTTCAAATGACCCTATAAATAAAAATCGCAAATAGTCAAATCAGGCCATCTGGGTGGATACGGAAAGAATCCAAATCGTCCAATCCACTTTTCTGGAAAATTATTATTCAGCCAATTCCTTACTGTTTGTGCGCTGTGGGCTGAACAACCATCTTGCTGAAAATGCAAACGTGCTCTTTCGTTCAGTGGCAAGGTATGTAAATATTCATGAAAAAATGTTTCCAGTAGTTTTAAATATTTATGCTGATTTAATTTTCCATCAATGAAGTATGGTCCGATTATATCATTGTAGCATATTGCACACCAAATATTAACTCTTTTAGAATATTAACTACCGGTAACAATTCTAAAATTTGGGTTTGTATCGCTCCCGTCTTCTGCAATTTTTTCTCCCATATTAACATACAAAAGTATAAGCGCTTATCTTCATCGCCGTACTCAAGATTATGTTTTCTTTGAATATTTTCTTAAAGATAATTTTGGATTCTCTCTGAGAGAATCCATCGTTAATAATGTTGCTGTATCATCTTCATTGTACTGCTTCTTTGCCTAGTCTGCTTATTTACATTTCTGGTTTTCTTGAATCTTTTCACAATTCTCCATGCTTTTTGTATCGTTAGGACGATATTCGGAAACTTTTTATTAAACTTTGAAATCACATTTTTCATGCTAGATTCGCCAGTGCCAGATAAACTATTTCTTGTAAAGTTGACATTTTTAATACAAACAATAAATTATTCTCACTTTTCAATTTTATCACTTTTATCGCTTTTATTTTTGTTCCTTCTTGAAACAAAAAAAATTATAAATAAAAAAAAAGTATTTAGTTCTGTAATTTGGTACATCATGTTTTTTTAATTCTGAGCAAGTTTTTATAATAAAATTTTTCCATATTTGGCACAGAAAAGGCGCTTTACCTGATGTGATTTTTATTTTTAAGCTGTTACCAGCGCCCTCTATAAATTTTTTAAAGTCTAACATACTAAATATAGTTTTTGGGTGAAGTAAGAGCAGAATACAAAACACATTGTGAGAAAGATGAGATAGGGAATTCTGAAAAGGTTGAAAAGTGGGGTTTGGGAGGTAAGTCCTTAAGATGTATTAAAAACTGTACCCAAAATATAAATATTAAATAAATATATAGCTTTCTGCTGGTCTAATATAATTGAATACGAGATCATCCTCCTAGTTGCCCGTACCTTTGATTTCTCACTATATTATAGCAAACATGATTTGTTTTTCTTAATATATACAATGATAATATAATAATTGTACAAAGCAAAATATATTTACTAATATATTAGGAATCAAAGATACACATAAGTACATTTTTGAAACATTTTAATAATAATATAGTGAGCGTATTTTTCGTACGACACAATATACGCGAACAATAATTATAAAGGGGCAGACTCCGCCATCTGAAAATCAATTAGTAGACTTTTAAAAGCCGTTGTAACGATCCAAAAGTCGACATAACTAAAAATTCCCACATATACGCATGCAATCGATAAATGATTTATGAAAATAAAATGTAAATCAAAAGGGTAAAACTACTAAAACCGATAACCCCTTCGAATATTCAAATTACCGAGTGTGTCTAATTTTTTCGTAACCATTAACTTAACCCTTTTATAAAAACCTTTCTCATGTATAGAACCCAAACTAAATCATTAATAAAAATAATTGTGTTTCTTTCTCTGTTAGAATTTGAATCGTATATGGGTATTTTTCCAGTTAAATAGTAAACTAAAAAGAAACAGAACGTAAGAAATATAATAAATGAATTGTTGTACGTCAATGGAGAATATTTTATTATTCCAAATCATTTATCATTCGTTAAAAAAGTTATACAGAAAATGTAAAAAAGCCGGTTAAAAATTCTTAAATAAGATTAATCATTTCGGCTCTGACAGCCTTGAAAATGTTCCTAAAATGCGTGGAGAGGCCCCGGTCGTGTATATGTTTGTTTGATTTTTTAAGAATGTGGAATTCTTTAGAGAACCATTAAAACAAAAATGTATTTTAACGTTTGGGAAAATCCATGATTCGTTATACTCATATTGAATTATTTTTAATTGCTTATAATTACATATTGCTCTGACGTCTGATAAAATATTAGGGCATTGGTCCGCTGTAAAAAGTAACATTTAATTATATTTTGGTTAAATTAAATTTAAAATTAGAGTGTAAGCTAAAAACATAGTAGATAAAAAAAAATTCATATTCGTATGTAGCCTACAGGATGACCTGAATTTCTTGGAAAATAGAACTGAGGATGGGTCAAATAAATTTTTCATCAAAGTTGTTTTCTAATGAAATTACTTTATATCAAACTGAAGACAAAATATTGTTTTCTTAGTATTTCATATAAAACATGTTAATTATTTATGGCGAATGAAGAAAATACAGTTGCAGCTACCGATCTTTATGCCCAATGATATCCTGATAGATAATCAATTCCGAACAAAGGCCAACAATGATCCCGAAGAAAATATTAATATTGAATAAGGAACGAAAATCAATTAATGTATCGTCTCAAATAGAAATTGAAAAACCTATTTTTTGAAGCAAATTGCTTTTGAATTAGAAACTAGTCGCCAAATAGTAAGCCGAATTTTGTATAAATATAACTATAAATCTTTTAAATACCAATTGTGCCAGCACTTGTACGAATATCGCAAACATAGAAAACTACTGCAATTGAATTTTGCAGAGTAACGTGCGGCCAAACAATGTTCTTTTGGAGAGGATAGGATGAGTCTAGGTTTACTAATTTGGGGTTATTTGGCCGACAAAATACGAGATATTGGTCACAAGAAATTCAATGTTGGGCTTGGAATAATCGGTAATACAATCATTGGTTCAATAAAATTTGAGAAGAAATATGCTCTGGTCAGACAATTCACAATAAAATTCTGAATTTTTACTATAATGCAAGGACGTACCCAGGAATTTCGATCGGGGGACTACGGTGATTTTTACTCGTAACTAATTCAGCAAGTTCAAACGGTCAAGTTTATAATATTTATATTTCAGCGATTAAACATGTTCTTCATCAAATAAGAAACCTATTTTTTATAATACATGAAACAGAATGTATAATTCACATAAACTATAAATCCATAGGTCATTCTGCAGTTTATCCACTTCTCGATTTATGAGTTTTTTTTATGGATGCATCAATAAGAGAGTTATATGAAGCGTTTGTGTCTAATGAAACGTTGCTCAAGTGTATAATAATCGAGGAAATTGACGGGAAAGTGGAGCGAATATGGATGCTGGGTGGATAAAAATGAGTGAAAATACGACGTTTTTAGGCCAGTTTGAAACGATTGGCATTGAAAAAGTCATTTTAGGGCAAGAGTAAATAAGATAAGAGTCATTACAGCATTATAATTAATTATATCTACTAAATACGTCTAACCTAGCTTTTTCGATTTACAATGACCAATACGTAAAAGATCCAAAAAGCAGTAAAACATGAGAATTTCAGTTCACTTTCACATGAAAAGCATTTAAACAGTCATTTCAGGGCAACGGAAAATAAGCATCATGACAAATTTCAATGTTTATTGGGGTATGACGAGACTTCAATAAAATCAATGAATTGCAGTAATAAGGAATCAAATGCAATGACTCTTGTTTACCCTTGCTCTAAAATGGCTTTTTCAATGTCAAATTACCTAAAACGTCGTATTTCACTCGATTTTACACACCCAGCACCCCTATTCGCTCCATTTTCTTCGACTTTTTCGATTATTAAACATTTGCGCAACGTTTAATTAATCACAAACGCTTCACATAACTCTCTTATCAATGTATCCGCAAAAAAACTAAAAATCGAGAAGTGGATAAACTGAAGAATTCCCAATCCATAATATATGTACAAAAACGCATCGAATCACAAATTCACAAGTTCAGACATCGAGATGGGGCGAGCGTAGGTGCGTCTTTACTGTGTACATACTTCGGTATGCGATGTAAAGCAACGACAGGCGCAGTTAGTACTTGGATGGGTGACCATTCCAACTGTTATAGGGTATTCCCCCTATAAGTCAAAAAACAAAAAATAAAAAATGCAAAATTAGTAAAAAATTCAGATCAATCCAAGCATCATGGCAGACCATGATAAAAAGTCAACCAGACCTAAGTAACATTGAAAAACCACATTCAAGGTCACACAAATCCGAAAAAATTCACGAACCATCCATAATTCTCAAATAACATAAATTCATCGAAAACACACTTCTCACATTCAGCCCAGTCATTCTGCGAAAGAAACTTCAGAAAAACCACCCCTTAAAAATACAACCCCCTCACATTCATCAAATTAGTCAGAATCACCATCTAACCTCAAATTCTCAACGTCGTACTTCAATCCCCCAATTTTCTATAAACAATTTCATTTTCAAAATCTCCAACTTTTCGATCAACCCCTGTATACTTCAAATCACTTTCCATGCCTCGAGTCTCAAAAGTCCAAATACCCTTTCATCGAAGTCCCACAATCTCATTGCTATTATAAATCTTTCCCCATTTTCAATCACCCCTGTATAATAGCAGACACATATTCTATATCTACGCTCCACTCGACTCCGAACCGTATTGAACCTTTTTAATATCTTATCTTAATATCTTACGCACTAACTGGAAACCTGTTAACGGAGTTACAGTTTGTTAACAGCGGACCTTCGTAATACCTTACGGGGTCGAGCCAGATTTCTCCCACAAAACTTCAAATAACTTCAAAACCAAAATAGATCCGACTCTCATTCTAATTTTCGTAAATTCCCCTTTGCATCGCCGATCTTTCTATATAAATTTTATTTTCAAATTCCAAAGTTTTCAAGTATTGCGCAACATGATGCAATCGATGACTCATCCTTGCCCGCACGGAGCGATTTCAAGCCTTTCCAGCTCTCCGCGAGACTCGATGGTGCGAGAAAAACGAAACTTTTCTGAATTAGTATAAATACCGGTGTATCGCAAGCCGTAGCCAAGTTCAGTTTTGGCAGTGACTCTAGTGTAAAGTTCTCGCGTAGTGTTCTTGGGAAAAAATAAGTTTCAAAGTTAGCTTTGTGTAATAACTGCTGACGCTATTGAACGGGTTCGGTTACTATTTAACTTATGTTGTAGATACTCCCGTCTAGCTAGGTTTTCTTAATCCCAGATCCAGCACTTTCGCCGTGACAATCTGTCCGATTCTAGCTTCCCAGGCCGCAACCTGGTTAAAAAGAGTTAGTTTGTAAGTTCTCGCCTTAAGTGGCCCCCTTTTTATATTTCTTTAATAAAATTCTTCGCCTTAAGTGGCCCCCCTTTCCAATCTTCCCTCAATCTACGAGGTTCAATTATAAAGTGAATTTTTTCGATTTAAATATTTTTGTTGCATTTTTTCACTCACATTCAAATTAATCTAAGACAGAGTTTCTGTTGTCGATTAGTTACAATTTCAAAGAAATTTGAAAAAATTAAAATATAATCTTTCTTCAACTCTGTTCAAGACGATTAAATAAATAAAAGATAATTGTAAATCCCTTTAAACCTCAGTGTTTAATTTAAATTACAACATACAGGGTGTAACCGTTAACCCGAAAATAGCTGTAAAAGTCAAATCAGTGAAAATTTAAACAAAGTGATAAAAAGTAGTGCAAGTTACGACATACAGGGTGTAGCATTCGACCCGAAACAGCACTTACTAAAACCAACCCTGAGATTCAACCCATAGAAAATAAGTGCACGGACGCCTCTGGGGTCTCAGCTCTAAACCCCCACCACTACCAATTTTATTTTTCAAAGCAACAGAGGTCCTGTTCGTGTTCACAACGGAAACCGATTCCTCGCCTCACACATCTTCCAGCGGCTTGTATATCAGTGTATGCGCGGAAGCTATACAACCTTAGGCGAGGGTTGTATAGGAGATATATCATCCTTCGGAGGGGATGTAAAGCCGTCGGTCCCTTGTCTATTAAATGTTAGGCAAGTAAAAGATCCCTACTCTTCTTAAGGGAAGAGGTTCGGCAAAATTCCTGGTTGGGGGTAGCTCGTCTACAGGCGTCGGTATTAGGCCTCAGTAGCGGAAATAGGCCGACGTTAAATAAATGTATTAAAAAAAAAAAGACATCGAGATTTCGTTGCTGCCATGATATCAAGAACTTTGTCAGGATCCATTTTGTAGTCCCAATGTATTGAGAGTGACAAATGCGCTCAGTTTTTCGTCGTCCATAACACTGCGCAAGAACGGCTTGATTCGTCTTGAGTCGAAAAAGATCTTTCTATGCTTGCAGTCGTAACTGGCATCGTAGCAAGAATTGTTAAAACATAGTTAATAGTGGAAAAATAGGCTCCATCACATCATGGATCACATCTTTTTCCAGCAATGTAATTCGCTTACACCACATACTGTACTCGATCTTTACCGCGAAAAATGACACTCTATCATCAAAATATAAAGAAAGATTCTTCAAGTCCTCCACTTTTTCATGCGCAGCGTATCCAGGAAGTAGTATTTGGAAGCTCCCCAAAATCCTTCATTTTGAATGAATTTCTCTGATAAATTCATAATCAGAGTAATTGATACTGAAATAAAGACTGAAACCCTGTAATATGCTTCACACGAAGATCAGCATCATTTTATTATTTTTTTAAATTGTACTGAATTTGAAATGTGCTGGGTTTTCGAATTTTTCAGAATTTCTGGGGGGATTCAGCCCCCTTTCTGGGTACATGGTTGCTGTAGTGTATGTTTTTGGTTGGTATTTATCTCAAGGAATTTCACTTGCTGAACAGCTTGTACGGATTTACCACAAAGTTTAACCAACGAATCAGCGTTAGCGATAACACTTTTGCTAGAAATTTCATGTAAACTAGTATATTGTCTCTACGCCCATTTGCAACTTCTTGTGAGGTAAGATAAGATGACTGAACAAGAGTGTCAGAATGTTTCTGAGTAAAGCAGATTTATACAATCTACAGAGAGTATAATTTTATTGGATATAATGCAGCTATGTGTTATATCATTATTGAGTATTATAAAGAATAATGCATCTAAAATAGATCCTTGCAGCATATCCAGTCAAGATTTTTCTACATTTATGGTTACAGTCCTATTACGTAATACGAAGCAGCCTAATTAATTCCGCATAATCCAATACCATATAATTTATGCAGTAATAACTGCTGATCAATGGAATGAACAAAGTGATTTAAGTATAAAAGAGGGCAACTATATAAAAGCCATATATGCTTTCTGCATGTAATACTGGAGGAAAAATAGTTTGCTATTCCTCCCATTTTTCAGATTGTCTTGACCAGAGGTTTTGCGATCAGAGCATTATTCTAGTCGGCCTCCTTTTGCTGTATGGCACGACTAATAACATCGGGGTATCTGTCGTGAGTGCACGGTCTCAAAAAACTTTTACCCACCAATTATTTGGTATCGTCAGCCCAATATTTTAATAGTTCAACATTGATTTTTATAATGTAGCTTTTGTACGTTTAAATTATATTCTGATTAAGTATTAATAGTTTTCAGAACTATTAACAACAATTACTCTTGTTCGGAAATCTGTTTCTGACAATTTTTTCATTCGTATCTGTAAGTATTTACATCGAAGGCATTAAATCTTGAACTTATTTTTCTTTATTTTAAATGTATCCGCACTACGTCTGTTTAGAACTGCCAATTCGAATATTACCCATCCCTCTTATTCCATCACGTTTACCTCATAAATTTGTTAAAGAGGGTAGGTAATTCTCATAAAACCAGATGATAATAATATATAATATTGTTATGTGCACGCCTACGCCACTGCCTCGTAGAAAATACAAGAAGGGGCCAGAAAGATCTCGAATGATAGACTGGAACATTCTAGAATAATCGAATACATTCGACGCGGGTGTATATAGAGTGGATCCAAGCGCACGGAGGTCAGTTTGATATTAGACGAACAAATGAATAAATGGAATAAGAACAGTAATAAGTTGTGAATTGAATTAATGTTCATAGTTGTACTTAACGTGTTATAATTATTGTATTTAAGTGTTAAATAAAGTAGTGGTTAGTGAAAAATCTTGTTGCAATTTATTGAACCTACGTACAGCGTGTTTACTGGAAATTGTAAACATGTAACAATAAAATTAATATTTTTTGAAATTCGGATTTGAGCTTTAGACGTCCGGAAATTTATAATGAAAATTTTGTTTACTGATGAGGCTACATTTACCACTAATGAGAGTGGTGTCTTCTCAAAACTGTAGATACTGGGCTACAGAAAATTCTCATTTGGTTATTTATTGTAAAGACCATTGTTCAGAGATTAACGTACGGCGTGGAATTATAGGAGACCGAATAATTGGTTCCTTTATCTTTAATAACTCGTTAAATGCTGAGCGTTTAGTTAACTTTTTCAACACGGAATTATGGGATGCAATTGACAATCATTCTCTTAATTTGTGACAGAAGATGTTTCTCCAGCTAGATGGTGCGTCAATTCATAATTCTATAATTGTTCGTCGATGGCTGAACGATCATTTTATAATGCAAGTACGCCATATATTAAAATACCCACATTAAGTTATGTTATATTTATGGTATTGGTCCGTATACTGTACTGTTTTATCAAACTGTAAACCTTAGAAACTCTCTTAGTGATGAAAAACTTTTTGGTGCATAGACTCTTGTCTAGTATGTGTGCAACCCTTTGTGAATTAGGGGTTAAATTTTCGAACACTACGCCCTCCAAGTAGGTATTTGGAAGATTTCCATTAGTGCCAATTATTGCTTCATGTGATAAAGTGCAACATAAACTATAAGTACATTCTTGTTAAGTTCACTCAATGGTTTTCGGCTTTTTACCAAAAAATAAAATCCGTGGCGCCCAACTTTCTTTTCGAGATTTTGACTTTAAAAATTATAATTGTGGGTTACTGTATGAGTATCTAAATAAGTTTTGACTCCAGTTATACTCCGGATTTTCTAATTATCATATTTGTAAATTACCTTTCGTTACTATAAAAATTCTATGTATTAGTTTAGTTATTTTTCTATGACTTTGATTGCGTATTCTATTACCGTATATTTTAAAGAACTCTTGTTCTTGGCATTGATGTATTTGTATGTTCTACAGCTTCAGGGTCATGAATTTTATTGCTGTAATATGGGATTAAATTTAACATTGTTTGTTTCTCTTTAATCTAGTTTTTCCCTAGCCCCTGATGTTGAGCTACCTAGGGCTGTTTAAGTGCAAATGTTCTTAAAGAAATTTAGAGTAAAAATATAAGTTGTTTCATTTTAATAATCCATTTTTGCACAACTTTCAAACCTTTCATATAGTAATTTTATGCTCCACCCTAAGCTATTATTCCATGCCGTCGTTGGGATTCTACAAAAGCATAGTACAATGCAGTTGCTTGATCTGCCTCAATTATTTAAATTTGGCAAGTAGACTTCTGACTTTTCATTCATCATCAACTCGATGATTCCGTCATTTATTGCCTTAATTCTCATTTTGCATATATCCTTCGGGTAATTCATAACAGCCTAATTGAGATGATACTATTATTTCTTCAATATTAACCAAAGTTGACTATATTTATAGACGACTGATGTATACCGAAAGGTTCAAAATCGTTGAACTTTATGTTGTTATCGTTGATTTGGATATCGTGTAATAGTTTTGATTTCACATGATTTAAAAATTTGAATAAACTTCGTATTTCAGCTAAAAGGATCCGTAAAGTATAATTAAGAGGTTAGTGATTATAAAATCTTGCGATCTTCAAGGGTTGGACCCGCATAATTTCTAACTTAATATCTATTTAAAAATAAAGCTGATGGCCGGTAATTTTCCACATAACATCTGGATGCAGGATTGGCGCCAGTGACTGATATTTATTTAAAATATTAATCGATGATTAATATTTATATAGTAATTAAAATCAGAAATTGAGTGGTGTGAGTGGTAATCAATATCCAGAGATTAAATTTGTCATAACTATTTCTCCACTTCACTTTATGCTATCAAACTAATTAACGTGTATATTTTATTTATAATTTCATAGATATAAAACAAAATAGATTAAAATTTTGAAGCATTTCTGCAAAAATAAGAAGATATTAGTAAAAAATAACATGACCAAGAAGTATTACATATACCGGGTGGTGACAAGACTAGGTTTTTGAAGATTATAGTTTAAAATTTGGGTATATGGTATTTGACATAAAAATACATTTCTTGACCTAACCGGACCTAAAAATACACTAGCGGTTTAACCGGAAGTGCTACTAACTTTCTTTATTTTAAGTACAGTATTTAATCTCATCCGATAGAGGTTGGACATACCTTTGCAATAGTTTTTTTTTTAATAAAATCAAATAAAAGATGACCTTGAACAATGGAATTGTATGTAATTACGTTTCTCAGTGGTTAATCAATAATACTCAAGTTTTCAGAAAAAAATTTATGCAGGCCACTAGATTCATCCATCACCCCTCGAAACGGGCTTTTCCAAATTTTGTCGAAATTTTTTAAGTAATGTCTTTGTAGATATTATTAAAAATGCACAATACAAAATAGAAATTATAATATATGATTTGCAGGAAACAACTACTCAGCGGGCAAATACCCCGACCTGCATTGAATTACACTTTACAAATCATGAAAGGATGGTAACCAATATCATTTGTCAATTCCCTGACCAGACATAGACCGGTTTCGAACTTATTAGTTCTCATCAGTATGCCATAGGTCATGGAACAGACAAATGATAGTGGAAAACCTGCTAGTTTTATACAAACTATAGTAAATTGAGTAGTGGTGAGAGGTAAGTGAAACCTCTCAAATGGTCAATTGCTACTATACACCATAGATGTATACTTACTTTTAATTTACTACTTTTAATTTTTATAATTTTTATTTCTTATAAATTGCACGTGAAAGTTAAGTTTTATCATTTTTTTTCACTCTATATTAAAATATAAATATTAAATAAAATACTAATTTTAAAAATATCCCCGTAGATATAGCTTGTTTATACCTTAAAATTTAATCTAAAATTAATTTTTATGCTCTAAAGTATCCAGGGTAAAAAAATTTTTTAAATCATTGGCACTTTTGCCATTTTTTAAGGTTAGGAAATTTCCACTTGAAAACTTGTCTAAAACAGTCAAAAAAGCTTGTAGGTAAAAAAAACCTCGTTTAAGGTATAAACAAGCTATAACTACAAAGTTTTTTTTAATTAGTATTTTATTTAATATTTATGTTTTAATAGAGAGTGGAAAAATGATAAAACTTAACTTTCACGTGCAATTTATAAGAAATAAAAATTATAAAAATTAAAAGTAATAAGTATACTGTTGGAAAGCTGAATTCTTCCTCTTTAAAATGCTTCCTTTTTTTTCGTTTTTAATGGGTACAAATTGTTTTTATTATGTAGCGGCGGTCGTGAAATGCTTCATTTGCCTGTGTGACGCGCTTGAAATATTGAGCGAACTGTAATAATTTCTCATGCTAAGGGAAAAATTTACTAAAAAAAACTTTTGTTATGTAAAATTTCCCGCTCTTTCACGTGGTGCTATCCGTTTTTTTATTATTATTATTTTTCGAGATATTAGCAAAAAACTGAATTTTTCCCTTTCAGAACGTTGTTTTTAAGGGTTCGCGGGGGTAGATTTTGGTAAACTTTTTTGAGCCACTTTCCACTAGCAAAAGGCTAGTCTTTCATAAAAAAATTAGCGAGGTAACAATTAATTTTAATTTTTTATCAAAATTAGTCTCTGACAACTGGGCTAATAACCAAAATTGTAACCCTGTGTAGACTTTGCGGAAAAATATTGGAAAACAACTGATGATGCGAATTTCATAATAAAATTTGGTATTGTGGCTCAAAATTAGATTCTGACCAACTTCTTCTAAATAACTTTTTTCGATATGTTCAACGCGAAGCAAAGTATCGGCAACGGGGCCATTTGGGGGCCTGCCGTTGTCTAAATTTGTTAATTAAATTTAAGTTGGTTGCCTCGAAATGTACTTCTTATTATCTTATTTAGAGGCACATTTGTGCTAAGGCTCACATCCGAATTTAATTTTAAATGATACACACTATATAAATTCAGTTAAACTCGCTGCTGAAATTAATATAGAATTTATGCCCCAACTAGTTTTTACTTTTACAGGGCCTCGTGACATCTGATGTAGTTTTTTATCAAATAACTGTAATGTGCCTTGAATGTAATTATTTAGTGTTATGTAGATATATTTAATGATCCTTTGAAATTTTTTGACGTGTAAATCTTTTTTGTTCTTTTAATGGTAGCTACTTAAAGATTCATATTTATTATGTGAAATCAAATATTCACAACTGTTGTCTAGGCGTGTATGGTAATGTTGCAATGTCCAACAATCAACTAGATAATAATTACATTTTCTAAAGACCCAACGTAACTGTTTCTAGAATAGATTTATTACGCTAGAAATCTAAATTGAAAATAACAAAATTGACAATTATTGAATTGACAACTTTAAATTGCTCGGGGAATTTCAATGATTTATGTATTCTTTCCAGATAAGCTTCTACAGTCACGTCAGTGTGGTTACATGTACATATATTAAAATTTTTGGTTGTGAAGGTTTGAGTTACGTTTAAATATAAAAATGTAAAATTTTAGTGCAAAGGCAGTCTCTGGTTCGGGGTTACTCGCTTGGCGCTCGACTTTTGAGAAACCTAGGTCACCTGTGCTTTAAGCCCTAGGGGTTTTAAATCCCACAGTGAGTCTACTCACTACTAGGTATATTACAAACATAAAAACAAACATAATATTTTTAGTCGCAAACTCCTCTATAGAATCCTTATTTTTCTATAAGGAACGTAACCAGACTGCAACCAACAGCTACTCTCCGGGCTATGTGCCCCGCCGAGCGCTGAATTACAAGTTACAAGTCTGGCGCGTTAAGTGTAATAATTGCATATTACCATCAAAACGCTAATGCTTCGATTGCAACAAACACCAGCCGAAAGACTTATCCTACTTAAAGGAGCTCGCTTGCCAGCCGTCACACACCACTTGCAGACTGCAGTTTCGAGCTGTTGGCTCTCGTCAGTGCAAGGTAGGCATGTGACGACCGGCACGAGGATCCTTTGAATATTTGGTACATCCCGGTTTTATTACAATAGCGACATGTAAAATAGTCAGCGGGCGCCATCTAGACTTGTAACTTGTAATTCAGCGCTCGGCGGGGCACATAGCCCGGAAAGAGTTGGTTGCAGTCTTTTTACGTTCCTTATAGAAAAATAAGGATTTTATATAGGAGTTTGCGACTAAAAATATTGTTTTAATATTCCGCCCTCTAAAAGCGCATTTGAACTATGCTAAGCCCAGTCAGGCTATTTATTTTTCGATTGCAACAAACAGTGGACCGCTAGATGGCGCCTGCTGACTATTTTACATGTCTCTATTGTAATAATACCGGGATGTACCAAATAGTCAAAGGATCCTCGTGCCGGTCGTCACATGCCTTAGCGTTTTGATGGTAATATGCAATTATTACACTTAATACGTCCGTCTTGTAACTTGTAATTCAGCGCTCGGCGGGGCACATAGCCCGGAGAGTAGCTGTTGGTTGTAGTCTGGTTACGTTCCTTATAGAAAAATAAGGATTTTATAGAGGAGTTTGCGACTAAAAATATTATGTTTTAATATTCCGCCTTCTAAAAGCACATTTGAACTATAAAAACAAACAGATAGAAAAAATCGGTCCGTGACATAAACTTTCTCATTTAGGAATAAGTACTTTGTTATGTTAAAATTTTTAATTGAAATTATTGTAAATCTGTCGAACTAACATGCACTAACGTTACTAATTAATCTATTTTTTGGATAATCAAGTACCTATTCGTGTTAATATTTTTAATTATTTAAAAGGAAGTCATTGTTTATTGAAAATTTGACCACATCTTATAATATTTTATATATTTAAACAAGAATTCAAATCTGACAGATCCAGTAAGTTGTTACCAAATTTAGGTAAAGACCACGCGGAGAGAAATCAAGTATACGAGGTAATGGCCGACATATATTCTTTCCTATTATTTGGGTTTTCTACCACATGTACTATTATCCTCTTCAAAACAAATCACCGAATCTACAAAATAATAGAATTATTGGAAAAAAAAGCCTCTGCGCCCGTGACGTTTACGCCAAAGGAAAAGTCAGAGGTTATGTTTTGCAAATAATATAAATCGGAATAAACACAAAAATAATGTATTTTGCTGACGTTTCGGAAAGTAATCTCTTTCCGTTTTCAAAGCTATTTTTTGAAGAACTCTTATTTTGCTGTGTATGTCAAATACACAGCTTTAAGATTCTGTTTATGTTATTTCCATAGATACTTACTACTTACACAGAACATAGAACTGATGATATTTTTTTTTAGATAATGTTGAGTTCTTCTTTTAACATTGGTAGCCAGGTTGTACAAATATCTACAGAACAATTCGATACGCACTTATCTTCATTTAATAAGATTATTGCTGATTCTTTAATTTTACTTTTTTTGGTATCTGTTTCTTTTGTTAAAATTTTTGCCGAGTTCCAGTTTATTCTATGTCCGTTTTCCCAAGCATGTTCACAAATCTTTGATTTCTGAATTTCATTCTTTCTAATGTAGTTCTTGTGCTCATCCAACCTCACACTGAAAGGTCTGGATGACTCATCCACATAAAATTTATCACATTCGCACGGGATATTGTAAATACAGTTTTTTGAATTCTGCTCCCTGTTTATCGGTTTTGTTTTTGTTAAAATAGATCTTAAAGTGTTCCCCGTTTGAAATATCGTCCTAACATCAAATTTGTCACCTATACGGCGTAGCTACATATGTCGCGTATTTCGATATAATTAAGCCAACAAGCTATGTATTATATTCCTAAATATAGTAAAAAGCCACTGTTATGTTTTTTTTTACTGTAGATGAAATTGATAAACTAGTTATCTATTTTAGATAAAGACTATATGGACCTAAACCAGGCATATGAGGTAATCGCTGACGCATGTCATCGTACCATGAGTGTAGTCTAGAAAATGTCAGCTCTTATGAGTCCGAAATATAGACGTACCTTTCGTCAATCCGTTAGTATATGCCATGCAATAAATAGTAATACTTGGTTAATTACTGTATGGGGATTGAAATATTTTGATATAATTGAGCTAAAAGAAGGGCAATGCTTTATAAGTCTGATTAAAGTAAAAAGCGTTGACATGCTTTTCCGTTTTAATGAAATTTATAAAATATCAAATAAATTAAGTAATCAATTTTAGGCAAAGGCTACTTGGGAAACAACCAAGCATATGAGGTAGACATATGTTGTGCCATGAGTGCATTCAACAAAATGTTGGGTTAATCCGGAATATACACATACCCCTCATCAAGTTGCTGGTATATGCAATGCGATGCATAATGAATAATAATGCAAGGTTAATTATGGTTGAATTGGAATATTTTAATATAGTTAAGCTAAAAGAATGGCTATGCATTATATGCCTGAATATGGTAAAAAACCGTTGATATGGTTTTTCCCTTCCAATGAAATTAATGAAATATCACGTAAATTGAAGTAGTTAACAATTTTAAGTAAAGTCTACTTGGAGCAAAACTAAGCATACGAGGTAATGGGCAGTGGCTTACATACTTATGTCGTGCCATGAATAGAGTCTAAAATATTTTGGTTTATATGAGTCCAAAGTATAGACGTACCCCTCGTCAAATTGCTGGCATAATGCGAGACTATATTAAATAAATAATAATACTTGAGTTGTAATATTTTGATATAATTCATCTAGAGTTACGCATTTTATGTCTGAATATGGCAAAAAACGATGCATTATGGCAGTATAGACGTTAAACAGTTGCCAAGAATACCGAACCATTCTTAAAAAAGGTTACTGAAGATAGCTCAATTGGACATTGGTTTTTTATGAATATTTGAGAAAATAACGAAGAAAGAGGAGGAGAGGAGTAGGTGGAAGAGGAAGGACAGGAAACAGAGGGGCTAAATGGGTATAAATTTTCCTTTAGCCAGAGGAAGCTTCCTTCTAATGTTATTAAGCCTGCTAAACAGGAAGAAGTATGGCAGAAATTTTAAGAGCTATGTGAAAATCATATGGTATCAACAGTCAACACACAGAAAGTTGGAGAATGTATTTCTAATTATTGCTTAATAAAAGAAAGTCTAATAGAAACAATCATTTTATATTGAATTTACGTAACCTTAATAAATATATATAACCTCGCCTTATTTGAAACTGGAGGATTATCGTAGCGTGAAAAGACCGTTACATAAAGGTTATTATTTATATTCAGTGGAACTTAAAGATGCATATTTTAGTTACTATTGATAAACCTGCTAGAAAATATTTTATACTTAAATTTTCTTATGAGTTATATGAATTGAAATGTACAGCCTTTTCATTTCATTATTTCCATTGTATATAGAGAAAAGAAAAATGTATTGCCTAGTCAACGGCGTAATTTGTTAGGATTTAATTGGAACACTGGAAATATGGTAACGTTTTTATCAACTAACAAAATACAAAAATTATATACACAAATTATAGAAGCAAAATCTTGTCTATATGAGAGTTTAAAGAATTTGTAAGGACCTATTAGAAATGGGATAAATATATATATTATCTAGAGTTAAAAGCAGCCTTTAACACTTTCAAATATTTCACAAAACGTATATATTCTCGGGGATAATATAACTAGTGTTATGATTATCATCGGTGATAGCCCGAGGTAAAACCGATGAAAATTGACCAAGTGCGAATCACGTCTTATATTTGGTGAGAGAATATAATGAACATTAACAGAAAACAATTTTTTTAAAAAGTCAAAAATTTTAAAAGGTCTGTCAGTTTGACTTGACAGTAAATATTACAATCAATACAATAATTATTTATTTATTCATTACAATACATATTTTCAGCGTTAAATGTACAGCTTAAGTACAGATCAGTACAATAATTATTTATTTATTTATTACAGTACATATTTTGAACGTTAAATGTACAGTTTTGATATACAACTTGTGGATTATCGCATTCGGTATAGGAAACTGAAACACTATTAGATGTTTCAATCCCTCTCATCTTATTTGCTATTTCAGAATATCGTGGGGATTGCATTTGTAAATAAGACTTTAAGGACTTTGAGTTATTGTGACCAGTTATCTTCATGACTTGTTGCTCTGGTATATCTACTTCGTCAAGTGGGTTACAGCTGTTGATCTATAAGAGTGATTTGTCAGTTTTTTGTTGGTGGTATCAATTCCCACTTTTTGAGCGGTTTCCTGTGTCCATTTGGGGATAGTATTAACACCTACGGGAAAGTTTTCCTACCATGCTGTAGTACTTCCTAATCTCCAATTTCTGTTTAATGTCAGAAAAAATGTATCGGTCGTTACTACATTATCTGATCGTTTTCCCATTAGTTTTAGAAACAATCGAACTGGACACACATCAGGATCTACTGTATTAGGAATTAATCATTTGCTATCACAACAAATTTTGTCCCCTCCTTGATTCGTTTCGTTAAGTACTGGATTGTATTCAATTCGGTTAGTAAAGTTTCCAGAATTATCAGTTCCTTTCTTGAAGTGATAAATGGATGCAGACGCAGCTTCGTTACCACGCCATGCGATAATGTTAAAGAACTTTTTTTGAAGCCCTTCAGGCGTATTCTCGTCCCAGACTTTTTGCAGTTTTTTACATTCTTCTAGTGTAAAAGCAACAGCACTAACCTTTCTTTTTCTTGTATTTCCTGCAGTTGCTTTCTTTTAGAATCGCGTGCTACCCTTGCTTCTTTAAATACTATGTCAGTGAATGGATTGAACTTGATTATATTCAGTGAAGAATTTTTCTTTTATAATCTTTGCCGCGGAGTTCCATAATGTATGGACAACATATTCTTTATATTCTTGGCCGCCTTTTCTTCTCATGTTGCAAGCATAATTTCTTAATATTAATGCAATTTCTGGAATTGTAGCGTTATTTTGGTTCTCCTTGAAGCGCAAAATTCCATGAACTGGTTCGACTGATTCTTTATTAATTTTGGTATTTTTTGGTGTTTTTTTCTCAATTAGCTTTCAAATCTCTTTCTTGCTAGCATCTCCCCATCGACGGTGATCTACTAGTTGGAACGTTTTTCTTCTTAAGAGCACTATTTTCTGATTTCGACGCGTCTATTGGAACTTTCTGTCACTTTGACGGTAAACTATTTTATTCATTAAAAATAAGTGACAGTCAATATGCGGTGATAAAATTATCACGGATTTGATAGCCTATTATGCTCTTTTGTTTTTGTATTTTAACCAATGAAATTAATCAAAAGTGTGCCATGTGACACGTGAATTATGTTCTCAGTGATTGAGAATTGATAACAATACACGGCAGCTGTATAAATCGAATGGGTGGAATCAAATACAAAGATCTGAATATTATTACTATAAAAATGTGGAATTACTGTGAAGAGTAAAATATTCATATGCTTGCTTTCATATGTAACCTGGAAAGGTAATATTATAACATAAAGGGTCTAGATCTAGTCAAACTGAAAATGAGTTACGCGCTAGTTATTTTGAAGCTATTTGCAACAAATTTGTTGTGTTACAAGTGAATCTATTTGCCACAAAACTAAATGCAAAATGTGCAGATTATTTTAATGAAGACCAGAATTTTTGTTCTGTTTATGCTTTGGCAATATAATTTGTTGTTTTATGCATTTCCACCTATTACGTTAATATCCAAAATGTTAAAGAAAATTATTAATGAACAGGCGGAAGGTATTGAGGTGGTTTCAAAATGATCGTGAAACCATAGTACCCAGTTCTTAGAAACCTATTAGTTGGAGTGTTTTTGCGTCTTGATTCTTGTAGGGATCCAGTTCTATCTCCTTTCAGACAGCCTCATCAATTAAAAGCATATCTACACAGGTTCTTTCCAGCAACAGAATTTACAGCAATATTGTTGCCGGTAAAAAAAAACAAATTCAGTAAAATAAAAGGAGAGAGATGGTAAAATATTTTTGAGGAATAATAGGACGATTCCTCGGACGGTGACAGTTTCATCCTTTCGATTCAAAGATGTTCGAAAAATTCACCTCTTATTGATACGAGTACTTAGCACTAAACACTGCTGCCATTTTTTATGTCATGGTTGAATAGATGATTTAAAAGTTTGTTCTCATTCTTTTATTATATTTAACATACTACATTTCACATATCAGATTCAAACATATTTCTACAAGTCAAAGTTAAAAGTTGTATAAACTATTAGTTAAGATATGTAAAATTAAAGCACGTCTGTGCAAGTCGGTGCTATAGTATTAGTTGTCCCTTTAAAAAAATAATAGTCTATACAAACCAAACATAAAATACAAAAGAATGGCTAACTCGAACTATAATCAACAAGGTAATCATGTAAAAAATTTATACTGGCTATGGAGACAAAACTAAACTAAAAAAATATACAACGAAGAAAAGAGTAAATACAAGGGAAATATAAAAAATGCTAAACAAAATTATTAATAATAATAATAATAATATTTATTCATATATAAGCCGTATGAAACACAGGTATGAAAAGTAATATAAAAGTATAAACATAATAATATATAAAAGAAAGGCAGAGAAATAAGAACAGTAATGCAATAGCAACAAGAAAACAAAGTAAAATACAATAAGAGCTAACTAACAAAGTCGATTGTCAGGTATTAACTAAAGGTCTATATATGTACATATACAGGGTGTTGCATCATGAGAGGGACATAGCTTAATAGGAGGTAGAAAAACACCAGTGGTAACCGGAACCTCCCATAGAAATGTCTCATTGGGCCTTCATTACGAGGTTGCTGGGTGTTAAATAATTTTTGGCCAAACCTGTTTTTTGTCATAACTTTGACAGGGAATGAAATAACGGATTCATATTTGGTACGGCTAATGTACTAACGAGCCCCAAGAGGTACATGTATAAAAAAATATATCCAGGTCCGGCCTCACTATAATTTATGTTTCTTCTTTGCATCAATAAAACATCACCCTGTATATATTTTTTTGAAATTTCGATACGATATTCGAAAAGAGCAAGAAAAAACAAACAAAATGGCCTATTTCATTTTTTTGTTACACCTTCGTGGTTATTTAAATACGTTGTTAAATGTGCAAGAAAATGGATTACAGAACCCTATTAAATGAGAGGCACGTGAAATAAATAGTTTTATAACTAAAATTTGCAAAAATTCTATTGCGCCTAGGTGGTCTGGGTGAATCCTAATTCCGGCACGTTTTAAAGGTCCATTTTGGTAAAAAACTGTGGTCCTAATAAGTAATCGGGTATGAAATAACAAAATTTTTAATCAATCACAGTAGGCTTGTTCAAAGAATAAAAGTGACAGATAATTTAAACCATTTAGGCCTAAGCAACCAGTTACTTTGATCAAGAAAATCATCAACATTTTATACTTAATAAAAATTGGAAAAGAGAACAAACTAAAATCTAAATAAATAAAATATTTTCCATTCAATTAACAATAAATAACAAAACAATAACTAAATGTGTTTAAAAATAAAACGTAATTGACACTAAAGTAAATTTTCAAAATGTCCTCCCCCACATTCTGTGCATTTTCTTGCGCGTTTAGAAAGGTCACCAATTGCTCGACGTATCATTTCTGGATTATTCCGTATTTCGTCGCAGGTTGTAACGATGTGCTGGATTAAATGCTGTCTACTTTCAATTTCAATGCTATAAACCTAGTTTTTTAAGTGGCCCCATAAAAAGTAATCACAAGGGTTACAATCAGGAGATCTTGGTGGCCATTCATGTGGACCCCCGCGTCCAATCCATCTATTAGGATACACATTGTTTAAGTGTTCTCTTACTTGAAGGTTAAAATGTGGTGGGGCCCCATCATGCTGAAACAACATGCCTCTTATACCGATATTTTCTAACATATTCGGTAAAATGTTTTGAAGAAAATCAAAGTAAATTTCACCATTCAATCTTTCTTCAAAAAAATGTGGCCCTATCAAATGTCTATTCACAAGTCCGACCCAAACATTTACAGAAAACCTGTGTTGCGAACGGCGTTGGCGTACCGCATGTGGGTTTTCCTGTTCACGAAATAATCATATTATTTTGTGAATTGTTTACTCCATCCCTTGTAAATTGTGCCTCATCCGTAAATAAGGTTCTGTAAATGACTGGGCGATGGTTAGACAACCAATGACAAAATGCCAGGCGGGGGATATCGTCGCCTTGTTGAAGACGCTGTACCTGCTGGATATGATATGGATGGTAACGTTCTCTTTTTAGGGTTCTCCATACTCGCCAATGAGGAATACCAGTTGCCAAACTGATTCGTCTAGTGCTCATATTTGGGTTTTCTTGAACTACGTTTATAATATTGTTTTGTTCCTGCACACCTTGTTGTAAAACACGCTCCACAACTGCAGAATTAGGAAACTTTCCATGTTGTCTTGCATACTGGAACACCGTACTAAAGGTTTTATGATTAGGGCATCGACAACCAGGAAAACGCAGCCGATATTCTCTTTCCGCCGACCTACCATTTCCATTACAGAAACCATAGATGAATATTATGTCAGCATATTCCACGTTTGTAAATTTTACTGGCATAGTTAAAATATTTTCACAAGTTTTCACTAACTAAATGCGGATTATTGACACATTAAATTACTAACAAACAATTATTCAACTGTTTAGGAGATTTCTTTTTATTATCTGTCACTTTGAACAAGCCTACTGTGATTGATTAAAAATTTTGTTATTTCATACCCAATTACTTATTAGGACCACAGTTTTTTACCAAAATGGACCTTTAAAACGTGCCGGAATTATGATTCACCCAGACCACCTAGGCTCAATAGAATTTTTGCAAATTTTAGTTATAAAACTATTTATTTCACGTGCCTCTCATTTAATAGGGTTCTGTAATCCATTTTCTTGCACATTTAACAACGTATTTAAATAACCACGAAGGTGTAAAAAAAAATGAAATAGGCCATTTTGTTTGTTTTTTCTTGCTCTTTTCGAATATCGTATCGAAATTTCAAAAAAATATATACAGGGTGATGTTTTATTGATGCAAAGAAGAAACATAAATTATAGTGAGTCCGGACCTGGATATATTTTTTTTTATACATGTACCTCTTGGGGCTCGTTAGTACATTAGCCGTACCAAATATGAATCCGTTATTTCATTCCCTGTCAAAGTTATGACAAAAAACAGGTTTGGCCAAAAATTATTTAACACCCAGCAACCTCGTAATGAAGGCCCAATGAGACATTTCTATGGGAGGTTCCGGTTACCACTGATGTTCTCTACCTCCTATTAAGCTGTGTCCCTCTCTTGATGCAACACCCTGTATATAGACACATACACATACATACATAGTAAATCATAAAAATACATGCTCACATAAAAAATCAGGCATATTTAGCTATAATGAATTAAGTAAGAAAACAAGAAAATATATGACAAGCACAGTTTAAAAAAAAATCATTAAATATTTGCGTCGCTTAAAAACTCGCCAGAGCTATAATAGCAAATGAAGTAAATAGTTCTACCAACAAATCCAAAACGATGTGGAATATCGTAAATTCTAAGCTAGGCCGGAAAACCAAATAAAAAATGACATCAATCATGATGATAAATATGATGATAAATCGTCTCAAGCGTCTCAAATGCTATACCATCATTTTGGATCAAATCTTTCTCTTCCCTGTACAATATCATCGTATAACGAACAGTCAATTTATATCACACCAGTTACTGCAGATGAAGTAAATAAAATAATTAAAAATTTGAAAAATAAAAAGTCTGTTGGTGTTGATGGTTTAACTGTGAATTTACTGAAGCAGATTAAAGATAATATTAGTTAGCAGCTTGTTTTTTTATTTAATCAGTCAATAAATGGGGGATACTTCTGGATATATTGAAACAGGCACTAATAACACCTCTTCATAAAAAGGGCCCAACTGATTGAAAATTATAAACAAGTTTTTATATTAAGCGGCCGGTAGCCGCGTGGGTTAAGGCGCGAGGTGGCAATCGCGATTAATCACACGGGTATCGCACCACCGGGTTCGAATCCTGGCTCCGGCACTGTCGGAGGAAATGGTTGTATGTCTGAGTTTTTTCAATGTGTAACACCCTTCCGAACAGGCCTCGGGCTTCTGGAATTGGGGGTTGTCTAATTTCTGTGGTGTTTATTTATTTATTTATAGTAAAAATATTTAAAAGAACTGTCTACAATAGAATAAATTTATTTGCGGAAGAAAAGAATGTATTAACTGCAGTTCAACATGGTTTCCGAGAAAATAGATCTACGGAAACCGCAACCTCCCATTTGTTAGACTTCGTATATTTAAATCTAGATAAAGGTAAATATCTTGTCTCATTGCAATTTGATTTATCGAAAGCCTTTGGCACTATAAATAATAATAATAATAAATAACACCACAGGTAATTACGACCCCCTTTATCCCGGAAGGCTCTAGAAGAGCCTTGTGTGGGAGGGGGCTACACATTTAGAGACAAGGGACACACACCCAATATCCGTGTATAGTGGAAAAATCCCTCTCACGGTATTTTCCACTGCCACCACCGGAGATCGAACCCGGAACTTTTGGGTGAGAGGCAAGTGCACTTACCTCTCAACCACCAGTCATATAAAGTAAAGGCTAAAGTATAAACCTTACAGCATGGTGATTAGGGATAGTATCTTAAATTGGATAATATCATATATGGAAAACAGAACTCTGAGGGTAAAACTAGAGGATGATCTATCAGAAATAAAAAAAATTTAACACAGAGTCTATATTGGGACCTTTATTATTTATGTTAAATGTTAACGATTTACCTCAACAAATAACCAACTGCCACCTTACTATGTTTGCTGATCACTTTACAGTCACTATAGCTTCTGCTTCTGGCACACTGGAGGAGCTCCAAGAAAAAATACAAATAACCCTGGAGGAAATCAATACCTGGCCTCAAAGAGATAAATTAATTTTAAATCAGACAAAGACTGTTCTTATAAATTTGTATATTCTAAAACCGTTATCGGACAATGCAAGACCGTACGTAACACCGACTGAGTGCACCAAACTTCTTGGCACATATATTGACCCCAAGTTGTCTTTTTTACACCCATGTAGAACATGCCTGTAAACAGTTAAATAAGGCGTTTTTTGCTATCTTGCAAATGAAAAATACACTAACCGAGGAATGTCTGGTAAATATATATTATGCTCTTGCATATTCACAAATAGCGCATAATATTCTTTGTTACACAATTAGATAGAGTTTTTCTATGTCACTGTCATGCCATTAAACTAATATTTAAGCTGAGTTATAGACAAAGTTGTAAAAATACTTTCAGAGATAAAAAAGTATTAACTGCAGCTAGTATACACTTCTTAAAATATTTAATATATGTCAAGAAAAATATGAACTTATTTGAGACGCTAAATGAAAATCATGATTATGATATTCGACACGGAAATTGTTTAAGTATTCCTAGACACTTGATGGCTTGTTTTAAACATTCACCAAAACAACTATATTATTTGTTATAATAAATTACCTGTTGAAATACAAAATATTGAAATCTATAATAAATCCAAATAAGAAATAAAACAGATTTTACTGGAAAGACAATATTACAGTCGAGATTACACTGTAAAAGAGTTTTTATATCGATGAATTATATTTTACTTCCACGTCCAGTGGAAGTATAGTAACGCAAACATTTTTTTTTTGTTGAAATGGGCTTAAAATGTCATGAAACATCGAGACTTTAAATATGTGCGAATTTTTTTTTATGTATGTCTGTCGGCCTGTTTGTCTATCTGTCACTTTTTTGTGAGCACGTTTACTCTGGAATCGTTTATGTTTTTCGCAGTACCCACCCCCTCTACCATCCCCATTGCCACCTCTACTTTATTATTAAAGGGAGTAAAGAATTAAATTGGGATTTGGTGTGTGTGTACGAGAACCAAAGGCCTTTAAAATCTATTTTGGAATTAGCCACTCCTTCTACCACCTCCATTGCCACCCCCACGTTATTATTAAAGGGAGTAGCACATTGCACTGGCATATAGTGTGTACACGACTTGAATACAAAATCTGGATGTGGAAGTAGTGATTTCTTAGGCAGCGGTTTTTGAGATTTTTCTTAACTTCTCGCAAGGGGGAATCCTTACACAATCTTTTCATTGATTTGGCTTTATTAACGTACTAACTGATCAAAATTAGATCAACATATGTAGAGAGCTTTCATATTAGATTTTGAATGAATGATAGTTATCTGCTAAAAACCCAAAACAGCATATTTCAATAAGGTCGAAGTTGAAGCACCTTGTATACTATAAAACGTTAGTTTAATAGGTAATGATTGATACCCATCCGCAAGGTTCACCTTTTATGGTTATTTTATTTGTCATTATTTTATTTGCGATATTTTCCTATTGTAGCTTTAAAATTTATTTTACTGTGGGTAAATAAATCTCATTGTCATTACACATTATTGTTAATTTAAATCTACCATCATCACAGTACCTCATAAAGTAATATATAAATATATATTATAATATGTAAGAATGGTACATAATCCGTTTTAGGTGTATTTGCTTTTTTAAATGCTTTCTCACACTTTTTAAGTAGTAAAAAGGGGTTAAAAAGTGAAAACATGTTATTTGACATCAAATATCATTTTTTATAGGTAAAAAATGTAAAAACCCTTTTAATAGCCGTCTGGAAGGGTACCTACACGTTTAGAGTTTCGTTTTTCTGAAATATTAAACCACACACATAATAAAGATCAGGTATAAAAAATATTACCTCTTACATCATTTAGTATTTTATTTTACGCAGGTAAAAAACACAAATATTTGTATCCTTGTTAGGGGTGCGGCTTAGAACGAGATAAGACGATACGCAGACTTAGTTGAGATTATTTAGAGAATAGAAAAGACGTAGGTACATTAATAAGGAGGAAATGGAAAAAGTGTGTTTCCTATAGGGTTAAGGAACTCTTGTTTTTAAATATCTGGTAATACGGGTATTAAGAATTGAAAAAACATTTAGTTAATAATATTTTTAATAAAGAGCACAATGTTGTTATATTAAATATGTTACAAAATAATGTGCTGATTAGCATGGAAATCTATAAATTACTCAATCAATCAAAAAATGCTAGATAATAGAGGGTTCAGAGAATTGTTTAAAAATTGATTCCGTTGGGCCCAAAATGCTAAAATCTAATGCTAATTCCCTAAATAGCTTAAATTGAAATTTGCCCAATAATTGTCCTGTGCAAAATTCACAATTTTCGAATTATTAACGTGACTGGATAGCTGGTATCATTATCTATTCATTTTTATTTATCTATGTATTCATTACTGCAAAATTTTTTGTAATTGCACATTTTTACAATTATATACAAGGTAGTCCAAAATTGTCTCCCTATATTTCTGCGGCTGCTCACTGTCGTGAGTAGAAAAACATAGGACAACTTTTTTTTTCTAATGTAAATCTCTCTCTATTTGAATATGTAATGAGTAGCCGAAATAAAACAGATATAACTTTTAATTTATTTTTTATTTTAATGCTGTAGTTATTGCTATAGTCAATGATGGACGGTTAATGAGACAAATTGCATTGCGTTATAACATTAACAAAAATTTGGTGTGTAACATTTTAAGAAAGTGAAGAATAAACGGTACGATTAGTAGAAATTCTGGATCAAAGGGCAAAGGATACCCTACTTAACAAGAAACTAACTATTAATATTTCGTTATTGCACCATATCTATTTAGAACTTCTATAAGTGTGTTTGGCATAGAATTAAATAACCTTATACAATAATCATTAGTAATAATATTTTCCCCTGCATTACTTACTATTTCCAGTAATTCTTCGGCATTCCGTGGTCTCACATTTCGTTCTTGGATACTTCTTACGAGTAGTCCCCATACTCCTTCCACAGGGTTAAGATCTGGACTATGTCCGGGCCAGTTAAGAACATTGATGTTGTTATCTTGAAACCAGTTAGTTACGGTATGAGCAGTATGAACGGAACAATTGTCTTGTTGAAATATGAACTCATTATTAGGAAATAATTGTGTCACAGAAGGGAGCATAATATTGTATAAAATCCTAATATACGTTTCACTATTAACTCGCTTCTCAATATGCCACAAAACACCAGGACCACTTGCCGATATCCAAGCCCACATATTTACAGAAAATCTACCACTTTAATCATTGTTAGATATATATTTCACATCGAATCGAGTATTTGGAGGGCGGTAAACACGAATACGACCGCTGTGTGTTGACTGGAAAGTTTTTCGTCTGTAAAGATTAAATTGTTCCAAAAATGTACATCATGCGCTAAAAATTCAAGCGCAAATCCTACTCGAGCTTCTTTATGTTCAGCTTCAAGTAAGTATTTCTGTGCTGCTGCATAACAGCGTAGCTCCGATTTTCTTACTCGCCGGCAACCAGTACTACTCGATCCAGGAAAATTCGGTTCTTCAGCAGCCTGAATAACTGAGTAAAATGGATTTTCTACTAAAGCATTTACCAATTGTAAATCTTGTTGTTGAGTTGATATCCTTCGTCGCCCTGATCCAGGATTTGTACTAATCGTACCGCTTATTCTCCACTTTCTTAAAATGTTACACACCGAATTTTTGTCAATATTATAACGCAGTGCAATTTGTGTCATTGACCATCCATCTTCTGCTTTAGCAATAACACCAGATTTAGCTAAATCGCTTATATGAGGCATATTAGTTTTTTGTACACTTGCAATACATTATGACAACTAACTGACAATGTCACAAAAATTAAAGTTATAGATGTACACAACTAGATTTTAGCAAAATACCGTTATAAGACTTGTCCTTTTTTTTTGCTCGCGACCGTACATCCAAAAATAATGGCAGTATTTTATAAAAGGGGGATAATAAATTTCCGACTGGGGGCGAGCGTAGGTGCGTCTTTACTATGTACATACTTCGGTATGCGATGTAAAGCAACGACAGGCGCAGTTAGTACTTGGATTGGTGACCATTCCAACGGAAACCGCGTTCTCGCCTCACACATCTTCCAGCGGCTTGTATATCAGTGTATGCGCGGAAGCTTTACAACCTTAGGCGAGGGTTGTATAGGAGATATACCATCCTTCGGAGGGGATGTAAAGCCGTCGGTCCCTTGTCTATTAAATGTTAGGCAAGTAAAAGATCCCTACTCTTCTTAAGGGAAGAGGTTCGGCAAAATTCCTGGTTGGGGGTAGCTCGTCTACAGGCGTCGGTGTTAGGCCTCAGTAGCGGAAATAGGCCGACGTTAAATAAATGTATAAAAAAAAAAAAATTCCGACCCTTAAAATATCAAATTGACATGGTATCAGTCAAACCCTCTCCTCAGGGGGTAGTTTTAGGCGGTGACTCTCAGTATTTTCCTTATAGCGTTTTAATTTTTTTCATATTTATATAAAATTATTATAAAAAACTAATTTTCAGATCATTTTCCCCAAAATATGAATTTTTTGATTTTGGCAAAATACTTAATTTTCCTTTAGGTTAGTATTATTTAGAATTTACATATATACTTGGCTAGCTTGATAATAATTATATTTCAGAATATAACTCAGAATTAGAGAATTATGCAAATATACAAACATATGTTGCTGAAGATCATAAGGATAATATTTTTAGTAATTGAATAACTCTATTATTCATCTAAATATTAGAAGTTTAAATAAAAATTTTGATAACCTACTTATACTGTTGGAAAGTTTAAAAATTAAGTTCGATCTGATAGTTCTGTCTGAAACTTAGAAGATAAATAACTTAGAAAATTTCAACATGGATTATAAATATCCTATACCGATGGTTTTGAAATCCAATATTACAAACCATTACTCTATTATCATAAAATTCAAAAAATATACACGAACAAAATATAAATTCCAAAGGAAATATAAATAGCGAAAAAATTACTCAAACAAATTATAATTACAAATTACATAAAGAATTGATACAATCAGAAACATGGCAAAACCTATTTCAAATTAAAGATCCAAATCTTGCTTATATAAACTTCATAAGTATAGTAAAAATTAACCCAGAAAAATACTGAAAAATATCAATAGTAAAATCTATAGAAAAAAATTAAACCTTGAATAACAAAAGGCAACAAGGAAAAGGGATAAAATGAAAGAAGACGCAAATAAAATTAAAAACAATTCTACCCGAATAAATAAATATAAATGATATCGATATAACGAATAATTTAATAAAAAAGTAAAAAGAGATTATTATCACAGCGCAATCTTAGAAAATAGAAATAATATAGAAAAGTCTGGGAAATAGTAAATGAAAGTCTCAACGAACCAAGATCTAGCAAAAAAATTATAATAAATGAAAATAATGGCGAAATAATAAATGATAAGGAAATTAGCGAAAATTTTAATAACTTTTTTATAAATATTGGAGAAAACATGGCAAAGAAAATTCAAGTTAATGAATTATTAAAAAGAAGGAAATTAGTTGCAGTAATATATATCTGAAACTTAACACCGAAGACGAAATTATAAAAAATATAAACAATAAAAAAAATCTTCCTCAGGTGAGGATAATATATCCTCAAAAATATTGAAGTTTTTAGATACAATCATTGTTAAACCCCTATGTTACATATTTAACTTATGTTTTGAAAAAGGTTTCTTTCCAAACATGCTAAAAATATCAACTGTGACACCTGTATAAAAAACAGGTAATAGAACAGTAGTAAGTAACTACAGACCCATCTCGGTAATCAACAATATTGCAAAAGTTTTAGAAACATGTATAAAAAATAGAGTAGTAGAACATTAAATTATAATAAAATTCTTTCGCCTAATCGATGTCGCTTTAAGGAAGATATGAGTACTGAGGATGGTATGTACGACGTTGTAAAAACTATACACAATTCTGTAAATAACAATAAAAAACAAATCGCAACATTTCTTGATTTGACCAAGGCCTTTGATACGGTGTCGCATGACATTTTACTTAACCAACTCAACGAATATGGTATAAGTTAACGACTTATTCAGAAGCTATCTTCAAAATAGGGAGCAATGTGTAAAAATTGGTGAAAGTAGAAGTAATTTAAAAATAATAAAAATATGGCGTTCCTCAAGGAACGGTACTAGGGCCAATTCGTTTTAACAGTTATGTCAATGAATTACTTCAATTTCCAATTAATGGAAAAGTAGTAGCATATGCAGATGACACTATTCTTCTGCTTAAGGATGACTTCCGGGAAAGTGTTGCTAATAAAACGGTGGTAGAATTTTCTAACTACAACAGTGGCTATCGGAAAATTACCTAACAGTTAATCAGTATGTGCTTCATTATATATGACAGAGACGTACCTCAGATAGATACACTTCAGTTACATGCATACTCATTTGTAAATAAACGAAAGCGTGACTGTATACGTGCTATGAAACTGCAGCGAACAAAGAACATATCTCGGAATTTTCATATATTAAAATTTAAAATGGACAGAGCACATTGAACAATTGAACAATAAAATGCACAAGTTGGTTTGGAAATTCTACCACTTAAAAAGTAATTTGCCTTTTAACACCTTAAAGTCATTGTATCATACTTTGGTCGAATCAATTCTTAGATATGGAATAATAACATGGGGAAGTGAATATTCGACAAATTTGGAGTCTTTAAACAGACATATAATAAAAATTATCTTAGGAAAAAATAAATACTACTCCACTGAATTACCATTCAAAAAATCTAATGTATGTAACCTGCAACTCTTGTCCAAGTCTGGACTAATATTTACACATAAACATAAAAATTTACTGAGTACAATACAACATGTACACAACACAAGACAAAAATATAATTTAAATGCCACAATACATCAAATTAAATACACAACAACACAAAAATTTATAACGTATTATGGTCCAAAATTTTATAATATTTTATTTGTCAATTTTAAGCAATATAATAACATAGACCTTTTAGGTGATAAAATAACTGATTATTTAATAATAGGCCAGTCGTCAGGTAGGTTGACATCGTTTTAAATCGGACAAGAGATTTTACTGCTGGAATCAGTTGATAATAGGCCTCTTTTAGACATATTAATTTTTCCCCCTCGTCCGCCCCCCAGAACAACAATTGCAGAAGTTGTGTCACATCCACTGAATGCGTGGAAAAATAATATGTTATCCGCAACTTCTTTTGGGTATTTAAAAGAGTTCGAAGAATAAATTCGTTCGTCCGTTTTCCCCTTGCTTGGCTCCATAAATTACAAGTTTGAACAACGTGCGGATAATCCTGTCATAAAGATCAAATAGCCAACGTCTTCTCCAACTATAATTACCGAATCGTAATGAGGTGATATATCTATCGCTGGGTTAATAATATGAGAATTAGCATCTTCGGGAGCCTGCTCAACAACGAAACATGCAATGGTAAGCTTTTTACGTAACAGTGAGATAAGCCGATTTTTACTATCGTTTGATTGAAACTGTTCTTGTTGCAATCCCTCGGTCTTTCACTTAAACCCAGCTGACCTTAAAAAGGCGAACGTCAGCTTGGTCGATAAACCTAATGCTTTTATGTTCCTGTAGAATATACCGTGCATGGGTTTATCAACATGCCGTCTAAACAGATTTTTCAGTTCTGCGGCTTTAATCTGGGATTTCAGACGGTTTGGCGGAAGCTCAGTAACCGACTCTGGGTCCGCACTTCGCCGGCCTTCTCGTCTGATGTCAAATACAAGACCGAGTTCATCTGCGACTTTCTTTGCAGCCTTGAATAATCCTGCGCCCACTCCTGCATTTTCATGATTTCTCACTAATTGCAGGAGAAGGTCTGAGCTTCTAAGAACGTTACATGCTATACTCAGTACTACCGGGCAATGTATGCACTCCAAACTACTCGGCCCCCCGATGACGTGGTAGGTACACACGAGGAACGGATGATCTTTGATGAATGCTCCTATGGATATTCATCATCTTACGGGTGTTACCTATATCTAATTGACGCAGCTCATCTACCGTCCATTTCACTTCTCCAAATAAGTAGATCAGAATAGAAATGGCAAGCATGTTAGTAACAGACACCTTATTTTTCCTCGTAAGTTCGGATGACCAAATCTTGGGGATTAGGTGGTGTGGAAATAAGCGCATACTGGTAGTCACCATTGATAGTTGAAGACATTTTTTGTAATTTCAAAATTGATAATAAATATATTTAATTAAACTTCAAAAGTGACAATTAAACGTAATAACAAGTATAAAGCGTGGTAGCGTATGGTAAAGTATCGATACACATACTGAATGCGTTACGGTGCTTTACTTCCCGCGCCTATAACTCCAAAAATATTAATACTACGTAAAAATGTTCTTGAATCATTTTGATAGAGAATTTACTTATCTTCAGCTTTTATAATCATCTTTTTTTCGTCTATCATTCATAATCGAGATATTTGCAAAAAAATTATTTTTAAGCGATATTGCCCCAAAATTGGGGGTGTCCCGGGGGACGGGCGAGGGGGAAAAATTAGTATGTTTAAAAGAGGATTATAATGAACTGGTTCCAACAGTAAAATCTCTTGTGCGATTTAAAACGGTTTTCTCAACTCCCTAACGACTGGCGTATAAATAACAAACAGAAATTTACGAAATTATTGGTAGGTGATTAAAATATTGAATATAAAAATAATAATATAATATCATACTGATCGTATATTTCGCTTGCGATCATTGTGTAGGGACATTTTAAATAATAATTAAGGTTTTACAATATAATTAAGTTGTTGCTGGTACTCACACAGAATGTTTCCACAATCTAGGTATACTACATAACAATAACGATTAATATATATTAAAATGAGTATTAATATATATTATATGTCTTAAGTACATTGTAATTGTTGAATTGTAATTGGAAAAATGCAATAAATTTGATTGATTGATTGATTAGAAATGAACAAGGCGTTCTTATTGCATTTCGATAAACCAAGCCGTTCTCCAGTAATTTATATTTAAAAAACAACGTGCATTTACAACATTTTATTAATAAATTCTTTTACACATAAAAAATGCTTTGAAATATAATTAAACATAGAAAATAACTAATTGTCAATTATAAAAATTGTTCAAAATATCCGCCATTTTCTCTTAAGCATAATCAAAGTCTTTTTTTTCAAGGGGGACGGTAGCACAGCGGTTAGCGCCGTTTTCACTTTGAGCATACCTAGCGAAAGTGGTTCGAGGCCCATCTAATCCACAACAATAATTTTCAATTGTAAATTACCCCGCAAGAAGTGGTTCGGACCACACTGTTAACTAAAGGACCCCGTCTCCTTTACTCACACAAGTCTAGGCTTAAGAGGGCCATTTAAGTGATCTGGAAAGCAGTAAAACATTTATAAATATTTATCATTTATAAGGAACGTTGAATACCCTGTAAAATTCCTTCATCATTCTGTAGCATTACACCCTTGATCGATTTTTCTCTCAACTGTTCAATCGTGTCAATTTTGGACCACCTTGTACCATACATAAATATTCTGAAATATTGAATATACTTGGAAAGTATTTATTTAATGTTGTACTACAAATGCTGGATCACTACACTACTGAATATCTCAAGTAATTTCGAAGAGTACAGGTACTTACTGCTGCAAGTAAACTCGATATTATTTGATGGTTTGAAATTTTTCACCTGCATTACCAACTCTTTAATGGGCCAGAGTTATTTCTTAACAACCTGTATAGTTAATATAGATACAGATTTCAGAATACGAGAATACATTATTTATTCTATACATTCTTGTAAGAAAATTTTAAAATATTTTTAAGCATTATAAATTCTAAATTCTTTTTATAATAACATAAAATAAGACTTTTATAGTTATATGTTTATAGGTAATATATCACATAGTACGTCAGAAAAACTAACAGTTTTTAATCGCCTTTCAATACAAGTAATAAATATTAGCCCGATAACATATTTATGTGTAAATAAAATATGGCCCATTTGAGATATTTTGTTTTTTAAGAAAATTCTATATTCGTTGTCAACAAGTGAACATATTATTCTTTAAACATTCTAACTATAGAAAAATTATCATAAGTTGAAAACTAAAGAGTTATATGATTTAAAAATATTTCGAAAACAATAAGAAGAGTACGCATACAACTATTCCCAACTACAAAAGACTTACGTTTAATAATAATTTAACAAAAATTTCGAGACCAAACATCCAAAAAGAAATCGAGAAGGCATATGCATTATTGTATCCGCATAAACCACTTTAAGTCTCTTGGCTACAAGGATGACAATACTTTTTAAAAATGCTGGTTTTGTCACAGTTTTCGTTTTGCGCACCCATATCTTCCATGCCTTTATAAAAACTTAATGAGTAACATATTAGCAGTACAATTCTTGTATTAAATTCATATTTGGTAAGTATAAGAAAACAAGAATATGTGTCTCTGTCGAGAAATGCATTATGCTCAATGTTTTTTTGCAGATGAAGCCTTTTTAAAAAATAATTATTATGTTGTAATCACCCAACGATTTCGTCGTCACTTTCAATTAAATCCACGAGATCCAGTTGTTAGTCAAATAACAATTAAAAAATAGGTACACAATTTCCATGGTACTACTTCATATGTCAGAGAAAAACCAAAAGGAAGAACTTGTTCTGTACGCACGCTTGAAAATGCTGAAAGAATAAGAGCAGCTGTGCTACGAAGTCCTAAACGATTTGCAAAATGACAAGCATTAGCATTAAATAATTCGAACCGTAGTTATCGCCGCATTCTAAAAGACACTTTCATCGTTACAAAATCCAAGTTGTGCAAGAACTTCTGCTTCAAAATTTTGGAACACGCGTTGATTTTTGTGAACGTTTCGAAAAGCTATTTGCTGAAAACCCGAATATCGTCGATTGCTTGTTGATGTCAAAAAGCCCATTTTCATCTTTCCGGATATGTTAACAAACAGAGTTTTAGATACTGGACGACGGAAAATCCTCTGCAACTGCACAAAGTACCACTTCATACAAATAAGCTTAGTGTGTAGTATGCAGTATCCGTCTTTGGAATTTATGGACCGTTCTTCTTTGAGGAAAATGACTTGACGGTTACTGTTACATCATAACGTTATCAATAGGTATTGCGTAACTTTGAACAACAACTTCGTACTGTTCGTGTGGATGTTCGAGGAATATGGTTTTAGCAGGATGGAGCCACTTCCCACACTGCTAGGTATTCTATGACACTTTTGCGAAGAATGTTTCATGGTCATGTCATTTCGAAATTTGGGGATATCAACTGGCCGGCACGGTCACTGGGTCTCTCAGATTGTGATTTCTTTATATGAGGCTATTTAAAGTCAAAAGTGTTTTCTAATCGACCGCAAACAACTAAAAAATAATATTCAAACAGAGATTAACGCAATCCCAATTGAAAAACTTTCGTTTTATTCAGTAACAATAGTCCAATTTTTTTATGAACTTTTTAACTTGAGATATTGTAAGCTGTAATTAGCATTAAGTGATTGTACATGTGTTTAAATATTACACAAGAACCTGTTCTCCATCCACATGTGTAAATTTTATATAACCTCAATTTTTCAATTCCTGATGAAGAGACAATAAAGCCTCGAGAGCTAGAACAGAAATAACCAATGGAATAGAATGGAATGGAATGGAGTAGAAAAGATTTATTTAATATCAATTTACCCCATGAGAAAGTTGCTAAAATGCTTAAAACGCAAAAGTTCTGTTACAGGGATGAAACATGGGTCCCCGCCGTTTTTGAGGGCGCTGAACACTATGGTGATATTTTTAATGTTCTCACCCCTCAGCAACTACCCCTAAACTCGCAAAAACACCCCAATTTTGCGTTTTTTCCATCGTATGCATGCAGATTGATTTTATGGGCAGAATTCGGATAGACCGTATGAAATATCATCATATAACATCTTCAAGGTAATATTAATTTCTCCCCCACCCTCCTCCAACCGCCCCCTTTTCATATTTCTTAATACTGGGCATGTGGGGACTCGTTGGATCGGGATTTTTAAGGGGATATCGACACACTTGGAGAGATTACGTACGAGGAAAATTTTTTTAGATAATTTTTGTGGAAGGTTGTCAATGTGTGCCTCCCAGGTTAAAACTGAATCCAGATCTACACCAAGAAATTTAAGAGAGTTATTTTTCTTGAAATTATCATTATTAACATGTCGCAGAGAAAATATAATACTTTGTGTTTTGTACATTTAAGTTTAAGCTGTTTGCGAGAAACCATTGCTTAACGTTGTTTTGAGTAATTTCAACATTTTCTGCTAAAGTGTAAAGGTACTCTATCGTCGTTCACGACCGTGGTATCGTCGGCAAATAAAATTATATTAGAATTTTCATCACAGTTCGCTAAGTCATTAATATATACAAGAAAGAGTATAGGGCCAAGGACTGATCCTTGTACTCCGTGTCTGATTAGTAACATGTCAGATGTGTTTTTATTATAGGAAACATATTGCTTCCTGTCAGATAAATAGGATTTTATTAAGGCTATACTGTTAACATCAAAGTTATAATAACTGAACTTTTCTATCAAGGTATCATGATTAACACAGTCAAGTGCTTTTGTGAGGTCGTACAGTGAACCATAACTGAAATTACCATCTTCAAAATTATTTAATACTTACAAGATTCGTTAAGTTATTAATAGCTAGGTTAGTGGATCTGTTGTTACGAAAACCGTATTGAGAGGTATGAAAAAGATAGTTTTGCTCAAAAAACTGACAAACTTGTTTTTAAGATTTCTCGAATATCTTTGCTATGATGGGCAATAGCAAAATAGGTCTGTAATTCGAAGCAACATCTATATCTCCTTTTTTATATATAGGTATAACTTTAGCTACCTTCAGAATTGATGGAAAAGTGCTGTTCCTGATACATTTATTTATTATATTTGTTAGAGGGATAACGATTATATTTTTCAGAGCTTTTATGGTTCATTTGTCTATGTCATAGGGATCTTTACTTTTACAATTTTTTAGATCATTTATTGTATCTCTAACCTCATTGTATGACACTTCTTTAAATTTAAAAGTTAAATTGGAGTCGATGGACTCAATGTAATCAGAGAAGTGTTTATTAGCTGTTGGAAGATTATTTACAACGTTTGCAGCAACATGTATAAAAAGTTATTAAAAGAGTATGCATTCAAGAATTCAGTGGACGGAGTATTTAAATTAGGATTATTGTTTTTAATAACATTCCACATAGTTGCTTGCGAATTAGTGGAGCCTTGGATATATTTGTCATTGGCCGCTTTTTTTGCTTTGAAAATGTGATGCTTGTACTTTTCTCTGAAAGCCTTAACTCTTTCATTGGAGATAAATGTAGAATCTTGCTTGTTAACATCTCGTAAAAATATTATTTATAAATAATTAGTTTCTATATAAGACATACGAAATTTCAACACAAATATTTTCAGATTGTTTCTTATCTTTCGATCCGGGTACACGCTGTATATACAGGGTGTCCGGAAACAAAGTAGAAAAAAATTGACTATAGATTCCTTAGCTCAAATTAATTGGGGTTCTTCATACAATAAAATACCCCTTCGTTTTCAAGTTATAGCCCCTTTAAAGGGTTCCGTTAAAAACCGTTTTCGTTTTTTTACTCAAAAAAATAGAATTCCAAAAAAGATATTTCGCACTTACTGAACGTTATTTTGTGATTTTTTTTCATTCCCTTGAGTGCTTCAACAAGAGGTGGAATGGGTAACCCCTAATATATTTTTTTAAATATTATTAAAATCGATTTACTTTACATTTCAGAATAAAATATTTTTTGATTCCCTTGTTAATTCTAAAACTTTTACTTTTCTTTAAAAATTGCCGTGTTATCAACCGTTTTCGTAATAAAAAATAAAATTTACATTCATGTAATTGAGTTCATTTCAATCATAACTGAATGATAATGTTTTTAAACTTTTAGTAGGCTGCCTTCAAGTTTAAATTTGACAGTAGTATTGACATTTAAGTGTTTATTGGAATTAATCTACCACATCTAGTAGTCATGTCTATTATTTGAAATAATTACCTAGTTTACTTTTCTTACTTGAAACCATTTTTTTCTATTTCGCAAGTTTTTAAAATACCTAGATATTTATAGTGATATGCATTTCATTTATGGTGAGTGCAAAGGAAACTCTCTAGCAGTCGAAAGAAAATACAGGCTGAGGTTTCCTAACCGCGTTAAACCTAATGTGGCGACTTTTACGAATATCCACATACGGCTAAGAGAAAGGGGTACGTTTGAAAAAGTAGTCAAGATACTGGTCGTCAAGTAGAAGTGGCATCTGCCTTAGAAGAACAGATATAAGAATAATTTTGGTGAGAATCTTGAATTTAGTATTAGACAGGCTGCTGCCTTTCATTTTAATGTAAGTAGATCGAAAATATGGACGATTTTGAAGCGGCAAGAACTGCACTCTTACCATTTGCAAAGGGTTCAAGAATTGCTCCCGCGTGATTTTCCAGTACGGGAGGCTTTTTGTACAACTATTTTAAGGAAACCATTAGGATCTACAAAAAAAAAGTATTGTTCGCTGACGAGTGTAGTTTTACTCGTCATGGGATTATAAATTTTTGCAATCAGTACCTACCTATGGAGCGATAACAATCGACATGCTGTGGTAGTTAGACAGTATTTTCTATTAATATTTGGACTGGAATTATAGGCGAATATTTACATGGACCAGTTGAGTTACCTCAAAGATTGAATAGCGTGTCGTACTACTTACGTTTTTTACAGAATTACTTGTTTCCTCTCTTCGATGACTTACCTGTTGAATTACGCCAGTACATGTGGTATATGCAAGACGGAGTGGGTTCCCATTATTCCGTACAAGTTCAGGAATGGCTTTCGCAAACTTTTAAAAATCGTTGGATTGAAAGAGGACAACAAGCTACAATTAAATGCCCCCCCCCCGGTCCCCGGATTTGAATCAATTAGTCTTTTATTTCTGGGGACTATGAAAAATGTATGTAGTTTACGGACAAGATTTTTAATGCTGCCGAAGAAATTCGTCACTCCCCACTAATTCTACGGAACTTGTATGGCAATTTGAGGCGAAGGTTACAAAAATGTGTTCATGTTGAAGGACACCATTTTGAACAGTTAATTTAAGTTTAGAAAAAAATGCTCTTGTTTTTCAAAATCGTTTTACTTCTTTAATATTATTGTTTGTATTTAATAAATTATTCCATTAATAAATATAATATTTGTCAATTTGATTTAAAAAATATGTACGTTTATTATTATTTCATAGAAGTTGTTAATAAATATTATTAATATTAGATTATTCGATTACTTCGAAAAGTTAAAAAACATTATCGTTCAGTAATGATTGAAATGAATTCATTTGCATGAACGTAAATTTTATTTTATATCACGAAAACGGTTGGTAACACGGCGTTTTTTAAAGAGAAGAAAAAGTTTTAGAAGTAACAAGGAAATCAAAAAATATTTTATTCTGAAATATATATGAATGCATTTTAAAAATATTTTTATAAATATATTAGGGGTTGTCCATTCCATCCCTTGGTGAAGCACTCAAGGGGACGAAAAAAATTCACAAGATGCCTTTCAATAAATGTAGTAGCTATGTCAAATATTTTTTTTTGGGAATTTTATTTTTTGAATAAAAAATGAAAACAATTTTAACGTGCCCTTTTAAAGGGGCTGTAACTTGACAACGAAGGGGAACCCCAATTAATTTGGGCTAAGGAATCTATATTTATTTTTTTTCTATTTTGTTCCCGGACACCCTGTATATAGACAAACATTTGTTAACATGCAAAGTTGAAAAAGATATTTTAATTTTTTCCCACAAATTTATTCCATATTAAAACTTTCCTCAAGCCAACTCCGATGTCTACAGTAATAAAAATTTGATATTTCTTTGTCTTTGTTAATAAATTAAAAACAAATTTAAAAAATACTTCATTTCTATTGTCATTTGTAGTTACATTGTTCAAATATTTTACAAGTTAAGCTGGAAGTTATGCAAAAAATCGTATATTTCCTGGTATACCCCTAACATTTCATTCGGATTTCTATAAAGGCTCTTAATTATTAAATATGATGGGAAGGTTTAAAAATACACATAAAAATATGTTATTTCTCATTACTTAAAACTTCAAATCCGCTCCTTTCTTAATTTAAAATGAGTCTGTACAGTTTCCGGTTTTATAACCCTTTAAGCGCGGATCCATCTGCGACGCGTACTACAAAAACTTATCAAAAAAATTATATAAAATATGCCATATGCTCTCTACTTTACTTTTAATATGGGGGAAATGCACTCGATTAAAAATAAAAGGGTTATTTTTAACATTTCTTTTGGTTGAATGCAATATATGAACGCATAGGTATCTCATATTATTTGGGAACTAAATGTGTGTAATTAACTAAAACAACAGTCGCTAACTTAACTATCGGCCGATAAAGTGTTCAACGAGTGAAACTTGTAGCCGAGCGTTGCCGACTACAAATATTTCATAATATTTCTTTGAGATTATGCACAGCGCCTATATTTAATTTTTAGAATTCTTATACGTTCGTATATGCCGAAAATATGCTAGCCAAACGTGATGAAATCATTTCAAGTTGTCACAGAATTCACCCAAATTTGAGAATTTGCCTAAGGATGGCGGAAAAATATTTTCTAAACGTGGAACGACTTATTAATCGGAAAATAGTACAAGTTTTACTTTCTAATATTGCAGTGGAGTCAATCTATCCAAATTTTTGTTGTATATGGAATTATCCGGAAAGATGAACTTTATTAATGAAATTAATAGTTTGGGTAGATAAAAGTTGTAGAAAAATAGTTTCCCCTATGCTTATCCTGCATAACGTCTCTTTTTTAAACAATGTATTTGTTGAATCGCGCTTTTTCTCCCTTTTTGTTGGATATCTCCAGTTGTATTTGACACATTGAGAAAACAACAGAGAGGAAGTTGCTGTTAATTTTCAATGTGTTTGCCTCTTTCCTAGTTTGCGCATGGTCCTGTCGACTGTTGCTATCTAAAAGTAGCATGTTTTTATTCATTATTTATTTTACTTCCACGTCCAGTGGTCTGTCGGTCTTCCTATCGGTCTGTCTGTCTGTAACCTTTTTTTGTGCGCACGTTTACTCTGGAACCGTTCATAATATTGACTTGAAATTTGGTACACTTATGTATTATAACGTGATCTGGAACTAGATTATATTTTGATCTAATTCCTTTGACGGATTCATGGGTAAATGGGGTAAATAAGGGTAAATAGGCAAAGCAAACAGGTAAGAGTCCATACAATTGCAATTTAGGGCATGTACAAAAAGTCAAGATCTCAAAATTTTTTTGGTATCAGCCAACTGCACCCCCCACTTTGGCATTAGTTACCCTCTCTACGACACCCATTGCCATCCCCACCCTATTGATTGAGGGAATAAAAAATTAAATTGGGATTTAGTGCGTATACGAGAGTCATGGGCTTCTAATTTTTTTTACATTAGCCACCCCCTCTACCACCTCCATTGCCACCCGCACTTTATTATTAAAGAGAATAAAGTATTGGGATTTAGTGTATATAAGATAAGATATAATTTGGATGTGGAAGTAGTGATTCATTGGGCAGCGATTTTTCTTGGATTTCTCCCCATTATTTCATTTTACGTTTGTATCTTTTTGTGACTTTTTTCACCTCTATTAATGCTGATGTTTGTTTTGGTCCTTTAGCCTAGTTTTGCGAGTGGTTGAAGTTTTTGTATGCTTATTTTCTATTTATTAGGTAGAAGTGTGGTTGCATTGATGCTGTAATGATATTTTTTATGATTTCCTTTTATCTTTTCGGTTTATAGAGTGCCAGTTTGGTTCAAGAATGGTGGCGGCACAGTACGGTAAGTCATTAGGATAGTTAACGACGTTAAGGTGCAATACAATCTTGGGAAGGATAGCGCTATAGTGCTCCTCATTATTTTTTATTTTATTTTTTCATACACTATCCAACAGGTCAAAGTACCGAATTACTGGATGTAGCTATATTTAAACGTTAATGTGCATACACACAATTTAACACTTAACTAAGATATATAATAAGTATGATGTAATATAATCTAACACAGGATTTACAAGACACATAACAATCATTGGATTAGTGAAAATGATGAATAGTCGAAGAAATAAAGCACAAAATCAGGCCAAACAAGCTCATATTGGCGCAGTAAGATGGATCGCGATGGGATTTTTTGCATTCGATTCGTAATGCCGTCCCGAAACTTTGTGAAGATAGTTATTGAATGCATTTTGAATAAATAAATTATTGCAATAAAAATATTGATTTTAGAAAAGCAACGCCAAGAAGCATTAAATAACTATTTTACAACTCGGTTAATTATTATAGAAATAAGTCCAATTTTGTTACTCGGGGGGTTTTGGGGGTCGCTGAGCACGATTATGCAGTCGGCGATGGCGTCCGATGCACCTGGGGCCCAGGGTGGGCGTCAAACACGTCGTCTTCTGGAGTTTTGCCTCCAGTTTATAAAACACGGAGCCGAAATACTTACTCGGGGGTTTTGGGAGTCGCTGAGCACGATTATGCAGTCGGCGACGGCATCCGAGGCACCTGGGGCCCAGGGTGGCCATCCATACGTAGCTTCGAGCCCTGTCCGCTTTTAAATTTGGCACCTTACATATTTCACAGTTGGTACTAGCATCCAACTTACTAACACGAAACTTCTAACATCTATCTTGAAGGAGGAAGTACAGAATGTGATGCTGAAAGCGATGAAGAACCCGAAAATACACCGTCTTTGCGATGTAAATTTTTTTTAAATAAATCTTTAAATTTTTTAACATAAACAATTTAAAACAATATTTTTATATGTCCTTGCTGAATACACATTCGTATTCAGCGACCCTAAAAACCCTCCAGTAAGTATTTTGGTTTGGTATTTTATAAATTAGAGACAAAACTCCAGAAGACGACGTGCTTGACGCCCACCCTGGGCCCCAGATGCCTCGGACGCCGTCGCCGAGTGCATAATCGTGCTCAGTGACCCCCAAAACCCCCGAGTAAGTATTTTGGCTCCGTGTTTTATAAACTGGAGGCAAAACTCCAGAAGACGACGTGCTTGACGCCCACCCTGGGCCTCAGGTGCATCGGACGCCGTCGCCGACTGCATAATCGTGCTCAGCGACCCCCAAAACCCCTGAGTAACAAAATTGGACTTATTTCTATAATAATTGGCCGAGTTGTAAAATAGTTATTTAATGCTTCTTAGCGTTGCTTTTCTAAAATCAGTATTTTTATTGCAATAATTTATTTATTCAAAATGCATTCAATAACTATCTTCACAAAGTTTCGGGACGGTATTACGAATCGAATGCAAAAAATCCCATCGCGATCCACCTTACTGCGCCAATTTGAGCTTGCTCAGTGCTTTATTTCTTCGACTAGAATTATTGATAACAGATGCATGCTATTAGGGAAGCAACGTTGCAGTTGAACCTTTGAAATGGAATGTTTTCTAAGTTATCTATATGCGTCTTGTAATAAGGAGACCATATGAATGACGCATACTCCAGGTTAGACCTTACAATAGAGAAATACAATAGTTTAAGACCGGTGGTATTACTGAAATGAAGAGTATTCCTAATAAGAAAACCTAGCATTTTACAGGATTTTTCAATTATTCGATTACTGTGGTGAGTGAATAATAGCTTTTCATCAAATACTACACCTAAATCTGTGAAAGTATCTGGTCTAGAAAGTAATCATATTTTATAGCATTTTCCTTGAGAAGGCCTTCGATACAGTATGAATGCTGGGCCTACTTTACAAAATGCATACGTATAACTGCCCGACCCACATCATCTAACTTATCAACAAAACAGGTCTTTGCAAGTTCGAGTGAATAACAAGCTATTAACTCGACGGGACATTCGCGCGGGCCCCCCCCCAAAGGTCGTACCTGCCGCCTAAATTGTACAACTTGGATCATAAGTTCATGCGACTCAGTTCAAATTCTGCCTCTACCTGTATGCACATTGTCACGATATTGCTGGCAGACTACATCTAGCAAATATCGCAGAAGTTTTACACCTTCAGACTGAGTGATAGTCCGCTAACATGCAACATTACACAATTTAGACAGCATAATGCCTCCTTCCGAATCAAACACGCCCTGCCATTTCAGGCATTGCCCATTTTCCGACAGTCACTCTAACCACCCGTCCTCTTACCATAACCTCTTTCTACACAACGTTATATCTTTGGAAACTTTGGGTCTTTAACTCTTTCTGTCACCCTCTTCGATTCTGTTTGTTTCCTTTCGCTGTTTTTCGCTAAATCATTCTTCGTAACCAACTAACTTTATTAAAGTCAAAGCGTATTCCGAATCTCCAACATTCAGGGCATAAAATTGCAGAGGATTTTCCGTCTCCCAGTAGCGAAAGTACTGTTTGTTAACATATCTGGAAAGATGAAAATGATCTTCCTCTGACATCAGCAAACAATCAACAATATTCGGGTTTTCAGCAAATAGCCCTTCGAAACGTTCGCAGAAATTTCAAGATTTTGGAACAGCCAGTAGTTTTTGTACAGCTTTAAATTTTGTGTTTTTCAAAATGCGGCGATAACTACTGTCGAAATATTTAGTACTAATGCTTGTCGTTTTGCAGATCGTTTAGGACTTCGTAGCCACTTTCGAGTGCGCGTATAGAACGAGTTTATCTTTTTGGTTTTTCTCTGGCACATGAAGCAGTATTGCGGAACTCGAAACTTGTCTACTCACTTCTTAATTGTTATTCGACTAGGAACTAGATCTGGTGAATTTAACTGAAAGTGATGACGAAATAAACGTTGGACGGCTACAACAGAATAGTTATTTTTTAAATAAGCTTCAACCGCAAAAGAACGTTGAATATTTGACCAACGCTCCATATTCACAGCTAAACTGACATTTCTCGCAAACGCTTTGACAATTGTCTTAAATTTCCATTTGTCGCCAAAGCAAGGCGATTTCAATTTATATCTCATTTTTAATGACATTAATTAACTTTCAAAATGGATACTTCATTCTGCTGCAGGGCCGGATGCAGGGGTGTGGGAGCCTGGGGCAATGAGGAAAGTGGAGGCCCTTTCAATCAATAAATATCTTTCGATAATTTTATTTTTGCATTTAAAAAAGAAATAATTCCTAGAAAAATAAAATAAAATAGTCCAACAAATAACAACAGAATAGAGTACGTAACAGAGCCGTGTGAAGATTTTTTTAAAATTTTTTGAACACGAGACAAAATGTGAGCGCGACACGTAATCTGGTCACGGGATAAAATGTTAGCTGAATCAAGTTTTGCTAATATTTTGTCCTGTGTCTTGCTGACATTTCGTTCCGTGTCCAGCTTATATTTTACCTCGTATTTAGCTGCCATTTTGCCCTAACCAGCATACATTTTGCCTCGTATCCAATAAAAACATTTAATCTCTCCACTATTGAATTTTGCAAAAGGCCTAAATTTTGAAGTGCCACCACTGAATAGATTTGACATAGGATGAAAATATCTCCTGTTTGAATATATTTCATTACTCATTACTTTCTTAAAAATTAAAAAAATTTATTGTTATAAAATTATTGTGGAGGTTTGTGGAGGCCCTCAATGGTGGGTTGCCCCGCCATGCATCCAGCTCTGTTCTGCCGTACCCATGACTTCCCTCTTTTTTATAAGTCCGTCATTTAGGCACTTAGAAGCTAGTACAAAATTTTACACTCATCCCAATTTATCTTTAATTTTCTATATTTGATATAAATTCCATTGGGATGTCTTCAGTTTGAATGATTTTAGCGACGTAATACAACAAATTGAAATACCCTCAATAATTTTATTCAACATACTTTCCGAGATTTGTGACATTTTTCAATGTTTTCAATTATTTTATCTTAGTTTATAATTTGAAATTCTCTCACGCAATCTTTACAAATTTGGCATGCTTGACGTTTGACATGAATAATTTGAGCTATAAAGTAGTTGTCTGTATTATCACGTAAATTGCTTAGCTTTTTTCTAAATTAAATTGAACTAACAATCTACTTAAAGACAAGAGATAATCAAGGATAGTGTAACTATAACTTTTAATAAGGAACCTTCTTTCTCTTATTTCTTAAACAAATTGGTTATAATTTTTTTTTCAAATGATGACCACATGTTACACATATTATAATTACAAAATGACTTGCGGATTTGCAAAATTAATTATAGTGCAAATTTTAGGTTTCAACATTTTAATTCAGTAAAAAAAATGAATAAAAGGAGTGTTCCAATAAATTTTCGTATATACAGTTATCTGTCTCATTTTTTTACAACGAAGATACACAAAATTCAATGAATTCATCGAACTTAAGTAGTATATTAACTTGGGACAATATACAACTAAAGAAAAATGTGTGTCTAATTCCTTGTTTTCTTTTAAATACACACAGGTAATTGTGTAGTATTATATTTATCGGGGAGGATACAAAATATAATTATTTGTATTATTTATTTTTTTTATTTAATGATTGATAATTGAAAATGTGTCTAGAGGAATTAACGACTTTCAATACAAATTTACAAATAGCTTGGGTCTGAATTTCCTTCATCATATAATTATTGGTTTAAATGGATTTGCTAAGTTACTAACAGCAAGCAATTCTCAAACACAGTGTATATGAATAAGCGTACTAAAATTTTAAACAACAGTATTATGTAATTAGAAATATAGAAGAAATAAGTAAAATAAAAGAGTGAATGAAAAAATGTACAAAGTGAAACATGGCGTGATGTAATAAATAAAAACAAGGAAGAGATCTACAAGAATTTTATAAATAAATTACTAATCAGTAATAAAAATGTCAAAATTTAAGACAAAGAACTGAACCTAAAGAATAAAAACACCAGCCCCATGAACTTTATGAAACAAATACTATTAAAGGTCAGGTTAAAGAAATATTAACAATAATTTAAAATAAAGGGGTTATATAACTTAATCAAAAAAAGAAAAATATGATTTATACGATATATACATATACCAAGCATATTTAATACTTCATGGTCAACAGCTTAGAGATATGTTTAACAAAGTACAATATAGTGGCGATTCTGATGACATATTGAAATATAAAAAATGAAAAAGGAACACAAAAAAGCAACATTTTTGTAGACGAAATCAATAGTTCTGAGAACAAAGCGAAAGAAACTTGGAAAATTATTAACCATGCGCTAGGAAATACAAGACAGACAAACAACTCAATTACAATGTGGATTGCTAACAACAGAAAAACAGACAATATATCAATACCAAATCAATTTGCGTCATATTTCGCTACAATAGTCCGTGAGGCTATAAGTAGAAATTTTAGTTATAACCTATCATTATCACATACTTTATCTTTGTGTAACCAAAATTCAAAGCATTTCTATGAGGTAATATGTCAATCGCAAACTCCTCTATAAAGTTCTTATTTTACTATAAGGAACGTAACCAGACTGCAGCCAACAGCTACTCTCGGAGAGCTCCTTTAAGTAGGAATTAATATTTCGACCGGTGTTTGTTACAATCGAGGCATTAACGTTCTGTTGGAAATATGCAATTATTACACATAACGCGTCAGGCTTGTAACTCGTAATTCAGCATTCGGCGGGGCACATAACCCGGAGAGTAGCTGTTGGTTGCACTTTGGTCACGTTCCTTATAGTAAAATAAGGACTTTATAGATGAATATGTGACTGGAATATTACGTTTTAATATTCCTCCCTCTAGAAGCATACTTGAATTCATTTCTATGAGGTGTCTAACAGTGAAATTCCTAAGGCCTCAAATCAGTTAAAAAATAACAAATCTGCTGGTGCTGATGCAATGACATTGTCTATGCTAAAAAGTATCTTCTTAAGTATTGTAGATCAACTAGCACACATCTATCTAATTGATAAATCGATAATGGAGGGATATTAAAGATGAGGTTATAAATTTCGTCTGTAATTCCATATTCAAGCAAGGTAATGAAGAAGATATAGAGAACTACCGGCAAATTACTTTAATTTGTGTACTATCAAAGTCATTTGAAAGAGTAATACATAACAGAATAATGTCTTATTTAGAATGTAAATATATTCTAAATGAAAATCAATATAGATTCAGACCGGGAAGATCCGTAGAAACTCTTAATAGCAAACACACCTACAATACGAGACATGGAGAGCTTTTAACGATTCCATGGCATAAAACAGCCAAATTCAAGGAATCATTGCATATAATTGTTTCCTACTATACAATAGCTGCTCTGAAGATATCAGAAATGTTCATTTGCAGAAATATAAAACAAAAGTTTAAAAAACAGCTTCTAAGTACACCTTCTCAGCAGCTCGGCGCAAAAAGATACTCTCCAATAATCCTCAACAACAATCAGGGCTCATGAGAGAGGATAGATCATTTTCTGTAACCAACTTATCTGAACTCCTGCTAGAAACAATGTACCATTTAGTGTAGTGTCCCGGATCATAATATCAACGGACATGGAAATGTCTACGCTGGGAGCATGTATTGACAATGAAGGAACGTTTAACACAACAACCTTTGAGAGTGTAGACAACTCTCTATAGATGCCCTGATGTTTCCAGCACTCTCAGTGAATGGATAACAAATACGCTTAAATAGAGAGCTGTCTAAATTAATGTGGGGAATATAGAGACGAGAGATATGGTAAAAATAAGAGAAGGTGTCCTATCGCCCCTACCGTGGATCATGGTTGCTGATAGCCTCTTACATCGCCTCACCGAGTCCTGGCTTCTTCACATTAGGTTACGTAGATGATATTACAATTCTATTAAATGGAAAATTTGAAGTCTTGTTATGCGAACTTATGTAAACAGCGCTCAAGTTGATTGACAATAAGGTCTGTCCACAAAAAAAATAATTTACATTAAAAGTAGTGAAAAATAAAGATGTTTACCCAATAATAATAATATTAGACCTGTGGCTGGAAAAAGTTAACCAGAACAGCAACAGCGGCCATATAAATTGCTTGCTTCATTTCAGTAAGATAGACGCATATGACGTCAGATGCTTGCAAGCTCGGCAAGCGCCAGATTATCTGTACGCTGCGTTAGGTTTATTCTGTGTCGTGCGCCAATATCCATTGGCTGGATGTCGGTCTCGATAACTAGGGCCGAGTAGGACTATTACTCTTTGCACCTAGATTATCTCTGTAGACCTGGACCGGCCTTCGTGATAGGTGGGCCCGCGTACTTCTACCAGACCCAGCTCACAAATGTAAGATGTGTCGTGGTATTTTCTGCGGACCTCCCCTGGTCCTGGCTGTTGAACCTCGCTGGCTGAGGTCTCTTCTGGCGCTCTTCTTGTCTTGATGTTTTCTTTCTTCGCCAGCTTGTCACCCCCGGGGGTAGTCATCGGTCGAGTTGGGTTTAGGAAGTTTTGGCTGGGACTGACTGCCGGTACGTAGGACATCAATTGATATCCTACCCCGGATCGTCGGAAAGGTAAGGATGAGCTGTGTAGCTCGGGAGTGTGGAGACCTAAGTGCTTCTTTTAGCACTTTCGGTCTCCACGGAGCAGGTAGGACAACGGGCGTTGGACGGTATGTTGTCCGACGCCCGCAAGGAGGTTGGGTTAGGGTTGAAAACGTCATGTCTCTGGTAGTGGTGGTCCGTCCTGGCGTATCTGAAACAGATCTGTTAGCGGGAAATAAAGGTTATACTTACCCGTTGTCCAGTAGCTGAACCCTCGGTCGCTTGTGCCTCGGGGCGTCGGCGGGGTCGTAATCAGTGGCCTGTCTGATCAGCGGGTTCCCATGCTCCTCGGCTTGGGCGTACAGCTTCTTCGCTCGTTCCCGGATGACTTCAGTGACCGTGGTGTACTCCAGGTCTCTGACGATGTCTGCGGTTCTCACGTACCATGGGGCGTCAAGTACCGTCCTGAGGGCGATGTTCTCCACTGCCTGGATTCTCTTCATGTAGGACTTCGCCTGGTAGCCCCACGCTACCGAGGCGTACGTCAGCTGCGGCCTGATGAGGGTCTTGATAAGCGTGAGCTTGTTCCTCAAGTTAAGTCGGCTCCCATTTCCCGTCATTGGGTAGATTAGGGCTCTCGTACGTCGGGCCTTAGCTGTGATGGCGTCCGTGTTTTGTCTCCATGTTAGGCTTCTGTCCATGACCACGCCAAGGTATTTGACGGTGTCGTGCCATTGGATGTCCTCGCCGTTCATGGAGACGTGTCCTGTGGGAATTTCTTTCCGCACTCGTCTGAAGAGGATGGCTTGGCTCTTGTCGGCGTTGACTGCGACTTTCCACATCGTGCACCATTCTTCCAGGAGTGTGGCCGCTTCCTGGAGTTTTCTGGTTGCGTCTCTGGCCTTCCAGGATCTGGCAATCAGGGCGGTATCGTCTGCATACAGGGCTAGGGCTGTATGGTCGGTCCGGGGGAGGTCCGAGGTATAGATGGCGAACAGGTGCGGTGACAGCACCGATCCCTGTGGAACTCCCGCCTCCACGGTCCTGTAGGTGGAGAGTTGGTCCGAGATTTTCACCCTTAGCTGTCTGCAGTGTAGGTAGGATCTCACTAGTTTGACGAGTTCGATGGGGTAACCCATACTCATCATTTTAGCTAAGAGACCGTCGTGCCAGACCGTGTCGAATGCTTTGGCGACGTCTAGGAACAGCGCCGCGGTGACTTGACGCTGGTTGAACCCCTTGGTGATCTCCTCAGTGAGGCGAAGCACTTGGAGTTCCGTGGAATGTCCTGTTCGGTATGCGAACTGTTCATCCGGGATGATGTTCAGCTCTTCTGTCTTCTCTGTTAGCCTCTTCAAGATGACCCGTTCTGCAACCTTGCTCATGGCTGGGAGGAGGCTGATGGGCCTGTAAGAAGACGGGAAAATTAGGTCTTTCCCTGGTTTAGGGATCATAATGACGTCGGCCTTTTTCCACCTGGCTGGAAAGTGCCGTAACCTTAACATCGCGTTTACGATGTTGACTAGCGCCGCTACTCCTTTCCTGAGCAGTTTTTTGAGAGCGATGTTTCCTATCTTGTCACATCCCGGAGCTTTTCTCGGCTTTAGGCTCCTCAGGATTTCCTTGACTTCCTCGGGGGTAGTCGGACGGATGTGGTTGTCATCTGGTAGGCGACGGATCCTTCGTACTCTGCGTTCGACGTCGTCCACCCAGTCCTCGTCCTCGTCATCGAGCTCGTTCTCTCTGCACTGCAGTTCTAAGCTGTCGGCGAACGCCTCGGCTTTTTCCTGGTTAGTGTAGACGATCCCTCGCTCTCCGTGAATCGGGCGCATAGGCTTCCTTCGGTTTCGCAGGGCACGTTGTGTGTTCCACATGCTTCTGTCCTGTGGATCCAGTGACTCAAGGTGGCGTTGCCACCCCTCCTGACGGTGTTCCTGGAGGGCGGCTTTCACTCTTCGGCTGAGGACATTGTACTCCCTTCTGTCGGCGGGGAGCCTGGTCCTCTGAGCCCGTCTCTTGGCGCTCCTTCTGTCCCTTATCAGCTGTCTGGTGACCTCTGGGAGGTTTGCCATCGGTGCTGGGTGCCTTCTTACTTCTATTTCCGTCGTGCTGGCCCTTATCGCTTCCAGGATCTGCTCCTCTAGGGTAATGATGGCCCTCTCAACGTCCTCCACGGTTTCTAGCCTGGGAATTTGTGCGATGTACTGCTGCAGGTGCTGCCGGTACGATTCCCAGTCCGTTCGTCTCTTCGTGAAGGTGGCGTTGTCCTCACTCGCCTGTCCTCCTAGGGTTAGGAAGATCGGGTTGTGCTCGGTAGATCCCTCCGTTCTGGTGGTGATCTCTGCCTCGAAGGTCATCTCCTTTAGGATCGCGATGTCCAGTACGTCTGGCCTGTGTCTGCCGTTGTCGAAGGTGGGCTGGTCCGGTCCTACCACCATCAGTTCGCCGGCGTGCTGTCCCAGGAACCTCAGCAGCTCTCGTCCTCGAGTGTTGGTTATGCCGCTGTTCCATTCCTGGGATTTGGCGTTGAAATCGCCAATTGCGACGACCTGTGTCCTGGCGGGCAAGATTGCGTCCAGATCCCCCTCGGTAAGCGTGCTGCGGGGTGGCTGGTAGCATGAGACCACTTGTATGTCGCCATTTCGTGCTGTGGACACTACTACGGCGGTGGCGTTCATGTTTTCTAGCTCAGGCAGTACTGTCGGATGGTGGGCTATGGTTTTCTTCACCAATAGGGCCACTCCTCTCGCGGGTCGCTGAGGGTTGTTTACCCAGTCCATCCTGTAGGTGTGGTATCCTGGGAAGTTGATCTCCTTGGCCGGGGTCATCTTGGTTTCCTGCAGTGCCATGACGTCTATATCGTACCTGGTCAGGAGCTCTTCGACTTCAAGTCTCCTTTGTTGCAGGCCGTTTACATTCCAGGCCGCCATCTGCAGGAATTCCGGTTTAATCTGTAAAGGCATTACAGATTAGTAAAGTTTGGCATTTGAGCAAAAAATGCACTCATCGCTGAGCACATTTGTTGCATCTGTGCTAGCACCGCTGTGAGGTTTTTGGCCTCTGGCGATGCTTGTTGTTTTGAGGCAGGGGCGGTGTTCTGTTCTGCCTTGCCCTGGGCTACTTTTGCGTAGCTCGTGCCTAGCGCTACGCCGCCCTTCTTTGTTGAGGTCATCGTCGGCCTCTGTACCGGCCTTTGAGTGGCGTTGGCTGATTGCCTGGGGTATTTTGGACACCCCTTGTAGCTGGCCGGGTGGGCCCCTTGGCAGTTCGCGCACTTGGCCGGTTCGTCTGCCTTCTTCTTGCATTCTGTCGTCCGGTATGCCTCGCCGCATTTCACGCATTTCGGCTGCGCGGTACACCTGGATTGTCCGTGGCCGAAACGCTGGCAGCGGTGGCATTGGGATGCCGCTACCTTGGCTCTCTGTCTCTCTGTCCTTACGACTAGAGAGCAGCACCTTGTGACTTGGAGTATCTTGTCCTGGTCCTGTGGGACTAGGACAAGTACGAGGGGCACCTCCTGTTTCGTCCGTCTTGACGTCATCCGTTGCACCGCGGTGGGTGCGAAACCTTGGTCTTGGAGGTCTTCTGCCACCTCTGTACAAGTAACGCCGCTCGGAATCCCCCTGATGACCACACGTAGCTGCCGTTCCTCTGGCAGGGCATACGTGTGGTACTCCCTCTTTTCATTTGCGAACATCCTTGTCATCCTCCGATAGTCCTCGGACGTCGCGGGCTCGATGGAGATTCCCTCCCCGGTAACTTTGGCCTTGTTGAAGTTTATACCGGTTTCGGTTAAACGACGGCTCACCGTTGTCCACGTCTCTTTGTTTCGCAGCACTACTGGGGGTATACGCTGGCTTCTTGTCCTTGTTTGAGGGGCCTCGGTCTCCTCTTTCCGGGTTTCTTGTTGGGGGACACTAGCCTCCTGCTGGGGGGCTCTGGATCCCGATCTGCTCTGTCTACGTGACTCGGACTCGGGGGGGCACTTGAGGGGCTCTTCAGCCACCTTCTTTGCCGCCTTAGGGGCCTCTTCGTCTGAGTCCGTGTTGGCAGCGGGCGGATTTTTTCTTTTCCGTGTTTGCGATTCTCCCCGAATCGCACGCAGAAGCTCTTCATGCTGGGACTTCTGTTCCCTCTGCATCTGCTCCAACCTTTCGGTGAGCTCGTCTATTTTCTTCTTGAGAGCATTGTTCTCCTCTGTGAGACGTTTTATCGTCTCCTTGTCGTCCCTTGGGGTTGGGGGGCCCCCTCGGAAGCTACCGCTCTGGGATGTTTCGTCTTCACTGTACTCCATGTTACCGTCCTCCACGGTAACGTCGTTGTCGGTTTCCTGTAAGGGAATACCTATATTATTATGGGAAAAAGTTATGATTAATAACAGAAAATGGTGTCTTGAAAAAGACGTGTGAACTTCCTCTTCAACACTATCGACGTCACTATCTGTGGGGCTTCCACTTCACTGTGCACTCTGATGGCTCGGTGTACGTCCGTACGCTTTCACTTCTCGATGCACACTGACCTGTGTCGTTACTGTCGTTCTCGTTAAAACAAAGTGTGAATTCATTATTTAGGGCATCAAATAGAGATTGTTTATTGTTGTCAAATGTGGAGGAGGGTTTCCAGAAAGAAGATTCACATATTCTTCCGAACGTAGATGTGATTATGATATTCGATTTTCTTTCAAAGCATAGATAAATACGACTATGACAAATATCATGACAATCACAAAATTAACTACATCACTATAGCAACACCTAGAGTATCGGAGCATTTATCGCATTGCGATTATGTGACGTTACTCGCGCCAAGGGAGCGTTTTCTAACCTCGACGCGTTGATGTAATTTCTATTACAAATAACGCCGAAAATAAATGACTACTTTTTAAAAAAACTTTGTAGGGGTTTATAACGCCCATAAATCTATCATTTCCACTTAAAAACTAAATTTATGGACAGACCTATTGGTGCAGAGAACACTCGCCCAAAAAAAGTTAGTTATATTTGCCAAGAAAAGGAAACTTGCCGATATGAAAACGCCCAAGCTAGCGGGCACTTGTCCCAGTTAACGAGTGAAGTCAAATGCCCGGAGTTATACTTGCGCAATTTGAACTGGAAGAGAAGTTAAGATAAATAAGGCATGTGCCCTGCTATGTAGCTCTCTGGTGACTTAGAGTAAGGCAAGGAAGAGCAGTATCCCAACTAGAGTATGTTCATAGATTGGCATGCCTCTATGTTACGGGTGTAATGAAAATGACACCTACAGCTGCAATGGAGATCATACTCTGCATCGCTCCTCTGAACCTGTATGTGGAGAAAGTGGCGTTGAGGACTGCTCTAAGATCGCAATATTTAGGTCAATGACATAAAATGTACTGTCGTGAGCAGAAAAAAATAGGACAACTTTTTTTTTCTAATGTATATTTGAATATGTAATGAGTAGCCGAAATAAAACAGATATCACTTTTAATTTATTTTTTATTTTAATGCTGTAGTTATTGCTATAGTAAATGATGGATGGTTAGTGAGACAAATTGTACTACGTTATAACATTCTTTGACAAAAATTCGGTGTGTGACATTTTCAGAAAGTGGAGAATAAACGGTACGATTTCTAGAAATCCTGGATCAAAGGACAAATGATATCCTACTTAACAAGAAACTAGCTATTATTATTTCGTTATTGCACCATTCCTATTTATAACTTCTATAAGTCTGTTTGGCATAGAATTAAATAACCTTATACAATAATCATTAATAATAATATTTTCCCATGCATTATTTACTATTTCCAGTAATTCTTCGGCATTCCGTGGTCTCACATTTCGTTTTTGGGTACTTCTTATGAGTGGTCCCCATACATCTTCCACAGGATTAAGATCTGGACTATGACTGGGCCAGTTAAGAACATTGATGTTGTTATCTTGAAACCAGTTAATTACGGTATGAGCAGTATGAACGAAACAATTGTCTTGGAAATAATTGTGACACAGAAGGGAGCATAACATTGTCTAAAATCCTAATATACGTTTCACTATTAAATCGTTCCTCAATATGCCACAAAACACCAGGACCACGTGCCGATATCCAAGCCCACATTTTGACGGAAAATCTACCACTTTTATCATTGTTAGATATATATTTCTCATCGAATCGAGTACTCGGAGGGCGGTAAACACGAATACGACCGCTGTGTGTTGACTGGAAAATTTTTTCGTCTGTAAAGATTACATTGTTCCAAAAATTTACATCATGCGCTAAAAATTCAAGCGCAAATCCTACTCGAGCATCTTTATGTTCAGTTTTAAGTAAATATTTCTGTGCTGCTGCATGACAGCGTAGTTCCGATTCTCTTACTAGCCGGCGACCAGTACTACTCGATCCAGGAAAACTTGTTTCCTCAGCAGCCTGAATAATTGAGTAAAATGGATTTTCTACTAAAGCATTTACCAATTGCAAATCTTATTATTTAGTTGATATCCTTCGTCGCCCTGATCCAGGATTTCTACTAATCGTACCGTTTATTCTCCACTTTCTTAAAATGTTACACACCGAATTTTTGTCAATATTATAACGCAGTGCAATTTGTCTCATTGACCATCCATCTTCTGCTTTAGCAATAACTTCAGATTTAACTAAATCGCTTATATGAGGCATATTAGTTTTTTGCACACTTGCAATAAATTATGACAATTAACTGAAAATATCATAAAAATTAAAGTTAGATGTACACAACTAGATTTTAGCAAAATACCATTATAAGACTTGTTCTATTTTTTTTTGCTCGCGACCGTACCTGTACCTTCCATATTTTTCATAGCGCGAGACTTGCAAAAAATTACTACTTATAATTTTCTTAGTACCTCTATAACATAGTTTAATTCCATGTACACAACAATAGTCTTTGAGATTTTTTCCAAACTCCAAAAATAAATCCAAGGAAATATTTTGCGGCATTTTATAAGTGAGTAAGCAAGTAGAGCTACGATATTTTAATTACTTATCTCTCATTGTTTAGTAGTTACTCGTTTAGAACCTTTTAATTACCGAAAATTTTAATTATTGGTCATCCTAAAATTTAAAATAACTTAATTTAAATGACAGAAAGAGATAACCTGTCAGTACTATTGTCGACAATTCGCGATTAATTTTAGATTACAACCTTAACGAAACACATATAACCATAACCATGGATAGTCTAAGGAATGAGTGGCTACGTCACTTGTACAATTCAATATTTCATATATCGGGGAAATTTAATAATTCTTCTACGAATTTGTGAATAATTTAAATTTTTAATTAATCCATGAAATAACAATCAACTTAATAAAATATACTAAATGAATGATTGCTAAGTTTCCTAGAAAGGAGTACTTGATGCTATTCACATGAACGGATCGTTTACCACTTCCTAGGCGAATTAACCTTTACTCTCTTTGTAGACAACGTTTAATTTAATTAGTGGCTTTCAAGATAACAGTGCTGAATATATTAAACTGTCACTTGTTGTATAGAAGACTTTTATTAAATTATTTTCCTTTTATTATTCAGAAAAATGGAACGTTATGCAATAGACAATGCTTTATTTGCATTGTACATAATTTGTAATTCAAAGAAGATCAGCATACATATTCTATGTGTAGAGTATTTTAGTATTTATTTATTTATTTTGTTCTATTTTAGTTGCCATCTAACATTTGCAAATTTGTTTCATCAAATTTAAGTTATAAGGAAATGGTTAGAATATTTGTCTTCCACCTAGCAAAGCGTGTTGGAGACGTATTTACTACTAATAATTTTCCAGTAGCAATGACATTATTTCACAAGGATGCAAACTGCCACTGTAGGATAAGCCGTTGAAAAGTACCCCAAAGCTATAATAATCCAAATGTTACACTTTACAGAAGGAAGACATGCTACAAAGTTCCATCACCATGTGACGACTAAGATGGTAGAAATGGCCATTTAACCTCTAAGTGGTTCTAATTTTTTTCTCATCTTCTAACCGATCGATTTGCTTCAAATTTTGTACAAATAATGCTTATATATAATAGAATTAATTAAGAAATCAAGATCTCTGTACCCCTTTCTCAGCTACGGAAAGAAATATTTTATTTGCCACCTTGTCACTTTTGCTGTACAATCACCATATTTTTGTAAAATATGTAGCTATTCCTAAGCTATATTTTCTTAGAATTTCATCCATTTTTTGGAACAGGTTAAAATAAACAGCACTATGTATACAAGGTGTCCGCCATTTCAATAGAGTTATATTGGTAACTTCTAAACCTTGTGAGATAAAAAAAATTGAAATTGTAGTCTTTAAGTAGAACCGTAAGTGAAAATGAAAAACATAATGTTAGCTCCAATCCTCATTCTTTAGTTCGTTCTATTGCAGCAAAGTCCTCAATTGACCGAATTGTACGAAGTCAATTATGGAATTCATATAAAATTAGTGTAGTCCAAGAACTATGAGCAGACGATACCGATAGCAGATTGGAATTTTGCGAAGTTGTGAGGAATTGGTTTGAAAGGGAACCCAACCTCAGGAATCGTATTCTGTTTTCTGAAGAAGTTACATTTTATCTCAATGGAAACGTCAATAAACAAAATGGGACCCCGGGAATTCACACTGGACGCACAGAACGACCACAGAAGGTAAACGTTTGGGTTGGCACTATAATTTTCCAAATAATTCATTCTTCAAGGTCACCAAAATACAATAAAAAAGTCCTTCAGACACTTAAAAGCACAGAAAACCACTTTACAAACAATTCTGAGAAAATTCATATAGCATCGATAATTCACAAATAGTCTAAACATCCAAATTAGTCGATTTATAGTTCAAATATTACAAACTACCGCCCTAAAAAATACCACACATTATCTCTAAATTTTCTATAAACTATTTTTCTCTTCAGATCAACTTCCAATTCAATCTTTCATTTATACATCAAAACACGCTTCATTCACATTCCTAACATGCTGGCCTCATCGATATCAAAACTTATTTCCAATTCATATGTTTCGTACGCGTTGCCAGTGTCAAAAAACACACCAAACCCTATCTTAAAACCATCACGCTTAAAAGCAGGAAAAAAATATCATGAGGAAAATTTTTCGTAACTGTAACGAAATCCGACGATATTTTACGATTAGGTTTTTGGTAATATTTTGCAAAATTGAATTCTCGACACAGTTACGCAAAAATAAAACTTTGTTATAAACTAAACTAAAGTCGGATTTCGTTACAGTTACGAAAAATTTTTCTGATGAGATTTTTGTTGCTTTCAAGCGTGATAATCTTAGATAGGGGTTGGTGTGTTCTTTGACACCAGCACTGCGTTGCTGAATTCACCACAGTTATCAAAACTTACTTCCACTTCGTCTCAACGCCGTCTATGTATCTATTGGAACATTCTCAATATGACATTAATATCATATATTTTTCAGTCTTGAATTCTCACATTTCAATACAGTTACACAATATTTCATAATTTGAACCCTATAAACTGTCGGGGGACATTTCCAGCTCTTTCCAGACCTCTGCATGCCAAGTCCGCAACGAACCATATAAAAACCTGAGCACGACGAGCTCTGGTGAACCTCAAGTTGGTTTCTGTATTTCGCGAGTGAAGTCCCTAAACCAGCAATTGTTTAATTCTCATTCGGCCAACGCTTAAATCTCAACAAAACCGAGTAGCCGTACTATTAATTTTCCCGAAACCAAGTAAAAAAGATTATTAAAATTAAACTGTCATCGCGCATAAATCATTCAAGTGTATTTCCTCAGACTTTCAAAATCTAATAATAAATAATTAATTAAATTATCCTCTAAGCCGAAATTTTAATTGTCGAAAAGTTAAACTATTATAACTTGTGTAAAAAGCAATTTTAATTTAATTTAAATAAAATTGCAACTCTGTTCATTACGTTAAATAAATACTGTTAATTTTCGTTAAAAGAAAATATTCTTATTTGATGAAAAGCAGATACAGGGTAGCTTTTGACCCTGCCATTGACAATAAATTAAAACAAAGTGCTAGTCGAACTCTAGTAATAAAATACAAGCGTACTGCAGCTCTGAAGCATATACAGGGCGAAGCATTTGGCCCGTTCCAACTTTTTAAAAATATACCACCCCAACCTTTCAAACTCAAAAATAAGTGCACGAACGGCCTCCGAGGTCTCTCTCCAGCCAAACTATTTTGATTTTCAACCGAACGATGCGCCTTCGTGTTCACGCTCCACCCCATTATGAACTTGCCGTGGGAAATTATTATTTTCAGAGGCAAAAGAGGATCTATTAAGTAGCCGCGGCGTTCGTCTGATTCAATCTCAATGGATTTTTTCTTGTAATCTTAAAAACAGAATGTATATATTTCTACCAGATCCAACTGATGAATTAAAATAACGAATCCTGGACGAAATGCAACCTATAATACCAGACTTAATTAAAAATGTAATTAATAGTTTCTACAAACACCAACCGAAAGATTGATCCTACTTAAAGGAGTTCTCGTGCCAATCGTGTTGCAATCGAAGCATTAGCATTTTGTTGGTAATGCACAGTTATTACACTTAACGCGCCAGGCTTGTAACTTGTAATTCAGCGCTCGACGAGGCACATAGCCCGGAGAGTAGCTGTTGGTTGCAGTCTGGTTACGTTCCTTATAGTAAAATAAGAATTTTATAGAGGAGTATTATTGCGACTGAAATATTATATTTTAATATTCTGCTCTCTAAAAGCACATTTGAACGAAGGTTATATTTAAATCGAAAACCCTGTATATCTTTACATATTCTTTTAGATCTTCTTTCTCTGAGTTGAAATACATAATAGTTGATATTTACTGTAGTCTTTTTTGACATATCGGATATCACCAACAAATGGGCGTATAGGTATTTTAGGGTTTCTGATGTAAGCGTGTAGCGTTCAAGTTACGATTTTTCCTATTTTTCTCGAAAACTCACAAGTATAGCATAGTTTTGATAAACCCTGTATGCAGACATGCACACCACTAATAGATAATTAGTCATCCTGTATTAATTTAAGCCTCTAATATTGTTTATTGCTATTATTTGGTCATATTTAAATTTTTATAACAGTATTCATAATTTTACAAACATTTTCTTTGTAGTGTTACAGCTATTGGCAGTAGTTCTACTAGTAAACTCCGAGATTCTCTTATTCAAAACCAACTTTAGTTTAAGGATAGTTAGTTATTATAGAAAAATAATTATAATACTGAAATTTTAGGTTATTTGAACTAACGTAACGTCAGCTATTTAATAAAGTAGTTAATATAGTCATTCACTCTTTGCCTACCTTATTGCAGTGGTTATTATTTATAATTTTACTATTGTAAATAATATAGATTAGTTTCAATTTATTTGTTTATATTAAATCTAATTACTTTCTTTTTAGTGAATGCAACTCAACTAAGTAAAATACTATGTTTATGTCCGACCACGTTATAAAGGACTGCTTATGATATAGTTTTAAGGCTATAAAGTACCTCTTTATTGTACTAGTAAAGTAAAGTAACTTTATTTTACTATTATGTCGGATTTAGATGTCTCCAATAATGAGCCGATGTCAGATATTGACGTTTTCAAATAAATATGTACAACAGTCCTAAAAATGTCAAAAATGTAATTGAATTAATTTTTTTCGTTAATAAGCCAAATTTAACAGTTGGTCATAAAGCTTTGTATGCAACTCGTTAATAATAAGGCTTCATTGAATTCGCCCTCTTAAAACCGAACTCGTTCAATAAAGCCTTGTATTATAGACTTAATACATAAAAAGCTATTATGTTACCGACGACGTTTAATCACAAACGCTAAAGTAATATATACGAAATAGCCAAATACTGTAAATATCATAAATTTTAATTTTATTCTTCTCGATTAATGTCCATTAATATTTTGCATTTCTAAAATTTTATTAGTTATCTATTGATCTTGTCGATATTAGTAGATACTTTTTTGTTATTTTAAGGAGTAGACAAAATATTATTTCGGGCCAAGAAAATTGTATACTTCATTTTCCTTAGTTGGGAATTTTTTTTTTTTCAGCTTGACCGGAAATTGATGAAAAATAACCACTGTAGAACGTTTCTTGGTACACAGATACTAGTACTCACTACTCCATTTTGCTTTCTGATACGGCAGTGACATCCACGTGCATCCGTAAACAATGTTTCAGTCCACATATCTTATATAATTTTTTCTTTTCTCCATAAGATGTAGTGCAACACTATGTGTATATAATAGGTACCTGACAGCTTGCTGAACGGAGTCTCGAAGATAACAGCTAGGCAGACTACCATGGCGACAAAGGAACTCAAATCAATTTAAAAAGCGGTGAGATTTATATTTCACATTTTCGTATTTATTTGATTTATTCTAATTTTTCTGTTTATTATATATTATAATTTCTATTGATTTGTTTGTAAAGTATTTCTTTTGTTCAACTAAATATTTCTTCAACTTTCTTCTTAACTCTTTCTTCAATCAACATTTCTTTTGTACAACCAAAAATATCTGTGGAAAATAAATAAATTTTTTTTTATCTCATGTCATTTTGTAATGTATTACTAGAAACTTCTTTTGGATCTACCCGCAGTGATCTGTTTTCTAATTTATTTTTGCGGGTGGCGCCTAAACCAACATCATTAAATTTATATTCCTTAAGTCACAAAACAAATTATCCCAGCTAGGTACTTCTAGGATTTCTAGTTTGACCTCGGAACCACCTAAAACAGAACCTGCGACAGCTCCCCAACAGATCGGCTAGTCGTTACCCCTCTTGTGTTCCTCTATTTCAAATTATTTATAATTTCTAATAAAGAGAAGGCAAGACGAAAGAAGCGCAGTAACTAATTACAACGCAGTAGGCTGTAACTGATGATATAATGACAGCATTGCTATTGTTTGACATTATTCCATCAAAATGAGTTATACAAAAATAGGAAAGTTTAATATATTATAAGAATAAAAATAAAATGCTGAGACGAACAATCTTTTATAACATAAAATAACAACGAAAATTTTACTGCGTTAGAATTAGGTTCACGAACTATAAAAATTAATCGAAATGGTCTCCATTATTTAAAACACAAAGCTCATATCTTTCTCTTAAATTACTTAGAGAGTTTGAGACAAAGCTATTATTTATTGAATCGGTCATTTGAGACACAACACATGTCCATCATATGCCCGTTTTGACATTTTGCGTAAAATTCGTTGCTACGATATAGATCTATAGTTTCATTGAAAAATAGCACTTGTCCTGCATTCTATCATTGTACAAGCTCGACCTAAAATATGCATTTATTTGAGAAACAGCATTTGTCCGGGACATGTGTTGTTTCTCTGTAATATATGTATGCGCATGTACGGATTTTGCATTTGCTATTACACAGTTCAAAATGGATACCGTACGAAATGCAACATCTACTTCGGCTAAAAGGCGTTAAATCAGTTGTTTATAAAAGTGAAAAAATACGAAAAGCTCGAGTAAAAGGAGAGGAATATGTAAATTATAAAGGGAATTGTGTATTGGCTGTTAAGTGGGGAGAAACATGCAAGTAAGTACTCATTTTCTAGGTTAAAACAGTGCACATATAAACGTTTTGTTTTGTTTTGTTTTAGCTGCAAAAACAAATGCTGTCAAAAAGTTTCTCGAGAATGTGTAGCCGAAGTCTACAATAAGTTTAGAAGTTTTCAAACAAAAAACCAGCAGGATGCTTATTTACAAGCACGAATTGATGTAACATCCGTCTCTCGTCGCCGACCTCGAAATAATTCTGAAAAACAAAAACCCCATTCATATTCATTTAAGTATCCTATTTCGTCAAGTACTGGAAAAGTAAATGTTTGCAAAAATGCTTTCAAGAATATCCATGGTATCACTGATGCCCGAATTCGCCGGTTAAGTCATCTTGCTTCCCTTGGAACTTCCCCATTGGATTTACGAGGATTAAATACACCTGGTAATAAAAAACCTAAACATTTTGTAGACGCCATAAAAAAACACATCCAGTCATTTCACGTGAAAACTAGACATTACACTACCACAGAATATTCTTACTTAAGCGAACAGCTGGGCGTAAAAACCATGCACTCTATGTTCTTAGAAAAATATCCAGAAATACTCGTTAAGTATGCACTTTATTTTTTTTTTTTTATATGCATTTATTTAACGTCGGCCTATTTCCGCTACTGAGGCCTAACACCGACGCCTATAGACGAGCTACCCTCAACCAGGAATTTTGCCAAACCTCTTCCCTTAAGAAGAGTAGGGATCTTTTACTTGCCTAACATTTAATAGACAAGGGACCGACGGCTTTACATCCCCTCCGAAGGATGGTATATCTCCTATACAACCCTCGCCTAAGGTTGTATAGCTTCCGCGCATACACTGATATACAAGCCGCTGGAAGATGTGTGAGGCGAGGACGCGGTTTCCGTTGGAATGGTCACCCATCCAAGTACTAACTGCGCCTGTCGTTGCTTTACATCGCATGCCGAAGTATGTACATAGTAAAGACGCACCTACGCTCGCCCCCAATGCACTTTATTTAAAAATCTTCAAAGAACATTGTGATCTCACCTTTGGGCGACCTCAGGTAGACACGTGTTGTACGTGTGAACAATTTACATTAAAAATAAGATCAAAAGATTTAAATGACAATGCCAAACGTGTCACGTGTCGCTACTGCAGAAAAGATTGTTCATAACGGCAGGGTAAATTTTTTTTATACAAGAATGAAAGAAATTACCCAAATATGCCACAGTGATGACAGTGTGTTTGGAATTATCATAGATTTTATGCAAAATCATAGCTTACCGTCAATTCCTATACAAGAAACATTTTATCTTCACCAATTAACCGTGAATGTGTTCAACATCCACAGGCTTGGAACCGGAAAATCCTTTTTTTATCTGTATCATGAAGGATTAGGGAAGAAAAGCCCTAATGAAGTGTGTTCGTTTCTGCTTGACTTTATCAATAGAGAAGTGCCCAAAACGGTAAAACATCTGCCCATTTTTTCTTATGGTTGCGGGGGCCAGAATAAGAATCACACGGTAATAAGATTGTGCTGTGCTTTGGTGGAATTAGAACAATTCGATACTGTTGACCAATATTTTCCCATAAGAGGTCATTCTTTTCTGCCCTGTGACAGAAATTTTTCCGTGGCAAAAAGAAAGATACGGCAACTTGACCGAATATACACCTTAAAAGAATACACTGAACTTATTGTGAGTTCCAGTGCAAAAAGCAATTTTTCCGTTTATCTAATCGATGAAGACAATGCCGTAATAAAAGATTTTAAAGGATGGTGGCCCAAATTTTATAAAAGAAACTGCATCTCCCTTAGCACTTCGAATAAAGAAGTTTCAAGAGATAAGAAACAACACTTTCAGATATCTCGTTTTAATCATTTTAGTCACGACAAGCGCAAAAAGGGGCTTGTAGTAGGCCGAGAATTTATCTGTGGATTATCGGAACATGAATTACGACTGTCAACGACAAACAAAGTTAAGAATTATCCCAAGAATGCTGCGTACCCTAACATTAAACTTCCCATTAAAGAGAAGAAAGTACTGCATCTCAAAAAATTTATACCATATCTGGAAGGTGTACAAGTAGATGATGTAAAGGAGTTTTATGATGAAATCTTTGCATGGCCCACAGATAGAGGTGTTGTTACAGATGATTAACAGACAGTAGAATATTTTTTCTATGCATAATTTTTGGTGAATATCCTATTTTTATACCCAAAACAAAACTGTATTAATATTTTCCTGAATAAAGTTTTCAGCTTGTGAAGAAACAACACTTGTCCATTTCTTTTTCCCATACTCAACACAGATACATTGACTTTTCATTTTCAGAAATGCAAGGAATTGATTTCACTAAAGCTATTAAACAAAAGGCACTGTTCAAAATCGCAAACAAAAATACAAGAAAAGTGCAGATATGTTTTTCTTGATTTTCTCAAAACTGTGATTTCTGGACATATGACGTTTCTCAAAAAACCGATTCTATTGTCCTGGATTAATTCATTAATTGTTTCCCTAATTTTAGTTTTCATAATTTCAATATTCTGATTAAAACTAAAATTAACCTTATCCCTTAAAAAGGCCCACAAAAATGCATCCAAAGGTATTAAATCAGGGTACGGAATTAGACCGCCAATACCAATCCAAATATCAAATTGACCACTTAAATACTCGTTAACCTCCAAAACACTGTATGGGGTCGCTCGGCCTTGCTGCCAAATTACTTCATTAAGTTCCTCATCAGAAAAGTGTTCTTCTAAAAGCTCTGCTATTTCTGGCAGAATTATTTGGAAACATGTTTCCGTGTTAAGATAACTGAAAGAAATTAGGTCTACAACTTCATCTTTAAAAATTCTATACCAAATTTTAACTGATTTTCTATCGGAATTTTAACAGTTTTTCTTTGTCGTTGATTTTTCTTCTCCCAAGAACGTTTTTTTTCCTAATGGAAACCTTTGCTGTGGAAAACGACGACTCGTCTGCCCATAATATATATCTTAAAGAATTATGATTTGCTCCCAGTTTTTGGAGCATTTGCTGACAAAATTCCGACCGTTTTCGCTTGTGATCTTCTGTAAGCTCTTGTAGGTACCGGTAATAACTTATATGGCATATAGTCATCCTTTTGTAAAGTCCTTTGAATTTTGGAGTAACTTTTTCCAAGTTCATGTGATGCAGCCCATAAACTAGTTTCTGAATTTTATAAAATATTTTTTTTACATGGTCAAAAATCTCAAGAAGGCCGTCGGCTGTAGTCATAGATGCTTTGTCTTATAGTAAATCTTATAGTACTACGGATGCGACAATATAGTAGTTTGTGCAACAAGAGTGGATATGATAGCCATATCGCACGAGAAAGAAAATTGAGCACGACGCCGTAGGCGGAGTGCCTCAATCATTCTAAGAATCAAAATTTTAATTTCCAGAAAAAACCCTAAGTTTTTAATTGTATATAATTCGTTCTTAAGTAGGTTTTCACTAAACTTTAGTTTCCTACATGTTAACATATAACAATGAGACAGATGAAAATGATTTTTAGTTTTGATTTTATTTTGATTTTTATTTATTTTAATTATTAAAACCGCATGGTATCAATACGTATTAATTTGTTTGACCTGTTAGGAAAACAACTCAACCTTATAAATTTAAATTCCTTGAGTCTGATTTCATTGGCATAACAGCGGCCTCCGGACTCGTTTCTGGACGTGAAGTCTATTGTAACGCGCCGGGTATTTGATATATTGTACATAAATGAAATAAATGAAATAACATAATATCTTAAGGAAAAATGATATGTAAACATATAAATGAATAAATGATTTTTAAATGGTAAATGGTAAATGGTGCGATATGGATAATCCACTCGAGTTGTACAGTATACTTTTTCTACGACCGGATTAAGAAAAAACTACAAATAAAGTTTTAATCAAATTTTAATATACAAACTTAGCTACTGCTTAATCTTATGCTCTAGGTGAAAACATTTTATAAAAGCGGCAGTAGCCTAGTAGTTATATCTACGCTTCGAAAAGCAAGAGATCAAAGGTTCAATCCCCCCACATAGCTACTTTTTTTTTGTCATAATATACCTCTAAAATTTTGTCTGTATATAATAATTTCAATAAAATTTTATAGGTGGTATACCGTTTATCGATTCTTCACTGGAATCACTCATTTTAAATTATTTTCTAGCCCAAGCTGCACGAATATACACACTGACAATTACTTTGACAGCTTACGCACCAACTTGAATTTTTTAAAACGAATAGTTGCCTATGTACTTAATTCACGAACTGTGATTGGTCGATTTCATATCCATTCTAGAACGTATATGAAATATATCCGTTCAGTTAACTGGAATGGCCCACTTATCAATTCTACAGACTGTACGGAAAACAGCAAATTTACAGGAAGTAGAAAAAAAATTTTAAATTTACTTGGCTTTTAATATTTATAAAATAAATCAGTAAAATTCCCTTAAAAAATTCAAAATGTGACATTCTTCATTTTCGTTTGGTCTCTTGCTACGTTTTTTTTCTTATAAAACTCTCAATTTCTCTCACATGATGATAAGTATTTAAAAATGTGTTTTCACTAGGAGCCGGACGATTTTATAATGCTATATATTCTCTTCTTTCCTATTTTTATTATTATTTTTTACATAAATGCAAAATATATCAAACTTTTCTGCCTTTGTGTAACCCATTTTAATGAAATATTAATACAAAATATCAAACAGTAACAGTGTTATCATAGTATAGTCAGTCACAGCCTACTGCGTAGTAATTAACTACTGCGTTCCCATCAGAAACCCTAAAATTTTGATATTACAGCTAGACCTACCAACCCTTATATCGGGGAAGAAGATCTAAAATAATATATATAAATATACAGGGTTTTCCATTTAAAAAACAACCTTCGTTTAACAACGAAGGTTGTTAACTATCGTATGACCTATGTAAGCAATTTTTTTTGTTGCATTTAAAAATATACCTCCAATAATAACAGAAATAAGGGAGAGTCAATATACAGGGTGTCCCAAAAATGGTGGACAATCTCTCGGATTTGGGTAGAACTAGTGAAAATAAGGTCACAAGTTCGTATATTTTTCTTTCCCCCGAGGTACCCCTACGAAGATATTCGCTCTTGAAGTTGAAGGTTAAAAATCGATGTTTCGCGATAACTTTTTTATTGCTCAATCGATTTTAATCATTTTTGGATCAGTATCATATTATTTCAATCCAGTTTGGTCAGTGTATAAGAACCTTGAATAACATTCTTGGGGGCTCGGGGGCAGAGCACCCATTGCCTTAATAAGTTGAAAAATAAAATTCAGCCTACTTTCCTTTATTTCTAAGGTTATTTTCTAATTTTTGAGCCATTTTTACGTAAAAGACGTATACTTGTTTGATGTCGGTAATATGAACCGTTTTCGAGATAAATGCACCTAACGATGAAATTGCGATTTTCAATCGGACAAATAATAGTAACTTTTAAAAATAAATGAACAAAGACTATTTACTTAGCATTACTTTGTTATATTATGTATGACCTTCTTGTCGATTATTTGAGAAAAAGAAAACGACAAAAAATGGTGCCGCACATGCTGAAGCCCAAGTTCTGGGGAACGTGTTAACATTATTTTTTTAAATGTTAAAAAAACAGCTACATCGTCTTATCTATGTAGATAAGCCGATGTAGTTGTTTATGTACAAAACCAAACGAGTAATAATGACAGTTTATGGTTGCCATGGATCAAAATATCAGATAATTGGAGTGACATAATTTCAGTATTAGCTTAATCCGACATTAATTAAATAATTAATTGATTGAAATATGGCTTACACTAACAATTAATACTCAAATATGCATTTAATGTATGGAATAACTTCTTGTAATGCCTCGAAAGCACGAAGACTATACGACGGTATCGCCATTCAAGGGTTCCTGATCGCAAAACTTTTGAACGTGTTGATCAACGGCTGAGAGAAACTGGTAAGAAATATATTTTTTTTGAAAATTAAAAATATAAGAATTATATCTCCACTTAGGTCGATTTGCGCCAAATGACGTAAACAGGGGTGCTCCGCGGACAACACGTACTGTTGAAGTAGAGGAAAACATATTGGATGCAGTCACTGCGAATTCATCTATCAGTATCAGATCATTATCATTACAAATGAATGTCCCAAAATCGATCGTTGGAAGTATTTTGAAAGATCAACTGCTTCTTCCGTACCATATACAGAAAGTACATGCCATTATCCCAGATGACTTTCCTGTTAGGGTGCAATTTTCGCAGTGGTTTATACAGAAATATGAACAAAACCATGCCTCCATTCCATCGGTTTTGTATACGGATGAAGCGAGCTTTGGAAGAAATGGAGTCATTAACTCCCACAACTTACACGTTTGGAGACATGTCACAATTTAAACGCGCCATCAAAGGCAATTTCATATTAATGTTTGGTCCGGAATTATTGGCTGGTACTTGTTGGGCCCATTCGTGTTACCAAATCGATTGAATGGGCAACTTTATCTTGAATTTTTCGAACAGCAGTTACCACAACTTTTAGAAGACGTTGACATCGCATGCATGATGGGGCGCCCCCGCATTTTAGTCTTATAGTGAGGGGTTATTTGAATAGAGTATATCCAAACCGGTGGATAGGTCGGGGTGGACCTGTTCTTTGGCCTCCCCGATCACCCAATTTAAATCCCCTTGATTTCTTCCTGTGGGGGCATTTAAAGAGTCTCGTATATGCCACACCAGTAAAGACAAAAGAAAAATTATACGAGAGAATTATGTACCATTCAAATGCAATTAGAGAAAACGAAGGAATGTTGTGGCGAGTCTAGCCATGGTCAGTTCTTCGTGGACAAGCATGCATTAGAGAAGGAGGTGCTCATATTGATCATTTGTTATGAAATTTCATAAATCTTCATTTTTCCATGTCCCTAATTAGTTTTCTACAGTAAGGTTTAAAATTTTGTGTTTTGTGTGTTCAAGATTTTTCGTTTTTATAAGTTTACGTAAGTACTTACTATTTCATAGAGAAATAAATGTTGTCTTGTACATAATCCTCGTGTTTATTTAATTTTTAGAAATTACTATTATTTGTGCGATTAAAAATCGCAATTTTATCGTTAAGTGCATTTATCTCGAAAACGGCTCATATTACCGACATCAAATAAGTATACGTTTTTTACGTAAAAATGGCTCAAAAATTTGAAGACAATCTTAGAAATAAATGAAAATAGGCTGAAAAATTTTTTTTCAACTTATTAAGGCAATAGGTGCTCTGCCCCCGAGCCCCTAAGAATGTTATCCAAGGTTCTAATACACTGTCCTAAATTATCGATGACGTCACAGATATGTGAAAAGTGCCAGAGAAAAGTTTTTTATTAAGTACTTACCTACAAATAAAGAGCAATCTGATATTATAAATTGAGGTATTATTTGTATTTTGCGAACGAAAAACAGAATAGTTATGAATTTAATATGTTTCTTTTGGGACACACTGTATATATTTAGTGTACGCCCCAGGATGAACATTTTCCATTTTTGTTGATTCTTGTACGGCTTGTAGATGTCGAGATAATTAAACAATGGAAAAAACTCTCTAAAAATGTCATTCTTTAAATAAACACTACGTAGACATCATCGATCTGTGAACCTAACCTGACCTTCTGAATACTCTAAATGAAAACTACTATCCTTTTTCAAATCCTAATATAACCCCACTATAAGCTTTACAATCATTGTAATAACTGATGATTTCCATAGATACCTATATTCTACAGCAAGTTGTGAAAATTGTTGATGTTGTTGGTTAAGAAACTTAATGCAGATGTTGAAAAAATATATTTTTTAATTGATTATATTAATAATTTTCTTGGCGCAAAACACAAATTGTTCCGTTTTTTCTTTATATTCATATTTTTACATCCTTCTCCACGGGAAATAAAACATTAAAACTACATCAAATTTAATAGTATATTTTTCTACCGCTACTTAAATTACTCTCCATCCACCACATCTTCAGTATGGTGTTATTCCCATTTCATCTTAGAAGCTTTTTATTTTTAATTTAACCCTCTAGCTGTTTCACAAAATAAAAATAAGGAACAAGAGTTCGTCAACCCGCAACCCTTTAAAAAAATACGGAACTATAATTTACCGCGAGAGAGATAACATGGAAGTAAAAAAAACGCTCCCCTATAACTATTAATTATACACGGTACTATAGTTTATATACCTTATACTTTTCATATGTATAGCCGGGTATGCGTATTTTAATTTTAGTTTCAAGAAATTTATTAAAGCGTCTTTAAAAAACGTCTATTTAAGTAGGGTTCGCTCCGAAACCCTACTTTCTCACGACGTTTTTTATAACCAATGTTTTTGTTTCAACGTTTTCGTATTTTTAAAACATTACCGTGTTTTCTGTGTTTGACATAAAAAGGGAATTTTAAATTGGTGTAAAAATCCAAAAGAAAACAAACACTGATATTTATGTGTGAAATATTTTAAAATCTGTTTTCAGAGTTTATTTGATTTATATCAAAAAATTCTTTAGGACTGTACTGAAAAGAGTAATAAAAAAATATTGCCAAAGTCGCAGGTGAATTATAATTTATTTGGGAGGTCGAAAAGCCATGTGGTTTTCTTCAACATCGACAATGTAAAGAAAAAATTTCAGTATGGGTTTCTCAAATTTTCATAATACTTAATACATAATAAACGTGGTATATTTAATAAAATATTTAAATTTAATAATTACTATAACAGAAAAAAGGAAACACTTGTTTTATAGAGTACTTTTTGTAATTGTAATTTATAAATTTAATTTTATCCTGAATAAGGTACGAGGTATAAGGCACATAAATACGAACATTGTAATCTTATAAATGGCAAGTTTTCTTTGAATCTATCATTTGGTGTACAAACATTTACCGAGTGTCGTGTAGCCACATCTTAATTTTAGTATTACATATTGTTAATGTATTTGGGTTTTTTATTTCAGATGGAAGAAGATCAAACTATCCAGGTGTAAGGTATGATATAAGTTCTTTTTCCTATTGTTTCTTAAATTTTTTTCTCACTGATGGTATTTTTAAATCTAGTCTCATACTTATTTACTCTATATTTCAGTTCGTTTTTATGTTTAAATTGGAATAATAATATTAATAATATACTTTGACAATAAATTTGTCTAATGTCTAAACTAATATATTTGTATGACTGGTGGTCGAGAGGTGAGCACACTCGCCTCTCACCTAAAAATTGGTAATTGGTAAAAAGTTCCGGGTTCGATCCCCGGCCGTGGCAGTGAAAAATACTGTGAGAGGGATTTTTTCACTAGACACGGATATTGGGGTTGTGTCCCTTGTCTCTAAATGTGTAGCCCCCTCCCACACAAGGCCCTTCCGGGATAAAGGAGGGAGGTCGTAATTACCTGTGGTGTTATTATTGTTATATTTTGTTTTCTTCATATACTTGAGATGATATTTTTTAGAATATACTTCTTAAAAACCATTGCCTAAGAATTTACAAGTTTTTTAGGTAATTGTTATAGCGTCCCCAACCAATAACTCCGCAATCCATTTGCGATTGAATGAGACCATAATATAGCACACGCATCTGATGTAAGTCTAAAAATTGTCTAAATATTTAAATATTGGCAATAAAATCCTTAGTTTTTTATAATATTATTCACTTGTAATTGCTATTCGAAACGCCAATTGTTATACCTACTTATTATTATTTCGGTTAAATTTGTAGGGGACCAAGATTAGATAAGTCGGACAGATGCGACCTAAATGAACTCTACTAGGCCTTGCCACAACTAATATTAAGCAAATTTAGATTGAACCATTTTTTTACTAATTTAAATTCTTCCTCAACTATTTGCTTTAATTGCGTTTAAGTTTCTGGGTTATGTATAACTATCATGTCATCCGCAAAACTAAGTATCGTTAATTTACATAGTAAGGTTAACAGGACATTCGAATCAAGATTGAATAATATAGGTCCCAAAATTGTACCTTGGGAAATATGTGGTAACATATTCAACAATTTTCTTTTGGTTTCGTGACTCTTCAATTCTTCAATTTACACATTTGAAATTTTTTTAAAAATTTAGAATGACTATCCGTGTCAAACGCCTTTTCCAGATCAACAAGGATACAGATTGTGAGTTCACTGGTAACTAAGTTTTGATGTATTTTTTGAGTTACATATCTTATACCATCTTGTGTAAAACGATCTCCTTTAAAACCGAATTGCATTTTTTATAAAATTTTATATTTGGTTGTAAAATTGGTGACGCGTTTTCCACTACTTTTGCGAGATTTGAGATTAATAATATAGGTCTGTAATTTATAACATGTGTTACCTCCGTTATATAGGGTGAGTCAAGAGGAACTGTACATACTTCTACCGTAAGTAGAGGCACCTAAGACGAATACCAAATGACCATTATAAACTGTTTGTTCCCTTTATTTACTATCATACAAAGTGATTGAGTGAACACTTTTTAAAGGTCACTTGGTATTCGCCTTAGGTGCCTCTACTTACGGTAGCAGTATGTACAGTTCCTCATAACTCACCCTGTATAGTGCTCCGATAATCCCCATTTTTAATTCATTAAGAAATATTTCTTTCGCAATAGTTTTATTTATTAAATGTCATTTATATATGTGTTGACAGTATATCACTAAGTTCTTTTAAAATGTCCGCTGTTGAGCTTTACTTAATTACTTCCACGTCCAGTGGAAAATTTAACTTTTTTTGATTGAAATAGGCTTAAAATGTCATGAAACGTCGAAAATTTAAATTTGAGCGAAATAGTCATTTGTTTAACTAGGCAGCAAAATGACAGATTGACTGCCGCGGCTGATAATCGGAACTCATCCAAGGCAGTCAATCTATTTTGTTGCTGAGTTGAACATATAATTTTTTCGTCGATTGTTTAAATATATTCTAAAATAATGAAATTATTACAGTTCTCAATCTCTCTATTTTTCTTGTAATAAATTCAATAAAAATTCATTAAAAATCGCAGTTGTTACTAGTTGGTTACCATGGAAATTAAGTATCACTTTCCCTGCCTAGGCTGGAAAGTGCTCACTTTTCTGCCTAGGCACGGAAAATGAGCACTTCCCTGCCTAGACAGGGAAAGTGATACTTTGCTGATTGATATTAGTCAGCAAAATTAGTACTTTGCTGTTAATCGGCGAAATAAAATTTTACTGCCTGCCTGCCTGTAACTTTTTTGTGCGCACGTTTACTTTGGAACCGCTTGTGGTATTTGTGGTACACTCATGTATTGTAACGCGATCTGGAACTAGATTATATTTTGATTTAATTCCGTTGAAGGGTTCGGGGGTAAATGGGGTAAATAAGGGTAAATAGGCAAAACAAGCAAGTAATAGTCCATAAAATTGCAATTTAGGGCATGTACGAAAAGTTAAGGTCTCGACAATTTTTTTGGCATCAGCTATTATGAAAGGGAGTAAAAAAAAATAAAATGTGATTTAGTGCATATACAAGAACGAAACGCCTAAAAAAGTTTAGCGTTATCTACCCTCTCTACCAACCCCATTGCCAGCCCCACCCTATTATTAAAGGGGGTAAAAAAAATAAAAAAATGTCTAAAAAATTGTTTTGGCGTTAGCTACCCCCTCTGCCACCCCCACCCTATTATTAAAAGGGGTAAAAAAATAAAATGTGATTTAGTGTGTATACAAAAACGAAACGTCTAAAAAAAATTTTTTGGCGTTAGCTACCCTCTCTACCATTATCATTGCCATCCCAATTCTATTATTGAAGAGGGTAAAAAAAAATCAAAATGTGATTTAGTGTGTATACAAGAACGAAACGTCTAAACAAATTTTTTTGGCGTTAGCTACCCCCTCTACCACCCCCATTGCCACCCTCACCCTATTATTAAAGGGGGTAAAAAAATTAAAATGTGATTTAGTGTGTATACAAAAACGAAACGTCTAAAAAAAATTTTTTTTGGGTCTACCGTCCCCATTGCTACCCCGCCCGATTATTAAAGGAAGTAAAAAATTAAATTGGGATTTAGTGTGTGTACGAGAACCAACGGCCTCTACATTTTTTTTTTACATTAGCCACCGCCTCTACCACCCCCACTCTATTATTAAAGGGAATAAAATATTACATTGGGATTTAGTGTGCATAAGACTTGGATACAAAATCTGGATGTGGAAGTAGTGATTCCTTGGGCAGCGGTTTTTTCAATTATATCCTTTGCTTACACAGGGTTAGTTTGAAAATGATATACAGATTTTTTTCTTCCTGTCTTAGTCGATGTAATTTTGGGGCAACTATTTTTGTTGCAAAACATTTTCCAACATTGGCATAATTGATTATTAAATAAATTAGCCATTTCTGTTTCATTATTTATTAAATAATCCTCATCTTGTTCTATTATCTCTATATTATTTTATTTTTTATTGCTTTCGTTGCAGATATTTTTAACGCACTGCCGATTGTTTTTTGCTGAGTTTTTGCTTTTATCTATTTGTATTTTACAATAGCGAATCTTTATATTTTTATTAGTAAATTTGGACTTCGCACATTTGTTACGTAAATTGGCTTTAGGTCAAATTGATTAAAAATTGGATATGTTGTAGGTTTTGGCCTCCCTATGAAAAGTTGTCATGGGACCAACGTTCGAAATTGGACAGTTTTTGAGATTGAGTCAATTATAGGGGCCCTTATGAGAATATCTGTTCGTTACTGGTTTGAAGTAATTTGCAACGCCTTTGCACATATAGACGTGGTTATTCATGGATGATATACCTAAATGATATGCAAGCACATGCCTTCGAACATGTACACACATGTAAATATCCACATGTATATACCGTCTGTCTATTTTATGAGGGCCACACCAAATATCTTGCTTAATATCTATTGTAGAAGAATAAAGTTTTAGAAACTGTTATCCCATTTTTTGTGAGCTATATTTCAATAAAAAGAAATTATTATATCTCGAATTCTTCTACGATAGCTAGAAAATTAAAAACACAAATAAACTAGATAAAAAAGTTTATAACCGGAAATTATTTTCGAATGTACAGGGCGGGCCAAGACCAAATTGCAGGATCAAGTGGCTTTTTTAAAAATGGAATGCTATGTAGATATAGTACATTTTTTGAAGCCTATTTCCATACTCTATTCATTGCTATATTGCTATTAACTATCTCACAACCACTTGGATATAATGAATTTTTTTGTTAAAATAATGCCATCTGCAGATGCATATTGAAAACATCATGAAAGTCACAATTATGGGTTTTAAGAAAAACTTATATTAATACTAGTTACGAGACATCTAATTAATGTTTTTGAATCATTTTTATTCCTAAAAATGTACAGGAGGGCCAAACATTACTTTTCAATTAACTTTTTAAATTGAATTTTTTCATTTTTTTCAAATGGAACGCCCTATACATTTTTCAACAATATGAAAAATATATTTGTTGGAAGTGCTTCCCTATGGCTATTTGTAACCATTTTCGATTTATTGACCAATAAGTACAAAAGCCAAGAATAAACTAAAAAAATTAGAGGTTTTTCAGATAATTAAAGAATTATAATAAATACCCCACATGTTGCCCACTTTGATTGACATATATATCTATGCGTCTTTGAAATGAAGTTTCTACTGTTCTACAATACAAAATATGAAAGAAAGAATAATAACTGCTTTTCGATCGATCACATCGGCAACTTTAAAAACAGTAAACCTTGTCCAATTTTTCTGGATGGTATAACTTAAATTAATATTAAATCGATATTCAATTAATTAGGCAAAATATTGATTAATATCGTATGTTAAGCTTGGTCCAAAAATCCGGTAACCTATGCCGACTAGCCAAAATCTGCCGTTTGACCAAGTTAACATAGCAAGTGAATATTTCGAGTTCTTAATTCAAAAAGAGGAAGAGATTCTTAACTTGGGTATTTTAATATACTTCACAGAAAATATTCAATAGTGGTGGATAGAATTTATTGTTTGACTGCTGAGTGCTGCCAATTTTTAGTTTTAAGAACAAACCGATCTTATGGACTTTCGATCATGACAACTCTTTTTATATTATTACGCCATAAACAATCTTCACGCATAATTTTCTTAACAATAATGTATACTTATTCTATTTTACAGTATACCCGTTTATTCCTAATTTTTCAGGAAACCAAACTATTACTCTCTCTTGGTGGAAACTATAACTAGAGTTTTAGATAGTTGCTGGATGTAGATACCGATTAACCGGCGATGACACCTGTTGGTGAATAGCGTAACTTCAGTCGTAATTCTTGATGGATTAGAAGTTCTTTAATTTTAGAGTGTCGCAAAGGAATACCGATAATATATTATTTTCTTTTTCTATTATTCAAATTTATTGTATTATATATAATAATTCTTCAATAGTATCTAAATTAATATCGTTTCTATTGAGTTTCAAATTTTTTAATTTAATTCACGTAGAGAACTGTTATATACATTACATGTACTTTACGTAATTCAAAAAAATGTTACCTACGAGCCTAAGAACGACATTTAACAAGATGCCGATTAATCTTATAGTAATTATGTTGTTTAAATTTAAAAAACATTTAAATTATTCGTTATCAAACAGCTAATAAATTAACAATGTCATTAGTTTAATGTGGAAGAGATAGATGATAATTTATGAGAATTGTTACCATTATATTACCATTTTAAGAAAACATTGCTTGTTAAGATAAACTTAAATCACTAATTATAATTTTAATATCACACAGGTTAATATTGATTATATAATATTAAATGATTTTTACACATAATTCCCCATTTTGTAATTTCTCAGCTTCGAAGTAATTCTTAAAATTATTATTATTTTTAGAAATGAGCTGTTACAACGTAATGAGTTAAAATAGAACATACCAGTTTACAAATAATATGGGAGATTGGTAGTAATTAAATCGACCGGCTTTTTACATTGAGTCAATATTTTTCAATGTATAAATATATAAATTATGAAATTAAGAATATTCGAGAACGAATCTTACAACCTCAGAAAATGCGGTTTTCGTGATTTATACGCTGCATCACAAATTACGAACTGGGATCCTCTCTTTCAAATAAATTATGTAAACACAGCTTCCAAATATTTGTATGTATGAAGTGCTTTATAAAGAATTTGAAAAATATTCAAAAATGCTTTCTTTGGGTATCTAGCAGATAACATATTGTCTGAAAGTTATTTGTGGCATTCTACCAATATTCTTTCCTATTATTTGGGTTTTCTACCACATGTACTATTATCCTCTTCAAAACAAATCACCGAATCTACAAAATAATAGAATTATTGGAAAAAAGGCCTCTGCGCCCGTGACGTTTACGCCAAAGGAAAAGTCAGAGGTTATGTTTTGCAAATAATATAAATCGGAATAAACACAAAAATAATATATTTTGCTGACGTTTCGGAAAGTAATCTCTTTCCGTTTTCAAAGCTATTTTTTGAAGAACTCTTATTTTGCTGTGTATGTCAAATACACAGCTTTAAGATTCTGTTTATGTTATTTCCATAGATACTTACTACTTACACAGAACATAGAACTGATGATATTTTTTAGATAATGTTGAGTTTGTTAAGTTCTTCTTTTAACATTGGTAGCCAGGTTGTACAAATATCTACAGAACAATTCGATACGCACTTATCTTCATTTAATAAGATTATTGCTGATTCTTTAATTTTTCTTTTTTTGGTGTCTGTTTCTTTTGTTAAAATTTTTGCCGAGTCCCAGTTTATTCTATGTCCGTTTTCCCAAGCATGTTCACAAATCTTTGATTTATGAATTTCATTCTTTCTAATGTAATTCTTGCTCATCCAACCTCACACTGAAAGGTCTGGATGACTCATATGTTCAAAATTGTATAAACAAACCGGTTGTCTAGTGGAGATATGTTGACGACATCTTTTCAATTTGGCCTCATGGTGTTGATTTACTAGATAAGTTTTTTAGAAAATATAAATAGTAAGGAACCGTCTATTAAATTCACATTAGAAGTAGAAAGTAGGAATGAACTACCGTTTTTAGATGTTTTAATTAGAAGGATAAATAATACAATTGAAACAAGCGTTTATAGAAAACCAACACATACTAATAGATATCTAAATTTTAACTCTAATCAGTCAATAAATGTTAAAAGGGGTGTTGTAAAATGTTTATACGATAGGGCCAAAATAATTTCATCTAATAATGAAATATTAAATAACGAGAAAAAATTTATCAAAGAGGTTCTAGTACAAAATCAATATCCTGAAGCCTTTGTTGATAGAGTTTTCATAAATGTTGAAAATAGGGACAATCAGGTACGACAAAAACCTGAACGTCATTATACAGCAATAATTCCTTATGTATACGGACTATCGGAAAAGCTACGCCGTATAGGTGACAAATTTGATGTTAGGACGATATTTCAAACGGGGAACACTTTAAGATCTATTTTAACAAAAACAAAACCGATAAACAGGGAGCAGAATTCAAAAAACTGTATTTACAATATCCCGTGCGAATGTGATAAATGTTATGTGGGTGAGTCATCCAGACCTTTCAGTGTGAGGTTGGATGAGCACAAGAATTACATTAGAAAGAATGAAATTCAGAAATCAAAGATTTGTGAACATGCTTGGGAAAACGGACATAGAATAAACTGGGACTCGGCAAAAATTTTAACAAAAGAAATAGACACCAAAAAAAGAAAAATTAAAGAATCAGCAATAATCTTATTAAATGAAGATAAGTGCGTATCGAATTGTTCTGTAGATATTTGTACAACCTGGCTACCAATGTTAAAAGAAGAACTTAACAAACTCAACATTATCTAAAAAATATCATCAGTTCTATGTTCTGTGTAAGTAGTAAGTATCTATGGAAATAACATAAACAGAATCTTAAAGCTGTGTATTTGACATACACAGCAAAATAAGAGTTCTTCAAAAAATAGCTTTGAAAACGGAAAGAGATTACTTTCCGAAACGTCAGCAAAATATATTATTTTTGTGTTTATTTGTGTTATCTAAAGAGATATAGCATATTATCAGACAAACAATTTGGGTTCAGAGAGAACAGGTCGACGCAAGACGCTATTGCAAAATTAACTGCTAAAATTAATAAATCTATTGATAACAGAAAACCAGCAATATGCGTTTTCATCGACCTGGCAAAGGCCTTCGACACGGTTAGCCACACCCAACTTCTCAGTACGTTGAACAGTATAGGCTTTCGAGGGACTTCATATAAATTAATGTCGAGTTATTTAGAACACCGTACGCAATGTACTCAAATCGCAGACACAGTAAGTAATGTAAAGACTGTAGAATATGGGGTGCCTCAAGGCACTGTTCTAGGACCAATACTGTTTAATATATACCTAAATGGCCTATTTAATGTAGAAACTAAGGGTGAAGTAGTAAGTTTTGCTGATGATACAGCCATTTTTTATGAAGCCGAAAGTTGGGATATATTAAAGGATAAAATAGAAGCTGATCTAGCTACTATCTTTACCTGGTTCAGTAATAAATTACTAATAGTAAACTTTAGTAAAACTTATTACATACCGTTTACCTCCTATTCGAAATATTTACCGACTTATAAAAAAATATGTGTAAAAATCGGCAGCACAAATATAGAAATCTCAGCTACAGATAAAATTAAGTATCTGGGAATTTACATAGATAAGAATTTAAAATGGGATATACACATAAACTTTATAGTAAAAAAATTAAGAACTATCTTATATAAATTTAAATACTTATCTAAAATTCTTAAAATCATTCATATGAAAACACTTTATCATGCTTTAGTCGAATCTCACCTTACTTATGGAATTATAGCATGGGGAGGTACTTCAAATAATCATTTAAGGACCTTAGAAACTACGCAAAAATTAATATTAAAAATTATATATAAAAAAAATTGGACCTACCCAACTGAAAGTCTATATATAGAATCGGGGATCTTTGATATGCGGCAACTCTTCTGTTTCAACATTTTACTAAGGCAGTATAAAAACAAAAATGAGTTGGAAAATATTGATCATGCCTACAGCACCCGTTATATGATAAATGCCCCTATTCAAGTACCTAGACCTAAAAAAACAATTGCACAAAGATGCCATACATACCTAGGACCTAAACTTTATAATAAATTGCCAATTGAAATAAAAACTATAAATTCTTATAGTTTGTTCAAGAATAGAGTAAAATCTTGGATTAAAAGCATTCCCAGACTAGATATACATCGACTAATAGATGTAAAAAATATATAAACACAAAAAAATACTCATTCCACTTAGTTCCAATAGTTTCAATAATTCGCCTGTCATGCTTACTTCATATCTTTTTCTTATTGTTAATTATATAGGTTAATGGTTATTTCAGGACCTTCTGCGAATTACCTTATGTGAATTTTTATACACAAGTCTTAGACTATTTGTAAAATGCAACAATAAGAATACACTAAATATATTGTACATCTAGGTTCTGAAATTACCAATAATTTACAAACAAGTTTTAACTTACTGTAAATTTATCCAATTTGTTTACATAAATAGTACAAATTATATCTGTATATTTTTTCTGTATGTTATTTCCGTAAATAAATATTATTATTATTATTATTATTATTATTCCGATTTATATTATTTGCAAAACATAACCTCTGACTTTTCCTTTGGCGTAAACGTCACGGGCGCAGAGGCTTTTTTTCCAATAATAATTCTATTATTTTGTAGATTCGGTGATTTGTTTTGAAGAGGATAATAGTACATGTGGTAGAAAACCCAAATAATAGGAAAAAATAGCAGATAACATCATACATTCAAAATCTAATATGAAAAACTCTTTAGGTATACTGTCGATCTAATTCTGATCACATTAGCACATCAATAAGTTAAATCAATGAAAAGATTATGTAATGATATTTCCCTCTAGAAGTCAATACAAATTTCAAGAAATATACTAAAAACTTTCATACATTCAACATCTAATATCAATAGAAATGTCATCTGTTGTCATTTGCACATACTGTTGATCACATTGATGCGCTTTTACTGCCTGAAAATATACTTAAATACCGCTGCCCAAGGAATTACTAACTCCACATCCAGATTTTGTATCCAAGTCTTATACACACTAAATCCCAATGTAATATTTTACTCCCTTTAATAATAGGGGGTGGCAATGGGGGTGGTAGAGGGTGTGGCTAATGTCAAAAAACTTTTAGAGGCCCTTGGTTCTCGTATACATACTAAATCCCAATTTAATTTTTTACTCCCATTAATAATAAGGTAGTGGTGGAAACGGGGTTTTAGAGGGGATGGCTAACGCCAAAAAAATTTTTTGAGACGTTTCGTTCTTGTATCACATTTTATTTTTTTTACTCCATTTCATAATAGTGTGGTGGTGGTATTGGGGGAGGATGCTGATGCCAAAGAAAAATTTAAGATCTTGACTTTCCGTACATGCCCTAAATTGCAATTTTATGGAGTCTTACCTGCTTGCCTTTTCTATTTAACCTTATTTACCCCATTTACCCCTGAACCCTTCAACAGAATTAGATCAAAATATAATCTAGTTCTAGATAGGTACGTAAGTGTATTAAATTTCAAGTCAATATCATAAACAGTTCCAGAGTAAACGTGCGCACAAAAACAGTTACAGACGGACAGGCAGACCGACGGACCGATAAACAATTTTTTCTCGCTCAAATTAATAATCTCGACGTTTCATGACATTTTAAACCTATTTCAACAAACAAAAATATTTTTTTTTGCGTTACTATGCTGGACGTTGAAGTAAAATTCCTCCAATAGGTCGCACGAAGTTAAAAAAACGAAATTGTGGGGAATTTTATTACCTATAATGTTCATGTGTACATACATATACAGTAACATTGATACTTTCCAAGTATTTTAACTTTATTCTATCTCCCCTCCTCCCCGCATTCCGTCCGCCGGCGTCTACGGAGTACGGGGGTGGGAATTTTTGATATGTTAAAAAGTACCATAAAATAAGGCTGTTCCTAAAATCTCAGCCCGCTCTGAATATTTCATCCAAATCGACAAATTTCGTCCCATTTTATTGGGCTATCAAGTGACGAACGGTATTACAGTAAAACAACATGGATTTATTAAGGAATGTTTTATTAATACGAGTCTCAGCAATTTTGTACAATAAACATGTTTCTAACATTCTAGATGATATACAGGGTGTTGCATCATGAGAGGGACATAGCTTAATAGGAGGTAGAGAACATCAGTGGTAACCGGAACCTCTCATAGAAATGTCTCATTGGGCCTTCATTACGAGGTTACTGGGTGTTAAATAATTTTTGGCCAAACCTGTTTCTTATCATAACTTTGACAGGGAATGAAATAACGGATTCATATTTGGTACGGCTAATGTACTAACGAGCCCCAAGAGGTACATGTATAAAAAAAAATATATCCAGGTCCGGACTCACTATAATTTATGTTTCTTCTTTGCATCAATAAAACATCACCCTGTATATATTTTTTTGAAATTTCGATACGATATTCGAAAAGAGCAAGAAAAAACAAACAAAATGGCCTATTTCATTTTTTTGTTACACCTTCGTGGTTATTTAAATACGTTGTTAAATGTGCAAGAAAATGGATTACAGAACCCTATTAAATGAGAGGCACGTGAAATAAATAGTTTTATAACTAAAATTTGCAAAAATTCTATTGAGCCTAGGTGGTCTGGGTGAATCCTAATTCCGGCACGTTTTAAAGGTCCATTTTGGTAAAAAAACTGTGGTCCTAATAAGTAATCGGGTATGAAATAACAAAATTTTTAATCAATCACAGTAGGCTTGTTCAAAGTGACAGATAATAAAAAGAAATCTCCTAAACAGTTGAATAATTGTTTGTTAGTAATTTAATGTGTCAATAATCCGCATTTAGTTAGTGAAAACTTGTGAAAATATTTTAACTATGCCAGTAAAATTTACAAACGTGGAATATGCTGACATAATATTCATCTATGGTTTCTGTAATGGAAATGGTAGGTCGGCGGAAAGAGAATATCGGCTGCGTTTTCCTGGTCGTCGATGCCCTAATCATAAAACCTTTAGTACGGTGTTCCAGTATGCAAGACAACACGGAAAGTTTCCTACTTCTGCAGTTGTGGAGCGTGTTTTACAACAAGGCGTGCAGGAACAAAACAATATTATAAACGTAGTTCAAGAAAACCCAAATATGAGCACTAGACGTATCAGTTTGGCAACTGGTATTCCTCATTGGCGAGTATGGAGAACCCTAAAAAGAGAACGTTACCATCCATATTATATCCAGCAGGTACAGCGTCTTCAACAAGGCGACGATATCCCCCGCCTGGCATTTTGTCATTGGTTGTCTAACCATCGCCCAGTCATTTACAGAACCTTATTTACGGATGAGGCACAATTTACAAGGGATGGAGTAAACAATTCACGAAATAATCATAAATGGGCACAGGAAAACCCACATGCGGTACGCCAACGCCGTTCGCAACACAGGTTTTCTGTAAATGTTTGGGTCGGACTTGTGAATAGACATTTGATAGGGCCACATTTTTTTGAAGAAAGATTGAATGGTGAAATTTACTTTGATTTTCTTCAAAACATTTTACCGAATATGTTAGAAAATATCGGTATAAGAGGCATGTTGTTTCAGCATGATGGGGCCCCACCACATTTTAACCTTCAAGTAAGAGAACACTTAAACAATGTGTATCCTAATAGATGGATTGGACGCGGGGGTCCACATGAATGGCCACCAAGATCTCCTGATTACTTTTTATGGGGCCACTTAAAAAACGAGGTTTATAGCATTGAAAATGAAAGTAGACAACATTTAATCCAGCGCATCGTTACAACCTGCGACGAAATACGGAATAATCCAGAAATGATACGTCGAGTAATTGGTGACCTTTCTAAACGCGCAAGAAAATGCACAGAATGTGGGGGAGGACATTTTGAAAATTTACTTTAGTGTCAATTACGTTTTATTTTTAAACACATTTAGTTATTGTTTTGTTATTTATTGTTAATTGAATGGAAAATATTTTATTTATTTAGATTTTAGTTTGTTCTCTTTTCCAATTGTTATTAAGTATAAAATGTTGATGATTTTCTTGATCAAAGTAACTGGTTGCTTAGGCCTAAATGGTTTAAATTATATCACTTTTATTCTTTGAACAAGCCTACTGTGATTGATTAAAAATTTTGTTATTTCATAACCGATTACTTATTAGGACCACAGTTTTTTACCAAAATGGACCTTTAAAACGTGCCGGAATTAGGATTCACCCAGACCACCTAGGCTCAATAGAATTTTTGCAAATTTTAGTTATAAAACTATTTATTTCACGTGCCTCTCATTTAATAGGATTCTGTAATCCATTTTCTTGCACATTTAACAACGTATTTAAATAACCACGAAGGTGTAACAAAAAAATGAAATAGGCCATTTTGTTTGTCTTTTCTTGCTCTTTTCGAATATCGTATCGAAATTTCAAAAAAATATATACAGGGTGATGTTTTATTGATGCAAAGAAGAAACATAAATTATCGTGAGTCCGGACCTGGATATATTTTTTTTATACATGTACCTCTTGGGGCTCGTTAGTACATTAGCCGTACCAAATATGAATCCGTTATTTCATTCCCTGTCAAAGTTATGACAAAAAACAGGTTTGGCCAAAAATTATTTAACACCCAGTAACCTCGTAATGAAGGCCCAATGAGACATTTCTATGGGAGGTTCCGGTTACTACTGATGTTCTCTACCTCCTATTAAGCTATGTCCCTCTCATGATGCAACACCCTGTATAAAAGCAAGATGATAATTAAAATTTTTTTTTTTTCAATTATGAAGTAAAACTTAATAGTCCATTGAAGGAGTCAGACGAACTAGCAAATGTTTGCGTCTGGCACTAAATAATGTCCCTCCCCCGTTTTCGTGGGTGTCGAATCGATTTCCGGGGTCAAACCAATTTTTTTACTTCGGCAATCTCCTCAAATTTGCCAAAAACCACCCCCAAAGTCCCCTTTTCCGTGAATCCTTTTACTTTCCTCAGTTTCTCGACTAATTGTTGTTCCCTGGAGTAGAACGAAAGATCCTTCGATGGATTTGACCTCAGCCGCCCCTACCCCAGACTTTCACCCCTGTAGGGGGTTGGAAAATTGATTTTCTTTTGCGAGAAAAAAAATTAATATTTTAGAGGAGGTATTTTTTCGAATAAGGTGGTAGGTGACCAGGGTTGTGTAACCACCCCCGCGGGTTGTTTTCACCCTTCAAATGGGTGAACATTTTGGGGGGGGGGGATAAATATTTTGTAGCAGGAATCTCTTTGAGAAAGGGGGTAGATGACCAGGATTATGTAACCAATCCTTCAAGGGGGTGGAAAGTTTTTTCCATCTATAATTGAATCAATCTCGAGCTTCCCCATGTGACCTATGTAAATTAGCTTTAAAATTAGTAAGTAGAGTATATTTAAAGAAAAATCCACCCATCGCAATATTTACAGGCACGAAAGAAAATTTTGAATGTCAACATGCTACCCCCAACTGAAGAGGCGATTCAGGAACACGCTTTAAGAGTGTATTTTCAATGCCAAGCATGGCTATGAAATGAACTTAATCCTACTGAATGGGGATAGATATTATGAAACGGGCGATTGGAACTGAAATTTTTATAAAAGACCAAGGAAAAGGCATTGGTACTGAACTTTTTTTTCAAGGATTAAACTGTCTTGTAAAAGCGAATGTACCAAGCGGTGCAGTTGCGTAAAGTTAAGTGTAGCATGTAGTGTTTTATGTAAAAACTGTAAAGGTATCCAGTGTCAAAATTGCATGACAGAGGAAGGATCTGTCGTACCACGATTTAGACATTAGTTGCATAAATTTCTTACAGGCTATTCCCGATATCGGTATTAATGTTCATTCCCCGAGAATCCAAGAGGATGACAGCACTGAACGTCACGAAAATTTGGAAGAAAATGAAGAATGGAACCCTTCTTGTAAACGCCTATGATTTTGTTGATCCACTGTCACAAATAAAAAAAATATAAGTATCTATACACATAATATGTATTTACACATGTATTCATACACCAATGCCTCTATGTACAAAACTTATAAAAACATATGTTTTATACTATTTTTCAATTGTGGATGGGAAAAAATTTCCACCCCCCCCCCTTGATGGGTAAAAACAACACACTCCTGGTCACCTACCACCTTCCTCATAGAGATGCCCCCTACAAATATTAATTATTTCCCAAAAAAAAAATTTCCACCTCTTTGAAGGGTGCAAACAACCCCCCGCCCGGTGGTGGTTACGCAACCCAGGTCACCTACCACTTTCAAAGAAGCACCTCCTGTAAAATATAAATTTTTTTCCCCACAAAAAAATATTAATTTTCTAACCCCTTACAGGGGTGGAAACCTGGGGTAGGGTTGGCTAAGGTCAAATCCCTCGAGGGACCTTCCGTTCTACTCGACAGAATGAGAATTAGTCGAAAAACTGCGGAAAATAAACGAGTTCACGGAAAAGGGGTTTTGGGGGTGGGTTTTGGCCAATTTGAGGGGGTTGTCGAGGTGGAAAAATTGGTTTGACCCCGGGAATCGATTCAGAACCCTCGAAAACGGGCGGGAGATGTTGTCTAGTCCCAGGCGCAAACATTTGGTAATTTCGTCATAAATCCCGAATCTTTAAATGGACTGACTATAAATACGGAGTTTGGTTGCAAACCAAGAAAAAATCTCCTTTCAAAATGCATTTAAGATGAACACTATCTGCATGTAGACTTAATTCTAATACATATTCTTAAAATATTTTTCTGAATTGTTTATACGTAGATAAGGGGTTGTTAGGGCATTTTTACAACTTTCGCTTGAAACTAGACTTTGATATATAAATAAAATATTGAATAAACCAAAGAAATAACGTCTCAAGTATAACAAATATCAGACAAGTATCTGTGCTTCGCAAAATATTGGTGAATATTTTTTATCATTAAACTGTGCTTGCACTGCATTCTTGTCAATCCAGTGTAACTTAACAGGTATATATAGTAATTCTAGACAAAATGTTCACCTTCGGAATAAAAGTGTCAACGAGTACGATTTCATATAATAAACACTTATTGGGATATGGCTTGTCAAAGTTCTTTAATAATATTTAAATTTTTTAATGTGTTAATAATTTTTTCAGATTATTTTATCGACGATTATATTAATTTTTCTGAAATTGTTTAATTTTGACAAGCCATATATCTCAGAATTATTTGTGGTTGTGTCCATTGAAATTTTATGTTGGGGAAAAATGAAAAATTTAGACCATTTAACTCAAATTCAATTTTCATAAAATTTGCTCCGAGTCTTTACAAATATATTCCTCCTCTTTTGTTTGATATAATTAAATGAATTAAGACAATAAAATTAAATTAATTTTAATTTCTTAAAAGAAAATTTTTAACAAACAAAACTAAAATAAACTTAGATATAAAACCTAATTTCTAAAAGTATTAATAATTAATTACCAATATATTAATTAATTTTATCTTCCATATATTATGTAATATTCTACTACTGTGCATATCTTCGTCTTACTATAACTGTTTCTGGTATCCCGTTTGTTCCTTTAATTGTAAATAAATTAATTGTAGTAAAATAAATTATAAATTTTCTTCCGGAGGTAAAATTTTATTGTGGGTATTGTGCAAAATATCGATATTCAACTTTTGGTGAATTTACAGGGGACGTTCAGGGGACCCCTAGAGCAAAAAAGTGATTTTAAAAAATATATGTCTGTCGTCTGTTGTCTACGTCTGTTTTCTGCCGTCTGTTGCCAAGCCTAGAGCCCAAAAGAATTAAACAATTTTTTCGCAAAAATAGTTATGATTGTGATCAAATTTGACATAGATAGTTTCTTAGTAACAGTACAAGATGACGTGACTATTTGCTTCTAGTAAATTCATGGAGGGATGTTGCAAGGGGTGTGGTTTAAAAAATTAAATAATTTTTTTCTCAATAATGATTTTAATCAAATTTAACACTTGAATACTCCTTTAGCACTAGTATGAGATGACCATAATTCGTTATCCCTGGAAGGAATGAAGACTGTGGGGGTAAGGTTAAAAATAGTTAAATATTTTCTTCTCTAAAATGGTTGCAAGATTGTGATAAAATTTAACACATATGTAAGCCCTTAGTGCTAGCATGAAATGGCTTGAACCGTTGCTCGTACAAAAAATAGGGACGGAGGTTATAGGGATAAACATTTAAAAAAAAAAATTTTTCTAACGATTTTGCTCAAATTTGGCACAAAGATCTCATTAAATCTTCACCCTGCTAGCCGTCTAATTTCCGGAACAATATGCTGCTGAAATAGATTTAAGTATTTAAGTCCGTTTAGTGTACTATCAATGAAAAACGGATCAATCATATGCTTCCCCACCATACCACCCCGTGCATTTAACATACTGAGAATAACATATGCAGATTTTGCCGAGACATATAACGAAAGATTGACGAATTATGTCGATCATGTAAAGGGCGATTCATCAGTGAAAACAATGTCTTTGATAGAATGTTCATCACCGTTCGATTTTTCCATTACACTTTCACAAAAGGTCATTCATCTGATATTGTCCTCGGGAAATATCCCATGGGTTTTTCGTACTTTGTATAACCCATAACCATTTTTCATGAGAATCTTTTATGCTGTCCTGTCACTTGAATCTACCGTCTTAGCAATTGCTTTAGCAGAAACTGTAGGATTTACATTAACGGTAGCCAAAACCATTATTTCCCTCATTTAATTATAATTATTGTGTTGCGGGACTGATCCTCTTAAATGTCTTCCAGGAGAAACGCACTCGTGTAATTTTGAAGTTTTTAATAATTCAACTGACTGTATCTAGTGCAGGAAATCGCCTATTTGGCTATATAGTTTGAAACATTTCTTTAACTGCACGCATTGAACGGCCACTGTAATACCACTTAATTATCTGGATTTTTTCGGTAACCATCCATTTTATTATATTAACAATGTAAAATATTCTACAAAACAAACATTAATGCGCTTCTGCTCAAAGTGAAATAAATGTAAATAGCTTCATATAGCATGCAATAAGCCGAAGCCGTCTCGATCGAGCCCAACCATTTACATTCCTTTGTATCGTTATGTATTCAATCTGCTTAGCACCTGTGAATATAACATGTCTAAATACCTATAAATTTTGGCAATTGTAGGGGAAGGTGCCCTTAACAACATATTAAAAGTACTGATGGTTGGGAGTGAAGCTAGGGGGGGGTCCCTGAAGGTCCCTTGTTGCAGTTTTTCGTTAATAACTCGAAAAACTACTACCTCTAGCGAAAAAATGTTCATATACTAGATTAATCTATGTAAAGTTCTCTGCAAAAAAGATCCTATACAGTTTTGCGCCAGGGTCAACGCTTAAGGAGGGGGGAAATAAAAAAATTTAAAAAAACTGTTTTTATTGCAAAATGAAATGGTGATTGTTAAAAATAAAATAATTAATGTGCAAGGATGTACCTTGAACATTAAGTTTCTTCATCAGCGATGCTGTCTTCCATGGAGACTTCGTTCGTACATGAGCCGAGGCACACGCCGCAGGCACCGGAGCAGGCAATCCCTGCTTTGCGGCAATCGCAGCGCACTCCACACCCAGTCGTGTATCGGCAAAAGATCATGTTCAAGACGGCGTCGGGCGCCACAGGATCGTTCGTGGTAACTGGGTTCAGGATCCCATCTTCTCGCCTGGCCCAACTCAATTGGGTGGGTGGTAGGAGGTTGTATCTGTAAGAAGGTAATCAGACCAACGTAGTATTTAGCACAAATTGATATTTGTAATTTAAAGAAATCAGTATTTAACAACTATATGTAAATGCATTTACCTGTAGATATACTCTGAGCGAGTGTTATTTTGAAGCGGGAGGAAGAGTGGCCATATCTGATTTGGGCTTCATTGACGTTTTCAAAAATGCCTTGTACCGATGTTTGTTTAGGTTGTCTTGATGTGCAGGTATACAGCCAGAAAAAGCTTCTCGCTAGCCTGTTCAATATCCTCAGGTGATATCTAGGGATCTGTGAATATTGCTGAGATGTCATGGGTGAGGCCAGAATCTGCTGTGAAGAACTTAGCGATTCCCACTTTGCTCTTTCCATGTCTCGCCGAGGTGGTGTCGCATCCGGAGAGACTATGGGGAAGGAGGATCTTCTTGGCGAATGGAAGCTGTTGAAGTTTTTGCGACTGTGATACATGCATCCATAAATAGTCCATATTTCCTTAAGTATTGTCCCTAGCGCAAAAGTGTATAGGATCTTTTTTACAGAGAATTTTATATAGATTAATCTAATATATGAACATTTTTTTCGCTAGAAGCAGTAGTTTTCGAGTTATTAACGAAAAACGACAACAAGGGACCTTTAGAGACCCCCCCCCTAGCCTCACTCCCAACCATCAGTACTTTTAGTATGTGGTTACACACTTTCCCCTACAACTGTGCCAAAATTGGCTTTTTTTCGCTATTTGGCCTTTTTTGGACTTCGTTGCCTGGATTAGATATCTGTAGAATAACTTCTGCTAATTATTTTCATATGGAAAATAGAAGAACGGCATTTTATAAGCTACATCTGTTTGCCAGATAAGCAACTATATGTTCATCGTAATAGGCCAATGTAAAGATACATGTCCGTTGGTAAATTATGGTAGATATATATGAATATTAAAAACGGTGATAAATCAAATCACTTCTTCTTGCAGTGCCGTATCCGTTCAACGAATGTTGGCGATCGTGTTCGCTATTTTGACTTTAGTAACCGCAGCTCTCAAAAGCGCGGTCGTTGACTTCCCAAACCACTGTCTCAAGTTCTTCAACCAGGACGTTCTTCTTCGTCCTGGACCTCGTTCTCCATTGATTTTACCTTAGATTATCAGATGTAGTGTATTATATGTTTCTGGATGTCTCATTACGTGGCAAAGTATGATAGTTTCCTCTTTTTCACAGTATTAATTACTTCCTTATCTTTACCCATTCTATGCATTACTTCTATGTTTGTAACGTGGTCTACCCAACTTATCCGTAGCATACGTCGGTATACCCACATCTCAAAAGCCTCAAGTCTCTTAAGGGTGTTTTCTGTAAGAGTCCAAAACTCCACTCCATACAAGAGAACGGAGAATACATAACAGCGAACCATCCTTATCTTCAATTCCATATTTAGGTCATGTCCACAGAAAATCTTCTTCATCCTCATAAATGTTGTTCTTGCTTGCCCTATTCTTGATTTTATTTGAATCGAGTGGTCCCAGTCATCAACTAGAAGCTGTCCCAAATATTTCCTTCTATGCACCTTTTCTAAACGTTCTGTCCCAATCCACAGTTCTCCATTAATGTTTCTTTTGCTCACTATCATTAGTTTAGTTTTTTTGACATTCAGTTTGAGGCCATAATTTTCGCATACGTTGATTATTCGGTCCAAGAGAAGCTGGAGTCCCTCAATATTGTCTGACATAAGTACTGTGCCATCTGCATAACGCAGATTATTCACTGTAACTTCGTTTATTATTATACCCTCTGAGACGTTGTACAGCGCTTCTCGAATTATTACTTCGGAATAAACATTGAAAAGTAACGATGACAATATGCCTCACGCCTCTTTTTATTATGACATCTTCCATTGTTCTGTCCCCCATTCTTAGATTTGCCTTTTGTCCCCAGTAGAGATTAGCTGATGAAGTACAGGTCCTTGTCATCAATTCCAGTTGTTTTTAGTATCTCAATCATTTTTTCGTGTTGTACCCTATCAAATGCCTTCTCAAAGTCAATGAAGCACATGAAGGCGTCACAATTTACGTGTCTACATCGCTGAATTAGTACTTGTATTCTTGTACCCAGTCCTTTACGGAATCCAAATTGAGTGTCCCCAATATGCTCTTCAATTTTGAGATAAATCCTTTGATGGATGATTTGTTTTTTTGGGGATGGGGATGAATGTTGATTTCAGCCAGTCAGGTGGAATTATTCCTCTATCGTAGATGACATTCAACAGTAGTACTAGTGATTTTATTGCTTTGTCTCCCAAGAATTTCAGGATTTCTGTTGGAATTTCATCTGGGCCATTCGCTTTTCTAATCTTGGCCGTTTCAATGGCCTCTGGTGATTGGGGGTCCGTTTGTTTGTTCTTGTATTTCATGAAATCTACTTCTTTCGTCATCAAACAGTTCTTCTATATATTTCTTCCATCTTTTTAATTTACATTCTGTGTCTACTATTATGTTCTCATTTTTGTCTGTTACCTTATTACTGTGGTTGTTACGTTTACCTCCGGTTACTTCTTTTATTTTCTTATATAGATGGAAGGTATCGTGCTTTTTATCGTATTCTTCTGTTTCTTCACATTCTTGAGTGAAATATTGGGCCTTCGCATTTCTAATTCTTCTTCTTATTTCTGAGTTAAACTGTTTGTAGTTAGCATCATTTCCTTGAATTTTCTGTTGTCTTCCCTCTTCCATAAGGTCTAGGATATCCTGCGTCATCCACTTCCTCTTTCTTGTTTTTCGCTCAGGTTTCAGTTTTTCCGTTATCGTGTCGTTCATTGCTGCGGTGAGCATTCCCACGTGTTCTTCTATGGGTATATCTTGTCTTTGGGATATTGTGGTGACTTTTCTTTCTATTGTGTCCGTAACCTCCTTTCGAATCAGAGTATCATCTAGTTTATTAAGATCTGGTCTCACTTTATATGTTGTTTTTTGTGTTTTCTTAAGTCGGCATGCGATTTTAGTGAGTAGAAGCATATGGTCAGATGGAACGTCTGCGCCAGGGTAGGTTTTTACTGACTTGACGGAATTTCTGAATCGTTTCTTGATGGTAATGAAATCTATTTGATTGCGTATAATGTGTGCCGGTGAATCGCCTGGAGCTTTCCATGTATATAGACGCCTTTTAGGAAGTTAAAAATAGGTATTCATTACAGCTAGTTCGTTTTCTGTACAAAATTGCACAAATTTATCTCCCCGCTCATTTCTGACTCCTACTCCGTGGTTTCCAACAATGTCTTCTTCTGCTCCACATCCTACTTTGGCATTAAGATCGCCCATCAGAATTGTCACAATCACTACCTCAGTCAAAGTGTGACTTGCCAATTTTGAAATTAATGAAAACACAAACCATAAGAAGGACCTCTTGACAGGTTTTGCTAAAAGGTTTTTCGTAGACACCCCAGTGTTGTATGAAAGGAGAAAAGTTTAGCACTCCTCTAAACAAGGATGGAATAACACATATGGTTAGGGCACAAACTTAACCACATTTTTTATTGTCATGTAAGTTGACTAGCCCAATAAGTAGCATAATCGACATAATCTCCTATATTATTAGTGTTTTATGGTTTTGATTTCTTGTAAACTTGATTTTCTTTTTTTTATGGATAAAGTTTTACATTACCATAGGACAACATGGCACTGTGCGAATGGTCACGCTATCCTAGCCAAATTTTTGAGTATAGATAGATAGATATGTCACCCCATATAGGGACCCTATTTTTACTTGCTTTCTTTAACTCCCAATGGCATGCACAATATTTCTGTTCAAATCTTGCATCCTTTGTTTAACACACTTCCTGACATAATCAATTGATGAAATTTTGCAGTTACTAGGATTGGATGACAATACAGTATTACACCGTTACTTTTGCAAATGTCCGCACATAGGGGGCGCGGGGGTGAAATTTAAAAATCTGCAAAAAGTGAGAAATAAAAACAAATCGTTAAGAGACGAATTTCTGTTGAGCGATCTCTGGGGGTGAACCCCCCAAAAAGTATGACTAAAAAGTAGAAAATAAAAAAAATACTAATGTACGAATGCAAGAAAAGCAAGGCGTGCTCACTTTGTATATAAGTATATGTATCATCTTTATGTACACATGACTGAAGGTACTATGTATACAACGATTCCACCCCTTTTCGTACAATCATACAAAGTGCGCACGACTTGCTTTTCTTGCATTCGTACATTAGTATTTTTTTTATTTTTTTATTTTTTAGCAAGACTTTTTAGAGAAAAGCAAGTTTTAAAAAAATATTTTTTTTATTGCAAATTTGTGCCTATTTTTACTTCACTAATTTTCAAAAAAAACTAGTCAGAAATGTTTCTGGATCAGCACAAAAGAACTTTATGAGAATTAATAAAGAAAAGAAACCCTATCATTCTTCATTAATTTAATGCTCCCGTAATAAATGACAGTATTAATGAATTGTGCGTGTGGAATATGTAACGGTTCATCATCAATATTTAATATTAATTTAAAAGGTCCAAAGCCATATAATTATTGTCTTAACATGGTATTAATACATCACCAAAGCTATAAAACAAACTCGTTTTTTATTGCTTAGACATATGTTATGATAATTCGACTTCCGAAAATATAAATTAAAATTTTAAATAAATTATGCAGGACGGTTGGTAATGTTAAGATACTTTATTTTATTTTACAAATTTTATAAGCTATTTTCCACACCGACGGTTCATGTAAATTATAAAAATTAGAACGAGAACTTGAAAATTATAATAAGCTGGTCACCGATTATGTAAATTTTTTTATTATATGTTTTGGTGTAATCAATTTCTATTTACAGTTTCAAGTTTTAATGTCAATAACCGGACACATTTGCTTGGAAATTTGTTTGTTGTTTAACACGAATTCTGCAAATATGTTCAATCAACTTTTATTTCTGTGAAATCTATACTATTTCACTTTTTATTGGTGATAAATTCAGTTTAATTTATCACGTAAAATTTATTGAAAAATTCGAAGAATTAACATTATAATATAAATGATGAAGAAATAAATTATAATTCTTATACTATTAAAATTTTCAGCTTATAAATAATTAAATAATTTTTATTAATGTTCGAGTTAATAATTTGAAATTGTATAGACTTCTGTGACACACGAACACAAACACTCTATAACTCATAGTGTAACATAACAACAATACGTTGAAAGGAAATGCCAGGCTATGGGACAAAGAAATGCTAACTACTTATTTCCCCGTCTTCGAACCGGTATACCTTTTCACAATTACATTATCAAGACACAAGAGAAATTAATCATTATTACCTGAATTATACAGGATGTATCATAATGAAATGAAATTAAAGAAAAGCTATCCATATAAACATTTGTTAATAGAACGTACGTTTACAAGATAGATATAGGGCGCTGAAGTTTTCAAAAATTACAATCTTTTTATTAGGATAGTGGTTGTGTAACCATGTTCTACATGTTCTGCTATTTATAATGCGGTGATGCGCCATTATGCATAAAAAACATATTTCGTCTCCTTTGCAATGAAATATTACCTAATATTTCATGGAAGGTGTTATCCAAAAAATTATAATACATATCCCCATTTAAATTTCAGGAAATATATGGTATCCAACTAACCGATTCCCTAGAATTGCTGCCCATACATTTACTTTGAAGGTATGTTGAAAATGCGTTTGTATTGTTGCATTATTATTTTCTCGAACCCAGAAATGCACATTCGAGAATTAAATATGCCTTGTCGTGCGAATGTAGCCCCGTCAGAAAAAATATGTTACTTAAAAAATCTGGAGCAATTTCCATTCGTTCAAGCAACAATTCACAAAAATTAACTCTTATCGGCATATCAACACGTAACAAGTAATTCCTTAGTTTGCCGGTAATGGAACGGGTGCAATTGTTGTTAATGTAGTACTCATAAAGTGCTTTGGTGATATATATCCATTCTTAAGCCTAGTACCTACTGATCGTAGGATCATCCATTACAATATCTAACATTTCTTCTTCAACGTCAAAAGTTCTTGCATTTCTTGGACGGCCAGCGTCTCTGTTTTTCACATGAATGAATCCAGAGGTTGAGGGATTGATTCCCGAGCGGAGCTGATTTTTCATTAAAAGCATTTATAATGATTATATAAAAATATTGTCACGTGATCATATACTAATGATTACAAAATAAATATATTAAAAGTTTATGAGTTGGCCGATAGGTGGCACCGAGGTATTAATAATTATATCTAGTTGAAGCAAACAGTTTCCGGTAAATAAAAACGCAACAAAAACTTTACCACCTCATTAAAATACCGGTACTCTTTGTACTGCTGTACACAAATTGACTTGCTTACCTTTATAGGTTTTTAATGTGCGTCGGTTCGTTTGATGACAGGCTTGGCGCCATGGCCCGCGGCCATATAATTATGTCGTAAAGTTTTTGTCGCGTTTTTTTGAGAATAGGGAAGTCCTTAACGTGTATTATACCTAAGACTTATAAAGGTTATTCTCATGGGCGGCGAGGTCCTATACTAAAAATGGGCGAAAATAGGTAAAAAAAATACATAAAGAAATAACACGGAGTAGTGGTAGGGGCCTAAATAGTGGGACAGTTGACAAATATTCCGAGATGGGCTAATTGCTAAATATTCCAGAAATGCGTCAGTTGTCAAAACTTCCAAGATGGGCGAATTGCCAAATATTCAAAAGTGGACCAGTTGCCAAAAATTTCGAAGTGGGTCAGTTGTCAAATATTCGTAAGTGTACCAATTGCCACAATATTTCAGGGTGGGCCGATTGCCAAATATTTCGGGGTGGGCTGATTGCCAAAACATTTCGAAGGTGGGCAATTGCCAAAAATTTGATTGATTGATTGATTGAATACACCTGGAAGCATCCAACCTGTCCGGCGACTTCGTTTGATGTATGCTGATAAAGGTGGCGGCTTCTTTTGATGTATGCCACTAAAAGGTGGCCGTTTCCTTTGATCTATTTTTTTGTGTTTTAGGTAAAAACGCAATTTTCAATTTTCCCAAGGTCATCAAAATTTTCCCACGCTCAAGTGCCCCCATGCCTACTGATCTCTTTGCATGTTTGCGTAGATTTTTAGCGTTCGAAAATTTTCAGTTAAACCGTAGTCACTTCTTGTTATATTAAATATGCACCAGCTAGTTCTCCAGGCGTTAATCCGCTGCACTATTATTAATAGGGCCATATAAAATTTATGTTTGTGCTATTCCTATTGCCCATGAGCAAACTCTTGTTCATAGGATCGAAGAAGGATGTCAGCAAATCCGCGAGAATCCAGTAGAGTGAAAGGATCTATGAGAAAACGTATACGAAGTCGTATCGAGACAAATTGTTTGTTTGTTTATTGTTTATTGTTTATTGTCTATTGTCTGTTGTCTGTTGTCTGTTGTCTATTGTCTATTGTTTATTGTTTATTGTTTATAATTTTATGTTACAAATAATTAGAATTAGAAATACAAATAAATATGAAAATACAAAATATTAAAAATTACAAATAATATTACTAAATAATAATAATAATATAATAATAATTTATTTAATCACTGTGCAATTTTACAATAATTGATGTGATCGTCAAGATAGGTACAGAGAATGTACAGTTTACTTTAAAACAGATATTATTTACAATTTTAAAAAAATGTCTCATGACTAAAATATGTAAAAGTGTACTTTAAAAAACAAAGTACATAGTAAAATATTAAAAGATAAGAACAAAAATATATCTAATAATAAGAATAATAAATTAAAAATTACAAATCGAGGAACTGATTTACACTATAAAAGCAATTTTCAATTAAAAAATATTTAACTTTGTCTTTATATACTTTATACGAATTGACATTTTTAATATTATCCGGCAGTTTGTTATAGAGAACAACTCCGTTATAATAAGGCGATTTCTCGTAGAGAGCTGTGGAATGATATGGATATCTTAATATGTTTCGACATCTTGTGTTGTGAGAGTGATAGTCTCCATTTATTTTATAATTATTTAGGTTTAATTTGACAGATTTCAATACAGAAAAAATATAAATAGATGGTACCGTCAGTAATTTGTTGTTAATAAAATATTGCTTGCAGCTATCTCTTGGACCGACTTTAAAAATAATTCTGAGCATTCTTTTTTGCAAAATAAACACCGTTTAAACGTCGACACTCTGGCCCCATAATACAATGTTATAGGCTAGATGGCAGTAACCTAACGAATAATAAACATTTAATAAATGGCTGTTGTCCAAAGTAGATTTGAGTTGGATCAATGCAAAACATGCCTTATTCAGTTTCTTGCATAATTCATTAATATGGCTATCCCAACACAGCTTACTATCCAAGTAAGTTCCTAAAAACTTTATTACTTTTGTTTGATTTAAATTTAATTCAGAAATTTGAACCACAAAATCGTCAGGTAAGGCTTTTTAAGCTTTAAAAATATCCACTTGGTTTTAGCTAAATTTAATATTAACATATTCTTATTGCACCATTCATAAAATTCTTTCATTATGATATTGACCATGATTTGCAGTGTTTCAACATCAGCTGCTGTTACTACCATCGACGTATCATCAGCAAACATCGTTACCGTTGTTTGGGGTATATTTTTGGGAAGATCATTTATAAAGAGTAGGAATATAAGTGGACCGAGGACCGAACCTTGAGGTACACCCATATTGACCTTATACTCTTCCGATATTACATCTCCAATTTTTACTTTCAGTTTTCTGTCCGTTAAAAAAGATTTTACCCATTCGAGTATCGTGCCTCTGATGCCTAAGGAAAACATTTTCTGGATAACAAACTGAATAGAGATAGTGTCAAATGCTCGGGTTAAATCAAAAAATAGTCCAATCGCGTATTTATCTTTATCTAATTCATCATAGATAGTTTGAAGAAATTGCACTGACGCTGTCTCCACCGATTTACCTTTTCTGAAACCATGTTGATTATTAGATAATAATTTATTTTTTAGTGGGAAGTTCATAATTATATTAAAGACTATTTTTTCTAGGATTTTTGATATAATGCATAGTAAGGAAATTGGCCTATAATTTTCATGATTACTTGGATCACCTTTTTTAAATATTGGCAAAACTATAGCTACTTCTAAGATTGATACCTAGTACCCATACTTGACCTACACTAAGTTCTCTAGGAACTTGTTCTGTGGTTAGTACTGGGATACTGGCGTACAAGGTTATACTAAGTATTTTGCATATAAGGATAAGTGTAAGAAAAAATATAATTCAACAAAATTAAACTTAAAATAGAACATAGTTTGCGTTTTTTTAAATTTTAAGTTTCACAAAAGAACAACTAATATAAAATACTATACATTTATCCATACTCACACACATTTATAATATATATACATACACGCATGTACAAATCCTTACACACGCGCGCACATACTCATACACAAAACATTATGGAAACATTCAAGATAATAGTACATTATGGCTTACAAAATTAGTTTATAATATTTATTATTAATGTGCTAATTTAGAATTCATCAAATTTTTGAATAGTTCTTGGTAACAAACAACTTCATTTTGTTTTTGAACATGTAAGTATGATTAATTTCTTTGATTTGTCTAAGTAATAAATTGTATAATTTCATTGCTATAGTATCAAAAAAATTTATCACAGCTGTTTTATTACTTTTTAGAATTCTGACATTATTGTTTTCAGCAGCTCTTGTTGCACAGTTATGTTCCATTGATTTTGTTAGATAGACGTCACTTAGAATATTTTAATTGAAAATTATAATTTGTGACGAGTTTATTTTTCTTCAATATGGCACGTTATTACTTAAAACAAAATAAGGTCAACAATAACTTTAGCTATGCAAAAGTCAAGAGATCATTTTGGTTCAAAAATAAATTTGTAATGTAATATTTGCAAAAAAGTGGCGCACCATAATTTCAGGCGAAAATTACCATTATACCCAACTTCTACGACAGTGATTAGCTGACGATTAAGTTTCTTCACGTTAAATACAATTCTACTAATTTTACTGAAGAAGGCAACATGGGATAGGTGCAGCAATGTATTGGATAAAAATAAAAAATAAATAAGTATTTCTTAAGTAGATCAAATAACAAAATGGGGCCATCTTGATATCTATGATATTGTGGTTGTTTAGAGATTTTTTAAATAAGAAAAATCTAGTTTGTTCAGCTACTGATTATCCCCAAAAATATATAAGACACAAAGTTGCGTACCAGAGGTATTTCGATATCAGGACATACTAAGCATCACTATCTGCCAAGGTTCATTTCATAGTTACTTAGACTTAATACGCTAAAATGGCTATTATCTGTCATTTTAAAAACAAATTTCATGATGCGATACGTGATTAAAAAATTAAAAAGGGAATTTAAAGACGAATAGACAGGTAAAAAAATATACAGAGCACCATTTTGCACAAAATTTGGGTTACTTTCGCTTAAACAGGAAATATTTGATGGGTTCAAAACAAGGACAACTAGTAATATACTGTCGTGAGCAGAAAAAAATTAAACTTTTTTTTTAAAGTAAATATGTCTCTATTTGACTATGTAATGAGTAGCCGAAATAAAACAGATATCACTTTTAATTTATTTTTTATTTTAATGCTGTAGTTATTGCTATAGTAAATGATCATGTTAATGAGACAAATTGCACTGCGTTATAACATAAAATGCTAAAATATAGTTGTGTACATCTAACTTTAATTTTTGTGACATTGTCAGTTAGTTGTCATAATTTATTGCAAGTGTGCAAAAAATTATGCCTCATATAAGCGATTTAGTTAAATCTGGAGTTATTGCTAAAGCAGAAGATGGATGGTCAATGAGACAAATTGCACTGCGTTATAATATTGACAAAAATTCGGTGTGTAACATTTAAAGAAAGTGGAGAATAAACGGTACGATTATTAGTAATCCTGGATCAAAGGACAAAGGATATCCTACTTAACAAGAAACTAACTATTAATATTTCGTTATTGCACCATTTCTATTTATAACTTCTATAAGTCTGTTTGGCATAGAATTAAATAACCTTATACAATAATCATTAGTAATAATATTTTCCCATGCATTATTTACTATTTCCAGTAATTCTTCGGCATTCCGTGGTCTCACATTTCGTTTTTGGATACTTCTTACGAGTAGTCCCCATACTTCTTCCAAAGGGTTAAGATCTGGACTATGACTGGGCCAGTTAAGAACATTGATGTTGTTATCTTGAAACCAGTTAGTTACGGTATGAGCAGTATGAACGGAACAATTGTCTTGTTGAAGTATGAACTCATTATTAGGAAATAATTGTGACACAGAAGGGAGCATAATATTGTCTAAAATCCTAATATACGTTTCACTATTAAATCGTTCCTCAATATGCCACAAAACACCAGGACCACGTGCCGATATTCAAACCCACATATTGACGGAAAATCTATCACTTTTATCATTATTAGATATATATTTCTCATCGAATCAAGTATTCGGAGGGCGATAAACACGAATACGACCGCTGTGTGTTGACTGGAAAGTTTTTTCGTCCAAAAATTTACATCATGCGCAAAAAATTCAAGCGCAAATCCTGCTCGAGCTTCTTTATGTTCAGCTTTAAATAAGTATTTCTGTGCTGCTGCATGACAGTGTAGGTCCGATTCTCTTACTCGTCGGCGACCAGCACTATTCGATCCAGGAAAATTCGTTTCTTCAGCAGCCTGAATAACTGAGTAAAATGGATTTTCTACTAAAGCATTTATCAATTGCAAGTCTTGTTGTTGAGTTGATATCCTTCGCCGCCCTTATCCAGGATTTCTACTAATCGTACCGTTTATTCTCCACAAATGTTACACACCGAATTTTTGTCAATATTATAACGCAGTGCAATTTGTCTCATTGACCATCCATCTTCTGCTTTAGCAGTAACTCCAGATTTAACTAAATCGCTTATATGAGGCATATTAATTTTTTGCACACTTGCAATAAATTATGACAACTAACTGACAATGTTACAAAAATTAAAGTTAGATGTACACAACTATATTTTAGCAAAATACCGTTATAAGACTTGTCCTTTTTTTGCTCACGACCGTACAACTCTCTAAAAATTTATAATTTTAACTTCTTAAATAGCAAAATTATAGAGTGGTACAGGCCTCTCTGTGTATACCAGAACATTTCTCATCGAAAAACGAATAAGACAATTTTTATTACATTCATTATAACACTTTAACTACATTAAATTTTTATTAACATATAATTTTTGGGAAGTTTTGGCCACATCTTGACTAATTCCTATCGTAAATAGGTGTGGCAGATTATTAGAGAAAATAATCAATAAATTTATATACAAAAATATCTACAAACATTTTCACGGCATCATTCTTGGTTAACTTGCATTTTTCTTTGCCTATTATTTAAATCTTCTTAAAATATCCCTATATCCTAACGAAAGGATAAAAATATGTCGATAAACTCACCCATTAAGATTCGAGGCCTGAGGTATTTAGAAATGCAAAATGATTGATTTTCACCAGTATTTGTTTGTACAGAAAAACACAAGAATGGGAAATTACTGACATATTTTAATAACACATGTTTGCTTTTGATGTCATAATTCAAATAATCGTATTATACATGCGAAATGTAATCAAAAAAGTTTGTTTAGTGAATTAGACATTATAACAATTTCCACATTGCTCTAGCAAAAATATTTCTATTCTTTATGAAATCCCATCACAGGCTTTCTCATATTCCCATGCCATTATATTGAAACCGTTTACCCTTTCCTTATTCACAAAAAGTAACACCATGAGAAACTAGAAAATAAAAACATACGGAAACTTAATTTTTTACCCTTTAATCAGTTTCCTCATTTAAAAAATTTCACCCTTACATGTGTTTAGTTTCACCCTTTATTCGATGAAAAAAAGGTTTAAAAAATGCAAGGTAATACTATCTACAATTTAAACCCTTTACGAACAAACACAGCTGCCATTTTAGCAATAAGGGTATAAAAAAGGATATGGAGGTAAGATGACGACAAAAAAGAATTTTAAGGGTGTAAAGCGTAGCGTAGCGAAGTGACATGTTATATGAATGAAATTGAAGAGATTTTTCAAGATGTTTAGCGGATGGTAATGCACCTTTTTTATAATCACACATTTATAATATTTCTGTTGCAAAGGTCTAATTATTTATATTTGCAATTTAAAACGGTCGAATAAAATTTGTTACTAATTATACAGCCATACAAAAAGAAAAAAATTCTGATCCCGAAGTAAAATTATATTTAGAAAAGTGCCATTTGTCCTAAATATTGTTTAGAAAGCACAAGAACCTGAATAATAAAAGCTAATGAGACTTTATAGCCATTTTCTGCTTCGTCAAGTATGAATTTAATATTAACAAAGACCTAAAAAATGTCTTTTAGTCTTTAGATATTCTGAACAAATTTAACAAAATATTAATAGCATTTTGTTTAGAAAATTTGTTACTACCCACAAATTAGCACCTCGAATCAAATAGAAATGTAGACAAATCGATGAATTATTACAGACTGTCTGTAAATGTACAAAACAAACGCTTGTTTACTGATTAGTAAATATTTATTATCTAAGATTTGAACTGTTAAAGGCTCTTAGTTTAAATCAACACAAAGGAGAAAACTAAACTTATTAAGTAAATAAATTGCAAGCCTGAGTATTTGTTGTTTACTATATTTTAATAACTGCGTTGCAGGAGTTATGATGTTTATAAATATTCGATTTTCTCCATTTTTTTCTTCAATAATATTATTCTTTAAAGACAAACACCAGTAGTCCGCTATTCTATGATTATTTAAATATCTGTGGAGTCATTTTTCACCTGCTTAATATCTTGATAAATTTATAAACACTCATGTTACTCTGCAAATGATGAAGATACGATAATAAAAAGTGTAAATTTGAATTCACTGCACACGTTTCATTTTTTTTTTTTTTTTGTAAATATTACTTATATTTGAGAGGAAATTATATACAATGCTTCAAAAACCAAGCCATGATTTCGTTCCGTTTCATTTCATGTGCAAAAATAGAAGCATGCTTCAAATAATGTGGTAATGTAAATAATCTCTGCAATTGTAATCTTTAAGAAATTGCATCAAAACAGGACGGAAAATCTTATTTTAAAAATATGACCTCAAATTTGTATCCATGTTTATATACATATATGTTTTTTCTTAGATACCGTAGCTCACTTTTAAAAATACTAATTTATTTAAAGTTGATTGCCAGGTTTTTTTTACTTTTTAACAGTAAATTTCAGTTGAATTGGTTAGTACGTTAGGTTGCTCTCTGAGTATACCTAGTGAAGTGGACTCGAGCCCCACCTGCTGCGAAGTAATTTTAAATTATAAATTATCCCCAAGAAATGATTCGGATCCCACTATAAACTGTAGGTCCCCATCTCCTTAACTCCTGGAAGGCGGCTAAAAACATTTTCAAACATTTGTGTTGAAAAATCTATTGTCTAGAAAAAGTTGTCCTGTAGAATATCTACAATTTTTCCAAAACATTACTTTAAGTATCCATTTTTGGGTAAATTTTATAATATTCAATTGGTTGCATCACAAAGTTGGAATAACGGCAAAAACAATAAAACTGCTATCGGTTCACATCTGTAAACCTCTAACACATATTATCAACATTATCTTCAAATACGCAGACATACCTAAACCCTTTGAAAAAGCATAGTTGTCCCAATTTATAAAAATGGTAACAAAAATTACATGACAAATTTGCGTCCAATATCTTTGATAAAAATGTTCGAAAAATGTCTGGACCATAGCCTTTGTTGATATCTTAAAAAAAATAAAGTAATCTCAAAGGTCAGTATGGATTCCAAAGAAATTTAATCACTGTTACAAATAGATAAAATTATAACAAAGTTTGAAAAGAACGAAAAAGTCACAGCTATATTTTTGGATCTACCAAAAACCTTCGATATGGTGTCATATAGCAAGAAACTAAACAAGATGGGAATTAGAGCTATTGCCCACGACTTATTAAAGCAATATCTGACAAATAAACCCCAGCTAGTAAAAATTGGTAATGCTTTTAGGACTAAGAAAATAATAAAAACTGGAGTTCCATAGGGAACAGTCTTAGGTCCTACCTTATTTCTGCTGTTTATCAATGGCTTACTGGACAAACACTTTGGATTCAACATCATATCATATGCAGATAACACTGTATTTTTTCTTCGGGAGAGATCTGGAACTTAGCGCGACAAAAGTTGGCTGAGGCAATTATTAGAGCCAAAAACTGATTAGATACAAATTTGTTAAAACTAAATATAGTAAAAATTAAATTTATGTTTTTCTCCAGTGAAGGCAGGACTACTCTAAACGGTGCAATGTATTTTTATAGATAGAGAAACGAATAATTATTCTAAATACAACTACTATCAAATACTTTGATGTTATTTTCGGAAATCACCTAAAATGGGATAACCATATTAAATATTTAAACGGGAAGCTAAGGCAGCTAATATATAAATTCTATAACGTGAAAAGTATACTGAATAGGAAGGCTGTATTAATGACATATAACAGCCTAGCAGAATCTGCAATTAGGTGTGGTATTAGCGTCTGTGGCTTAACCTACAATGTAACCCTCCAGCCTCTCCAAATGACATAAAATTATATACTATCTACAATTTTTAACAGGAAAAGTAGAGGCAACTACAACTCTAAAAATATATTTATTGATAATGACTTACTGAGTGTGAAGGGGTTGTATACAGGCTGTCCATTTTATCAGGGCACTCGAGAATATCTCACTTAATATCAGTCGTACAAAAAAAAATATTTTTACGAAAATTGTGCCGATTTATATAACCTACAAAATGGTTTAAAGATATTTGAAATTCATGGCCTACTTATATCTCCGTTATTTGAAGAGATACGAGAAAAATTCTTAGGCGAAAATTTTTTGCAAAACAAGAGTGTTTCAACGAGGATTTATCTAATTTTGAGATTTACTCTTCAGGCTGTTAAAAAATATATTTTGAAACGGGCGGGAAATGGCACCATTAAATAGAGTATTTTCCTCTCTTTTCAACGATATATCACATGCCATATTTATTCATTGGTACTACGTTAGTAATTATAAAAACATTTTCATTTCATTTTAACAAGCATTATACTTGCCGTGGAGAAGTATGATTAAATAAAACGATAAAATAATTCAATAAGTTGTTTAAATCTTTGCTATAATAAAACATTAACACAATTAAGAAGAATAAAGTAAACAAAATAATAATCAAGAAAGCAACATGGAGCAATTATGGAAAGAGTATTCGCAGTTATGCCAATATATAGAGGTCCTCCATAAAAGCGTCACTCCTTGCTCAGAAAGTTAAAATGTCTTTACCAATTAATTTAAGTATAATATCCATTTGTTTGTATTTCATGATTTCAATATTATTTGAATCATTTTAAAATAGTTGGCTATGAACAAACTTGACAATTTAATTTTTTGACAGATCATCTCAGTTAATACTTAAACTCTCACTCAATCACATTCGTTTAAGAATTTAGAATGTTCAAAAATGATTTTCACTTACATTGATCGTTATAATATATTCGTTACATATTGCCAATAACTCTTGATTAGCTCAAGTAGAATATAGAAACAGATTTTCACAAGCACTACAGCCGAATAAAATTCTGTTCAGAAAATTAGCTACGAAACTGAAAAATAATGGTTCATTTTTAAAGAAGAAGACAAGGTTGAACAGTGTTACTGATAATGTAAATAAAGTAAACCGAGTTATTAATTATGTAAGAAATAAAAATACAGAAAATTTTGAAACATCATTAAGAGAAATTCAAATTGCTTATCATATAAATAAAACAAGTGCTAGAAATATTTTAAAGAGAAATAGTTACCGGTGTTATAAAACCAAAAAAGTTCACAATTTACAAGCGGGGGACAAACCAAGGAGGGCAACTTTTTGTAGGTGGCTGTTGGAAAAGAAGCGTGCCGATTCATTAATATATAGTAAAATACTTTGATCTGACGAGGCAAATTTTTCTAATAATGGATTTTTTTATCGCAATATTCATTACAAAAGGACTTCTGAAAATACACACTGGCATAGACCGACTGGGTTTCTAAATCGTTTTTCAATAAATGTGTGGATATGTATTTTAGGCACCAATTTAATAGGTCCTTATTTTTATGATGGTCACCTCAGTGGTCAAATGTACCTAAACTTTTTGAGAAATGAATTTAATGAATTCTTAGATGACCTACCTTTAGAGAATGGACACAACTTTCAATATTTTCAACAAGATGGAGCTCCTCCCCATAATTCCCAGATTTACCTAGATTATTTAGACGAAATTTTGCCTCAACATTGGATAGGTGCCAATGGATTTATTCGATGGCCCCCTCGTTCTCCAGATATAACCCCAATGGATTTTTTTCTATGGGGGTATATTAAAGATAAGGTGTTTTCGACGACACCGCAAAATGTAGAGGACCTAAAAGCTCGAATTCAACGGCATGTATTACAGTTACCCCCGAAATGCTGAGTAATGCAGTGCCTCGCCGCGTTCGATTGTGCATAAGAAATCGCGATGGACACTTTGAACACTTGATATGATATCTTAAAAATTATTTTGAAGATTAGATAAATATTAATGTTCTGTGTGCTATATTCTTTTTATTATTAATTTGTTTTTGATACCTGAATTTACTTTATTCTTCTTAATTGTGTTAATGTTTTATTATAGCAAAGATTTGAACAACTTATTGAATTATTTTATAGTTTTAGTTAATTATATTTCTCCACGGTAAGTATAATGCTTGTTAAAAAAAAATTATTGGCTAAAAAAAATGTTTTTATAATTACTAACGTAGTACCAATGAATAAATATGGCATGTGATATATCGTTGACAAGGGAGAAAAAAACTCTATTCAATGGCACCATTTCCCGCCCATTTCAAAATAATTTTTTTAACAGCCTGAAGAGTAAATCTCAAAATATAGCGGTTTTAAAAAAAATTAGATAGAACCTCATTGAAACCATAACTCTTAAAGTAAGCAATGAATTTCAAATGTCTTTAAACCATTTTGTAGCTTATATAAATCGACACAATTTTCGCAAAAATATTTTTTTTTGTACGACCGATATTAAGTGAGATATTCTCGAGGGGCCTGATAAAATGGACAGCCTGTATACATGCGGCTACAATTTATACGCGCAACAACATACATTTGGATCGCCGGTAAACCACCAATATGAATTAAGAAATAGATCTAAATAATCTAAAAGCTCGTATCAAACTCCAAAATACAAAGCATTCTGTCAGAAACAAATCAATTTCGATGGAATTAAATTATACAACCAACTACCTGAATATATTAAAGTCCATAATAAAAAGAAATTCAACAGGACATGTAAAAAGTTCATAAAGAGAATTAATTATGCCACAGTCCTCCAACTATTGGGCTAACAATAAAGAAACAAATCCTTCCCCCGTAACTACCTTCTCTTGTAACTAACAAAGTCGAAAATAAAGATAATAAAATATAATGAATTTAAATATAATTAATTATATATTCTCCTTGTCTTCCTCTGTGTAATTATTTCACTTTATATTATAACTACAAACCTATAAATCATAGGTAATATTCCTAGAAAATGTAACGAACATTAACTCATGAACAAAATGTTAAATACTGCTAGGCACAACACGAGGTCCCCCGAGGTGTCATAATATATAATGTTAATAAATGTATTTTTAAAATTAATAACAAATATATTAATATACAATTACAAAAAATGTGCACTTGTGCAAATGTTGTAGTGATAAATAAATAAAAATATTGTGGTGTTATAGGTAAGTACAGAGATCTGTGGTACAGATTCTATTGACGGTTTATAATGTCATTTTAAGAAGAATATTAAGAAGTTCATAGAAGATATTGGACAAGTTTTCTGAATTTCGCGTTAAGGTCTTCGATATGGTTATTACATCACGTTGTCTCATTTCTTATAAGACACAGATATTTAATGTTTACAGTATTCTTATTAAATTTTCGCACATATGGTTTATTAAGTCACATTTTGCGTGGAATTTTAAATTATCAATTTTCAGTTGAAGTCTAGAACTATTGTTAAAATTAATGAACGTTGTTTTTGAATGATCAAGACTTAATAATTTATTGCCCAGGCAATATTTAACCATAACAGATCCTTTTCGTTTTTTTCGTGACTTATGTTTTGAAGTGTGCATTAAAGTTGAAAAAAAAATCTTCTAGGAAAAATCCGTCTTCACAAATCACATCAAGACTATATGTTCTATAATCCACATAATTTTACAAAAAATTTCATACTAAAACATAACAGATAATACTCCACTAATAATGAATCAAATTTAACATATTTATATCACGCTCTACGCTATTAAAATTAATGTTTTGCCGAAATATCCGAATGGCCTCAAATCAAACTTTAATTACAAACCTAATTAGCATAGATCAAACAAATTATTTTCACCACTTGAAATAGTCATTTTGATGTCGAAGATAAAAACAAGTAGCACTGGAAGTCATGATCATACCGTTTATTTATTGTGTCATTGTGTAAACAGTGTATCAATTACTAGTGTAGAAAACGACTGATGATTTTGATTGTTTAATTGTGCAGTTATTTAATATGGAGAAAACATTTTGTTGTCCCACTTTATTAAACTTTAATTAATTTCACAATTTTAGGAGCACAACCGTTGATGTTATTCTTTAAACTAAACCATATATCATGATAAGACGATTAATTTGGAAGAGTCTTCTTTCCCTTAAATTGATAGTATTGTATTTGACAGCATCTGGGAGGTATCTTTTTGATTTGTGGTTACAGATAAAGATTAAAGTACAAATTCTATACATTCTTCTTGTTTTTCATAATAAATTTTTAATTTGGATGCAAGATCTTCCACTATATCCATCTAAAAGTAACATAATTATTTATATTTTTTTCTGTTCTAACTTTGTCAGTGGCTTTCTTGAGGACTTAAGATTTCACTTAAACAGAAGTAACTTTTTTTATTAAGGGCTAGGTGTAGACAAATGTTCATTGTTCCGTTTCTCGGATATTAGAAGAAAACCTCTCTTAATAAATTAAATATTCAATAGTTCGTTATTATTTTTAAATTAACAATAGGAAACCTTATGCCACTGTTTAAACGTCAAAATAGATTAAATTACCCATGTAATAATTTGTGGCTGGTAATCTGTCTAGGAGTAGAAATAATGTTATATAAATAATGTCAAAACGTTAATAATTATCGTGTTCTATTCATATTCATTTCATCTTTTCTTATAAGTCGTATAGTCGAGGATATTTTCGTATGTTTGGATCTCGTTTATAATAATTATTGTAGACCAATGTCATATGCAACCAGTATAACACCTGAGCGTATTAATAGTTGCGGCATGTATGTATCCGATCTTTCCTTTTCGTCTGGATATACAACATAACAGTGCCGGCTTCGCTATATTTATCGCCGGTGACTGCTGAATGAAAAATTGTTCGAGATGGACAGCACGGAGTACGGGGCGGGAAGGGGGGCTAAATATTATCTGAAGTTCAGTCATTGTGCATTCTAAACCTTAATTTACTTTTTTAAAGTCCTTATTTATAATTAAATTAATCAACAATCGATAATAATAAAATAATATTTATTTTTTTACATGTACGTGGTGCAATAATAAAGTTCAAAGTTCTAATTAGTAGATGGTACTAGTTTTTGCTGACTACAAGCAATTTAAATTAAATTAAGATTTTAATGTGACTTGCCTGGTCAGAGCACTTTTCTTAATGTGTTCAGGGGGTGAAGTTAAGTCCATATTTCAGTATTATATTTTTTAACACATGTTTTCCATCGGTTATTTTGCAATTTTTGCAGTTTGGCTAAAGAATACTTGAAAAATATTCAATGTATGGTGCTATTATTGTTTAGTATAATATGATTTTTATGCCCATCGTTAAGCTGTTATCTAATTTTCTCATAAAATAAACCTTTTTTGACATTTTATTTAATATATAATCAAATATTTTTTAAACTTTAAGTTATCATCTATTATAATACCCAGGTACTTAATTTCTTTAACTTATTAGCATGTATTTTGTTTTATTTAAATTAAGACTTAAACTATTTTTACTCAACCATTTATTTAGTACAGTTAATTCATACATGGACATTTTACAGTTACTTGCAAACTTGACAATATAATTTATATAAGGCGTAAATAGAATAATAGGACCACGAATAGTTCCCTGAGGAACGTCTACTTCTATCTGTAGCTAGCTTGTTACTGAGTTTCTATATTTAACTATTTGTGATCTGTTACTTAGGTAACTTTTAAACCAATTTAACACGTTATTTCTCAGCCCTATTCCCTCTACCTTGAATATTAACAACTCCATACTTATCGTTTCAAATGCCCCTTTCAAGCCAAGAAATATGACAAAAACTACTTGGTTATCTTCTAAACATATAAACCATTCATCATGTACATTTATAATAGCAGACTCGCAGGAATAATGTTTGCGAAATCCAGACTAATTTTGAGAGATTACTTCATTATTATCATAAAAATTAATAAGCTTACCTTTAACTGCCATGTAGTCTTCAATTATTTCTACTGCTTTTTTGAAACCACCCACGAGCGATATCAGGACAAATTCTAAAACTTTGTGGACCATTTCTTTTCCTATGTTGAAAATTAACCTTTTTTGAAGTTATGGCAAGTGATATGGAGAAACCCGGTACATAGAGTGGGTACTATTTAACACCTCTCTGTACATTGAAGAGTCAATAGGTGTCCATTGGCCTTTCATTTGTTTTTTTTATATCAATTTTATTTCCTGATTATGGCCGGCTGCGCACAATCTGGACACCATCTGGATGTCCATTCTATGTACGAAAGTGTCTATGTTGGATACCCAATGGATATCCACTGTACAGAAAAAGGCGATGATAGTGTGGATGTTCACTGGACCTTCATATGTTGTTTGGGATGGACGTTTGTTTGTTTGGCTGCCGCTTTCCATTGCCAGTTTTTTAAGACGAGAAACTTAATTCACCTTTTATATTACATCATAGGTACATAGTTAGCCCAAACAAAATGTAAGAATTAGACGTTTTTCAGAGATTTTTGCTATTTCTGTCCTACCTTCAAGTCCAAGTGTTTATCGTAGAGAGGAAGTGCTTATTTTATTTATAAATTGCAAGGGGAAAAGAATACTCTCTACACTTTTATAGTTTAGCATTAGCTATTCCACCACTCGACCAGGATATATACACACAGATTATTACATAACGACTATTATCTACGACATTGCCATCTCCCGAAGCTGAGACTCGAACTCAGGAGTGGTACAGCGACTGGAGGACGCGTTGTTTCTCATACAACTCCGTCTAGTGTACTGCTATCAACTCGGTAACGCATTAAAAATGCTACTAAACATCTTCTTCTCTGCAAGATTTTGTTTCTACAGGGTTGTTCGCTAATTGGTGGTAGTGCTTATAAGGAATAGTTATACTCATAAAATGGAGTAAATTTAACATATTTATCTACTATGCCAAATAACCGAAATAAAAAAATTAGTTAATGTCTAGGGTATATGACACAAACCGGCAACGTTGCACATTACATTTGTCATCGCTCGCAGTAAGCACTCGATGTTGGTCGACCAGCGTTTATTGGTTTATTAGTTTATTTACATAATAAGTAGACAGTGCAGTTTTGATAAGCGAGGTCTAAGATAAGAATTTAAATAAAAAGTCGAATGTTTAATGTTATGTATAAAAAACACAAAAAATATTCATTTAGATAGTATAATAGTGTTGGGCGTTTTGCCTTGACTTTTGCTATGTTGCCACATTAATAATTTTCTAATTTTAGTCCGCGTTTTCAAATGCAATATAGGAAAATTATTCTATTAGGGGTCGTCCATTAATCACGTGAGGTTTTTAAGCCACTTTTTTGCACCCTCCCTCCCCCCTGCTGATGCGTGGTGAGGTTCTAAACCTACCCCACCCCGCCACCTGTCGATTATCATTTTTTTTTGTTAAAAATCTTAAATATTTTCAGAATATTTTTTAACGAAAAACACAATAAAAAAACAGCACATATTAATTTAAAAAGCAGTGTCCTCGGACTATGGCTTTACTTGACTGTTTTAGACACTGACACAAGACAAAGATCGATCACGTCAATTGCACGTTATACTTAATCGTGATGTTACAGCAAGGCATTCTCCGGCATGGTTGCGCGACCCCCCTCCCCCATTGTGATCAATATGATGTTATTCAAAGCCCCCCCTCCCCTATTTGGACCCCATGTGATTAATGGACGACCCCTTAAACGAATACTATCCACGAATATAAGAACTATCACCAATTGACGAACACCCCATAGGCACATATTTTAGGCGTCAAATTTTTTGTCCCTCAATATTTTTTGCAGATTATATGCAATCATGCAATTAATAAATAAATAATTTATTTTATGAGCATGATGATTGTTATTTTGTATAATTACAGAAATTGTTGGTTTTTTATCATTTTTTTTTTTGTTTTAAATTGTATTACGAAACTCCTCCAAAAGATTATCAAATGTCCTATTAATTTTTTGATTTGATGCATCATAAAGGGGTTGCTAGAAAACATTGAATTTACATGAACCTATGCACATTTTCATCGAAAAGGGGTGGGACTCATCTCATATTAAAGGTAATTAATAAACTCTCTACTTGCCCAAGCAGCACAGCTAGTTGTGATTTGGGGAAGTCGACGTTTTCATAGCTAAAGAAAAAGTCATTTGACTATAATGACCTTCCACAATCTGACGTTAAAGACCTTTCGAAAATATTGTGACTACCAAAATGGGAAATAATGCTTAGGTAACAAAAACGTCATTAAAGTTAAAAAGTCGATATATATGACCAAAAATAACTAGTTTTGATGACTATAATAGACCCATGGTGTGGCTCTCTGGTTATTTAGCAATTTTTATTAAATTACAGCTATATCTTTATAGTTATATATCAGTGAATTATTGGTCATGGCTAACATATTTCCAAATTAGAAATGACTATGTTGGTCATTTTATAGCTATAGAGATCCAAAATTACTATAAAGATAATATATAGCTGTAGCCAGCATTTCTAAATATTCTAAATGACCAATGTGGCAATATTTTGACTGGTTTTTAGTTTGTGCAAATAATTTGTGGCCCATTTTATCATAATAAACGAATATTATTACATCTAGGTACTTATAATGGTTTATTCTATAGGCTGCGTACCTACCTATCTTACTACACTGTACCCAACTTCATATTTCGACAATATTTGAGGTTTAAATTCTATTGCAACGGCAATTTTACTGTAAATATGAAACAGACATGGGTCGGTAGCTCAGTATGTTAAAGCGTCTGGCTAGCAAACTGAGTTGCCTATCGAAGTGGGCTCGATCCGCGCAGGGCGAAACAATTTTTCATTAAAAAATTGCCCTAAGAGTGGTTCGGAGTCCACATTAAACTGTAGGGCCTCGTCTGTCCTTACCTAGCACAAGACCCTTGAGATCTTACAGGGGGTTACCTCGATAACTTGAGAGGCGGTTAAGAAAACATTGAAAACATTAAGATACTCCTACAAAATTAACGCGCCTTAGAAAAAGCCCATTTTAAAACGGAAAAAAAAAAATAATTTTTTTTATATGTAACATATTTTACTGAAAAAACAATCTTTATGCACATTGTAAATACCATGTATACGTTTAATAAATATTTTTCATACGCATTATTAAGAAAATTGTTCTAAATAAAAAAAAACATGCACCCGTAAATCAAGTGTCAAGATGGATGCTTTTTGATTAGTTATAAAATTTTATAAAAATGGCGAATATGGGGGAAAACAACCAAGTAGGTATTACTACCCATTAAAAGCTACAATATATACTAAAAATAACTAAAAGCAGGTTGTATTCTAGAATTCGGATAGTACTCAGGCCTATTTATTGACACTAAGAACAAAAAAGTAGAAACTACATTTGAATTGCTTGTTTTTAGCAAAAGTTTGATTTTCTAAACATAATTAATTGTCAGATTTTAACCAACAAATGTATTTAAAATATATAAACTTATTTGTTACTTTGTGGCTTTTTAATAGTTTTCCTGCGTAAATAGCAATCAAAATAAAATTTGTAATTAACCAAATTTGTTTATCATTTTATAGATTTGATTACCAATCGATCGCCAAATAACTGCTAAAACTCTTTCTCATCATTTGTATCTAGGAATTTTCATCTTACTACGAGTCATTTTTCCCGAATTTTTATTCCTTATTTTACCTTTTACTTTTTCATACACGTTCTGTTATTGTGTTGAGTTTTTTCTTCAACGGTGTTGAGTAATTTATATAAAAATGTCTTATAAAATAATTGAAACCGTTGAAAATGGTGAAGTGCTTTTAACAACAGTTTCATCTTCCTGGGAACGTAACAGCACGTTATTTTGGTCTCCTGGCAGAAACATAAAAAAATACATGTCAGGCATTAACAGTCGTCCAGTACCCAATTGGACACATCAGTCATGTAGCGTGAAACGAAAAAATATTGCTTCACTAATTGAAGCTAAGAGCATTGAAAATTCCATGTCGAAATTTTCAGATACGGAATCTGAAGATCAGTACGTAGTACATAGATGTAGATATTAATAAATAGCATATCGCTATGGTTAAAATAAAAAAATGGCCAACAGAATAGCCAAAAAGACCTTTTGCAAACTATATTTGTAATAAAGAATACCTTACTTTAACTAAATTGAAAATTGGCAATATTTATCATCTTAAAAGGTAGTATTTGACAGCAAACTGGTCGTAACCTATTTATTTGCTATTGGCTGCAGCTGTAATGGCCAACTCAAAGCTACAAATGTATATTTAGCTTTGGCCCCCAAACAGCATTTTTTATATGTAAAAATACATACTGTAATCAAAAATCGCAACTATTTGTTATAGCTTTTCCTGCCACAGTAACGTTATAGCGGAAAAAATATTTGAAATACATGGTTTTGAAATTTTAGAACCGAATTACAGCTAATTGGTGGTCATCTCAACGTTTTCGCAATCCAAATTTAGCTGTGAAAACTAGTCCATACTGTGCTACTTGAGTTACATATATAGAATTTTTTTGAAGCAGGATGACGCTGTTTTTAATCACAAAAAAAAAACGTAAAATTTGATTTTTCCAAAGGGGTGAAAAAAGATTACATAGAAACCGCTGCATCTCAGTTAATTATTGTTCAATTTGAAAAAGGCCTGTCGGGACACATTGGCTAAAATTGGCTATTGTTACTTTCTGAGATGATTCCAAAAAATAAAATTCTTTCGATATTTTTACCTCTATATTCCTTTATCGGTATTTTAATTTTACAAATGCGCTTTTAAGTTTGAGCTTTGTGCATTCTGTACAGATAATCAGAGTTAGTTTAGTGAAAGCCGTTAAAATAAACAAAATAATATTACACCTACTTTGAAATTACTGACACACCTGCATTATCAAGCGTCTAGTATATGCAACTCACAATACGCCCATGATAATCAAGAGTTGTATAATATGCAGCTCGCACTGCGCGCTCAATAAGTTTAATAAGTACAAAGTTGATAAGAGGGACGTTCAACATACTAAAGGACTACTTATAGCAAAAAAGTTGCTGATGACCTATATTTTCTAATAAAATTCCGGGCTATTTGTCTTGAAGTGTTTCCAGATAACGAGTTTTTACCGACACTTCCCTTATTCTCGACTTCTGACAAGAAATACTTCACCTTTGGCCGTTTTAAAATACAATTTGGGCCATATATCACACACAGCTAAATTGGAATAAAAACGTGTGTAATAATTCATGAAAATGTTCCTGAAAACTCTTCTGAAAAGCCATTAGAATTTGATAGTGAATTTCCTTTTCGACTATTTCCGGTTCCACTCGATAATGATCGCCTTTCCCCGGGTCTTCAATATTTCAGTCGTCTTCCAGATTCCATCGGCGATGTGATGCATTTCCTCCAAACATGTTTTTTAAAAAACATCGCGAAAATTGACAGAAAAAAATTTCGGCGGATTTAATAATTATTGAACATGAAAAATATTGATAATATTATTTAAAATATTGTGCATTGTTAAAGGTGCCACAAATTGTTTTTGTTTACAAAATGTTTTTTTGGTGATCAAAATTAGTGATTTAAAGGAATTGAAGAAATAATTAAGTTAAAAGACTTTACACATAATTATCTATTTACATAAAAAATTAGGCTGTTTCAATTGTCTTGGCTTAAATAATAGTCCTAGTTTAAAGTTTCCTTCCAAATGTTGTTGCAGCTTTAAAAAAATGTGTTAACTGTAGATAAATTTATTCGATCTAGTGGGAAAAAAATGTTTAATGGGTAAGTAAATGGTCCTAAACTTTGTTTACATGTTGCACATGTTTATAAAATACAAACTATCTTCCACATTTTTATTTAATCAGGTGATCGTATTTAAGCTCAACCTCAGAGGCGCAACATGTATATATCTGTGATAGAATTTAAGTTTCTTTATAAGCTTCTTATTCTAAGTTAATTGATTATTGGTTATATACACCACGTGTGAAACAGGATCATGGTACTCCCTGCTTTTCCCTTTAGTTTTAAAGATAAACGATTGAAGTTTGGAACATCCTGTATACACAATTAACTTAATTAACTTCTTCACCTTTTGTCATATAAATGTTTTTTTTCCATTTCCGGTTTCACCGCACGTATATATATATATATATATATATATATATATATATATATATATATATATATATATATATATATTATGTTGGTTTTTAGGTTTTCGCGGATGTTAAATGAAGTGTTATTGTACTTCCGGGTGCTCTCCCGCGTCGATGATCTACTGCTCCAGGAGTCACGGTAGTCTAAACGACGTTTCGGCAGAATCTTATCTGACATCTTCAGGTTCTCAGCCTACTGCTGCTCCTCGTTGCAGCATATATATATATATATATATATATATATATTAAACAGTATATGATCTATTCAATTAAAATATTTCGACAGTTGTCACTTCCGCTTATACCGGAAACAGATGCCAACTTTGTAATTTTAAATGAAACACCCACATTTTTATTTGCGGAATTGATAATTTACGAAATTTTAAGGCCACTTTGTTAAACAAACCTCATACCTAAAGTTTATACGAAAAATTGACGGCCGCAGACCCCTAAAGATATGCTTTCTGTGAATAACCCACCGAAGAAATTAAATATCTATTACTGTGGAAGCAATCAACACAATTAATTAAGTAATTTATTTCAAAACAATTAAAAACATTTAAATATTATAACCTTGGGCCACTTTAAAAAAAAATTAACAATTTCTTAAAAAAAGAAACTATATGTGAATTTATTATATTATAATATTAATATTATATGAGACATTTTGAAAATATCGACAATTGGCTCAAGGTACAAGAACGTGTTATACCTTGGGCCCTAATAGGGTTATTGGATTTTAAGGACTACATCACTTATATTATTGGAAATTACAAAGAATACATCAAGACACAAGTAAAGTAGGATAATATTTAACGTCAGTAGTCATTTTTACAAAACATAAAATATATCAGAAAACATTCTAATATTAAACAAAAGTCTATTCAACATTATAAGAATTAAAATTTACAGAAAAAAACAACTAATATTTTAAGAGAAATTAGAAATATTAGGTTTAAAAACTATATTTTACAGAAAATATATATTCTTGTATACTTCAAGTAGGAATAAACTGAGACAGAAAAAACATAACAAAAGCTTTACGACCTCATTAAAATACCATTACTCTTTGTGCTACCTCGACCGACCCTCGACCGCAAAGCATCTCGCTCGTTTTTAATGTGCGGCGATTCGTTAGATCGTTTGCTGTTAGGCATGCCGCCGGTGGCCCGCGGTGATAATAATCATGTCGTAATGTTTTTGTTTAGTTTTTCTGTCTCAGGAAGTCCTTACTTGACTATACCTTGGGCCGACCAAAGGTACGAGACAGGCATGTGGCCCAAGGTACAAGATTTTGTTGTTGACACATTAAATTAATAGAAAATATTCTAAATACCACAAGATATCCTTTAAATTACTACAATGTGTTCCCAAAATCCTAAAGAATATCCTGTTAATAAAAATTTCATGCAATACTTACTTTTCTTAATAAAATCCGCCAAGTGAAGCACACGAGATTTACTAACACATTAAAATCACAATAGACGCTAATAATCGCGAGAATATTAATAAAGTTAGGTTAAACTAATATGTGCAGGCTAAAGGCAGTGTTACCAATATTATATATTTTTCCCTAACAGTTTAAACACACAGTTACACTACAAGAGGGGGGTGGCCATAAGTACAAGACGGTCCAAAGTACAAGCCTCTCCCCTATACAGGGTGAGTACAAAAGTGGTCACAACTTTAAATTCGGAAACATGAAATATCTTCAATTTTTTTAACGTAAACCTCCATTTTTTATTTTATCAAATTCTACGACAAAAAATTTGGCCAGTTTACATTTACTTCTCTATACCTAACTACAACGGTTTTTACATATTCACGAAAGGTCAGAGAATCCTATCATTTTGTAAGAATACATACATACACACGCCAAATTAAAGTATACTAGACTATATTTAATTCTAACATGACATTTTTTGAGCATAATTTGGTATCTTCCTCCTCAACCCTCTTGGAGTGACAGCTACCCATTTAAAAATTTTAAATGGAACGAGGGTGTGTGTGATAGCTCATTTGAAAGGGTTTTAATTCTCCATTATTAAAAAATTTAATTTGAAAATTTTGAAATGTATTTGAAATGTATACAGTCAAATGTATCCTAAACTATTTGATGTACCAAATCAAAGCCAGATCTAGGATGAAGTCACGGGGGTTCATAGACTATAGAAAGAAAAACAATAGGCGCTGCAGGCGACAATTTTAAATTTTTCAAGGCCAAAAGCCTAAAATGAAAATTTAGAAATCACCTTAGTGCGAAGTTAAATTGAAGGAAACGGGACTGTTCCAAATAAAATTTAATTACTTCAGAAAATTTAGTAAGAGATCAAAAAACATTTTTTATTCATTACAATATGATACCTAAATACTAGTAATTAAAGGACATTCTTTATCGATCACGCAATTAGCCAACGAAACTCACTGCAACCAGCAATTTCTTATCCAGTGCATCTAGTTTCCTTCTTCCTAGATTCGATGGCCTCTTGCCCCAAAAGCACTCAGTCAATCTACTTTTCTAATCGCCAACTCTGCGTAAGAGACAGAGAAGGTAGAGTGAGAGCACTTTACATTCGCTGGAGTTAACGCCTAAAGACATAGGGAAATTAGCCCCAGGAAAATCACAAGCTTTGTAAAAAGTCTTGGAGGTAACAACTAGGTATAGAGTAAATCGCAAAAGATCTTTTATGTCGAAGTAAAGTAAAGCTACCAGAGCCAAGCGGGCCCTAAAACAATCTACAATACATTCGCTGAAGGCTGGGATCAAGAAAGTGGTTTTGCCACTTTTACTTTTACTTTTTACTTTGTTGCAAAATTGGTGGTATTGTCAGATTTATTTTTAAGTACCTACTCTGCTACTAAATGTGATCAAGCGATTAACGAGTTTATCATCGTTTCCTCTTTATTAAGCATTGCTTTTCAACTCTCATAATAGAGATGATATGGTTAAAAACTGATTAATGGTCTTATCATATTTTTAACATTTTGTCTTCAAAGATCTTAGTATTATTATTGTTGTTATTATTGCACCATAGGGGAGGACTATAGCCCCTGTAGCTCCTCCCCATAGATCCGCCCTTGTACCAAATATCTGTCAAATCTGACTTTTCTAATTAATTTTGTGTCATAATATCCAATTCAAATGTATCGTTCTTTCTGATACGCAGGTGGCAAAATACCCAACAAAAAGATAGAAGTAAAAATAGTTTCTATTTACAAAACAGAAAAAATTATAATTTCTTTATTCGCTACATCTGTGCAAACATAAGATTCTAGTTATTTATCGCTGATTGTGAAGTTGATCATTAATTTAACAATGAGTCTTTCGGTTACCCAAAGAATAAAATTTTTATATTATTAGAATGTAGTGATAAAACAAGAATGCAGAAGTAAACTTCAATACTAAGTATCCTGACCGTCGCATTTCTCAGTCTACGGGTTAGTAGAATAGAAAACAAATTTCGTGAATTTGGAAATATCATAGATATTCCTAAATCTGGTAGGAAACGCATTTTAGACGATGAAAAGAAATTGGATATATTATATTAGATATTCAAGATAACCCACATAAACCTACAAGGCAAGTTGCCGTCGATAATGATATTAGTAAAACGTCCATATTACGTCTTCTAAAAAATGAAAAATATCATCCATATAAAATACACTTGGTTCAAGAACTTAAAGATGATGTCTCTGATCGCAGATTGGAATTTTGCGAAATCATGGCAAATAGATGCCAAGATGATCCATTAGTTATAAAAAACATTTTTTTTTGATGAAGCAACATTATTTTAAATGGAACAGTCAATAAACAGAACTGTAGATGCTGGAATATATAAAATTCACATTGGATGATGGAGGCCAATACTCAATATCCTGAGAACGTGAACGTTTGGGCTGGAATTATAAATTCTCAAATAATCGGTCCATATTTTTTGGATAGCACATTAAAATTTCTTAGTTTCTGAGTTAAGAATACTTTTCCCAGAGGATGAGAACCCTAATGAAATTGATAGAAATATTTTGGTATCAGCAGGACGGAGCTACACCACATTTTGCATTGGAAGTAAGAGCCTATCTCAATCAAGCTTTTCCAAATAGGTCGATCGGTAGACGCGGTGATATTGGGTGGCCTGTCCGTTTTCTCGATTTGACTCCGCTTGACTATTTCTTATGAGGTTATTTAAAATAACGTCGATGATTTAAAAGACAGAATAAGGCAAGAAATTAATCAAATCACTCCGGAAACGATGCAAAATGTTTTAGAAGAATTTCAGCAACGCCTCTATTAGAAGCTACAAGCGACCGGTTTGATCACTTGTTTTAAACTGATTCGTGTTCTTTTGTTTACTTAATAACATTAAAAAAGCAATATATTTCAATAAAAAAATTTGAGAAATTCAAAAAATCTTATATTGTTGGATAGATAAATTAAGAACCCTTTCAAATGAGCTATCACACGCACTCCCGTTCCATTTAAAAATTTTAAACGGGTAGCTGTCACTCCAAGGAGGTTGAAGGGGAGGTATAAAATTATGCTCAAAAAATGTCATTCTAGAATTAAGAATTGCCGTGATTTAGGATTTTATTTATAAATTGTTAATTACGTAGCTAATGAATTTATCCGTTACTTACAGACCTCACTGTATAAATGTTTCATATGCGCTAAAACAAATTTACAGGGATTTAAAACTCTTGGTAGCTGCCACGAGGTAGTAGCAGTACGAGGCATGGGAAGCTTCTATCAATCCCTCAGCATATTTAAAGAATCACTTTACTATAAAAGCATAATTCTCTATAATGTCTTCCTGGAAATCTCAGAAATCTGCACTTACCTAAAAATAAGATTTGAGTAAAAAAAATACTTATAGAAAGTGCATTTTATGACATCGACGAATTTTTAGTCTATAGATTGTCCTAGCAGAATTGATTTTATTGCCTGTTAATATTTAATTTAATTTAATTTAAGAGGCTTAAGACCTATAATCATTGAAAGGAACTACTTGGCAGGTATTGGCAAATAGGAAATTTGTATATTAAAATTTAATATGTGAACTTAACAGTATTACTGAATGATTCAACATATTATTATGACTGATCTATGGCAATAAAAATCATTAAATCGTACCTGAGCTGTAAATAAATAAAAAGGTATAAGGATATAAACATTTATTTACTTGTACATCCGCAATATTGTATGACAATGCCAATTTAGGAGGAAGTAAAATACTCCACTGGATAGAATGTATTGCTGAAAGATCACGTCTCAAGCAATTCTGTTTTGCTTTAGAGTTGGAAATGGATTGATCTAAATCTTCTGATTTGAAAAAAATTCTTTAAAAAAATTATTCAAGAATGCTTCATAGCACACCTACCAGAAGAGGATCCACTAGTCGAGGTCAGGAGTCAGAAGGAGTACCTTTTTTGCCAGAGCGCCAATCTAGAGACCCCCCCCCCCGTTTTTGAGGTCGATGGTGGGGGTCCCATATTTTTTTATCCTCGGCAACCCCTTCAAATTGGCCAAGAACCACCCCCAAGGTGCTCTTTTCCGTGAACCGGTTTATTTTCCCCAGTTTTTCGTCTAACTGTTATTCCTTCCCTCTAGTAGAACGGAAGGTCCCTCGAGGGATTTGACCTCAGCCACCCCCACACCAGGAGGAAGGTGGTACATCTACTACAAAAAAAATTTTTCCCCACCCCTTTGAAGGATGAAAATAACCCCCGGGGTTGGTTATACAACCCTGGTCACCTGCCACCTTTCTTAAAGAAACACCTCCTACAAAATAATAATTTCTTTTCAAAAAAAAAAAAATCAAATATCCACCCCTCTGAAGTGTGAAAATAACCCCCGGTGGTGGTTATACAACCCTGGTCACCTACCACCTTCCTCAAAGAAACGCCTCCTACAAAATATTAGTTTTTTTCCACAAAGAAAATTCAATTTTCCAACCCCCTAGAGGGGTGGAACCTGGTGTAGGGGTGGCTGAGGTCAAATCCCTTGAGGCACCTTCCGTTCTACTCGAGGGAATAACAGTTAGTCGAAAAACTGGGGAAAATAAACGGGTTCACGAAAAAGGGCACTTTGGGGGTAGTTTTTGTTCAATTTGAAGGGATTGCCGAGGAAAAAAAATTGAGGGTCCCCACCATCCTGTTCAGCGACCCCGAAAATGGAGGGGGGTCTCTAGATTGGCGCTCTGGCAAAAAAGCAAAAACCCGAAAAAATCCCGACTCCTGACCTCGAACAATGGCAGATATCCATTATAAAGTATATACTGAAAAAAAACCATTTAGGCAAAATTAGAAAAAGTACGTTTTAATTTGTCAAATTTTGACATAAAGCAATTATTGCAAAAATATTATTTGGACATGTCAAAAGATAGAGATAATGGAGGACAAAATTAAATGTATCAATGATTTAGATTCAAATTTGAAAATAAGAAAGTTATTGGTAATTTAAGATATAATAAATTTAGTGGCCAATAAGAACAGAGAAAATTCAATTGTTTATGAATTTAGTATAAACAGAAAAAGACTTTTCTGGAAATTTAGTTATAAATTATGCAGTATGTTACTGCATCGAAATTTAATAAGAAAACATAACCATGAAAAATATTAGAAGAGTGAGAAATTATTCAGCATGCGAAGTGCATCGAGAGTTATTAAAAGAACGCAACCAAGAAGGAAGTAAACCAAATAGAAGTTTATACCTAGGACCAAAACAGAGTATATTGAACAAAAGCTAATAGATATCGAACAAGTAAGCAGATATACAGTGAAGGTTTAGGAATAGATAAGGCGGTACAAAAAATCGAAAGAAGAGTATAAATAGGCAAGTAGCAGAGTTTTGGAAAAGTATCTATGTATAAATAAGTAGCCGTTTAAGAATAAAAGGATATAAGGTCTGGGTGAGAAATTGTATGGGATCTGGGAGCTGAGGAGGAATTAAGTCCGTAAAGAGACGAAGACGTAATAGTGCAGCGAAGGTCTTATATTATAGTTTTAAAGAATGTAATATTTTCGCCGATTTACAGCAAAGTACTAACTTTGCTGACTAATGTCAATCAGCAAAGGGTCACTTTCCCTGCCTAGGCAGGAAAGTAAGCAGTTTCCTGTCTAGGCAGGGAAAGTGACACTCAGTTTCCATGGTAACCAACTAATAACAACTGCGATTTTTAATGAATTTTTATTGAATTTATTACAACAAAAATAAAGAGATTGAGAATTGTAATAATTTAATTATTTTAGAGTAATCTAAACAATCGGCGAAAAAATTATATGTTCAATTCAGCAGCAAAATAGATTGACTGCCTTGGCTGAGTTCCTAGCCTCGCTACACGGCTAGGAATTATCAACCGCGGCAGTCAATCTACCATTTTGCTGCCTACTTAAACAAATAACTATTCTGTGATCAGGAATACATTTGAAACTGTCAAATATTTCTTCTGACCTAAAACAAATTTTAAACTTTGACATAACCTCAAAAGAAAAATTTCTGAAGTTTTAATTGTCAAAAAGACAATTCAATTTTTATAGACCATTCCAGTCCAAGTGACTTTGACAATTCCGCCATTTTGTCTGGGTGGCATACAAAGTGATTATTTTCCGTGTGTTTACATTCGTTTTTGTGTTCCATTTGTGCTGTGGATTGAGTTTATTGTGATTTTTTGCAAATTTCTTTGTCAAGATGTTTAGAAGTGTATACTATGTAACCTTTAGAGGTGATATTAAGTGCAGATATAATAAATAAATTGAGATTATTGACAATATTGACCCCTAGGCAATTTCTCGTGAAGAATGCAGGCTTGAAGTTTATAGCATTATTACCATGATGGACTTCGTGAATTATTTAACACTATTCATTCATAGTGAGTAAAAACAAACAAAGTCTTGTCTCACTAAATGCTTTTAATCTTGTAATGGCGTCCGGTTTCGTGAACTAAACTTGCTTCACATCATAAGTCCACAAGAATTTCTATTAACTATTCATAGTTATTATGTTGGTCAACAATTTAAGGCTTATAAATGCTTGCAAGCCTACAAGCTTTACAAATCTGGGTCTGTTAGAGGAATTTTAGTAAAACAAATCAGTGATGAGGCATTTGTTTGCTTTGGGAAGGTAAGAAGTCAGTTAATGGGTAATTTTACATTACAATTAGATTCTATAAGTTAATGTATATAATTGTGATATGCCACAAAGGCTTTAAACTCGATTAACATTTTTTAAATCTTTGTTGTAGGTTAAGCGCTCAACGAAAGAGGGAAAAGTCACTTCCATTTCCAGTGCTCACTGTACATGTATGGTTTGGTTTATCAGAAGTATGCAGTCATATAGCCACTGTTCTGTTTTACCTGCATGGTCGTCCAAATATCATCGAAGACAGTGGTCCTGGTCCAGCGTCCACTGAAAAACTTTCCGTTTGGCCAGTACCTTCCATAAAAATGTAGAAATATTGCGAATAAGGGAAGTGGATTAGCAAAAAAAGTAGAAACGACAGGTTTGTTCCAATAACATCCTCCCCTTGATAAAAATGAACTTATACCTATTTACGTCTATGTAATTTATGGGTTTTTTTTGGCTTGACTGAACCTGAACTTGGATCTTTTAAAAGAATTAAGTGAATATTAAATAACATTTATTTTACTGTGGATAAAAAATATGTATTACTGATGTGCAATATATTGAAATAAATAGGTATATATAATTAAAATTGTTTTTTATTAATAAACACATAGATAATTCATTATTTATATTATTTGGTATTTGACAAGGCACATGTTTATGATTGCACTACATACCACGACGATTTTATCCAATGCACTCAAACAATTTCTTCGTTTTGACAACATGCTTATGGGTATTGTTTCATGAAAAATCTTAAATTTTTTTTCAGCAAACCTAGAATTCTTTCTACATGAATTCGTACAGCTGCAATGTTTTGTGTGTTTTCCAAATCTATGGGTTATAACTGAGTTGGTCCTTTTGTAAATGCGGATATTTGTGGTTTAATCCTTTAAAGCAGCTAGTTTTCCTAAAATCACACATATATCAGTTAATTCTAACCTTATAAAACCCAGTAGGAGTTTTGTACAAATATTAAGTACTTACAAATTATAAAATGTTTTGAATAAATACGACCGTTTTTTAGGTGGCTTTTACTTAGTAGCCCCCGTTTCAAAGCCTTAATCCGAGCATTTCTTCTTTCTATAGACAATGCTTTAAGATGATCTATCTATTGGTTGAAATAGCGAGAAATTGAAAAAACGATACATTATCTCCTTCAGCGTGCATTGAACAGTTATTAACAATACAAAAATGTGACATTTTCTATAAATTAGACCAGGATTGAACAATTTAATGATGAAATACGCGCAATGTTTACATATGCAAATGGTTTGAGTGCTACCCAGCAAATATGGTCGAAGTATCAATGACGTCATTCTGGAATCGTCAATACTTCGTCAGAAATTTCCTAACCTTAAAAAGAAAATTTTCTAAAGTTTTACTTGTCAACATTTGAATATTTTCGTTTGTAAAGTTTGTGTTTAAATATTATAATTCTTAAATACAAAAATAGAGCAACTTGAACTCACCCTGAGAAAGAGTAGATAGATTAACTTGAATCGAAAGTTAATAGATTACTAAAGTACACATATTTATAACATTACAATATATTTATATCTGACATGCCATATGTACACCATTTGTATTCTACTTTATTTCTTTTTCATTACTAATCAAAATTTTAAACGTACAATTAAGGTATTCATATGAAAAATACCTAACGTTATTTCTGAATGTTACTTTATCTTGTGACAAGTGTCGAGTTAGAAATCCCCAAATCTTCACCGAATAGCGAGCTTGAGCGAGGCCGCATAATTAAGATACGTGAAAGGGGTTTATCAGTAAGGTAAATTGCATATCGATTAAACCCTAATGTTATCCATTGTTTTAAGATTGTGGGTAAGACGATCTCTGAATGTTGATAAGACCGCCAAAGATGCACCGAACTTAGTTGGAAACAGCAGAACGGAAATATCGTTTTCAATGAGAATCAACCCTCTGGGATAGCTTTCAATACTTAAGGGGTTAGTTTCGATGCAACGCAATATCAATGGTAAATACTGATTTCGTGTTTTATATTACGCTGTTGTTCATTTTTGTGCCCTTCCAGATGTAAAAAAGTATTCATGACTAAATAACAAATATACTATAAATCGAGATTTATTCGTCTATATATTATGAAAGATGTGATAGTAAGAGTTCAGTTAATCTTCATGTACTAAGAAAATTAAAATCGGTACTGTGGAATAAATATTAAGTGTATTTAAAAGTTTCACAAAGTCGCTTCGATAAAAAATTAAGTTTTGTAAAACTTGGTAGGTTTTGTTAGATTGTAGATTGCTTCTGGGGTCGCCTGGCTTTGAGTAGCGTTACTTCACTTCGACCTAAAAGATGTTTTGTGAATTACCCTACAACTAATAGTTGCCCAGGATTCCAACATATTTACAAAGATTGTGATTTTCCTCGGAAACAGTTTCCCTATGTCTTCAGGCGTTAATTTTGCCTGTTCACAAAATATATGTTCCGCAGTTTCAGTTGCAGCATCGCAATATCTTCATTTATAAACTACTGCCTTGTTCATGTTCTTGAGTGGCCTGTTAGAAGGCCTGTAATTAGCCTTAATTTGGACTTTCCCAGTTCGAGAAGCCTTGCGGCATTCTTTGCCGAAAAACTTATAAAATTATTCGCTTGTCTTTGGTCTAGAGTATTCCTCTAGGAGGACTTTTTTGTTCTTTGGATAGGCCACAAAACAGTCAAGGTCCGAAAAATAGCGCTTCAGTTCCTTTTTTCCAAGGCTATCTGCTAATTTATTGCCTTATATTCCCCCATGCTCTGTCACCTACATCAAGGTAACCTTGTTGTTATTAGCCAGGTGCTTCAGGGATTGTTTGCATTCTCAAGAAATTTTAGACTCGAAGGTATAGGACCCTAGAGCCTTTAATGCTACCTGATGATCTGAAAGTATATAGATCTTTGCCCTACGAATGCCTTTGTTTAGGCATTCCTGGATACACAGATCTATAGCGTAAATTCTATTGTTCCATTCAGCATATGAGTTCTCAGGTTTTTTCCTTCGGTGAACGGAACAATACTCGTTTTGCTCGGATTGACATGGTCTTGTCAGCTTTACAGACAGTTTTTTTATTCCTTGATAGCTACTTTATTAAATTCTGAAAAAACAGCCCTATATGCGTATTAATAATGATATACAATGCGTTTTAAAGATTTAATAGAGGAGAAAAATACACACATATTAGATTCAAAAGATCATAACTTTTATTAGTACCAAAAATGTAAAAATTAATTGTACCACCTTTAAAGTTCTTCAATAAAACGACTAAGGCTCCAATTTTTATACTTTAGAAATTTCTCTTGCACATTTAAGTATAATAATTGCATATTACCAGCAGAACGCTAATGCTTCGATTACAACAAATATCAGCCGAAAGACTGATCCTACTTAAAGGAGCTCTTGTGCCAGTCATCCCACATCACTTGCAGACTGCAGTTTCAAGCTGTTATCTCTCGTCAATGCAAGGTAAGCATGTGACTACCGACACGAGGATCCTTCGACTATTTGGTACATCTCGGTATTCTTAAGATAGCGACATGCAAAATAGTCAGCAGGCGCCATCTAGCGGTCCAGTGCTGCATTCGAAAAATAAGTAGCCTGACTGGGCTTAGCATAGTTCAAATGTGCTTCTAGAGGGCAGAATATTGAAACATAATATTTTAGTCGCAAAATCCCCTATAAAATCCTTATTTTACCATAAGGAACGAAACCAGACTGCAACCAACAGCTAGTCTCCGGGCTATGTGCCCCGCCGAGCGCGTTAAGTGTAATAATTTCATATTACCAACAGAGAGATCCTCTAAATAGGATTAGTCTTTCGGCTGGTGTTTGTTGCAATCGAAGCATTAGCGTTCTGTTGGTAATTTGAAATCGGTACATTTAACGCGCCAGGCTTGCAACTTGTAATTCAGCGCTCGGTGGGGTACATGTCCCGGAGAGTAACTGTTGATTGCAGTCTGGTTACGTTGCTTATAGTAAAATAAGGATTTTATAGAGGAGTTTGCGACTGAAATATTATGTTTTAATATTCAGCCCTCTAGAAGCATATTTGAACTTCGGCAAAGTTGTCAGGGTATATTTTGGAAAATCTAAAAAAAATCTGTTTTTTGCAGTTCTGCTATGGCATACAGATATAACTCGTATAGTCACATGAGGAAATCGTTCCTTTATTATTTATTAACTAAATTAAGAATATGTCTCTACAAATTTAGTTGACAAAAGTTTTGAACTACTTATTAGATATTTACGCAGGATTTTTGGCTAATATAAGAGCTACTCCCTGGACGCACGGAATAAGCCAAAATAAAGAGATTAGGTATAAACCTATCTCGAAAACCCCCTACTCAAGAGTTGCAGAGTTGAATATTTTTTTTTTCTCAAAAATGGTAAGAGGTACAGTCTTACGGTTTGCGGATATAAAATTTTACTTTCTTTCGACTGGCACAAACCAGTCTGCACCTCTTACCGCTTTCAAGAAGAAAATAAAAATACAACTCTGCACGCCACCCCTAGCCACTGGGTTAATCCTGGTCTGTAGATCATCAGTTGATACAGGTTGAGTAATATTATTCGATATTTTAATGTGCTCAGAGAAAAAGGTCCGTCCAACTCAAATACGGGGAACAAGGTGCTGTCTTGAGCAGAAAAAAATAGGTCACTTTTTTTCTAATGTAAATCTGTCTCTATTTGAATATGTAATGAGTAACCGAAATAAAACAGATATCACTTTTAATTTACTTTTTATCTTAATGCTGTAGTTATTGCTATAGTAAATGATGGATGGTTAATGATACAAATTGCACTGCGTTATAATATTAACAAATATTTGGTGTCTAACATTTTAAGAAAGTGGAGAATAAACGGTACGATTAGTAGAAATCCTGGATCAGGGCGACGAAGGATATCAACTCAACAACAAGATTTGCAATTGGTAAATGCTTTAGTAGAAAATCCATTTTACTCAGTTATTCAGGCTGCTGAAGAAACGAATTTTCCTGGATCGAGTAGTACTGGTCGCCGGCAAGTAAGGAAATCGAAGCTACGCTGTCATGCAGCAGCGTAGAAATACTTACTTAAAGCTGAACATAAAGAAGCTCGAGTAGGAGCTTCCGACCACGTGTCCTATGTACTGAAAAAGGCATATAATAAACTAAAAATGTTATGTTCCCATAGACATGTTTTGGGCGTGAAATTAAAAACATTATTATGTAATAGCCTTATCCTCTCCCAATTAAATTATTGTGATTTTGTTTATGCATGCCTAAACTGTTAGAGTTAGCAATCGAATACAAAAGGTTCAGAACTCATGTCCGCGGCTTTCTTATGGAATTCGTAAATATGACGGGATATTCTACCATTTATCTATGATGAGGTAGTTAAACATCGCAAATCGAAGAAAACTCCACAAAAATGTTCTGTACCTACTACAAAATACTAACCAATAAAATTCCTCCATATCTAAGCGAAAAACACACACACACATTCATAATGTAAATGTAAGACGAAAGGGACAGCTTATAATTCCTCAACATATAACGGCCATGTTTCAACGATCTTTTTCTTTTAATATTGCAAAAAATATGAATGCTCTCTCGGTAAATCTTACAATAACGCTGCTTGTTTCTAGTGTATACTGGACCGGCTAAATTTTAATATGTAATATAAACTTGTATGTTATATCATAATGCCAAACCTAATATAATACGTAAAAAGCTAAAAATGCAATTATTTATATTATTTATTATTATTTTCAATTATTTTAATTATAATAATAATATCTTTATTTATCCAAGAGATCACATAAAAGGATATAGGACATGTCAGCAAAAAAGGCACATGGTTACAAAATAACACTAAAAATATAAAAATATAGCAAGACAAAATAAATAGAAATAAGTATATAACAGTAACAGCAATAATAATAAATAAGTATATGATAATAATAATAATAATAATTATAACACATAAAGATAAAATAAATAGATATATGCATATAAAAAGCAAGTGGGACGGAACATTCTAAAATTATTACAAAATTGCATGTGATAAGTACTCATCTACAGAGTAGAAAGCATTTTCTATTAAAATATTTTTAACAGATGTAGAAAATTTTGTTGTGCTTGAATTTTTAATATTTTCGGGTAATTTGTTGTACAGGGTTACACCTATGTAATAAGGATTTGACTTGTATAATTCTAATCTATGTAGGTTATATTGCAAATCATTTCCATGTCTAGTTGAATAATTGTGAAACTCATTTTGAAAGTTAAAATTATTAATATTTTGCTTAACAAATTTTAACACATCTAGTATATAGATACATGGTAGCGTTAATATTTTTTCTCGAATGAATGTTGTTTTACATGTTTCTCGAAATTTTAAGCCAAATATACATCTAATTGCTCTCTTTTGCAATATGAATATTCTATTTGCTGCTGTTGAATTTCCCCAGACAATTATTCCGTACCTAACAATAGACTCAAAATTTGAATGATAGAATATTTTTGATGTTTCTTTTCCAGTTATCTCGTGTAATCTTTTCAATGCAAAACAATTTTTTCCACATTTTCCAATTTAAGGATAAATCTATATACACCCCTAGTAATTTAAAATTTGGTACTTGTACTATAGAATTTTTATTTAATTTAATTAAGGGACTATATGTATAATTTGATGGATTTGGATGAAATTGTAGAGTATGTGTTTTGGTTGGATTCATTACTAAATGATTTAAATTGAAATATTCATTTATATATTTAACATTATTATTCATTAGATTTATCATTTCCAGCTGATCTTTATGAAACGATAATAAGGTGGTATCATCGGCAAATGAGGTGTGGAATATGGATATATAGTTGTCTATATCATTGCAGTATAATAAAAACAATAGAGGGCCCAAAACACTTCCTTGTGGAACACTTAAGTTTACATGTATTTTATTTGAATTTTCACCAAAATAGTGTACAAATTGCTTTCTATTGCTCAAATAGTCGCTAAGTAAATTTTTACAGTTTCCTCGTAAGCCATAACGTTCAATTTTATCCAGAAGTATTTCATGATTCACGCAGTCGAACGCCTTAGATAGATCCACAAACAGAGCAAGTACCTTATTATTTTTATCTAATTCTTTATATACAGTGTCCAAAATGTTTATTAGAGCTGATATTGTAGACTTTTTTTCCCTAAAACCATGTTGATTTACTGAGAAAATGTTATTTTTTTCGAAAAATGTGATAATTCTTTTACATAATACTTTTTCCAATATTTTTAAGAACACAGATAAAAGGGAAATTGGACGATAGTTTGAGATATATTTAGGATCGCCATTTTTGAAAAGGGGAATAACTTTTGAAATTTTTAAGGCGTTTGGAAATTTACCCTTAAATAATAAACTAATGTTGCCCTACCCTAGGTTCAAGAAGCATAGCAGACATTCTCAGTCTGATCTTGCACCTTTTAATTTAGTATATAACATTTTGTTTATTGTCGTTGTTTGTATTCGCATATTGATTGTTATATATTTAAATTAAGGAAGACATTTATTATTATTAATCATTATTACTAATGTAGTAAAGTTAATATTATTCGATCACGGTCAAATAAATTTTAAAAAAATGCATGAAATGATGAGAGATCAAAAATACTGAAGAGGCAACTTTTGTCTACAATTGATTGACTTACTTAACGGTGTGATTGTTTTTAATGTTGTATAGGTTGTTACTCTTTTTTTTACCAAATACCAAAGCATTCAATATAAAAAAAAGCTATATCAAGTTAAACCCAAAAGCATTTTCTATGCCGTATGTCAAAACTACTGCTACTGCTGCTCTAGTTGTCGATTTCGGATATTTTTTTTATGCCTTGTTTATTCCTGGCGGAGTTTAGCTACAGCTACTCTTCCATTCAACCAGGACAGCGAAGGACGCCATTACAATTTGAAAGATAATAAATAAAATTTGTTATTTTGGGGAGTTTGAGAATTTTGGACATAATGCAGGGAGATTTAGTAAATAAAGAATAGTTATTTGTTTAACTAGGCAGAAAAATAGTAGATTGGCTGCCGCGGCTGATAATCTCGCTACGCTCGACTAGGAACTCTGCAAGGCAGTCAATCTATTTTGCTGCTGAGTTGAACATATAATTTTTTCGCCGATTGTTTAAATATATTCTAAAATAATTAAATTATTACAGTTTTCAATCTCATTATTTTTGTTGCAATAAATTCAATAAAAATTCATTCAAAATCGCAGTTGTTACTAGTTGGTTACCATGGAAACAAAGTATCACTAAATTATTTTCCTTCCGGCAAACTAGTAATAAAAAGAAATATTTAAAATCAGAACGTCATTATGTAATACAAAATTTGAACGGTATTGACCAAGCCACTAAAAATGTGAATTTTTTTGCCACGTGGATAATGTGGACAACCTATATAAAATCCATTGACAAAAAGATTATGTTGCAAAACACCTTCTTCCATTGCAGATTTAGATCCCACATTTTATCCACGTCGTTCAAAGCAATCCTATTATTTGAAAAAATTTTTTTTTGCATATTTGTCGTTTAAGAGATAAAAAAATTAGTTAAATCGTTTTGTTCTGGTCTCAAGAATATGAGGTAGCTTTTTGTGTTATGTAACTTTTATATGCAAAAATAATGTACTATTTATATAAAAATTACAGGTACATGCTGAAGACCAAAAGAAATAAAGGAATAAAAGTCACATGTAATAAAATACGTTACATAAGAAATAGCATAATAATGTAATACCTGTGTAAACATTCTGTAACAAACAGAGTTTACTGAGATGTGCACAGGTGAATTCACAAGTATATTAGTTCTACAGCTAATGTTAAATTCTGTATGGAGTTTAACATAGGTACATAAAGTGATAATTGCAGTAACAAAGCTGATGCATCAATTGGATTGCATAGTAGCTTGTACAGAAATATAAGACTTGATGTAATCCTGGGGCTCTCTAGAGATGGAATATTGTATCGTGTTAATAAGGAAGGAAGTAAAACATCCGTTTTAAGGCAGAGTTTTAAGACGCTCCTTTGAACGCTTTGCACATCACTCTTATGTACAGGGTGTCCCATTAACGCGCAGTGCTCAATCTCGGTACTGTTTGAGATACATTTTTGGTTTAGAAGCCAGTCTGACGTGGTTTTTCTAAGAAATCCGATGCCATGCCACTAAGAAAGAAACAATTGAGCATCAAAGAAAAAGTTATAGCCTAAAAAACAATTTTACAAAAAAACCATAGTAGCAGATTTTTATATTTTGTCTTAATTGACTATTAAAAGAAAGTAGAAATGCATGTAAATTTCAAACGTCACCTCCGATTTACAAGGTAAGTAATTACGTTTTTTTTCTAAAAATTAAAAATATAATAGTAAGATAAAGATATTCTCTTTCCGAATATTTAAATGGACACATATTACACCCGAAGTAGACGACAAGGAAGTGACTATACCTGGATATAGTACAGTTATTTGTTACTCCAATAGCAAACATACAGAGAGGAGCATTATTTATGTTAAATGTTCCTTAGGATTTATAATCTTATATAGCGATATACAGGGTGTTCCACTTAAAACTCCCAACGCCAATTACTCGAAAACTGAAAGAGGTAGTAAATTTCTGTAAATGGCAGATAATTGGTGTGATCAAGAGCTATATTTCGACTTATAATAGATGCCGGCGCCTTTGACAGTTTAGGCGTCGTGACGACCGGAACAAAATTTTTGATGGCAGGAGTTTGGCAAACAAAAGATACCAGTAGTACTTTTGATTCTGAAGTTTTTTTATTATTAGAAATTTTTTTATTAAAATTTGCCAATTTAATAAATTTTCTGCATCTAATAAGCTGTTACTATTCTGTTAACCTAAATTTTAACAATCAAAACAGACAGATTAACAGACAGGTAGTGAATATTACTTTTATTTACATAAATGGAACAGTATCGTTGAAATATTTAAACAGAAAAAAATATAAGTGTTTTAAACATAGTAATTTTTTTAATCTAAAATCTAAAGTAAATAAAATATTTTATAGCAATTCTTCAAAATTTTCTCCACTTGCCCGAACGCAGCAGTCATACCGGCGTCTTAACCCAAAATTGCAGTTCTTAACAGAATTCTTCTATTTATAGCTGCACAAGATGCAGTTATTTTATTTTGGAGATCCGCCATATCCTCAATAGACTCTACATATACAGTGTTTTTCAACTGACCCCAAAGAAAAAGTCGAGAGGGATCAAATCCGGTAATCGTGCTGGCCATTGTAGTGGACCCGTATGTCCCAATCCAACGATTGGGTACAGTACATTCAATAATCTGTTACAATTTGGGCATTGTGATGTAAGGCCCCATCTTGTTGAAAAATAATGTTCTTCCTAGTTTCAATCGGGACATCTTCTAACAGTTGAGGTAATGATCTTTGAAGAAAACTCCGATAACGATCACCATTTAAAGTACCTTCGTAAAAGTGAGGTCCTACTAAATAACCATTGAGTATACCACACCATACATGTATACCAAAAACGCGCTGGTTACCTCTTTCAGTAATCCAACGGGGATTGTTTTGTGCCCAGTAACTGCAATTGTGTCTATTCACAACTCCATTGTTGTGAAATCTACTTTTATCGCTCCAAAGTAATTTTTTTAAAGATATTTTCATCACGGTATAGTAAATAATTAAATCTTACCAGAAAATTAATGCGCCTTTCGGGGTCACCTGGCTCTAACTTATGTACAAGTTTCGTTTTGTAAGGATGGTATTTATTTTGCTTAAGAATTCTTCTGGTAGAACTTATTGAGATATTAGTATTTCATTTAAGTTCTCTCAAAGACATCTTCGGATTATCAATAATCTGTTGGAGAACCAATGCAACGTTAAAATTATTTGTTGCTGGTTTTGATCGTTTCCGTTTTGGCTTTTCAAATGCATCGAAATTCACTAAATTTCTACATAAATTCAAAACTGTTTTATGATCTGGCTTTCTTCTATCAGGATAACGCTGTGCGTAAATTTCGCTTGCCACGCATTTCGCTTACACTTTCCAAAAAAAACTACTTGAAAATAAACACCAAAATAAAAAATTAACACTGTTTTTAACTAATGACAACTGGTTTGATAGTTAAAATTAAGATTAACAGAATAGTCACAGACCATTAGATACAGACAATTTATTAAATTGGCAAATTTTAATAAAGCATATACTTTCAAAGTCAAATAACTCGTAGGACCTTCCGTTCTACTCGAGGGAACAACAATTAGTCGAAAAACTAGTGAAATTAAATGGGTTCACGGAAAAGGGGACTTTGGGTGTGGTTTTTAGCCAATTTGAGGGGGTTGCCGAGGTGGAAAAATTGGTTTGACCCCGGAAATCGATTCATCACCTTCAAAAATGGGTGGGGGATATTGTCTACTCCGAGGTGCAAACATTCGGTAATTTCAACATAAATCCCGACTCTTTAAATGGACTAATAAAGGACTACAAATATTGGGCACTTTGGATAATGGCAAAAAGAGGGAATTTTCATTCCCTCTTTATATTATATTATGGTGGGGGCTATTTATAGATCTCTATATGCAAACTGTAGGGAATTCTTGGAACACCTTGAGGACAGATTAGATAACATTGATATCCACAAGCAAAGAACTGTGATTATGGGCGGCTTAAACAATGATTGGTTGAAGAACAACAGTGATACCAAAAGACTAAGAAACTTAGTACATGCAGCAGGCCTTAAGCAAATAGTAATGAAGGACACTAGAATAATCAATAGGTCATCCACTCTGATCGACTATATAACTACAAACAACTTTGATTCTAAAGAGATTCCAAGAGATTTTTCTGCGATAAGTGACCATAAAATCATTGGCACAGAGTTCACGTTTAACACTGTTCCCAAAGAATCAGAGACTGTTCATAAAAGATATTTAAAGGATGATATCATTTCAGAAATAATAGTAGAATTAACAGGAGCCAGTTGAAAATATACATCTACGAACGTAAACGTTTTATATGTAGATTTTATGAATGTTATTCAGACAGCAATAGACAAAATAGCTCCAAAACAAAATCAATATAAACATAAAAAATACCCTTAAGACAGAACAGAACAGAACAGAATCAGCACTGCAGGCGCAACGCATGAGAGACAAAGCATATAGGAAATGCTGTAACTACTTCTGAAATAGACTGGGAAGACTATAAAAGGTTACGAAATAAGGTGGTTCCAACAATCGTAGTGAAAAACTAAATATTATGATCAAAATATAGATAGATGTAAAGGAGACAGCAGAAATATATGGAGAATATTAAAAGAGATGATAGGAGACAAAAACAAGTTACTTTGACATATTAATTATGGTAAGTATAGTGGAACGGCAGAAGAAAATTTTAATAAGTTCTATTCAGGTAGTATACAGAAAATATCAGAGGTATTGAAAAAAGGCACTGGCACTTCAAAATTAATGAAAATAAGCCAGACCAACAATCTCACTTGCTAAGATTTGAAAACATTACACTAGGACAGCTTAAAAAATTGTTTATGAGCTGAATAATAAAAGTACCAGTGATAATTGGCCAAATATAAAAGTGCTTAAGGAGCTATTTTTTGCAATTGGATACGCCCTATTGCATCTCACAAATACTTTACTAGAAGGTGGAAAAGTACCAAGTGAATTAAAAACCAGAGTGATAGTGCCTATTTCAAAAGAAACCGGGCTTAAAATTCCTGCAGAATTCAGACCAATTAATTTACTTCCAGTTGTCTATAAAATCATTGAGATAATCGTATGTGAATAGGTAAGAAACTATTTTGAGGCTAATCAATTATTTGCTGGGCAATCTGGCTTTAGAGCTAATCATTTCTGTCAATCGGCCCTGCAGTATGTGTGAGAAGGGACATGAATGAAGGGAAAGTGCTGCTTATTGTATTTGTAGACTTGCAAAGGGCATTTGAAACAATTGATCGGGATATTCTTATTAAAAAGTTGCAATAATATGGTGTAAATAATAGTGCTTTAGACTGAATTGAGAATTATTTAATGAACAGGTATCAAATGACAAAAGTAGGGGTAACGTATCAAGTACAATTGAAATTACTTGGGGTGTTCCTCAGGGGAGTGTCCTCGGTCCTCTTTTGCTTGTCAATTATGTGAATGATATTTATATAGCATTAAAAAATTGTATATCAATCTATTTGCGGACAATATTCCAATTTGTGTTGTAGGAAAAGATTGCAGAGAATTTGTTGATATTCTGAATAATGAACTTCGAATTTTGTACAACTGGCTTTCCCAAAATTAATTAAAATTAAATAAATCAAGAACAAAGTATATGGTGATACGCTCAAAGGCTAATTGAAGAAAATTCAAGGAATTAGATTAGGTTTCGACATAAACAGCGATACTTGGGTGTTTATTTGGACCCCCAGCTCAGTTTTTATTCTCAAATAAATTATCACAATGGTCTAAAATATTAATGTATAATACCCATTACGTTACCGGATTTTAATTATTGTAGTTATTTATTAATATCCTGTACAAAAAATTATATATATATATATATATATATATATATATATATATATATATATATATATATATATATATATATATATATATATACAGGTACAATAGAATAAAGCAATGCATATTATACTAAATTGTAATAAATATCCCCGGTAGAAGACATATTGCAAACATTATTAGGATGGTTGACAATTTGTGCGAGTATTAAAAGGGCGAATTTAATAATAATCTACAAAATAGAACATATACAATTACCTACAAACTTAAATGAATTTCTCGTTAAAAGACTAAAAGTTCACAACTATAATTTACGCTCTAAACAAAATTACAATGTTGATATAGTTAAACTGACGTCCTTACAAAAATCATTGTTTTTCGAAGGAGTTCGCCTCTTTAATGCTCTTCCTGATGCAATCAAGATTTCACCAAATGTACATGTATTTAAGCGTGAAGTGTTCAGTTATTTAAGCACTAGATAAGAGTGCAATTTATTAGTATTAGATATAAGAATTTGTATTTTTACTAGCCAAGCCTAAATAAGGACATTATTATTATATTATTATTTTTAGTAAAGAGAAACGAATGCAGCTAAATTCAAATAGACAATTCATTTTTATCTCGTTCTTGACAATATAAGACGAGTTTAACATGAAAACAACTGCAAGCACTATTTCTTAATATTTTGACATCTACCTACTATGATTTTACCCTCATAGTCATAATTTGGTGTTTTCACAAATTTTAAAATCTTTTTGACTGGGAAGATAATACTTAATTATAGTTAAAAACACTTGAAAATACACCACCAATCAATTAAATACCCTTTAAAAAGTATTTTGAAATTTAAATTGAAATTTACCCGCCAAAACACTACGTCACGGCAGCGCCCGCCTTGATGACGTCATCGATCAGACTCTGTAAATAAACTCTTTTGATTTTGCTATCAATGAATGTTATTTTACAAAGTCTTAATGTTTTATAATGGAAAACAAGTGGTATTTTATGCCAGGATGCAACAATACATCCAAGAACGCACCTTGGAAAGTTTTTGTGACTACCAAAACAAAAACAACGTAAAATAAAATGGTTTAAAGCTGACAACCGCGATCCACCTACAACAGCATCAGTATTTTACTGCTGTGAAACTCATTTCAAAGTGAGTTATTTCCTTACGCCATATAATATATTCAATATGCTGGATTGGTGCCCATTTATTGAAACTTGTTGTTCACATACAGTGTGTACTTTTCACTACCACTATACCCCAATATCTCGGCCAGTTGTTGATCGATTTAGGTCAAATTTGGTATACTTCTTATGTTTCAGTTTGTGATTAAAAAGTTATTTAATTTTTTTTTCTTTTAGAAATTAAATACGTCTACTATGAGCAAAAGAAATCCGCAAAAATGAGGAATTTATATTGAGATAAGGTTTTTGTTTTTACAGAATCTTGTTCGGCATGACCTGAAACCTCTCTATATACCAAATTTTGTTAAAAAATATTCATTCCTTTACAAAAAAAATCATATCTAAGATTTCAATAATAATCACCCTACTATTCGAGTTATTTATTGTCGGATATTTACATAACTTGGTAGTCGTGTAATAATGGTGCTAATTAAGCATTATGACACATTTTTATCCAAAACACTATTATAAAATGAGTATTTGAAAATTGGTAGCTATATTTTAAAATATTTAGTACTTGGCATACCAATATCTTTGTTAACATGGAGTGTTTTGGAATGGATTTGAGAATTATATCGAATGTCAAATTAAACTTAAAGATGGCTGCACAACAATTAAGTATTGCTAATAAAATTGTAATAATAAGAATTGTTCGTGACAGTGTGCATTCTTATGTAACTTCAATATGAGACATCCAGAACGCCCACAGATTCACTACACTACGGTTGGTTATAAATGGGTTATAAATTGTAAACGGCCATACTCCGAAAAAGTAAATATCTGGTGTGGAATTTTAAATGAGACCTATTGGACCATTTTTCTTTGATGACACTTTTAACAATGTGAGATTCCTACATTTTTTAACACATGAAATTCGAGATACCGTTCAAAATTTACTTTTGGCCGTACAAAAAAGCCTCTATTTCCACCTAGATTCATAATACAGTAATAGTTAAAAATTGGCTGCATAACAACTTCCCTATGCGTTGGATTGGAAGAAATAGCCCTTTAATTGCGTGGCCACCTAGATCACCAAACGTCACCCCTATAGATTTTTATTTTTGGGGTACCATAAAAAATATAGTATAAAAATAGGCCACGAAATAGAGCGGAACTATGTGACAGAATTAGAGAAGCATATAATGAAGTAACGGGTGAAGAATTAAGAAAAGCTGTTAAAAATAATAATAATAAGAGAATTGAAAAATGTATTAGAATTGATGGAGGACTAGTGGAGAAAGATTATATTTAATATTTACTTTTTAAAGTTATATTTTTGTTTAAGTAATAATTTTAAATGTTAAGTTATAATGACTACAAAAATAAAAGTTTAGTTATTTGATATTTTTTTAAAGAAAAAATGCGTAATAATGCTTAATTAGCGTTATTGTTACACGACTACCAAGTTATCTAAATATCCGACAATAAATAACTCGAATAGTAGGGTGATTGTTATTGAAATCTTTTAGATATAATTTTTTTTTTAAAGGAATGAATACTTTTAACAAAATTTGGTATATAGATAGGGGTTTTAGGTCATGCCGAACAAGATTCTGTAAAAACAAAAACCTTATCCCAATATAAATTCCTCATTTTTGCCAATTTCTTTTGCTCATAGTAGGCGTATTTAGTAAAAAAAAAAAAAAATTAAATAACTTTTTAATCACAAACTGAAACACAAGAAGTATACCAAATTTGACCTAAATCTATCAAAGAACTGGCCGAGATATTGAGGTGTAGTTGTGGTGAAAAGTGGTGAGACACACTGTATGTGAACAAGTTTCAATAAATGGGCACCAATCCAGCATATTGAATATATTATATGGCGTTCTGCCAAGGGACTGTTATTGTTTTTATTGTTTTTTTTTATACATTTATTTAACGTCGGCCTATTTCCGCTACTGAGGCCTAACACCGACGCCTGTAGACGAGCTACCCCCAACCAGGAATTTTGCCGAACCTCTTCCCTTCAGAAGAGTAGGGATCTTTTACTTGCCTAACATTTAATAGACAAGGGACCGACGGCTTTACATCCCCTCCGAAGGATGGTATATCTCCTATACAACCCTCGCCTAAGGTTGTATAGCTTCCGCGCATACACTGATATACAAGCCGCTGGAAGATGTGTGAGGCGAGAACGCGGTTTCCGTTGGAATGGTCACCAATCCAAGTACTAACTGCGCCAGTCGTTGCTTTACATCGCATACCGAAGTATGTACATAGTAAAGACGCACCTACGCTCGCCCTTTTTTTGGTTTCTAATGACTTGAAATTTTCAATGGTAAAAATTTAACTTTATTTGCAGAAGACACTTCTTACTTAAGTACTTGCAAAAATATGGTAGATTTAAGGAACTCTACGCATACGTCCTGGTTTTATATTAACAGATTAGTAATAAATCAAAATAAAATAGTGTATTTAAGGAACTTAAAATGTTACCTATGACATGCGGTTATATTCTTGAAATTGTCTCCCGTGTAAAAATTCACCATAATGAGTTTTTAAAAAGCAATACTTACCATAATTACATAACCCGTAGTCTGAATTTTTTAGTAGTTCCCATCCACACATTATCTATACAGGGTGTCCGGAAACAAAGTAGAAAATAATTAGTTGTAGATTCCTTAGCCCAAATTAATTGAGGTTTTTTATATAACATTTTTCAAAATACCCCTTCGTTTTCAAATTATAGCCCCTTAAAGGGGTACATTAAAAGTCGTTTTCTTTTTTTACTCAAAAAATAAAATTCAAAAAACAAAATATTTAGCATATGTACTACACTTATTGAAAGGCATCTTGTGAATTTTCTTCATCTCCTTCAGTGCTTCATCAGGGGGTGTAATGGACAATCCCTAATATATTTTTGAAATCCATTCATTTTACATTTCAGAATAAAATATTTTTTACAAACAATACCAACAAAATAGAATTTTGAAATTTCAATTTAAAGTTATACATCACTAGCAGAGTTTTCCATGTAATTTATATAATAGAATTTAAACGACAAATGCAGAGGTTGCATTTTAAATGAGTTTTTCTTTTACATATTTACGTATTTCAAAACGGAATTCAAATGCAAAGTCGACTAGACAACAGCGCACTTTATATCTGTTTCCATTAATTATTAAAACGTGGCAGTTAAATTCTTAATTGCCATATAATTTTCTATTATGAATATAGGGTACCTTGTTAACTTAACTATCTAATTTGTTTGCAGATTTCGAAAGTTATTGTTAATTATAATTTTAACGATGTAATCAATACACTTCACAAACTACATTTAGAGGTACGAAATATATATACTCTGTGTATTGCAGAATATAATTTTTTCAATTATAATTTAAAATTAATTGTTGATTAAATGATTATGTTACAGTAAGACATTTATTATGTATTTAATGTATTCTTTACGTGGCTGTGAAAATGGCCCTCGTTACTCAGCCACAGTTTTCAAAAATAATAAAATCCACTGCTTTTAAACATCTGTAAAAATTTTGACATTCTCTTGTATAATAATACCGTGTAATATTGTTGCATTAGAGAAAATTAAAGAGACAAAACACCTCCCAATAATGTTTGTAATTGATATTGACATCTGTTAAATTTTTCAATGTGGATATGTTTGAACGTCTTACCAATAAGTTTTAATAAGTTAATAAGTACTATTTTTTTTCCAAAAAGTCATAAAACATATAACTGAAAATCCATCAAAGTTGACATCTGGAAAATTTATCCCATCCGAAAAGAAGCACCACAAGTATATGACGTCGCTGACGCTATATTTCTACTGTATACTCTACCAACAAAATTGCCTGAGACATACGTAGGATTATCTATATATATATATATATATATCTTGCAGAAACTGTGCAAGCAACTCGAATTGATGTTATCTTCGACCAGCATAAAAGTCTTTCTATAAAGGATTCAGATCTAAGAGAGGAGCCAAAGTACAAACTTTTATATCCAGGGATCACATCAGAAGATATCTAAAGTATTCCACAAAGCACTAAATGATGACAACTTTTAGATCTTTCTCGCAGGTCCCTGTAAGACATTGACAGCAAGTAGTAAAGAATGATTTTCTTATTATTTCAAAGACAAGAAACAACGTAATATTGTCAAATTATAATTTGACACCGGCCTACTTTTGCTATTTTACACTAATATAATTATTGTGCTCATCGCTTTTGATTGATCACTTAGGCTAATGTAATTTAATTTTTTTTCTCAAAAATGGTCAATATTACGAAATTTTTTCAAGAGATAAAAAAATTTCTAAATGAGTCATAGTTGTTTAGTTATTTTTCTTAATTAAGAAAAATAGCAGCCAGAAAGATATTTACAAAATTTCAGGAAGGGTAGTTAATTTCACCCCTTTGTGTATGTGAACGTTCCATCTTTTTGCGTCTGAAGAACTTCTATTATATTTTCCAAAAATGAATATTAAACGTTCACAAAAAGGATTCAAAACTACTGTTTCAGACGGAGTATAATACAAAATTTATACTTACTGCTAGTTTATGCTTAACTGCTTCACTGAAGGTACCAATTGGACGTCGTAACACTATAAATCTAACACAGTAAGTACTAACACTTTCTTAAAATTAAACCTGAACAAGAATTTTGAAAACACAAGAAAAAGACAATATAAAGTTCAAAAAATGTATATTGAATCTCTTTAAAAAATCACGTTTTACAAAAACGTTCAAGAAAAATGTATTGACAAACTATAGTCTGGCTAGTATACAACACATAGTGAGGAACGGAACGACTTATAATGGTCCAACTACCATCCAATGTGCGGTTTATAGCTAACGATTACACAAAAAGGTTCAAGAAAAGTTCAATGTTTAAAAATTTTTGGTGGGCTTTCGCTTGCCTGTCTGTTTACGTACTATCAGTTCAATTATAATTTGGTTCGCTCCTCAGAGCTTAAAAATGCTTGAATCGCAACGACTTTGAATTATACTGTAGCAATTATATATTCATACGTTCAGGCAAGGTGGTCCCATGCACATATAAGTACATGGTAAACATACTTTTCTGACACCGAATCACTGAGGAACCGGTTTAGGGCAAATACGCTTAAAACCGATCATTTTCCCGTCAAAATCGACTGCTAGAAAATGAATGGTCACCCTTGTCGCTAAAGACTATTTTTGCTAAAACTCTCGAAATACTTTGACTAGAGACTGGATTAACTTGTCCTCATATTTACACAACGCATGAGTTGCAGTGCTGCACAACGTGGATTCGTAAAAGGGGTTTTAATTTTGAAAAAAGTCGATATTTATAGCACTTTCTAAATTTTGGTGGTCGGGGCGACATTACGTCCCTGTGCAGCGGCATTTACTATACTTTCTAAAATTACACTCCTTGACGAGTTTCTGAAATTTTTGCATAAAAAACGCTCTGTAGAACGAGAATATGATTTAAAGTATAAGAACCTCTTCCAACGGCATTTTTAAGTGAAGCACGCTTTTCATACGAAATGTTTCCTCGTCGGATTTTGTTACAGTTTCGAAAAGTTTATAGAGGGTTTTGGCGTGTTCTTTAACATGTACACGGTAGATGGATAACATAATTTCGTTAGATGCCTTTTGATGAGTAACTGAGATGTGCCAAATTTCTTATTATTTCGATTACATTATTTTGAGATAGAAATTAATAACCGTTTCTTGGCACATCCCTTCAAGGAGGTGTAGCTGGACAGGACAGGATTGTCTTGAAAAATTGTATACTAAGAACCCGTCTTAATTTTCGACAGGGAATCTACAGTTAAATTTTTTGCACGTTATTACGGGACACCCTGTATGGTATATTTCGCGTTACTATTACTTATACTTTTTCAACACTACTATACAAAACTGTAAAATAATGTGCACAATCGCAATCACACAGGTTTTAAATTTATATATCAAAACATGTAGTTATGATTAAGATATTAATGTAACCTTTCTAGAGACGGCTCCAAGCCAGAACAAGGAGGCGGAGCCGGGATTTACGGTACAAGGTCAAAAGCCAATATCCCGATAAATCTAGGGAAATATGCAACGGCGTTTCAGGCTCAAGTGATCGCCATACACTGTTGCGCAAGGGAGATAATAGGACAAGATACTCTTAACCAGTTGATTGCCATTTTTTCTGATAGCCAAGCGCCAATAAAAGAAATCAGTTCCATGCAAATCAACTCAAGATTGGCGTGGGACTGTTTGACGGCCCTTACAGAGCTAGCAAGTCAGAACAGAGTGACCCTAGCATGGGTACCAGAACACGAGGGACACACAGGAAACGAAAAGGCTGACCAACTGGCCAAGGAAGGCGCACTTGAAGCCCCAATAGGACCCGAGCCCTATTGTGACGTAGCAAAGCCATGCATACGAGCAGCCATTAAGAAATATGTGCAAAATAAATCTCTGGAATGGTGGAGAAATCTCCCAAGACAGAGACAGGCCAAAGAGTTCGTTAAAGAACGTTCGGCCAAATTTACGGAAATCTACTAAGCCAGAATAGGAAGGCCATCAGAGTAATAGTAGGCCCTCTAACTGGTCACTGCCATCTCAATAGACACATGAGTCTAATGGGCCTGGCAGAAGACGCAACATGCAGAAGAGGAAGAGGAAACCTCAGTTCACGTATTGTGCCACCGTGAAGGCCTGGTGAAGCTAAGATTCCAAGTACTCGGAAAAGAAAAACCAAGGGCGAACAGCTATACAAATAGGCCCTTATCAAAGCTGTGGAGTCTAGTACAAAGGACAAAGCTGGATGAGGTACTATAAGGAAGCTATTCTGGGAGCATCACAATAGACCTGAAAAGGTCGCGGTGGTAATGGTTAAATAACCAGCACCTTTGTTAATCTAATCTAATCTAACCTTTCTAGAAGTGAAATACATTTGATTTGATTTGAATTTGATTAGGAGGGTTAAGATGTAGTTAATAACACTGTGCTCCGATACCCCACCAAAAATCCTTATATAATTAAATTTAATATATAATTTGTAATTAATATAAAACCAGCATGAAAGATATGCTACAATTGCACGTATATACTATAAATTATAAAGAAAATAGGATACACTGTGTAAGACTTTTATTATAAATGGTAAATATGTACCTATCTATAGTTACACGCTACCTAAACAACAGCTATATTGAATATCGCTACCCTACAGCGGTATTTCTAGCAGATATTGCGTTTTATATACGAAACTTGTTTATGCAGACGGAAAAGGTAAACGGTTGTTATAAGGCTTTCCCTAAGAATTTAAAGATAGAAAACCAAAAAAGTGTATCAAACTTTTTTTTATTCGACACAATTTTGCATACGTTAATTTCACAGACGAATAGATAAGCCTTTGCTGGTTCGGTAAATCATATCAGCAATCGACCTGGAATAGTAATAAATACGTTTAATTATTTTAAGTTCACAAGGCTCAGTTGCTTAATTCACGCTTAAGTCTAGCTTTATGTTCTGACATTAAGCTGAGGATTCAGAAAAATGGTTGTTGCACAATCGAAATTTTTAACAATCTACACCTAATACAATACAATCTACATACAATATTATGATTTCCTTTATATTATTAATGATAATAATAATAATAATAATAAAACATTTATTTCTCAAATATACTTGCGTTACAAGGTGAATGGTACAACAAGGAAATAATTAGATGTATTTGTATATAATATCTTATGTCCTGCTTAATACCAATTTTGTTACATTATTATATTGACAAGTACTATACCTTTTATAAAGGTGTGGAGAAAGAACGTAAATTAAGTATACTGCATATATGTACATACTTTGATATAAGCAAACACACAATGCCTTTGTTCCATTTGGAAGTTCAGTGTGGCTTCTATTTTTTTTAATTACTACGCGTGCGCAATACAGCTTCAGCGACTTGTACCGCCAGCTGAAACAAAGTAAATATATGAATGTATGTAGTAGGTAGCAGGAGAGCATGTATAGAGCGAAAATACAAATCGTGGAAAAGGACTATGAACATTGCGTTTCCAGGAATTCAGAAATACTATAGTAAGCATTGGCGTGAAGTAATGCTTTTAAATGTTTTTTTGAAGATCGATATGCTTCTAGCATTTCTTATATTGGACGGTAAGTGGCTAAATATTTGTGTACCAGAATACAATGGACCTTGTCTAACTTTATTATATTTATAATTTGGTAATAGGAGCTCCCTATTATTCCTTGTATCATAATTATGTACATCAGATGCAGTTCTTAAGGAATTGTTATTTTTAAATATCAGTATACTCACTTTATATATATAGAGAGAGATTTGGTATAGTAAATATTTTTAATTTTGAAAAATATGGCCTGCATGATTCTCTTGGGTGTAATCTACAGATTACTCGTATGGCTCATTTTTGTGTTACAAGTATGGTTTTAGCCAGCGTAGATGAGCCCCAGAATTCTATCCCATATTGAGCTAGGCTATGGAAATATGCGTGATAAACGGTCACTGTTGATCTTACATCCAATTCTCCTCTTACTTTCCCGAGTGCATAGATTGCCTTGCTAAGTTTTTTATTTAGTTCTTGGATATGAAAATCCCATTTCAAGTATTTATCAATGTACACCCCCAAGAACCTGATGTTTTTTGTAGAATTGATTTCGACAAATGTAGTATTAAAATTTATGTCTGGAATGGTGATATGTGATTTTTGAAATGATATATTATTTGTTTTGTCTACGTTTAACAATAATTTATTTGTACGAAACCATTCTATTATTTCATTGAATTTTTGTTTAGTTTGTGTGGTAAGTGAGGGAAAATTTTTATTATTAACGATTATACTAGTATCATCGGCAAACAATGAGAAGTATAATTCGGGAAAATTGAAGAATAAATCGTTTATATATATCAAGAAGAGAACTGGACCCAGCATCGATCCTTGCGGTACACCACAATTTATTGCCTCGTAAATTGAACATTCCTTTTTAAGCGTATTACTAGTGTGATCAGTTATTTCGACATATATTTTGCGACCTGTCAAATACGACTCAAACCATTGAAGAGGGAGACCTCTTATAGAATAAAATTGTAATTTTTCTAATAAGATTTGATGATTAACACAATCGAAAGCTTTTGACAAGTCGCAAAATATGCCAATAACATAATCTTGGCGCTCCAATAATTTGTGGATCTGGTTAATTAGTGAGTATGTGGCGTCGCTGGTGTTTCTTTTTTCCCTAAAACCATATTGAGCCTCACTTAGAATATTGCTTATTGTAAGGTAATTAACCAGTTGTCTTTCAACAACGTTCTCAAAAATGTTTGAAAAGGCTATTAATAGTGAAATTGAACGGTAATTCGATAGAACTGTTTTATCCCCTTTTTTGTATACAGGTATAATTTTTGCAGTTTTAAATTGATCAGGAAAAATTCCAGTTTGAAGCAATAGGTTTACTAAATATGACAGAGGCTTTCTAATGAGTCGATAGATTTTTTTATTAGTGTAATAGGAATATTATCGTATCCAGCTGATTTTTTACTTTTGAGCAGTTTAACTACATTGCATATTTCATGTTCATCAGCTGGCTGGAAGAAAAAGAAATTGCTTTTATTGAATTGAACTTTATTTAAATATTCGATATGACTCATGTTACTTTTTAAATTTGAGGTTAATTTGGCAGCTTGGCTAGAAAAAAAGGAAGCAAATCTATTCGCTACTTTGTTAGTATCACTGCTTATTTCGTTCTCGTCAATTATTGTGATATTTTCCAGTTAATGTGCAGGATTTTTCATTAGCGAGTTTATATAGTCCCGGGTAGTTTTAATTTTGTTAGGTATCTGAAGTTCTTTTGAAAACTGTTGTGCTTTTGCGCACTTTATAACTTTTTTGAGGACCTTACAGTATTTTTTTACATATTCTATGAAATTTTGGTCGGCGCTCTGATTTTTTAAATATATTAAGTTACGTTTATTTTTACATGAAATACGGATTCCTTGGGACATCCAATCTTTTTTGCTGCTTTTTTTTTATATAGTTTTAATTTGTTTCTCTGGGAAACTAGCGTCAAAACATGAGTTTACGTAAATGATAAGTTAACTTTTTAAATAAATTCCAAATCCTGACTAACATTTAAATACAAGGTGTTTCAAATATAAACGGACATAGCGATATGGGAGATAAAGCACACTTTGTTGAACTCAAAACACCGCCATACTTATACTTATGAATTCGGTGTAAAAAGAATTTATTAACAAAATATTGTAAATGCACGTTTTTTTTTAACATAAATTACTCGAGAATGCAACGTTTATCGAAATAATAAGAATATCTCTATTATTTCTAATGATCTGAAAATTAGTTTTTATAATGATTTTTAAAAATATGAACAAATTTTAAAATTTATAAGGAAAATACTGACAGTCACTCTCTAAAACTACCCCTTAAGCAGAAGATAGGGTTTGACTGATACCATGTAAACTAGTGTCGGAATGGTTTATGACTAAATTTAAAATATTAATTTGATATTTTAAGGGAGTCGGAAGATATTGCAGAAAAACTGAAATTTATATCTCCCTTATTAGTCATTTTAGAAAATAAGTTTATATAAAAGGCTATCATTATTCTTGGATGTATTATCAGCCCTAGAAATATGAGGAGACAAGTTTGTATAAGGAGTATTAAAAAACATACGTAGAAACAATAAAAAGAATATAGATACTATTATCCTTTCGGAAACATGGAATGGGACTGCGATAAGTGATTTTAATACTCCTAATTTTACTATTTATTATAACGAATCTAAATACAACCAATACGGTGGGGTTATTTCACATATTAAAAACAACATTTCTACAAATGTTGTTAATACTGTTTTGACTGAAAAGAATTTGCTAAAATTTTCAATAGAAATAAACAAAGTTAGCATAGAATTTGTTGCTTCCTACAGACTTACATCTATAAATATGAGCCATTATTTAACTGCATTGGCTCAATTTATTACTGATTTACATAAAAATAAAATTGAAATAGTTCTAGGGTACATAAATACTAATCTGCTAGGTACAAGTTCAATAGAGATGAACAATTATGTAAACATATCAACAAAGAATGGTTACATCATCATTGTATTTTAGTGCTAACTGTGTTTAGACAAAATACGCAAATTTTGCCATATAATTCAGCGCTCGTAAGAGGGAATAGCTGTTTTGGTTTAATTTGTTGAGTCCTTATTTATATAAGGCACTTCCAGATAGGTTGGAATATTATAATTCCTATATTTTATATTTTTATAAAATTTCCTTCTGCTATAGAATTGCTTATTCAGTGATGATTATCAATTTTATGTTCAATTTAGATTGTTTCGAGACTACTGAGAGATGGCGCTAGTTACGCTCTACTGCGGTGGAACTTAACAATGTCTATGAGATGCGAACTCCAGGTATTGAAGGTATCACTTGTACTGCACTGACGAGACCCAAAACTAGTGACATCTTGAGAAGAAGGAGGCCTCGCATCTTCCTCGTAGAATTTTCGAGAATTCCAAATCATTGTATTTTAGCGCTAACTGTGTTTAGACAAAATATGCAAATTTTGCCATATAATTCAGCGCTCGTAAGGGGGAATAGCTGTTTTGGTTTAATTTGTTGAGTCCTTATTTATATGAGGCACTTGCAGATAGGTTGGAATATTATAATTCCTATATTTCATATTTTTATAAAATTTCCTACTGCTATAAAATTGCTTATTCAGTGATGTTACATATGATTTATAAATTCTTGTACAACAGTAACTGAAACTTCGCGAATTATTATAGACCACATATTTATTAGACAGAATAAACATCCAAATTCCTGCCCTAAAATCAAATGGATATTAAATTACATTGCTTCAAGTAATTAATTTTATCCCAGGCGTCAGAGTTTTTTGTTATAAAAATTCCTAATAGAGCTTTTTTTCTATCGCTTCTTGTTATGTTTAGAAAGAGATTTATTTAAAATGCCCCCTCCAATTTGGTCCGGAACATATTTGTTTAAACAATTGAAGGTGAAATATTTTGGAGTTTTTTTAAATATCTTCGAAAATATCAATAATAGGACAAAAAAATCAAGAATTTATTCTCCACTAAATTCTACATAAAAAGGGCTCTACATTTTTTTCGATTGGTGTAATAGTTTTGAAGATAGAACCGTGCGATGGAACGCACTAATGTGGATTTATGGTTGAAGTCTGTTTCCTATTTTAGTTGATTGCAATGAAACCATTTGTTTAGTTTATTACTTGAATGGCTAGAAAGGTAAAATTGAAAGAAAAGACAGTAATCGTTGGGACAATAGTCACAGAAATCATTTTATTTTATAATAGTTAATGTTTCGAATAGCTGAACATGAACTTAAAAACAATCCAAATATTTAAGACAAAATTGTCTAAATATTATATAGGAAGCTCATGTTGTTATAGTAATGACCATATTATACATGTTTCAGGGTTGGTTATACAATAACAAGAACTAAGTAATACAATCACATTTCCGTGTTATTCTGTAGTTGTAATTAAAGATGTGGTAAAGAATCCGATTAAATGGTGATTTGAAATTATGAAGTTAGCAATCGCTATGATGAAAATAAAACTTAATGCAAAACAGAGGACAATAATCATGTCATGTTCGAACATTATGGAATTTACGTGGTAAATAAGAATTAAATACTCGTGTAAAATATCATAGAATGCTGAGAAAATATCCTGTAATTGATTACACAAATGGCAACTAGCAAATTGTGTATGACTATTCAACAACGTAAAACGCGGTTGGTCGATGTAATTCAAACAGGCAGACGTCCCGGTTTAGCGCCCGTTTCCGGACCAGTACATTTATAGTTCGTAAAGTAATTAGAGGGAAGGATCGTCATTCAATAATCATAGAGAACTAGGTAGTCGCCGGTGAGAAAACTCACGCAATAATTTGAAAGGCAAATATTCCTGTGACATTTTATGTGTCAATATAGGTACACGGTAAGCCTTTGGTTTTGCATAAACTCTGAAAATATATAGTTCTAGAATATAAACGTATTATTTAGCAAACGTAAATCTCCCTAATAAAATATTCAGCGGGTGAATTTTCCCTAACCTCATTATTGAAAATAATAACTCCGCAAATTGTAATATAATTTTTTACTATTTCCTTGTTAAATATCAAAGCTAATATTTCATGAAAATCTAATGTTATTTTCAATACCACAAATACGCGAATTAATCATATTCCCACCGAAAAAGTCTATTTTAAATAATAGCGCAGAGAAAATAACAAGGTTATTATATTTAGACAGTTATGTCGGTGATATTGGCGTCGTGTAAACAGCGGGGTGGGTGGTAGGACCCGCGAGGGTAGTTACTTCGATGGTACTAGACTCCCAAAACTTCAAAAGCCAAACTAGATTTATTCGTGGGAATAGTTGACGTTCTTAGAGAATTAAGAGGGCTCGAAACATCTCCGACAAGCGTCCTGCAATTAGTTCTTAGCTATCTCAGAGGGCTCAGAGGGCTGGTGGGTATCGTCAGCAAGCATCCTCAATGAGTTTTCTTAGTGGCGAACTTAGAGGGCTCAAAAACGACAAGTGTCCTCAATAAGTTCTGCATCCCTGCAATGCCTTTTCCGGCTTTTATTCGGTTCGTCCAATGCATCGGTTCCAAATCACATGTCTAGTTTTCCCCATACATTCCTGTCTTGTCACAGGGACTCCATGCTAACTTGCGTCTTCGATATATGGGGCTGGCATGGGCCCGCTATGTGCAGTCTCTGTTCTCTACACACTTGCCTAAACCCTCGACATATCCCTGATTTTGCTAATGTGGTTTTCGTGTTTTAAAATTTTCAAGTATTAGATAAGAAGTAACAACTGTGTTTACAAGAGATTTTTAAAAGCGCCACTTGACATTTGTATGAAATTTTGGCCAATAAAATAATTTTTAACGGTATTTTATATATTTGTGAGGAATGATCGAATAGATCAATTTCTAATCTAATTGTACGTCTATTAAATGAAAATACACATGGATCAGAGATGAGCTACTACTCAGTGTAGGAATATTTATTGTTAGCTCTTGATCAGTAACTGGATTTAAGTATTATCGTTATTTTTTTCTTATATTCTGATTTTAAGTAGATACAGCTTTTGTGCCATTCCCTGATCTCAAGCCATCAAATCTCATTTTCACAGCCGTATAATGATTTTGTCAAACATCATATCTTAATTATTCTGACAATTAAATCAACTATCCCTCTAATTAATACTAAAAATGTATTACGTGATAAAATTCAATTATAAAGCAAAACAAAAATGAAATAGAAGATATTTAAAATATTCATTGAATAACCGTTCATCCGCAACAAATCAATCCCGCTTTCTGTTATCGAATAATTCCAACCCTCGAAAAGTTTTTCAAACTCTTTTGTTCTCATCAAGGAGAAATAAAAACTCTTTGATTTGCAAATGTAAATTAAATTGAAAAAATGTTAATAGGATGAGAATTGAAGATTTATTTTGAGGTAGACAGAGCGCAAACATTTATTCATTTTATTAACCTATTCTGGGATTATAAAAATTTGTACTCTAATTTGCTGGTTACTCAGGATTAAAAATATGTTATGAAAATATTATATTGTAAATAAAATATTTGATGTTGATTACATACAATAGTATGTTTCTGGATGGAGCTTATAATGTGAAGAAGTTTTATTTCTTATTTTATGGAAAGTATTGATTTTTTATAAAATAAATATAAATAATGATACCTTAAGCAAAAGTAATATGTCATCCGGTATGGTAGATATCCTAAAGATATTGAGATGTACCAAATGGTCAAAGGATCTCTGAGTCGGTCGTCATATGCCTACCTTGCACAGACGAGAGCCAACAGCTCGAAACAGCAGTCTGAAAGTGGTGTGGGACGACTGGCACGAGAGCTTCTTTACGTAGGATCAGTCTTTCGGCTGGTGTTTGTTGCAATCGAAGCGTTTTGATGGTAATATGCAATGATTACACTTAACGCGCCAGGCTTGTAACTTGTAATTCAGCGCTCGGCGGGGCATATAGCCCGGAGAGTAGCTGTCGGCTGCAGTCTGGTTATGTTCCTTATAGTAAAATATGGATTTAATAGAGGAATTTGCTACTGAAATATTATGTTTGAATCTAATGGATAATTGAATTTGTATATGAATAAAAATTTAAAATGGATTTTTTTCAGTTTTTTTCAAGTTTAAAATTCTTTTCTCGTTCACCATCATAGAGTGCATAAAGAAACCTATATTTTTTTTAAAAAAGAACCTCATATCATGCGAAGCACAAAAGTAATTGGCCAATCGATTTTAAAATTTGAAGTCAATTTTTGAGACTTGTATAAGATATTTTTAACCAGTTATTGTTCACATTATAAAGTATAATTTCTGATAATTTCATCAAATTTCACTTGAAACATCCGAAGTTATGACCAAAATTTAGCAGTTTTGTCAGTTTTTTTTGAGGTTATGTATGCAGATAAAAATTTCATAATGTAACCGCTGATAGCCCGTATCATAACGAACAGCCTCAATTTTTTTCGATTTTTTTGGACCTACACATACCGAGATATACTCATCTATATTTAGAGAGAACGACCAAAATGAGCGATTTTTCACAAAATGGCCGGTAACTTGCGTAACGGCGGTTGCTAGAGGAAGAAAAAGTCCATTTAAGTCTGTCAAGAAGCGAAGATATAACAGTGTAGCGAAGGTCGTATATTATAGTTTATATTCTCTGACCAGGAATACATTTGAAATAAATTTTAATATGTCAAATATTTTTCCCAACAGAAACTTTTATAACCTCAAAAGAAAATTTTTTGAAATTTTAATTGTCAAACATACAATTCAATTTTTAAACTTTGTCAGAAAGGACCCCGCACGGAATGATAGGAAAGTGGTCCTCAGTTAAATTGCACCAAATTTTAGTATGTTATAGGTCTTGGCCTTCTGAACTATAGTTCTCAAGGACACAATGCTCAAAAGTCAATATGGCGCAAGCCACTATTTGTTAAAGACAGAACCATTAATAGTCCATTTTAATGAGGTTCCAAAAAGTCCAAAACATCAAAAGTTTGTAGGATGCATTTCCCCCTCCGTTTTGGAGGGTAAGGAAAACGATGATGATAGTTTCAAGTTCTGAAACCCCAATTTTCCGACTTTTCGGTTTTGGGTTTGCGAGGGTTCGTCGGATCTGGTTTTTTTGCTAAGTAATAATAAGTTCAGTTAATTTACACTAGAATGCCCTGGACCGACCCCCAGGGGTTGAACCTACCCTCGCCTGTAATAGTAGTATCCCTAATTAAAAAATACGGGCTCGACAAGGTTTCTTTATGGATTTTCGAGGGCAGGAATTACGATGGTGGTGTTATTTTTCACCCTATCCTCCCGCAACTACCCCCAATGTATAGAAACCACCACCTCTTTCATGCTGTCGGTCCTAAGCATGTGGGGATTCGTTGGATCGGGGTTTTTACGGGAATATCATGTAAACTGACCATTAATAAACCACAACCTCGGGGGTTGCAACAAATCTGCTCACAACACCGAAATCACTCGATAAACGGGCTCGGAACGGGTTTCTCACAGGTTTTCGAGGGCGATAATGATGATTCTGGTGGGTTTCTTTTTCACCCTACCCTTCCATAACTACATCAATAAATATTTTTTTTTAAATAAGAATATAATAAGAGCATATCAATTCTTAAACAGTTATTTAAATAAAAAAATATTTTTCCCGATAAATCAATCCACAAACCCAATAAAAACACCGGGCATTGATGCAGCCATTGGTAACTTATTCCATCTGAAGCTGATATTCTCTTTAAAAACCGGGTCGAATAAACTCGCGCATGCCTAGACCGACAACATGGAAGAGGGGATGGTTTTTATACGTTGGGGGTAGTTGCGGGAGGGTAGGGTGAAAAATAACACCACCATCATGATATCTGTCCTCGAAGATCCATAAAAACCTCGTTGAGTCCGTATTTTTTTATTTATTGGGGATGTTGCTATTACTGGCGAGGGTAGGTTTAACCCCCGGGGGGTCAGTCCGGGGCAATCTAGTGTAAATTAACTGAACTTATTATTACTCACCAAAAAAAACCGAACCGACGAACCCTCGGAAACTCAAGACCAAGCAGTCGGAAAACTGGGGTGGTTTTTCCTTGATAGGGGTAGTACGCAAGGGTTTCAGAACTCGAAACTTTTCTCTCTCGAAAATGGAGGAAGAAATGTGTCCTACAAACTTTTGATGTTTTGGCCTTTTTGGAATCTCGTTAAATGGACTATTAATGGTTCCGTTTTCGACAAGTAGTGGCTTGCGCTATATTGACTTTTGAGCAATGTGCCCACGAGAACTATTGTTCAGAAGATCAAGACCTTCAATCTACCAAAATTTGGTGCGATTTAGCCAAGGGCCATTTTCCTATCATTCCGTGCGGGGTCCTTTTCTAATAAAAGGATATTTCTGAAGTTTTAATTATCAACATTTAGAACTTCTAGTTTGTAAAGTTTGTGTTGTTCATTATTTGTTTTTGTTAGATTTGTCGACAGTATACAAGATTTGTTAAAGTGTGCTAAATAGTTTTCCTTTGTCGTTTAAGTATCATAATTCTTAAATACAAAAATTGGAGCAACTTCAACTCACCCTGAGAAAAAGTAAATTTATTCGAATCCAGAGTTGATGCTTAGACCGACAGATACGTGATATTGCATCGGTTTCTCCGCAATCATCGAAAAACACGCATTACATGAATAATTAATAATCGATGATACTTCGACACTATGTATTTTATCAAAGTATGTCAAAGAACAAAAAGTTTTCACATCGACGTTGCTCAGAGATGCTCATAAAATTGTGTAAATCTGCATATAACATAAAAAAATCCATATAACTTTTAAAAAGCGTGACGCTTTTTATTTTGAAAAAAAATTTTTCTAACTGAATTTAAAAAAGATGAAATACGAAAAAATATCAGTTTATTTTATAAAGGGTGCGCTACCCGTATATTTCAAGATTTCCAGGAGAGAAGGGCCAAAATTTTAGAACTTAAACATTAATTTATTTGTTGAATGAGTTTTACTCAAATGACTGCCGCATAGTTATTGTGAACTTTTACATTGACATGTTATGTCCACCGGACAATTTTGTGATTAAGATATGTTATATGGACACATATGAGCAATATTTCACAAAAATTGATAATTACAACATATGTATTTTATTTATACCTCGAATTGTTCCTCAATGAGGCTGAGCTGTATCCATATTTCTGAATATATTCAAAAGCAATACATCTGTGTTAATATGTAATGGTAGTTGGCCGATATAATCGGTTTATATCTAGTCGTAAGTACATTAATTATCGTTAATTTTACTCTGTTAAATGCATAGTATATGTTGTAAATACAATCCAATAATTAAATTTTAATATATATTACGAAGTATAAGTTTGCATGCGAACATTGCAAGCATATAAATGAAGAAAAGATTTATGTATTTTGGTAAGTTTTAAATGTTTCAGTTAAGATTTTATAGCTTAATTTTTATATGCATATTATTTGGCTACACTCCTTTTACAAAATTGTTCTTGGGAATACTATATATAAAGTGTTAATAATTTCTTATCCATTTCACTTATTACGAATAAATGTATAAAAAGCAACGCTTTGGCAGGCACACAGAGAATTAATTATTAAGAAAATAAGACCAAAAAATAAAACGCTAACTAATAATTTTTTAAATCCTATCGCCCTATTAGCTTAACCTCATTTCTCCTAAAATCAATGGAGAAACTATTAGATATTAGAAACGAATTGAATTTGCCTATCAACTTGACAAATCAATAATAAATGCTCTACATTGCCTGGTTCAAGGCATTGAAAAGACATCTATGACAAAGGAAGTGGCTATGTGTGCTTTCGCAGACATAGAGGGTATTTTTGATAACACCTCATCCATTCAAAGAGCCGCCGAAAAAAGGGCAATAGAGTCCCCTATAATTAAATCGTTACAATCCATGCTCAGAAGCAGAATAATTACAGCAAGTGTGGGGGAGGAGTCGGCTATGGTGACTACAGTCAGGGGTTGTCCACAAGGTGGAGTTCTATCGCCCTTGTTGTGGTCATTGGTGGTCGATGATCTCCTCCATAAAATGAGTAATTCGGGCTTTAACGTTCAAGGCTATGAAGATGATCTGGTCTTGACTGTGAGAGGCAGAAATGAGGTCATAATCTCAAACCTCAAGCAAATTGTCTTAAACATAATATCCAAATGGTACTCGTCAGAGAGGCTTAATGTCAATCCGAGCATAACAGTTATTGTTCCGTTCACTAAAAGGAGAAAACTTAATCTAAGAACTCCTTTGCTGAATGGAACGATGCAAAACTTTTCCGGTGAAGTCAAGTAACTAGCAGTAATCCTGAATCAAAATTTTTCTGGAACTCGCATCTGGAAAGGACACTTACTAAATCAACAGCGGCTATTTGGTCGTGCCGTAGGTTATTTGGTAAGAGTTGGGGTCTGAAACATAAAATGACAGATTGGTCTTACCTATCGGTTATCGGTGTTAGTCCGCACTAGGCTAAAATTCCTAGAACAGGTGGAATTAACGCCTGAAGACATAACGAAATTATCCCCCAGGAAAATCACAAGCTTTGTAAAAAGTCTTGGAATCCTGAGCAACAACTAGATGTAGGGTAAATCACAAAAGATCTTTTAGGTCGAAGTGAAGTAAAGCTGTTCTACAAACTACAATCTACCTATCGGTTGTCAGACCTGTAGTCACCTACGTATCGTGTGCATCGTGGTCAAAAATAGAGAAAAAAATAGCACAAGGAAAGTTGCAGAAACTGTAACGCCTTGTCTGTTTAGGGACTACAGAAGCCTATGTTCTCGTGTCCCACAGCAGCTATGGAGGCAAAGCTTGACCTACTTCCTTTGCACTTGCTTGTAAGGGAGGAGGCAGCACTTAGTGTCTTAAGACTGCATCAGACACCTAAATTTAAACAAGGCAATCTGGTTCGCCACTTAAGGATTCTGGAGTTAGTCCACTTTGAGTCCATGATTAAACCCACTGACTCAAAACCGATCAAATAGGACTTTGACTGCCCGCTTGACGTGCTGATTGAATGCCATCACACGATCAAGATGGCGGCACTGCGATTGGAGCAGGGGTCATTCATCTGGTATACAGATGGATCTAAGATGGCTGAAGGAGTAGGAGTAGGCGTAGCAGGGCCTAATTGTCGGCTATCCAGAGCCCTTGGTAACACCCCCAACCATCTTCCAGGCAGAAATTTATCCTATAGATCTGTGTCCCCAGGAATGCCTAAATAAAGGCATTCGAAGGACAAAGATCTATATATTATCAGATAGGCAGGTAACATTAAAAGTTCTAAGTTCTTATACCTTCGAGTCTAAAATTGCCTGGGAATGTAGACAATTCCTGAAGCAACTAGCCAACAACAACAAAGTTACCTTGATGTGAGTGCTAGGGCATGAGGGAGTACAAGGTAACGAACTTGCTGACAGCCTTGCGAAAAAGGGGCTGAAGCACCATTCATTGAACCTAAACCGTTTTGTGGCCTGACTAAGGGACACATAACGGAGGAGATCCAGAAATGGGAAAAGGATCAGAAGAGTCCTACTGGAGGAATACTCCAGGCCAAAGACAATCGAAAAAGTTTATAACTTATTCAGCAAAGAATGCCACAAGGCTTCCCCGACTTTAAAAATCAGAATTAAGGCTGATAACAGGGCTCCTAATAAGCCACTGCCCCTTGAGATATTATCTCAAGAATAAGAATAAGGCTGTAGATGAAAAATATAGATATTGCGATACTGCAACTGAAACTGCGGAACATATACTTTGTGAATGCTAAAGTATCTGAAGCAGGCGAAATTAACGCCTGAAGACTAAGGGAAATTAGCCCCAGGAAAGCCACAAGCTTTGTAAAAAGTCTTCCTGCACAACAACTAGCTGTAGGGTAATTTACAAAAGATCTTTTAGGTCGAAGTGACGTAAGGCTACTCAGAGCCAAGCGACCGACCCCTGAAAATCTATAATTTACAAGTAATATTTCTTAGTGAAATATTATCAAACAATATCCATAGAAAAGGAATATAAGTATGTCACATTGTATCATATTTATGTTGATTCGAAATATCACAGCTCAAAACAGTGGAATTGTTCTTCGCTTGTCTATCTCGATAATTACACTCCATAGGATCGTTAGTTCAAATTACGAAGTAATATTATATGGTTGCTCAAATCCACTCGGTACATGTTTAACTTAAAACATATTGAAAACGTCCATGTAGTCATCTCATCTGTATATTGACTATTTCATTATTTATACCCATGGAACGTAGACGTAAGTGTTTGTCCTCTTTAAATTGAACTTTAATCCATACTGCATATAATTCTGCTTTTGGGTTGACTGCAAGGGGTTTAGTCAATTGTTGCATTGATTGTAAACCCTTGGACAGTACTGATAGGGCCTGTTTCCAGTAGGTGACAGTTTATCAGTGAAAGCATCCAATAGATAATGCAGTGAATCTGTGCCTTCATTGTTCGTATGCAATTTGAAAATAACATCGTAGACATTCTTAAATATATAATACATTCTTAAATATATAATAATATATTCCATGAGCCATTCAATGGTCTGGTCACTTGAACACTCACTATTGAGTGTTTAAGTGTAGCGTTCAGTATAGTGTTCTTTTGGCGTTTGTGAAAACTATGTCAGTGTTAGTTTTTGGTTCAGTGAAAGACATATCTCAGTTACGTCAATAATGGTGCAAATACAATCGAGTTCGTTATTCACCGCCATTTGACTGAATCAACTCCTTGAGTTAACCCACTCGCGCTTTATTATTGTATAAAGCAAAATCTGCACGAATGTATAAATGAATTTTTATTTACACACAAATACATGAATGCAGCTGGTGGTGGTAGTTAGAGTTCGATGGCATCAGGAATAAATCGTCAACCACAGAAATTCGATAAAGCATTTGTATAAAATATGAATGCAGCTAATTGTACTGCAGCTTGTTTAGCAAAGCTCTAAAATTATATGGTGCTACGCTATATAAATATGAACGCAACACTGGAAATAATGTTGATCGGGTTAATATTGCGAAATAAATTAATGATTAATATAGAATCTGCTAAACAATATAATAATATACCGGTAAATTTCATTGGATAAAATCGTAGTTAATCATATATAAAAACATATTGTCAAATCATGAACCCCTAGCAGTTGAATAGTTAATCATAATCACAATAATATTTCATCTCTGTTAATAATAAAATAGAACAATTATTTTTGGCATTGGATATTTTGTGAAGGTTTACTACGATTAAAATTCTTAACATGAGAAAAAGATGCAGTTGAACTATGTACTGACGGTTAATTATTTTATATTTTCCTTTACACAGTTTACCTAAATTAAGGCTTATTCGGTGCTAGCATAAATTTATTGTACAAAGTGTCTCATAATTCACTTATTAAATGTAAGTAAAACATAATATTTTTAGTCGCAAACTCCTCTATAAAATCCTTATTTTACTATAAGGAACGTAACCAGACTGCAACCAACAGCTACTCTCCGGGCTATGCGTCCCGCCGAGCGCTGAATTACAAGTTACAAGCCTGGCGCGTTAAGTGTAATAATTGCATATTACCATCAAAACGCTAATGCTTCGATTGCAACAAACACCAGCCGAAAGACTGATCCTACTTAAAGGAGCTCTCATACCAGTGTCTGACACTGGACCGCTAGATGGCGCCTACCGACTATTTTACATGTTGCTATCCCAAAGATACCGAAATGTAATAAGTGGTCAAGTCTCGTGGTCGGTCGTCTCATGCCTACCTTGCACTAACGAGAGCAAACAGCTTGAAACTGCAGTCTGCAAGTGATGTGTGACGACTGGCACGAGAGCTCCTTTAAGTAGGATCAGTCTTTCGGCTGGTGTTTGTTGCAATCGACGCATTAGCGTCTTGATGGTAATATGCAATTATTGCACTTAACGCGCCAGGCATGTAACTTGTAGTTCAGCGGTCGGTGGGGCACATAGCCCTTCTTCTGTTTAATATTAATGAAGCCTTGTTGAATTGAATTGAATTGAATTGGGCACATAGCCCGGAGAGTAGCTGTTGGTTGCAGCCTGGTTACGTTCCTTATAGTAAAATAAAGATTTTATAGAGGAGTTTGCGACTAAAAATAATATGTTTTAATATTCCGCCCTCTAAAAGCACATTTGAACTAAGCCCAGTCAGGCTATTTATTTCTCGATTGCAACAGACACTGGACTGCTAGATGGCGCCTGCTGACTATTTTACATGTCACTATCCCAAAGATACCGAAATGTACTAAGTGGTCAAGTGATCCTCGTGTCGGTCGTCTCATGCCTACCTTGCACTGACGAGAGCCAACAGCTCGAAACTGCAGTCTGCAAGTGGTGTGTGACGACTGGCATGAGAGCTCCTTTAAGTAGGATCAGTCTTTCGGCTGGTGTTTGTTGCAATCGAAGCATTAACGCTTTGATGGTAATATGCAATTATTACACTTAACGCGCCAGGCTTGTAACTTGTAATTCAGCGCTCGGTGGGGCACATAGCCCGGAGAGTAGCTGTTGGTTGCAGTCTGGTTACGTTCCTTATAGTAAAATTAAGATTTTATAGAGGAGTTTGCGACTAAGAATATTATGTTTTAATATTCCGCCCTCTAAAAGCACATTTGAACTAAATGTAAGTAGATACTTTAAGAATTCAAGATGAATTTCCCAATTTCCTACTTTTTACAATATCAAAGTAGTAACACTTCACAATTATTGCATGTACAAGGAGTTCTTGATTAGATTTAGTGGTGGAAAAATAGACTCGAATGAATCGGAAAAAGGAACTATTTTAAACGGAAATGATTCTTCTACCACATGTCGGGATATCGAAGTAGGTTCACACTTTTTAAAAACAAAGTCGGAAACAGTTTATTTAACCATTTCTTTGTGAATTTACACTTTTTCGCGTAATTTCGTAAATGTCTATTTCTAGTGGTTCAAATTTAATTTTTTTAAAAAACGATTCGTGACAGCTTTGCGCTTACACAGATTTTTCTAAGTGATTTGCGAATGTTCATGCCATAAAGACGGTGATAGCTGAACGACTGATTGGTGCTAGGATGACGATTTATGGTTAGTACGTTTCTATAATTTTCCGATTCAAATAGACCTAAAGAATTAGGGAAACCATTTATAGATTGTATTAAATGATACTACGAAATTTAAAATGAATTTAACGATTTCGTATTTTCTACGTGATATTATTAATTCGTGTCAACCATCGTCTATTTACAATGTTTTATACTTGATAAAATTTCGTGACATTTCAATAAAAATAACAGCGCTCTCAACGCCCCTCAAAGGAAATACGTTTTTATACTTTTTACCCTTGGTTACGTGGGTGTCCAGGTAGAAGTGCATATTCCGATGATAAAGTAGCGCTAAGACTACATCGGTAGGTCAAAGGTTTTTACTAAAATATGTTTTAGCTCAACTGCTAAAAGCTCAGTAGACCAGACACTTCATATCAAAACTTTTATAATAAAAGGTACTTTTCAATTCAGTTAAACACGTTATCCCTATAATATTAGACAATAAAAATAAATGTTCAGTTATAGTTACTTAAAATGTAGGAAGTTAAATAAAACAGGCAGCTTCCACAAAATTATAAAAATATTATTTCGTGTATTATGATACACAAATGCACAAATATCTGGATTTGTATCGAGATTCATCCATATACATGTATCAGAAAAGAATTTGTTTAAAAAAACTTGTATATGCATGTATGTCTGAAGTATGATAAAGTGTTCATATTTAAAAAGAAGTTAGTCAATGCCTCACGAAATTGCGAACAATTTTCTCTTTTTAACTTCATGCTCTCTCATTATTTATAAATTAAAAAAGAAGCGTCAAAACGCAGATGGTGGCAACGTACATTTCTGAAATACAGGGAAAATCAATGGGCACATCCCACAACACAAAGTGATCATGTGGATATACACTGCCGTCATAAGACCAATGATAACCTATGGAGCTGTGGTTTGGTGGCCTAAGAGCAAACATACTACAGCTAAGGTCAGGCTCAGCCAAGTGCAGAGAGTTGCCTGCCAGCCAGCTATAGAGGTAAATGCTGTGTCTGCCACCGCTAGATATATATCTAGGAGAAGTGGCTCTGACAACAATGGTACGCCTCAAATCCATTGACATACAACCAAATGTAAGCTGTGGAGAGGCCGGAAGTCGCCTGTGGAATGAAGCTTTCAGAAAGACGCCTCTTCAACAGGCGTGTGCTGGTGGCATTTCTCCCCGGTTTGTCTTTGACAGACCCTACATAATACAGACGAATAGTGAGAACGAAACCATTGACGAAGGTGTGATCAAAATCTTCACAGACGGACCAAAAAAGAAGGATGGGGCAGTATGTGGAATATACTCCAGAAGTCTGCAAATCCAATATAAATGGGCTGTGGATGGGCGAGCCAGCGTAGTACAAAGGGAACTGGCGGGCATAACCATAGCTGCAAAAGAGATTGTCAGTAGACAAACTACGGGCAAAACAATTAGGATCTACACAGATTGTAAACAATCATTACTAGCCCTAAGAAGTCACAAAATCACCAAAGGATCAGTATGAGTATTTCACCAAGCACCTGTGGCTGCCTCCAGCATGAATAACATATTGGTATGCTGGATGAAAGGACATGTACAGTTAGTGGCAACAAAGTAGCCGACAGACTGGCCAAGTAGGCACCAGGTCTAAGTATTTGAACCAGGCCGGGCCAGTCTGTTACCGATCACGGCGATAACACAAATAATTAAAGAGAACACCCACAATGAATTCAAGAAACTGTGGGATGAAACAAACAGCTGTCAATTACTAAAATATCCCAACAAGACTACAGCAATGGGCTACCTGGCAATGTCCAGAAGGAACCTAAGTTTTATAACGGGAATAAAAGCTGGACACTGTCCATAATATGAGATTAAGCGAAACACCTCTTTGTAGAAGTTGTGAACAAGATGAGGCGTTTCAACATGTACTCTGTGATTGTCCTGCTGTCTCAGAGAATCCATTTTGGGAGAACGTTGGCCTACTTTGGCCGACGTAAGGGAGATGCCCCTAGACAGCATCATCATCTACTTTGCAAGATTATGTTGGTTGGAGGCCTAGGTGAGGGTCTGCCTGTTGGGAAGAAGTACAAGGGGACTAATGGGTCCTAAGTGCTGTGGCTCAATAATTGTCACTGACCACACTCCCAACCAATTCCAGATGCCAGATTCCAAGGGGCACATGTTAACATGCTAATTTCTAAATTAACGTTGGAGAGTGGGACTTATTTCAGAAACTATGTGTCTACAACATTTTCTATACGTCACGGCTTCCGAAACCAACACAAATTATGAAAGTATGCGGAGATTTGTTATGTATATTGAATTAACTCCAGATACACAATGTATGAGTGGCAATCAACGCACTATTACTGCGCACTCAAAATGTATGACAATAAGTATGAGGATTTCTATCGCGATTTGTCAAATAAACAAGTATCTCACACAAATCCAAACGACGCTTTAGAAATATTTTATTTTCATTTTATTGCTGATAAAATAATTTTTTTTATAATGCTAAAGAACATGAGAAAAACTGTGCGCTTTCACTATATTTTCGTGAGTGAAATATATATGCGCACGGGGTCTCCACTGATCTTAAGAGGCCCAAAAAGGTTTTATAATCGTTTTTGATGCATGATTTTTTCATAGAATTCAACGGCATTATTCTCAAAAACACACCTATTCCGAGTTATTCATGATAAAGCTCTCCAAATTTTATTTTTCCTTATTTTCTCTTTAGTCGCACAGAAATAGCAATATGTTAGTGTCAATGTTTAAGTATTTTGATATACCCAATTGATTGGTGTAGGTCCCAGACCAAAAAAGTGGTCCAATTCCGAGTTATTCATGAGAAACTGTCAAAAATAATATTTGTTCGCATTTTCTTCTGAAGCATGCAGAAATACTATTGTGTTAGTATCCACGTTTACGTATTTTGAGAGGATGGATCCATTGACGTAGGTCCCACATACCAAAAGTGGTATAATTTCGAGTTTTACAACACTTAGTTACTCACTTTTTGTGCATAGCTCATCTGCACATGACTTAATATTTTTCAAGACCATTGTTTCGAGGGAAAACAAATAACATAACACAGAACCTCAAATTAGTTCTTTATAATGTCAAATATTACAACTCAACTAAATTCTCCACCTTGTGAACAGCGGTCACCGTGCTCGACTAATCTCCCATGTCTGTGGTAATTATTCTGCATTTTAGCATGGATTATATCCAGTTGATTGTTATGGGTGTACTCCCATTTTTCCGTGGCTCATTGTATGGATTCTGTTGTCAAAAGCACCCTCTATATCCATGAAAGCTCATAACCACTTCATTTGCCTTGCCAGGTTGATTAGCAACTTGTTTTGAGTGAGACAGAGTCTCTTTGAGGATTTTTCTCCTCATATATTGATTGGAGAACCAGAAAACTTTACATTTCTATAATCCATGAACAGCGAAACTCCTAACCCTGTAACCGCATAACCCCGGAAGGAGAGTTCTAATAACCACACAATCCTGGGAGTTATGCGGAGGGAAGAAAAAATATACATGATACGTTACAACAAACACGAGCCGAAAGACTGATCCTAGATGGCGCCTGCTGACTCTTTTGTTTTGCATGTCGCTATCCTAAAGATACTGAGATGTACCAAATGGTCAAAGGATCCCCGTGTCGGTCGTCACATGCCTACCTTACACTGACGAGAGCCAACAGATCGAAACTGCAGTCTGCAAGTGGTGAGTGACGACTGGCACGAGAGCTCCTTTAAGTAGGATCAGTCTTTCGGTTGGTGTTTATTGCAATCGAAGCATTAGCGTTCTGTTGGTAATATGCAATTATTATACTTAACGCACCAGGCTTGTAACTTGTAATTCAGCACTCGGCGGGGCACATAGCCCGGAGAATAGCTGTTGGTTGCAGTCTGGTTACGTTCCTTATAATAAAATAATGATTTTATAGAGGAGTTTGCGACTGAAAAATTATGTTTTAATCTAACGGATAATTGAATTTTTATATGAATAAAAAATTAAAAATCGTTTTCTTCACTTTTCCCAAGTTTAAAATTTCCCCCTCATACGATGCGATGCACAAAAGTAATTGGCCAATCAGTTTTAAAATTTGAAGTCAATTTTTGAGACCTGTATTAGATATTTTGATTTGAAATTTTAGCCAGTTATTTTTCACATTATAAAGTATGATTCCTTAAAATTTTATCAAATTTCACTTAAAGCGTCCGAAGCTATAACCAAAGAACCAAAATTTAGCAGTTTTGTCAGTTTTTATTTTTTTTGGTTATGTGTGCAGATAAGAATTTCATATTGTAACCGCTGATAGCCTGTATCATATTGAACAGCCTCAATTTTTATCGATTTTTTTTTAACCTACACATGCCGAGATATATTCATCTATATTTAGAAAGAACGACAAAAATGGGCAATTTTTCACAAAATGGCCGGTAATTTGCGTAGCGGCGGTTGCTAGAGGTAGAAAATGTCAATTTGGTATAGTATTCGATGTAACTAACATGTTTAAAAAAAATTGACTCTGGAAACATTTACTTATGTTTTGCTTGTTCGACTCCACTATTATGGCGATACTGTATATGGTCCGTGTCTATCGGATGAAAATAAAAATAGAATTAAAAATTACTGTATCCAGTTCATAACAAATATTCCACGCTTTGCTTACATTACTCCATTCATCCATGAATTGGGCTTGCTTAAAGAAAACGAAGCTAGGTTTATTGTATTTGGAGTTTACTATTGACCATGTTTGTAGGGTAATGTTTCAAAAATCATGTTAAATGCACCTTATAATAATAATAATAATAATAAACGTCTTTATTACACTAAGATACAGGTATAACATACACAGTAACTTGAGTAAAGGGCGAAGTTTAGCTAGTATATCTAGCTATTCTTACACTTACCCCGAAAGAAAAAAAAAATAACAAAATTTTTACAAAAGTAAAGAATAAAAAATAAATAGTAAGTAGTAGGAAAAAAGTAATATAGGAAATCGTTACATGTCCGTGAATATTTCATAGCAAATTCCTTATTGAGAGCTAATGCCATGGATACAAAATAAATAAATAAATTAACAATATATAAAAAATGATAGCAAGACAACAGTAGAAAAAAAGAGAGACAAAAACAATAGAATTTTGTATTACTACTACGCAATTAAAGAATTAAACAAATGCCTTAATTCAATTAACTTGAACATTGTCTTTAATCGAAGCTAAATACGTTGCTCATTTAACAAGATCTTTTTTAATTTTATCTTAAAAGTACTAACTGATAGATTTTTCATTTCATCTGGCAATTTGTTATAAAGATTAGCAGCACAATAAGAAAAACTTTTTTTGAACAATGCAGACTTATGTCTTGGAATGTGCAGTATATGAGGAGATCTAATATTCCTTGAATGAATAGTGGATCTGGGCTTAAGTCGGTCAAAAAGATAAGGAGGAGTGCGGGATAAAATTATTCTATGAACATAAAGAAGAAAATGTAACTTCCTGCGGTTTTCCATGTTTAACCAGTTAAGACTACTGAATGTATGCGATATGTGATCATATTTTCTCAGGCCATAGATAAATCTACAGCACGAATTTTGCAACCTTTGAATGCATAATTTATCAACACTATTTATACAGTTACCATACACAACGTCACAGTAGTTAAAGACAGACAATACTAAAGATTCACTCAGCCTTTTCTTTAGGTCCAACTCCAAAATATGTCTACTGGCGTACAGTAGCTTTAACGCACCATAGGCCTTAGATATCATAGAGCAACATGCTGAGAAAATTTTAAATTACTATCAACATAGAGACCTAGATTTTTCGCACCATTCTCAGGCGTTAAAAGTTTGTCATCAATTTTTATTTCAAAATTGTCCAGGTTTCTGTTTGAGCCAAATAATACAAGTTTACATTTGCTTGGATTTAATTTTAGATTATGCTGTAGGGACTCAGTTTTTAAAATATTAAGGTCGTGATTGAGTTGTCTCTGGGCAGCGGCCGAGTCTCGGTGCGAAAAACTTAAGTAAACCTGAGTATCATCAGCATATGCCTGAATTTTACACGTATTTGCAGAGCGTAATATGTCAGTGGTGTATATAGAAAACAATAAAGGCCCCAGAACTGACCCCTGAGGTACGCCCGATAGAACTGAAATACTATCTGAACAGACATTATCAAATACAACCTTTTGGGTCCGATTGGCTAGATATGATTTAATGAAGGAAACCGATAGCTCAGAAAGACCATAGTACTGAAATTTTGCACACAAGAGACAATGACTGATAGTGTCGAATGCTTTCGAAAAGTCAAGCATAACAACAGCAGTTATATTTTTATTATCTATGTCTGAAAAAATGTCATCAGTCACTCTTGACAATGCAGTAGCAGTGCTGTGGCCCTTTCTAAATCCCGACTGATATTGGTCAATTATATTGAAATCACAAACATATTTGTATAGTTGCTGGTACACTACTTTCTCCAAAATTTTTGATATTATAGGAAGAATGCTAATTGGTCGCAAATCAGACACAGACTGCACATTATTAGTCTTAGGCAATGGTATGATACGAGCTTCTTTCCATGAATCATCCATTTGTGTATGTTCTTTTTTTTCTATGCGCAATAAATATTTGGTTATAATTTATTATTATTATAATCTACGGCGCAGACAACTTTTTTTGTGTGTGCTTGTGTAACCTTTCCAAAGATTACATAGATAAGTTTGAACAATGGTATATGAAGCATGAATTACGCCCATTTCCATCAACTTCTGTGTAGGGAATTCTTAGCAAAGAAACGAAAGAAGCTGGAAACTTTAGATCTCTACAATTGGATACCATTGTATTTGGAAAACAATAAAGAATTCATTTTTGTTAAGAAAAAAATAGTTTACAATTAAAAAAATAATGATGACGTCTGACGCTGTGAAATCTATGACTTTCTAATAAATAAGATAGTGATTCAAAGTTTTCCAAAAAATCATTTAATAACAATATTACGAATATTGTGGAGAATAAAGACCTAACAGCTTGTCGAACTTTTGACCATAAAACAGCTTCTTTTACATTAGAGCTGGAGCGTGGCTTAATAATTCTGTTGATATTTAGTAATTTCCTCAATTATTTGCTTTATCCCTGCATCACCTGATAATATAAATCTAAACAGGTATTATTATCATTGCCCCATTAATTACATGCTAGATTCGCTAATTGCAAGAGACTGCATCGTATCCTTGATTTATCATTATGGTGAAGACATTTTCTTATTGCGCTATTAGGAGATAACTCGCCGACTTGTGCATAATCATAGTCTTGTAATATCCTTCTCCCATTCAGTAGCAGTGAAACTCAATTTTATAGAGGTGATTTAAACAAACTTATGGACTTTTTACTCTTCTCGAAAATACTTTTCGTGTGAAGTTACGTCTTTTCTACTCACATTTCTATTCAGCTGTTATGAGCTTAACGAAAAAACACCACAATACTAAATAATTAAACCAAATGTATACATAACGAACGAACTAGGGCACTATTGATTTCCTCTTAAGATATAAAAATCTTTTTCTTTTTTGTTGAATATAGCCATTTAGATTTGCATTACCGCGTTTTGTTATTTGTATTTTATTGTAAGTTCTTTCTCAGGAACAAACTTGCAATTTCGTGTTATTCTATTTCTGGCCGACTCCTTTATCCAATTGATTTGAATTCAGATAAAAGAGAGAAAGGAAGAATTAAAATAAAAATTAAATCTATGCTCAAATGCACTTTACTCGTCGGTAAGGGGAATTATTGATTTTATTTAATAATGAAACTATCTATCTTGTAACAAGGTTTAATATAGTGATGAAACTCCTTTAATTTATTGGTTTCGTATTTTATACAGCGAGGTCCATAAATAACGGATAAATTTATTATATACTTAATTAACAATTTATGAGTAAAATCCTAAAACACGTCAATTTTTTACTCTGAAATGGCATTTTTTGAGCATAATTTTATACCTCCCCTTTCAACTCCGTTGGAGTGAAAGCTACCCTTTACAATTTTTAAATAAAGCGAGGGTGTGTGTGATAGCTCATTTGAAAGGGTTGTTAATTCTCTATCCAACAATGGTGACCAGCAATGGTGACCAGTGTTCAGCGCTCTCGAAAATGGGGGCTACCCATGTTTCATCCCTGTCTCAGAACTTTTGGAGATTTTTCCAACTTTTTCATGGATTATTGCACCGTCTGTCTTGTTGAAACGAAATCGGTAGTCGAAATTTAGTACATTTGGATATAAGTATACCAGAACAGGAACAACTTAATTGCTGATGATATTGAAATATTTTGCAGCTGTCATAAATAAAAATTGGGTCAATTATATGGTTGCAAACGATACCTGCCCAAATGTTAAGGATGTTGTGTATGTTTCTCACGTATCCAATGAAGGATTCTCCGATGACCAACAGTTCTGCTGGTTTACTTCCCCGTTCGAAGTGGATATTGATGCGTCTGAAAACACAATGGACCTCATTTACCTCCAGCTTGTTCAATATTTCTTCGCAGAATTTTCAGAAATTTCAATTCGATGATGAGTTTTGACCGTTTCAAGGAAACCGTGTCCTCGCTTTGCATCTTTCAGCGGCTTGTATATCAGTGTATGCTCGGAAGCTATGCAATCTTAGCCGAGGATTGTGTAGTGGATGCACCATCCTTCAGGGATGTAAAGACGCTTGTCCCTTGTCTATTAAATGTTAGAAAACTCTAGGGCAAAAATTTTTTGCAAAACAGAGTGTTTCAACGAGGTTTTATCTAATTTGTTTCAAAACCGCCTTATTTTGAGATTTACTCTTCAGGCTGTTAAAAAAATTATTTTGAAACTGGCGGGAAATGGCGCCATTAAATAGAGTATTTCCCTCCATTTTCAACGATATATCACATGCCATATTTATTCATTGGTACTACGTTAGTAATTATAAAAACATTTTTTTAAAACCAATAGATTTTTTTTTAATAAGCATTATACTTGCCGCGGAGAAGTATGGTTAAATAAAACGATAAAACAATTCAATAAGTTGTTCAAATCTTTGCTATAATAAAACATTAACACAATTAAGAAAAATAAAGTAAATTCAGGTAACAAAAACAAAATAATAATCAAGAAAGCAACATGGAGCAATTATGGAAAGAGCATTCGCAGTTATGCCAATGTATAGAGGTCCTCCATAAAAGTGTCACTCCTTACTCAGAAAGTTAAAATGTCTTTACCAATTAATTTAAGTATAATATCCATTTGTTTGTATTTTATGATTTCACTATTATTTCAATTATTTTAAAATAGTTGGCTATGAACAAACTTGACAATTTAATTTTTTGACAGATCTCAGTTAATACTTAAAAACTCTCACTCACTCACACTCGTTTAAGAATTTAGAATTTTCAAAAATGATTTTCACTCACATTGATTGTTATAATATGTTCGTTAAATATTGCCAATGCAATTTTAAGTCTGGATTAGCTCAAGTAGAATACAGAAACAGATTTCCACAAGCACTACAGCCGAATAAAACTCTGCTCAGAAAATTAGCTTCGAAACTGAAAAGTAATGGTTTTAATGGCGCTATTTCCCGCCCGTTTCAAAATATTTTTTTTAACAGCCTGAAGAGTAAATCTCAAAATAGAGCGGTTTTCAAAAAAATAGATAAAACCTCCTTGAAACACCCTGTTTTGCAAAAAATTTTCACCTTAGAATTTTTCTCGTATCTCTTCAAATAACGAAGATATTTGGCCTAGACGTTTTCCACATTTTCGATATTTTCCGCCATAACTCTTAAAGTAGGCCATGGATTTGAAATGTCTTTAAACCATTTTGTAGGTTATATTGTTACAGTTCAATTTAACACTTATACGTTATTTAAAAAATCTCTAAATCATTACTTTATCTCTTACATTTAATGTCTAACGAATTCGTGTTATCCGTCGTCACGCGTAATATTTATTATTTAGTTGTCTATGTGAATTCGCAATTGTAAGGAATCTGTTGCACTTAAGTATAGACATGACATTATACATTTTGTTGTGTAGCGTGTTGCATATACTTAGGCTCTCTATTTCTGTAATTCTTAAGCTAGGCAACCAATAACTTTTAATTAGTTTATAGGTAGATTCCTATAACCTATTGGCGATCGGTAACACAAATTTATTTCTTCACAATAGTTTTTGGCATCCGGTATTCTGTCACTTTTCACGTGTAGTTTGCTCGAACGCTTGGCAATTTATTAAGTGGTATTTTTACGTGCTCGTTGCGATTTTTGAAACAAGTAATTTCACCATTTTGGGATATTTTCGCAACGTTACATTTTTCGATTTTCCATTTATGTTTGAATGAGTGCATATTTTTATGGTATTGGAAATCGATTGTCTTCATTGGAAGGATCTATACGTAAAAGCCATTTATGCCAAATTTACACGAAGCCAAGGACATCCAAGGTCAACAACATTTTTCTAAGAAAACCCTCCGAAACGAGGTAATTATTTTATTTTTATATTCAAACTAACAAAATATCACTTGTAGTAAATTGTTCAATGGTAAAAATTTATTTTTAGGGTTTTTTTTTTCACCTACGGTTTCGCCTAGGATTTCGTAGTTTTTCCTACGTTTTTTTGTCTCCCCTGAAACAAACAACTTTTTTTTTCCATCGGTCTACACGTACTTATGTTACTTCTCCTTGCTGGACTGGAATTTCTTTTTTGTGGAGGAGCCATTCATTTTCTGGGTTAATTGATAGGCTGGAAGTTGCCCATTCCTGAAGTTTGAACCGAAGCTGAAGCCCTGCTGCCTGCAAATTTGTATCCTTTTTGCGCCATATATATATATTGATTTTTTTAAAAATATATTGTATATTTTGCTTAAAAAAAAAATTTCACCACTGTACCTATATATATATATTTTTTAAATTTTGCTAAACATACTTACTATGAAAATATTCTATTAATTAATTAAAACATCTATGATATTTGTTGGGGGTTAAGCACTTACGCAAGACACGTATACCCAGTTAAATATATTTTTTTTTAGTGTTGAATTTGTCTGTCATACCATACCCTACGTTATTGTACTGTTGAATGTTATAAAGTTACTTCGTTTATTGTTATTAAAAGATAAAACTGAATTAGAATTTTTCATTATCGTCTCACTAAGTAATTTATTTAGTAAATTTAAGGTTACATTGTACTTGAGCTGGTAATTGGAGTGAAAAAAAGTTTACTTGGCGCCCTGATACATCAAAGTAATTTAGAACCCCGACCATCTCCAGTGTCAGTCGGCCGGCAAATACCGTTAGTCAACAGACGACGACCAACTAGTTACGTCAGATTGTAGTTTTAAAATTTGACGTAGCAGTTATATAAATCGGCACAATTTTCGCAAAAATATTTTTTTTTGTACAACTGATATTAAGTAAGATATTCTCGAGGGCTCTCATAAAATGGACAGCATGTATATGTCTACAAAAGTCGAATATCTAACGTTCGCACTGCATCTCCGATAGTGGAGCCTTTTGAGTTTGTTAAATATACGAACACTGCGACAATTATTACAGTCGGCTATTTAGCATTGACGCTTAAATATACTAGAGTTCAAGTTAGGTCATGTTATATTCTGAAATGGATATTTTGAATGCAACATGACCTATACTCAATCCGTTAGAGGAGGATAGTGAGGACGTTGGTGGGCGTATTGTTGTAAGAACGTTTCAAAACGCTAGGAATATTTGCATTCACAGAAAAAAACCGATATGTCTACGTAGAGGGAATTTGTATTGCGGATGCGTTATTTATATAACTCAAAACACATCGTAGAGCGAACGTATCTCTACGGCGGCGAAGAGTTCACTCGGGTTTTAAACTTCTTTTGGGTATTTTAAACTAGATCACTGTTTTTAATCTGCCGCTCCAGTAGAAGGAGTTACAGTTTTTTATGTATACTCCTTGTTTTATATACATTTTGTTCTTTATTTTAAGCTGAACGACATCCGCTCTGTCCAGCCTTTCAATTTCCGTGGCGCGCTTCGCGCTGTCAATGTTTGACTGGTTCCAATCCAGGTCTCGGGGCAGTATTGTTGTATTTTTTGAATTATTAATAAAGTTATTTTGATTGATTGATTGAGCTCTCTTGGCATGTCAAAGGTCCGTGGTTTAATCCCGATGTGCTACAGTCTCTTTGTGTTAATTGTAATAGTTGTGTAATTATTTGCCATTCTTAACTACTAGTGGCTTCAATACACCCGTTTTCTTGCATTCCCTAAGCATTCTATACACACTTCTACGGAAATAACTGTCAACGGGGTATTCTGTTAAAACTTGTCACTTATCAAATGTTAACATTTGTTCTGTTAAATAGCATGAAATATTGGTGAAAGAATTTTTTTTTTTTATACATTTATTTAACGTCGGCCTATTTCCGCTACTGAGGCCTAACACCGACGCCTGTAGACGAGCTGCCCCCAACCAGGAATTTTGCCGAACCTCTTCCCTTAAGAAGAGTAGGGATCTTTTACTTGCCTAACATTTAATAGACAAGGGACCGACGGCTTTACATACCCTCCGAAGGATGGTATAAACCTATACAACCATCGCCTAAGGTTGTATAGCTTCCGCGCATAAACTGATATACAAGCCGCTGGAAGATGTGTGTTACATCGCATACCGAAGTATGTACATAGTAAAGACGCACCTAGGCTCGCCCCGGTAAAGGAATTGTGTAATAATTTACCTGTTGTTACTAAAGTTAGTTCCACTAAGCGAATCGTAATTTGTATCTCGATTAGTTTAAAGATTTTGCGTCACATTCATGATGCATTATTGCTTCTCTTCAATGTATAGAGAAATTGTTTACGATTTCTTTAGCGATGACTGAACTATAGATCATTTTTGGATTCTTCTTCATCCATAATTTGTAAGATATTTGCAATTTGTCGAAAAATAAGTAGAAAATATTGGTTCATGGCACTTAGACAAATTTTCTTAATAAATTAAATTAAATTAAATTTTTTTGTAAATCTGTGAATCTAACATGTCCCGTTCCCGCAATAAGTTTATATTCCGTCAAATTTTCGTTATGTTTCAACCAATCTTAATAAAATGTGTAAACGACTTAATTATTTAAACAAAAAAATTATTGGCAATGAAAAAAGAAATTAAAAAAAAATCGGCAGCTACTAGAAGAGGCTGGAATCTCCCCACCCGGTGGATCTATGAAGCCAACGAATGCACGTGACGTGACGAGTTTCACGGCGCAATGATCTTCTGCTTCACATTTGCTTTGTTTTTAATTTTTTTTCACGGAAACCAAATCGAAAGGGTGCAAGTGTGATATATCTTTGAAATCGGAGTTTTAACTGCTTCTCAATGGTTCGATTGCAAATTATAAGTAATTATAAAATAAACAAATTGTTGTGTCAAAACGGCACTAAACGTAACCCGACCTCAACCAAAACATTTTGAGACCTTCTGGCTCACTAAGGAAACCCTCATGCAAAGTTTTATCCAAATCCGTTTAGTAGTTTCGGTGTTATCGTATATACACATATACAGATATTTTTCAAGAATCAATTTTTTTTGGTTCCTGGGGCCTCAAAACGTAAATATTTGATGTTATTTCACTTCTCGATTTTGGACCAATTTTAGTAACCCCTCACAATTTTATTGTGGTGAGGTTAATAATAATAAGACAATAGGCTTTGAACCCGAATTATCTGGATGAGTCAACTTCAATTCGAAATAACTTTATTTAAGTTAAAAATGCAAATGTCCTCCCCGAATCTATCCTGAACCCAACCAGACAACCAAAATGCAATGCAATGTGGTAGATGTTGTTGGGTAGTCAGAAAATGCAACAAAAGCTTTACGAGCTAATTATCAAACAAGCCGACGTACCCATAAACCTATAAAGATACGTGATTTAATTTGCAGGCGAGATAGTACAGCGTGTAACGGTATTTTAATGAGATCGTAAAGTTTTTGCTACGCTTTTTGACTGCCCAGCAAAGCTGTACCCGAATATGGATTAAAAAAGAATAATAAAAAAAATCCTGCCGTTTTTCGCTGTTTTGTCTCGTGAGCAACAACCCTTGTGTTGATGAGCAACCCCATCATCCGTCTCAAGTATATATCAAACTAATTTGCATAGTAGCAGCTTCCATTCACCCGAGGAAATCAATCCTCATCTTGGAAAACATCAGCAATGAAGTCAGAGTTTTATTTTTCATTTAAACGCGTTTAGGATTATATAATTCTCATTTACGTTTACATTCACCTTTACCTTGTCGCCTAGTTACGTTTTATCACAACATCATCTTAATTAAGTATTCGTATTAATTTCACCCACATTCCTGTGATGTTATAATCGTTGTTATTTCGATTTAGCATAAAAATCTAGTATTAATAGCACTGCCGTGAGATTTCAATAATTGTTCATAACACTAAATAACATGGATTTAATTTGTCAGCAACTCATTGTATACTATGAGGAGATTTATGATGAGAACATATGTTTAATCAATGAAATATTATCCATAATCATAAATATTTCACATGTTATAAAAAGATAAATAGGTTCACTTATTTTCAGTTTACAATAGTAATAATTTATTTACGGATAAAGGCTTGATTACAAAAATATTTATATAAATAGGTACTGTCGTGGGCAGAAAAAAAATAGGACAAGTTTTTTTCTAATGTAAATCTGTCTCTATTTGAATATGTAAGAGTAGCTTAAATAAAACAGATATCACTTTTTATTTATTTTTTATTTTAATGCTGTAGTTATTGCCGTAGTAAATGATGGATGGTTAATCAGGCAAATTGCACTGGGTTATAACATTAACAAAAATTTGGTGTGTAACATTTTAAGAAAGTGGAGAATAAACGGTACGATTAGTAGAAATCCTGGATCAAAGGACAAAGGATATCCTACTTAACAAGAAACTAACTATTAATATTTCGTTATTGCACCATTTCTATTTATAACTTCTATAAGTCTGTTTGGCATAGAATTAAATAACCTTATACAATAATCAATAGTAATAATATTTTCCCATGCATCATTTATTATTTCCAGTAATTCTTCGACATTCCGCGGTCTCACATTTAGTTTTTGGATACTTCTTACGAGTAGTCCCCATACTTCTTCCACAGGGTTAAGATCTGGACTATGACTGGGCCAGTTAAGAACATTGATATTGTTATATTGAAACCAGTTAATTACGGTATGAGCAGTATGAACGAAACAATTGTCTTGGAAATAATTGCGACACAGAAGGGAGTATAATATTGTCTAAAATCATAATATAGGTTTCACTATTAAATCGTTCCTCAATATGCCACAAAACACCAGGACCACGTGCCGATATCCAAGCCCACATATTGACGGGAAATCTACCACTTTTATCATTGTCAGATATATATTTCTCATCGAATCGAGTATTTGGAGGGCGGTAAATACGAATACGACCGCTGTGTGTTGACTGAAAAGTTTTTTCGTCTGCAAAGATTACATTGTTCCAAAAATGTACATCATGCGCTAATAATTCAAGCGCAAATCCTACTCGAGCTTCTCTATGTTCAGCTTTAAGTAACTATTTATGTGCTGCTGCATGACAGCGTAGTTCCGATTCTCTTACTAGCCGGCGACCAGTACTACTCGATCCAGGAAAATTCGTTTCTTCAGCAGCCTGAATAACTGAGTAAAATGAATTTTCTACTAAAGCATTTACCAATTGCAAATCTTGTTGTTGAGTTGATATCCTTCGTCGACCTGATCCAGGATTTCTACTAATCGTACCGTTTATTCTTCACTTTTTTAAAATGTTACACACCGAATTTTTGTCAATATTATAACGCAGTGCAATTTGTCTCATTGACCATCCATCTTCCGCTTTAGCAATAATTTCAGATTTAACAAAATAACTTATATGAGGCGTATAAGTTTTTTGCATACTTGCAATAATTTATGACAACTAACTGACAATGTCACAAAAATTAAAGTTAGATGATAGATGTTATTTTTTATACTTTATAATCACCACTACTCAATTTACTATAGTTTGTATAAAACTAGCAGGTTGGCCACTATCATTTGTCTGTTCCATGACCTATGGCATACTGATGAGAACTAATAAGTTCGAAACCGGTCTATGTCTGGTCAGGGAATTGACAAATGATATTGGCTACCCTTCTTTCATGATTTGTAAGGTGTAATTCAATGCAGGTCGGGGTATTTGCCCGCTGAGTAGTTGTTTCCTGCAAATCATTTATTATAAGAAAAACGTAGTGGCGCTGACTCTAACTTAATTTTTTATGGCCATTTTTTTGTTACAAAAAAGTTAATTTCGGTAAGTTTTTCAAAACGGCAAAGACTTTACCTGTGGAACCTATGTACAACGAAAAAAAGAGATTATAATGATCATAAAACATTTCATACATTTTTCCTGTAAATGAATTTTCAAGTTAAAAAAGTTTAATTTCAAATTTGGAATAATTGTAATTTTTTTAAGTGGGCAAGGCTAGATTTGAAGTTCTGTGGGGTGAATAGCAACAACCGGTTACGACTGCTAGTAAGGTGAGAATTTCATTCGTGTGTATTCTGACACTCAGAAGATAAGTTTTAGAAAATGTGGAATTATTCCTCTAAATTAATTCAGAAGAAGTTTTGTCCAGCAGAAGCTTCAGAAGATGATACAAGTAAATGTCTCGTTGAAGATTATATGGAGAGAGAATAGTATTTGTGTATCTAAGGGTCAGACAACTGAGGTCGTTAATTTAAAAACGTATCTTGAAGAAGCAGATGAGAGAATCTTTTGGCATACTCATCACGCCATTACGAATTCAGACGCAGGCTTCATCAGACGCAGATGTATTCATTTGCTCACTCCACTTCTACTCGAAGACATTTAAGAACAAAGGGCTGACTGAGATGTGGGTTCTATATGGAAAAGGAGCCACAACCAGATATGTTCCAATTCACGAGCTTGCTGAATGTTTAAATTACGCTCTTATTCAAATTCTACAGGTTCAAGAATATGTGACCAGAGCCAGAAAGCATCCTCTACTATCCTACAATGCATCCCAGAAGAGAAATCCCATATATGACGATTTTCCAACAAACATACGGCTGCCTCCTAGATTATAATACACAGAGAACAAGAATATTTAAGATAAAGCTGCAAAGAAAGGGAAATAAGATATTAGTGTAACTTAAATAATGTTTTCTTATTTTTTTTAAAAAGTATTGTAGTATTCCAAAAATTCTACTTTGAGCTTTTGATGGATCTATCGCTGCTGTTACCCACTGCATATAAAAAGAAAAATTAAATATTCAAGGTGTTTTCGATGTTCACCCTGTATCTATGGTGACAAATTTTTTTTTAAAGTTCACCGCGGACACAGATTAACTCTGTGTGTCTGTGCCCCCGACGGGTCGTGGGATTACACTTGGCTAGCTAGTGGTGAAGCAGTGGGTTGGATTTATGGTGGGATTTATTGGCAATATACAGAGTGTTTCAGCTAAAAGTCACCAGGACATTATCTCGAAGAATAATAAAGATATTTGTAGATGGAGAATGATCGATACCAAGATAGACTTAAAATCATTGTAGTTAGAATTTTTCTTCTGTTGTGCACAAAGATGGTGCTACGATTCAAAATTATTTTCAAAATTTACATGTATTGTACTGAAAGAATGAAGAAAAAATCATGCAACTCTAAAACGGCTGGTTTTTACAAAATTGTCTGTAGAATAAAAATTATTCATTATTGTCGGTTTCCGAGCTTGTTGCTAAATTTATAGCCATCGGAGCTTCATTATACGTACATAAATTACACTCCGTTTAACGACATTCATTACAGTTACATAAAAAAAACGCTCCGTGGAGCGAAAAATTTAAAATTCTGTTGCAAATTCGAAAAACACATATTCACTGGACACCGTTTATTGCAGTTACAATAATTATGTGCGCGGATTGGATTTTTATTATAATTTACAAAATTGAAATTTTTATTGAATGACGCTCCGACGCGCGACGGCCTAAATTTAGCAACTACCTCGAAAACCGTACTTTCAAACAAAAATATTTGTTACGAACCGGCGCCGGCGTTGTGTAGCACTGCATCTTATGCATTATATTAATTATGAGGCGGAGTAAAAAGTTACATATTAAAGTTTCTGAAGGGAGATTTGGCGCGAGCGATTAAATTTTTGAAGGTAAATTTTTCATATTTTGCAGTCATTTTTGGCGGTAAACTTATACATCTGTCGTGTCTGCCCTTAAGGGGTTACTCAAAGATTCGGTGTCACAAAAGTATCCTTGCCATGTACATAGTGCATGGGACCACACTCCTTGCCTGAACGTAGAAATATAAAATAATTTTATCATTCAAATTTGTTGCTATTCAAGCATATTCAAGCTATACAACGAGCGTCTGAAATTATTTATGATATATTTCTAAATACGAATAAAGACAGGCAAGCTGAAAGTCCATAGTTTGCTTAAAAGTAAATCATTGGCTGGTAGTTTGAGACTGCATTGTTCGAGTCGTCCTAATCCTCACCATGTGTGGTATGGACCGACCGACACTCTTGTTGAACTTATAATCTGTTGAACTTATACTCTTGTTAACCTTATACTTATATGTATGAAATTTTAACTGTAACAAGAAGGTGGCTAATGTCAAAAAATTTTTAGAGTCCCTTGGTTCTCATATACACACTAAATCCCATTTTTTTTTAGTCCCTTTAATAATGGGGGTGGGGGGGGGGCAGACTTTTCGCACATGCCCTAAATTGCAATTTTATGGACTCTTACCTGTTTGCTTTCTGTTGTATTGCACTTTTACATCGTCAACTATCCTAACGACCTGCTGCACCGGTTCGCAGTAACATAAGGCCTATTAATGGAGACTATTGATATGTCAATCAACAACGTCAGTAAAATATTTCTGTGAAAAAGAATTTGTTGTCGCAATTAATTCCTGATTTTGGAAAATATCATGCTGTCTTACACTATAAGCAGTTTCTTGAAGTATTTCTTTAAATCTACTTTTTCTTGTCAACTAGAGTTACAGGGTATTCATTGCCCTTGCCTCCACCCTTGACAGCTTTCTCTTGCAAATCTCTGTTAATTCAGAGGAAAACTTAATTGACGAATTGGTGAATTAAGCAATTAAAAACAGTCAACTTCATAATGTTGATTTGTCCAAACTGAAACGGTTACTTGATCTGGAAACAAAGTTATTTACGTGTGTAACTTTTGTATCAAACTCGTCGAATATATTATCCACATATCTCAAGTACATCCTAGGGAACATACTGTTTTATTGGCACATTCAGAAGAAGCGTGTTCATAATACTTACAGCGAACTTGGGTAATTTATTGTTAGCTTGTGTTGTTAACAATGATTTTTAGACTCAATAATTTCCTATTTTATGTTCTGATGGAAGAAAACTAATATAAATATAAAAAAAACTAGTAATTTTTATTAGTATAAATATTTTACTGCAATAATTCCTTTAATACCTACTTAATTAATATTTTTAATTTAAGTTATTAAATGTTAACTGAAATAAAAATATTTCGTTGTGTCTATAATAATTAATCCTTTCCAGGATTGAAAGAACTATTAAACTTTATATCTCCAGGGTGTAGAATGTTATAAATAGAATTGATTTGATCTCAAAGGAAAAAAATCAGGCACGGAACAACATTAAAATAAAATTTGACGAGGGAAATTGAGAGGATAAAAGCTTTGGATGTATTTCTACCTCCTTAGGAAGCTCAGTGATTTTATTTAAAAAATAAACTTATTTCCCGTTTAGAGAATCTTTCGGTAGATTGTACATTTTATTATTACTTCTCGAGTAGGTAGCTTTTTATAGTAGGTGTTTTCATATCTACATGACTTGATTTAAGGGAAATTACATGTTAGGGAACTTCACGTTTGTTTTTATACGATTTTACTTCGATGTGAGTAGGTAAGTACCTAACCTACGCATAATATTGTGATAAAATTCGTTCATTTTTAATGGTGTTACGCCTTTCTATTATATGTGCACTGTACAAGTGTGCAACTAACATATTCACAAATTGGTAATTAACAAATTTGTTTAAAAGTAACCCATTTATTGAAATAAATTGATGAATTTACACATTTTCAGGTTGGTACTAATATAAGAAGATATGACGCTTTAATCCTGAAAAATATAGAGACGGATGCTGTGGGAAGTAAGGTTGTGAAAATTAAATAATTCTTTTTCTGAAACAGTTGTAACTATTATGATCCAATTTGGCACATGGATAGTTCCTTATTATCGCTATAAGATGGTATGACTACTTGCTTCTGGAAAATTTAGGGAGAGCCGTTGCAAGGGGTTAAGTTTAAAAAATTAAATAATTTTTTCTCAAAAACGGCTCTATCGATTTTGAGCAAATTTAACACCTAAATACTCCCTTAGCACTAAGATGAGACGGCATAACCCGGTAGTACAAAAAAATGCCGGGACGTAGGCTGTTGGAGTAACGTTAAAGTATATATCTGGAATCAGGAATTGGGTGGGAGGGTGGTCAATAAAAATTATTGAACTACAACACTTAGGCCTCATTGGGCCCCTTGTACATCCAAACAGGCAAACCCTCGCCTAGGCCTCCAACCAACCTAAGGGTAGTAATGCTGCCTAGGGGCATCTCCCTTACATTGGCCAAAGCAGACGAATGTTCTCCCAAAATGGATTCTCTGATTGATGAGACAGCAGAACAGTCACAGAGTACATGTTGAACCGTCTCATCTTCTTGTTCACAACCTCTAGAGAGAGGTGTCTCGCCTAATCTCATATTATGGAGATGTTTCCTTAACAGACAGTGTCCAGTCTGGATTCCCGTTATAAAACGTAGGTTCCTTCTGGACATTGCCAGGGAGTCCATTGCTGTACTCTTGTTGGGATATTTTAGTAGTTCCTTAGCAAGCTGACAGCTGCTTGTTTCATCCCAAGTATATATATATTTTTTGGTATTACGACTTAGTACCTACCACGTAATCTAACCTAATCTAATACAACGTTAAAATAATTAAATAATTTTATTTCTAAAATGGTTGGATGGACACGGATAGTTCTTTAGTATCAGTAGGTAAAGTACTGTGATTTACAGGATTTAATAACATCTGACAAGTCAGCTATATATAAAATAAATAAAATAGGGCCCAATATTGACCTTTGAAGGACACCCATTTTTGATAATCATAAATTCCGTTAATACATTAGCTTCAATCCTTTGAGACCTTCCAGATAAATAATTCCTAAATTAACCAATTGAATTCGGATCAACGCCAAACGGAAGTACGTTTGCTCAGTAATAATTCATGTCTTAAACAGTCAAAAGATTTTGTATAGTCTAGTAATACTGCTGTGGTAACTTTGGATATATTTACATCTTTTAAAATACCGTCAGTGACATCTATTATTGTTGTAATTTGTCTATAGCCTTTACGGAAATCAGACTGATTTAAAGGGAGAATATTATTATTATGAATGTGAATTATGAGTTGATTCTGAACAATTCTTTTCATAACCTTGGACATGATATTTAATAAGCTGATCGGTATAAAACCACTATGTGATTCCGGAGAATTTCTTTTTGACAATGGTTTCACAATACTTTTTCCTATTCGTTTGGTACAACATTATTTTCAATTGAAAAATTTATCACATGAGTTAGTGCTTTTAAGCAATAAGGTAAACAAAGTTTAAGCATTGTGTGTGTTGTATTGTCATTACCAGCGGAATTGGACTTGATTTAAAAACAGGCTTTAATCACGTCATTTTGTTTCACTGGTTAGAGTTTTAACTTAGAAGTCCCTAAAATAGATTCGACTTGTATATATTTATGAGATTATCTGATACATTTATTACATGAACAAAATTTATGAAATATTCGTTGAAGTCGTTTGAGCTATTTATGTTTTCTGGTATATCAACCACCGACGTATTTACAATATTTGAGTTATTTATTGCTGCTCACCACTCTTTTGAGTGTTTTACTGTCTTGAGTTAGTATTCAATGAGTGCCGTCTTTTCACGACGTATAGATGAAGTAACAAGGTTTCTCAACAGTTTGTAATGTACCCACTTAGAGATAGCAATATCCTTGTTATGATCAGGCTTACGAATGTAGCATTTATATTATGAAAATGTACGGTTCATGATTCATCATGAATGTTACATTTTCAGTGATTCAGGGTGCAGACTGTCTACTTACTTTTATCTTTTTAATAGGAAGGCAAAAGTCTAACAAGAAAATATTTTTCTCTCGCAACCATTCGGTTTTATCATCTATGTTATTAAAAGCTAAGATTTCTGCCCAATCTCTTTGCGATGCCGCAAAATCCAACTATTAATACAATAGTATAATAAATACACCACAGGTAATGACTACCCCCTTTATCCCGGAAGGCTCTTGAAGAGCCTTGTGTGGGAGGGGGCTACACATTTAGAGACAAGGGACACACACCCAATATCCGCGTATAGTGGAAAAATCCTCTCACAGTATTTTCCACTGCCACGACCGGGGATCGAACCCGAAACCTTTGGGTGAGAGGCAATTACAATTTACAATTTAAAAATCTTTATTAACTTATATGTACATGTCATTTTTTGTATTATTTCATTATATCATTTATTCCATTGTTATATACAGTATTGGAAAACACCCGACGCGTTACAATCTGCACTTGGCAAAGAAACAGGACGGGGAGCTGGTGTTATGCCAAATATGATACGTATAATACAAATTTAAATTAATATATTTAATTGTTTTTCAAAAATTGTTCAAATAAATTATGTGCTTTTATTTACCTGGATGGTTTTTCAAAATAAAAATAAAGGAAATTCTATCTAATTGATTAATTTAGTGGTGTAATTTACAGGAAACTAAATTTACAGGAAATAAGACCTGCTTAAGAAAAAATATTTACATGAATAAAAATACACCGATTGTGTATGTTAAGAAAAGAAAATAGATGGTTTTGTATTATTTACAATTAATACAAATTATGAGATTATATTTACAATATGTACATAAAATTTCATTATTTAAAAGATTGCTTATCACAATGATTTTGCTCGACTTCGCCAAAATTATGAGTCTTAAAACTAATATTATCTTTCCGAATAAATCGGAAGATATTCATGTAAGAACTTGTGAGCATGTTCAATGTGATGATGTTCCCGTATGTCTACCATATGTGTGGTAAGCGAGGATTGATGTATCTTATATTTAAAGAATTTTTGTGATGTTTCTATAATATAATCCCTAATCATGGGGATGTTATACTCTCTATGGAATATTTCTATAGGAGTATACCTGTTTGTTTGTGTAAGTAATTTAAGGATTTTATTCTGTGTCCTTTGTAGCCTAATGAATTGCGCATCTGAAATGGTATTCCAAGACGCGCATGCATAAGTAAGGATCGGTTTTAACATAACTTTATACAGACATAATTTGTTATCCTTAGTTTATTTTCTCCTTTTGTTGACCAATGGATACAGTCGACTTAAGGCAGCATATGTACTATTTATTGCTCTGGTTATGTGAGGTCCGAAGCGCAGTCTCGTGTCTAGGGTCACCCCCAGATACTTAACCGCGCTCTTTTCCTCAATAACTTTATCTTTAATTTTAAGTTTATTGAATATTTTAATATTTGTAAATTTTCTATGCATTGTTAGAGGCAAGTGCGCCCACCTCTCAACCATCAGTCATACTCGTAATTCGTAAATGATATTTGTTAAATCTCGTATTTCGATAACTTTTTGTGGAAATTTGGTACGTGGGCATTCCACAAGGCAATACGTAAGCAGATGATCAAATATGGTTGGCAGAAGTACTGTGCCAGTTTTTAGTACAATGTTTTAATTGCTGACGGTACTTATATCTATTAGGCTCGACGTATTTGGGGCAATTTTGGTGGGATTTGTATTACCTGAGTAAGCCGATAACTATATTAAATATTAAATAAGTAAATATACTGAAGAGAATTTGTGTTTAACATGCTAATGTTTACATCGCCCATAAAAACCAGTTCGTTTAAATTTGAATACAGAATAAAGAGAGCCTCATCTGTGTTATCTAGAGATTGACAATTAACATTCGGCGTTTTATATAACACCCCTAATGTGAATTTTTGTTTGTTAATGTTGATTTTAATCCATAGTTGATCTAAATTGCTTTCAAACAGAACCTTTGAAATTTTATCCATGAGCGAGGTGTATTGTGTACCCTTTTTAATATAAATCCCTACGTTCGCGCCCTCACAACGCTTATTAAGTTTGTCCTTGCGGTCAAAGCTATAACCAGGTATATCGATTGCATTTGTTAATAGAGATGGTTTTAACTAAGTCTCAGTAACACCTATGATGTCGAAGCTTTGCATCAAAATATACTTCTTTGAATCCTCGAAAGTGCTTACAACTGATCTGCAGTTCATATGTGGTATCAATAAGTCATGTTGCTCATGGCTGATTACATCAAGTTTGGTCATACAAAAATATACAGTGTCCGTCAAAAAGTCTGTACCATATGTAAAACTTTTTTATTCAATTGTTTTTTAAACGTGTTTCAGCATTATTAATAACCACAATATTGCCAAAAATATTTATCATATCACAACTATGATAACTTCTAAATGTCATTAAAAATTTTAAAATGGCCTGAAATACCCTTATTTATCAAAATATAGAAAAGTATCATAAGGAAAAGTTGTTTGCAAATACATTAACGATCTAAGTGTGAAGTTTGATTTGCAAATTTAAATGTTTTAGTTTTTCAATTTTTTCCCAAAAATATGTAACATTCAAGTTTTATATACCATTTTATTTACTGCACGCATACCATATTTATGATATATTAGTACTCGCTTTGCTTTACATATGGTATGTGGTTTTTATCACTTGTCATTTTGTTATGATTAGTACCGAATGTGCGTTTTTATGATAACTTTTGCTAAATAATTTTTGAGCACGTAACAAATCCGTTCGTATTAAAATCTTGAAATTTAACCTCGTTATATGTGTACTTGTGTGTATTTTGGGTGCGTTATGTGCACTATGCATTCAGTTATATAATAGATCATACTTATACAATATGCCCATGACAAAGCGGTATTGTAGGTGTAAATGACAACTTTTTTTGGATTACAAACACAATTTTTTGTATGTTGGACTTGAAAATAAAAATTGCATCAGATAAAGTGCCTTTTCTGTGCGAAATATTGAAAAATTTTATTAGAAAAACTTCAGAATTAAAAAATATGACGTCCTAAATTACAGAACTAAATATATTTCTTTATTTATAAAATTTTAATTGTTTAAGAAGAATATGCCATGTAAACAAGAATAAATGTGATCCGTTTTTGTGTCAGAATAATTCATTGTTCAAATTTGCTATTAGAGGGCGGAATATTAAAACATAATATTTATAGTCGCAAACTCCTCTATAAAATCCTTATTTTACTATAAGGAACCTAACCAGACTGCAACCAACAGCTACTCTCCGGGCTATGTGCCCCGCCGAGCGCTGAATTACAAGTTACAAGCCTGGCGCGTTAAGTGTAATAATTGCATATTACCATCAAAACGTTAATGCTTCGATTGCAACAAACACCAGCCGAAAGACTGATCCTACTTAAAGGAGCTCTCGTGCCAGTCGTCACACACCACTTGCAGACTGCAGATTCGAGCTGTTAGCTCTCGCCAGTGCAAGGTAGGCATGTGACGACTAACACGAGGATCACTTGACTATTTAGTACATTTCGGTATCTTTGGGATAGCGACATGTAAAATAGTGAGCAGGCGCCATCTAGCGGTCCAGTGTCTGTTGCAATCGAAAAATAAATAGCCTGACTGGGCTTAGCATCGTTCAAATTTGCTTTTAGAGGGCGGAATATTAAAACATAATATTTTTAGTCACAATGTCCTCTATAAAATCCTTATTTTACTATAAGGAACGTAACCAGACTGCAACCAACAGTCACTCTTCGGCCTATGTGCCCCGCCGAGCGCTGAATTACAAGTTACAAGCCTGGCGAGTTAAGTGTAATAATATTACCATCAAAACGCTAATGCTTCGATGCTAGATGGCGCCTGCTGGCTATTTTACATGTCGCTATCCCAAAGATACCGAAATGTACTAAATAATCAAGAGATCCTCGTGTCGGTCGTCACATGCCTACCTTGCACTGAAGTGACAACAGCTCGAAATTGCAGTCTGCAAGTGGTGTGTGACGACTGATACGAGAGCTCCTTTAATTAGGATCAGTCTTTCGGCTGGTGTTTATTGCAATCGAAGGATTAACGTTTTGATGGTAATATGCAATTATTGCACTTAACGCGCCAGGCTTGTAACTTGTAATTCAGCGCTCGGCGGAGCACACAGCCCGGAGAGTAGCTGTTGGTTGCAGTCTGGTTACGTTCCTTATAGTAAAATAAGGATTTTATAGAGGAGTTTGCGACTAAAAACAATATGTTTTAGAATAATTTATTTGTTTCTATTAAAAATGTCAACTTTACAAGAAAAAGTTTATCTAGTACTATGCTATGGCACTAGCGAATCTAGCATGAAAAATGTGACTTCAAAGTTTAATGAAAGTTTCCGAATATCGTCCTAATGATACTAAAGGCAAGAAGAATTATGAAAAGATTCAAGAAAACCGAAAATGTAAATAAGCAGACTAGGCAAAAGAAACAGTCCAATGAAAATGATGCAGCAACATTATTAGCGATGGATTCTCTCAGATAGAATCCAAAATTATCTTTAAGAATGCGTGCTAGTGATATAGGGATAAGTAAATCGTAATATTCAAAGAAAACAAAGTTTTTCCATTCAAACCAAGATTTCGACATAATCGTGAGTACGGTGATGAAGATAAGCGCTTATACTTTTGTATGTTAATGGGAGAAAAAATTTGCAGAAGACCAGTTTTTTCATCGCATATCATTTTCCCTGATGAAGCAACTTTTACCACCAATGGTGTTGTATCTAGTCAGAATTGCCGCTACTGGAGCGATACAAACCCAAATTTTATACAAATACAAATAGCGTTTATTGGGTAATAATGTTACAAAAATTATTACACAAAAGTTCGGTAAACTGACCTTCCACTTCGCCTTAACTAATATACATTGACTATATCAAAATAACAATTATAAATTACAAAATACAAACAGGTTTTAAACCATTACATGAAAAATCGTCTATAAATTATATTAAGATAAATATATCAATTAAAAAAGACAACGGTAATATTAAGAAGCATATATAGAAAAACCCTAAATATAAATAAATGCAATTATAATTCATTTAACAGCAGTAATTGCTTTAACGATTTTTTACATGTATATTAAGATATAATAGACTCACCAAATGAATGAGCTTATTTAAAATACTGGCTGCGTTATATGAAAACGAACCTTTAAATTTAATCGTGTTGTGTTGTGGTATTCTGTAGTTATTGAAACGTAAGTTCACATCATATATATATCAGATCTTTCAACTAGCTTTTTCAATAAATAATCTGGAAGTTTGTACCGAATAATTTTATATAGCAGAATTCCATATAAATATATAAAACGTTTATCGATTTTCAGTTCATTATTATTGTGATAATAAGGAGTTATATGGTGCATGTAAGGAATGTGAAGCGTATACAAGCGTTTTGTATTTTTTGTAATTTTAATTTATTGTACTGTGTTAAATGGCTTATAGTATGCTGGTAAATAGTAATCATTTATCGGATATATCACACTTTGAACTAAATTAAATTTTATTTCTATATACTCAACGAATTTTTGAATCTATATAATATTTTTAATTTCATATATACCACTCGCATAATTTTATTTAAATGAGGTTCAAAAGTAAATGTTTCGTCTAAGTTTTTTGAATGTTGAGTAAGTTCTAGTTCTATGTTATTTATCAAAATAGGACAATTTGTAGTTTCTATATTTTGTTCATGAAATTCACTGTCAATGCATAATGCTACTGTCTTATTTGGATTTATTTTTAAACCATTCTCTTGACACCAAAGTGCAAGATTATTCATATCGGTGTTTATTCTGTTTACCCAATCCTGTATTTCTTTAACATAGCAAGAAATATATACCTGTATATCGTCTGCATATAAATGGTCATGTTTTGTTTTTTAGTGACTTACCAATATCAAAAATAAATATGGAAAATAAAATCGGGCCCAAAGTGCTTCCCTGTGGGACTCCACTAATTGTAGGAAATTTGACCGATTTTTATTATAGCTCACACATTGCATCCTGCCACTTATATAATTATTAAACCATGTTAAAACATCCCTATTTAAACCTATGTATTTTAATTTTGACATTAATGGTAGGAAACCACATCAAAAGCTTTGCTTTGATCAAGAAGTACAACAGAGGTTACCATTGATTGACTAATATCATCTACAACTTTTAGCAGCGCTCTTTGCGTGCTATGTTTACTACGAAATCCGAATTGTACACTGGGAAGTATAGAATTTATGTCTAAAAAGTTTTTGAGCTTATATGCTACAATTCATTCAATAAACTTTGATAATGCTGGCAATATGTTCAACGGACGTAAATCATTTAACGCTATAGAATTTTCAATTTTTGGACAGGGAATTACTACAGCTGTTTTCCAGATTACTGGAAAAATTCCTGTGCTTAATGAGGTATTAATTATATGAACTAGATGGATTATATACGGCAATATTATTTTTATCATTTTTACGTTGTTATAATCAATTCCTGTTGCATTTATTTTTATCGTATTTGCAATTTTGTATATATGAGAAGAAGTGACTAATGTGAAATTGAATTCAGATATATTTTCCAGAGTGTTGTTATTATAAAAATTAATTAGGTTCCTATCTACAGCGCATTGCCCCGCTATATTTATAAAATATTCATTCATATCATCCGAACCAACATCTTCAGGTATATTACAAGGGTTTACGTTCTTTTTATATTTAACACTCCATTCTCCTAATTTATTCTATAAAGCACGTGGATTATCTTTAGTAACTTTTTTCTTGTTTAATAGCTTGACCGACATAGTTTTTTAAATCCAAATAATATTGTTTGTCTACTAAACTTTTGGTTGTTAGATATTTTTTGTGTGCTTTTTGTTTCAGTTGTATCATATTTTTAATTGTATATGTAGTATATGGTGGGTTTCTTTTTTTATTCGGGTTATATTCTACAACTGGGGCATATCTATCAAATAAATAATTAATTTTGCTGTTTCGAGCTTGGCCTTAATATCCCTGATAGTATATATTTCATCCCAATTAAGTGATATTGCTTCATTAGCAAATCTGGTATAATCCAAATTTTTATAGTTCCTGATATATTTCTTACCTTTATCATATGGATAACTAGGAGAAGAAGTACCACAAGACTTTAGTATCTCCCTAATTAGTTTCAATTACCAAAAAAGGGTAATAAACAAGACTGCAATAACTATTATTATTACGTATTAGCGTAAACAGCGCAATAGAAAGGTTGTACGGCCGAATTCTAAAAAGTAGAATTGAAGAGGAAATAAAGGACAGTGAAGAGCAGAGCGGGTTCCGAGCGGGAAGATCGTGTATCGACAACATATTTTCTATACGACAGTTAATGAAGAAACGATCTGAAAGAAATCTAGAAACCCATTCAGTATTCATAGACTTAGAGAAGGCATATGGCAATGTCCCACTAACCCAACTATTTGAAACACTAACTAATAGTGAAATGAACCCTATATACATTAGAGGAGTGTATAATATTTACAAAACGTCAGAGCAAGAGTAAAGGTCGGAAAAGAAATTTCTCGGGAGTTTAGAACTGACAAAGGACTTAAACAGGGGTGCTGTTTAAGTCCTTAAGTCCACCCTATTCAAAGTATATATACAAACCGCACTAGAGAATTGGAAGAACAAATGCAGTGGAATGGGGATTCAAATCGATGATGAATGCTTATACACTCTCTTATTTGCGGACGATCAAGTAGTAATTGCTAGCGACGAGGAAGACATTTCTTACATGACCAGAAAATTAGTAGAGGAATTCAATAATTGGGGATTAAACATAAATAGGAAAAAAACCGAATACTTGACGTCAGGAGTCCAACCATCTCATCTTCAAGTATCAGATAATATTACCGTTAAAAATACCGATACGTACAAGTATTTGGGAAGTATTCTCAGCGAAGGTGGAACGTGCGATGAAGACATAGCACATCGTGTGAATTCAGGGAGAACAGCAATTCACAAACTAAACCCCCTTCTCTGGTCCACTAAAATCGGATTAAGAACTAAAATCAATATCTACAAATCGATAGTAGAGCAAATCACAATCTATGGGTCAGAATGTTGGACACTCACGGAGAGAAACCGGAAAAGGATCGAAGCTACTGAAATGGTCTTTCTCAGACGAGCATCCACGGTATCCCGATTAGAACACATTAGTAATGAGAAAATAAGAGAGAGAACGAACAAAAAAGCAAAAATAACCCAAGTAATTCAACAAAGACAACTTGTCTGGTACGGTCATATGAGGAGAATGGGGAATGAGAGAATCCTCAAGAGAGTGTTCAATTACATACCCAATAGAAGAAGGAAAAGAGGAAGACCCCGAGCCAGATGGTGGGAAAGTATTAAGAGGAGTATGACAGAAAGGAACTTGACAGAAGAGGATACACAGAACAAACTATTATGGAGACTGAGATGCGGGATGCGGCAAGAGCCGTAGGACCCCCGCAAAAAAAAATCATCTGGATATCATCCATCTATTAAGGCATTGCACGATACCATCATATGATCTATGATATCATACATTTTGATATTTTTACATGATTTTATTTTTATATGCTCACTTACACATATAACGTCTATTAGAGTTTCACTTTCATTTGCTATTCTTGTATAATCCCTCACTATTTGATTAAATTTGAAATTATATAATATATTTTTAAAGTAATTTGTCTCATTATTTTCCATGAGAGGGTTAATGTTAATATCTCCTACTATTATTATGTGGTCTACCTCATTATATATGCCTTCTAACACATTAAATAACTCGTCAAAACAATTTACGTCAACACTAGGTAGCTTATATATAACACATATTCCAATGATACATTTATTTACATTAATTTTTAACCAAAATTGTTCTAGTTCAGAGTCAAATTGCTCATTTTTATAATAAACTTTATATTTTATATATTTTTTTAGATAAATACCCAGTCTCCCACCACGTGTAGGTCTGTCTGATCTCAAGAACTGATAGTCATTAATTTAAAATTAAATAAAATATTCAATATTCATATTAAATTAAAATATTCACTCGAGTGGCCGTCCGTTAACCACCCTTCAGTAATACCTATAATATCAAATTAATATTCTTCTATAATATCAGTGAAAGTGATAAATCCTATATTTAGAGAGCGTATGTTTACATGTGCAATGGACAAATCTAGTTTGTTTCTTTCATTATTTGGGGTAATCCATTGCCATATTTAATTTTTCACCATTTTTCAGTCGTTCCTCATACTCCAGTTTTATTTATTTTTTTTATACTGACTTCGCTGCATGCTTGTTTCATCCAAACTAATCATTACATTATATTGTGAGCCTCTTAATTTTGCTTTAGTCAAGATTAGTTTTAATGCATCTTCCCCACTATTTAGTGTTACTTTCAGCGGTTTAACTTTATCATTATTTTTCCTACCTAATCTCACAGTTTTTATACTTTCCGGATTGATTTCGGGAAGTAGAAATTTTACTATTTTCGCAGCTTCCTTCGTATCCTCTGCTTCTCTTTCTTTACTTGTTTGTAATTCAGTTTTTTTCAATTGGTATATTAATATATTTTTAGCTCTACTTTGACGATCAGTAATTTCATTTATTATATGTTCAACGTTGAAATTTTGCACTTCTTGCTTATTTGACTTTATCTGGTTTTGTAGTTCGGCTATTGTTGATGTTATATATTCATATTTTCTACTAATTTAGGAATCATAGCACAGCCAGAACATAATACATTTTTGTTTTGATCATCTGATTCAAGGCATGGGGTATATTTCCATAAAATATTGTTTTGTGCTGTTATCGCTTCATGCAATGTTTTTGTAAAGTTTATACATTTCGCATGAAAAAAGTTATCGGAAGAAACACACTGTACGCCAGGCGATTTTTGATTTGTTGTCTGAGTACAAACTGTGCAATTAGACATTTTTCAATATATTCTGCCAATTTGGTAGGGTCTGCCGTTTGTGGCTTTTTCAATCACTTTATCTCACTACTGTGATAGTTTTTAAATTTATTTTCATTTTAATACACTTTATTTACACCAGTTTAATAGAGTGAATAATAGTTCATGTGTTCACATCAACAGCTCACAACGACAATCCATTAATTTTAGAATTGTTATCGGTAGTAAATATTCTAAAAGAGTTAATGTTTGGTGTGCAATATCCTACAATGGTATAATCGGACCATACTTCGTTGATGGAAAATTAAATCAGCATAAATATATAAATCTACTGGAAACATTCCTTCATGAATATTTACAAAGCTTGCCACTGGGCGAAAGAGCACGTTTGTATTTTCAGCAAGATGGTTGTTTAGTCCATAGCGTCCATAGCACACAAATAGTAAGGAATTGGCTGAATAATAATTTTCCAGAAAAGTGGATTGGACGATTTGAATCCTTTCCGTATCCACCCAGATCGCCTGATTTGACTATTTGCGATTTTTATTTATGGGGTCATCTGAAGCAAATTGTTCCCATTCCCATGATATAACAACGGATGTAAATGTATTGAGAGAGAGAATTACAAATGCTATAAATTCAATTAAAGACATTCAAAATAGCTACAAATAATTTAAGAACAGAGTTGAAATATATACTGAAAATGGGGGAACATGGGTAGAATAAATAAATTTAAATTATCATTGCATTTATAATGTTAAAAAAATTCAAATTTTATAAATAAAAAAAATGTATTTACTTCTGTAATTTGGTACAACGTCATATTTCTTAATTCTGAGCAAGGTTTTCTAATAAATTTTTCAATATTTCGCACAGAAAAGGCACTTTACCTGATGCGATTTTATTTTTAAGCTGTTACCAGCGCCCTCTATAAATTTTTTAAAGTCGAACATACTAAAAATGAAGCAAGAGCAAAATACAAAAAATTGTGTTTGTGATCCAAGAAAGTGGTCATTTACACATTTAATACCGCTTTGCCATGGACACATTGTATATGGGATATTTCATTTTGACCATACACTGATACTATAAGCCATATACAGCAGCTGTTTGCAGCATAATTTATATATTTAGATCCCATTATCATATACTGGTTCGATATATGGAACTTAATTTTTATAAGTACTTACCTGTTTTTGTGCACATTTTTTGGTTTTTGGTTGATAATAGGGTTTTCCCACTAATTTTATTTTAAAAATTTGTGTCGTGAAAATGATATAATAAAACATTTTATTAATTTACAACAATTTACTTTTCTAATAAGAATTATTTCTAAGAAAATATCGTTAAAACAACTTGCTGATAATTTCACTGCTTTTTAAATCGGGCATTTTTACGCGCAAGAATTACGTATCTACCCGAAAATCCAATGAGATTATGGATATAATTAGTTTGTAATAAATTCTAACTGTGTGATAAAGAAAGCTTTGCTCTAAAACTTCTCAGAATTTCAATTTGTAATGCTTGTACTGTGATTGGTCTAAAGCAGTGGACGTGTAAATATTGGCCAATCAGAATCCAGATAAATGCCGCACAAGTTATTCGTGAAAGCGTTGGACGTTAATATTTTGTACTGTAGTTTAGGTTTAACCTTCACCGACATTACACATCAGATGACTAACTTAAAACGTTAAATTTATATTTTTATGTTTGTATTGTTTGGAGTGAAAATATAATTTTATCAGTTTCTGGTTTATGTCTTATTAATTCTACAATCAAAATGGAATCAACTGGAAGAGGGATAGGTTAAAAATGCCGCTGATAATTTACCTAAAGTAGAAAAGTACTGAGTGCTGTCAATAAATAGAGGTTATGTTATGTTAACAGAGACTAAGATTAATAAACAATCTTGAACAGAGACAACCTCTGTGATTGGATTTCAGGGTGTTGGCGTCACAACGCGCCAATTTATGGCTGTTTAAAATTAACCCAATATTTTTCGAACTTCAAGTTTTTTTTTGTTACTATTAGTAAAAATAATAAGATAATAAATATGCCATAAATCTTTTTTTTACATGAGTTAAGTATTTCAGCAATAATTTTTTTTTTTCTGGGAAAACCCTATTACTGCTATCAATATTTACATTTATTGTACAGTTTTTTACCAATATGTTTTTACATTAAATTATTCTCTACCCGATGTTGGTTTTCCTTCCAACTTTGTCTGTCTTGTTCTCTGGGGCCATATTTTCCAGCTCAATCGATATTTGTCGCATGCGAAATACTAGGCACCCGACTCGTTTAAAAAATTTCGCTTGTAATTCTGAGGCGGTATTTCCGAACACCATCCGAGATTTGTTTTTCGCACACGGGAAAATATTTTATGCAACCAAATAGACTTGAAACCCCTAGAAAACACTAATGTCACTAATCAGCTGTTATGTGTTGATTAAATTACAAGACTGAATATTCGATTTCCGGGGTTAAATCGATTTTTCCACCTCGGCAACCCCCTCAAATTGGCCAAAAACCACCCCTTTCCGTGAACCCGTTTATTTTCCCCAGTTTTTCGACTAATTGTTGTTCCCTCGAGTAGAACGGAAAGTCCCTCAAGGGATTTGACCTCAGCCACCCCTGTCCCTGGCTACCAACCTTTATAGGGGGTGGAAAATTGATATTTGTTTTCGTGAGAACAAAATTTAGATTTTATAGAAGGTGTCTCTTTGAGGAAGGTGGTAGGTGACCAGGGTTGTGTAACCACCCCCGGAGGGATGTTTTTGCCCTTCAAAGGAGTAGAAAATTATGTTTTTTCTGGGGAAAAAATGAATATTTTGTAAGAGGGATTTCTTTGAGGAAAGTGGTAGGTGACCAGGGTTGTGTAACTTGCCCTGGGGGTTGTTTCCACCCTTCAAAGGGTCGGAAAATCAATATATAAAAACACTTTAATAAACATATTTTTTATACTATTTTTCAGTAATTGATGGAAAAAAAATTCGACCCCCTTGAAGGGTGAAAACAACCCCGGGGGTGGTTACACAATCCTCGTCACCTACCACCTTTCTCAAAGAAACGCCTCCTACAAAATATAATTTTTTTCCCACAAAAACAGATATCAATTCTCCATCCCTACAAGGGTTGGAAACCTGGAATAGGGGTGGTTGAGGTCAAATTCCTCGAAGGACCTTCCGTTCTACTTGAAGGAACAACAATTAGTCGAAAAACTTCGCGGAAAAGGGGACTTTGGGGGTAGTTTTTGACCAATTTGAGGGGGTTGCCGATGTGGAAAAATTGGCTTGACCCCGGGCATCGATTCAACACCCTTGAAAACGAAGGGGGGACATTGTCTAGTCCGAGGCGCAAACATTGGGTAGTTCGTCCGACTCCTTTAATGGACTAAGCCCTCTGGGCACAATTATCCCTTAAACTAAATGTCCCCCCAGGAGCAGCGGTCAACTAATCATTCCGTCATTGGTTTTGTCAAACGATACAATTTGACAAATTTGTCATCCCTTAAATCTTTAAATGGATTATCATAGGCTCGCCAATTGTCTTCCACGATCGCTTTCTGCCAAAACTTCTGTCTGTTCCAAGGCATTGATAGCAACTGAATGTATTAAGTCATCTAACGCTGTCATTGTCCATTTTCACATCAAAATTTGTTCAAATGAGTCCACTTTAAAGTCCCTAAATAATAAACAAACCACGGCAAAAACCTAACAACCGAACTTGAGACAGAGGTTATATGGCACGAAATAAAACAAACCAAAACGATTACTTTGAATACATTCATACACGAAATCGCTTTATCGTGTATTAAACCCCCATCCGTTGTATCTTGCCTGAAATCAGTCGCACGCGGAGTTCATAATGCTCGAAAATACGAAACGTATATTTTCATGCGACAGTCTCACATTTTCGTGCACGACATCGCCTCGGTCAAGCTCGAAAATACGGTCCCTGTTCCCAACTTTTTGTCGATTAATTTCGACTGTCGCCCCACGTTATGCGCCAAAAATTGTCACGTCAAATTTCGCCACAACCAAGTTTTGATGTTCCAAGTGACTATTAAAGACTTGCGACGGACTGCAGAGCTGCCGACAAGCGAGTTTTTGATAGTACTGGGACCAGCCATACTTGGTTGTGACGAAATTTGACGTCACAAACTATACTCGCTAGATGATATACGACAGAGGATTGTTCAAGAATGTCAGCTGCCGACAAGCGAGTTTTTGATAATACTGGGACCAGCCATACTTGGTTGTGGCGAAATTTGACGTCACAAACTAGAGTCGCTAGATGATATACGACAGAGGATTGTTCAAGAATGTCAGCACTTAACTTAATAACTTAATATCAGACAGGCATTTGAAACGCGACTATTCATTGCATGGAGATCAATGGAAGTCGTTTGAACACCTGATAAAGTAATTTTTTCTATTGAATAATTTAGCTCTATTCGTAAGATTATTATTATTTCTTTTTGATGTATTTATGCGTTTTTTGCACAAATCGAATATATCCAAATTTATTTACGATGGATAGTTTTCAGTGAAATGCATTCTATATAAATTTATAACTATTTATTGAAATTCAACGACCTCCACATTCGTTTGGGTATTTTATATATTTCTTAAGGGAAATTACTTGTCAAATAAAAATATATATCACTACACACTTTGTAACTCAACTGATTTGATTTATAAGAAAAAAGTAGGATGAATATGCAATAAAATGAGATTTACTAAGGAACATTGGAAAGACGATAGCGTTAGATACATCGTTTCCTTCCCTGGGGATACTATCGATTTTAGTTAAAAATTAAAAGTGCTCTCTATTTGGAAAAGTTTCATTCTAAGCAGTATATGTCCTATTTTTTTTATTTCAACTTTTAAATTTATATTTATTCGATTTCTCAGGATATCCGCAGCAAAGAGATGAAATCTGGAAATGCAAAAATATGTAAAGTGTGTGGCAGTTAAAATTTCAATTTCAACACCTACCTAGAATTGATTCTCGATTAAACGATAGGCTGCTGTATTGAAATGTTTTGCATACAAAAAATATGCTGTTCTTTAACTAAAATTGATTGAATGAAACTTTCAATGAAACAATGATGGGTAAGTATTTAAATTCAATTTTCAATGACGACTGGTTTTTATTTTATCCAAATATTTGTCTGGTAAGGCTATAGCCGGATAAGCATAGTGAAAAAATTGCCAAAGCCAATTTGGTTTGGACTTTCTGTGCATGATTATTATCTCTCTATAAACAATTTCTGCAGAGTTATAACTTCGTACTGTTGGATTAGTTACAGAAGGAGGCGCGATTTTCGGTTTTAGTATTGAAAATACTTTTGGGCACGTATATATGGGGACCTTCGTTTACGCGATCAAATCTGTTGTCGGCTGGCGGCGGCGCAGCAGCGGACAATCAAAAGCATGCTTTCATTGTCCCAAAATACATTTGGTAAGTTAAAAGTGAGAGATTCTTAAAAAACTTAAATAAACGAGTATGTGTCGAATCTCTGTTACCTCGTATAAATAAACATTTCCGTCTAGTATCGAAGAACTCAAACCATTTAAAAATTGGTGCACAATTTATTTTTCATTCTAATCCGAAATCCTCAGTATGATTAGAGTAGATCAAAAGTATGTACAAATAAAATAGATGACTTTTCTATTGATATTAAATATTGAGTGTATAAAAGTTTTGCTATAATTTTTTTTTGAGATTTGTATTGACTTCTCGTAGAGGAGACTGTCTTTATGTAATCTTTTCATTGGCATACAGTATGAAGATTTACTATATGTTTTTCGATATTGTTGTTGATTTCTCGTAAGAGGAAAGTTATTAATAATAATAATAATTTATTCATACTTAGGCCATTTTTACAATGGATGTACATGTCAATAAAAAAAGTATTAAATAACATGAGAAAAAATGTGTTTGGTTTAGCCGGGCTAAACGCCGTGATAATAAAAAAGAACATATATAAATAAAACAAACTAGTACACTGGGTAAATACAAACAAACATTTACACATACATTCACATACCTATATATACACATAAATATATATATATAAATAAAAAATATATAAGACAAGATACAAAAACATTTGTCAGTCTAGAGTATCATTCATATATTCAGTAATGGTGTAAAAACATTTGTTAACAAGAATATTTTTCAGTATGTTTTTAAATGAATTATAGTTTTCCCTTTTATAGTGTTCCGGAAGCTTATTAAATAATTTTACTCCTGCATATGATGGTGAACGTTCATACTTAGACGTATTATGGTTTACCGTACTCAATTCATTCCTCTTTCTCGTATTATAATTGTGATATTTACAATTGGTTTCATACAAACTAATATTTTTCTTTATAAACAGTAATAGTTTAAAAATATATATGCAAGGGAGCGTCATAATTTTATTGTCAGTAAAAACAGATTTACATGATTCTGTATTCCTTATGCTGAATATTAATCTTAATATCTTTTTTGCATTATAAAAGTCCTTATACTTTCGGGGGCATTTCCCCAAAGCACAATATTATATGAAAGATTGCTGTAGACCAGGGAATAATACACATTTAACAGATAATGTGTAGAAAGCACATCTTTCAACTTTAGAATGGCATAAAATGATCTGCTAATCGTTTTACTGACGTGGCTTATGTGGGCTGACCAGGTAAGATTATCATTTATCTCATTTAATCTAATATTGTTGACAACAATTTCATCGATGGGATGTTTCTTCTTGTTATAAAAATTCAGGCATATAGTTTTATCTACATTTAAAATGAGATTATTTTTCTTACACCAACTCTGAAAATCATATATAACTCTAATTATAGATTTATTTAAATCCTCAGCAGTCAGTGCTGATACCGCCACTGTGGTGTCACCTGCAAACATTGTAATACATGTAGATGTAAGAAAATTTGGCAACTCGTTGACGTACAAAGTAAATAATAATGGGCCCAGCACTGACCCCTGAGGTACACCTCTATGTATACTATAGCAGTTTGAAGTATTATCTTGTACTTTAACACATATTTTTCTACCTTCAAGATAGGACATTATCCATGATAAAGTGCACCCTCTTACTCCTAAGGTATAACGTTTTTGTTTAAGAAAAAAGTGGTCTATGCAATCAAATGCCTTTGACAGATCAAAGAATACTCCAGCTACCAACATTCCTTGATCTAAATATTTATAAACATATTCCATTAGTTGGTAAGCTGCAGTTTCCGTTGATCTATTAATCAAAAAACCATGTTAATAGTCAGTTAAGATGTTTCGATTCTTTAAAATAGCTGTTAGTCTGTTATAAATAAGTTGTTCAAAGATCTTTGAGAGCACATTTAAAATTACAAGGTCTATAGTTGTCTACACTATTAGGATCGCCTTTGTTTTTATAAATTGGAATTACTGATGCAATTTTCAACAATGAGGTAAATTGTCCCTGTTCAAAAGATAAATTTATAATGTAAACTAGTGGGTTTACAATGCTTTCGGCAATAGTCTTAACTAATTTTGTTGGAATACCGTTCACGCCAACACTATTTTTATTTTCCAATTGAGAAATGATATTTAGAATTTCTTCTTTATCAGTAGGGGTAAAAAAGAAAGATTTTGCATTGGCAGGTGAAAGCGTGCAGTTTTTAGAAGCAAATGTACCGTAATGATTTTTCAAGCATATATCTATTATATTTGAAAAGTAATCTCCAAAAGTGTCAGCTACTTTTACAGGGTCTGTTATGTATTGATTTTCGTTTTTAAGCATAATTATTTTGTTTTTATTATTTCTACCTGTTCGGTCATTGTCTATTTGCCAAATTTTTTTAGATTTATTTGTAGATGTTTCAATGATATTATCATATTATTCTTTTTTAGTTTTTTGAATTAATGTTTTATACTCCTTTTTTTGATTTTTGTAATATTCAATAATATTTATATTATTAGAACTTTTTTGTAGCCACAATAGATTTTTTAAGTTTGTACCTTTTTCGATTATTTCGTTTGTTACCCACGATTTTTTGTTCTTTTTATTTGCATTCTATGTTATGTACTGCAGGGGACATGTACTATTAATTCACCAAGTTAGTATTTCCATCAGTATCTATGCTATTATATATTTTTGAAAAATTGACATTATTTAGGAGGCATTTTAAATCTTGCAAGTTACTGTGTGTAAATTTTCGGTACTCGTATTTTTTTCCATTGTCTTCGTAATCTTTTGAAATTGCCAAATTAAATGTGCAATTAGAGCAAGGTGGTCTGCTATGTTAGGCTGTACTACAATTGAATTATATTGACTTTTATCCAGATTGGTGAATATATAGTATGTCACCGATTAAGAGATATTTCCCAAGTTATTTGTGTGTATTCTCGTAGGTTTGATAGATATATATTTTAAGTTATAATTTTCAAGTAAATCTGCCAGCAATTGTTTATAGATATTCTCTACTAAATAATTAATATTAATGTCTCCACAAACAAATAAAATATTTGAAATCTTACTACAATAATTTAGAGCATCTGATAAATTAGAAAAAAATATTCCGTAATCCCCGTCTGGTGGCCTATAGACACACAATCTTTTCATCTATTTAACTTTAATAATGAACTAACTGATCAGAATTAGATTAACAGTATATGTAGTGAAATTTCATGTTACATTTTGAATGAATGATAATTATCTGCTAGAAACCTCCCCAAAAAGAAATTTTTCAATAATTGTTACAGTAGAATAAAATATCACTTTTGAATAATTATTAAGTTTATTAGAAATCGCTTCAAAAGGTTAAAGACCTATAAATTATTAAAAGGAACTATTTGACAGGCATTAGGAAATACGAAATTTGTAAAAATAAATATAATAAATGAATCAAGCAGTGCTATTGAATAATGTAACATAGAACGGATCTGTGACAATAATAAGTCATCAACTATTCATCTCAAAAAACATGATTTTAGGTACTTGTTACAAAAATAAATATTTCCTTTGTTGTTTAAATAATAAATAATATTATTTTAAAATTTAAAAAATGAGCAACTTGAACTCCTCAGCCTTAGTAGATAGATTAATTCGAATCGAGTTAATAGATTGCTATGGAACACTTAAAATAGAACAATATATAAATATTTTTAAAATGGTGAAATAAGTATTCTAGTTTTTTCATATACATATATCAAAATTGAAGTTGTCAACGCTGAAATATTGATCAATATTTCTGGCTCTGTTGATGCCATTACTCTGGTTTTATCTTCGTTTATTGGGGGCCCATGTTTTCTGCGTCAGTTGGGACGGTAGAAAACATTTCCTTTAATTTGCACGTTGTGCGTGTTGTTAGGTTTAAGTTCGGCATGGGCCATTGTTTGTGAGAATTTTTAAAAGATAGTTCCCTTATTTTCTAATTCGGCGTCCTTCGCAGTTCTTTCCAGTGCCATATTGAACAGAAGGCACTACAGCGCGTCTTCTTGTCATAACCTTACGTGAGTTTTAAAAGTTTGTGATAGGTTGCGTTGCCCTGTATTTGTATTTCGCAAACAACTTTATGCATTGTGACTCTCACAAGTCTATTAATTTTTCGAGATGTTGAATTCGTCCACGGCTTCATACAGTTTGATCACACTGTCATACGCTAATTTAAAATATATAAACAGATGGAAATTATTCATGTTGAACTCGTGGGTTTTTTCTAGTATTTGGCGTAGCGCAAAAATTTGATCTATTGCTGATCAGTCAGGTCTAAAACAACTTTGATATTCACCAAGAAGATCCTCAGAGTACACACTTAAACGGCTGTATAGAACACTAGAATAATTTGTAAATAGTGTTAAGAAAGATTATTCCCCTATAGTTTCTACACTATAGTTGATCGCCTTTATTGTGCAGTGGGTAGATGATTCCGTTGCACAATTCTTCTGGCATTTGCTCTTCATTCCAGGCTCTGGCTATTATCTTACATATTTAATCGACAAATGTATCTTCGTTTATTGGGGGCCCATGTTTTCTGCGTCAGTTGGGACGGTAGAAAACATTTCCTTTAATTTGCACGTTGTGCGTGTTGTTAGGTTTAAGTTCGGCATGGGCCATTGTTTGTGAGAATTTTTAAAAGATAGTTCCCTTATTTTCTAATTCGGCGTCCTTCGCAGTTCTTTCCAGTGCCATATTGAACAGAAGGCACTACAGCGCGTCTTCTTGTCATAACCTTACGTGAGTGTTAAAAGTTTGTGATAGGTTGCGTTGCCCTGTATTTGTATTTCGCAAACAACTTTATGCATTGTGACTCTCACAAGTCTATTAATTTTTCGAGATGTTGAATTCGTCCACGGCTTCATACAGTTTGATCACACTGTCATACGCTAATTTAAAATATATAAACAGATGGAAATTATCCATGTTGAACTCGTGGGTTTTTTCTAGTATTTGGCGTAGCACAAAAATTTGATCTATTGCTGATCAGTCAGGTCTAAAACAACTTTGATATTCACCAAGAAGATCCTCAGAGTACACACTTAAACTGCTGTATAGAACACTAGAATAATTTGTAAATAGTGTTAAGAAAGATTATTCCCCTATAGTTTCTACACTATAGTTGATCGCCTTTATTTTGCAGTGGGTAGATGATTCCGTTGCACAATTCTTCTGGCATTTGCTCTTCATTCCAAGCTCTGGCTATTATCTTACATATTTAATCGACAAATGTATCTTCGTTTATTGGGGGCCCATGTTTTCTGCGTCAGTTGGGACGGTAGAAAACATTTCCTTTAATTTGCACGTTGTGCGTGTTGTTAGGTTTAAGTTCGGCATGGGCCATTGTTTGTGAGAATTTTTAAAAGATAGTTCCCTTATTTTCTAATTCGGCGTCCTTCGCAGTTCTTTCCAGTGCCATATTAAACAGAAGGCACTACAGCGCGTCTTCTTGTCATAACCTTACGTGAGTTTTAAAAGTTTGTGATAGGTTGCGTTGCCCTGTATTTGTATTTCGCAAACAGCTTTATGCATTGTGACTCTCACAAGTCTATTAATTTTTCGAGATGTTGAATTTGTCCACGGCTTCATACAGGTTGATCACACTGTCATACGCTAATTTAAAATATATAAACAGATGGAAATTATCCATGTTGAACTCGTGGGTTTTTTCTAGTATTTGGCGTAGCACAAAAATTTGATCTATTGCTGATCAGTCAGGTCTAAAACAACTTTGATATTCACCAAGAAGATCCTCAGAGTACACACTTAAACGGCTGTATAGAACACTAGAATAATTTGTAAATAGTGTTAAGAAAGATTATTCCCCTATAGTTTCTACACTATAGTTGATCGCCTTTATTTTGCAGTGGGTATATGATTCCGTTGCACAATTCTTCTGGCATTTGCTCTTCATTCCAGGCTCTGGCTATTATCTTACATATTTAATCGACAAATGTATCTTCGTTTATTGCGGGCCCATGTTTTCTGCGTCAGTTGGGACGGTAGAAAACATTTCCTTTAATTTGCACGTTGTGCGTGTTGTTAGGTTTAAGTTCGGCATAGGCCATTGTTTGTGAGAATTTTTAAAAGATAGTTCCCTTATTTTCTAATTTGGCGTCCTTCGCAGTTCTTTCCAGTGCCATATTGAACAGAAGGCACTACAGCGCGTCTTCTTGTCATAACCTTACGTGAGTTTTAAAAGTTTGTGATAGGTTGCGTTGCCCTGTATTTGTACTTCGCAAACAACTTTATGCAATGTGACTCTCACAAGTCTATTAATTTTTCGAGATGTTGAATTCGTCCACGGCTCCATACAGTTTGATCACACTGTCATACGCTAATTTAAAATATATAAACAGATGGAAATTATCCATGTTGAACTCGTGGGTTTTTTCTAGTATTTGGCGTAGCACAAAAATTTGATCTATTGTTGATCAGTCAGGTCTAAAACCACTTTGATATTCACCAAGAAGATCCTCAGAGTACACACTTAAACGGCTCTATAGAACACTAGAATAATTTGTAAATGGTGTTAAGAAAGATTATTCTCCTATAGTTTCTACACTTATAGTTGATCGCCTTTATTGTGCAGTGGGTAGATGATTCCGTTGCACAATTCTTCTGGCATTTGCTCTTCATTCCAGGCTCTGGCTATTATCTTGCATATTTAATCGATAAATGTATCTCCTCCATATTTAAAAAGATCTGGAGGAATGGCATCAATTCCAGGGGATTTGTCGTTTTAAGTCGCTTTATTGCATCTAGTACTTTTTACTTTGCGGGCGTTTGTATGGGTGTATTGTTTCCCGCCCTTTAAGAAGAGATATTTGGATCCTCTTTTTTGGATCATAATAAGTGTTGAACTAGAACTTAGGACTTCTTTCTTTGTGTTGATTATTTGCCCATTTTGATCCTTACACATCTTCAGTTTTGGTTTGAGCTTTTTTCTTGCCTTACTGAGAATTTTATTTGGTCTTGTTTTCCCTATTTAACACCTCATGTTCTTCCACAATAAGACTTTCAAAGGCTCGCTTTTTTCTTTAATACAAGTACTTTTCCTCTCTTCTAAAACCGTTATAGATTGATTCCCTAACTCGGGTTCTTTGCTGCATAAGTCTATACGCATCATTATTTCTTCTGGTGATATCCTGACACTCGTCATCGCACCAGCCGTTGCGTGGGGAAGCTATTTCTGGACATGAAATGTTATCTGCCGCTCCCTTAATTAAATACTGTTCAATAGCTATTAGACTCTTGTTTATTCGGTTTTCACTTTTCATGATGTCTACGAAGTAAAACTTTACGTGGATATACTAGGTATTTGTACGGTAGTGAGCAAAAAAAATAGGACAAGTCTTATAACGGTATTTTGCTAAAATCTAGTTGTGTACATCTAACTTTAATTTTTGTGACATTGTTAGTTAGTTGTCATAATTTATTGCAAGTGTGCAAACAACTAATATGCCTCATATAAGCGATTTAGTTAAATCTGGAGTTATTGCTAAAGCAGAAGATGGATAGTCAATGAGACAAATTGCACTGCGTTATAATATTGAGAAAAATTCGGTGTGTAACATTTTAAGAAAGTGGAGAATAAATGGTACGATTAGTAGAAATCCTGGATCAGGGCGACGAAGGATATCAACTCAACAACAAGATCTGCAATTGGTAAATGCTTTAGTAGAAAATCCATTTTACTCAGTTATTCAGGCTGCTGAAGAAACGAATTTTCCTGGATCGAGTAGTATTGGTCGCCGGCGAGTAAGAGAATCCGAGCTACGCTGTCATTCAGCAGCACAGAAATACTTACTTAAAGCTGAACATAAAGAAGCTCGAGAAGGATTTGCGCTTGGATTTTTAGCGCATGATGTAAATTTTTGGAACAATGTAATCTTTACAGACGAAAAAACTTTCCAGTCAACACACAGCGGTCGTATTCGTGTTTACCGCCCTCCGAATACTCGATTCGATGAGAAATATATATCTAACAATGATAAAAGTGGTAGATATTCCGTCAATATGTGGGCTTGGATATCGGCACGTGGTCCTGGTGTTTTGTGGCATATTGAGGAACGATTTAATAGTGAAACGTATATTAGGATTTTAAACAATATTATGCTTCCTTCTGTGTCACAATTATTTCCTAATAATGAGTTCATATTTCAACAAGACAATTGTTCCGTTCATACTGCTCATACCGAAACTAACCGGTTTCAAGATAACAACATCGATGTTCTTAACTAGCCCAGTCGTAGTCCAGATCTTAACCCTGTGAAAGAAATATGGGGACTACTCGTAAGAAGTATCCAAAAACGAAATGTGAGACCACGGAATGCCGAAGAATTACTGGAAATAGTAAATAATGCATGGGAAAATATTATTACTAATGATTATTGTATGGTTATTTAATTCTATGCCAAACAGGCTTATAGAAGTTATAACTAAAAATGGTGCAATAACGAAATATTAATAGTTAGTTTCTTGTTAAGTAGGATATCCTTTGTCCTTTGATCCAGGATTTCTACTAATCGTACCGTTTATTCTCCACTTTCTTAAAATGTTACACATCAAATTTTATTAATGTTATAACGCAGTGCAATTTGTCTCATTAACCATCCATCATTTACTGTAACAATAACTACAGCATTAAAATAAAAATAAATTAAAAATGATATCTGTTTTATTTCGGCTACTCATTACATGTTCAAATAGTGACAGATTTACATTAGAAAAAAAGTTGTTCTATTTATTTCTGCTCACGATAGTACTAGGGCCTTACTTTAAACTTTGTCCGATTTCAACCGAGAAAAGGTTAAAATTCATTAAAAAATTACAAGCAAGAATATTTTTTATGTCAATAAATAAAAATATTTTCCCATTTGATGATACCTAAATATCTGCATATTATTTTCTTTGAGTCAAGCATTGGATGTAAACCTTATGATCCCTGCTGAATAGTCGAAGTGAGTCAGTTCTATGAAAACACCAGAATTTCAACTTAAATTTAATTTTACACTGATTTTTAATTTATAAAATTTCAGTATTGTAACTTTATAAAAAATAAGATTTCTTAATAAAATTAAAAACTTATCCTTATGTTTTAGATTTCTTAGTAAAATTTAAAATATTTTACAAGTACTTTTCTATATCCCAATATGGGCAACGCACTTTTTGAAAACAAATTTGGCAATTTCCAATTAAATGTTTTTTTCCATAAAAAGTCTCCGTTTGGTTGTGGTAGTCATCCCTTAAAATTTGACCAATCTGTCCTTTATACTAAGTTATAGCTTACTAAAATTTCACGAGCCGCCTCTGCTGTAGCAGTGTTATCCTTCGCATTTAATTGTGACTTTAATATCGAAAAAGTCGGCTATAAAGCGAAAGATTTTAGTTTTACTAATTGTGGGATGAGGAATTTAAGCATTAAATAAGTTCAAAATATATCCTATGCGATTATTTTTAAATTTAGTAAAAATTCACAAAAATGGCCAAGAAAGTAAAATATATACACTATCAAGTAAAATTACTTCCCGTGGAAATGAATAATAATATAAGTAATGTTTGAATTAATTGTATGACTGGTGGTCGAGAGATGAGCGCACTTCCCTCTCACCCAAAAGTTCCGTGTTCGATCCCCGGTCGTGGCAGTGGAAAATACTGTGAGAGGGACTTTTCCACTAAACACGGATATTGGGTGTGTGTCCCTTGTCTCTAAATGTGTAACCCCCTTCCACACAAGGCTCTTCTAGAGCCTTCCGGGATAAAGGGGGTCGTAATAATCTGCGGTGGTGTTAGTTATAATTTAAATTGAAAACATAGAAACAGTTAATATTTTATTATGATACAAAATATAAAATAAAATAATTGTGCTTCAAACACTTATTATCTTCTTTTGGTACTAATCTAGCATTCTATAAAGAATTGGATATCAAGTACAGAAACATTTCAAGTCTGCTATGCTGAAAAAGTAAAATATCTTGGCATATTCATTAAAAATCACCTTTCAAATATAATAAATGGTACAAAAACTAAAAGATTTACTCAGCAATTAAAATAGTGTACATTGGTTTAGTCAATTTTAAGGAACTATATAATAAATTAAGGTCGTATGAGGGTAACAGCCAAAAATGACTTTATTACAAAAGACGAGGCCGAAAGGCCGTGTTGGGCAATACGTCAAGTGCAAGTCAAGTGATAGTTCAAACTATAACATTAGCAATTACTGCGGGGTGTCTGTAACTTGTGCAAGGCAATTTTAGATAAATTATATGGAAGTTTTTCTAGGCAGTTTTGATTTAAGAGGAGCTGCAGATACAATGCGGCATATTATGGCACATATAGATTAAATAGAGAAAATTCTTTACTATTACATAATTTTCTTACACACCGTTGCTGTTGCGTTTTCTTTCATTTGTCTAATCATGCGTTCATACGTCTTGTTATTTAGGTTGGGTCATGATCATCTGCGCTTTCTGTTCTCGTCTTGTTATTTATTACGTATATATCATTTTCAATGAATTGTTTGTCTCTAGCTCAGACTACAGATATATTCTCTTGATTAAGGTGTGACAAGGGCGTCTAATTTTGGGTTGTTTGCCTTTGAATTTTCACGGTTTGGCTGGTAATTGATTTACGTTCCTCAGCTAAGTTACGAGCTGCACATCGATCCTTTTACCACGTTTCGTTTAGATACCATAGCACTTAATTTTACCTCAGTGTTGTTTTATCACTTTTGCGTTTATTTTAGAAAAATTGTCGGTTACACCCACTATTTCGTTGCCGTAAATGTATGTGGTTACTGATAAAGTCCATTTGTATTCTTACTTTATTGTGCGATATATTTTCTTTGTAATACCTAACAAGAAAAGATCGTTTATAGAGTGCATAGAAAGATCGATCAACTTGAATCAAGTTAGTGTGCGTATCCTTCTTACATTTATATTGTTAGTTTCATTGTATATTGTTATTAGTACAATATTTCGCAATTTAATATTATACAAATAGTTTGTTAATCAAGATAATATGTAATGAGAACTAACTCTGCGAAGTAAAACAATAATTATTATAAAAGTATAAGAATATGTTAAAAAGTCAATGTATGACACTGAGGTTAATTGGATGTTGTTAGTTCGCTGTTAGTTATGGTATATTGGATATTGTCCTTGTTTCCGCTTCAATTTTTTTTTTCTGAATAATTAATTTCGTACCATTTTATAGTGTGTCGCATTCAAAATAAAATCCAGAGTAAGCTTTGGCACAATTGTAGTCCTATACAGGGTGTCTCACCGGGGATTGAATCGATCGATATAGAAAAATATACGCATCAGAAAATTTTGAAAATTTAGATAATTACTAATGTCGGTGTGGCCAATCCAACTAAAATAATTACAAGCAGCTGCCACGCCACTTTCGCTTATACTGGAAGTCGATACCAACTTGCTTATTTCAAATATTACACCCTATATATTTTAGGGTTTTCGAAAAGAGCGTAAAATTCTGAGTCGAAGATATGTAGCATATCCTATACCTAAACCTAGCCGTTTCAGAGATATTTGACACATTTTATAGAAAATTTGACAGGTGCAACGGTTTGCAAGAACCGTTATAACTTTCTTCGTGTAAAAGATCCTCATTTGCTTCTTGTCACATAAAAAGAACACAAGAAGAACTACGTTCTACAACTGAAATATATTCAATAATATCATACCAAGTGTTCCGTTTTTCGCGTTACATTTTGTCAACTTCAAACCGCGAAAACTTGTTTAGGTCAAATGAAACACCATGTATTTTTTTACGTCAAGTTGTGTAAAATTGAATTCCCTTTTTTCTAATATTAGCATTGTGGGGGTTAAAGTTACAACTTTTTGAAGTATTTGCGATTTTATTAGAAATTCATGAATTGTTGTCATCACTTCATCAAAATAGCCATGATTAGAAACAATCAGTCATTATCTTATGTCAAAAAATGCCAGCACGTTTAAATTACACCCACGAAGACTTTTTAAATTTGTTTATTATTTATGGAGAATGTGATAAAGTAATATCAGCACATTTGCTACTCCATATCCGGAAAAACGGAAACCGTCACCAAACACTGTAAAACGCATACTGGAAAATTTTAAAAATTATGGCTCTGTCAAGGCAAAAATGCAAAGAAGTAAGCGAGGAGGCCATAAGAAAGGTCCATTATTGGCAATCCATTGATCATAAAAAGTTTCTTAAATAAATATTAATTAAATATGCGTTATGTGGGGGAGCACCGTCGTGCTGATAAAATAAATGGCCATTGATGACGAAAACATTGAAATAGTGATTCTGAGATTTCCAAGGATATCATTAAGACAACCTGCTCTGGAATCGGGACTATGCAAGGTTTCAATTCACAGATTCTTATTAAAACATAAATTTCACCCGTTTTCATTCCATATGGTTCAAGGATTAACAGAAACAGATTTCCTAAGAAGACAGAATTTTTGTGAGTTTATTCTAATAAGGTCTGAGGGTCATGATTCTTATTTGGGAAATATTATATGGACAGATGAAGTAAAATTGACTAAAAATGGACTTTTTAATAGACACAATTCGCATTATTAAAGTGACTCAAATCCTCATATGTTCAGAGAGCGAAACTTTCAGGAAAGTTGACAGTTCAATGTTTACTGTGCCATAAGAAACGATAGAGTGGTGGCATTACAAATTTATCAGGAAAATTTAAACGGTAAATTAAATTTTTCTGCTAATACGTATAGGTAAATTTTTGTTTTTTTTTTTTTGGTGAAAGATATCTGAATATCTTACAAAATTTGAATAATAACTATTTAGAAAATTTACCTCTCGCCGAACATAGAAACATTTATTTTATCAGCACGACGGTGCTCCCCCACATAACGCATATTTAATTAATAATTATTTACAAGAAACTTTTTATGATCAATGGATTGCCAATAATGGACCTTTCTTATGGCCTCCTCGCTCGCCCGATTTATCAATTCTGGATTATTTCATTTGGGGAACTATTAAAAATAAAGTTTATGAGAGCCCATCAACAACCATTGAAGATTGTATGCAAAGAGTAAGAAATGCATTTCAGAACTTATCACAGGATTCAATTAGAAGAGCTACCCATGAGGAACTAATCCGAAGGTGCGAAAAATGTGTCGAGGTTCGAGGGCGGAATTTTGAGCAATTATTAAATTAAAATGAGATCATATTTTAAATTGATCTTATCTCTGCTACTTTAGTTCATGCCATATCTTAAATTCGATTAATACGCATGTTACAATGTTAGTGTTATTTTGCGTTTTTGTGGATATCGAGTAGCAAATGTGCTGCAAATTCTTGATATTACTTTATCGCATTCTCCATAAATAATAAGCAAATTTAAATAGTTTTTGTTGGTATAATTTAAACGTGCTGGCATTTTTTGACCTAAGATAATGACTGATTGTTTCTAATCATGGCTATTTTGATGAAGTGATTACAACAATTGATGAATTTCTAATAAAATCGCAAATATTTCAAAAAGTTGTAACTTTAACCCCCACAATGCTTATTAGAAAAAAGGGAATTCAATTTTACACAACTTGACGTGAAAAAATGCAAGGTGTTCCATTTGATCTAAACAAGTTTTCGCGGTTTGAAGTTGACAAAATGTAACGCGAAAAACGGAACACTTGGTATGATGTTATTGAATTTATTTCAGTTAACGTAGTAAGACGTAGTTCTTCTTGTGTTCTTTTTATGTGACAAGAAGCAGATGAGGATCTTTTACACGAACAAAGTTATAACGGTTCTTGCAAACCGTTGCACCTGTTGTTGCAAATTTTCTATAAAATGTCAAATATCTCTGAAACGGCTAGGTTTACGTATAGGATATGCTACTCAAACTCAGAATTTGCGTTCCATTTGAAATAAGCAATTTGGTATCGACTTCCGGTATAAGCGGAAGTGGCAGCTGCTTGTAATTATTTTAGTTGGATTGGCCACATCGACATTAGTAATTATCTAAATTTTCAAAATTTTCTGATGCGTATTCTTGTCTATATCGATCGATTCAGTTCCCGGTGAGACACCCTGTATAAGAAGTACATTTCGAGGTTACCAATTTAAATTTAATTCATAAACTGATGCAAATGTAGCCCCCCCAAGTGAGATCCATTTTCGATACCTTCGTTTGCGTTCAAGATATCGAAAGAAATTATTAGAGAAAGTTATTCAAAATCTAATTCTGAGCCCTAATATCAAATTTCATTTCGAAATTCTGGGTGGTTTCTTTTCAAAACTGTAGATACTGGGCTACAGAAAATCTTCATTTGGTTATTAATTGTAAAAACCAGTATTCAGAGAAAATTAACATATGGTGTGGAATTTTAGGAAACCGAATTATTGATCCATTTTTCTTTAATATCTCATTAAATGCTGAGCGTATAGTTAATTTATTCGATGTAATTGACAATATTCCTCTTAATGTGCGACAGGGGATGTGTCTCCAGCTAGATGGTGCGTCAATCCATAATTCTATAATTGTTCATCAGTGGTTGAAAAAACATTTTACAATGTGCTCTATAGAAAGAAATAGCCCTTTTGGACCCTACCCTCCTAGGTCCTCCGATATTACACCACTAGATTTTTATTTGTGAAGAACAGTGAACTTACAAAACAAAGCCCAGAAATCAAGAAGAACATTGTGCTAAAACGAGATGAGCTTGTCGCGAAATCAGCATTCTAGATCTGAGAAGAGTAGTCAATCATAATCGTAAAAGAATTATAATCAAATCGAAGGTGAATTAGTTGAGAGATGATTTATTAAAATTGTTATTTACATGTAATGCGTAATTATCTCAAAAACTGATTGTTACTTTAAATTGTTGTTTCTTTAATTATTTCAATTACCAAATTTTTTAGTCTATGTAGTCGTACTTCAAATCACCTTCTGAATAAAAAAAATGTAGAAATATACAGGATGTGCCATTTAAAATTTTAAAATTAGAGTCATTTCCGGGGAAACAGGAAGTGACGAATTATTATGAAATAATGAAAAATTGGCAGTTGTTAGTACATATTATCCCTGATAAGTTTGAGATATAATATCTTGAAAACTCTGGAAAGTATGTCTTGTCTAATGATTCCGTTGACACTTGGTATACGAATATTTTACCAATTTTGTTAACGGAAGAACAATGACAATACATAAATTTCAATTTCGTATGTTCATTTTTGTATTTAATGGATATGTTTATTCACTTGTAATTATTTCCATACCTATAAAATATTACATTGACACAAAATAGTATATTACATGGGTTAAAAGTGATATTTTTTTTATCGAGGATGTATTTGACGGACGAACGAAGCGAATTCGATAAGAACAGCGGAAACTCAAAAAATCCGTTTATTCAATATTATAACATGCAATTTCTTAAACTAAAATAAATACTTTTTTCTTCAAACGTCAGAAAATCATCACATTTCTTACTCATTTCATGACATTAAAGTTTGACATTTCAGACGGCTGTGCGTTTCCATTAGCAACGGAAGTAAAAGTACTTTTCTTCCACTCGAGCGGACTTTTACTGCCGTTGCTAATGGCAACGCACAGCTAAATTTTTTATCTTAATTTTTTTTTTTAGCTAATCGACGTTTGGAGAAATAATAATATGTCTTATTCCGAGTAAAATCCACTTTTGTGACTCATCTGTAATTGCCGGACGAACGAAGTGAGTGAGACTCGTCATATAATTATCACTTTTACTCCTAATAAAACAATATACTATTAATTTTTCTTCAAATACATGTAAAGCACGTTTACTGCCGCTTACAGCTCATTAGCGGCGAAAAGACTAAGTAAGCCGGTCAGACGAAGTGTCAGTGGAATAACAGTTTAAGTTCAAAAAGCTTTTCCAATGGACAACCTTTTTTACTGATGAGGCCCCAAGAGCAAACCATCAACATAAAAGTCTCTAACAATGATATTAGTAGCTCGTGGACGACACATTAAAATCCATAGTGCTGGAAGCTAGGCCAAATGTTACTGTATTTAAATTATAAATCTGAACATCTTTAGAAGGATTGGTTTTCCACAAAATTCTTTGTAATTGCTTCTCATCTTCTCCCACCAGACTTGCCTATACATTTTGGCAATATATGCACCAAATGCAACCTGATAACCATGAAATCTTAACAACAGTGAAACCAAGTCTTACTGAATATTGAAGTTAACTAAGAGACACCCCAGTATTCGAGGCAGCCCTGCTATCAAACACCACTCTTAACTTGGTTGTTGAGCTATTTTTATTAACTACTCCATGATGTGAGAAGTAATAACACACTTAATCTTTCTCCACACCGCCAACCCTATCATTTGTCCAACTTGTTCATACTCAGAGAGAAAAGCGCAATAATCTTGTATATCTAAAATTTTAAAAATTCTCTGTTCTGAGAATGAAATATACTCAAAGCTCTCTGTACAGAATCTTCTAATTCAGTAATGGTTTCTGTGAAAGAAATAGTCACCAGTACGGTGTTTAAACTGGAGCTGGTACTCCTCCCACCACTTTTTATGACATCATTTGGGGCGGGTGCAGGGCGGGGCTAATCAGAGGGAGGGTTTAATTAGAATGGTGGTGGTAATTGTAGTGGTGGGAATAAATTTAAGGCAACTTTATTAATATGCTTATGCCGCCCGTCCACTTGTTCGTCTGTCCACTCGTCCATCCGTATGTCTACCTATTCGTCTGTCTGTCTTTACAGGCAGTCAAATAATTTTTTATTATGTTGTATTTCCTATTAGGTATAAATAATTACTATATTGTCCTATTGCGCAATTATAATATCTCAAAATGTATCTTTGTATTTTTTACATTATGAAGTCAAAATAACACAAATATTAAAAATAATACATTTGTATTATTGCCTATTTTTGATTACATAACTATAACATATACTTTAATACAACTAAAAATTTTATTCCAACTTATACTTGCGATAAAAATTACCTGTCGGGTTATTTTACCTGTATGAGTTGTCTTATCTATAGATTTATCCATTGAGATTGTTATTACTAAATTTATGGTTTTAGTTTATTTCTTATGAAAGCGGGCATTTAGATAACTTATGTGGATTATTTTATGGCAACAACTTCTTGTTATTTTTTGTGAACCATACAAGGGTGTAGAAGAATTTTAACTGCATTTCAGTACCATTTTTTATTTTTCTTATCTTTAAATTTATGATTGCAGATTATCTACTTCAAGGGTACCTTATGGGCTTGATGCTTTGACCTTGACCACATGACCTCAGCTTACATCACTTCTCCCACCACTTGACCGTTAACGGATGGCCCGCTGTGACCTTGATCTGGATCTCCCGCCGCTCTAATTCCCCCACCACTCTAATTACCCCCACCACTACAATTATATTCTGCCACCTAAGCACCCCCTCTTCTCTAATTACCCCTACCACTCTAATTACCCCCGCCACTCTAATTACTACTACTTCATTCATACTAAGATAGGTTTCACACATTCCTTGTAACTATTATTTTAGTTATTTTAATTATGTTAATGATGCGATATTGTTAAAAATAGATTAACGAGAATGTAAATACTACTCGATGCAATACAAGCTCTCATGTCTCATCTTTTTCTGAATGTAAGCTACGTTAAAGCATTTTGTTTACTTAATTTTGTTGCAGTAATAAAGAGATAATTATTAATTTAGCTCGGAGAAGTTCTGCTATCAAATAAATACAACAATTTTTTTATAATTGAGTGTTGATAAATTGCATAAGAATATAACTAGTCGAAAAATATTTGAAGAAATCATATATATCGAATAATTCGTAAATAAATCCGTTTCTGGCATTGCAAAAATATGTTTCGTGCATTATAATTCCAATATCTTCAGAAGTATTGATCTCCAATTTCTTACTTTATAAAATCAAATCAACGTTTTTCCTGTTTTCGGAAAAAACACTATATAAACCATGCGGCTTTTCTCATCTAGTAAGAATTTGGCGTTTCAAGTTCTATTTCAAATCTGCTATCTGCTATCAAATAAATACAACAAATTTTTTATAATTGAGTGTTGATAAATTCCATAAGAATATAACTAGTCGAAAAATATTTGAAGAAATCATATATATCGAATAATTCGTAAATAAATCCGTTTCTGGCATTGCAAAAATATGTTTCGTGCATTATAATTCCAATATCTTCAGAAGTATTGACCTCCAATTTCTTACTTTATAAAATCAAATCAACGTTTCTCCTGTTTTCGGAAAAAACACTATATAAACCATGCGGCTTTTCTCATCTACTAAGAATTTGGCGTTTCAAGTTCTATTTCAAATCTGCTATCTGCTATCAAATAAATACAACAAATTTTTTATAATTGAGTGTTGATAAATTCCATAAGAATATAACTAGTCGAAAAATATTTGAAGAAATCATATATATCGAATAATTCGTAAATAAATCCGTTTCTGGCATTGCAAAAATATGTTTCGTGCATTATAATTCCAATATCTTCAGAAGTATTGACCTCCAATTTCTTACTTTATAAAATCAAATCAACGTTTTTCCTGTTTTCGGAAAAAACACTATATAAACCATGCGGCTTTTCTCATCTAGTAAGAATTTGGCGTTTCAAGTTCTATTTCATTAAACGAACTAAATTGTATTCCTTATATTTTAGAATAGTTTTCATGTAACGGCTTTTGTACTGTTCTGTGCTGATCGCCTTATCACTGCATTTTTAATATTTTCCATTTGAGTTCTATCTGGAATAAATCGATTATAACTTTTATATTTGCATGGCACTCGGTACAATAAATATTTTTAAAGAACTGATTTAATCAAGAGAAATGTAAAGTAGAAGACGTCGAAGAGGTAAGAGCATTTATACTTCCTTTTTGCGAATATCATACAGAATTCATTTAAAAATTAAAATTAGATCTCCTTTACCAAGGTTTCGTTTTAATGAGTCAAATAAAGCCGAAGCGAGGCGCCTTACATTTATTTAGTATAAACACTTACATTTTATTATACCCTTAAATAAGAAAACATGCTGAACTGGTATTACATAGAGGATCTCTTAATAAATATTATTTATTCAGAGAAATATCAGGAAAAAATAATAAAATTAAATTGGATGAAAAAAATGCACTTTAATTTTAATTAGCTTCATAAAAATATTGTACATTTTCCTTTTCTATGAATAAATATTTTCGTATTGATTTTGTTTATAAAATAGAGGCGTTATGCTATTTTGCTAATTATTTAATATATTTTCATTGAAATGTTCGCTTCTAACTGAATTCAGAGAAATATCACCCGAATTAGTCAAGAGTTACTTAGAAATAGAAAACTGTATGTAAAAATAAGTAATACATTGAGCGAACCAGGACCAATACGGTATACCACAAAGCACTGTACTGCACCCAATGTTATTTAGAATTTACATTAATAGTATGTATACTCGGCTCAAACGACCCCGCAATCTTCTTATGGAAGTCCGGCTCCCGTTAATTTTCCGCTCATTTTTTGATATGATATCCTACACATCAACCAAATCAAGAGTCCCAATGGACAGAAAGCCCTAGGACCTCAAGGTTTTGTGGAACCGTCGTGAGCAGAAAAAAATAGGACAACTTTTTTTTTCTAATGGAAATCTGTCTCTATTTGAATATGTAATGAGTAGCCGAAATAAAACAGATATCACTTTTAATTTATTTTTTATTTTAATGCTGTAGTTAGTTATTGCTATAGCCAATGATGGATGGTTAATTAGACAAATTGCACTGCGTTATAACATTAACAAAAATTTGGTGTGTAACATTTTAAGTAAGTGGAGAATAAACGGTACGATTAGTAGAAATCCTGGATCAAAGGACAAAGTACATCCTACTTAACAAGAAACTATTATATTTCGTTATTGCACCATTTCTATTTATAACTTCTATAAGTCTGTTTGATATAGAATTAAATAACCTTATACAATAATCACTAGTAATAATATTTTCCCATGCATTATTTACTATTTCCAGTAATTCTTCGGCATTCCGTGGTCTCACATTTTGTTTTTGGATCCTTCTTACGAGTAGTCCCCATACTTCTTCCACAAGGTTAAAATCTGGACTATGACTGGACCAGTTAAAAACATTGATGTTGTTATCTTGAAACCAGTTAGTTACGATATGAGCAGTATGAACGGAACAATTGTCTTGTTGAAATATGAACTCATTATTATGAAATAGCGGAGGTAGATTGATCCCATGTGAGTAATAATTCATTTTTAGTAGGAAAAAAGAATCATATCACACAAAATCCTTTTTATTGTGTTACCGGTTTCGTGTTTATTTAAAAAATTCTTGTGTCTGAAGATGTGAAGTAAGTTTTTGTTCACGAAACCTGTAACACAATAAAAATAATTTTGTGAGATATGATTCTTTTTCCCTACTAAAAATGAGTTAAAAAAATATATTAAACTTTGAATGTGCCGTGAAAACGAAAGTGAAGTCATAAGACTACTTGTAAATGTTATGTAAATATTTAACTACCTTTTAGATCATAAGCCTTGATTTGCGTGAGTAAAGGAGACGGGGTCCTACAGTTTATAATGGGATTCGAACCACTTCTTGGGAGGTAATGTATAATTGAAAATTACGTTGCAGTACGTTTGGCTTGAACCCGCTTCACTAGGTATACACAGAGTTGAAAGCCTAGCTGCGCTAACCACTGTGCTACCGTCCCCACTTAGTTGTGAACTTATGTTCAAAACAAACTGAAAGGAACAAGATGACAATTACAGACATAACCTCGACGATCACAACAAATTAGCTTCATCTGTCAACAGCGGCGGACTGGCAAGACAAAGGCCCGGTGGGACTTTGGCCTCTAAAAGATCCGCTGGAAAAAATCTGGATACTCACATAACATTAATAGAAAAATACAGAAAACAGCAAAGTCTAGTATCAAAAATGTACTTGCGATTTAAATACACATTTATATTAGTAGTTTTATTAGCGAGAGCACATTTGAATTTTTCATTTTATTTAAAATGCAATAAAAATCTATTGATTCGAAGAGATCTTTCTCAAAGTTCATAATCACGAATAAGTCTTGAGAAAGGGCTGCCTTTAATCTAACTTCAGTATTTTTTATTTATTTAGACCCTTTTCACAAGAAACCTGCGTGCAGCTAAGCGTTAACAGATATTCATAGGTTAATAATAAATTTGTAAATGCTGTAAGTTGCAAATTGTATGAGTATAAAAAAATATAACAATAAACCAGGCAGTTATTGCATTTCTTCTGCTCCTTGCATTTTCTGGACTTTTTTTAGGTTTTGCTTCAAATTGTTCTAGTTCCTCCTCTGATTCTGAATCAGGTTCATTTTCTGACATATCTATTTCTTCATCATATTGCTCATTAAGCAAGCCACTTTTGTGTTTAAATTGTGTGACAATGTTAGAAACACTTTAACAAATTATAGTAAATCGTCGCGTAACAGCGATATTTCTACTCTAGCTAAGGTGGCTAGTTTTGACAGCTATTTCTCTGTCAGAGGTTCCTGTATTTCAAGTTTAGGAACGCGGAACATATCCGCTGGGTCCTTAGGACTTTCGTCGCTGCACTGTTCACCGTTCATTTTTTCCTCCTGGCTATGTGTGTCCTTGTCAACAGTTCCTCTTTTATGGAAATATCTAAATCTATAGCTTCTAGTCTGGAATTTATAGATGCTATGAAGTTGTAAGCACTGGTTACAACACTTTCCTTTGCCATTTTTTAAATTTCTTTTTGCCTTGCTCAACTATAAATCAACCCGAAACTAAATTCAAATTGTCTGTAGATGCTTTGACGTAGGACCAAAAACTTCAAGAATTTTCAAAAATACATGCGCTGTTAAAATAGTCTTGTACTCCAGTACTTTGGCACGTAGAGATTCAGCGCCTCAGAACTTGTTCTTGTATCGAATATGTTTTCTACTCCAAGAACCTCACCTCACCCCTCATGTTACCAGACTGTAAATTTTTGTTTTATTTATTTGTGATTTGAAGTACTAAATAACGAGATTTTTAACTCCAAGTTCCTGGAAGGCTGGGTGGGATTTTGCCACCCTGCCCCCTAGGCCAGTGCGCCCCTATAGAAGTTAAGCGGATGTTTAGCTAGTTCAATTCAGTTGTTATGTGGAAGAGGAACTAAGCTCAACATCGCCCTTCTTTTAAAATAATATGTAAATTTGTCAATATGCCGCAAAATAAAGACATTTTATAATTTTTTTATAGTGTTATTTTTAATATTGTTTCAGAATAATTGATGCAGGATCTGTAAAATCTAATTCTAGTATTTCATTCTAACTGCGGTAGTTATATTTATGGTCAGCGGCCCGTGTATTTTTAAAAAGATATCAGCGTAGAATTGCAAAGGTGCAAATGTCGCAAGGTACGTTATAACTAGTGATATATTAGAAAATAAAATTAATTATACCATTAATCAAATTTATTGACTAGCTTTTACATGTATTTTATATTGATTTCAGTTCAAGCCGAGAATATTACATGATATGATATAATGTTATAAATTTAATGTTGTGGCTTTGTTAACTATTAATTTACTACACATCATCAGGAAACAGACTGTAATAGTTTAATATGGACATTTATAACAAATTACACTTTTCATAAGATATTTAATATTTCTTTCTAGATAAAAGAATACCGTGGACCTATTTCAGTAAATTGGGATGCACTAAAGTGAACTACCCGGCGCCATCCAATTATTGATATTGATAAAAAATTACAGTAGGTAGACTTGTACATGATAGATAGTTATAAACGTAAATGAAGATATTCAGCAGTGACATCTTTTATTCTACTATTAGTACACGGAAATGAGCAAAAATAGAAGAAAAAAATTATAATAATCTGATATTTTCTGAATCGTCAGTTGATATGGGTGGGAATACAGGATCAAAAAGTCCCCATCCCTAACTGGTGAGCTTCATCCCTTTTTCACCCTTATAATGACACCGTGCTGGTTTTTCAATAATATTTTGGAAATGTGATGTTCTACGACAAAAATACGAGTATTGAAAAATATTCAGAATTAAATTTTCTATAGAATATGTTCTATAAGTCGCTTGCAGATTATTAAGGGTGTTTACGTTAATCGACGGCAAACTAAGGGGTATATTATTTATCCAGCCTTGCAATATTCTGTTTTTTAGCATTCGGTTTCAACTAAATTATATAGAATTTAATTAAAAAAAGAACTAAAATTAGTCATTAGCAATTTCTAAACCAAACTCGTTTCCACACCACCCAGGAGGTAGAATTTGTCGGTGCATTTTTTTATGCGATTTCTCCGGACCTAATCCACTTGTCCGTGGCAGTTCATACACATAGCCGAACATTTTAAACCAACCTTTAAACATCCGCGTCACTTTCCGCAGCCCTTTTTTCAGGCACACGAAATTAGCTCTAAAATTGATAAGAGAGCTGCTGCTTCAGTAGTCAAAACAGGTATTAAAATATCACCTGATTTCTTCCATCCCCATTCTTCTGGCTCTAAAACATTTCCATGCCAAGCCTGAATTTGGTGGTAAGCCCGCAACGAATGTTGTTAGCTGCGAACGTGGGGGGTAGCCTTGCCAAAGTAACCGTTTGACTAGAATTGCCAACCGAGGTGTTAAACAGAACATACCTCTGATGATTTATTGACATTTCACTTGTTTATGCTTCATATAGTGCAAGAGCAAATATTTCTCCAGCCTCAGTAATATCCTGCTTTGTAGCATTTGGTTTGTTAAAGGTTTTAACATTTTAACATAAATTTGTTTTCGAGTTTAATAAATTTATTGTTTGGAGTTAGCCTTTTCCAAAAAGCAGATGTTGTGTTACTACCACTAAATGCATGAGCAAAAAAAAACTGTTTTTCTTGAGTTCTTAAGGACATTTGACAACTGAAAATCTTTAGATTTAATAACATAAAGAGTAATAGAAATATCGATATATAACACAAAACCTTTTTTGCAGAGAATTTTGTGACAAAGCTTTTACTATACTTATGTTTTTTCCCCTAAGATAAAGCGTTTAAAAGATATTATAAAAAAACTAGTGCGGTGTTCCTAAAGGGAGTGAGATAGAGATGAAGCTTATCCCTTAGGGGTGGGAACTTTTTTGATATGTATTCTTACACACATAAGCTAACTATTATAGACATTTCAGCTTATTATAATTTTTTTCTACTATTTTACATAAATTTGCCAAATTCCCGTGTACTATATACTATATGACAATTATTGAAAAAATCTTTTTCTGTATTTTTAGCAGATAATTATTATTCATTCAAAATCGAATATGAAACTCTCTACATATACTGTCGATCTAATTCTGATCAGCTACCCCCACTGCTCTAATTAGCTCCCACTACTCTAATTACCCTTCCCCTCTAATTTCCCGTCCCCTATGACGTCATATAAAAGTTGGAGGGATTGCCAGCTCCGCTGTAAACACCCTACTCATGTTCAAGTTCACTATTTATTGGGTCACCTTTTCTAGTGACCTGGTCGTATTATTTTTACAATACAAAAAAAATACCACCAAATCTGAAACTTATCCATAACTGACAATGCTGCTAAAATACTGCGACTTATAGGTTAGGTAATTTTTAATTTATGTCAAGTCCAATTGAAAATATTGCTAACAACGATTTTCTAGCTTTACATCCTTTTTTTGGTTGCTTTGTGACTAACTTCTCTGCAGACGTCATAAAAGTATCTGCAGGCAACTCTTATGACGTCATTGGCGTTTTAAATGCACCTATTCCATTAGCTGATATTGTGAAGTTATAAGAACATATTGTCAAGTTTTATATGTTTCTAATGATTTTTTAGGAAGAAAAGTTATTGTTTAACACAAATTCTACTAAAATTTGTATTTTATGTAACAACCTAATTAAGCCAATGAAATCCATAATGGAACCAGTGGAATATATTTGCAATTTTTCCCTCAGTAATAAATTTTTCGAGCACACATTTTGACGCTAAGTGAGCAGTGATAAACGGGTTTCCATTGCTTGAGTAAATAAACATAATACGAAATTATATAAGAGTATAGTAAATAAACATTCGTAAGTAAAAGCATCAAAGCTGAACATGCTAAAGCAGCTGCAATCGAAAACTACACTCATTCCTACTGTACTGCGCTGACTTTTTTCTTAAATCAAATGCTGCAGGAACTAGATCAAAGTTATATCACTGTAATTCAAATAGCCATTAAGCGTTTAAACTCATCCATTCTGTTACTTTGCTATAAACATCAGATAAGGTTTTGTCTTCCTCGCACCTCCGCCAAAACTTTAATTCGATTGAATTAAGCGAAACCTACCAAATTAAACAATGTTTACATCAATCTTATATTAGCTACTAGTAGCGAGTTTTTCATTTATTATTGTCTTCTTAATTTAATAACTTAAATCCGTGAATTAACAATAAGTACTTATGTCAGACAAAATTGAAGAGAACATGGTTCATCCTAAATGTAAAAAAATGTGTCTATAGTGTGCAACATAATCTAAGTAAATTTCTTCAAAAAGGCTCTCCCTATTGAAAATGTAGGCAAATCAAATAACATTTTGGCACCTATTACATCCTGTCTATGTACACTTTAGGGAACACAGAAAACCCAGGTGTTTAGAAACACATTTCTGTAGTGGAGGGGGAGGAGTGGAGGGAGAGGAATGGAGGGAGAGGAGTTGAGGTGTTTACTATTTGCACACGATTAATGCCTCGTATCTTGAAAACTGCTGGACCAAACGATATGATTTTTTTAAATTTGTGTGTGTGTGTATATTTGTGTTTTTACATTTTTAAAATAGAGCACAATAAAGCTTTCTCCTACAGACAGCGATTTACTTGATTTCTCTTATTTTCTCGTTAAAATGTTCTTTTCTGGTTTAATACCATTTATTTCTAGCTATCAAGTTTTCTAAACCGAAAATACAGGAACAAATTTGAAATAAATGTTACGGAGCGCTTAAAGAACTTCAAACTGATTGATAATATTCCTAATTTTTATTACAAAATCACGGGATAATGAGACGTTCCTCGATTTACATAGTTGGGGGCAGTGCAGTTTTTTATAAAGAAATGAGCACTATCTCGAACATTGTAATATTGCTTATATCATGAAATACATAATGCAATATCAGATTTTCTCTTAGACTAACACATGCAAACAAATAAAGTTTATTAAGATCATCACAAACAATAGGTAAACGGCAATGGGACGATTAATCAAATTCAAATAAAAATAAACTCGAGAGAGAAGTCGAAAAGTTAAAGTGTAATTAAACTGTTTTTGTGTCCTGGGAGTTTTGTTATTTATAAAATGGAAAATACTTAAATTAAACTCTATTATATTGGATTCTGGTTTCTCGCTACTGTGACGGAGGGTGGCATTCCTTACACCCAACTAGAATACCTACATATATTACTTTTCGTAATATTTACAGTACAAATTTTATCTAAGGATTGTAGCTAATATATTATATGTCCTGTTTATAAAGCTAACAGCTGATATATCTTTATCTGATGGAGGATTATCCCAGCAGAAATTTATTAGTCATTTTGTAAGTCTCTTGATTAAAAAAAAATGTTAACACCATGTTTGACAATATACTTTGCTGTATTAATCCCTGTAGTCTCTTTTATAACTTTCTACCGAAAAAACGGATATGTAGTGTGAGTACGAATTTAAACCATTATAATTACAACCAACTATTGAATAATAAATGCCACGTTCATGTTCTCTTTCTCGAACTGTCGACGTATCGTCAAATTAAATAACTAGCACGAAATTCTTTATTTAACCAATGCAAGCGTTAGCAGTCATCTTCAACAGTATACAGTGGAAGTATTCTGACCTGCAAAAATTCAATTTTGAGATTTTGATGTGCTTGCATGTTTTTAAATTCCTTGAATCTAAAAGAGTGGTTTCAAAAATATGTCTGCCTCATATCTGTCCTCTGTTATTTTAGATCTGTGTGTATGTGATTGCACTTGGAACCCAAACCGCTGGATGGAAATTTTACATCCGTGTCAAGGGCGATAACACTTCGAAGATATATGGCAAAATCGGTATTACCTCAAACGTGGGAGAAATAAACTCCTAAAAATATGTAATATGAAAGCAAGCAAGACTTTAAATAAATTTAACACATGGATACTCCACTGTCACTAATATGAAATGACAGGATCTGTTGTTCCTAGAAAATACAAGGATGTAGGCTGTGTGAGGCAGAGTATAAACAATTTATAAAATAATTACTATGTTTTTGAATAAATATGTGGTACGCGGATACTGTCTTAGGATCAGTATGAGATGATATACCTAGTTCTTCCTAGAAAATGCAGAAATGGTAACTGTAGGCGTAGTGAATAAAAAATTATAAAATTAAGAATAGTACGAACTATAAAAGTAAATGCAGTAAATGAAACTTAAACCAGAAAACTAAATATTTTAAATATCATCAAAGTGCTTCTGTACGAGGGATAGTTCCGAGTGGCTGTCCGTAGGGAAGTGTAATATGACCACTGCCATGAAACCTCATTCTTGATAACCTCTTGTGCCGCTTCAACTCAGAAGGCTCCCTTCCACACAATTGCTTACGCAGATTATTTAACAATTATGCTTAGCGGAAAATTTGAAGGAGTCCTTTGTGAGAGAATGCAGGAAGCTTTAAGAATAATTGAAAAGTGGTGTAGAGAACACTCCATATCTATCAATCACAGAAAGACGAAAATAATTCTCTTCAGAAGGAAAAGGAAACTAGGTGTACTGAAGGCACCTGCCCACCTAGAAACAACACTAAGTTTCGCATCAGAAGTGAAATACCTTGAGGTAACCTTCGATGCCAAACTAACATGGAATCTTCACTTAGATAGAAGACTTACATTTCTTATTAGCAATATCGCAGAACCGTGGGGAAAACCTGGGGAACGAAACCCAAACTGGTCATGCGGATATACACTGCCATCATAAGACCAATGACAACCTATGTAGCTGTAGTCTGATGGCTTTAGAACAAACATACTACAGCTAAAGTTAAACTCAGCCAAATGCAGAGGGTTGCCTGCCTAAGCATGCCGGAGCTAAGCAAGCAACGCCAATGAAAGTTATGGAGGTAATGCTGTGTCTGCCACCGCTAGATATATATCTAGGAAAAGTGGCTTTGACAACAATGGTACGCCTCAAATCCGTTGGCATACAACCAAAGGTAGGCTGTGGAGAAGTATCTGGAATGAGGCTGCCAGGAAGACGCCTCTTCAACAGGCATGCACAGATGGTATTTCTCCCCGGTTCGCCTTCGAATGTCACCAAGCACTTGTGGGTCCCTCCAGCATGAATAACTTATCAGTATGCTGGATGAAAGGACCTGCACAGTGCAGTGGCAACAAAGATGCCAACAGACTGGTAAGAAGACAGCAGGCCTAAATATCTTTGGGTCATGCCTGGTTAGTTTCCTACTGACAACACAAATAATTAAAAAGGTCACCCACAACGAATTTAAGAAACTGTGGGATAAAACAAGTAGCTGTCAGCTCGCTAGGCAACTGCTAAAATATCTCAACAAGAGCACATCCATTGACTACCTGCCAATGTCCAGAAGGACACGCTTTATAACGAGAATCCAGACTCTGTCCATTAAGGAAACATATGTATAATATGAGATTAATGGAAACACTTCTCTGCAGTGGCTGCGGACAAGAACATGAAAAGGTTCAATGTGTACCCTGTGACTGATCTACCAACTCATTAATCAGAGAATCCATTTTGGGAGAACGTTGGTCTACTATGACCGATGTAAGGGAGATGCTCTTAGGCAGCATCACCACCTACTGCGCAAGATTAAATTGGTTTGATGCATAGGTGGGGGTCTACCTACAGGAAGGAAGTACAAGAGGCCCAATGGAGCCTACGTGCTCTGTGGGTCAATATTTTTCTTTAGCCACCCTCCCAACCATTCCAAATTCCAATGTCATCGTGGTCGGTTGAGAAATAATGAAAACTTGACGATATAACAATTGCATGCCAATGGCGATTTAGCTTACTTCTATATGAAAAAGTTTATTCGAATTGATTTGGATGCTTTGATATCTTATCTTACCTTTAAGTCGATGTAATATCAAAAATTTTTGTTAGAATAATTTACATTTTGTTGACGAATGGACTCAACTACTAATTTAAAAAATGTCAAATTTTATCAATAAAGGAGAAGTACTTATTTCTTTATTCATGAATATAATCAAACTTTATGAAGAAAGTTGCAAATAATGTCGAGTGCAGTACCAATGCAAAGTTACATCAATATAGTGAAAATTAATTTTCTTGAAAGCTGTAATTGTTTAAAATATCCTACTGTTACCTCCTTTCTCTTATTATTTATTTTTGAGAAAGAATTGAGGCAACATGTGCGGACGACTAGCTGGTTTAAGCCGGAGCAGAGAGCCGTGGGTCCAGAGCATTCGTAAGAGTGGAGAAACTTACCCTTTCTGACATGTACAGCATAAGCGACAGATTTCTGTTTATTTCGAGAAAAGGAGACAAAGAAAAATTGATGTTAAATTGGGCACCATCTATAGTAAAATAAGCAAAATAGTCTCTTTTTCTCGAATAACCAGTCTGCTATAGATCAGACTGAAATTGTTGGTAAGAGAAATAAAAAGATAGTTTAAAATGAATGACAAAATATATTACAAAAAAATTAGACAAATCGGTTTGAGACAAATTGAAATGTGAAAAAAATATATATATATAAAAAAACAAATTGATACCAGTATCCTAGGTGGTTTATGGTTCAGGTGGCTGGTTCTGGGACAGCAATCCAGGCCCACAATTGTCTCTTATTGCAAGAATTCTAAATTTTTCTTGGCAATTTACGTCTCTCAATGAATGGGGTGAAAATTGTAGGAAATTTAACCAAATATAAGCACATACAAAATTTATGCAAGTTATTTATGCAAAATTTAAGCAATGTTAGCTATGCAAATATAAGCTAGTTAGCTGTACAAAATCTATTTGAATTAGCTGCACGAAACATTAAGCTAGCTATACAAAGCTGCAGGAAATTAATTTAAGCTATACAAAAGTAATCTGATTAGCAGTACAAAAGTAATTTTAGCTATGCAATAGTAATTATTAGCTATGCACGAGTTATTATTAGCTATGCACGAGTAATTATTAGCTATGCACGAGTAATTATTAGCTATGCACGAATTATTATTAGCTATGCACGAGTAAGCTGATTTCTTAGACTATAAATTGCCAAAAAAATGAAAAGGAAAGAGAAAAATATTTTTACAACCATGTGGTACATATAGTATTTTAACTACTTATTAAATTAAAAAGAATTGACTTTGAATTCAAAATTTATTTTAAAAATAATTGAAATTATATCAAAGGCAAAATTTGAAGATTAATTAAAATATTTTAATGAGTATAATGAAATGAAATTACCTGTATGTCCAACACTTTGTAACTGGGATATAAAAATTGTAATATCAATTACTGAAGTCCACAGTTAAAAATTATAATGTTTGAATCAGTACAAAGGCTGCAAGCAAATGACTTCCTGGTGAGTTTTACTGATAAGGTAAACTTTTTTTGTCCTGTTTACTGGCAAACAACGCCACCAAAAAAATGTGAGAAATCTAATTCCCTATTGAAATTGAAAGCTATAAAATATAAAAATAGTACCAGTATGGCCATCTGTCAGTAGTTGCGTTAAACGCACCAACTTGCCTTGTAGATTCCCATACTCAACTAAAGTAGTGGCATATAATCGATAAAAGGAATCTATAATAATAGTTTATTTTCCTTGCCAGCTGATTTGCCTTTGCAATTTCTATTTTATACATAACAACAAATATTAACAGATGTAAATAAGTAGTAAAACGTATTGATATTATTGATAAATCAGTAACATATTACATGTTATAGGATTTACTATATATAGAATGAGAGAAGGTAAGGAAAATAACCATATGTACTCCATAGTAAACAAAAATATAAACATTGAAAAATAGATATCTGATGTAACTAAATTTTATAGACAAATTGTTTCCTGGGATAATAATGCTGTATTACAACGGATATGAGATACATAATAGTGTTAGTAGAAAAACAGGACTAAGTTCCTAAGATATAAAATTAAGTACATAAAACAGTGTGACATGGTTTAGCAGTTATACATGTAAAATTCTGTTAGTTGAAAACAGTTTCACCTGCAAAAACTGAATCCAAAAAATATACAGGTCGTGCTAACTATCCACAAAACACTAGTTTTTAAATAAAACTGTTAAATGGACATAGGCCATGTAACAGAATGCCTCCCTTCTGGCGAAAAAAAAATTTTTTAAGGTACGTATAAAAATTTTTGCTTTGCTTTACTCGTAAACATATTATGAAAGTAAACAATACTTTAATATTATTAATTCCTCGTAGGAAACATAAAATACAAAATTGAGAAAGCGAGCGAAGGATGAGTGACAAAATACATTCTCTACCAGAAGTTCTACGTACAGGGAGCAAGTGTTTGACCTAAACTGAAGAAATCTTCGGAACTAAGTAATGAAAAAAATGTGAAAAGTTGTGTTGTGAAATTTAAAAATTGACAAAAAAAATGGATAAAATTAATTTTAAGGAGACGACTTAATGTCGAAATCCTACAGACATTATAACGCCTGAGCAACTCTGTAGTTGTTGCCAGTACTAAAATTGGTAGAAGTTTATCAAACTAATACCACGATACATGTAATGTAATATTACATGCCAATATAGGTTAGCAAGAAGTTAAAACTTGTGGTATTGTTAACCTATAATTCAAATGTATAGCCGTTGAGTGCTAAAACTGATAGTTCAAAACAAATCAGATAATGCATGTAAGATGTACTATAGTTAAATGAGAAAAATTGTTCTCAAAAATCAAAGTTAAAATCGTGAGGCGAAGTAGAAAAGCTAGAAAAAAATTAAATTTACCTAGGTAGGAGAATTTTATTAATTACGGTAAATAGAAGAAACATAAACAAGAAAGAAAAGAAAGAGGAAAGTACTGAATACCCATAAGGCTGGTTTTCAGAAAGGTGATTAAAATAATCTAGTAAAAATATAAAACTTATGGTTTTAAACTTTTAGTTGTCAAAGTTTTGAGGTTATGGCTTCTTATCCAAGGTGGTAGGAAAAGATTAAACCAAATTGAAGTAAAGAATCGTATAGGGATTCACAGAAAGCACAAAAAGAAAGAAGAAAAATACAAACACAAAAGAAGAGAAGAGACGGTGTTGTTGTCTATCGTTATGAGAATCCACAAGTAAAATTATAAGTAGAGGTAAGTACTCCTGTTCAGAAAGTTGAACAAAGGAAAAAGAAATAATTATAATATTTTTACATTTGTAGGTTCTCATCATCTGGTAACGTAAGCTACCGGATGTTATTTTGTTCCCACCCCTGAACCTTCGTGGATCTGAAGAAAGTAGAAATAGAAAGTTATAGATCCAGCCGGAAAATACATAAAAGGCAAATAACTTTTTACTAAAGTTACCGCTGTACGATAATAATGAACACTGTACGTTATGCAAAAGGTTGACTCGCGTATTCTCACTGGAGAAACAGTCTGGCTAGCAAGCGATGGTGAAGAAACGTACTTATTAAAGGTTAGTATTTGAGAAAATTTTCTCAACGTTAAAGAAAATATTTACATAATAACAATTTAGAGCAGTGTATATCTCACAAGTAAGATAACTTATAGGTAAGATATGAAAAAGAAATCTTTTTGATAAACAGATCTCAAAAAATTGTTAATGGAAGAAATATTTTTAGAAAATATTTCCAGAAAAATATAGCTAAATATTTTTACTAATTTACAACTTAATTAAACTAATATTTACAATAATATGTACAGTACTTAAACAATGAATGATAAACATATGTGATATATGATATAATTCAGTGATACTAAAATTAAGGAGTGCATGAATTATTAGTGAATAAATGCATGAACGACTTAATGAATAATGCATAAAGGACAATGCATAAAGGACTTAAAGAATAATGGATAGGGGACTTAACTTAATAATGCTTAAAGGACTTAAAGAATAATGGCCATTTTATATACAAAATTTACAAGGGAATCATCCTCGAAAGAGGAGCGGGAGGAAATTTTTTTAATTTCCGGATGAGTGAAACAATTCACTCAAAATATAGTTAACTTTGAAAGTTAATCAGATAAATCCCATCGTTAGAGATTTACGAAGAAAAAAATATCGACAAACGATGGTACGTACTAGTACCAAAAAGAAATTGCGTAAGCTTTGCTTACTGGTATACCAAAAAAATTGTTTTTGGTGGCTTTGCCCCAAAAAAATTATTATACTTATTGTATAATTTAAGGGAATTTGCCAAAAATAGACACTCAAAAAAATCAAGAGACATAAGATAGGTATTCAAGTGAATCGTTATGTTTATCTAGTTTTGATGATCCGATTTAAAAAAAAACATTCATTTCCTTATTCTGGCATCACTGAAATATTAGAGTTTGAACCAAAGTATGGTTTCAACTTTGAAATATGGTAATTTCCAGCGGGACTACCATCCATATGTTCCAATTCATATGAAACATTGGAAATGACGTTTCGGACTGTACATAAAACATAACGATTAGCCAATTTTGCAGAAAAATCATTTTCTTTATCGCTTTTCACAAAGTTGCGCCTCCAGACTATGTCACCAATTTGAAAAACGCGATCTTTTCGTCTTAAGTTATAGTAGTTACTACTTCTTTGGTAAGCTTTGTTAAGTCTTTCTTGGACCAATTTATAAATTTCTGGCAATTTGTCCAGCTCATTGGCAAAAAGTTTGCGATTATTATCTAGATCTGGTAAAGTTATATCGGAATCTTTATCACCATAGCTGCCTCGAATAGGTAGCTTTCTACCAAAATTAAGAAATGCTGGCGTGAAACCAGTAACCTCGTGTACAGCTGTATTGATGGCAAATTGAATTTCCGGAATCTGTAAATCCCATTTTTTATGTGAGTCTTTAATGAAGCACCTTATAGCTGTACCGATCGTCCTGTTTACACGCTCGACTGGGTTAACTTGGGGGTGGTAGAATAGGTTGAAAAATACCTGAGGGATACTAAATTTCGCTACAAACTTATCGAATTCTTTGCTTTTATGAGCTGAAGCATTGTCTAAAAGTAATGTCCTTGGGACACCATATGTTAAAAATACTGATTCCAAGAAAGAAACAATAGCTTGAGACGTTGCACGCCGTACAGGCTTCATTATAACGTACTTAGTAAAATAATCTACCGCAACTAATAAGAATCGATTACCTTTCGAACTAGGCGGAAAAGGACCTTTTGTATCGTAACAAACAAGTTCAAAGGGAAACGTAGCTTTTTTCTCAGCACCCATTAAACCACATTTTTGATCGTTCGGAGGTTTTTCTCGTCCGCAAATATGACACTTACGAACATATTTTAAAATATCTTAACGCATCTTAGGCCAATAAAAACTTTCTGCGACTTTTTTAAGCGTTTTATAAAAACCCATGTGTGCACTTGTAGGTACATCATGGCTGTCTTGAATTACTTGACGTCGCTGGTCAAGAGGAACTACTAATTTCCAGTCAGAAATATTAGTTTTTAAAATTAATTTCCTTTTCGTATGTTTAAAAATATACCCATCTTTAACCATCCACTGTGGATATTTTTCTGGCCTCTTATTGATGTTCTCTCGCATTTTTATGTACCAAGGTTCAAGATTATCGAGTGAAATATCTAACAGGTTGATATTTGCATCAGGTATATTTACTAAAGTAGGTGAAATTTCAGAAAAGTTATTTTTATAAAATTTACGAACTGTATTTTTCCACTTCTCCCAATCAAAAATGTCAGTTTTAGGTTTAACTTTGAAATTTGAGAAAATATGTCTATTTGAGTCATTTCTGGAATGCTTTTTAAACTTAGAATTAAAAATTACTCGGCCTCTAGGGTTATTTTTCTGCCGTGGGCCTGATAAAACAGCAGAAAACCTTTCTAGTTTTTTGGATTGCACTCTGGGCAAGTCTTAGAAGTAAAATTAGGTTTTCCACATCGGAAACAAAACCTATTTCGAGCTTGTCCACACTCGTGAAAGCTATGACCTTTCTTTTGACAATTCCAACAAGAAATAGAAAATTTATTATTATTTGATGTACCCGGAACAGCATTTTCTTGATTCAAATTATTATTTAGACTAATATTTTTGTTACTTTTGCTTTTAGAATTGAAATTAATTTTATTTTTAGGTGATGGAGGATTTTCTACATATGCCAAGTCAGTTTCGAGGACACATGCTTTAGGAGTTGGAGAATAATAATTATTTTTCATTTGTGTGGCCAAATCTATTTTCTTGCATAAAGTTAATAGTTCGGCTGTATTTTTAATATCTGTTAAAGCTAATGCATGAATATATTTAGGCAAAATGTTACGTCTAATTATTTTTAACTTCTCCTCTTCACTTAAAACAGTATCTAAACGATTAAATAAATTTTGCATTGTAGCAACAAAAATATTTATGGATTCTGACTGTCCCTGTCTACGAGATTTTATCTCATCTAACAATTTTTCATCATAATCGCATACTAAAAAAGCGATTTTAAGCTGTTCTTCAAGCTCTTGCCAATTGGATACAATAGATCTGATTGACCGATAAACAATTAAGGCCTTGTCAGTAAATAAATCAATACTAGACTCAAATAATTGTTGTTCCGATACATCCCTAGCGGCAGCCAGTTCCTTGACTCGTTCGAGAAAAGCTTTTAAATTTGACTTTCCGTCAAACTGAATTCCCCATTTATAAACTGGGACATATTTCTTGTCAATTGGGTAATTAATCGGTGAAATATTTTCTAATTTAGGAATAATTTTAATTTCTAACCTTGCATCAATTTCCTCGCAAGATGCGATAGCGTCATCTTTAAATTCCTGTAAGTTAATATTTAACCCTGTTGGTTCTCCCGGAACCGCGAATCTATGTACTCGATTTGTCAGGCTTATTAAACGATTTGAAATTATTAAATAGGATGTGTCCTCCTTGCATGCTGAAAAATCGTGAACTAAAGCAAGTAGTTCAGCGATAGTGTTGGTGATTTCAGTTTTTTCTGTTTCAACATCGAAGCTAGGATCTTTTAATGATTGAAATTCGCGTTTTTGCTTTTTTAATAAATTGTCTAATATCATCCGTTTTGTATCTAAAGTTTTATTAGATGCCTTAACATTTCGAATACGTAGTTCATAATCTACCTCAGATTCCGTTAAATATCTTACACAAAATGGAAGTTCCATGTTAACAAGAAATTTAAAGAAATAAATTAAAAGTTTTTATTAAGAACCCAACTGGCAATAAATTGTATGTTTTAAATAGCAAATGAATGTAGTCTTATCTGTTGTCAAGAGATAAAAACACACAAACAATTTTATCTATCAAATAAAAAAACTGTTGTTTCAATTTTAACTTTCCAGAAATAAATCAAATTAAACACTTTAAGCAGCAAAATAATATTTCAGGTAGGTATAATTCCACAACTTCACTTTCACTAATAAAGAATATTTTAAGAAAATATTTGGACTTGTAAAATATTTGATATTTAAGGACGCAAATTTTCTGTATACCATAGAATTCAATTGTTGTAAGCAAAAATATATGCAAAAATATATAATAAAAATTTTTAGACAAAATGAAATATAAGCAAAAATATGACTCGACTTAAGAAAAAATTATTTTCTTACCAAAAATTTAAAAATTTGTCTCATATACAATACATTCAAAAATTGGGATTTCACCTCTCTTACTACTCTTACTATATAAATATGTTTATTGAATTGAGCCCTACACATTTGTCGCCAATTATATTGTTTCGGGCCCCACACGTTGGTCGCCAATTATGTTACCTCCTTTCTCTTATTATTTATTTTTGAGAAAGAATTGAGGCAACATGTGCGGACGACTAGCTGGTTTAAGCCGGAGCAGAGAGCCGTGGGTCCAGAGCATTCGTAAGAGTGGAGAAACTTACCCTTTCTGACATGTACAGCATAAGCGACAGATTTCTGTTTATTTCGAGAAAAGGAGACAAAGAAAAATTGATGTTAAATTGGGCACCATCTATAGTAAAATAAGCAAAATAGTCTCTTTTTCTCGAATAACCAGTCTGCTATAGATCAGACTGAAATTGTTGGTAAGAGAAATAAAAAGATAGTTTAAAATGAATGACAAAATATATTACAAAAAAATTAGACAAATCGGTTTGAGACAAATTGAAATGTGAAAAAAATATATATATATAAAAAAACAAATTGATACCAGTATCCTAGGTGGTTTATGGTTCAGGTGGCTGGTTCTGGGACAGCAATCCAGGCCCACAATTGTCTCTTATTGCAAGAATTCTAAATTTTTCTTGGCAATTTACGTCTCTCAATGAATGGGGTGAAAATTGTAGGAAATTTAACCAAATATAAGCACATACAAAATTTATGCAAGTTATTTATGCAAAATTTAAGCAATGTTAGCTATGCAAATATAAGCTAGTTAGCTGTACAAAATCTATTTGAATTAGCTGCACGAAACATTAAGCTAGCTATACAAAGCTGCAGGAAATTAATTTAAGCTATACAAAAGTAATCTGATTAGCAGTACAAAAGTAATTTTAGCTATGCAATAGTAATTATTAGCTATGCACGAGTTATTATTAGCTATGCACGAGTAATTATTAGCTATGCACGAGTAATTATTAGCTATGCACGAATTATTATTAGCTATGCACGAGTAAGCTGATTTCTTAGACTATAAATTGCCAAAAAAATGAAAAGGAAAGAGAAAAATATTTTTACAACCATGTGGTACATATAGTATTTTAACTACTTATTAAATTAAAAAGAATTGACTTTGAATTCAAAATTTATTTTAAAAATAATTGAAATTATATCAAAGGCAAAATTTGAAGATTAATTAAAATATTTTAATGAGTATAATGAAATGAAATTACCTGTATGTCCAACACTTTGTAACTGGGATATAAAAATTGTAATATCAATTACTGAAGTCCACAGTTAAAAATTATAATGTTTGAATCAGTACAAAGGCTGCAAGCAAATGACTTCCTGGTGAGTTTTACTGATAAGGTAAACTTTTTTTGTCCTGTTTACTGGCAAACAACGCCACCAAAAAAATGTGAGAAATCTAATTCCCTATTGAAATTGAAAGCTATAAAATATAAAAATAGTACCAGTATGGCCATCTGTCAGTAGTTGCGTTAAACGCACCAACTTGCCTTGTAGATTCCCATACTCAACTAAAGTAGTGGCATATAATCGATAAAAGGAATCTATAATAATAGTTTATTTTCCTTGCCAGCTGATTTGCCTTTGCAATTTCTATTTTATACATAACAACAAATATTAACAGATGTAAATAAGTAGTAAAACGTATTGATATTATTGATAAATCAGTAACATATTACATGTTATAGGATTTACTATATATAGAATGAGAGAAGGTAAGGAAAATAACCATATGTACTCCATAGTAAACAAAAATATAAACATTGAAAAATAGATATCTGATGTAACTAAATTTTATAGACAAATTGTTTCCTGGGATAATAATGCTGTATTACAACGGATATGAGATACATAATAGTGTTAGTAGAAAAACAGGACTAAGTTCCTAAGATATAAAATTAAGTACATAAAACAGTGTGACATGGTTTAGCAGTTATACATGTAAAATTCTGTTAGTTGAAAACAGTTTCACCTGCAAAAACTGAATCCAAAAAATATACAGGTCGTGCTAACTATCCACAAAACACTAGTTTTTAAATAAAACTGTTAAATGGACATAGGCCATGTAACACTACTCCTAAATTAAATGTTTGTATGCTAGACTGGCTGTGAATAACTAAATTAAATTTAAATACAATTTCGAAAATATGCCAAATGCCAATAGTTAAATCTTTTCTACAGGGCCGGATTTAAGGGTATGGAAGCCCTGGAGCAACTACGATATAGGGGCCCTCCAATTATTTAAAAAATGTATTTCATATTTGCTATATAGCCAATAAATAATTCATTAGCAAACCAAAAGTTCACATCCAACAACATATATAGATTATATAAGTTATAAAAAATAAATAAATGAAATTTTTTTCGCTTACCAAAAAGTACTTTGTCGGCTTTCCTTGATGGAAAATCATCAATGATTTCGGTGAGTCCAGTTCCCAGAGTAAATTATTTTCAATACTGAGCAGATTTGTGGAGGGCCTGTGGCTTCAGCCCCGGTTGCCCTGCCCTAAATCCGGCCCTGCTTTTATACTATATATTATCAAGAAAAAAAATATGGAAAAAATAACTTTTGCGCAATTTTCATTTCTTTTTTGAAATTGTTCATGAACATAATGCATAACTTTTCCATTGATTGTAGATATGGCTTTCCTGGTTTTGGATTTTAAAGTGCCCACGTTATCTTACAAGCCATTTACTTTCTTTTTAAAATACAAAGAAAAAATCAATAGGAGGTAGGTAAAATTTCGTGCTCATAGACAAATATCGTTTACAGTAGCAAACGCCACGGGTGTTGGCGAGCAAAGGGGAAGCTGCATGAAGAGAGTAGTATAGACCTAGTGTACGCATCGCTATCCTAATTGGTGTAGTATAAATTCTAAATAGTGCCAGCGGTATCTACCGTTCTACGATAGGTCGACTATATTCCCCTACAGTCCCTACCGTTCGCCAACACTCGTGACGTTTACTGTACTAAAACAGTATCCCAAAGACTTTTAATTAAATGTACATAGCACCCTTACATGATTATGATTTTGAAACAGTACACGTCCTGAACATACTCTCTTAATGAAATAAAGTGGCCTTCCAGTAATTCATGCTGAAACGTTTAATAAAGAGAGACTTCTCGTTCCATCATAATTTACCCGTTCTGTTTTTTTTCCATCTTATATATTTATAGCCTTCATCAGAATTTTGATTTAATCAAGTATAAGATAATAAATTGTTTGGTTAGAATTTTCATTTGTGGAAACAATTTTAAAATTGAACAAGGGGGACTCATCTGACACATGGTTTTTGATAGCGAAAATACACAAGCTACCACGTTGACGAGAATTGAAACTTAAAACATGAGAAAAGTTTCATCGTATAGGAGTCGGTAAGTTATTTTTGTATTTCGCGGGTAGGTGGCGGTAATGTCAGAAATTGATAGTAATTGTAGAGTTGTTTTCTACTATACGATTAATTTCATGTGCGGGATATTTAATTTATTGCAAAAATTTACTACAATGTACCGAAGAACACTTGCCGGGCCCCAGGCACAGAGTTTGTGTTCGGACCCCTGCAAACTCTACAATACATTATAGTAAATTTTGCTAAGGTAGTGGTGGTAACTGATGACAGTTCGAGCAATGAAGAGCAGCAGTAGATAGCTTTCAGCGAGAACCTGAAGATGGTAGATAAGATTCTGCCGAAATGTCGTTTAGATAATCGTGGCTCCGGGAGAAGCCGAACATCGACGCGGGAAAGTATCCGAAAATACAACAACCCTTCATTTAATACCCGCAAAAACCTAAAAACAACATATTTATATAATATTAGCTACTTGTTATGTTCACTCAATCAATATCAGAAACCGATTTCCGTTATTGCAAACTGAACCATATTAAAAAATATATATTAAGTATATAAAAAGTATGAAGAATGTGAAAGGGAACACATTTTATCGATATATTTTATCGTTTGGTCAGCAAAAAATGAAATAAAAGGCAGTAGCTTGTTTCTTGCTTGACGGGTGGTGGATAACTACACCCTTCTCGGGAAAGAGTCTTAAAATTATCATCACTGAAAGCGATACTTTGATATCATTCGTATGGATTTGACTAGAAAATTATTAATAGAAAATTTATTATAGCGGTTTGTAATTAAATTCCATCAATACATTCGCCTAAAACTTTTTGAAATATCTTTTAAATATAGAAAAGTTCAATGTGGATCTATTAAAACAATTTTCTCTTATTTGAAAATCACAAAAAATACAGAAATACACTATACAAGAGCTACTCAGTTAAAACTTTACACTAATTGGAAATTATCTAGCCTCATATCCTCATATTTATATTAATGTTCTACTTCTGAGCGTAGTTTTTTATACTTTCATTAATAGAACATTAATATAATTTATAAATAACAATCTGTATTTACTTATTCAGTTCAATCTATATTGTTTATCAAAAACTACAGCTTTTACAATAGTTTTCGCGATTTGTTGTGTATATATATATATATATATATATAATAAATGCAATAAATTTTTTATTTCAAATGTGCTTTTAGAGGGCGGAATATTAAAACATAATATTCTTAGTCGCAAACTCTTCTATAAAACCCTTATTTTACTATAAGGAACATAACCAGACTGTAACCAAAAGGTACTCTCCGGGCTATGTGCCCCGCCGAGCGCTGAATTACAAGTTACAAGCCCGTTAAGTGTAATATTACCATCAAAACGCTAATGCTTTGATTGCAACAAACACCAGCCGAAAGAGTGATCCTACTTAAAGGAGCTCTCGTGCCAGTTGTCACACACCACTTGCAGACCGCAGTTTCGAGCTGTTGGCTCTCGTCAGTGCAAGGTAGGCATGTGACGACCGACACGAGGATCACTTGACCATTTAGTACATTTCGGTATCTTTGGGATAGCGACATGTAAAATAGTCAGCAGGCGCCATCTAACGTTCCAGTGTCTGTTGTAATCGAAAAATAATTAGCCTGACTGGGCTTACCATGCAAGTAGGATCAGTCTTTCGGCTGGTGTTTATTGCAATCGAAGCATTAGCGTTTTGATGGTAATATGCAATTATTACACTTAACGCGCCAGGCTTGCAACTTGTAATTCAGCGTTCGGCGGGACACATAGCCCGGAGAGTAGCTGTTGGTTACAGTCTGGTTACGTTCCTTATAGTAAAATAAGGATTTTATAGAAGAGTTTGCGACTAAAAATATGTTGCAATAAATTTTGTTCCCTTTATTTTGGTGTCGTTAATGATATAATAAATTTGCACCATCTGTCGACCTCGGATTTAGCCGTCATTATGAAAGAACTACCACGAAAGTGACATTTTTTACGATTTTTTTGTAAATAACTCGGTTTGGGTTTAATTTAGGGGAAATTTTCGAGTAAGTGGAAGTAAAGTACATAAAATTCTCTGCATATTCTTGTTTCTCTTGTACTCACTTCCATGCCACCAGAGGGTACGTGTGCGTTTTTTTTAGATGGTTCCCCAATAGACCTAAATCATTTATAATGTTAAAGAACGCTATAACCCCGATATACTTTTCGACGTTGTAACAAAATCCGACTTAGGAAATATTTCGTAAGAAAAGCGTGCTTCACGTAAAAACGCCGTGGAGGAGGTTTTTAATTCTTGGAAATATATTTTTGCTCTTCGGAGCGTTTTTTATGCCAAATTTTCGCTAACTCTTCGAGGAGCGTTAATTTGGTAAGTGTAGTAAATGTCGCTGCACAGGGACGTAATGTCGCCCCGACCACCCAATTTTAGAAAGTATCATAAAATTGGACTTGAACTTCCAAATTTCCAAGATTAAAAACCCTTTTACGAATCCACGTTGTCAAGCACTGCAACTCTTACGAAGTGTTGAATATGAGGACAAGTTAGTCCAACGACTATTCAAAGTATATCGGAAGTTATAGCGAAAATAGCCCTTAGCGACATGGGACCCCCATCATTTCCTAGCAGTCGGATTTGACGGGGAAATGATGTGTTTTGACGGGGTTTGCCCTAAACCGGTTCCTCAGTGATTCGGAATCAAAAAAGTATCTATACCATGTACTCACACGTGCATGGGATCTGCCTTGCCTGAACGTAAAATTTGTTATTGCATAATACAAACGAAGTAGATACGCTTCAAGCAATTTTAAGCTCCGAGGAGCGACCAAAATTTATGTGAATTAATAAAATACGTTTATAAGACAGGCAAGCATAAGCCCACCAAAATTTCAGTTACATGAACTGTTCCTTGAATCTTTTTGTGCATCGTTAGCTTTTCAAACTGCATATTGGATGGTAGTTGGTACCGTATGAATCGTCCCGTTCCTCACCATGTGTTGTACACGGGTCAGACCATTGTTTGTTAACATTTTCTCTGAAGAAGTTGTTGTAAAAACATAAATTTTTTAAAGATTTAATATACATTTTTTGAACTTTATATTGTCTTTTACTTGTGTTTTCTAACAAAATTTCCCTTTCAGATTTAATTTTAAGAGAGTGTTAAACAGACAGTGTTAGATTTATAGTGTTACGACGTCTTCCAATTGATACCATCAGAGCCGCAGTTAAGCATAAACGACAGTAAGTATGATTTATCCATTAATCTCCGTCTGAAACAGTCACTTTGAACCCTAAAAATTTTGTGAACGTAATATTTTTATTTAGTATTTAGAAAAGGTTGAGGAAAAAGAAAATTAATTTTTTCTTTTTCCTATTTTTTTCAATTTTTCTAAGTTTTTCGAACAGAAAATACGTCCTTCAGACTTCCATCAAAAAGCATGGATCGTTCACATGGCGCCCGAACAGGGACCATGCCGTCCCCAAACCCAACAAATCCTTTCTCATTCATGGCGGAAGACTCCGAGGGGTCGACCCCAAGAGAATTTTATGAGCGAGTCACCGCACCGCTCGTCGACGACGGTTCTAGAGGGATAGAACCACAGCGACTGTTTCCGGAGGGAGATAATGTTAATTTATCAGCTTCACAGCCACAAACTGCTTCGATGGAAAGTATGTTTCTGAAAATGGCAGAGGGCTTCGTGCAGGCGATACAGAACGTGTCGACCTGTACGCCCCATGAGAGACAAAGATGTCCGAACGTGACGTTCCATGGGCTTGATCATGAAGATCCAGAAGCATTTCTGAAAATTATGGAGGAATATTTCGACAGAGCTCGCATAAGCCACGACTATGATCGCCTCCATAACGTAACCGGCCAACTCAAGGGCGAAGCTCAACGATGGTCCGAACAATTTAGGACGTTGACTACTTCGTATGCCTTATTCAAGGAAAGATTCCTTACGAGATTTAATTCTCCCGACATACAGTCACGAGCTATTGCTCAACTGTATGCCGTCAAGCAAACGTCTTTAGACGACACGGCAGTGTTTATCACAAGGAAAACCTGTCTTTTCGATCGTATTGATCCCTTTAAATCCGAAGCCATCAGAGCTCGGGTCATCATGGACCAACTGCGTCCAGAAATTAGGTCACGCTTGAGAAGCAACCTAATTTCAAACACAGAGATGTTAATAGCAGCGGCTACTAACGTCGAGCGGGATTCAGCTGACGAACAGACGTCGCTAATCCAGCTCATAGATCAACGCTTGTCCCGCGCGTCTTACTATCAAGAGCCGGGACGTTTAAGTCAACAAAATTCTAGTAACAGGAGCAATGGAAGCCCAACTCCGACAGCACCGAGGGTGCATTTCCGAGAGGACGTATCTCGACAGGACGGTCCAGGCAGAGCGCCTGGTCGTCCTTTTTTTATGCCTAATTTATCAAGCGGATCAGTGAATCCTGACCGCAGGCAAACCAATTTTAATGGCGGATCGGGGAAATTCCGAGTACCCGACCGACCGGCAACCCCGTGCCGATACTGTACAGACACAGTACAGTGGCACTTCCATAGCCAATGCCCGAATAACCCGCATCTCAGCAGGAGACCGGGAAACTTTCGAGGGGCCAGAGACCCAGGCCAGGGTCCATCTGCAAGATCCCCGGCACAACGGCCGAACCAAGGCGGCAGCAATGTCCAGTAATTTTTTCCGATACTCATGACCACTACGACGCTCCTCTGCACAAGACAAGAGAGTCAATAAATTATATGAGCGAAGCGTTCCCTTTGCCTCGTATAAAAGTTCAAATTAATGAACATGCGGTCGACGCACTGATCGATTCAGGCTCGACGCGAAACGTTATCCATCCGAGGATGTTGGATAATTTTAAAAATCTCACGACACGCCGATCATTTGCTATGGCGTGCGGAGATCGAATGGTGGACTCTCTTGGCACGACAAAATTACAAGTAATAATTTCAGGCACTTCTTTTGAAATTGATTTTCAAGTAATCGAAAATTTGAACGAAACGATAATATTAGGATCACCATTCTTATATATGAACAATGTCGCATATGATTATGGCAGAAAATGCCTATATGCCGGCACAGAAGAGCGTATTACCGTCTTCTGGAATCAAGCTTCTCAGAGGGAGAGACAGCAGGCAAAGCTTCCTGAAGAGCTTGTTATAAATGACAAATTTCTACGGCCGCTGTTCGAAGAATTTGTCGATCTGTTCACTGCGGAACCGACTCAAGCAACCACAGTGACTGTGAAACACAAAATTACAGTAAAAGACACGAAACCATTTAATATCAGACCATATCCGATGTCTCCGAGTACTAAGAAAATCATGTACGACCAAATCGAAGAGATGTTAAAAGCTGGCGTCATCGAACCTAGCACTGCCCAATATAGTTCACCACCAGTGATAATAAAACGCTCCGACAAGAAACCACGATTTTGCATCGACTATCGCCATTTGAATGAAATGACCGAAGACGAGGCTTCCGTCTTACCCAAAATACACGAAAGTATTAAAGATTTAGGAAATTCGAAGATTTTTTCTGTGTTGGATTTAAAAAGTGGATATTGGCAAATACCACTAGATGAAGCATCAAAAGATTTTTCGACTTTTACCACTCCTGATGGGGCAGCTTACAGATTCAATGTCATGCCTTTCGGACTCAAGACAGCTCCCTGTACCTTTCAGAAATTCATGGCAAAGGACGTTTTAACGGGTTACCTGCACCATTTCTGTAAAGTGTATTTAGATGATATAATCGTTTACAGCGTAAACGTGAAGGAGCATATGTCCCACTTGAGATTAGTCTTTGAAAGACTACGTCTACACAATCTGAAAGTGTCACCGGAAAAGTGTGTAATAGCGACGAATGAAATTCAATATTTAGGCCATACAATTAGAACTGATACTTCCCAACCATTAGAAAAACATGTCTTACAAATTCAAAATTATCCCGTTCCAGCTACAAAAAAGCAGTTACAAAGTTTCCTAGGGCTTTGCAACTGGGTACGAGAATATCTACCAAATGTGGCGATGATCACGAAGCCACTAACGAAACTTCTTTCGAAGGAAAATCGTTTTCACTGGAACCATACATGCGATGAAGCGTTTAGAAAATTAAAAGAATTATTATCCGGACCGCTGGAACTCTATCGGCCGGATTTTTCACGTCAATTCATTTTGCAAACAGATGCATCACTACAAGGCCTTTCAGCCGTATTATATCAATTAGGCGACAACGGCGAAAAATACATAATTTCGTATGCAAGCAACACGTTATCTCCAGCAGAGAGACGTTACCACATAAACGAGCTGGAATGCTTGGCGGTGGTGAACTATATTAAAAAGTACAAGATGTACTTAGCAGACAAACCGTTCTTGGTGAAGACGGACAACAGGGCGTTACTTTGGTTAAACAAACATAAGGACGACAAAACAAAATTTACTCGATGGTCATTACTATTGCAAGAATATGCTTTCAAAATTGAACACTGTCCAGGAAAGGAAAATTTATTAGCAGATTTTCTAAGTCGTAACCCACAAAATCAGTATGTCGAGACAGACGATGAAGAGGAAAGAATGTTCCTACCAAATTATAAGTGTCCAGAACGTATTTCTGTTTTAACGCACTCAGAAATATACGAAGATATCGTACAGGCTCAATTGAGTTCAAGAGATATTCAAGACAAGATCCGCCGTTGGAATGATCTATTTCAACAGGAACAACGTTCCGATGCGGATCTTATTTTTATGAAAAATTTTCACGTCCAAGACGATGTACTGTTTAAAGATTGCGATCGAAATTTTAAATTAATAGTTCCAAAGAGGAAAATTAAGGAATTGATTTACCATTATCATGACCGAGATGAAGCATGTCATCCAGGAAGAGACGAGACTCTCAGGAAAATAGCGAAACGCTACTATTTCAATAATATGGCCAGGATCGTAGGCAAATACATAAACGACTGTCTGATATGCCAGTCTGTAAAGACAAGACAAGCCCAACCCAATGCTCCACTTAGAAGTCATGCACCACAAAATGCATTTGAAACCTTGAGCGTCGACGTAATTGGCCCGCTGCAGAGGACTAAAGACGCCGAAAACAGATACATGATTATCGTCGAAGACGTTTTCAGTAAATGGATAGAGGCAAAGGCATACATTCAGGTCGACGGCAGAACAATAGCCAAATATATCGACGAAGAAATAGTAGCAAGATTCGGAGTCCCTCGAGTCATAATATCAGACAACGGTGGTCATTTCAATTCCGAATGGTACATCACATTTTGCGAAAGGAATGGTATCGAACGATACTTAATTCCAGCGTATCACCAACAGTCCAACCCCGTGGAACGACGGGTTCAGGAATGCAAGAAAATTTTAAAGACTCTTTTATTCAAAAAGCCAAACGACACTTGGGATCGCTACGTGCATCAGATGACATATATATTAAGAAATCGTAGGAACGCCGCTACAAATCAAACACCTAGCATGATCGTGTTAGGATATGATCCAGCCGAAAGAGGCGAATGGGATTTGTATGCCTGGAGGCAAGAAAGAGCCAAGCAACAAACGCTTCCACGATACGAGCGAATCAAGGAAGCCCGTCAGGCCCAACAAAATTACAAACAGAAATATGCGCCGAAAGAGGCCGTCACTCCGATCGTCTACAAAGTAGGAGACAGAGTCATGAGTAAGAGAAAAAAGAAGGTACATACCTTCACGCCGTCTTGGTCAGGCCCAACCAGAATTCTGAAGAAGTTTTCCGACGAGGTGTATCTCGTGCAAAAGGGAAATGTAACGACAAGAGTACATGTCGATGATTTGAGACCAGCCCCGCCAGAGGAGCACAACTTGGAAATCGAATCTTCCGATGAAGAAAATGCTAGTCCAGGCGGAACATCACTCGATGGAAATGATTCCCCGTTCTCAGACGATTCCACAGAACCTCTACCGCCGGAGCAAACGGTTGTACAAATCCATGCACCGCCACTAGATGCTTCCACTTCTGATTCAGAATCCAGTTCTGGAGATTCAATTATATTTTTATAATATTTTTCAACCTAGGCTAAGTTTTAACTTAGTGCTAGGTTTATTTTATATCAAAATTTCCATACCAACTTCTTGTCGTGTCAGGCAAAAGTTGGTATTTTTTATGCATTTTTTACAAGTTATTTTCATTGGGGATATTGTATCGTCCATACAACTCTTCAAAATTCACTGCAGCAACTCTGACCGTGTCCGGCAGAGTTGGTATTTTTTATAATTTTTTCTAAGTCATCAAATGTTATTAAACATTCATCTGTAAGCAGAGTCCGACCCAAAGGGTCCAAACAAATGTTCCATTGGCACGGCATGGAAAGACGACAACTCTGACGCAGAGCGCGATTCAGACGAGTCTAGCAACTCAAGGGCGAGATGCCGCCACGTCTGCTGGAGGGGCAGATGCAACGATCCGACGGATGCAGATTCTGTCGCAGATTTCTCCCAAGAAGAGATTTTAATAAAAACTATTTCAATCAATATAAGTCAACAAAATTCAATGTTCCTATTCTCAGAGACGACGATGTGATATCGGTCGCAGATTTCTCCCAAGAAGAGATTTTTTAACTACTCGGAAACCATTTCAACCAATATAAGTCAACAAAATTCAGTGTTCCTATTCTCAAAGACGACGATATGTTATCGGTCGCAGATCCCCAGACGGGATGTAAACAAACATTTTACTAAAATTTTGTTTTATATTGTTTCATATAAACCGAGCAGAACCAATGTATAGCTGGAGCCAAGCAGTCCGAGGACCACCTAAGCTGTTCCAGAAGGCAGTTCGACACCGAAGGTGATCGACGAGGCATAGACACGAGGAGGAGCAGACGCAAGCCCGCATTAGTGGAAGAACACTAAGAAAGATAAGTGCGTCGAAAGTGTTTGTGTTGTGTCATCGAGAATCCGAGGATTCTCGATTTTTTTCTTTTTTTTATGCCTTTTTCATATACAATGTTCAATAATTCAATCGAATGCTATGCATCGATATATGTTCAAATTATCACCATTTTTAGATTTGCATCTATGTTTTGTTCAGATAGGCCGGTCTGAACGATAACCGAATACAACACATGGGAGACTACATCCAATGATCCATTTTATTTTCAAACAAACAATTTTACCAAACGTTACACAAAAAGATTCACGGAAAGGAGGGGAGTGTTAAAGAACGCTATAACCCCGATATACTTTTCGACGTTGTAACAAAATCCGACTTAGGAAATATTTCGTAAGAAAAGCGTGCTTCACGTAAAAACGCCGTGGAGGAGGTTTTTAATTCTTGGAAATATATTTTTGCTCTTCGGAGCGTTTTTTATGCCAAATTTTCGCTAACTCTTCGAGGAGCGTTAATTTGGTAAGTGTAGTAAATGTCGCTGCACAGGGACGTAATGTCGCCCCGACCACCCAATTTTAGAAAGTATCATAAAATTGGACTTGAACTTCCAAATTTCCAAGATTAAAAACCCTTTTACGAATCCACGTTGTCAAGCACTGCAACTCTTACGAAGTGTTGAATATGAGGACAAGTTAGTCCAACGACTATTCAAAGTATATCGGAAGTTATAGCGAAAATAGCCCTTAGCGACATGGGACCCCCATCATTTCCTAGCAGTCGGATTTGACGGGGAAATGATGTGTTTTGACGGGGTTTGCCCTAAACCGGTTCCTCAGTGATTCGGAATCAAAAAAGTATCTATACCATGTACTCACACGTGCATGGGATCTGCCTTGCCTGAACGTAAAATTTGTTATTGCATAATACAAACGAAGTAGATACGCTTCAAGCAATTTTAAGCTCCGAGGAGCGACCAAAATTTATGTGAATTAATAAAATACGTTTATAAGACAGGCAAGCATAAGCCCACCAAAATTTCAGTTACATGAACTGTTCCTTGAATCTTTTTGTGCATCGTTAGCTTTTCAAACTGCATATTGGATGGTAGTTGGTACCGTATGAATCGTCCCGTTCCTCACCATGTGTTGTACACGGGTCAGACCATTGTTTGTTAACATTTTCTCTGAAGAAGTTGTTGTAAAAACATAAATTTTTTAAAGATTTAATATACATTTTTTGAACTTTATATTGTCTTTTACTTGTGTTTTCTAACAAAATTTCCCTTTCAGATTTAATTTTAAGAGAGTGTTAAACAGACAGTGTTAGATTTATAGTGTTACGACGTCTTCCAATTGATACCATCAGAGCCGCAGTTAAGCATAAACGACAGTAAGTATGATTTATCCATTAATCTCCGTCTGAAACAGTCACTTTGAACCCTAAAAATTTTGTGAACGTAATATTTTTATTTAGTATTTAGAAAAGGTTGAGGAAAAAGAAAATTAATTTTTTCTTTTTCCTATTTTTTTCAATTTTTCTAAGTTTTTCGAACAGAAAATACGTCCTTCAGACTTCCATCAAAAAGCATGGATCGTTCACAATAATAGCGTCTAAAGTAACTGCTCCTGCTACTTCATTTTCTGACTTTTTTTGACACAGAAAGTTGGTCAGTAAACTCATCAGTAAACACTTCCTCTGGTTTTTCTTCAGGTTATGACTCAAGATTAATTTTCTCGACATTTTCTTCCGAACTAAATTCTTCTATTCGATAGTTAATTTCCTTCTGGTGCTTCAATAATGGTTCCTGAATTTGAACAAGTTGTTCCATCGCATGAATCACACACTAGTAAACACTGCAACCCTGCTTTTCTAGAGCTGCACGAGGAATTGCAACCTATTTTGCAATTGCAAGAAATTACCTGCAATAACTCTCTGAGAGCGGCGTCTTGAACCATAGGAATTGGCATAAGTCCATTTGATGACTCTTCCAACCCCAATCAGTTGGCGAATTTCACCACATAGGTTTCTGCAAATAAACAAGGGTCTAGCAATTTGATGTCCTAGGATATCACACTAAACATTCAGTTCTTCTTCCAGACGAAATTTGCGAAATTCTTTATGACGAGCCTCCTGTGCTTCCCCGGACATCTGTCCAGCTGTCTCGTCGTAGTATATTTTGAATTCATCAACCCTTGTTATCGCAGAAGTCACTCTAGCATTTTAAAAATATCTTCTTCAAGTGTTGCCAATATTTGTGTTTCCTTCTCCTTGTTTTAGAGCATCTAGCGGCAAACTTTTTGGGCATGTAATGTAGATAAGACCCAAGAAAATGCTTGCGAAGCACTTCTGATGTTGTCGAATCAGTTGTAGGTTATACGCATATTTTTAAGTTGCTTGGCAAATGTACCATTGTTTGTTCAAATTAACATGTCACTTTAAGTTTGTGGCCGTTATGTTTTACCAAGGTTAGTTCAATTTCAGCAATTTGATTTCTCATATTGTCAAATTCTTCTAAAGTTAATTTGAAAATTTTCTTAGCAAATCTTATTGGTCTGCAAAACGAAGTAGATGGTCGCGAATTTTACTATAATATAAATAATATCGTTCGTTTTGTTAAATCAGTAGAGCTGCAAAGGAACAAGGATGTCCTTAAAACATTCGTATCTTCAAATGTCTCGGTATTTAGTACCAATTTTGTTCACCACTACCATCACAATTAATAGGGGTCACCAATTTAGACAGAGTTTTTGGTATAAATAAATTTAAATAGTGTAAAATAATTCTTTTATTGAAATATTAATAATTGTAAACATATATCATAATCATAATATTTTTTTTGTTTTTCTATGTCCTAGATATAAATTGACTATATTGAAAAGATGGCTATTAAGTCAGTAGTTTGTATGTAGTGCGAGAACACTACATATGGGGAACGTAAGTTAACATATTTTCATCAAAAATGCTGTTTAAAACTTCCTGTTGCACAACACAAAGTCGTCTTATAGTTAAGTCTACTATTGATTGCAACTTAATTTCGGCTAACGAATCATTGATTGCGCAGTTGGGTGGATAACACAGTTTCTTTGCATCCTGTATTTGTTGGTAAGATGGATACATTTTTATTTTTTCTTCGATTGCTGAATTTCTAAGCATCTGATATTCCTCCGGTTTAATTTTGTTGAAGTTATGAGCGAAAACTTATTCACACGTATATTTGCGTATTTCTTATCACGCAACTTTAAAAACTAATTTGACTTTGACCACTCTTCTGGGAGCAATTCCTTCAACATACTAGCAGCATCCATTTTACCACTTGGTCTCATCTTAATATTGGTAGCATGGGTTAATTCACTTGATGTACTTTCCATAATGTGGTTCTATTTTTCTTGTTTTTCCTGTTTGCTCTAGATAATTGTGAAAAGACTGCTGATCCTCTAAAGTAACTGCTCCTAAAACTGCAACTTCCATAGTTTCGAAATTAACCACTCGCATTTTGAGTTATGCTTTCTGTTACCAACGGCCCCTTTCCATAAGTCTCTGCATCAGTTCTGCGTTTCTTTTTTTTTCGGAATGAGTGTACAGCACTGATAACAAAATAATTCCTTCAAAGTTATAGAAATCATAAACACATTTCCATAATAAAAATTGCTTGCTAATTATTATTTTTACTTCTGTTAACTTTATTTTTATGTTGTATTTCTACATTTACATAGGTTTCTTACATATGAACTTTGTGTTAATATTTATTAAGGAAAAGCGTATATTTATTACTTGTTTTATTCCTTGGACCAATGCAAGGAAGCGATCGTTCCATTCAGATATATGAAGTGTGATATATTTTTATATTGCCACTCTTTATCTATTTTTCCGACGAAAACACTCAAATAAAGTTAGGATATCCGTAGTCTCATATTTTATTATCAACTCATTTGACGTTGCAGGAAAGCCACGAAATGAAAGAAATGAAAACAAAATTAAACCTAAAGCTCAAATAGAAATATTATGTACATTACTTCCAACCTTTTAACAATTGATTTACGAAGGAAAGTGAAAGAATGTGTTATTTATAATTGGGTTTACTTCGTTTTTACTTCAGATGTGGTTCGGAATCTCGACGTCGAATAACAAATTTTCTAGAGATTATTGATTAGATAATACTAGAGTCAAATTAGGACATTAATGTCAATTGTCTGGACATTGCGCTTTTTATTTAAAATGAGTTCAGAATTCAGTTTTGCAGTTTCTGTGGGGTCGGAATATTGTTTATTTAAATAATTGGATTTTTAAGGGGTGTGTTCTATCGGTTTCTAAAGATATCTTGTGATCTATAAGTCCTACGAACAAACGAGAAGAATGAAAAATGTCCGTTATGAGTTGCACAATAAATATACAGGGGCAATAGCGCGTCGGACCTCGATATCTCGAGTCCTACGATAGCTAGAAATTTTTTAAAAAATTGTAAGTAAACTAGATAAGGAAGCCTATAACTAGAAATTATTTTTGAACATACAGGGCGAGGCAAGACTAAATTACAGGACCATGTGCCTACTTTTTAAATGGAATGCTATATATATATATATATATATATATATATCAGTACATTTTTTGAAGCCTCTTTCTAGGCTCTATTCGTTCCTGTATTAGCATTGAATACCTACCAATCACTTGGATGTAATGAATTTTTTTGTTGAAATAATGTAATCTGCAGATGGATATTTAAAAAGTCACCACAGTCACAGTTATGGGTTTTAAGAAAAACTTATGTGAATACCAGTTACGAGACATCTAATTAATGTTTTTGAATCATTTTCATTTCCAAAAATGTACAGGGTCGCCAAAAATTATTTTTCAATTAAGAACATTTTAAATTTAATTTTCTCAATTTTTTCAAATGTAACACTCTATATTTTTCGACGATGTGATGTAGAAATAAAAAATGAACATTTTTTTGTAAGTACTTTCCTATGGTTAATTGCAACCATTTTCGTTTCATAAATAACTAAGTGTCAAATTCAAGAATAAACGTAAAAAAAGAGGTTCCCTCAAATAATTCATTAGAAAAATTTATAATATGTGTTCGATGTGTTGCCCATTTTAATTGACACACATCTTTATGCAATTTTCAAATGAGGCCATTTAGTGAGACCATTTCTTTTAACCCATTGAAGTGAGTAAATAGTATTTAACCGGTCCTTTACTGTAATGTTTTTTTGTAATTTTTTTTTGCTGTTTCCGTTATTTGACAAGCAATAAAACCTCAGTTTGGTATAAATTGTCTGTACAAAGGAGCATTTATCACACTTATCGGTCGTGAAAATTTGTGTTGAATTTAAAATATTTGAAATTTTACAATATGAATTTTAATAAAGCGGAACTTGCAGATGACTTTTGTTTTGGACGAGTCAGACAGAAAGTGTTTACTTGCCAATAGAATTTATCACCAACGTTATCCTGAAATAAGGATTCCTGATGTTAGCAGCTTCCAAAACCTTCTCGATAGATTTTTGGAAACTGGAAATGTCGAATATAAAAAAAGTGAAAGAATAAAATGTGTTGTGAATGAAGAAAATGAGTTTTCTGTGGTGCTGGCAACGGTTGAGAATCCCCATGTTAGTCAAAGAGAAGTGAGCTCATTAGCAGGAAAAAGTAGACGGTCTGTGGATCGAATCTTAAAAACAAATAAGTTGCATATATATCATATTCAAATGCACCAGGAATTATCTGATGACGATTTTCAAAAGCGCCTACAATTTTGTAATTGGGCCAGAGATAAAATACAACATGATGTCAACTTCTTCAATAATGTTTTATTCACTGATGAGGCAACTTTTCATAAAAATGAATTTATTAATAGGCACAAAATTCATTATTATGCTTCGGAAAATCCTCACTTTTTTATGCAAGTTGATAACCAACACAGATGGTCTATAAACGTTTGGGGAGGAATTATTGGAGAACATGTAATAGGGCCACATTTCTTTGATGGTACATTGACTGGAGCTATTTATCTTCATTTTTTGGAAAACTATCTGCCACAATTATTGGCAAATCTCCCTGAAAGAATTAGAAATAGGATGTGGTTTCAGCAAGATAGTGCTCCACCACATTATTTAAATGCAGTTAGAGACCACTTAAATAATACCTGCCCTAATCAATGGACTCATTAAATGGCCCGCTGGATCCCCAGATCTTACAAAAATTGATTTCTTTTATGGGGATATGTGAAAGAATTGTTTATAGAGACACACCAACAACAGTGCAAAATATGAAGGAAAGAATAATAACTGTCTTTACATCTATCACACCGGCAGTTTTAGGAACAGTGGAAACCTCATTTTAAAAGCGTTTAGAGATTTGTGTCAATCGAAATGGGCAACAGTGGAACATTTATTATAATTCTTTTTTCTACTGAGTTATTTGAAGAAACCTCTTTTTTTAAGTTTATTTTTGAATTTTATAATTATTGCTCAATAAAATGAAATTGGTTGCAATTAGCCCTAGTGAAGTACTTACAAAAAATGTTCGTTTTTCATTTCCACATCACACCGTCGAAAAATATACAGGGTGTTCCATTTCAAACAATTGAGAAAATTCAATTTAAAGTGTTCTTAATTTAAAAATAATTTTTGGCCAACCTGTACATTTTTAGGAAATGAAAAGTATTCAAAAACTTTAATTAGATGTCTCGTAACTGGTATTCACATAATTTTTTCTTAAAATCCATAATTGTGACTGTGGTGATTTTGTAAATATCCATCTGCAGATTGCATTATTTCAACAAAAAAATTCGTTACATCCAAGTGGTTGGGAGATATTCAATGCTAATATAGCAATGCATAGAGCTTATAAAGAGGTTTCAAGAAATGTACTGATATACATAGCATTCCATTTTAAAATCGAGATATCGAGGTCCGATGCACTGTTGCCCCACCCTGTATATAGGAGGGTCCATAGTAATAGGACACAGAGCAATGACAGATTCCTTACCTAGAAATATTGCGATTTAACCAAACTTACCTTAGTCCAAATACAAGGTGTCAAAATTTAATTTTGGTTTTGGTGTTTTTAAATAATTGAAATATTTTAACAAAACATGGTGATTATGGGTTCTTTGAAGCGAGGGATTCAATCTATTCATTGTTTTCTGTTATTTGTAGAGGGCGTCACCTACGGTAGCTTGCATGCCGTTTATACGTCATATATTTTTGGCGATTTTTTTACCAACCAATTTAAATTAAATATAATATCTATTATAGTTTGATTTACTGATAGTGAAACGAACAGTATAAAATTAAATTGTTTTTTCATATTTTGAAATTTATTACATTCCAACACTAGCAAAAGAGTACGAAGGATAATAACTGTTAAAGAAGTTTTTATTTAAATACTAATTTCATTGAAAATAAATAAATATCAATAATTAATAAAAACAGAGATCCGTCTTCGGTAACAAGTGTTCGAAGCGACTTCCGCTTACATCAATACATTTGGCCAAACGTTTATTAAACGACCGTTTTATTTTAAATAATAAGTGTTCGTTTTGAAATGATTCGATTGCATTTCTAATTATCTGCAATAATTCTTCTTGATTATTTATTGCATCCTGATACACAAGAGATTTCACATAACCCATACGCAAAAATCCAACGGATCAAAATCGGGATTCTGCGCAGGATAAGGCATACTGCACCCGTGATCTATCCAGCGACCAAGAAAATTTATATTTAGGTAGTTTCTCACCGTTGGGTTATTTAAAATTGCGGAGTGCTGCATCTTGCATAAAAAAACAGATTTTCTCTTAAATTTAGTGGTCCATCATCCAAGAACTCGTCTAATTGAATTTGTAGAAAATTTAAGTATAATGCACCGTGACAAATAACAAGTAGGTTTGACAGATATTAATTTTGAAAGCGTCTCTTATTGTTTTTGTTTTAGTCAATGCCTACCTTGAAAAATTATACATGCATCCCTAAATCATAATTTAAATTGGTTGCATTGAATACTTTAAAACCAAATATCTCGAAAATGGTGACCCATAGCGAGATTTAAAAGGTATGCCTTTTTTACGTATAAAAGATAGCAAAACGAATTTTTTATCTATAAAAATTTCAAAAAATTGCGAAAAATATATGACGTATAAACAGAACGCAAACTACTTCTACAAATAACTACAAAACTATGAATAGATTTGAATCCCTCGCCTCAAAAAACCCCCAATCACCAAATTTTGTCTTTTTTTAAAGAAATTGTTTAAAAAAAAAACAAAACAAAAATTTAACTTTGACACCCCGTATCTTTGTTGATATCAACTTTTGGACTAAGGTAAGATTAGTTCACATGTGCATAATTGCATATTATCATCTAAACGCTAATGCTTCGATTGCACGAGAGCTCCTTTAAGTAGGATCAATCTTTCGGCTGGTGTTTGTTGCAATCGGAGCATTAGCGTTTCGATGATAATATGCAATTATTACACTTATCGCGCCAGGCTTGTAACTTGTAATTCAGCGCTCGGCGGGGCACATAACCCGGAGAGTAGCTGTTGGTTGCAGTCTGGTTACGTTCCCTTAACATTTGAACACTACACTCGAATACATTACTTCACGAGCATGTCGCTAACCCTTTAGAGTCATCAGGAGGCAATTAAAAGTCATATTGGCCTTGCGACGATGTTGACATGGTTAGGGAAACTCTAGTCAAGAGTATTCGCTTGTAGTGGTCAAGCGTTTCGTAAACGTGATTTTTAGACACCAAAGATATTGGTTGGTCAGACTCAGACTAGGATTGCCTCCTTAAACAAGACTATGCATCATAAAAGTTGAAAGACACTGATTAAAATGCAAGTTGATTTTTATACAGATTTGTAGTAGCATTTTAATCAGTTTGTACTTAAAAATTCATGTTTGTCACATTTTTATATCAATATTTGTCCGTTTTGGTCCTGAAGAAGATTTAAAAATAAATCGAAACGTTCGACATAATATAAAATTGCTTATTAAAATTATTAGATTAAAAATTCACAGATTTCGCAAACATTGCAACCAACTGAGGGCATTTATACAATTATTAGTAAAATTAAAACGTGATTCTTTTTCCAGCATCATAAAGTACATGCTGTGTGATACTTATATTTTTAAAATACGAGTCACTTTTGAATAATTATGTTAGCATATTAATTGAAAAATCTGTAAATTGTATCTGACAACTGTACTCATATGGATCTCTCTTAAAAATGAAATAACAAATCAATTTAGTTGAAAATATCATCAAGTTCGGTATCAAATTAATTTGTCATGTGTACCAATATTTTTCTCTCTTAAAAATTAAATTTATTTATTTAAATAATATGAATATACCAACCTAAACTTCAATGGAATTAAGATCTCTAATAACCACATATAGTCGTGTTAAATTAGCATGATTTAGTGTAGAAGTACCTACTTTTTTTAAGTAGAACCAAATGGCCTAATTTATTTTGGAAAGTGTTCAGAATCACTCATTAATCAAGTGTTGTGTCTGAGGGTGTGCAAATGTTTTTATCCATTATTTATTTAACAAATGACTAATGTTAATGAACAATTAATGTAGCATTAATTAACAAATTAAAAATTTAGGAAATATCTCACGAAATTGACCCAAAATCTATACTCGGGGGTTTTCGAGGTCACTGAACACTAATCGAGGTCCAAATTAAAAATTCAAAATGGCGGATCCAATATGTCCGACTTTAAAGCTAGATTGACATTTACCTCAAAATTGAACAAAAATCTATAATTGGGGGTTTTCGAGGTCGTTGAACACGAATCCGAGGTCCAAATTTAAAAATTTTAAATGGCAGATCCAATATGGCCGACTTTTAAGGTTAGATTTCCATTTCTTTAAACACAAATCGCGAAATTGGCCAAAAATGTACAGTCGGAGGTTTTACAATTCACTGATGACTATTTTGTTATACAAAACAAACGATGCATAATACTCGTATAGAAAATGTATTGGTTTAATGTCGATACGAAAACAATTGATAATAAAATTTTATATTTTAATATATATATATGTATATTATATATATATATTATACATATACATATATATATATATATATATATATATATATATATATATGAGTAGATATGAATTGTAAAACCTCCGACTGTACATTTTTATTTGTCTTTAACAAAAATGGAAATCTAACCTTAAAAGTCGGCCATATTGGATCCTCCATTTTGAATGTTTAAATATGGACCTCGGATTTGTGTTCAGCGATCTCTAAAACCCCCCAGTATAAGCTTTTGTTAAATTTTGAGGTAAAGGTTAATCTAACCTTAAAAGTCGGCCATATTGGAACCGCCATTTCGAATTTTTAAATTTGGACCTCGGGTTCATGTTCAGCGACCTCGAAAACCCCCATTCGTCCATTTCGTGAGATATTTTCCGAGTTTTTTAATTTATTAATTAATGGTACATTAATTGTTCATTAATATTAGCTATTTGTTAAATAAATAATGGATAAAAACATTTACACACCATCAGACCATATAACACTTGAATCAATAAGTGTTTCTGAACACTTTCCAAAAAAAATAGGATATTTGGTTCTACTTCAACAAAATAGGTACCCTTTTGCTAATTTAACACGATTAATAAGTACCTACATATTTACTTGTTTCACCCGTTTATCTGTTTTATTCCCGCCCATTCGCCGTGCCAGTTCGATGCTAGAGCAGCTTACACCCACTAGCTTATTACCTCTGCGCTTGTGATCCTATAAACATTTTCTATGTTAATATTAAAATTTTTATTATCTCAACACCGACGAAAAATCTTTCAATGACAATTATTAATTTGCCTCCACTACTAGATTTCAGCAAACAATTCAACGTATATGACGAAATTACAATCAGTTACAGGATAGCACAGATATTTTTATTGTAATATTATGGATTTAAAATCAATGTATGAACATAATACGTTTGTTATCGTAAAATCATTACCGCCTGTGTTCTGATTTTGTAATAATTAGAACTTTTGGCCCGTTGAATTACGTAAAAAAATATAATGAAAAAATGAAATAAAATTTAGTACTGTACACTTATAATCACTTTGCACTAATAAATAATATTCCGGTTTTTGCCAGGACCACCATCTCTAGAAGTCTAATAACAATAAAAAGTTTCTTTTAATTATAGGCCCGAATATTTAAAATTCTGGAAAATTTTATGTATTATGTTAGTATTTTTAATAGCATAGTTAAAAATTTATATTACATCATTTTTGAAAAAGCAAGTCTAACATGGTTAATAACCAATTTAATTGGAAGCAAACAAACGAATAAGGGATGTAATTTCATAGAGTCCATTATTGAGCTATGAAACTATTAGCAATTTACTTTTCCATTTGAATTATATCTGAAAAATTTAAATAAGAAACAAATCTGTCATTCTAATTATATTATTAGGAACTTGTTTTCTGTAAGATTATTACCGCTTTCATTTAAAACTAATAAAACTACCAAACTCTTTGGAAAGTTTAAATTAAGATTGATAAGCTTCTTTAATTTATTAGAATAATTCCAATTCCATTTCGTTATTTTCTCCACGAGCGAATCACTTCAACTTACAACCACAGACATAATTTCGTACTTAGCCAATTTAATTATATACGAAAAAAATCTGGAACGGAGGGAATTTTAAATAAAGTAAAATTTATAAGGGAACATTAAGAATATAAAAGCATTAGGGCATTGCCACTTCCTAGGGTAAAGTACTGAATATGTTTAAAATTGTTTCCTCCTTGGCGAAGTTTGATTGTTTAGTCGGGTAGGGACGAAAAGGCCTTCTCTGAATTATCACTTGATATATTTATGTACTGTAGCAGTCTTGTTTGACTTCTTAAAACGCCGAGAGTAAAAATTATAGTAAAAAAAATTTGAAATTATTCGCTGTTGTTCTACATGATTATTATAAACTATAATATACACAAAAACGTTTAGGCATAAAACATTTTGTTCCCATGTCTTAACCGTCTGACAAAAAAAGGAAAATGTTAGTGTGCACTGTACGGGAAGAAGAAATGTCAGTTCGTAGAGAGATACCGTCAGTGGACTGACATTTCACCAGGTACTTCCTGGCAAATAATATTGCAAATGTTTGATTACTGTCCCCATCGCAATGGAAGGGGCAGGGTGCATAAGATATGTGTTTGCCAGCTTGAATAGTTATAAAGAGGAAATATTTAAAGCAGTTGCAAAATTTGTGATCATTAATGTGTTTCATAAAGAAAATAACATGTACGCAATTATATGCTTGTAAAGAATGTTGCAATTAGCACTGAGAGATACTTTTTGAATCGTCATTTAAACAATTTTTTTAGAGTTGCAGCAAAAATAGGAGTTTCTTAAGACTATAATTTATAGTAGGGATAATAATATAGACATAAAAAAAGACAATGAAGTCGCTGAATAATATCTTACCATTATGAGTGAATATAATTTTAGGTCAGTCATAAATTCATACACCAGAGTTGATGGAGAAACTAAGTCTTCCATTGACCACACATTTATGAAGAGTAAATATAATGTTGAAAGTATTAATTCATTTATACTACAAAGTAAAATATCTGATCATTCTCCAATAGTAATTAGACTCACGGTAGAAAATAATATTAAAAAAACACACAACTTGATGATAATTTTCTCAAAGTTGTAGATGTTAATAAATTAAAGATAGAAGTAAAAAGTGTAAATTGGTGTGACTTTTATAATGCGGATAATACAGAGGATGCAGCAATTATATTCATTAGTTTATTAACAAGGGCAATAGACATATGCACAAATAAAATTAAACTAAGTAACTTACAAAAATCTAAAATGATTGCTTTTGGATAACCACGGGATTAGTTCATTCAATAAAAAAAAATAGATCAATTGTACAAAATATATTAAAAAATCCTCAAAATTTAAATTTTAAAACTGAGTTTTTAAACTACAGAAATAAATTAAATGAATTACTAAAAACAACTAAATTTAATTATTATAAATCTAAAATTACAAACATTACAAAAATTTATGTAACATAATAATGAAAGAAGTAATACGAGTAAAGGAGTAAGAACTGAATAAGATACAGTAACAGTGGTTGAAGAAGAAGTGGTTAATATATTTGTAAATTTCTTCACGAATGTGGGGAAAAGTCTTGCTATGGAAATTAAGAAACCTAAATTCACTTCTCCCAGACAATCCACAACGTATTCATTTTTCTTAACACCTACAAATAAAAAGGAGGTAGAAGAGACTACAAAGTCATTAAATTATAATAAAGCGCCAGGTTCTGATATAGTCAAAGTAGAACTGTTAAAGAAAATTGTTGAAGAGATATCCACATAATTATAATTTTTAATTAATAAAGTATTTGATACTAGCACATGCCCTTCTGCCTTTAAAACTGCAATAATAAAACCTTTATTTAAAAATAGTGACAAAACTGACCATTTAATTATAGGCTTACATCTATTATTGGTAATTTGACAAAATTTTTTAAAACATTGTGAAAGTTAGGATAAATAACTATACTAAAAACATATAACCTAATCTCTGATGACAATATGGTTTCCAACAACATAAATGGACCTAAGATGCTATTGCATTTTTAACATCACAAATTTCTCAAGCTTTGGATAAAAGTAAACCTAACTTTTGTATTTTTCGATCTTGCTGCTACCTGCAATTGTTAGATATGTAAAAGGATATGGGATTTAGATGACCAGTATTAAAACTTTTAAAAGATTACTTAACGAACAGAAAACAAATAGTTAAAATTAATTCAACCTTTAGTGAAGAATGCATTGTTGAATACAGCGCACCTCAAGGTACCATATTAGGACCGATATTATTTAAATTATATTTGAACAATTTACTTACTTTAGGAAGCAAGGGCACAGTGATAAGCTTTGCCGCTGACACGGTAATCTTCTATGAAGATAACACTTGGTAAGGTCTACAGGCAGAGCAAGATTAACAAAAAAATAAAGGATTACTTTGATTATAAATTACTTACCATAAATTTTGCTGATACCATTCAGCTGTTATAATAGAAAAATGCATAACTTCAGCTCCCTAAATATCGATTCTGAGACGGAAATAGAACAATCAGGATTCATAATGTACCTAGGTACTACCATATTGATAGATTCTTGAGATGGAATATACGCCTTAATAATGTATGTAATACTCTAAGAAGCATACATAATGTTTATATTTGAATTCTTAAGGACTATTCTAGACATTGCTAACTTAAAACCATTTACTTTGCACTAATTCTATCTAGACGGTCCTACCTTATTATCGGCTGGGGAAGTGCAGTAAAACACCACATAAAAGTTGGATATAATTTAAATGTTTAAAAACTATGTTGGATAAATCCAACACATACCCATCGGCCAATCTATATAAATATGGTAATGTTCTTGATATCAGACAACTATTCTATTATACTGTGGCAATAAATCAATTTAATAACAAACATTAATAAATAATAATGAATAATAAAATTTTAAAGAAGAGTAAATAAATTTATCTTAGAAACTTAGAACTTCTTATTGTTAGTTATTACTATTAATTTAAATTCTACTCTATGTAAAAATGTTAAGCCTATCTATATAAATTTAGTTCGTAATTTGTTTATTATTATATATGGTTATTATTTTTGATGACTGGTTAATTATAATAATTAATTATTAGTAGCCAATATTTTGAAGCTTTTTAAACTGTATACTGTAGTCATCGAATAGGTTGCTTATGATATATATATATATATATATATATATATATATGTTATTATGACATTGGCTACCAATCTTTCATGATTTGTAAGGTATAATTCAATGCAGGTCGGGGTATTTGCCCGCTGAGTAGTTGTTTCCTGCAAATCATATGTAATAACAGTATAGGTTAAGTCCACCAAGGGCTGAAGGTCACCGCTCTCGGTACTTGCAAAATAGCAAGTCGCTATACACCATGGAGACATCTATGATGTCTGGTGTATAGTAGCATTTGACTAAATGAGAGGATTCACTTACCTCTCACCGGTACACCATTTACTTAAGTTTGTATAAAACTAACAGGTTGGTCACTGTCATTTGTCTGTTCCATGACCTATGGCATACTGATGAGAACTAATAAGTTCGAAACCGGTCTATGTCTGGTCAGGGAGTTGACAAATGACATTGGCTACCAATCTTTCATGATTTGTAAGGTATAATTCAATGCAGGTCGGGGTATTTGCCCGCTGAGTAGTTGTTTCCTGCAAATCATATGTAATAACAGTATAGGTTAAGTCCACCAAGGGCTGAAGGTCACCGCTCTCGGTACTTGCAAAATAGCAAGTCGCTATACACCATGGAGACATCTATGATGTCTGGTGTATAGTAGCATTTGACTAAATGAGAGGATTCACTTACCTCTCACCGGTACACTATATATATATATATATATATATATATATATATATATATATATATATATATATATATGTTGTTTTTTAAATTTCGCGGGTGTTAAATGAAGTGTTGTTGTGCTTCCGGGTGCTCTCCCGCATCGATGATCGACTCCTCCAGGAGTCACGGTTGTCTAAACGACGTTTCGGCAGAATCTCATCTGCCATCTTCAGGTCCTCACTGAAAGCTGCCTACTGCTGCGTTCAGTTCGAGCAACGAGAAGCAGCAGTAGGCAGTTTTAAGTGAGAACCTGAAGATTGCAGATGAGATTCTGGCGAAACGTCGTTTAGACAACCTATTTGTACTATTTGTAGGTCGCCGATATGGTGTTACTTGCAATATATAACATCAGGAAACCGCAGCATGGTCAGTGTCTGGGTCTGCTCTGCACTGATGAGAGCCAAAAGCTCGAAACCGGTCTGCAGATGACTCTGGACATTGCCGATGCTGCGGAACTCCTCTGTTTTAATAATGGGTACCTTCACCGTTATCTGCTATAAACACTTTATTGCGTTTCTAGTAATTGGTAACTAAAATACTAAAGACGACGAAACGTGCCTTTGTGCATTTTAACATATATATATATATATATATATATATATATGAAAAATACTAGGTTCTCGGGTTGAACCGCGTCTGAGATTGTTAATGTCAGAGACATTAACAATCTCAGACGCGGTTCAACCCGAGAACCTAGTATTTTTCATACCAACGACCGCGGAAGCTTCTCGGAACATATATATATATATATATATATATTGACATGTAATGTTTTCTATACCTATATAAAATATAAAAGACTTAGTTAAAAAAGGAAAGAAAAATTAATATAACAAATTAAGTGCAAGGCACAAATATGAATTGTTCAACATAAAATATCATAAAACAACAAAAAAATAACAAAAAGAAGTATTTATCTCATTTATTTATTAACATTTACCTTTAATAAATTTTAAAAAACAATAATCAGTAGCTGTGACAGCTCAGAAAACACTCTCTCTTAAAAATAACTTTAATTTTCAATAAATAACAAGACTAGTTGCAAACTTCAATTTAGACAATATGCTGCCAAACCATTCAAGACAAAGAGGTAAATACTCTGAAAAAGAAAAATAACAAGAATTTTGATTAGAATAAATTAGTATGTAGGATTTGTTAAATAGATTTAGTTTAGTTAAGAAAGGTTAAGGAAGGACTGTGTACAATAACCGATAATAGAAGGCAAGCAATTTTTTTTTAAAAACTTTACAGTGTTAAACAAAGTGTCTTAAAAATCTTCAGCGGGGTAGTGAATAAGCTTAGAATTTTACTGCTGTAAGCAACATAATATCCAGTTGGTCATAAAAAGCAGGGAGTGGGGTGTGAAAATGCATCTCCTTGGCAACCTGAAAATAAACGAGGAGAATAATAAAAAATAAAATAACGGACGTCAGATTTGGAAGTATAAGACTTAAAAAGATAAAACAGGAAAGAAATATCGAGAAAATTAAGAAATTTTGTATGTGGAATCAAAGAATAAGACGAGCAGGTCTCAAAAATCTTATATTAATGGACCAGATGAGAGGTTTGAAGCAGTAACTATTTTAGTGGACATCAGGTGCGTTTTTTAAAAATTTTAACCCGCCGTACATTTGTGCCATAAAATTTAGTAAAAATACTGACAATTTTTAGTTATAAGAATTTTTGTATTGTTGTGTTGTTGACAAATTGGTGTTATAGATTATAGAAATTAGCTGAAAAGAGGGAAATAGGGTAGTTTAAGATAGTGATGTCAATTTTGAGACGTCAAAGTCAAATTAATTGAAATCTGAAAATAAAAAAATTATTCATTTGGAAGTATTAATTTTATTCAAAGCAAAATAACCCATTTTACAAGTTACAAACGAATTACAGCAACTCACCATGAACCCTGAGAGATAGAGTCTACTGAGCTCAGCAAAATAAAGAGGCAAGTATTAATAATTATTGAAGATATCAAATATTGAACTTTGAACAGTAGAAAGTAAACATATTAATATATATATATATATATGCAAGTATGAGGTGTGTATGTATATCATTATGTACAGATATAATCCATTATTATCAGATACTATAGTTTTCCTCACTGACAGTTTACGACTTGGTGAGTTTCTTGTTTATTTGTTTGTAATATATGTTTACTCGTTTTGTATTACATTATGTACCTAAAGGAGTAAATATATGACATAGTAGTAGCTCCCGTCCATATTTTTATTAATGGGAGACAAAAACATTGTCTAATAAGCATTGTTTATTAAAAGTTTCATTGCAATTCAACCGACTTCAAACGTATTAGTACGCCACTGCAATCATTAGTTAAAAAAATATCGTACACTTTATATCTATATCAATTGATAGGAAAAGTTATAAGCTTTAATTCTTTACCTTAATTTGTTAATTTTATGTTTATTAGACCGTTTAGGGGTAATAAGCAAAAATATGACAGGGTAGTCCCTTTCCATATTTTTTGTAGTGGGAGAAGAAATAACCATTTTTGTAAACTAAGGTCTGTATATCTGTAAGTCTATACCTAACTCTTACCAATTTTGAGAATAAAAAACTATGCGATTCTGCGCACCACCCCTTTGAGTAGGGGGTGGTGGAGTTTTCGCGAGTTTTCGATGTGTGTCTGCCCCTAAATCTATTTATCTTTAACTTATTTGATACGTCCCAAAAATGATTTGCTTTTACTCAAAAGTATAAGTATCAACCATTGTAGGCTCTTAACTAATAAATAATTTTATATATTAATTTAAGTATTGACCTTACAGTCAAAATTTTGTTTATTTATTTATTTATTTATTTGGTAATGCACTCAACAGGCAAGCCCTATTACAGAGTGATATGGTACATTTGATATTTACATTAACCTAAAACTAACTTAATACTAGCTTAATTTTAACATAATATTAGAAAGCAATGGTTTAAAACAATGAATTTAACATGGTTTTTAGTTTTTTTATACTGGTATCAAATATATCACAGTTGGCTTGGATCGTATTATAGTTACTACATATTCTGTGGAGAGGGGAATTGATTTGATAATTTGTACCTGCCAGGTCTAAGTGGAAAGTTCTATAAGTTCTAGTAGGATAGTGGGGGACGCTTAAACTTATCATGGACAGGAAACTACTATCGTCTACATTGCCATGTAACAATTTATGTAAGTATACAATATGCCCGTATTTTCGTCGATTCTCCAGTGTTTTGAGATTATATCTTTCCCTTAATATATCTTTATCTATATCGAAATCATATAAACCAGTCTCTTTATAATTTAAAAACCTTAAAACTTTATTTTGTATTGTTTCTACGCTATTTTTGTGTATTTGATAAAATGGATTCCAGACAATTGAGCAATATTCCAACTGAGATCTTACATACGAAATATATAACCGCCTAATAGCTCCTGTATTGTTAAACATCTTCGTATTGCGTACTATGAATCCATACATTTTATTAGCCTTATTTATCATGGTGTAAATATGGTTACTAAATGTGAGCTGGGTGTCAAATGTTACGCCTAGGTCCCTCATGGTTTCAACCCTAGCCAAATCTGTATTATTCATTTTGTAATTGAATATAATTGGAGTTTTTCTTCTAGTATAGGTCATAATGAAGCATTTATTAATGTTAAGATACAATTTATTTTGAAGTGTCCATTGATATAAATTATTAATGTCATTTTGGAGCAGGAAGCAGTCCATATTATTTTCAACTTTAATGTAAATCTTTAAATCATCTGCAAATAACAGATATTTGGAGGCTCTAATTATTTCAGTAAGACTATTTATGAACATGAGAAATAACAGTGGTCCAAGATTGGAACCCTGAGGGACTCCGGACATGGCAAGAAACTGTTTCGATGTATAACCACTTACAGACACATACTGTTTTCTATTATGTAAATATGATGTGAGGAGTTCTATAAGATTCTCATGGAATCCAAATTCATTTTTAAGTTTACAAAGTAGGAAATTATGCGACACCGAGTCAAACGCCTTTTGAAAGTCGGTATAAACAATATCCACCTGATTTCCTTCGTGTATTTCTTGGGATATGAACTGAGTGATATTAATCAGGTTACTAGCAGTTGACCTTTGTCTCATAAAACCATGCTGGTGAATGGATATGCTATTGGAGACTGATCTATAGATATCGTCATAGATAATCGATTCATAAAGTTTTGCTGGGACTGATAGTATAGCAATAGGCCTATAATTCTTAATGTTGGTTTTATCATCTTTCTTGTGTACTGGGCAAAGACGGACTTCTTTCCAGATTTCAGGAAATACTTTGGTTTTTAAACTTAGGTTAAACAAGTAGTGAAGCGGGTATACAAGAAAGTCGATACAACCTTTAACGATGTAAGAGGGTAACCTGTCGGGTCCAACTGCTTTGTTTGACTTTAGTCTCTTTACAGCATCACGTATTTCATTTTGTGTAATAGAGTTTACAACTACTTCATCCATGTGCGGATTTAGCTTTATGTGTGAGTCATCTCCATGAAAATCTACATTGTATACACTTTTAAAGTGACTTGCGAATGCATCTGCAATTGCCTCCCCGCTTTTACATTCTAGGTTATCTAGGTGCATAGTATTTGGGAAGGAGACTGCCCCTTTTTTGTCCTTCATAAATTGCCAGAATGTCCTTGAATCATCGCTAATATCCTTTTGTATTTTATTTATGTACTGTTTGTATGCTTCATCAATATCCTTTTTTAGTTTTGCTCTTAAATTACTATATTCATTTTTTAAATCATTTGATTGAGAGAAGTTATATTTTTTACGAATTCTGTCCTTTTTTCTTAGATCTTTTATGATTTGGTTGTTAAACCAAACTGGATATTTCTTGGAAGTTTTTGTTTTTGGGATACATTTATCAAATATATTGTATATAATGGAATAGAAATATTCTACAGCATCATTTACATCAGAAAACCTTCCAATATCAGTCCAATCCGTGTTTCTAAATAGTTCATATAATAGATTGAAATTCGCCTTTTTATAATTATAGGTAGATTTTAATGGAGACGACAATTGCGTTAATTTATTGATTACTAAAGAGACCTCTATATACAAAGTTGGATGATGTGCATCCTCATCTACTAAACAAAATGGGCTACGTTGGACTGTGCAATTTTGATTCGATATTACCAGATCTAATATACGGTCTAAATAATTTGCTATTTTGTTATACTGCTTACAGTCAAAAAAGTTTTGAAAATTTATAAGTTCTCTAACATACTGATCATTTAATGTATTGCTCTTATAATACTCATTCAGTTTGGAGATATTAAAATCTCCCATGATTAGGAAATTATTGTTATAGAGAAATGGTAAATTTTCCAAGAAATTATAAAAATTACTTACAGTGTTGATGTTACAGGCCGGATCGATATATACTAAGATAACATATAGTGCATTAGACTCAGATGTATTTACTTTTACACAAACCGTATCAATAAATCGATCGCTAAAATCCATATGTATTTGCTTTGTACTATATATGTTTTTGACAGCAAGAATTACTCCCCCACCCTTGGTTTTTCCACTAGTTTCACAGCATCTATCCTTTCTGAACACCAAAAAATCACTGGGAAATACTTCATTTTCATATACACCTTCGGTCAGCCAACTTTCTGTTATTCCTATGATGTCATATTCATCTATGGTAGCACTAATATTGTTTAATAATGTGGAAGTCTTTGTATTAAGGCCCCTTACATTTTGGTAAATTATTGATAGGTTGCTCCTAGACGCCTCTTCAGGTGCCCCAAGAGAATTTTGACTTTCACTTAGGTTACTGGTATTTTGTATATGTGATTGCTATTCCTTCGAAAAGATAGACAACTTGTGATGTTCTAATTTTTTTATATAAACTGTACATTTTGTTTTATCCCATGCGAAATGATTGCTCTCCTTTAACCCTGCATTTACACAATTTACACATTTAGGCAAAGATGTGCTAGGGCATTCTTTCACTGGGTGTTCCAAGGAACATTTTGGGCACACAATTTTGCTATTACTGCACGACTTCGCGACATGATTTAGTCCACTGCATTTGTAGCACATTTTGATATCGGTGGCATCATAAATAGCACAGACGTCATAGTTCACAAATAAATTACCTTGCTTCATAATTTTACAGAATGTTTCTGCATCCACTTCTAATATAGCTTGAAAAATATTTCTTTTGTTTTTTGTTGCCCATATTTTTATCACATTGCAGACACTTTTTTCCGTCCAGACATCATTTTGAGATTTTACAAATTTTACCAGTTGCTCATCTTTATATTGCTCTATCATACCTACAATTTTTATCTTAGGATTTGTATTTTTTACTTCTTTCACTTCATAATTTCCACACAATTTATCATTTGCTATCTCTCTAAATTTATTTGCACCTTCCTCACTATTACAGCCAATTATTATACCACCATTTCTTGTGTGTTTTATTTTAGACATTGGTATATTTAAATCGGCAGGATTTAATTTTTCCATGATGTCGGACTTTGTTTGGATGTTTGTTTGCTCTATATTTTTTGGTTTTATAACTACCATAGATTGTTTATTTACAATTTGTGAGTAAAGTGGTTTTGTTTCCGGTATATTTGTTGACGCTGCAATTTTTGAGAGCTTGAACCGTAGTGCTACAGGCAAAAGGAGTATGTTTATATTATGCGTATTATTATATTAATGAGCATAATTGCATTATGTTATTTAGAAGTTAAATGCAAAGGGTGAATAATTTGGAATATAATAGGTATAACGGAATAACAACATAATTAGAGATAAATTACAGTGACCTATGATAAAGGCTTGCCTTATGTTGGACTACAGTGTTTGTTTGTTTATATTATTAACATATAATATTGCATTCAAATAATGTATTAGGGACAAGTGAAAAAAATATAATTATAGTTAACCCTTATTTTTTTATCATTACTAGCTTATTATTATTAGCTTATTTTTGAGATATCTGCAAAACTCAAATTTCAATCCTGAATTTGTTCTGCCTATTACAAAAATAAATTAATAAATAACATTTGTCGATATATTACTATTTGAAATTAGAATCGATGACTTAATTACATTGACGTAAACAGAATTAGATAGAAACTTGACTTATAACTTATCCCTGTTTCAGAACTTTCTCTGAAATGAAACGATTTATCGAATATCAAATTTATTCCAATATATCAGCACTCTGCATCCATCTAAACGATTATACTAAAATACTTATTGATCCGAATTGACCTAACTCTGCCATTACGAATATTGATGGTCGAGCTCTGTGCCAGGCCATTGGGGAATAACTTGAGAAAGGTACAGTTCAATCCATTTCCATCCTGCTTATCAAAAGACCAGTTTGTTGTCTAATCGAGATAATTCATATCCCTGTTGATGAATTTTAGTATGTTTTAGTAAGCGTTGATTAAAAAAATATCATTCAAATACTGCATAGACCTAGCGTTCACTTTGAAGTAATAAAGTTGGCATGAAAACAGTTTAATTGCAATTTAACTGTGTTGCTCTCAAAGAGAGAAAAATCTGTGGCTTTTACTTGATACATAAAATTAAAACTCTTTCCCACAAATAAAAAGGGAAAAATGTTATATTCACTTTGTGAGAGTATAATTTTCTTTTGCAAGTATTCTCGTATGCATACAAATTTAATTAAAACATAATCATTTAGCCTAGATAATATTTTTTTTTTATACATTTACATCGGCCTATTTCCGCTACTGAGGCCTAACCGACGTCTGTAGACGAGCTACCCTCAACCAGGAATTTTGCCGAACCTCCTCCCTTAAGAAGAGTAGGGATCTTTTACTTTCCTAACATTTAATAGACAAGGGACCGACGGCTTTACATCCCCTCCGAAGGATGGTATATCTCCTATACAACCCTCGCCTAAGGTTGTATAGCTTCCGCGCATACACTGATATACAAGCCGCTGGAAGATGTGTGAGGCGAGGATGCGGTCTTCGTTGTGAACACGAACGATACCTCTGGCTTGGAGAAAATAAAATATTTTGGGCTGGAGAGCTTTATGTGAGACTCTAGAGGCCTTTCGTGCACTTTATTTTATTTGATTCGAAGTTGGGGTGGTTAGTTCTTGAAAGACTGGAACGGGCCAAATGCTTCACCGTGTATACTTTCTGAGCTGATTTACACTCGAAATTAATTGTATTTAATTTATTTTACACTTTTGTGATTTTTATTCCGGCTGGCAGGGCCAAAGGCTACACCCGGTATAGTATTTTAGCACTGTTTCAAATTAAACACTTTGATTTAGAACGAAAATTAACAAGATATTTATTTACGTTTAAGAACACAGAGTTGTGTATTTAATTATTCGAAAATTAAAATTTTATTTACATTAAAAATAGTTTAACGTATCGACACTAGAAATTTGCTTAAGTCTAGAGTTGGTTCTATTTGATTTGTTGAATGATTTTATAAGATTGAGAAAATTTACTTTTGAATTAATACGCTTTTATTTTATTTAATTTATGCACTGGGGCAATTTTATGAAATGTACTTTTTTACTAGGATCTGCCTAGGAAGATACACAGGCACTGGATTTAAATTGGCGAGATACACCGAAAGACACACTTGGATTTATGCGATGGGGCAACCGAAGAGGTAACACGGGCACTGGATTTATTTATCACTAGATACGCCGAAAACACAAATTGCCGGGGGACTTGGCGTGTTCCCTTATTTATACTGACGATGGGAACTTGAGTTGCGGAAGTCTGGATGAGAGCCTGATTGGTCGCCAGCCGCTCTATGGGGCTCGAATTGCGAGATATTGCGCAATAAATTCTGAAAATTACATCATTACAACGGCGATGAAAATTGGAATAATTTGATATAAAAATGTCAGCGGAATCTATTTTTGTTTTAGAATTATGAACGATAACTGTCTGAATAACATGGTAAATTGACCGTGAAGTAACGTCGCGATTCTTACTTTAATCCATATTTAATGTTATATTAAGTCATGTTAATCCATATTTGATGATTTATTAAGTCATATTGAGGATACTGCATCGCCGGTGTTGAACGGAACGAGAGTCAATTTTAGGGTAAACAGAATGAAGATAGCGGCGAATTGCCAGCACTCGATGGGGGGAACATGTAAATTGGACTTATGATTTTTTAAACGGAGTGGAAGCCAATTGTAGGGTAATCGAAGTGAAAATAGTGGCGAGTTGCTAGCGATCGATGGGGAACATGTAAATTGGACTCATTTTGGGACGAATGTTTTATGAGCTGATTGGAAAGGTGAATGAATGAAAGATGTTTTGAGATATTAATAGAAAATTGAGTTTGGAGATAAATGGAAGAGAAATGACCTTGTAGAAAAATTTGGGAAGTGAATTAAAATATTTTGACTTGATGTTTGGAGAGTAATTTAGAAATGATTTGAGTTGATGGGGGGCTGTATTTGTTAGGCCGGCCCTTTGTAAGTTCTTTGGTATATTTTGGTGAATTTTGATATTATAATGATTTTGTTGATATATGCGGATTGTTTGTGAATTATCGATGCTGCGTGAATTTTCTCAGAATTGTTTGTTGAATATTGTGATTTTTGAGTTTTTTGATTGTCTTAGTGATTTTTTTATGTGTTTTGACAAGTTGACCTTGACGTTTGAATTATTTGGAAAATGTTAGTAATTTTTTCATCGGCCATCTTGTTAATACGCTGAACGTACTATAACAGTTGGAACACATCCAACTACTAACCGCGCCTGACGTTGCTTTACATCGCATATCGAAGTATGTACATAGTAAAGACGCACCTATGCTCGCCCTAGATAATATTTATTTTGCTTAATTTTCATACATAATATTTATCAAGTGTGAAAACCAATATTATCATAGTTGCTTTTTAATTTTGTGAAGTTTTAAGAAAAGATTTTAAAAACTAGAATACTTACCAATATTTTAACCTATGATCTGACGGGCAATAAAAATTCCACGAGACATGACGACTGAAAATAATGTAGAAATGGCATTTAATGCTTTTAGCGATATTTTACATTATTTTGAGACTTGTTTTCCACTTACTCGTATTCTCAATAAACCAACAAATACACATAATATAACATATTCTCCAAAAGTAGTAAACATTAAACATAGCTTCTCCATACATGTTGATCTAAGTCGACAACATCCTGAATTTAAAGAATTGTACAAATGTGTTAACAAACAATATCAAGAAGTATTAAGTAAAGCAAAACAAGAATATAATGATAATAGGGTATTAAAATCAAAGAAAAAGAATAAAACACTGTGGACTATAGTTAATTCTACAACTAACAGAACAAAATATCAGCAGGAAATTAAAATCGTGAATAGCAATGTGTTCTTGGATAATATGCAAGCAGCAAACAAGTTTAATTAATACTTTGTAAGCATCCTCAGGACGGTTACTTTACTACTGCTTTAAATACACACATAGAACATGATTTCTTAAAAGGGGATGTACCTATTATGAGCAAATCTTTTTTTCTTTTTGCCGGTATCTCAGAGAGATGTTGATGAAGCAATTTTAAATTGTAGAACTCTTACTCTTCGGAGGAAGATGAGATTTCTAAATAGATTTCGCTATTAATATATTAATTCCCTCAACGCATATTATTAGTTTATTTCTGTAACAAGGAATGTTCCGTGACAAATTAAAAAATTCCATAATAAAACCGTTGTATAAGAAAGGGGACTAGGAGGCAGTGGAAAACTATAGGCCGATTAATATGTTATCTAGCAGATCATATGTATATGAAGCATTGTAAATGTGGAATTGACTAATAAAGAATAAGAACAAAGAATAAAAGTTTATAAACTGCCTTAAGTAATTTCATCAATGAAATACTTTCAAGTTTTGACAAGAAGCAATCAACTATCGGTTTATTCATTGATTTTACCAAAGCGTTTGATTGCGTAAACCATGTGATACTATTAACTAAACTGGAAAGGTATGGGATATGTAGAATATTTTAATCATATTTTACAAATAGACGACAAAGGGTACATATTAACAAATGCATATCAGATTTAGCAAATATTGATATAAGAGTACCTCATTGCACCATTCTAGGCCCTATTTTATTTATATGGTTCATTAATAATTTATCTCGACACCTTGTGAAATGTAACTCCTTACAAGTTTCATATGCTGATGTTACTAATTTTGTAATTAGATAAAGAATATTTATGTAGAATTATGCCATTGGGTGGATAAAAATCAACTTTGAAGACAACCCGTGCTGCACCTTATTTATATTAAATATGGCGTGTATACCCAATAGAACAATTTTACTTGAAAATGAGATAATTCAATATGCCACTTCCAGTAAATTTCTGGAAATAATTATTGATAGTCAGTTAATCCCGGAACTTTTGGGTGAGAGGCAAGTGCGCTCACCTCTCGACCACCAGTCATACAATAATTAGTTCTTATAATTACAACATTAAATATTTCTCTGAATCAATATAATTCACTACTTATCACTATACTTTTACTGATCTGATCACTTTACTATCCAAATTAGAACGACTCCAGTTTGTTAGTTCCGCTTCTTTTATACTATATAGTGACTCTTATTTCAGATCTTCCTTTTCCAGTGCTTTACAAGTTTTGCATATACATGACGCAGGACTTAGGATAACGAAATGCAATTTTTTTCCATAGTTCTTACCTCACTTGAGGGAAAAAGTTAGTATATTACTGGCTTATTACCTGAACTATTCAATTTATTGATATAATTCACCTTTCCAGATAATTCCATTCAAAATCAAGATTGACTCCACTATAACGAGATATGTGGTTTTTGTCTCACTTCCTAAAGGCTGGCTTGTAACATTATGTAATCTCGTATATACATGATGTGTCCAAAAGGTCTCTACGAAAAGCTACCACATATTCCTGAGACCGACATAGGATGATCCAAAATCGGTATCATTTCTGTCAAAACCAGAATTAGAAAGAAATTGGTATAAATGTTGAAAAGTGACGTTTATCAAGTGCAGGCGGTGTACCGAAATTCAATAATTTATCTGTAAACATAAATAAAAAATTGGGCGTATACCATGTTCGCGTTTCACTTGGTGTATGTTTGTTTAGTGGTCGTAAATAATAAGTCAAGTATTTATTGATTCTTATTGAACCTATTTCTTAACAGTTATAAATCAATTTCTTCACGAGGTTTAAATCGTCTGATGTTTTTTTTTTTTTGACGAGGAGGGGAAACCCTCATGGGCTCCCAACTTGAGCTGGGTCAGTGTCAGACCCTTACTGACTAAAACCCCTCCCCACAGGGTCGTCTGTAATACTCCGAGGGCACTGCCGCCTCTTGGGCTTATTGTGCACTCCCTGTTCCGATTTACACTGCCCATTTTAATACTCCTGTGCCACTGGTAAGGTGATACAGGTCTGAGAATGGGCGAGTTTTAACGCTTTGCGGGTCTGTTTGTGTTTGCCCGTAAATATTGTATCTTCTGCGGGCCAATGCCACACATTCATACATGATATGGTCTACTGTCTCTGGTACCTTGCCACATAATCTGCAGTCAAGGTCGCCATCGAACTTGCCAATTCTGTGCAGGTGCTTCTTAACAGGAAAATGTCCCGTCAAGAGGCCTGTTACAATTCTCAACTGTAACCTGTTCTTTGGGAGCAGTTCTGCAGTTTGTTTTGGGCATGGTCCTTCAATGAGTGTTTTCCCATGTCGATTGCCTGGTATGTTCCTTCAGTAATAATTGTGTTTATTCCTGACCCAGTCTTTAATTACCCCTCTAGCTGAGCATTTGGTAATACCCAGCACGGGTTCTGGGCCATAGAATGTGTTAGCTGCTCCTTGTCTAGCAAGTTCATCAGCTTTTTCGTTGCCGTCTATTCTGGTGTGTTCCGGCACCCAGAGTAGTTTAACTCTGTTCTGTTCACCCAGAACTTCGAGCTCTTTATGGCAGTCCCATACCAGTCTGGAGGACACTTTATTAGAGGCTAATGCCTTTAGTGCCGCCTGACTGTCAGATGCAATGCAGATCTGCTGGTTCACATATCGTTGTTTGACATTCTCACGTATACATCAAGTATAGCCAGAATTTCAGTTTGAAATACAGTGGCGTGAAGTCCAAGAGAAAGGCTTATACTTGCCCTCGGTCTCACTCCATGTATTCCTGCTCCAGCTCCTGATTCCATCCTGGACCCGTCAGTATACCAGGCCAGGCCTTTGCGTAGTAACTCAGGAGCTCCTGTTGACCAATCCCCTCTATCTCCAATAGAGATACTGAGGGGCTTATTAAATGTGATTTTTGGGACCATGTAGTCTGACCTCATGCTCAATAGAGGATCTACTACTATGTTGATTATCCTCATATGTCCTGACTCCCCTGTGTGGGGAGCCACGTCACGTGAGTTTTGCACCCTGTATGCCCCCATTCTTGCCTCTCCCTGAATCACTACGCTGAGGAGTGGGGGGAAGTCCAATAGGGTCTCCATGGCTGCTGTGGGGGTGCTTTTCATGGCACCCGTGATTCCCAAGCAAGCCAGTCTCTGTACCCGGCTTAGCTTGTTGGCTGCAGTTATTTGAGTGGCTTTAGGCCACCAAACTAAGGCAGCATATGTAATGGAGGGTCTTATTACACTGGTATAGAGCCAATGCACCATACCAAGCTTGAGCCCCCATGTTTTGCCATATAATCGTCTACATGTGGCCAATATGGCCACCGATTTATGTGTTACCCTGTCTAGATGTTGGTTCCAGGTAACCAACATCTAGACGTCGTCTGATGTTGGTCTCATGAATATCCTTATACCTTTTAAAGACACCCTGTATAATGGTGAAATGTAATTATATGAACTCAAAAATGTTGAATATTTTATTTAATTTTATCAGTTTTAGGTAGAATGTGTCTGTCTAGAGTAATAAGATATGCCCTAATACTAACTTTTGTATAGGCAAACATTTCGAGTTATAAGCTATTTGATACTGATTCAGTTCACATTTATCAAGTTAAAATATTAGGTACTCGGTTAATTATTGGTTAAGGAAAACGAAGAACTAACTATCCGCAAATTTATCTGTTTACCACAGATTCAGCTAAAGTATAGAATATTTTATTAATCGGTACTTTAGCACACGATTTATCTTACAATTCGGTCCGTTCAGTGAAGTTTTTTAAACAAATCTGAAACAAAGTTAGATTTAGAGGAGAATTGAAATATATAAAACCATTATTAGATCAACGTTCTCTGACATGGATTGCAATTCAGTTTATTTCAACACTGATATTCCCATTTGTGTACATATCGAACTAAAATGAATACGTTATTTGTATTTCCATTCTTGATCTAGTTTCTGTTTTGAAATGTTACACTTATTGGAACGGAAAATATTTATCTATTAAGAATAATACCAAATTGTTAGGTACGTAACTTTTTTGTGTATTCAAACAGGTATATTTCTGCATTGGAAGAAATTAACGAAAAATAAAATTAGCACAGAAATCAGCCTACATACCTGAACTCAAATATGAAAGTAAATTATATACCTGTCTATGTAATCTTACTTTATATTGGCAACATTGTGGTTATATTTTTCAGAAAAAGAGCATCACTTCCGTGAAAACCGGAAGAAATATTTAAAACTAACGTATATTTTATACTTTCCTTTAATGACCAATTAAGAATATATAAACATTTGCCATTTTGGATTTTGGTTAAAATTTGTCTCTCGGATTTAATTTTCCTTTGATACTCAATTGTTTGTTCCTTTGCGGCATCGAGTTTCCCAAAAAAACTACCTCTGACTGGTTCTTTAACAAAAAATATATCTCAGACCCTACCTAGAAAATCGAGGGTACATCTTTTATACTATTGAATGACTCTATTCAAATTTTTAATGAATTTGCACCATTTTTGCAATCTTCCTTATTTCGTATCTGCGACAACTCGGACAAACTTTCCCATTTAGGAGTAGATCGAACTAATGTCCCTTTCCCGAATCTTTTCATCGTCAAATCTCTATTTCTTCTCTATCAATCTTGTTGTAATTTAAAATGTTTTGTTTTAACCCCTTTGCACCCGTGTCCTCCCTCCCTGGATTTCTTAGGTATAACCGGTCATGTTATCTTATGCTAATCCTAAGTCAGTATTCATGTGTTAAATTTGATTAAAATTATTAGATCCGTTTGAGAAAAAAAATTAAATTATTTAAAACTCACCCCCCCCCCCGCCATAGCTTCCGTCCCAGTGTTTTCCAAGAGCAACTGGTCATGTCATTTCATATCGGTACTAGGGGAGCGTCCATGTACCAAATTTAATCAAAATCGTTAGAGCCGTTTTAGAGAAAAAAAATATTTTCTATTTTTTGTTCTGTTTTTAGAGGTTTACTCCCCGCACATTTGAGCTAGGACCGATTTTGCGATTTCGCCTCGAAGTGTGGCCGGCTTGAATACACATGTAAAATTTGAACAAAATACAGTAGTTTGGGCTCTAGGTGCGACTACAGACGGCAGACAGACTTTTTTAGAAACCACTTTTTTTGGTTCAGGGGACTAGAAAATGTGTAAATCGATCAAAAACTGAAAATCGAATTTTTGCACATCACCATACTTTCTTTATATACTACGTATATGGGAAACTAAAAAGTACAAAAAGCTTTCCATATCTGCTTAATTTGATGACTGGTGACATACTAATATGTGTACCTTTAGGACAATTTTTTGAGGTCCTTTCGCTAATATAATATAATAAAATTTTATCTTCATTTGCTTTTGAGCTATTGCATCTTTGATATTTTTTACATGCGCTATATTAGATTTTTTTTATAGTTTAACAGTAGTATCTTCAATGACGCATCACAATGTTCGAAATAATTTTGTTACTAGGGTACAATACGAAAAAGTTCAGCTTATTAAGAATGCTAAGAAGAAAATTTATAATATATATGATATCCGCTGACGGCAGTAAAAATCAAGTAAATAATTTCTAATTCATAATGTTACAGTCGTAAGTTCGGACCACTGAAATTAAACACAATTCTAGAAAACTAACAGCATTAAAATAAATTCAAGTCAAATCGATCAGTGTATTGTGAGAACAATAAAGTACGGTACACCTAAAAATTAATGAAATTCCCTATCTAGCTAAAATATAAATACGTTTCTAAAAAATAAAATAATTTGGTTAATTATTGTTTAAAATCAAATTTGTTAACATTCTTGTGCTCACCCAACCTCACACTGAAAGGTCTGAATGACTCACCTACATAACATTTATCACATTCGCACGGGATATTGTAAATACAGTTTTTTGAATTCTGCTCCCTGTTTATCGGTTTTGTTTTTGTTAAAATAGATCTTAAAGTGTTCCCCGTTTGAAATATCGTCCTAACATCAAATTTGTCACCTATACGGCACAAGAATTACATTAGAAAGAATGAAATTCAGAAATCAAAGATTTGCGAACATGCTTGGGAAAACGGACATAGAATAAACTGGGACTCGGCAAAAATTTTAACAAAAGAAACAGATAATACAAAAAAAAAATTAAAGAATCAGCAATAATCTTATTAAATGAAGATAAGTGCGTATCGAATTGTTCTGTAGATATTTGTACAACCTGGCTACCAATGTTAAAAGAAGAACTTAACAAACTCAACATTATCTAAAAGAAAATATCATCAGTTCTATGTTCTGTGTAAGTAGTAAGTATCTATGGAAATAACATAAACAGAATCTTAAAGCTGTGTATTTGACATACACAGCAAAATAAGAGTTCTTCCAAATAATAGCTTTGAAAACGGAAAGAGATTACTTTCCGAAACGTCAGCAAAATACATTATTTCTGTGTTTATTCCGATTTATATTATTTGCAAAACATAATCTCTGACTTTTCCTTTGGCGTAAACGTCACGGGCGCAGAGGTTTTTTTCCAATAATTCTATTATTTTGTAGATTCAGTGATTTGTTTTGAAGAGGATAATAGTACATGTGGTAGAAAAACCCAAATAATAGGAAAGAATATTCGTAGAATGCCACAAATAACTTTCAGACAATATTACAATAAAACAATTGAAAAAGAAAATTTAAAATATGAAAAATGGGCCAAAGAACAAAACAGATAAGAAAGCAGCAAGTAATTAAAAAAATATTCATAAATATTGCGAAAAGAAATTATTGGAAATCATAGACAGCGATCATAGACAATGACCAGCAAAACCTAGTTTTCCATAGAATTCCTGAAGCTGTAATAAAGGGATTAGAACCCTTGGAAAATATGACAGGAATTCACCAATTAGCGAAAAAACTAGCAGAAAATGATCCAGACAGTCCTCTAAAATCTAAATTGGGTGGCAAATAAATAGAAAAGACTACGAAATTAGACACAGCGGAGCTGCACTGATTGCTTCTTCTTGAACAATTGAAGCTGACTCACCTGCAGATGAAACGGGAGAGTATTTTAATAGACAGGTTATAACTTCCTCCACATCATCAGGCCATAAATATTTTCTTTTATCCTCTGCATTCCTTTTCTACGTAGACTTTTGGCTTTATTTTATAAATCGATCTCCTCATTTAATACCTCATGCCCTCTTGTACTTCATCGTTCATGTATTTTTCTTCGTCGAGAGGAATTTCAAAGTATTTCGATATATTAGGAAGAACAGCACAACTGGCAATAACTGAAAAAACTAATTCTAGTTTTATTCTAACCATATAATGTGAGGAAACCTTCTCTTTAATTGACCGAAGCATCTTTCGATTGTAACCCGTGTGAAAAGTGTGTTGAACGCAATTTCTTCACGAGTTTAGGGATTTATATACGGCATGACCAACTAGAATCGCAAAACAACAAATTATGCCGCATATTATTCACCTGCGTATAGATGTTTGATCTCTTAATTATTCGATTGTTATGAATAGAACCTGGCCATTCAGCAACTAAAAAAGTAAATTCTTCTTTTGCATTTCATCTCGCCTCTACATGTATACTCCAGGCAATGGATAGTTTTACCTCGCAAAAGGTCGCAAAGAGATGAAATCTGGTAGGATCGTAAAATTTACCGTCCTGATCATAATCTTGAGTATGCAACATTGAGGGAAGACAGCTCGCGCCGCCATCTTGGAAAATAGAGCTCAAAATCAGTTTTTTGCAAATATATCCGTTCCTTGTGGTCTTAGGAAAAAAGTAAATTAATGGATTGAAGGGCATACAATTCTACATAAAATATATTCCATGCATTTTTTCTGTCAGACTAGCAGTTTCCAAGATACAGCGCGCCAAATGCAAGCAAATAATGGTAATGTAGCTACACGAATTTCGGACGATCGGTGGTGAAAAGCAAGGTCAACTTGACCTCAAGGCCAACAAGAGACACTACGAGGCAACATTGCTTATGGACTTACCACCAAGTCCAGTTGTGGCGTGGGGTTGAAAAAAATGCCATAGAGTGTAGTTGGCGGGAAACGCAGATAGGACTCGATGTTGTGCGGAACACTAAACAACCTGCTCCGGATTTGTTGCTTAAAAGTATTTCGTGCAAGTGCAAAACGGGCTGTGAAAGAGCATGCGGTTGCCGCAAAATGAGCCTAAAATGTCCCGTCATTTGCTATTATTCCAATGGATTCTCCTGCGAAAACAATTTCGAAGTGCATGGTGAAGGTGAGGTGAATATAGAAGAGCCGAATCTCTTAGAAATATCAGATGAAAACAGTGAGGAAGATTCAGACGGCAATGCAGAACCAAAACGTCCAAAACGTACTTGAGAAATAATTTACCAGCGAAATTTAAACGGAATGTTGAAAAAATGTTGACATATTCACTTCCAGAAAGACGAATTGGAATATACCTACCTCAACTTTATATATTTTGCCTTTCATACTTGCTTGAACTTTTCCACGTATTTCATACTGAATTTTTTTAACATATCGTGAAGCTACAGAATTTTTTCCTCTCCGTATGATTTTAGATTCTATATTGCACTCATACTAACTGTTTTTTAGACATTTTAATTAGTCATACTTACATGTACCAAAATCCTTATTCATAAAATACTAAATTAGAAATCAATAGTTTTGAGGGATATACCTGTTAGTTCTACGAGGTTATAAACTTTTTAGATAACTGAACTGCTAACTTGAAGTTAGCAGCAAGCTAAATGATAATTTTTGTAATCTCAACTCCTATTGGAGGGTACAATAATTCATATTTAATATCAATTTATTTAATTAAAAGTGAATGTAAATTAGTTACTGAAAGTTCTTAAATATTGTCTGAAAGTTATTTGTGGCATTCTTCGAATATTCTTTCCTATTATTTGGGTTTTCTACCACATGTATTATTATTCTCTTCAAAACAAATCACCGAATCTACAAAATAATAGAATTATTGGAAAAAAAGCCTCTGCGCCCGTGACGTTTACGCCAAAGGAAAAGTCAGAGGTTATGTTTTGCAAATAATATAAATCGGAATAAACACAGAAATAATGTATTTTGCTGACGTTTCGGAAAGTAATCTCTTTCCGTTTTCAAAGCTTTTTTTTGAAGAACTCTTATTTTGCTGTGTATGTCAAATACACAGCTTTAAGATTCTGGTTATGTTATTTCCATAGATACTTACTACTTACACAGAACATAGAACTGATGATATTTTCTTTTATATAATGTTGAGTTTGTTAAGTTCTTCTTTTAACATTGGTAGCCAGGTTGTACAAATATCTACAGAACAATTCGATACGCACTTATCTTCATTTAATAAGATTATTTCTGATTCCTTAATTTTTCTTTTTTTGGTATCTGTTTCTTTTGTTAAAATTTTTGCCGAGTCCCAGTTTATTCTATGTCCGTTTTCCCAAGCATGTTCACAAATCTTTGATTTCTGAATTTCATTCCTTCTAATGTAATTCTTGTGTTCATCCAACCTCACACTGAAAGGTCTGGATGACTCACCCACATAACATTTATCACATTCACACGGGATATTGTAAATACAGTTTTTTGAATTCTGCTCCCTGTTTATCAGTTTTGTTTTTGTTAAAATAGATCTTAAAGTGTTCCCCGTTTGAAATACCGTCCTAACATCAAATTTGTCACCTATACGGCGTAGCTTTTCCGATAGTCCGTATACATAAGGAATTATTGCTGTATAATGACGTTCAGGTTTTTGTCGTACCTGATTGTCCCTATTTTCAACATTTATGAAAACTCTATCAACAAAGGCTTCAGGATATTGATTTTGTACTAGAACCTATTTGATAAATTTTTTCTCGTTATTTAATATTTCATTATTAGATGAAATTATTTTGGCCCTATCGTATAGACATTTTACAACACCCCTTTTAACATTTATTGACTGATTTGAGTTGAAATTTAGATATCTATTAGTATGTGTTGGTTTTCTATAAACGCTTGTTTCAATTGTATTATTTACCCTTCTAATTAAAACATCTAAAAACGGTAGTTCATTCCTACTTTCTACTTCTAATGTGAATTTAATAGACGGTTCCTTACTATTTATATTTTCCAAAAAACCGATAAATAGAGAGCAGAATTCAAAAAACTGTATTTACAATATCCCGTGTGAATGTGATAAATGTTATGTGGGTGAGTCATCCAGACCTTTCAGTGTGAGGTTGGATGAGCACAAGAATTACATTAGAAGAAATGAAATTCAGAAATCAAAGATTTGTGAACATGCTTGGGAAAACGGACATAGAATAAACTGGGACTCGGCAAAAATTTTAACAAAAGAAACAGATACCAAAAAAAGAAAAATTAAGGAATCAGCAATAATCTTATTAAATGAAGATAAGTGCGTATCGAATTGTTCTGTAGATATTTGTACAACCTGGCTACCAATTTTAAAAGAAGAACTTAACAAACTCAACATTATATAAAAGAAAATACCATCAGTTCTATGTTCTGTGTAAGTAGTAAGTATCTATGGAAATAACATAAACAGAATCTTAAAGCTGTGTATTTGACATACACAGCAAAATAAGAGTTCTTCAAAAAAAGCTTTGAAAACGGAAAGAGATTACTTTCCGAAACGTCAGCTAAATACATTATTTCTGTGTTTATTCCGATTTATATTATTTGCAAAACATAACCTCTGACTTTTCCTTTGGCGTAAACGTCACGGGCGCAGAGGCTTTTTTTCCAATAATTCTATTATTTTGTAGATTCGGTGATTTGTTTTGAAGAGGATAATAATACATGTGGTAGAAAACCCAAATAATAGGAAAGAATATTCTTAAATATTCTCTGTGAGGTAGAAATAACATGAAATTCTAAGTTATGTTTTAACCCACTTGATATGATAACATTCTTTATTAACTAGAGCATTAAGAGTCAAGTTTCAGTGCATTTATTTCGCGCAATTAGCGTTATGACAATAGTATGCCCGGTTGCCTAATACGTGACGTTACACTAATTGAGTCCATTGCACATTGAAATTGATACTTATCACTCCACTCTTGCTGTGCTTTATTACTATTATTTGTGAGAAAAGGTGTGACTTCTCAATGAATTTTGTCAGTACAAACGTTACCGTTTTACTGACTGTTGTCTGACGACGCCTTCATCCTTTCCAACTTCGATTTGAAAGCCAACATTGCTTAAAGAACGAAATAATAAATTTTTTGTCTTGAATTTAAGCTCCTCTTCCTGTTTCTCCAGTATTTTCAAGTCAAGGAAATGTTCTGCTAACCACTTATTATTAATTATTCTAGAAAATCTATATAATATATGATAATCCACAATATGGCACTCAGATCGTTTGAAACAATACTATATTCGGCTTCTAATATTTACGAACTGAGCCATTTTCATGCCATTCGGTTGAAATTATCAGACTAATATTTCAAGCCTCGTATTAGCAGGCTTATCAAATTCCTCGTTCTAACTTAAAAGTTATTATAATTACTTTTTCAGGAATGTACTAAAGGCTAATGTTTTACACTTATTTTAAGCTAGAACTAGTTATCATTAATAAAAACCATAGTTGTTGCTGTAAAAAGTGAGTAAAAGTTCATACGACAATTTTATTCACAGTGGCCGTCTCAATGTTTACCGAAACAGTAATAATATAAAGTTCTATTAAATATCAACCTATTTTTATTAGTTAGTTAGTGTGAATTTCTTTCAAATTTTACCCATTTTAGTTGAACTAGAATAGTTAGTCGTAATCAATTAAATATTTTTAGCACCGTTCAGGAAACAATGATTTAGTATCGAAAGATGCGTTTACTATGTTCGCTAAACTATTTTCAAAATTCACCTTATATTCTATATCAAGCAATAATGCTTTGAATTCTAAGCGATAAGCCTCATGTGGTTTCCAGCATGTAAAACTCAACCTCTAACGGTTCGATTATGAGAAATAGATCAACTAGGTTGGCTGAGCACAGTGTACGTGGGTAGATACCGTTAATGTGCAAACAAGCATTCACGGCACACTGACCTACTACAATTTTCCTACATATATAATATCGTTTTGTCGTAATGCAAAAGAAGACTAACAATATCGAACGTAAAATAAATATATAATACAAGGCGAAAGTAGAAAGGATAGAAATATTTTAATAAAAATAGCAAAATGCCGTCCCACATATCTGCACCAAAAATGAATATGAGTTTTACACATTTGAGTGTCTAATTAATATATGTTCTTCTATATTTGACATGAATATATTCAGTAACAAGAGGCTTAAGGGTGATCTTGTGTAACGATCCATGCTAAGGTGTCTGAGAGACGTTTTGCTACCCTTTCAAAAATGGATACTAATGTGTTCACCTGAAGGGTTAACTAATTCAGACGAAAAATACAAAATTGCTAGCACTAAATGGTATCTATTGGACGTCGTGGTACTGTCTTAAATCTAACACTCTTAAATAACTAACACTTTCTTAATTAATCTGAAACTGAAAGCCAGGTGCGCCTTTAAGGACTCTACGGGTCCGGTGCAAATTCAAACACTAGGGGCTCGCGGTAACACACAATACATATTATTTTTCGGGGGGAGAGAACTTTACTCGAACTTTTTGAAAGACATGAGACCATTTACTGATTATAAATATTTATTTATAAGCTAAAAACAGCGTAAACAATAATTTATTCATATATTTTAAAAAAATGGAAGTCCGCTTCGTGTTTTTGGCTGACAAAAAAAATTTACATAATGTCTTAATTGTAGGCAAAGCTAAATTTGATGTTTGACTTAGCATTTCTCAAACAACTCTTGAGTCTTCTCAAAACACTGAAAGGTATATCTCTGTCCTCGCTATTCCAAATGGCAGAGTTATGAATAAACATAATATTGGGAAAATATCTGTAAGTTTCTGGTGAAAAAGATATTCCAGAAGTCCCAATGGACCCCTACCAAAATATGGATTATCCTGATTAAAATAAATATCGATGAACCGGATCATTTCGCTAACAAATCAGGTGATACAAAGCTAAATACTTCACATAGCTTAGAACAATTTTGTTCAAGATTTTCTTTTTCTTTATCGTTATCACACTTTTTAAGATGTACTGAACTTAAAAAACTTCTGAGAAAACTCTTAATAAGGGACTTGATTCGCATTTATTAAAAAACTAAAAAGAAATTGGGGTTTTGTATACTTCGATATGCGATGTAAAGCAACGTTAGGCGCGGTTAGTAGTTGGATGGGTTACCATTCCGACGAAGACCGCGTCCTCGCTACACACATCTTCCAGCGGCTTTTATATCAGTGTATGCGCGGAAGCTATACTAACCAATGTTAGGTAAGTAAAAGATCCCTACTCTTCTTAAGGGAAGAGGTTCGGCAAAGTTCCTAGTTGGGGGTAGCTCGTCTACAGGCGTCGGTGTTAGGCCTCAGTAGCGGAAATAGGCCGACGTTAAATAAATATATTAAAAAAAAATATTCGTAAAAAAATAAAAGTATCGTGTATTGTTGTTGTTGGCGCGGGAGTCCCGCAAGGATCGTGCCTGTCACCAAAACTATACAACCTGTACGTCTCCGACTTCCCAGAGTTCCCGAATACGAAGCTGGCCAAGTACGCCGACGACACGGGCATGTACGCGCATTCGCATAACGCCCAAGCAGCTAACATTCTGCTGAAGACGTACATGGCTCGCACAACGGCGTATTACGACCAGTGGAAGATTCGGGTAAATGCGAATCGCGCGGTGGTTGCACGACCGGACCCGGAGTGGGTTCTGGGGAGGCTACTGTAATTAAAATTGAAAATAAAATTATATTGAATTGAATTGGTGTCTTACATTTGAAATTTAAAATGTTATTATATGTATCAATACATCAGACAAATACTAAACAAAAACATCTCACTGTGCACTTATAAAACCAAAGAATTTAATGAGAGGCTACTGTGAAGTTTATGGTATTGCAGTGCACCCTGAAAATATTGACAGACTATAAACCGTTTGATTCCTTAATTAGGGACAATAAATATAAGACTAATTGTAAGTTCCAACCCCTGATGTCGGGTTTAACAAGTTATAATGCAAGCAGTCGAAATATTTCTTAAATGTTAGGCTCATAAGGATGACTCCAAAACACATGCTGATGCGGCCAGGTAGTTGCCTTGTTAGGTGTTTGAAAAGTTTCTATATTTTCTATGGAATTATTTAATTTAGTCTGGTAATTCTTGGTAGAGTCTCTATTTATATACTTTATTTATGTACGAATTTTCGGTAAAAATGACGGTGGTATCTGATTTATTTGTTTTTGTTACTACCGATCGTTTTCATTAATTTTATTTTTTATCGAGTTAATGGTTTGTATATCTGTTTGATTATTGTGTATTGGCTTAGTGTTATTTAACAGTTTTTTGATTTCTGTCACTGATATATCCTTATCTTATCTTTGATACTTTTATTGTTTACGTGTGGTGAAAATGTTGGGCCTCTTGATAGTAATTTTATTTCTTGGTCATTAAACGCCGTGTTAGATATGTTAACTTCGCGTGTACTGAAGGCTGAGGAGTGTTCGTTTGTGCCTACTCTGTTACATTTCTGGTTAATCAATAGATTAAAAGGTTAAAGGTTAAAAAAACTTTGGGTATTGTTTCCCTAATTTTTTTCCCTAATTTCATCATCAAATACATCAAATTCTATTGGCTGGAATTTGTAAGTTAAGTCAGAATGCAATAACTTAATGTAACTTTGCAGAACGTACCTCTTGTAGTATACTCGCTTGCATTCTTATTTTAACACTATTTCTTGGGCTTTCTTTATCACAAACCTGGAAGCGCTTCTTATTATTAGATGGATATGTTTCCGTATCGTCTTCTGCCAAATGTATTGCTGGGTGAACCACAGATTTTGACATGCTTTTCTGTTTTTAATTCTAATCTCGAAGTAAAAACTGGCTTGAGTTGCAAAAAACTTGCTTGTTTCACAAAATTGATCAATGAAGCCTATATGGTAATTCATTATCATAGAAATGAGCAACAGACTACTATGTTTTTACCACTGTATTTACAGACTGTAAACACTCTGTAAATACAGTGTAAAAACAATGTAGTGTGTTCTGTAGTAATGAATTACCATATAGTAAAGGCTTCATCAATAAATTTTTTATGTCCAGTTTCCTGAAACCACTCTGTCCATCGTTTGATAGATTACCAGAAGGTGCATTACCTCCAAATCTCTGTCGGTATAGTCTTTGTGTTACAATTGTCGACGCACATTCGCATCCATCCAAGTTTTAAAATTACTTAAATTGCTAAAGTGTAAAACAAGCTCACTCTTTAACCACAAACAGATTTTGCCTCTAATGCTAGCTTTTGCCTTAAAGCATATAATTTTGTTATATATCTTAATCAAGTTGTTGGCAATTGAAAGATCTCAACTTTTCTTGTTATAATTTTTCTTTTATTTTTCAACATAACCTCAAGACTATTGAGAAAATTGTCAAAAACCAATTTTTTGATTATTTATTTTTATCTTCCCCGAAAATTATTCGATTTTAATGAAATTTGGTGAAAATGAACATTTTTGTGTCTCAAATAAGCGAAATTTTTTGATTTTATGCGAATTTAATTTGAGAAAAAGGTCTACTTTTCAATCAAAAAAGTTGAAAACAAAATTTTGGTTTTTAAAAATTTTAGGATGGAATCTTTTTGGCTGAAACCTCTACTTTAAGATGGTGTCGAAAAATTATACTGTTACTGTGGAAAAACATTGTCGAAAATGGGAGAACCAAAACAAAGATTTTTTCAATATCGATTTTTCTGTAATTGTCACGAATTTATTGAAATGAAGTGTTAACAGTGATGCAAAACGGTAATTTCAATTAATATCAAATAAGAGAACTTTGATTAACCATTTAAGGTTCGGGCTGTTGAGAAATAAATTGTTTAAACAATAGTTTTACATACAAAAATTGCTAGAAATGACAGTTTTTGTTCAAGAAAATTTTTTTTTATGCACCATGGACAGAAGTAAATTGAAAATAAGTTTATTAAAACAAATGTTTAAAATTATTTCAATTTACAAAGTAGGAATATAACATCAAAAATCTATTTTACCCTCATATTTTTGGAAAGCTGCACTACATCATCAGATTCAACATAGTTTTCTGTTTCTTCAGGATCTCCGACAAAGTCTTCGACATCTTCAAGGTTCTCAAGTTTATCAAGATCTTTATTTCTAATATTAATTTTAAAACTTGTAGTTGCTTCGTCATCAATTTCCTCCGAATCGCTGACTTCCTCTAATGGTTGTGTTTCAGCGTTAGAACAGTTTTCGGATTCGTCACAATTGGGGCATAAAACGGAGTATTTTATTCCATGTTTGCGACAGCCGCATCTTTTATTATCACAGCCAGTTTAACAGTTGCAGCAGATTGTTTTCAGCAAACTTTCAGGAATTAATTCTTTTTCTGACAATTTAGGCATTGTTCCGGTTAGATGATGTTTCCATCTCCAATCCGTAGCCGTAAGATTGTTAACAAGCTAAGTTTGAATTTGAAAATAGGTCCTGTATTACTGTTGTTCAGCTGCTCCTTTAGTTGGTGGTAGTTTTTCTAAGTTAAATGAACTTTTTACCGTTGCAGTTATATATTTCAAATTTTAATTCATTCAGAGACATTTTTTTTTACACTTATAAATTGACGCTATTAGTTTCTATCCATTTTCAGCAATTGTTCCTCTCTGTCTGCATCTTTCCGATAAAGACATTTCTACTAGATTTGATAAATTTTGGTTAGCCAGTAATGATTTTAGAATAGTTGTGTGTCTTTTGTATTACCTGAACCTGGTTTGTGAAAATAAATATTAAAATTATTTTAAGTTAATTGGTTTAACAGAACTAGAAGATCAATATATTGACCCGCAATGACTATGATTTTAGTAGGATCTTCAGCTATTTCAATGGCCGTACTAATAAGTAGGGCATCGGCATCTTCCGCTTGTTTACATGTAGATTTTGTCTTTAAAATATATTTTCATCAGAAAAAATATATGTATATTTGTTACATTCTAAATTTAAAGAAAAGTTGAAGAAATCACGCAGCAACAGGGATTTTTTAATAAAATTTGCAGGTAATTTTACTTGGCGCTTGGAAAAAATACTATACATGTTTCAAATTGAGGTTAGTAAAAAATATTTTGCCTTGAATTTGATTTAAGTTTTCTGGTTACAAATCTCTTACTTCTTCAACTCAGTAATCGCTATCAAACGAGTCATCAGGAACCATTTTATTAGGTTATTAGGTTACATCAGATGCATAATGACATGCATAAACATAAAATGAAAATTTGAGAAGTACCATGGAAATGCAGCAAATTATATATGATGAGAAACACATAATTAGTATTGAAAATTACGATCAGCAACGATGTAAAAATCAGGGATAAGTGGGTTGCATGCGAGCTAGTAGAAACGAACAAAAAAGAGCTGCGCGCGCGCTCGAGACCGCATCGCATAAGAAAAGCCCCTCCATTTCAATAATTTGAAATATTTATTTTAATGATATTATTTTCAATTCATTTTTATCTATATGATACAAATAATTTTTTCTTCAACAAAAACTGTCATTTCTAGCCATTTTTTTATGTGAAACTATTGTTTAAACAATTTGTTCCTCAACAACCCGAACATTAAACGGTTAATCAAAGTTCTCTTATTTGATATTACATTGAAATTACCATTTTGCATTATTCTCAACACTTCAATTCAATAAACAACGAAGAATTCGTGACAATTACGGAAAAATAGATCTTGAAAAAATATTTGTCTTGGTTTTTCCCATTTTTGACAATTTCGAGGTTTAAACGAAAATATTCCGCCCTGAAATTATCAAAAATTAAAATATTGTTAATCAACTTTTTTTTATCAAAAAATAAATATTTTGCTTTAAAAAAATTACAGCTTATTTGTGACATAATAATGTCCATTTTTACCAAATTCCATTAAAATCGAATCATTTTTTTTAAATTGAAAATTGAAATTTTCTTCAAATTAAATTCGCTTAAAATCAAAAAATGAATATTTTGCTCAAAAAAATTACAGCTTATTTGAGACATAAGAATGTCCGTTTTTAACAAATTTCATTAGTCGAATCATTTTTGTGGCGGATAAAAATAAAAAAATAAAAAAATTAGTTTTTGATGTTTTCCTCAATAGTTTTGAGGTTATGTTGAAAAATAAGAGAAAAAATATGAAAATAAAAGTTGTAAATCTTTCAATTGTCTTCAACTTTTGCGTTTAACTTTTTTCTATAGGAGGTTTAGTTTTGCCGGAAATAGTAAAAAACCCACGTTGCACTCCTAAAGGCACACCTTTTTCCACCCCCACCCTACTTCCGGTTATTTGTTGGGGTCCAATCGATTTTTTCCCATTTATATACCATTAATCTTAAATTTTCCGACCATCCATATACTACTACGAATTTTGTCGATTTTTGGCATCTGAAATCCGGTTCGGCACTGCACTATTAATTATATATATATTGTTACATTTATTTGGCATTATAGTATAATATTTTAAAGCCTTAATGTGTAGGTTTTTTTAAGTTTCTCTTGTTGCCTTACTAGATTTTCAGACTAAGCAGTTATATTGAAATAAAATTGATCAAAAAATTTAATTATAAATAAAAACTTATGTTTTAAACATGAAATATGCCTACTTAAATTTGTAGAACTTTGAAAAGAAGTAAAGGCCATCATTTATTTTTCTTGTATTGGATATTTTATAGTTATGTTATGCCTGTGGTTGAATCTAGATCCTCTTTTTGTGGAAATAACTATACGCTTGCCTTATTGAATGTATGATCTTGTTGTAACAAAGTAGCCGCAATCATTCATTTCGTAGGAAGTTTGTTAATCAACTGACAAGTAATACTCGCTGAGTGAACACTCTGTCAGTGGAACTACGTGATATATTTCTACCAGACATTCGTGCGGTCTATTTAAACTATTTAACAACTTTAATGCAGTTAAAAACTCATAGTGAAACTACAGAAATTAGCTTGTTTTCAGAATTTTCATAATTAGACAGGGAGGATTAAGCATGTTAGACCGTTTGTAGAGACCCGTTTCATACTGAACTTCAAGTTCAACATAAGTTTGTCTGGGAGCATCACGAATAAACGGCTGTCATTTATTAAGACGTTAAAATAAACTATTCAAAACACTCTTTTAATTGATAGTATGGTAAGTAATTAGTATGAGTGCGTAAGATTTATACCGCACTTTTGCTTTGGAATTGTTTTTTCAACGCAAATGCAAGATGAAAATTTGGATGGCGTTTTCTATAAAATGGCGGAGGAGCCGGTGATCATATCTTTACACGTCTGAAGGACTTTTATTACCCTTCCTAGAATGAGTATTATAATGTTCACCTGAAGGGTTCAAAGCGACTGATTTCAGACAGAATAATACAAAAATCTATACTTACTGTACATTTTTGCCTAACTGCTTCACTGATGGTACCAATTGGACGTCGTAACACTATAAATCTATCACAGTAAATACTAACACATTCTTAAAAAAGGAATTTTGAAACACAAGAAAAAGGCAATATAAAGTTAAAAAAAAATATATATATATATATTAATTCTTTTAAAAAATTATGTTTTTACAAAACGTTCAAGAAGAGGAGTAACATCTATCTATAGTCTGGTAACCAACTACCATCCAATATGCGGTTTATAGCTAACGATTACACAAAAATTTTCAGTAAAAAGTTGAATGTTTATAATTTTGGTGGGCTTTTGCTTGCCTGTCTATTTACATATTTTCAGTTCAATATCAATTTAGTTCGCTCCTCGGAGCTTAAAAATGCTTGAATCGCAACGACTTTCAATTATATTGTGGCAATTATAGATTCATACGTTCAGGCAAGGCGGTCCCATGCACATCTGAGTACATGGTAAAGATACTTTTCTGACACCGAATTTCTGAGGAACCGGTTTAGGGCAAATGCGCGGAAAACACGTTTTTGCGCCAAAATTGACTGTTGAAAACTGAAAGGTCACCCTCGACGCTAAGAGCTATTTTCGCTAAAACTCTCGAAAAAGTTTGACTAGAGACTAAAGAACGTGTCCTCATATTTAACATAACGCATGAGTTGCAGTGCTGCACAACGTGGATTAAAGTCAGTTTTCGTTATACTTTCTAAAATTTTGTGGTCGGGGCAGCATTACGCGACATTTAGTATACTTTCTAAAATTACACTCCTTGATGAGTTTCTAAGATTTTGGCATAAAAGAGCGATAATGCGAATTTATATATAAAACCCTCTTCCAACGGCGCTTTTACGCGAAGCACGCTTTTCAAGCATAAATGTATGTCATTAATAAAGGCAACATAAATTTATGCTGAAGAAGATCTTTAGTAGCTAAGTTTCTTGGTATTGTTTGTTGTTATAGAAGTTGTACATATTCTCAGAAAATCAGCACGTGTTCTTTCTTAGATACTTGTGGAAAATGCGTTAGAAATCACAACGTAAAAAATTTCTCCGATACTTTTCATTTCAAATGTATCAATAATTGTGTGTCAAATTCAGCTAAAAATAAAATTATCAGCACAGACAACTATTTTCAATTTGAAAAAAAGAAAAGGAACTACCTGACATTATAGCAAACATCAATCAATTTCAGTAGGCATACACCACGATTTTATTAATTTTAGTAAATTAACAAAAGGTGTTCTAAAAGTAGCAAGTATCTCTTGACTTCTGGTTTAATGAGTTTATTCGTCAAATTTATCAGTTAAACTTTGATTTAATTGATATAATGAAACAAGTATATACGTCACAACATTTTAAAAATACTTTATGTATAGATGACAAAGTAACACTTAATAACAATTACTTATATGCAAAAAATCTAAAGAGAGGTGGGGGCATGTATCGGTTTGGGTTACTAAAAATACTCTTTACGTATTTGTTAACAGAGGAAACGTCGAACAGTTACGGACAGAATAACAAATCGTCAACTGTAAAACATCACTGGGTGTTATGTACAGATCACAACTGGATGTCAATTGGCTATTGTCAAATCCATGGATGTATTATGGAGTAGATAAACATCTACAGTAGATAACTTGGTATTTAGTTGCAGTTGTGTACAAGAATTTTTATAGGTCGTAACCCAATTCAAAGTAGAACGGAAAAGAGAAGTAAGGAGAATCGGTATGAAATGTAGAGAACTGGACATGGTGTGAATAATTCGAAAAACCTTACGGATATCGTTGAGGAATTGCTTTTATCTTATATTGACATTTCTATTCTTACCTATACCCACTCTGAAGGTCTATTAGCAGGATACTTGATTTTTTTGGAAAAAACTACAGTAGCTATATTTCTACTGATCTTATTTGCAAAGTTTTACATTACATACGCTCATAATTATAATATTGAAAGTCGCCGGGTGCTTTAGATATATTTTCATGTTGTTCTTAGAACACATGCTTTAATTTCATCAAATAAATAATTATTATATTCTTTTACCATTTATGTACTTCATAATAAATAAGTAAATATTGTTTTCTGGTTAAGGTCAGTGTACTTACTGTTACTAAATGAAGTCAGGTAGTTAAAATTAAAAAATTGACAAGATATTTCAAACTACAAAATATCGATGTATCTATTTTGTTATAAAATCCAGGTAGTTGCATAAAACACATATATGATATTTATATGAAATGCATAGATAGCAGATGTCATGTATTAAGACGTTCCCATTAATTATTGAAAACAGTCTTTTAATTGGCATTGTGGTAAGTAATTATTACAGTGCATGCCGAACTTTTGATTTGGTTTTGTCTTTTCAACAGGAGCATAATGTGCGTAGTTTTCTATAAAATGGCGGAGGATCCGGTGATTCCAAGCAACTATAATGTTACGTTTGACGTAAATATTTCTAATCAAGTATTACTGGTCTTTGAATGTGCTCTGTATCGTGCAGGCCTATAGTGTCAGTAGAAATAGACAAGTTTAATACCTACAAAAAACGGAGGAAAAACTGGGAAAAATGGACACAAGAAGTGTGGTATTGAAATAAAATAGCGTAATATACGAATAAAATATATTGGAAGTTTGGCATTTGGTATAAGCTGAGTTATCATTTAATTTTCTCCTTTGGGAGGTTACAAGTTTTGCCGCCTCCATTTCATTTAGGGTGTCGTGATGGTTGGAGGTGAGTCTATCTATTGAAATGGTGTTTAACAGACAGGAAGTTTGTTATAATTCGAAATATCTTCTTTTTAGGCGTTTTCTTTATGGTTGTGGCTTAAAGGTCAAACCGTCAGTATTATCTTGGGTGAAGCCCTATATATGTTACGTAATAAGAGGTCCTGAACGTCTCCCATAAGTTTATTGGTACCTCAGAGACAACAATTGCGAAGCAGCATACCAGTTAGGTAACATTTGTTGTGTAAGCGGAATTACTCCAGAAATAAAAGAATTTTACGCGTGAAGCTGGCAATATTTTTCTTGCCTACTAGCGAAGCCTTTATGGTCACAGGCTCCCAACAAAAACCATTAGGAAAAACTATAAGTACCTCCTAGCGGATGCTCCTCTTATTTAATTTTGTTGTAAATATATGTTCTTCTTTTCGGTACATGGACAATATCATATACGTAATGTATATAATTTTAGGCTAGATATTTGTTTAGGTATATAAGTACATGCTTTAGGGAAACCAAGTTTCCTTATCATAGTTAGATAGAAATGCTATTGTGTAAGAGTTACATCATATAAGATCTTCGACGTTGTTTTCGCATCCTTTTAGGTTCATTATAGTCTCCTTTAACACGTCCAAGAGTTTTAATCTTACGACAGCTCTATCGTGCAAGATACGCCAATTTGTTCTTTGAAATTTTATTATAAAATCACATCCTGTGCAAAAGTCAACTTATCTGAATACTGTAATATATTTTCCGATATTTTAAGCATCTTGGTGTTTTCTTAAATATATAGACTTAGAGTGAGTTTTAGGAATTCGATTACTGTGGCACATTAAACTTTTTGGGCTAAGTAGAATTCCTGGGCGTTATTCTTATTAACATAATTAGATACTTATATGAACCTGCTCCCGTCTTCACTGTAAGCAAAGCCGAGAGCATACGCCCAAATCTCATGCATTACATAGGGATAAAATAAAACACGTAACTAATTATAGTCTAATCAATGACATAATTATATGTCATTGATAAATAAAGGCAAAATTATTTTGTACTGAAAAAGATCTTTGGTAACTAAGCTTTTCAATATTGTGTGTTGTTATGAAAGCTGCATATATTCTCGCAAAATAAGTGAAATGCCTTGAAAATGCCAAAACATCTAATTTCAATTTGTTTTAATAATTTTGTGCCAAATTCAGCTTTAAATAAAATTGTCAGACTATTTCAAGTTGTCCTGGTTATTAAAATATTGTGGAATTTACGGAAATCAACCATCAATCAGTTTCAGTCACGGCAACACTATGCCATGACTGTTCTTAATTTTAGTAAATTAAAGCAGCACACAAATATCAGATATATTAATTCCTGCTGTAACGAGTTTGATAATCAAATTTAGATTTAGATTTTGATTTAATTGCTTATAGTTATGACGCGTTTTTCTCCATCTCAGCGGATGACGAAGAGAAAAAGGGCCACTCCCTGACACTCGAGCTTCGGAAGCGGGCATTCGGTATGACACGATTTTAGCTCGGGCGTCAGTCCCAGTATTAAGTGTTAGGACAACACTACCCACAAACCGGACACGCGAGGCTTAGTAGCTCAAGTGGAGAAACGGTACTCCAGTGGGTCAATTCACACACGAAGCATTAAAAATTAGAATTCAGTAAATGAGGTTAGTTTATTCAATTAAGCCTACTATGTACAATGCTACTTCCTGCCAACGAATTACTAAATAACCGTTAATGGAGGCAAGTGGTGCAACGAAAATAGTACCAGATGACTCAAATGACAAGAGTAGCAAGCGGCAAAGCGGTGTCACAGAATAAACGGTAAAACGGTAGCACAGAACAAGCGGTAAAGCGGTAGCACAAAACAAACAGCAAAGCGGTAAAACGGACGCAGACTAAGTAAGGATACCAGGTATGAGAAGCAAGACCACAACTATATAAAAAAATACAGTGCAAATTATAGAGAAGTTACAAACAGAACTTGGCCAGTGCAGGGAGCGGTAATACAAATAGCTAGGGGTCTGAAACAAAGATTGATTGGTAAAACCTGAAAAAGTAGAGTAGGATTAGAAATCCTGAACAGTTAAAGTATGATCAGGAAAGGGATTTGTAACTTGTCAACGTCCCAGAAACTAGCGTACCGGTGCAAACACACCTACGAGCCACCAATAAGTCCATCAGTATGGAAGCTGGAAAGTCAAAGTATGATTAACAATCCTGAAAAGCTTGAAGTATGATTAGCAAATAGATTTGTAACTTTTTAGTGGTTGGTCCTGCGGCAGTTATGCAATAGACAAGCCTAATAAAATAAAATACAAATCCTGTGCATATTTCGATGACGGAAATTGCTTCGTTACATAATGAAATATGTTTCAAATAAATACATATTTCATTTTATTTTTATCTTAATTTAATGCCTTATTTGGATTAACGTCCTGACGGAGTTTAGCTATAGCTACTCTATCACTCAACCAAGACGAGAAATGAGATCATCCATCCAAGTGCTGGACTCCAACGCTGCTTTACTTCGCTGATCGAGGTCTGGAATGGATTTATATTAAATTACAAATGTATTTCCCAGGACCTGATCCGGAGCAAGCCAGTCAACCACGGCGCTCAGTGCCATGGTAGTTGAAGGACTGGACAGGCCAGGGCTGGTTCGACAAAATAACAATACAAAGGTATAAATAAAGAATTATCACCTTTCGACATAGTGAATAAAATAAGTTAATTCCAGGTCTGGGAACTTATTACCTCACTTCTCAACAATATATAATATTTCATCTCATATTCGCTCATATTTCATAACATTTTAAACAACCTACGATGGAATCAAAAGAGATGGGGGCTAGTGTCGGTTCGCGTTATTAAAAATGCTTCTTACGTATTTGTTAACAGAGAAAACGTCGAATAATTATAGACAGAACAATAAACCATGAATTATAAAATAGCACTGGGTGTAATATATAGACCAGCAAATGTAGATATCAACTGCATGAACGTAAAAGAAGCACTGAACAACAACATTTGTACAACAGACAATATAATATTAACAAATAACCTTGACATAGATTTCATAAGCGATGATTCTCCAGCTTATCTTAAACTTATCGACATGTCGCCTGTGTTGATCTAAATAAAATTAAGCCTCAACCAACACGAATTGCTACAGAGTCCTCCACAACAATTAATATCATTTGAACAAACAGCAGAGACAAAATGTTGCTATAGATATCTCAGATATAATAAATTGTTTCTTAATCTACGGACACTTAAATTATTGGACTACTAACTAATATCGCAAAAGCAGAAAATGGGGATGTGTGGGGCATACACAGGAGTTAAGAGCCCTTATACATAATAATTACCATCACAAAGAATGCTGATTTATGTATCGAGTGACTGTCTGAAACCGCAGGTACATAGGGGCCCCGAGTTAATTTTCTGTTTCTGTAAAAGTTAATAAAAATAAAAGGCGTCAATGCGAGTCTCAATTGTTTAGGATTTTGTACGTAACACGCACAGAAAATGACTGTTTTTGGCACGCACCATGAAAAAAAGTTGAATTATGCATATTGAACAACTCTTCAAATATTTTTGAAATCTGTAAATAAACTAGCGACTAACTTATTACCGTTTCGAACTCTCTGTGATAGGCATAAAGTACAGGCTTTTTCTTTTTAGACAACACTTAATATTTGTCTATCAGGACTAAAACAAGTTTTTATTACGCCTGAATTATAATCTCTGTTTTTGAAACTAAAAAGCGTGCAAAATCGGACCACTAAAGCACTAGAGCTTTAAAGTCGCTCAGGTAGCAATCAATTTTAAACAATGATAAATACACAGGTAATCAGAACTAATCTTTATTTACTTAAATGTATATGAATCGTACAGTCTGCTAGTTTACAATTTACTAATGATGACCTTATTAATGCTTCTGGTTTACTAATTTCAAACAACCCACACGAACACAAACATCACAAATCAACAGATTTATAATAAAAATGTACATAGCAACCAAACAAAAACATTGTAACCGTCTCCATATTACCGATTAAAAATGAAATTCAGAGATTACCTTGTAAAATGAATCTACATTAATTAATTTTTGTAATATAATTTTTACTTTGCAGTGCAGGTATAACAGAAATACACTTGTATAAATAGCCTTTAAAACACTCATTCCTTTAAAACCCTCCCCGTTACGCTCGTCATGCTTTAAAGGCTTACTTATACACTCGTATTATAATATACTATTGTTTGAATCTAACGCAATATAGAGCAAAGTAAAGTTATTCGTGAATAAAAATTTGTACTGATAAATATTTACCAACCGCTTAGGAGAGCGGTGAATTTACTTTATGTTTGTTTCTCGACCTCGACAAAGTTTTGTTTGAGTAAGAATATTTTCTAAGACAAATTGTTTAAGTATTATCACAAGCAGCAAAATTGGTTGAATTTGCCAATTTAAGTCAATGGTAACGTGTGATAGTCATATAATGTAGTTGCAACCATTATCCTCAACTTTGAATGCATATGGACTGATCAGTAATTTATTAGCCATATTCAGGTAATATTTTCTTGCGAATTGCTTGATAAGCCACAATGACTGGGATTTTACAAGAAATTTGCGCGTTGTTATTCTTTAAAATTCAACCATAAAATTAAAGCGCATGTTGAAGTCTATTTGTAAGAAAATATTACGTAATTTACCAAATTATTACCTTTATAGACTACCTTTCGTCTAAGTAATCAAATAAGGAAATAGGGAAAATTAACCGATATTTAACGTAAGTACAACCTAAATTCTGTCTTGTCTTTGTAACTTTAACCTCATAGTCAAAACTAGTTCCAATTTTAGGTATAATTAACAATGATTTTACTGCCCTACTTTCCAAATAGGCAGCAAGTGTTTGACCAAAAGGTAAATATAAATAATAAATAAATGAATACACCACAGGTAATGACGACCCGCTTTATCCCGGAAGGTTCTAAAAGAGCCTTGTGTGGGATGGGGCTACACATTTAGAGACAAGGGACACACACCCAATATCCGTGTATAGTGGGAAAATCCCTCTCACAGTATTTTCCATTGCCACGACCGGGGATCGAACCCGGAACTTTTGGGTGAGAGGCAAGTTACCAATTACTAATTAAAAGATTTTTATTCAATTTTGCATGTACAGTTTATTTCATTCACAGTTATTTTTTCCTAAGTTAAACATTGGTTAATCCTGCACAACGTGCATACAATGCTGGGTCCCTAGCTATGTATGGTTTACATCTTAGTGAGTTAGGTTGGCCGATAGATGCCGAAGATCACTTGCTCCTTGAAATTTTAATTATTACACTATTGTTTTTACTATCCTACAAGTTTTAAGTAAATTTATATGTGAAGTTTCTGCCCAGCAGTTAAATAAAAGATTTTTAAATTTCGTTATAAAATGTCAGTTTTAGCTATATTACGTACAGGAAACAAAAAGTGAAAAAACCTGCTTAATTTTTATCGCCAAAAAAATAAAACTAAAAATGATTCCGTGTGAATATATATACAGGGTTACTGGTAATTCGATACATTCCTTTGGAGATGTGATGGGGCATGATCTAACATATATTATGCAAAACTCAATAGTTTTTGAGATGTTTAATTTTTTTTGTTTTTCTCAAAAAGTAGATCTTAATGTCCTAAAAGTTAATTTTCGAAAAATATATTAGACATTTTTAAAAATTTTTTTACTGGATTACTTGTCCATTATAGATATCCGTTTGGAATGAAAAATATCTGGAAACATTTCGATCATGTGAACAACTGAAATAAAAACTTTAAAAACCAGCTATGAAATTTACCTATTAGATTTTTTCAAAAAGATATTAACGTAACACGCGTATAAATTATTATAAAAACTGCCTTATTTCAATAGCTATCTAACAGGGTACAAATGTTCAATGTACCCTTAATAGTTCTAAGAAAATACTAGTAAAAATAACACAAGTAGTACGAATTTTATTTTTAGATAAACAGTAAAAAACATTTTAAAAGTAGAGTTTAATTCTTCATTAATTTCAAAGTTGTACTTTATTTTTTATATGTCTTGCTCAAAATGGGAGCCCCTATTCCGTATATAGACACGGCAGCGTCTTCTTATTTCCGTCCTTGTTACTCTGGTTGTCAGATTATGCCTTATGTGTTGGGCAGCATCGACTATCCTTTGTCTAAGGTTTTCTATAGTATTGACTGGTGTGGCATAGACCATCTCCTTCATATGACCCCATACGTAATAATCAAGGGGTATTAAGTCAGGGCTTCGCGCTGACCAAGGTATTGGGTCCGCTCTTCCAATCCAACGGTTAGGGAAACGTTGATCAAATAACTGTCGTACTGTCAGCCGATAATGTGCTGGACAACCGTCGTTCTGAAACATCATTCGCTGTCTGACGGCGAGAGGAACATCTTCTAAAATCACCGCCAGATCTTTTCTTAAAAAAATTTCATAGATTTCCCCGTTTAAATTTTGAGGAAGAAAGTGTGGCCCTATTAAATAGTGGCCAATGACTCCCATCCACACATTAATAGAAAACTTCATTTGGAAACTAGTTTCACGTGTTAACTTGGGATTTTCCTCTGTCCAATAATGTAGGTTGTGGAAATTTGTTATACCCTCGCGATTAAATTTCGACTCGTCTGTTCATAAAATACTTGTTAAAAAAATTTGCATTTTCTGCATCTGAATTTAACATAAAGCGGCAGAATTCCACTCTCCTTCCAGGATCACCTTCCTCCAAGCCTTCGACAAGGGTATAGTGGTAAGGATGACATCCAACTCTACGTATCGTAGACCAAACTTTCCATTGTGACGCTCCGGTTAGTATTGCGACTTTATTAGTTGAAATAGTTGGGTCTTCCTCAAAACACCTCAATATTTCTTCCTCATCATCTGGCTCATAAACGGGAAACTTCTTCTACATTTCACGGAACCAGTTTCAGCGATATTTCGATATGCCGTACTGAATACACGTGCATTCTCGGCGAGCTTCAGCAGCGTTACTGCCACAATATCCATAGACAAACAAGATATCAGCGTATTCTGCGTTGGCATACGCGGCCATGGCACAGAAAATACAATAATAACAACAAATAACAACAACTACGAGCAAAATCAAAATCTTCGATAACTAATTTAACAAGACCAACAAACTTAAGGGACACGGAGATAAGAATGTCAGTTAATAACATATATGCACAAACGTCAAAGTCAAGGACTGACTGACGAACGAAATGAACGATTAGTCGTTTAATAAATTCCGCCACGAGCATTATCTTTACTAATTTTTTATTAGAACTATCAAGGGTACATTAAACATTTCTACCTAGCTAGATAGCTATTGAAATAAGGAAGTTTTTATAATAATTTGTACGCGTGCTACATTAATATTTTTTTGAAAAAACCTAATAGGTAAATTTCATAACTGATTTTTAAAAAAATTTTACAAGTTTTTATTTTAAATGTTCACATGATCGAAATGTTTCCGGATATTTTTCATTCCAAACGGATATCTATAATATTGGACAAGTAATCCAGTAAAAAAAAATTTTAAAATGTCAAGTAGATTTTTCGGAAATTAACTTTAAAGACATTAAGATCTACTTTTTTGAGAAAAACAAAAAAATTGAAATATCTCAAAAACTATTGAGTTTTGCATAATGTATGTTAGGGCTAGATTTACTCCATAGCTCATGCCCCATCACATCTCCAAAGGAATGTATCGAGTTACCAGTAACCCTGTATATATATATATATATATATATATATATATGAAGTGTTGTTGTACTTCCGGGTACTCTCCCTCTTTACTACTGAATTTAATTGTGCTGGATGGTGATGTGATGCCGCATTTAGATATCTGTCCGTGTGAGTGGGTTTTCTGTATGCTGTGTGACCTAGTGTCCTATCTTGTTTCTTTTTCACTAATACGTCTAAAAATGGAAGGTTTCCTTCTGTTTCTACCTCCATGGTAAATTTGATCTAGTCGTGAATGCTATTCAGGTGGTCTAAGAAACTATTTAGTAGTTCTCTTCCATGAATTCAGATTACGAATGTGTCGTCCACATATCTCAACCAAAGTTTTGGTTTGAGTGGTGCCGTTTGTATTACACGTACTTCTAGGTCCTCCATGAAGAGATTAGCGATGACTGGAGATAACGGTGAACCCATCGGTGCTCCTTCCGTTTGCTTGTAGCGCTGGTCATTGTATACAAAGTATGCGTTGTTTAAACAGTGTTTAGTTAGGCTAAGAATATCCTCTGGATGATACTTTCGTTTGATCAATTCGAGTGACTCCTCTATTGGTACATTAGTGAATAGTGACACTACATCGAAGCTCACTAGAATATCCTCAGGTTGGACAGTCTCGTTGTTTAGTACCTCGATAAAATGTTGTGCGCTTTTTACATAAGATGTTGCTTTTTCCGCTAGTGGCTGCATCTGTCTAGCTAGATATCTCGCTAACTCCTGTAACGGTGACCCTACAGAGCTAACAATAGGTCTTAATGGGGCTCCTTCCTTATGGATCTTGGGTAGGCCATATAATTTGGGACACCTTGAAGATTTCTCTCTCGGTATAATCTGGTTTTTCACTTGATCGTCGATAGGGCTGGCTTTAATTTTGGATTTGGTGGTCTTCTCCAGGTACGTAGTGGGATCTGTCGTAATCGCTTGGTATGCGGTGTCTTCCAGTAGTTCTTCAATTTTACTATGGCAGTCCTTGCTATTCATTATTACAGTGGCATTGCCTTTATCTGCTGGCAAGATTAGGATGTCCTGGTTTTGTCGTAATGCTTTCAATGCCCTTAATTCGTCACGTGATATATTTCTCTTTGGTGCCCCTGCAGCTCTCAGTATACGTGATGCATCTTGGCGTATAGTCTCAGCTACGTTGTTATCCATATTATAAATTGCTGATTCTACTCCACAAATTATGTCTTCTACTGGAACACGAGCTGGTACGATTGCGAAATTAAACCATTTGGCTAGGACATTTAAAGTTGATGAAGTGACCTGAAAGTAAGTATAGAAGGTGTCGGTGACTGGAGCACCACATATTTTACTAACCACCGCTTGCAAAGGGACGCTTCATCAACGTACCACAAATCGTGTTCCAAAAAACTGGGGAGGGATAAGTGATTTAATTTCTGATAGGTTCAACATACTTGATGGATCTTGGCTACTAATTCACTAAATACACACTGTACAAGGTTATATCGTTACGTAATTATAAATCGATCAATTAACGTGTACCAATTTATCGGTTGTTAAATGATCGGTTGACATTTCAAATTTAGAAAAAGCAAGTAACTGATATATCCCTACACATAAATTGTTCATAACGGCGCCGGCGATAAATATCTCCATCTACATGCTGTCTGTCATACAGCAATTCATAAACGAGGGTATTTATTGATATTTAAGAGAGCTTAAAGAGTAAATATGACCAACAATAAATTGAAATATAAAGTATTAATTAAACAACTTGCAATAAGCTTGACAATTTATATTTCGCTTTGTGGCTGTAAAATATGGATTAATAATATGATATATCGTTTATTAAAATATTCTGTGTTTCTCTCTTTAATAGCTGTGTTAAAATATCTTTATCATCTCATTTTTTCTGTTTCAGGTAAGAAATCTTCAAATATTTATAAACGCTTTTGAAAAGGTAGGAAAAATATATTATATAGAATTATGACAATTTTTCAGTAAAATAAACAACGTTTATGGGGGGTGCGGGGAAGCCACATAGAAAATGCTTGTAGCATACATTGGCAGTGCTGGGGGTGGGGCGGTGGTGTGATTAAATTTACTCTGGAGTTAAGCGAGCTATGAAAATTCTAAATTTGGCAATTTTTTTCACCCCTATTTTCACATGCCAATAACTGAAAATGAAAGAGAAAAAAAAAACGAAAAACTGTTTCGCAAAATTAGCACATTTAATATTTTTAATTTGGTATTCTACTTGTGACTGTACGATCAAAATTGATCATGACCAAAAAACTGAAATAATGCATGTATAAAGTATAGTTTTTACAGACTATGCCAGTTTTTTCTGTTCCTTTTACGGAACAATTTTATTTAAATAAAATATTTTACATTGAAAGTTAGAGACATATACAAACTTTCATTGCACTTAAACAAAAAAAAATAATAATACTAAAACTTAAAGTCAATAGCTTTTTATATTTTAGCACAAGTGTATTTTGCATTAAAAATTGTAAACTGGCTATAAAATGCCAAAGATCTGACATTATTAGTTGGTATAAATCGGCAAAGCAATCTAAATGCTTACCTTCGATCAAAAGATGTTTATTGTACAACGCTATGTGCTGGAGAAAATTAGCTACAAAGGCTACAAAGCTACATTTTGAACAAGTTTCCAGGGATTTCAATAAGCGACGTTACCGTTAAAAATATCGTGACACAATTTTCAAGAACTGGGACTGTTGAAAATCGAAATAAAGGCAAGAAAAGATTGGACGGAGACAATGCGGGAACAGTTTTGGCTTTGAACGATGTCAGAGCAAATGGCAAAATTTCATTAAGACGTAGTACAACAGAACTTGGCGTGAGCAAATGACATTTGCAAAGAAGATTTAAGATACACACCACAAACCTAAATTTTGTACACTATGGAACCAAACGATGGAAGAAAACGATTGGACTTTTGTTTACGGATTGAAGAAAAGCGTTTCACGGAAAGAAATATTGAAAACAACATTATTTTTTCGGAAGAAGCGATATTTACCACTAACAGAGTTGTTTCTTCACAAAATTATAGGTACTGGTTAGATGAAAATCCAAATTGTAGAATAAATTGCAGAAGGCAGTATTAAAAAAAAGTGAGCGCCTGGTGTACCATTTTATACGATGGGATAATTGGAGCTTATTTTTTGGATAAAAATTTAAATGAATATGCGCATTTGAAGATATTGCAAAATTATTTACAAAATTACCTTGATGTAATGAATTTGGCTAAGAGACAAAAAATTATTAGCAAGACGATTGCAAGCCACAGTAACTCTTTTGATAATTAATTATTTGAACAATACATTTGGGGGAAGTCCGGATTTAACAATTATGGATATTTACTTTTTGGAGCAAACTAAAATAAGATTATACAGGCAACTGTGACACGATGACTTGGAGAGATTAAAAAACAAAATTACTGATCTGATCAAGGCCATACCTCTTGTAGAAATTAGGAGAAGTTTCAAAGAACTTAAAAGAATGGTGGGGGAGGTGGTACACTATTTGAATGGGTTTTTAGTTGAATTCGTTGAAATTGTTAATTGTGCTAAAAAATAATATGCTATTTACTTTAATTTGTAGTATTATATTTTTTGTTCAAGCTTCCAATACAAAACATTTTATTCAAAGAGCTCAGTGGCTCAACGCTTACGTGTTAGGCTTGCAACCAAGAACTCCCGCGTTCGAATCTTGGCTAAGATATGGACGTTTAGTTGTATTTTTCAAGTGTTACCGAGTTGATAGCAGTGAACTGGACGAGGTTGTGTGAGAGACAACACGGCCAGTTGATACCACTCCTGAGTTCGAGCCTCAGCTGCGGCAGATGGCAACGTCGTAAGCAATTTTCGTCGTATAATTGTCTATGTGTATGTGTCCTGGTTGAATGGTGGAATAGCTAATGTCATAAACAAGACAATAAAAATAAAATTAAAATTAAAAAAATTAAAAAATTCCTCTTAGATTAACTCCGCGAGTTAGATCCCATTTGAACTGTAAGTTGATAAAAATGTTCTCCTTTCTAAATACTGTTTACACGAAACTAAATGAAGGGGAGATCGCCGCTGCCATATTTTGCGATCTGTCAAAAGCCTTTGACTGTGTTCAACATGGAATATTGTTGCAAAAATTGAAGCGCTATGGTTTCAGAGGCATTACTCTTGAATGGTTTAAATCATATCTGTCAGGCCGTAAGCAAATTGTTAAAAATCCAAATAGGTCTGATGAACTTTACATAAACTGTGGGGTACCTCAAGGCTCTGTTCTTGGTCCAATTCTATTATTACTGTATATTGACGATACTACAATATTATGGCATAGCAAGGAAGAAAATATTCTGCATGAAAGCATATGCAACAACATTAAGAAAATCTAAGATTGGTGTGATTCGAACTTATGTCGTTCAATATAGGAAAAACAAACATAATAACTTTCAAATGTGATTTGCCAGATATACCCGTAAGGACCCATGTACTTGAAAACAAAACGTGCTTGAAATTGTTAGGACTAAATATTGATTGCAAATTTAAGTTTTAGAGAACATGTTATCGGTTTAAATAGTAAAGTAGCATCTGGATGCTACGCAGTCAGGGTGGTTTCAAATAAATTAGGATATTCAATTGCCAGAGCTGTATATTTTTCATTAATCGAATCACACCTGAGTTATGGGATTGCGTTTTGGGGCGTATGTAGTAAATTTCTCTTGCAACAAATACTTGGTTTACAAAAGCGTGCCGTTAGATATCTGTGTAAGGCTAGGGCTTGCGACTCTTGCAAGGAACTATTTGTAGCCAACAGAATTCTGCCTATGATATCTATTTTCATATTAAATACAGTAGTCTTGATTCATAAGTACAAAAATAATGTGTATGCGACCTCAACATATAGCACTCTATAAGTAGGTAATATTACACTGCCAACCCCAAGAACTACACTAGTCCGGGATTCTGTGGTTTACAATGGTCTTAAAATGTATAATCACTTACCGAGCCATATTAGGGACACCGTCTCCAATCATGGTTTCAAACACGCAGTGAAAAATCTATTTATGGATAAACCATATTATAAAATAAAGGAATATTTAGATGATACATTCTGATGTAGATATATATGTTTTTAATGTTTGAAAAATGTGATTTGTAGTTTGCTTTATTGTATGATCTTATGTTTTTAGTTTTATATATTTATATTTTATATAAGTTATATACGTATAATTTTATTTGTTTTATGCTTTGTCAACAAGATTATTCTTCTGGACAATAAAGTATTTTGATTGATTGATTGATTGATTGATTGATAAGACCGAGACTGCAGAAAATGAGACCGCAGAAAATGAAAGCCGTACATTTTTTTTAGTATATTACACCTATCGCAAAGTCAATCCGGGGACACACTTTAAAATACGATCAAGTCTAGCTTTGGACTTTACACGTAATCCTTAATTTGTTTACATAAATACTTAGCACAGTATTATACATGTAAATGTATCTTCTTCCTAATGTAAATAAGTTATAATTATTCTAGTGTAAGAGATTACTAACACGAGAGCTACTCAACTACACTCACGAAATTCCTAGGATTTCAAAATATGTCGATAGGCGCCATCTAACAGTTCAATATCCGTTGCAATAGAAGTAGTAGAATGTCGGGACTTGACATGAGTTCAAATGTGTGCTTCTAGAACGTAGAATATTAACTAAACAAATATTCAAATATATTTTTTATTTCTTCCATAGACATTTCAATAGTTATCTGCCATTTACAAAAAAATGATATACAGGGTGACGTAATTGGCCCTAAATGTAAAACAAGAAAAATTTAGTCCTGTCCAGGAATTTTACAAACTAAATTATGCTATTGATTGGACGAGGAGTGCACTATATATGTACTAACATTTATCCAAATACGTTGATCCATTCCAAAAATATGCCGAATTTTAGTTTAGTTCAAAATTCATAAATGCCTTGTACCTTGAAAACAATGAGGATTCAATGGTAAGTGTGGGGGTGTTTTGAACTTAGAAAAGTGTGCTCTATCTCTCATTAGTCTATGTCCCTTTAAATTTGGGACACCGTGTAGGGTTTCGCGAATGTGAACTTCTCATAATCTTTGGCTTCGACTCACTCGAACACAGTCGCACAAGATAATTCATAACAACATAAACCGCTCAGAAATTTTATATATGCTAAATTTTCATACTCCCAAATGTGAGGTGAGATAGACAAATCTATTTTACCTGCAAATCACACGAACAAATGTAAAAAAGTATTCCCCTCTTTACAATATGTGTAACAATTATAACAACTTAAATTGCTCACTTGACATTATGTCTTGCAATATTCCGTCAATTAAAAAGATATATTTATGATTTATATATTTCGTTGCTTCTTTACTGTTGGATATTTATACTTTTTTCCTGTGTTTGTACATTAAAATATTTCCTGTTAATTTACGTTTCTTTATTTTTTTAATTAAATGTAATTCTTTTTATGTTTTTGTGTATTTCTTCTATTCTGTAATTGGGTCGCACAAGCTGTTGACTAGTGCAAATAAAATAAAAACAAAAATAAATAAAATATACCTACATTAAGATGATTGCGTACAGTCTAAGTACAATGCCTCTTTCACTGCACTACCTGAAATTAATTCTAGTGAAACTTCCCTTTGTCTTTTTTTTATTAATACATTTGAAGTGAACATAGCGAAAAAAAAAGTTTTAAAATTTTTAATAGAACCCTGTTTTATCGACTTGAGTGTATGAGTGAATTAGTATGATAATCCCACTCCAAGTAATATAAGAAGAGAAAACTTCATACGAATAGGAATCTACGATATCGTGTCATAACTTTAACAGCATTATGATTTTGTCAATATCGGCAAATGGAAAGTTTGTTCCTGCGTAAGGATCTGGTGTTGAATCACGTCTCAGTTAGGCACAGATAAGGGTGGAAGTTTGGAGCGAAAACTTTCTGGGGAATATCGGCTTGTTTAAATCTTGTTCTGTTATAACTTTGTTTTAATATTACAACGATGCACAACTGGTTTAAAATGAAAACAGAAGACTTTTTAGCTTTGTTGGTATTTAATATAACGAAGTAGATAATATTAATTAATGTTCAGTTCTGTACATTAAAGGAAATCGTTTTGTATTTGCAGTATAGAATATGACTACACATTGTTGTAGAGAGTTGTTGTTGTAGTTCTAGGTTATTCATGAATAGAGATAATAATATTTAAACATATTTTATTTAAAACTTTTACAAAATCTATTGTTACTTAATATACGAAGTCCAGAAAAATATTATCAAGCACTTCCTGTTTTCTGCTAGTTGCTGCTGACTACTGACATCTAACTGAATTTTTTCACAAATTATATAAATAACTTGCCCATTTCCGGGTTCTCAGTCTTGGGCTTGCGAGGGCTCGTCGGATCAGATTTTTGGAGAATAATAATAAATTCAGTTAATTTGTACTAGAATACCTCGGACCTACCCCCAGGGGTTGAACCTACCCCCGTCCGTAATAGTAATATCCTGAAAAAATATACAAATATGGTTTTTTATGGGTTTTGGAGAGCAGGGATCACGATGCGTTATTTTTCACCCTACCTTCTTGCAACTACACCTGACGTATGAAAACCACCCCCTCTTCCATGCTGACGTTCCTAGGCATGCGCAGGTTTGTACGATCGGGTTTTTAAAGAGAATATCAGCTAAATCGCTTACCTGAGATGGAATAATATACTTATAGCTGCATCAATGCCCAGCGGTTTTTGTAGGGTTCATGGATTGATTTATTGAGAAAAATATTTTTTTATTTAAATAGTTATATAAAAAGTTTTAGAAACAGTTATCCAATTTTTTGTGAGCAATATTTCAGTAAAAAGAAATTAACATCCATAACCTACTTAGTGACATATACTACAAAAACCTGAAAAATAGGAGAACCGCAAACGGTTATAGCTTCCTTATTTGAGGAGATAAGAAAAAATTAAAGGGATGAAAGTTGACGGCAAAGACATTAAGAATAATAATGTGTATCAAAAAAATTCGAAAAACATACGTTTGACATACGTTCTTGTACAAAAATGAAAAAAACAAATCTCAAAGTAGACCATTAATTCCGTTTATTTTTTCTCTTTCTAAGGATATAAAGCATGTCACAAAAATTTTAACTTATAGCATCAATATTTAATATTTTACTAAAATTCATATCATTGAATCATAAAGATCAGCTATGCCATGATTAGAGAAAAAAAATGTATACAGTTATTAACAAATTTGACAGATTGCCACTGTTGTATGTTGCAATGTCGAATATCACTGTTGCAGCTTCACAAAGCATTTCCCAGGAACGCTTGTCTCGAAGGCTGGTTAGTTCGTTGGTTCATTCAAATTCGACTCTTTCCCGCATACAATACAGCTTCCCACCAAGTTTTCCTCCAGCTTCCTTCTTTTCATTTTTCTTACACTTCAAACTATTTTCTCAGCATATACCGCCAAACTTGAAATGAAACCAATTAATGGGAAATCGTAATTTTAAAAATGATATTATTGCAAAAACCACAAACACAATATTTAAAAAATCATTTTATTTACAATGTCTGTCTTAAACGTTATAGGTCATTCTAAACAACATTACTAAGAGGTATTTTTAATCTAATGATCAACGGTTTCAGAGGTACAGGTATTATTGGGTCGAAAAAGTGAAACCTTGTCAAAATGGCGGATGTAAAATGTATTTGGCTGGGAATTTGAAATGTCCACAAGGCGATTTCTTTTAACTCTCATATAGAACAATCTAAAAGCCTAAGTGCCGTTTAGTCCCACCTAATAGTAGTCAACTCGATTTTTGGTAGACCTGGCTCATAGACTATTATAAAGAAAATGTTATGTAAGAGATTATGGAAATGCTGAAAAATTATATATAATAATAAATTGCCAATTTTGTGGCAAAATTTAAATTTTTACATTTTGTTGGTACAGGCCCATGTTTCATTCACCAAAATGTTAATAATAATACGTTTACGACAAATTAGCTTTTGGAATAATGCGGTTTTTTAAAAAGTAACACAACGCAAAAATATGAACATAAAAACACTATTAGTCTAAGATCTCACTGCAAGAAATCTACCCTCATCTGCTTTTTCATCAAAATGCGGAAAATATTGATCATGTATTGGTTAATGCATCGCGGCCAGGTTGCTTATCGAAATCCTGCTGCAGATAAGGTTAACAAATTATTTAACAATTAATTTCATTTTGGAAATTACCCTTATTTATTTGCCAACTCTCAGCATGCTGCAACCCTTTGGCTGACTACTCGAAATAGAGGAAATTTATTAACAATCTACTCCCATATGTTTTTTCAAATATTTCTTGCCAAAACCAAGCTCGAATTTTTCCCTACACGATGAAATAAGGTTGCTAAAGTAAAAGCTGCCACCCCTGGGGGTTTCCAGCTGATTTATTATTCCATTATCGCGCTTGCTATCAAGAGCGGGTGAGAAGGAATAATAATAATAATAATTTATTTACTTAACGTATTACATACATAAATAAATTACAAATTTAAACAATTTTTAGACAACATTTTTAATGTGATAAGTAAATAATAAAATATAAGCAAATAAACTATTAACAAGGCAAAGCATCTCCGCTTTGCCTTGTTAATAAGTTTGCATCAAACCATTTTTTATGTTATTAAAATCTGTTTGTACCGTATTTTTTAAATAATTCCATTTTTTTTCTTTGTAAATAATAACTGTATCGTCAGCAAAGCTAAGTATCTGTCCTTTAGATCGTATGTGTAATAGGTCGTTAATATAGATGTTAAAGAGAATCGGCCCCAACACCGTATCCTGGGGAACTCCATATTCGAATGATTTTGATTCGCTCAAATTGTCATCTACCTTGACATATTGCTATCTATTTTTTAAATAACTTTCCATTAATCTAAGAGCATTGCCAGGGAAACCTATATGTTCTAATTTATTTAGTAATAAATCATGGCTCACCGTGTCAAATGCTTTGGCCAGGTCGACAAACGTCATCAAGGGATTGGTAGAGATTTTTTATAAGGTAGGCAATCGCATCTTGAAACCCCATTTTTAAAGCCAAATTGCATATCGGACAATATTTTATACTTATTTAAGAAATCTATGAATCGACTTTTTATTCTTTTTTCAAAAATTTTTGCCAAGCTAGAGATTAACAACATTGGTCTGTAGTTTATGACATCCGTTTTTTTGCCACTTTTGTACAACGGTTTTATTATACCTATTTTAAATGCTGCTGGGCAAACGCCTTTTTCAATGATGATGTTTATTAAATGCGTTAGAGGTTCCACTATTATATCTCTAATCTCTTTCAGTATTTTGATGTTATTTCGTCTACGCCTGGTGCTTTTCCTGATTTTAGTTCCATTATGGTTTTCCTTATTTCATTTGTATTTGTAGGTTTAAATATATTGTATTACTATTTTTTTTAGTAGTGTTTTTAAATTCATTATTTTGATTTATTTCAATTTTTTGCGCTAGTTTTTTCCTACATAAGAATAATGATTAATGAATTCATTTCCAATTTTTTTAGGGTTGGTAATTATTGTGTTGTTTTCGGTTTTTATGTTCTTTATATTGTCATTATTTTTACACGTTTCATTACCAATATTTTTAATACATTTCCAGAGATTTTTCGCAGAATCACAATTTTTTTCTATTTCACCTTATAATAATTAATTTTGGAATTTTTGATTATTTGGTTCAGTTTGTTGCGGTAGTTTTTGAATGAAGTTTTAATTTATATATTGTCTGGATGATTTTTCATGTTTTTATATAATTCATATTTTTTATTTATCGAAATTAATAGTTGTACTGTTTTTTATGTTATTTATTAACTCATTTTCTAAGTCATCGATATTTCGTTTTCCATAGAAATCTCTCCAGTTTTTATTTAAAAGCTTTAAACATAATTTTTTATAGTCTATAATTTTTCTTGCCCTGGGTTTATTCATTTCTGTTTTATTTATTTATAATGGTCAGTGATTTTGTAGTCATAAATTATTGGTAAAAATATATTTGAGTTGTCTTTGCTTTTTATAAATATATGATCTATACAAGACCCTTGATCACTTTCTTCACGGGTAATTTTATTTATATAAGAAATGAACCCCTCCTCACTTAAGATGTTATAGTACTCCTGTGCATAATCTATTTCTGAGTGTAAATTAATGTTAATGTCACCAATTAATATATTTATGTTGTTGAAGGTTATATTGTTTTTATTTTAGTTAACAAAATGCTTTAGCTGATCATTAAGAAATAAGAACAAGTAAACGGTGGCGGATAAATTGCTAGTATATTAATTTTTTTTTGTTGGTTTAGTGGATATTTATATATAGCATGTTTATGTTGCCAAATGTAATTATTTTATAGCTGTAATCAAAACATTTTTTAATAAAAATCACAACACCATCGTTCTTATTCACATTTCCGTCATTGTATAATAAATCATAGCCACATTTGTTATATGAGTTATAATCATTGATTTTATATGTTTCTGTAAAAATTAATAAATCTAATTGTGCATCAAATTGATCTATTCGCGCAATTTCGTGCGCCGTGGCGGCATTGGCGACTGGTCAAGAAAACAATGTATTTTGCTTTTATTTTGACAATTTTATTTATTTGCTATTTGCATTGCACTGTTGAGTTTACCATGCATACGAAAACGCGCATATTGAAAATAAAAAATGTTTTTGCGCATCAATCATCATCAGCCTCGTCTGAAATTGATTGCACATCGGATTCCGAATCACTCACATTTTCTGAATTGTCATTTTTTGAAACTTTTAGTATATCCCCCACTTGCAGCAGCGTTGGATTTCCAATAAACCATGTTGGTTTCAAATAACAATCCAAGAACCAGCCACAATCTTCGAGGCGCAATTTGACGCAACTTAATTCCGTAGCGTTTTGCCACATCGAATTAACATATTGTTCGCAGCAAATTTTGTTCAAGGATCACATGGTGGAATGTGACAAGAATCGATTCCTTTAATCTTTCACAGGAATTTTTCATCGCTTTTAGTTGCTGCATACATTTTAATAAACAACTGATATCTGACAACATTCACGCTTGTACATCTCTTTACTCCATACATAAATTCTGTAAACTCTTGGACAACGTCGAAAAGAGGTAAAAAAAAATCAGAATTACGTTAATTAAGGTAAAGTCAAACTCTTCAAAGTTTTTGCGAGCAACGACAAATTTCCGATGGTTTTTAAGTCTTTGACCGACCCAAGAGACGTCACATTGCGCCCCGGAGATTGCAGCTGGTTCTTTGTTCTTTGGTTGTTATTTTAAACCGACATGGATTATTGGAGACGCCGCTGCAAGTGCGGGACATAATAAAAGTTTCAAAAAATGAAAATTCAGCAAATGTGAGTAATTCAGAATCCGATCCATAATAAAGTTCAGACGAGGCTGATGACGATTGACGCGCACAAACATTTTTTATTTTCAATATCCGCGTTTTCGTATGCATGGTACACTCAACAGTGTACTGCAAATAAATAAAATTGTCAAAATAACCCCAAAATACCTTAGTGAAGTCAGACAAGCAAAACATAAGGAACTGTTCAATTTTTTTTTATTAACATGTTAGTTACATCGAATAATATACGAATTGGATATTTTCTACCTCTAGCAACCACCGCTACGCAAATTATCGGTTATTTTGTGAAAAATCGACCAATTTGGTCATTCTTTTTAAATATGGATGAGTGTATCTGGGTATGCGTAGGTGCAAAAAAAGCAAAAAAAATTGAGGCTGTTCGTTATGATATAGGCTATCAGCGGTTACAATATGAAATTTTATCTGTACACATAACCTCAAAAAAAAAAATAAACAATGAAAAAACTGTTAAATTTTGGTTTCTTGGTTATGACTTCGGATGTTTTAAGTGAAATTTGATGAAATTTTCAAAAATTATACTTTATAATATAAACAATAACTGGTGAAAATTTGAAGTCAAAATATCCAATACAACTCTCAAAAATTGACTTCAAATTTTAAAATTGATTGGCTAATAACTTTTGTGCATCGCATCGTATGAGGTTTTTTTAAATATAGGTTTTTTTATGCACTTTATGATGGGGAACAAGAAAACATTTTGAACTTGAAAAAAGTGAAAAAAATCGATTTTAAATTTTTATTCAATACAAATTCAATTATCCATTAGATTAAAACATAATTTTTCAGTCGCAAATTCCTCTATAAAATCCTTATTTTAGTATAAGGAACGTAACCAGACTGCAACCAACAACTACTCTCCGGGCTATGTGCCCCGCCGAGCGCTGAATTACAAGTTACAAGCCTGGCGCGTTAAATGTAATAACTGGATATTACCAACAGAGCGCTAATGTTTCGATTGCAACAAACACCAACCGAAAGACTGATCAATCTTAAATAATCGGCGGGGCACATAGCCCGGAGAGTAGCTGTTGGTTGCAGTCTGGTTACGTTCCTTATAGTAAAATAAGGATTTTATAGAAGAGTTTGCGGCTGAAAAATTATGTTTTAATATTCTGCCCTCTAGAAGCACATTTGAACTATGCTAAGCCCAGTCAGGCTATTTATTTTTCGATTACTACAGACACTGGACCGCTAGATGGCGCCTGCTGACTATTTTGCATGTCGCTATCCTAAATATACCGAGATGTACCAAATGGTCAAAGGATCCCCGTGTCGGTCGTCACATGCCTACCTTGCACTGAGAAGAGCCAACACCTCGAAACTGCAGCCTGCAAGTGATGTGGGACGACTAGTACGAGAGCTCCTTTAGGTAGGATCAGTCTTTTGACTGGTGTTTGTTGCAATCGAAGCATAAGCGTCTGTTGGTAATAAGAAATTATTACACTTAACGCACCCTTCTTGTAACTTGTAATTCAGCGCTCGGCGGGGCACATAGCCCGAGAATAGCTGTTGGTTGCAGTACGGTTACGTTCCTTATCGTAAGATAAGGATTTTATAGACGAGTTTGTGACTGAAAAATTATGTTTTAATCTAATGGATAATTGAATGTGTATGTGAATGAAAATTTAAAATCAATTTTTTTACTATTTTCAAATTTAAATTTTTTTTCTTGTTCGCCGTCATAAACTGCATAAAAAAATCCATTTTTTTAAAAAAAAGGACCTCATACGATGCAATGCACAAAAGTTATTGGCCAATCAATTCTAAATTTGAAGTCAATTTTTGAGATTTGTATTAGATATTTTGACTTCAAATTATTGTTCACATTATAAAGTATAATTCCTGAAAATTTCATCAAATTTCAATTGAAACATCTGAAGTTATAACCAAAAAACCAAAATTTAGCAGTTTTTTTCAGTCTTTTTTTGTGGTTATGTGTGCAGACAAAAATTTCATATTGTAACCGCTGATAGCCTACATCATAACGAACAGCCTCAATTTTTTTCGCTTTTTTTGGACCTACGCATACTGAGATATACTCGTCAATATTTAGAAAGAACGACGAAAATGGTTGCTTATTATAATACAAAAAGATGTTGTCACAAAACTAAATTTAGTAGGTATAAGAAATGTAGTTCCCTTAATTGACATAGTAGGAGTAAAAATCAATATAAATTATCGTAGTATTTTTTGTTTGTCAATTTTTTGAAGTTCTCGAAACCTTTAATTACTTAAATATGTATGATGTATGTTTTATTGGGGATTTCAATATATCTCACTATGGAGAGTTTTTGCAATACAATAACATTGACGGACATACTGCTACGCTAATGTATTTCTAAAGTTATTTCGACTTCAAACAATATAACACCATAGTAAACTCCTTAACAGATTACTAGATATCGTAATTTCAAGCACGTCTTGTTTCGTTGAAAAAGCCCTCGGTATTCTTGCTCACAGAAGACGCTCACCATCCAACCTTGAGTATATCCTTTATTATAACTAGCAATAACGTTAGCAAAAAAGCTTTGACTAATAGTGTACCAAGGTAAACCTTCCGCAAAGCTGACTTTCACACTCTGTACGCAAAAATTAGTACTGTAGATTGGTCACCTATTATGAACACCAACGATGCCAATGCTGCATGTGAATAATTTTATGAAATATTGTATAGCATTTTGGATTCATGTGTACCGAAAACTATATCTCGCCCCAGCAAATATCCACCCTGGTACATCGCGATAGTTCGTAATATTAAAGAAAAATTTAGACAGGTGAAGAAATATAAGCAAACCGGGGATGGGGATACTGATGCTCTCCGCGAATTTAAAATTCTTAGATTGCGTATAAAACGGGATACAGACAGTTCCATGAAAGAATATCAAAATAATTTAATAAATAATGTAAAATTCTTCTGGTCATATATCAATTCGAAGAAAGGGACAACAGCAATACCGGATGCGCTAACCTATCATGATCGATACCTCGATGACCCAAAAGATATTTGGCTTTGTTGAATTTTTTAAATCCTCTTATAAACCGCCCTCCCAAAACATTAGCAACACTTTTTGTATAAATACCCCTTATCTCAACTTCAACGAATTCTCCTCTAACGATATTCTTACTACCTGACGACAACTCAAACCTAAATACACAAAAGGTCCCGACGAGATACCAGCTTTCATTATTAGAGACTGCGCTGCTGTTTTTGTTGAACCTCTTAAAATAATTTATAATTTATGCATAAAAACGAGTACATTTCCTAACATCTGGTAGAGATCTCGAATTTGTCCCGTTCACAATAAAGGTGATAGACAGGTAATTGAAAATCATCGGCCGATTTCAATTATATGTAATTTCGCTAAAGTCCTGGAGATTGCTATATATGAAGTCATATACCCCCACGTTGAAGGACAGATCATATCCAGTCAACATGGTTTTGTAAAAAATAAATCCACCGTTACTAATTTAATGTGCATGACGCAGTATATCTCACAATATCTCGAACAACGGCATTCAAGTTGAGGTACTATATACAGATTTTTCAAAGGCTTGATCATGGTTTATTAATAAATAAACTTCAAACTATTTGCTTCTCTCTGTTACTTATTAACTTCTTTAAATCATACCTTAACAGTAGAACACAATATGTGGAATACCGCGGTCATAGGTCAGTTGAAATTAATGCCACCTCTGGAGTGCCGCAGGGCTCTATCTTGGGACCTCTGTTGTTTGAACTATTTATTAATAATATCGTGGTGGACCTGAATGTCGATGTCTTACTATATGCCGATGATGTCAAACTTTTTTCTGCTATAAGTAATCCAGCTAACTGTAAAAAACTTCAGGATAACCTTCCGAAAATACAAATTAGGTGCAATCATAATGATCTACCTCTCAATGTCGACAAATGCAACGTAATATCTTTTTGTAGGAAAAAAGAAACGCTTTTCCATGAATATAAGCTTGACTTCAGATCACTAAAAAGAGTCGAAGTCTTCAAAGACCTAGGCGTCCTGTTTGACAACAAACTGATATTTAATAGACACGTTGAAGACACAGTTCTGTCTGCAAACAAAAGTCTCATTTGTTAACCTTATTATTTAACTCGTTTGTTAAGTCTAAATTAGAATATGCATCATTAATATGACACCCGGGATATGTCACATATAGCAATATGCTAGAAAGTATCCAAAGACGCTTCTTGAAATTTCTATCCTACAAGGTGGATGGTGTATAGCCCCCCATTGGATATACCCATGATACACTTTTAGGTACATTCTCAACCGACTGAACACACGGAGGAAAAAGCAGGCCATAATATTTTTATATAAATTAATAAATAATAAAATCAATTGCCCTGAAATAACCGAAAAACTATTATTCCATGTACCACGTGCTAATACACGACATCATACAACATTTTTTTTATCTTGCTAGACCCCGAACGAATATACTGAATTTTTCTCCCTTATATTTCGTGTGTAACACCTACAACCACCTGCAAAATGAGCTCGATATTTTCCATAGTACTATTTCATCCATTAAACACTTGAATTTGTAATTAGTTTGTATACATTTTGTAGTTTTTACCTGTGTTGTACTATCGTATTATATAATTTTTATTATCTTACATTTTCATTCTATTGTAAATATGTATTTTTCTCATCCTGTAATTGGTCTTACGACTGTTGGATGATGTATCTAAATAAATAAATAAATTTCATAATTGCGGGTAAGTGTATAAAAAGAAAAATGAGAATGGAAACATAGAAAGACGATATTAAATCAACATTGCCGATGTTTAAATTTTTAGTTAAAAATTCAAAGTTATATGCACTTCCTTCGTAAATTCCTTTGCAGCTTGCAAACTAAACTTTTTAGTTTAACCCTCAATATTTTCGCTCCTGCACCAAGCTGGCGTTAACAATTTATGCGCTAAATCTACAGAGAACTTTTGACGCTTGGTCAAGAAAATATGTATATAAAATTTCAAAGTTATTACAGACAGCCATGCGTAAAATAGAACAGAAAACTTATTTGAATATGAAACGTATGATATTAGCTTTTGTATCTTGGCATAACGTCGGTCCTGTGGGATATATATAATATTAGCACTGCTTCGTCTATAAATCTTCATATTTTCTTAAATATTTAAGCAGAAGTTAGACGACTATGGGCAAATATTATTTCAGTACTGCCTCTAACAGTAACTCGACTGAACTTTCCTTATTATAATTTAAATCTATATATACACTCAAAAAATTCAAATATTTATTTAATGTAACGGAAAATTACCCATATTTGCACAGTGGTGCATTAAATTAGTATGCGTTGGGTGACAAATACTGCTAATCATTTCCTATTATGATATTTCCATAATCGTACATTTCGTTTAACATACAGACATTTTTTCACAAAAGAATATAATATAAAGGAATACAGTTATTCACCATAAATTTGTTACATAAAATGAATAATATTGGTTTTGTCAGAAGTGTAGAACAAAGAAGAATACAAAAATATATAATTAGACAAAAATATAATAAATCAACTTATAAATATGTCGTCAAATTCAATTCAACACAACTTTATTAACAACTAAAGTTTATTTCTGCCTCCCCAGAATTCACCCCGGGACCGACCGTGCAACTGCCGCGTTGTTCGTGGTGGAGGATTGCAGGGTTGGGCGGAATGGGACTAGTTCGGCTAAAAGACAATTAAAAACAGCTTTAAACACCTTCCATCGCAGATGAATAAAATTAGATCATAAAATTAAAACATATCTGAAAACAGAGCGAGGTATGTCAATGCTGGACTGCGCGTGGCTGGCTTAAACTTCGATTTAAAAAATTCTGGTTTTACGAAATTTTGGTTTGGTGAAAATTTTGATGTGAAATGAATTTAGAAACACAAAAATGCACAAACAGAAAATAAACAGACGGAACAAAAATAAACGAACAAAAGAAGAAAGGACCGGAAAGATTTAAAGATACAAAAAGTATGAAATATTACTAATTGTTGATGTGGTAGGCGGAAGTTATAGTTGTTGAGAGATTTCCTGAATGTAATCCGCTATTGGGGTTATGTTGTGGCAAAGTGTATATAGGTTCTGAGGGAGGTGTATATGGCAGAATTTGATATGGATCGCATAAATTTGTGTTCGAGCACTTTTAGTTTTTTCATTGTCGTGACCGATGTGCTGCACCACAGCGGCGCCGCATATATGATGGACCATTGTGTACAACAATTTTTCATTTTGTCGGTAAAGCCACCCCTGACCATGAGCGGATACAGACTCCTGGAAAGAGAGTTGACCGTACGTACTGTCTCGTTTATATGTGTGTTAAACATCAGTCGCTGGTCTAGTCTGACCCACAAGTAATTCACGCACCTCTTGATTAGAATTTTGTTTCCCCGGATCGAAATTGGTGTTATAATTTGTTTTCAGTGAGATGACGCGTGAAGACAATCGCCTCAAACGATTATAGCGTTTACCCGAATCTTCCACCGGTCGTAATACGCCGTGGCACGAGCCATGTGTACCTGCAGAAGCATATTCGCTGCTTGGGCGTTGTGTGAATGCTCGTACATGGCTGTGTCGTCGGCGTACTTGGCCAGCTTTGTATTCGGGAAATCTAGGAAGTCGGAGACGTACAGGTGTACAACTTTGGGGACAGGCATGGTCTTTGTGGGACTCCAACGCGAATGTCTCGCCGTGTTGAGAGTTTATTATTCATTCGAACCCGCAGGGATCTACCCATCAAGAACGAATGAATGAGTTTAACGAAGTAAGTCGGGAAATTATAGTCGTGTAGTTTGTGGAGTAATCTCGGGATCCAGACAGTGTCGAACGCCTTCTCGATATCGAGGAGCATCATGGTGGTACTCCTCCCGAGATTGTATTACACTTTGACGTCGTTAATTATCCTAACGACTTGTTGCACCGTGCTCCTGCCTTTCCTGACACCAAATTGGGACTCATCGCTGATGTGAAGTTCCTCCTAAATAGTGTTGACTCTGGTCAACGACAGTAACGAGATGGGCCTGTAACTGCCGGCGAACTTCGCATTCTTATTTAGCTTAAGAATGGGTACGACCACGGCGCACTTCCACTGGCTAGGCCAGTGTTGTAGCCGCACGATCGCGTTAACGATGCACGTCAACTGCACGATACATTTCCTCTGAAGATATTTGAGTAGTTTGTATTCAATGCCCCGGGGCTTTATTGTTCGGTAGGTTTTTGACAATGTCTGCTATTTCCGAGGGCTTGGTCATGACTTTCAGAAATTCTCGTCTTGTCATTTGTACATCATGACCAATGATTTCGTTAATGTCATTTTCGATGCGGTCGTGCTCAAAATTATTAGGAATATTTGCAGTATGTATGTTTTCAAAATGCACAGCTAAATTGTTCGCTTTTTGCGCGTCTGTCATCATTGTCTGTCCGTTCGCGCGTGCCAGCGCGGGTATAGCCTCTCGCATATTTTTCAGGGCCTTCGTCATCTTCCACAGCAAGTTGTCCTGTTGATTTAGCGCTTCCAGTTTGTTCCCCTATTTCTGGTTCTTTGCAGTGTTGATGGTGGTTCTGGTTTACCTTTGCAGTCTTATCATCTCGACCTTAGCGTTGACATCGCGATTTCGCTGCCAAAGCCGTCTCAGCTGTTCTTTTCTGGTATGTCTTGTATGATGGCTTTGTCGAGTCGGTCTTTGTTTGTGCTAATCGTTGGTGGCAACAGTCTGCTTGGCATCCTGCAGCATTCTTGTAAACATATAATAAGAAACAAGACATGAATATATAGGTGTATTTAAATACGTATAGGTATGGGCTATATAAAAAGATATTAAATATTTAAACAGTTAAACTAAGGTAAAATTTTGTTCCGGTATAAAAACATACAAATGTATATGGGTGACACGGAAATATAATAACTAAACACCACAGAAATTAGACAACCCCCAATTCCAGAAGCCGGGCTTGTGCGGAAGAAGGTTACATATTGAAAAAACGCGGACATACAACCATTTCCTCCGAGAGTGCCGGAGCTAGGATTCGAACCCGGTGGTGCGATGCCCGTGTGATTAATCGCGATTGCCACCTGGCGCTTTAACCCACTCGGCTATCGACCAGACAAATAGTAAACATAAAACTTTGTACTATTTTTGGTACCAGTCAAGCAGAAATTACTGTACAGAATTCTTCTATACTGTAAAACGAGTTATCTAATAGATAATTTTTTAGTTCATTTTTAAAATTGGCGCCATTTTGAATGTATCAGGAAGTGCATTGTAAAGATGAGCACCTGCATAATAAGGAGATTTTTTTATTTTAGCAAAACCTACCTATCTATGCGATTTTTTTTTGATCCACGAGTTTTATATCATTGTATATCTGAGTTAAAATTAAAAAAATTATGATTATTGTACATAAACATCAAATTTACAAGGTATGGTCATAATTCTTTTCACTCTGAAAGTGTCACAGCAGCACTGTCTGTAGAAAAGGTTGAAAATTATTTGGCTAATGTCAAATTTTTTTAGAGATCCTTGGTTCTCGTATACACACTAAACCCCAATTTAATTTTTTATTCCTTTAAACAATAGGGTGGGGGGTGGCAATGCGAATGGTAGAGGAGGTGACTAATTCCAAAATAAATTTTAGAAGTCCTTGGATCTCGTACATACACTAAATCTCAATTTAATTTTTTACTCCCTTTAATAATAGAGTGGGGGTGGCAATGGTGGCGATAGAAGGGGTGGCCAACGCCAAAAAATTTTTTTGAGTCGTTTCGTTCTTGTACACACACTAAATCACATTTTATTATTTTTACTCCCTTTCACAATAGTGGGTGGGTGGTGGCTGATGCAAAAAAATTTTTTGAGACGTTGACTTTTCGTACATGCCCTAAATTGCAATTTTATGGACTCTTACATGCTTGCTTGAGTAAACGTGCGCACAAAAAAGTTACAGACAGACCGACAGATAGAATTTTTTTTTTCGCTCAAATTTAAAATATCGACGTTTCATGACATTTTAAGCCTATTTCAACAAAAAATATATATATATATTTTGCGTTACTATACTTCCACTGGACGTGGAAGTAAAAATGGACAAAAACTGTCTTGCTATTGTTAAAATTACAAGTGAATTTTTCTGACAACACTTTTCAAAAATTGTCTTGTTGTTGTATGTACCTTAGATTCCGCGTACATAAAGAAATCTCCTTCGGTCAAAAATGACAGAGATTTCCATGTCAAATCACTATCTAGTTTAATTAGGAGGATGGGGGGTGCAGTAAAATCTCTCTAATGTAATCCCAGGCAGACAGATAGAGCGCAGTTCGGAAAGATCTTTGTTTGTCGCTTTCAGTTCCTCTTTACAAACAATATAGAAAAAATAGATCGTAAGTTACGCGAAGCCCTTGTTTGAAACTATGAGGATACTTCTCCTTTAGGATAAGCGGGCATGGGGCAAGCTACACTCTGGCGAAGCAATGAAGTAGACTGGGTGAGGGTTAATACAAGAAAACTACATTAAAGCGAAGATATCTAAAATAGCACATGACTGGAAGGTATACAGAGACAGTTAGAGGCTGTACAAAAAGACAACATCCTGGAGATCTTAAAGTAGTGGAGTAGAATCCATCTCAGCAGCTCGGTTGAAAAAACTACTCTCCAAAGATCTCAAAAACAATCAAGACTCATGAAAAGATAAGATGGATTATTTACAACTAACTATGAAACTCATTCAAAAAACAATGTTCCCAGGTGGAACTACTATTAATTTTCATTGCTGTTAGTTCATTGAAAAAAATTGAAAATGGTAGAATCTATATCTGCAGAAATGGCGAATATATTTTTTTATTGAAGAGCTAATGGTGATGTTAGTGCAGCACGAACTTAGACAGAATTTCGTGATATAGTGACCTGCACGTCCACCAGGTTTTAATGCATTGGATTATATTCTTTGGAATTATATGAAGTCAATTGTTTACGCCAATGCTGTAGAAAATATTGTTGGAATAACGGAGAATACGTGGATGTGAAACAATTAGAAGTATATTGGGGAGTGTTCGAAGAGGAAGAAGAGAATGCAAATTAAAACATGTGTCAAATTAATATTATAATGCTATTCACACATAATACAATAAAAAAGTCCAGAGTTATTTTATGTTCTCTACATATCCAGTTAAAATCCTTCATCTTTTACTGAAAATATTAACGATGGTATCGTTTAAAATTTATGTAACCCTAAATATTGCTAACTAATATCTGTCACAACAAGTGTCCTACTTTCGTTGTACTATTGTATTTAAGTTGTAAATTCAGTAATATTTCGGTATACTTTCATTATAGAATTGTATATTAATTCTCCACCCCTTATCTATCCCATTTTAAGGCAACTGTTAGCAACATTTTAATTCTCTCTCAAATGCAATCGAAAGATTAATTTCGGTTCCACTGAGAATTTTTAATAAGAAAGGCATACAAAAGAAAACCGTAGACAAATAGCTGCATAAAAAATTTACGTAATTTAAAGAAAAAATAGGAATACTTAGCATTCCACGAATGATTATAGTCCTAAGTCAAAAAATATGGGAAAAATTCAAAATTAAATGGAAATAAAGGTATAGGGCATATTATTAATGTTCAGTTCTAACAAGGACATGCTAATTGTTCCATTAAGCTATCAAATCTGTCTTGTATTCTACATGAATGTGCAAATGTATAAACGTGTAATGTCTAGAGTTATACTGTACAGGTTTTAATCAAATTAAGTTATGAATAGACGCTATATATCTTTTATTAACATATTAAAAAATAGTATAATGAGATATAATAAACGGCTTTTATTAGGAAATTGTAAATATACACATGAAAGGTGAAGTTTAGCCATGGCTATTCTTACACTTATATCCCGAAACAACTTACGTCTTGACTATAAAATTCTTTAAGAATATTTCTACTAAAACAGCAGGTGTGAGGGAAAACTGGATTAATGAGACACAAAGAAAAAATTAATCATATATTAGAATAATAAAATATATGACCCTGAGGCCGTGGAACATAAAAATACATCAAATACAAATCAAGCGTTTTTTAAACTATACGGTACTCGAATATGCAATCAAGTCATAGAAAAATAACTAAACTAATACATGGAATTTTTACAGCAACAAAAGTCAATTTAAAAACATGACAAAATCTAGAATTTTCATGGTAACAAAAGGTAATATACAAGCATGAACAAAATCCGGAACATCACCAAAATCAAAACTCTATTAGATACTTCAATATTAACATACAATTATAATTCTTAAAATCAAAATCTCGAAAGGAACGTTGAGCACCACGGATTTTATTTTTTGGTAAAAAGCCGAAATCCATTCAGAGAACTTAACAGAGAACTTAACTAGAACGTACTTACAATTTACGTTGCACTTTGTCGCTTGAGGCAATAACTTGGCACTAATGAAAATCTTCCAAATACCTACACGGAGAACGTATTGTTCTAAAATGTACAAATTAACCCCTAATTCACTAAGGGTTTACGCACTAGATAAGCGTCAATGCACTAGAAAGTCTTTATTTCACTAAGAAAGTTTCTACGGTTTACATTTTGATAATACAGTACAGCATATAGACTAATATCGTAACTATAATAGAACTGAACGTAAAAATCTCGTAATATGGCTGACTTGCCGTTTACATCGTGAATATATGGCGTCTTTCACTAGTCAAATAAATCTTCTCTCTAAACTGAACTCCCCAGAGAGCGCTCAACAAAAATTCGTCTCTTTAACGATTTATTTTGATTTCTCTCTCCTTCATTTTCCCGCTTCTTCGTTTTGTAGACTCTTCCATTTTCATTCCCGCGCCCCCTACGTGCGGATATTTGCAAAAGTAACTGTGGATTACTGTTTTGTCATCAGATCTTAGTAATTGTGCAAAATTTCATCAACTGATTATGCCAGAAAGTGTGTTAAATAAAGAATGCAAAATTTGAAGACAAACCTTAAAAAAATACATTGTGAATTAAAGAAAGACAAGTAAAAATGCGGCAGCGGATTGTTAAAATTCACTGTATTGCATGTTACTATTGTCCATATCTTTTCATTACAAAATACTTGTCGTTTGCAAATGTTGTAACGCCCATGCGTGCCAATCTGTCTGACCGGAGTTGATTTGTTTCGGAAATTAAAGAATGATTATGTGAACGACGACATTCGTGATTTGAACTATACGGGACCATTAAAATTTACAACAATTTCATGTTACTTATACTCTATATTCTATAATGAAGACGTTTCTTCTATGCAGACTTTTTCAGCGCAAGTTTCTTACAAACCTAAATATTAGGAATGGATTCTAACTTCACTGTAGATTCAGTTTTTCACTTAGCGTGAATTTAGAATACAGCAAGCTGTAGTAGATAGGATACGTCACAATGGATAAAACATGGTCCAAAATACATCGTTTCAAATTTTACAGTGATTAAAGTAAGTCCTGTATACCTTGGATAAAAATTATGATTTGTTTCAAAATGATTCCAAGCAATATGGGATACACTGTACATTGAATGTACACGTGTAGCCTTGACAGTAAGCAATTTTATTAAAATTTGACGCGAATTGCTATTCTCTTTGTAAAAAACAATGGATTTAATACATTTCCCATATTGAGAAAAATATCTCAACGTAGTAAGAAGTGGTTTGAAAATATATTGCTTTGACATTATGAATGTGTTTTTATAAACATAAGGCCTTTCCATATTTCTATTAACATGTCGACAATAAAATTTGCATTTTTTATGGCAGCTATTCAAGATAGGTATAAAAATGTCGCAAATAATAAATTTTACTACCATCATTAATCTTATTACTGTTTCCCTATTTGCATGTTATAAATTTCAGGAATGTTCCATTTAATATATTTTGCCATACAAGTTTATTACGTACTTAAAATACATATTTCAAATGAAGTTAGGAAATACATAAATATATTATTATTTATTTAAACTATGTAATGAAATAACGATTACATTAAATTTAAATTTAGTTCACCTAATACAATAGAATTGGAATAAATAATAATATAATATTAGTTTGTGAAATGGTCCCAAATGCGTTTAGGAATATGGGAATCCTTATTTTTTTTTAAATCGATGAATCTTAAGTGAAGGGACAATATGACAGAGTCAACTTTATCTCAATGCTGTTACAAATTACTATTTTTGCATAAATTCAGTTATTACAGTAAAATAGGGAATAATCTAAATATTTGTGAACTTGTAAAATCAAATTTATTTAAGAATAGGCAAAGCAAGAAGGTGAGAGTCCATAAAATTGCAATTTCGGGCATGTATGAAAAGTCAAGATCTCAAATTTTTTCTTTTTGGCATCAGCTACAGTTACACTATTGAGAAAGGGAGTAAAAAAATTAAAATGTGATTTAGTGTGTATATAAGAACGAAAAGTCTCAAAAATTTTTTTCGGCGTTAGCTACCCCCTCTACCAACCTCATTGCCACCCCCACCCCGTAATTAAAGGTCATAAAAATTAAATTGGTATTTACTATGTATACGAAAACCAAGGGATTCTAAAAAATGTTTGGCATTAGCCACCCCCTCTACCACCCCCATTGCCAACCTCCCGCTCTATTATTAAAGAGGGTAAAAAAAGTAAATTGGGATTTGATGTGTATAAGAGAACCAAGGGCCTCTAAAGTTTTTTTGGCATTAGCCACCCCTCTACCACCCCCAATGCCACTCCCACCCTGTTATTAAGGGAGTAAAAAATTTAATTGGGAGTTAGTATGTGTACGATAATCAAGTGCCTCTAAAATTTATTTTGACATTAGCCACCCCCTCTACCACTCCCATTGCCACCCCCACCCTATTAATAAAGGGTTACTCCCTTTATTAATATTACATTGGGATTTAGTGTGTATAAGAATGTGGAAGTAGTGATTCCTTGGGCAGCGGTTTTTAGATATGTCTTGTTATTGGGTGTATTCGAATTCTACTACAAAAAAAAAACAGTGCATCTCTCATGTTGGTTTCTGTAAAAATCAGTTCCATCTGGCTTGTATAACAGCATTAAATCATATTTTGACAACTTATATATCATGTTCAATGGCGTTAAAAGGAGTTCGTAATCAAAACTGAAAAAAATTGGCTAAAATCAATGAAAATCCCTAGAATATAATCCCCTGTCATGACAACTGACAGATCATCCTACTCCTCTGTATTGCGTAACAGTTCTCACTCCGTAATTATTAAATTCAAGCAAGAAAGCAAACAAACAAAATTAAATATTCCTCAAAACATCAACGTTAATAGATCTAACATAAATATAAATGAATTTAAACATATTAAAGAAGACGGTCTTGTTATGAGTTGCCAAATCGTAAAGAAAATATCCAAATTCAAGAAAATGGCCGAGGAAAAACTGTCACCAATTACGTCATCAGAGAAGTGACATATGGGGAAAATGTCTATTTATTACTAAATTATGCGCAGCTTAAATACTTTGTAAGTTGTAGTAAGTTGGCTAGAGAAGTAGGACGTTTATTGAATTGCTTATTATGACAGGTTGCATTATCAATAACGAACATACTCCTAGGAGGAAGATTTGATATTAAGTTTTTTTCCAGCCACTTTTTGTAGCTTTCAAAATTCGTTGCGTCGTGGCAGTCTCCCGTTTTTATATTTGTTATCCATGATAAATAAGCATCATTTATAAATTCTGCACTTCCACCGGCCCGGCGTGGACCATTATTAGTTTGGTCCCTTTCGACACATTTTTTATTTTCCCATATACATAGTATATAAGAAAAGTATGGTGATCGTACAAAATTCGATTTTGAGTTTTTGATGGATTTACACGTTTTCAAGTCCTTTGAACCCCAAAAAGTGTTTTTTAAAAAATGTTTTTTGCCATCTGCCGTCTGTGGTCGCACCTAGAGCCCAAACTACTGGACCGATTTTGTTAAAATTTTACATGTGTATTCAAGACGGCAAAATCGCAAAATTCATCCTAGCTCATATGTGGGGAGAGTAAACCCCTAAAAACAGGAAAAAGGCAGAAAATAATTTTTTTCTCTAAAACGGCCCTAACGATTTTGATTAAATTTGATAAGATGGCATAACCATTTGCTCCCAGAAAATGCAGGGAGGGGTGCTACAGGAGGTGAGCTTTAAAGAATTTTATAATTTTTTTATCTAAAACGGCTGTAACGATTTATATAAAATTTAACACATGGTCCACGATCTCAGTATTGCAAAGCAAACAACAGACGTTTATTAAAATTAAAATATACAGGTCAGTTGCCTAACCAGAGCCTGCCCGGGACCGACAGTGCAACCACCGCTTTAACGCGGTGGCGGATTGTAGGATCTGGCGGAAAAGGTCTGGGTCGGCGAAAACGAAAAATTGATAAAAAAAAACCTTTAACACTGCGCCATCCTGCTTTAAAGCCTTCAGCGGTAAAGTGATTAGAAAACATTATTTATGCATTAAGTAAATCACAGCTCTTTTATTTAATACGGAGTTACCTATTTTCTGTATATTGGTATCTCAATCTGGTCATGCTAATATACTAGTTAGAAAAATACTTTTAGGAAAGTTTGTCTGAGTTGTGTCAGACCGATTTTTTAATAATCCTTTAATGCCGTTGTCATTCCAACTTTTATTGTTGCTGTGAGATTCATGTATGTATGTTTCATCCATATAAACTATTGGTCTATTTTCATCTCGGTATTTCTTGATGTCCCGTAAATAATCGTCGCGTAGTTGACATATATCGTGTTTCACCATGAAAATTTTTCAGTTGGTTTTAGTTTTGCGCCATCTTAAACCAATGGCATGGACTTTCTTCCTAATGAATCTAAACAGCCATTGTATCCAGTATATTAAGAAAATTTTTGGTGAATTCTGTTTTCTTTTCTGTTATATGATAGTCTATAATAATTCTCCTTAACAAGTCTTGGTCAAAGTCATCCAGTCGTACCTTAAAAGAAGTTGTATAATAATATGAATAATTATTAAATTTCTGGGTGTAGTACCGCGTGGCTGATACGACTCCTAGAATGGAACTGGTTCGATTTGAGCAAAAAAGAGCACCAGTAAGCAGCTGTTAGCAAGAACCTGATGATTGCAGATGTGATTCTTCCGAAACGCCGTTTAAGAAACCAAGTCTAGCCTGTGGCGGTCCCAGAATTTCTACTTGGGGGGGAGGGGGCATCAAAGATGGGCAGTACAGCTTTCCTCTATTATTAATGTTGAATGATGAAATTGTTGTGCCTACAGATGTTGCATTATTACTATTAAGCCCTGAAGAAGTGCCAAATACACGAAATGTCGGCAAAATAGTGTTTTTCTTTTCTATTGTCTTGTCTCCGGCTATTTAAAGCATTAATCATTATTATATGATATTACTAAATTGACCTAGATTAAAGTTGAATAATACAGCACTACTGGGCATATTTTATTTTATTGTGATGTGTTGAAAGTAAATGTATCTTAATAATTGGTAATCGATAGTTACAAAATTCATGTGTCCATGGGGGGGGGGGCTACTATGCCCCCTTCGGACCGCCACTGAGTCTAGTAGCCAATAGCCTTGCAGAACTACAGCACAATAACCATAAAATGTCCTACATCTGAAACAAGCATAAAACCGCTGTGCGTAGTAATTAAGAAACTGATGTTAAAACAAATTAAAAGAAGGTTTAGCTTACTGTTGTTAAGTTTTCTTTTTTATTTGGTGTAGAAAATGAGGATTTCTCCCCTTGCTGAATTTCGCTCCTCTCGCATTTTATGGTATGGAATGAACCTCAGGGAAACTCCAGTTGCCTTAGCCGCTCGTATTTCGATCTTCAATAATGGAATAAAACACTGCCAGATTCAGCCTCCTCCTGCATGAATTTATTTCTTATTGTTTCGCGGCTTTGACCAGGCGGCATTTTATTTTTCAATTTGCCCTTAAACTTCATTTTATCGTATTTTACTGCAAAACAAATTGCTATTATATAGGTTAACAATGATTGTAAAAGATTACTTACAAGATAATATGAAGATGTAGGTGTGTAGTTTAAAAAAACTGTTTCTGTAAAATTGAAATCACAACTCGAAATAAAAACACTATTAAAAGAAGTACTGTTTAATGGAGTGTAATAATGTGTAGAATAATTATAAATATTCAAAAGAATAGATACAATACGCACTTGGTTTATTCTTTCATTAGTGTTGTTCAGATTTTTCTGACATATATATTTCTGCAATGTTCGGCGAAACCAGTTAATTTTTTTATTATATAAAATATACTGTATGTGTTCTCTTAACCTCACATCTATGGTACGGCCAATTTGACCTATATATACATTGCATTGAGCAAAATCACGTTTTTAACGGTAGTAGTGTTAAACTTTTGCATAATGCAAACAAAGGGAAAATTCTAGACATGCTTGAAATTTCAGAAATTAAGAAGGCCCTAAGAAACCATAAAAACGTTACAAATACACAAACAGAATTTATGAACAACCTGTACTAGACACAGTAATAAAATTAAAATTAAGTTCGTAGTTCCGGCATGTATTGTTAAATTTAAAGAAATAGCAAATCAAGTTATTATCCCCCTCTAAGTAGGTAGAAGATTTCTGAGATATATACTGTGAACCACCATTTTCAGGTCAGTTTTAAGACTCTTTGATAATGCTCGCAACGCCGAAACATATGTCAGAGAAATCTGAACAAAACTAATGAAACAATAAACCAAGTGCGTACTGTAACTATTCTTTTGAATATTTATAATTATTCTATTGAATATGTTTCATCAAGAACCTGCCGCAGATTCAATCCAATTAATAGTAATAATATGTGCTCAACGGCAACTAGACCTCAACTGAGCTTTGGCATTAAATCGTAGTTGCTACTGCGCATCGAATAACCAGCCGCAGAGCTATTCTCTGTATGTACTTTAAGATATCTCCTCAAAAATTAAATTTAGTTCAGGAATTTTATTTATTTTGGACTTTTGCTGTATTTACTCAAATATGATAATTAAAATGTTCACAGATTGCAACTTGTGCAATGTAGTGAAAGTAACAAGCATGAATATTAACTATATAAACATACTAGGGATGTAGCATATTAATTTTAAACCATGCTACTATTAGCAGCCAGTATTAATGTCATAAAATTGTATTTGGGACCCGCACTATAAAACGGAGACCTGGCATATCTCAAACGCCAGGAGCCACAACTGGAAATTACAGCAAGGGATTGCAAAGTTAATTGGTTTATTAATTATCCCTTTTAACCACAAATCTTTAACTGCATGCCATTAACATTTCTCTCGTGGAAGTTGGTACGTACATGAATATTAAAATATCGTAAAAACTGAACACAAAAAAATGCCCTGTTGTAAATGACACGATGTTTTATAACTTATAATACCTTTAACAATATGCATGGAACACCGTTTTGTTACTTAATTAAAAAAATGATAAATAGCATAATTTCATGAAACGTTTTAATGTTACTATTTAATTCGTATGTTCACATATTGTTATTAAATGTTTTTATTTGTTTTTTAATTTAAAAAGTAAAAATATTTTTCAAAAATCGCTATTTTAACTACTTAACAAACGACTTTATTATTGCGAAATCATATAAACTTTTTCCTAATTAAAATTAATATTGTAGTATTACATATTTTAATTCAAAAAACCACCGCACATGAATCCCCATTTAATCACAATGTGTGTGTGTGTGTGTGTGTGTGTGTGTGCGCGCGATTGCGCGCGGGATAGCAGTACGAGGATGTATGCGTTAACGATAACCACGTGATATACGGTTTGTCCAGCCGGGAGCTTACACGATCCATATCTCTCAAATTATTAAACGATTTTTTGTGAAATTACCTTTTAAAATATTTTGACAGTTCTATCACTTCCGCTTATACCGGAAGTAGATGTCAACTTTGTTATTTTAAATGGAACGTCCATATTTTTATTTGCGGAATTGATAGTTTACAAAATTTTAAGGTCACATTATGTAACAAACCTTATATCTAAAATTTGTAGTTTTGGAGATATTAACATTTTTAACGAAAAGTTGACAGCTAGAGACCCCTGAAGAAATGCTTTCCCACCGAAGAATTTAAATATCTTTTGCTGTGGAAGTAATCAGCAGAGCTGTAAATTATTTCAAAATAATTAAAAACATTTAAATATTATACAGGCTGAGCACAAATGTGATCACGGCTTTAAATTCAAGAACATCAAATATCTTCAATTTTTTAAATAGAAACCCCCATTTTTTTATTTTATTAAATTCTACTACTAAAAATTTGGACGATTTACATTTACCTCCCTATACAACGGTATAGTCTAGTATACTTTAACTTGGCGTGTATATGTATGAGTTAATATTTCCGTACGATTTCATTTTCTCTTGTACACAAAGATCCAGAAATATTATCCACGTAGACAATGTTTCTGGACTATTGCTTTAACTTTGTGTACAATATGGAGAAAATGAAATCGTACTAAATATAACGTAAATATTAACTCATACATACACACACCAAGTTAAAGTATACTAGACTATAAGGTAATATACTTGTGACTTCAGTGTGAACCCATAAAAAAAAATCCAGAATCCCCGCAGCTCCGCAGACTAACCAAATAAAATTTAACTCGAACTTCTCATGAACACCATTTATACAAAATCTCGCTGACTACAATACACGTCTCTCCACGTCTCATAAGCATGACGTAACCCAGCATAAGCATAACAGTTTCGATTTCGAAGACTAACCAAAAACCAACATACACAGCGTAGACCCAACGTAGACCGCCTAAAAGTTACAATAACCATTAATATTTAATCGACATGAAGCACATGTTAACTCGACATCTTCAATGTGTAGGGCATTTCAAAATTCCAAATACGTCGCACAATCCAGAAAAAACTGACCATATTTCCAATATCCTATCTACGGCGAAGAACCAATCTCAATGACTACGAATATTGCGGTGATGATACACCACCATTACCAAGATTAATTTGGATTAAGTTATCCTGTTGCCAGCACAACGTATAAGAAAATTTAGGTGCAAATCTTTAATGCTCAAACAGCTAACGACGAAAGAGGAGGAAGTTACCAACGAATGCAACATGCGACTTATTTCAAAATCAAGCGCTAGCACTGACCGATACAAAGTCCGTTCGATTCTTAGCCTGAACTATATCAGGGTGTGTTCGATGAAATAAAAATAATGACAACTAACATACTATTCAAGCTACAATAAACTATTCAAATACTACTCGTTCAATATGAAAAAGGAAAAGTTAAAAATTAAATTTTGAAAATACTAGAAGTGAATTTATAGAAACAGCTCTAATTTAAATATCAAATTATCTGATCAGAACGGAAGTGAATCCAAGGTGTAGTGAACAACCAATAACTAATTGAATACATTTAGAAAGCAATTTGACAGCCTAACAACAGAAACGTTAACCTCCACTAGAAATTGAACATTACAAAGAATAAACCATAAGAATTATATACTACTGAATACTAAGGTAAGTACTCGAAGTAATATATATATTAACCCGACATTTATAGTGCTACAATGTTGTGGTTATGTTATAGTTGCAAACATTTTTCGATGTTCCAGGTACTCTGGGCATAACAAGGAAACTGCAAGAACTAGACGACATATACCCCATTGTATAACCAACACAAACCTAAAACTCCTTTAACTTTTATGGTACGTGGTTCTATTTCAGGAGACAACGCTACGCTGAGGTTCTTGGTGTTCAAAAACCAGTTTTATAAAACGCTAAAATATTAAACACTATATTAGAATATACTACTCGATGCACGTTTTCCTAACAATGCTAACATCATCAGGAAACAAATAAGACTGATTTTCTGTACTGTGTCCATTTAGACCACCTACTGACTTAAGATATACTAGCAGATGTGCTAACCAAATGGTTATTCTTGTAAAAACATAGAAGTTGCATAAAGAGGAGAACTAGGAAGCGTACGATCATGAGAATCAGAACGAACACGAGGACGACGATGACAACAAGATTTTTGTGTAGAATTTTGTGATCCTCAAAATTTAACACTGCATAATTTTTCTTATTTTTAGTCTAGCAAGATAGTTAACATAAACTGTTTTTTTTTCATATGAATGCGTTTTTGACAAAGCTCCACTTGTATTTGTACCCAGCTTATTTTACCTTATTCAGAATGCAATTATTTAATCATATGTAAATTTCCGTCCATTTTGGGAACAAGTAAAACATGAATTTAGGCGGAATATTTATTTTGATTAAAATGGAGCTCCCCTAACTGACTTGAAGACTTTCGTATGTACATTACAACCGCAATTTTTCTTTCGCAGTATGCTAATTTTCGTTTAAATATTAATGAATAACTAATTGTTTTTGTTAATTGTCAGGAAGACAAATGTTCCCATATTATTCTAAACTTAGAGGGAAATTTGTTATTCATTGATGACGAAATCCGTATTTCATCGCGTCGGCCTTCTGCCTTCGTACTTCTCTAATCTACATTTTAAAGCACAAAGCAACTATAAATTACAGTATTTCTCTATACTTACGGAAATATGTATAAAAAATAAATCATGCTGAACAAATGGAAAATTCATTGATTTCGAATATTTTATATTGTAATGAAACTTGGGATTGGATTTGTATTTGAAATGATATTTTTTGTCCGATTTGATATATGCATTCCCAGCGAGACAGGGCTGAAAAAGGCTTTAATCGATTATATTTCATGCATAACCACATAGTTCCAGAATACATGATTTTGTATATAAATGCACGTATATACGTGCATGTGCGTGTATTATTTTTCAGGTAGGAAATATTATCAAAAAATGCGGATGCAGCCCACGTGGCTGACGATAATAAATAATGATAATGTTTAAATGTTTTCTTAACCGCCTCTTAAGTTACCGAAGTAACCCCCTGGAAGATCTCAAGGATCTTATGCTAGGTAAAGATAGACGAGGGCCTACAGTTTAATGTGGACTCCGAACCACTCTTGGGGCAATTTTTTTAATGAAAAATTATTTCGTCTTGCGGGAATCGAACCCACTTCGCTGGGCAACTCAGTTTGCTAGACGCTTTAACACACTGAGCTGCCAATAATAATAATACGTTTATTGAAATCCAACAAAAACTCAAATACAAAGTAATACTTTAAAATAGAAATGTAAAGTAAAAACAGCATACTAGCAATTTTTTACACATGAAAAAATTAACTTCTTGCTTCCCAACACACAGGTTACAACTTAATTGCTTCTTACCGATATAAATTTGCTTAGAGAGATTATTCCAATAGATTTTTCTGTATTCAGTCGTTTACACGTTATAATGTTTTTTTTTTCTTTTTCATAAAATGGGTACTGAAGTACAAGAGATAAAATGTGTGGCATTTATTTAAATATTCCACTGAGATCTGGATCGGTAATATAGATATCATACTTAATAATTATCGTGCGATTGTCTATTCCGGTAGACAAGTTAATCAGAACAAGTTAACCACCCCACTTCATATAATCATTTATAACGTCTTCTGTAACTTCTATGCAGTCGACGTTAAACAAATTTTGTTACATGTGTTTAGTTCAGAAATAGTTTATTTAAGTATGTAACAATCAGGACACATGCATACAGATAATTACAGAAAGAGCATTGCCTACTACATTGCCATCTGCCGGAACTGAGATTCGAACTCAGGAGTGGTATAAAATGACTAACCGTATTGTCTCTCATGCAACCCAGTCTAATCTACTACTAGCAATTCGGTAAAACATGAAAAATTTCACCAAACATCCATAACCTACCCAGAATTTGAAACCAGGACTCTAATGCGTAAGCGTAGAGGCACTGGGTCGACTCATTACTCATGCGAAAACGTCTCCATCGCCAGGACCCATACGTAAGGTTGTCTCTCTAAATATGACTCCACATCATAAAAATTGAAACAGGTTCTCAGACGCTCATTGGATAATTCAGTAGCTCTTGGTCTAGTACAATGGGCTACATCTCAGTATATCGGTAGTAAAATTTTTGGATAATACTACTATGGAGTTAGATGAATCGGAATAGATAAAGGTATGATTGAAACAACTTTTCTCCGCATATCTTAGAGTCGTAAGAGTGTGAAAACTTTAGCGGTATAAACTCTAGTAGTTGCCGATGTATTTTTTATTAAACCAAGAAGGAAGAGGCTTACTATGATCTGATATAAGTTTCTTCGTTGAAAGTCATTAAATTCTTATTTATACATAAACAGAGTTCTATAAACTTCATTTTCGATTGGTTTTGTTGAATTCTTGATTAATTTTGAGACCTTTCGGTGCAAGATTTGATGATCACAAAAATTACATTAGAAAAAATGAAATTTAAAAATTGAAAATTTGTGAACAGTCTCGGAAAAATGTGCACAGAATAGAGTTTGACACGGCACATAAAAGGAGCAGATAACAGAAGAGAAAAATTAAAGAATCCGCGATAATATTTTTAAATTAGGATAAATGCGTATCTTATTGTTTTACAGATTTTTGGACATAGTTACAAATGTTAAAAGAAAAAATTGACAAACATGACGCGTTTTTCTCCACCTCAACCGGTGACGAGGAGAAAAAGGGTTACTGTTTGACACTCGAGCTATGGAAACGAGTTTTCGGTTTCTTGTTAAGGTTCCTGTCCTAGTTTAAGTGGTAGGACACACTTCTCACAGGCCGGATACGCCCGAGGCTGAGTAGTTTAAGTGGATAAACTGTACTCCAGTGTGTCAGTTTGGGAAATTATACGTTCACACACTAACAGTAAGACTCAGGATTTCATAAAAAGAGATATTAGTTTATTCAGTTAACCTACTATTTACAATTCTACGTTTTCTAGTAGTTACTTTCTACTTGCGGTGCAACGAAGATGATAGTACCAGATAATTCAAATGATAGTGATAGCAAGCACACAAGCAGCATTAAAGCGTTAGCACAAAGTAAGCGGTAAAACGTTAGCGCAGAATAAGCAGTGATACAGGGCAACTAGTAAAACGTTAACTAGGTGGCCTGGGGCTAATAATAACACTAGTCCCACACACCCACAGTATTGCTAGGATTAATCATCATTATTTTGGAAGCTTCAGTTCATTTAGTTTCAGTTTATTCAGCCTGAAGCTGTTTACTTTACAAATTACATTACATTTTCTTACAATACGTATTGTAGATGTAAATAATAATAATAAATAATATAAATGCCTATAATTTTTAAAACAAATGAAATATATGATTCTCGCTGGTACCTAGGTAATTATAATAATCACCTGTACGTACCAATACATCAAGAAAGAAGGGAATAATAAAACAAAACTTAGCATTTTAAAGTAGACTAAGTAGGAAAGTTACACAATGTTTATCGTCTAATTACATCATAAATAACAACAATATGAGTGGACAAATTCAATCATGACTTAATTAATTTGATATAATTTGAAGAAACGAATTTAGATTCTGTATCACATGAGCCTTGCATACCTTGGCAAAATTTTCAAGAATATTTATAAGTTTTATATTCGAGGGAAGCAGGTTATAAAATTTTGGGAATAAATAATTCATAAATTTTTTATTATAGTTCGTCGTATTTTTGGGTATTATTTAGTACCGATTTACTCTAACTCTGGTGTTGTAATTGTGCATAATACAATGTTTTACTTTCATATGCTTGTGCATAAAACAGCAAGTTAACAGAATAAAAAGGCTACGAGCATTACATATTCTATCAGAGTGCAGTAATCTTAGTATAATCGATCCTTATAAATAATTATGAGAATTGTATTCTATGCAACAGCTTTTTTAAAATGTTGTTGTAAAGACCATCCCGTACTACAATGCCGTACCGAATGAGTGATTGAACTAGGGATTGATAGAGAGGGTTATTAGCAGATTTTGATTTAAGAATTGACGAAGTAGGGAGAATTTGCGTATCAAATATCTAATTTTTTTTGTTAGGTATGTTGTATGATGGTCCCATTTTAGGTCACTATCTACCATAATGCCTAAGTATTTGGTAGTTGTAGTCTCCTTTATTAGATCTGATATGTTATTTATTTTTACTCTGTTATATTCTGGGCGGTTCGTGTTTGTTATGGAGAATGCAATATAGTTTGTTTTCTTAACATTAAGCGACAGTTTGAACGTATCCAGTCAAAGTTTTATTTTTTGTAGTCCAATTTTTCTTTATCTTTAACTTCATCCCATGAAGTTCCGTTAAAAATTAAAACTGTATCATCCGCGTACGAAATGACTTTTCCATTTATGTCCACTTTTGTTAGGGAATTAATATAGATGTTAAAAAGGATCGAGCCTATTACCGTACCTTTTGGTACGCTAATCAAGATTCTTTTGGGATCACTTAGTATTTCTCTCTTAATACGTTGATATCTATCGTTTAAATAGTTTCAGAAGACATTCAGCACAGTGCCTCTTACTCCATAGTTTTCTAAGACACCTTTATTTAAATACTCTTGTCTTATATTATCGATAATTTCTACGGGCCATAGAGCTAGAGCAGAATCTTGTACATTCAATCAATTTGCGTTTGAGAATGAGATGCATTCTGTATTTGTATATTAGGCAGTGGCGTTATTCGAGGTTAGACATTTTCGGCTTCATTGCAGATATTGATGTTTTTAGTATGGGTACCACGAATTGATACTATATTTGACATGTTGGCTCTTCTTTATTTTCCAATAAATAGGAATTAGAAACTAACGCTAATGGGGATTGTTTAACTTCGAAAAAATCAATAACTATAATAATTTTAACTACAACTACAGTTGAAATGCATCGAAAGTGTTGCGCATGCATTAGAAACGGTGGGGCACAATTTGAGCAGGACTTGGCACAAATTAAAAAAAAAAGTTTTGTTTTCTTTACTCCTGTTAAATTTTCCCCAAATGTAGCTCAGAGTTCCTTATAAACAACTCTCACAGGAAATTTGAATTTTAAAACAATGTCTACCGATCGTTGGAACTTTATTAACCTACATTTTTTTCTTCTTCTTTATCAGCGTTAACTATTAATTTCATTGGAACAGAGGTACAGTAAAGATATAAATAAAAAATATTTTTAGTTATTAAAACCATAAAATATGAGTTATAACAGCTGAAATGTTAAATTTTGATAAATTTTCAAATATAACAAAAAAGATGACAATACCTCGAAAACTGTGCGATTTTATATAAAAATCATTGGAGCCAAATATATTCCAAATAGCCCCACCTATCCACCTTTTCTGTTTGGCAAACCATCCTCCAAACAAAAATATTATAATTATTGTTTTAGGGTATAATAATAATGATTATTATTTATTATTACTTGCACTATATTTTACAGTAAACTATAACTACCTATTATATTAGACCAATCACTGTACGGCTTCTCGGGACCTCTTCTGCAATTAAATAATTTATTAAAGGAGCGGGAGTAGGCGCCAGATGAATGAGCGGCTGCTCAATGACGTAGTACGGATTTTGCCAAAATTCTGCTGCTCGTAATAATATATAAACAAAGAGGTTTAAAAAGACTAGAGGTAACAAACAGCGGAATTTGCAGTGCGCGAAGGCTGCCACTTTTCCAGGTTTGGGTGAGGTAGGTGGGAGAAAGCACAGGGACGCACTAAGGCTTTATGGCAACTCTTCTCAAATATGATGATTTTTTATCTCAGCTTTGTGTCCAGCTACACAAACTATGAATCAATTTATTGATAATTTGTTTGAAATAAACTGATACAATTTAGAGGTTAGCATCAGTAACAGTTTTGTTTTATAGTTTTCAGCATTATTTTGGTTATTTAATATTCTTCTCGTAATTTTTTATGTCGTTACAATGTCATAAAACGGTTTTATGGATACAACATAATAATTATATTGTAGGAGACGTACAACACGAAACAAAACATTTTGACTGTAATTTAAGAAAGTTATAGCTTTATATTTATTTTTGTTATTTATCTAGATGTAATCCTTTGTTTTAAATATAAGATGTTTTTTTGGGTATATTTCTTTAAATAACGCAATAAATAACATCCAGACTTTTTAAATATTTATTAAAACCATTTACATTGTGTATCTTGGCTTCTAAAACGAAATTCAAATAAAAATACAAGAATTGAAAATGATGTGGTTTTATTAAAAAAAAAAAAAAAATACGATTTTTATATTAGGTAACCTATGCATTGTGTATTTTAAATAATAGATGATACTCTACGAACCTACATACCAATGTAATTAAAAACAAACAAAGTTTCTAACAATCATTTATTTAATAATTGACGTAGACATTTATTCCGTTTCAATTCATATATATAATGTATAAAACAGGTCATACAAATTACATGTTAAAAGAAAAAAAACATTACATAGTAAAAATTGACAAATAGATATAAAATATAAATATTAATTTGATGAGTTAAAGTGCAAATATTCTTGGATCGAGTAAGGTTCAATGTTGCATACATATTGGAAGGTTTGTTTACTAAAACACTTAAGATTGACATTATTCTTTATATCAATGGGAAGTGCACTGAAAAATTTCAGAGCTGCATAAGATGGTCCTTTTTCAGTGAGTGTCAGTCGGTGCATTGGATAGGCATAGCTGCATTTGTGCCTGGTATCATATATGTGATTTATGTTCACATCAAGGAACTCAAGATTGTTCCTGTGTAGATATACTAAACAAGAGTAAATGTATAAACCAGGTATTGTTAATAATCTATTTTTTCTGAAACAGCCTAGCAACTCTTTTCTTAAAATGGCAAAGACTTGTCCTAAGCCTCTTTATTGTTTTACGAGCTGTAGACAACTGAGATTTCAGTTTTCGTCTTCGGGGTGTTACAACCTTAAAAAAATATACATTATTAATTAACAATATTGTAGCCTATTGAAAATAATTTTTGATAAGGAACAAATTCGTAAGAGCAATTTTATGATTGAATATGTTCGTTTGATACCTAAATGTGAAAAAAGCACAAAGTGCTACTAAAGTTTTGCCCATACCGTTTTTTCTGAGGCAATATAGGTATAGGCATCACTTTATAGAAAAGAAAGCTGATGTCAAGCCCGTTAAAATGAGAGTTATTAAAAGTCTTTCCAACTTTCTGTCAATTTTTCTTGTATACCTTCATATTTTTATTTTGTATTAAAAAAATTTACTTTTATTCAAAAAATTATTGTTTAATACCGTTTTAATAATAATAAAATGCAGTTTAACAGTATACTACAAAAAATTTAAATTTTTTGATAAACTTTCAATACTTTAATAAAACTATGTTTTATTATCATAAAAACAGTACTAAACAATCATTTTTTGAATAAAGTTACATGTCTTTAATACAAAATAAAAATATTAAGGTAATCAAGAAAAATGGACAAAAAGTTGTAAACTTCAAAAAATTATATTCAAATTTTATCGGAAAGATTTTTAGTAATGCTCATTTTAACGGGTTTGACGTCAGTTTTAATAAAGTGCAAAAATAAAAAAAATAAAAATGGGTTTCTATGTTTTTTTCCATGGGTTTTTTGCATTTATTTTGCACAAAATTTTTTTTTCGACTTTACAAGATGCCACTTCTATAGGAAATTTGATTCTCTACAAAAAACCTTAATATATGTGTGTACTAATAATGCACAGTTTTTGAGTTGTTTTCGAAAAACTGAAATGATGACAAATTTACCCCGTTCTCAAAAACACAAGTCTGAATTTAGTAGCACTTTGTGCTTTTTTTATATTTAGGTATCGCACAAACATATTCAATCAAAATTGCTCTTACGAATTTGTTCCTTGTTGCCCCTTTTATTTCCTTATAATCAATAGCCTATTGGCACTATTATTGATTTTTTATTAATAGATGTTACGTAAGATGTTTATTTATTTATTTATTTTTTAAATTAACATACTTCTATTACTGAATGCCAATTTTAAATAATAAAGGCCCTGGTAATGCTGGCTGAACAGCTTATATAATATGTTTTTTAAACAAGTATACTTTACTTTTCAATAAGTTAAAATGCTTAGTAATAGTAATAAATAATAAATGTTACTTATTAACTTACTTCAGAATGCCCTCGAATAGGAGAACTTGGGAGTGTTTTATTTTCCACAAAACCCAAACTAGTAAATGACCTTTGTGGCAATTCTGTCCTTTCTATGTCCTGATAGAATCCAGTACTTGTTGATGGTCGTGGTTCGTTTAACAAAGACGTAGCAGCACTCGTCGATGGTTGAGATGAAACAGATGCAGTTTCGGTCAAGCTTTCACTAGTATCCTATAAAAAATAATTTATGTATTATACCTACGGTTTATATTGTTTAAATCATTTTGATATTTGATCTACAGGGTCTTTCCTCATATATTGACACTCCCCCTGTATACTTTATTTTAGGAGTAATCCAAAAAAGATGAAAAACTAAAGTTTTATTGATTTTTCTTAATTTTTCATAATTTGCAGACAGAAAAAACAAGTGAATGTTGAAAATGTTAAATTTCTAATTAAACTATCAACCCTGTTTTATTGAAAATCATTCACCTGATTTTAAAAAGAAAATAAGGCCCCTGGAAATTTTTACTTTCTCTATATTGATTTGTTTTTCTGTAAGAAAATCATAAAAATAAATCCTCGAAAGAATGTACCTATAATAGTAGGTATACTAATATTTTCAAATACACAACAATTTTTTAATTATATTCTCGAATAAATTTAATAGGTGTTTATAAAATAATTTGCTTACCTATATGAAAACAGTAAATAAACAAAAGTTACGAATAAATACATTATTGTAAAAATAATATAATGTGTGAATAAAGTAATAATTATATATTTCTTTCGAATCTACTTACCATAATGTCCATAGGTAAAGCATTTTGCTTTAAATGGAGTGAAAAAGGTGACTTCTCAAAATCATCAGACTCCTGAGTAAAATGTAAGTGGCATACATTAGAATTTACAAAAATATCTTCTTTCTCCAAATTTAAACATACTCTCCAAGTCTCTCTTCTCTCAGTATCCTTTGGAACACTAAAAAATAATACAACCTTAAAGTAGGTACCTATTATGTAAAATCGTATAAAACGTGCTACTTTTAACATTAACTATATTAATCAACATTTTGCAATAATTAATAATTCTCTTTGCAAATCACATGAAAATGGGAAATACGGCTCTGTGTCTCCTTAAACAATCGAATATGGCATCCAAAACAAACATGTTTATTAAGTAACTTACCGAAATAAATGAATAGATGATTTATCCCTCACACAGTTTGCACTTTTGTGGTAAACACAACTTTTTACAACACACCTGGGCATTTTTGCACAAAAATAGTCACTGAATTAAAACTCACTTTCACAACGAAAATCGAAGTACAATACAGATGCGATCGAACTGTGCATCAAGTTAACGACACACTGGCTGTGATTGGTGGGTGACAGCAGTGGGGAATTGGCAGCGTGCGCCGTGAACTATGTTCTATCTTCTCTTTTTATAAATCTATGTATATAACACTAACGGTACCGGGGTTCGTATCTCGGAATGGACACGTCTGCTGCCGATGATTCGCTCTGGGTGACTGCCAACATGGGACGTATTAAATTATCTCCTTCAAATACTTACAGGAGGGAGAAACGGTGGTAGTAGATGCGCGGCGGATCGACGTGATATCAAACGGAATATTTTCGACTTTGTGAAAATAATTCAATCACCAGAATTTTGGGACTTTTCTCGCATATCGGAGCAAACGGCAGGCATGAGTAATACAGGAAACGGAAACTGATGAACTGACTGTCGGATATTTTAATTATTTCCCTTACTGAAAGAATGACGTTATATGAGTGACGTCAGATCGACGAAAATATTTTCATTATCTTGCTTTGCTTAGAATATTTCGCGATCGGCTATTTAGGACGTCAAACACATCTAACCCACGTGGTTGCTGAAACGTACTGTAATATTTGCTGCTGGATTCGCACGACTATACAATCTCCTCTCTTTGCTCCCCCTTCACCCGAGTTCATGTGTACTTTACAACTTAGGATTATTCGGTGTGCAATATATACCCAATAACAAATATAAAGGAATAATACCTATAGAGAAATATAAGTATCCTGGGCATATTTTCGGTAACAAAAAATGTTTCGTTACAATATAAAATCATTTAGAATATCGAGAGTTCTGTGTAAGTAGTACCTAAGTATCTACGGATATGACATAAACACAATCTTAAAGCTGAGTGTCTAACATACACGGCATGTAAAAATTGCATTTATAACCTTGGAAAAGGAAACAGATTTGGTTTCGGAAACGTCAGATAAATATTATATTATGCCTATATTCGTTCTACGTTAGATCTTAATTTGCTACTTAACTATGGAACCCTTAAGCTCTGTTGGCGCAACGGAATTCTTATTTTGATGTGATTAATATTATCCGGTAACATTAAGACGACCATAAGTAGATCATTAACATGCACGTCAAGTAATATAATTCATTGATTATTTTGTAACCAGTATCAGTAAATCAGTACCTGCCTCTTTTCATTATTGGATAATGAAACTAAACTCTTCAAGTATAGAGCAACCTTCACGTATTTAGCAACTTGTGTGAATTTGGGACGTTAAATGCTTGTTACTTGTAAAGTTCTTGAACTACCATGGCATATTAGATTTTGCCTAAATATGTGAGCTGCTTACTGGACATGATTAATTGTATAAATCAAATTTTACAGATTAGCTGAAGTGTTATTTAATTACATTAGAACGTGGAAGTCAATATAAAGTTTAATAAAGCTTTCATGTTGCATGAACCGCAACAGCCTGTTCACTAATTTCACTAATTCAACGAAGTAAATTTATGAATAAACTCATTGTGCATATTGATAGGTATTTAATATTTCCATATAACGTGAGCCCATTTCATAGCATGTTTTGTTTTATTTATTTGTTTATTTTGCAAAAGGAAATATGATAGACGGAGAGCTCGTGAACCTTTTACATAACGATCATCCTTTATCATATACTAAGTATGAAAATCATGACCTGGCAGGCATCAGCCCTGCACATCATCAGCCCTTATATTCTTGAAAGCGTCAAAACATAAAAAATAATAAACTTGCCGCTGTAAGTTTTCAAATCAATCTAACCTACCCTAAAATATTTGTTTTACGTATTTTACTTGCTAATGGAGCCGAAATACATCTCTCACAAAACACATTAAAAAAAGCTGAAGGAAATTTATTCGAACCCTCGACCTCACGCGTGAGAAGCAGATAATTTAACCACTACACCATGGAAGGCTGTTAAGAAATCGACATACCTTAGGCTATATCAATACGACCTAATTAATACGTCAACGCGCACCTTTTTGCTCACCTGTAAGGTGCTTCTGCTCATCAAAATCGTCGTCATTTTTTTTCATATGTAACTATGGATAAACTAAATCATATTAAAATTTCAAACTTACAGCGACAAGTTTATTTTTTTATTTATTTTTTGTTTATATTTTCAAAAATATAAGGGGCATGTGCAGGTTTGATGCCTGCCAGGCCATCGTTTTCATACGTTGTGTATTTTAGTTCATCACTATATAATTTTCTAGCCTTACAGGAAGACCGTTATATAGGTGGTTCACGAGTTCTGGGACTATAATTATTCCTATTATGACAACAAAAAAATCAGAAACAGATATTCACTTTCAAGCTGAAAATGACAACTGACGTTTCTAACACAATGCGCTGAAGGTTGACTCCAACATTGATTCGAACATTTGAGTCAATGGAGTTAGACAGTTGTTGTGACAAATGTTTCTTGTACACAGTGTGATGAACATTTAATATGCGATACATCTGAAAATCGTTTTGTACAAGGGTTTGTCTGTTCAGTATTGGTTGTATTACCCAATTTCAAGTTATTACTTGAAGAAAGAAACGTAAAGAACGTACTTCAAGGTGGTGTATGTTATTCTAAATAAGTGCAGAGAATTTAATTGTGTAGCCATGAGTAAAAACAACGAACAACTTGTTTTTAATGTTGTAGGAACTTTTTTGACTCAGGTCAAGATTACCAACACTAACCCGAATTTGGCCATACACAATCATTGGGCGCTCGACTCGGTAGCTCGCAGGTTTCACTGTCGGCCACACGATGTCACTATCAATTGTCCAACGTTGGAAGGTGAACTTATAGGCCGTCAGAAATAACGATTTGAGGTCGATTTTCGAGAAGTTTTTTCTATATCAGACCTTATTGGATAAAATGATAGATTTAGGTGTAAATAGCAAGAAAATCATAGTGCGTACGTGCAGTTTTGGCAGGAAGACATATTTAAATGCACTTTTATGGAAAAAGTGCATTTTTTGCTATTTGTTCGAATTTTTCGATAGTTTTTCAAATATAATCGTTTAAAAATAATTAATATTGACTAGAAACTTTTTATTTTATTATCACATAAACTTTATTGTACATATAGAGTCATTTTTGACCCTCCAGATGCAATTTTTAACCCTTGATTGCATCCAAAAGTGCATTTTATGTCTCTTTTAGCCCTTCTTTTTAAATATACAAAAATTAATTTTATAAATTAAAAAAGTATGTGTATATTTAAAAACCGCTTTATTTTTAGTCTACTGCGGTAAAAGTGAAGGCGCTTCTTGTAACAAACAGGCAGCCATGGCGGAGACGCTAATACCATACAGGTAGCAATCTGTTATACCATTATGCAGACGCAGGTTATATATTTAAGTTGTTAGACGAAAAAACATGTAGTGATCTATAATTTTAAAACTTTTTAATATAAATTGTTATAGAATTTATGATTTAAATCTAAACAGTGTATAATTTAATTTAAATTACTGTATAATTTACACAATTTTTCTTATAAAAGGAAGATTATTAAAAGGTAAGAACATATTTCAAATCTATACAATTTTTTTGTGCATTTCTACGTGTAGCATATCTTTTTATTTTTATATTACTATATTTTATATTTTTTTATTAACTGTATTTTTAAAATTGTTTTTACTTTATTTTTGCATAAAATTATTTCCACTGCAAGAGAAGGTAAGCATAAATATAACGCATTTATTTGTTTCTTCAGGGCTAAGAGAGACATGATAAAAGGGAGATGAGGGAGAGCGAAAAAAAAAAATAAAAATTTATAATAGGAAATGTTCAGATGCAATTTGTATGCTCTTTTTTATGTTAAGTGAAAAAAATGCGAAAAAAGTACTTTTTTATTTAAATTTCGAGCCCTTTCCGGCCAGCCATTTATAATTTTCCAATTTTCATGTCAGATTCGTAATCAGTGACCATGAAAACCCCCGAATATAATTTTTTTCCGATATATATTTAATATTAAAACATTAGTAAAATTATTGTTTTTCATGCATGCATAAAACACACTTTTGGATGCTAAAAGGGCTAAAAACTGCATCTGGAGGGTCAAAAATGACTATATATGTACAATACAGTTTATGTGATAATAAAATAAAAAGTTTCTAATCAATAATGATTATTTTTAAACGGATTATATTTGAAAAACTATCGAAAAATAGTAAAAAATGCACTTGTTTGCATACAAGTGCATTTAAATATATCTTCCAGCTAAAACTGTGCATACGCACTATGATTTTCTTGTTATTTACACCTAAATCTATCATTCTATTCAATAAAATCTGATATAGAAAAAACTTCTCGAAAATCGACCTCAAATCATTATTTCTGACGGCCTATAAGTTCACCTTCGCCAAGGGACATATAGCGGAGGAGATCCAAGAATGGGAAAAGGACCAGAAAAAGTCCTACTGGAGGAATACTCCAGTCCAAAGACAAGCGAAAAAGTTTATAACTTATTCGACAAAGAATGCCACAAGGCTTCTCGAACTGGAAAAGTCCGCATTAAGGCTAGTCACAGGCCTTCTAGCTGGCCACTGCCCCTTGAGATATGGGCAAGGTGGTAAATGCAGATGTTGCGATACTGCAATTGAAACTGCGGAATACATACTTTGTGAATGCAAGGTGTTAGTCCGCACTAGGCTAAAATTTCTAGAACAGGCGGAATTAACGCCGGAAGACATAGGGAAATTAGCCCCCAGGGAAATCACAAACTTTGTAAAAAGTCTGGGAATCCTGGGATAACCACTAGATGTAGGGTAAATCACAAAAGATCTTTTAGGTCGAAGTGAAGTAAGGCTTGTTCGAAGCCAAACGACCCCGTAAAACAATCTACAATCTACAATCATTCTATCCAATAAAATCTGATGGAGAAAAGACTTCTCGAAACCTCAAATCATTATTTCTGACGGCCTATTATAGGATAGGTGAAACTTAGCCGTTTGTATGTAAAATATATAACATTTTGTTTTGTTTGGGGAAAAGAGACAATAAAATATTTTAATTAATAAAAGTTTACAAAAGAATTTAGAAAGCAATTTTGAAAATGTGCAATTTAAAAGAAAATCTTAAGAAATATAAATTTATTAAAACACAATTTTGACATAATATATGAAAATAGTAAATCAGAAAAAAATTGCACAGAGAGCAATTTAGTACAAAAGAAATAGTAATGAAAGGTATAATTTACCAACATAGTCCTATGATTACAAACTGGATATGTACGAAGCTGGACACGTCCTGGTACAGCAATTCGAACTCCAATTGTCTCGTAGCAAATCTAAACATTGTTAGGCAATTTAGTTCTATCGTTAGAATGCATATGATTCCAAATGGTAGGCTCTTGTGGATTTGAAGAATTATAGAAAAGCTTCCAAAATCTAATGCAGTATTCTAATAGATTATTGATTATTTCGATAACCAAATATTATTAATAATAATTAATAGAAAAAACTAAAGGCTTAAGCATGTTAGCATAAGCCAAAAAAAAAAAGATAAGTTATCAAACCTAACGATTTGATTAAATAATAATTTAATATTATTAGATACGTAGATAAGTAAATAACTAAAACGCTAGATAATAAGCTCATTGCGAACTAAGAACTAGAAAAAATATTTTATTGCCATGTGGCCACATGTAGAATTTTAGTTACATAAAATTAAAGAAATTGAATTTAATTTTACTTTAATAATGAAAGCACATTAATAAAATAATTTGAAAAATTAATAAAGAAAATTTACCTGTATGGTGCTCTAACACAGAACTAAATGTGAATATAGAATGTAATAAGTATTACCCGAAGATATCACAATAGAACAGTTTGAAAATTAAATTATTGAACCGGTATAGAATCGATAAAGCAATCTTTAATGTTCAATAAGAATGCTTTTTTTTACATTTAAATAACGTCGGTCTATTTCTGCTACTGAGGCCTATCACCGACGCCTGTAAACGAGCTACCCCCAAACCAGGAATTTTACCGAACCCCTTCCCTTAAAAAAAGTAGAGATCTTTTACTTGCCTAACATTTAATAAACAAGGGACCGACGGCTTTTCATTCCCTCCAAAGGATGGTATATCACCTACACAACCCTCGCCTAAGGTCTTCTTTGTAACGGTCGCCCATCCAAGTACTAACCGCGCCCAACGTTGCTTTATATGCACATAGTAAAGACGCATATACGCTCGCCCCTAATAAGAATGCTTATGACATCGGTAAATTGCAAACATAAGCAAATAAATATGTACTGTCGAAATAATGTAAATTGTTAGAAAGGTATTCAAAATGTATTGTGATTATATAACAAGTGTGCCTGGAAGAAGTTTTAGGGGTAAGAAAAATAATTACATGTTGTACAGAGTAAACAAAGTAAAAAAAGTGCTGTAACAGAAGGACATAATTTACTGTAAAAAAACATGACTGAGTTCGTAAGATACAAAAATCTATGAAAATTGTAGAAGCGAAGAAATGTAGCAGTGATACAAAGAAAATTCTGTTAGTTTGAAGTAGTCTCACAAAAACGAAATCAAAATGATATACAGATCGGGCTAAATATAAATGCGAATGCAATATGCTCTGTGATATTGCAGGAACGAACATCGCCCTTTCATTGCTAGAAATAAATAATTTCTATTGTAATGAATAAAGACATTATTATTATTAAATAAATATCAGTTATATTTATAAAGTTACAAATGGACAAGGTCATGTAACAATATCCTATTACTGCACATATCTTCCAAACATGACAATCAAGGAAGGTTAAGTCTAGATATCTGTTAGGTCACAATATCGACCCATTTGCTTTTATCCGTCTATCAGGAAATTGGTAATTTAAAAAAATTCTGATAGTTATGCGGTAATAAGCAGGACATTCATCGTTTCGGTATATTACTTATCGTCTTACATCCAGTAGCACCTCACCCAAAATGTCAGGTGTATTTAGTGTATTTACACATTTATGGTGGCATGAGTAGTCGGTAAAGCTTTCGTTAGTTCATGTTTTTAGCAGACAATTTAAACGACAAAAATTATGCAGAGTTCTTGAGAATTAACATATAGTAACCTGCGGATTTACCGTGCAAATAAAAAAGACAATAAAAACTTTACGAGCTCATTATTAACGCCGGTGAACCATTCGGTATGGTGCTATCAAACAAGCCAACGTACATCAAAACCTATGAAAGCACGCCGGCGAAATAGTACAGATAGTAACCGTGTTTTAACGAGGTCGTAAAGTTTTTGTTGCGCTTTTTATGTGCAAATTGCAAACAACTATACCTGATTCTTTTTTTTTTCGTCTTCTGGCTTTGGTTGTCTCCATTCAGCCACGATATTTATTATTATATATACTTCTTAATCTAACCTACTTGCAATCACTAACCTAATACAAAACCCAATGACAGAGACATTATTTACTACTCAGGGATTGTAGACAGGGACACGTTTCACGTCAAGGTGCCCTTCATGACGTCTGCCTTTAAGATTCAACACAGAATAGGCAACGGTAAGAGGGGTATGAAACGACAAAGGATAAAACAGAGGAAAACACGACTACACCTATATTCTGACACGACACAACCTGATGTATTCCCAAAATATTTCTTTAAATGTTTGATTTCTTATTACTGTATATAATAGTGACGTACTATTTAATGGTAGAGGAATGCCATTCTCCACCAGTTTCTTTGCCAGGAAATTTATGGCTGTAATATTATTCGTGCACTGGAATAGCCAGTGATTGATATCTCCAATTTCTCCATTACATTCACATAACGGGCTATCAACAATTTTCATTTTATATAATAGAGATTTGAAGGCACCATGACCAACCAAGCACCGAACATATGTTACGAACATTTGTCTGTTATACGGAAATTCCTTATAAGTTGGTTTAGAAGGGAGGCGGTTATATACTTTACAATATTGATAGTTATGTGTTTGGGCCATCTGGAGCCATTCTTCTTCCCATTTTTTCCTCATGTCCATTTTAGCGTTGGTAATTAGATCATAATATGGTAAGTACTCAATTGCCGGTCCTTTAGCCGTTTTAGCTACTAGGTCAACAGTTTCATTTCCAACTATTCCAGAGTGTCCCTTAACCCAAATAAAAACAACTTCCTTGTTTAATATTTTTAACTCTATAACTTTATCCAAAATGTTAGTTATTACTTTATACTTCATAATATGTTTGGTCGGGTTTGAAATGGCAGCTTGAGCAGATTGAGAGTCTGACATAACAAGAATTGTCTCGAAGGAGTTACAATTTTCTATTGCCCAATCTAGTCCTTTATCAATTACCAAGGATTCAGCCGTAAATATGGAACAATTTTGATTTAGCTTATATCTAAAGGATATTCCGATGTTCTTAATGAGAAAGGCACAACCAACAGCATTCCTAGACTTAGATCCATCAGTGAATATTTTATGGGAGTTGGAGTATTTAGATGTGACTTCTTGGAGCAGTTGGTTGTTACTTGTCGCATTTTCATATTTAGGGAAGATAACTTTGGGTTACCTGATATTTTGGCCGACAGTTTCTCAAGTAAAAAGTATGGTTCAAACAATGGCAGATGTAAACATTCAATGTCCGCTAGTTTTTATACCAGTTTTCCATAGGATACAGCACCTCTTATAATATTAATATATACGTTTGTATAATATTCAAAAATGAAATGAGATGAAATAGAGTGAAATGGAGCTAAATTAAGTGAAAGAAGTGGAATGCTATGAAGTAAAATGAAGTGAAATAATGTGAAGCAAAATGAAGCGTAATTAAGCAAAATGAAATGAATTTAATTGAAATGAAATTAAAATATATATGAAACGAAATACGAAAAATAAAGAAATAGCAGTTAAAATTTACATTTTCCTGAATTAATTAACAGTCATATTATTTATTTACTATTTATCTTATTCAATTTATTAACAAAAAAGTCAGCTTTTTATTTTTATTGAGCCTGGCGTACTCCTATGCCGAAATATTTCCATATAGAAATATTTTTCAATAACAGCTCTAACAGTTTTTATTACGTAATTTACAAATACATTTATTTGCTTATTAATTACCTGAATTAAAGAACGGAGTATACTAAAAATTATAGAAAATCTGCGTTTAATAACAAATGTGTCAATATCTTCATTATTTCATGATAATCGCAAGCTAGCTCCTGTAACGTATTGTTCATTCAAAGTGACCCATTATCCAATAAAGTTTTGGAATAAAACCACGGAATAAATTTTATAACCAGGATGCTTCGTTAGATTTTATCGCAGAATGACATAAAATAGGGAATTTTAACTGTGCAGCATAAAACGAGAAACTCTTGTTATACCTGGCGAGTAAATTAAAAGAAAAATAGAATAGAAGAGACATAAAAGTTTAATATCCACTCAGAAAGAGCTAAATGAAGTAAATAGTGCGTAAAGAAAATTTAATGACGGTATGTGTTAAATAAAGTGCCTCTACTGAATATTTTGACCCATCCTTTATTTCTGTTATTACCAGAGATAAACAAGTTTCATATGAAAGTTGTAGGTTGTATGTATATCTTTTTGAAACAATTGTTTGCATAGGTCACGTGATATAACTATTGTGTTTTTTTTAAGGGAAAACCCTGTATATTTTTACATATTCTTTTAGATCTCTTTTTCCCTTACTTCAAATATATACGGGATGGTAGGTATAGCTGTAATATTTCTTGATATATCGGAGGCAACAACAACAAATGTGCATACAGGGTGTTTCTTGAGTGACTGGTCATACGCTAGTGAGGGGTACGGAACCCTAAGATGATTTCAGAATGACCTTTATTATATTCCCGAAGCCCTCGTTTCTTATATACAGCGTGTCTTGGTGAGTTCTATTTTTTACCAAAATCTAGATCTGCCGTATAACCTCACCACAATAAAACTGTAATTGGTCCAAAATCGAAAATTGAGGTAACATCAGATCTTTACATTTCCCAGGAATCCAAAAAAAGTGGTTTTTGAAGAATATCTGTGTACGTGTCTTCCAATATTTTAGTATCCAAATCAAGAATAAAATTGTGCCAGGAAAAGCCGACTGTGAGGCATGCCAAGCAGAATACCCAAATCTTAAAAAACGCAAGTGTACTGACATAAAATTTTGTGTAAAGAACCAGATCGCAAAAACGGAAAAAATTAAAAAGAAGTAGTAATTCTGCTGAAATAATGCATCACTATTAGTTTGTTTTCTGATTAGGGTGGACCATTTAAGAGGGCACTTTGATTTTATTGACATAAATTAGAAATTGCACATACTGCATATACTGCATTTTTTAAACCTTCAAATAGAAACACAGTTGATTCTAAAAATAAAGAAGTTATGTATAAAAACTATTTTTCCAAAAATGTACACCCTGTATATTTTGGCACATGATATGATATTAGGTATTTATTGACACCACTCAATTAAATTTACTTTTTCACTTCAAATTTTGCTAAATATTGTAGGGTAGGTAAAAATTTTTAACAGGTTTAGCTGAATTCCAACAAAATTTTCAGTAAAAAAATTAATTTAATTAGTTTTGGTCAATAAGAACCTAATGCCAAAATGTGCAGGGTGTACATTTTAAAAAAAATAGTTTGACATAACTTTTTTATTATACATTTAATTGTTTGCCTGTTCGAAAATCTAAACTCCTTGGAAAAATTCAATAAGTGCCGTTCTTAAAATTTTATCTTACGTCAATAACTAAGCCGTAAATTCAAAGTACCCTCTTGAATGTTTCACCCTGTACTTCAGAATTATTTTGTTAATTTTTTTTTATAAGAAAATACTATTATGTTTTATTTCATGTTTTTACTTATTTTTCAAAATTATATATGTACTGTTACAAAAATAAATGTTTTTTAATAAACTGCTTCCGAATCGATTTTACATGAAAATAACTTAACGAAGCGACAATTCCACTTAAACTATTACATTATAATATTAAAACCAATTATGGCACCCCTAGCACACACACCCAGCACGAAATATCGCTATTAATGTGGTTTAATATATTTTGATTGTGATGTAAAGCAATACCGCAACCATAATAACTATTACGGTAGGGGGTGCCACTGCATTGTTAATTTTTAGGTGTCATAAATATGCAACTGCTCACACCAACCATATCCTAAATTGTGGCACCTTACACACTTTTTTAAAAAAGATTCCACATTTTTTCCCCCCAAGTTAACCAAAATCATATGGGATAGAGGAGGTGCCGCATGTATTCAAAAACAGTATTCAAACGTATCGTATACCCACTGGGATACCAGAAATTCAGTCTGAAAATTGTGGAACCGCGTGTAAGATGCCACAATTATAATGATACACAATCTGTGTATGTATATGTGTTAGCACGATAGCACCGAAACTACTGAACGGATTTGGATGAAACTTTGCATGAGGGTTTCTGTAGTGCTCCAGAAGATAGAAAAAGGTTTTGGTTGAGATTGGATTATGTTTAGTGCCGCTTTGGCACAACAAATTCTTTATTTTATAATTACTTACAATTTGCAATGGAACCACTGAAAAGCAGTTAAAATTCCAATTTCGACACTTGCACCCTTTCGATTTGGTTTCCGTAAAAAAAAAACAAAGCAAATGTGAAGCATAAGATCACTTTTCGCGTGCCATGGTCGATGTGCGGAGCCGTTGTGCCGTGAAACTCGTCACGTCACGTGCGTTCCTAGGCGACTTCAAAGATCCACGGGGTAAGGAGGTCCCAACCATTTCCAATAGCTACCGATTTTTTTAATTGAACGAAACTTAATAGATATGTTCCACTAACAGAGGCCTATATATTATTAATTCAGTACCGAAAATAAACAAAAAATCAGGGCCAGGGTCAATTTTCTTAAATTTAAGCTGTTACCTAAAAACATCACCCTGTGTATGGATTTTGAAAATGTACAATACCGATTTTAAAAATATCCTAATAGTGTGCCTAACCTTATAGTTAGTTATTTTTGCACACTTTTAACGCCTCGAGAATTAACAGCTGAGTTTCGCAATAAATCCATTGAAAATATATTTGGGTGATTTTCTGTCACAAAAACATCAGTAACTACATGGGCGAGTTTAATTTTGTGAGGAAAGATTTAATTTCACTCTCTATTTGTTAGTATTTGCCACAACAACAAAGAAATGTAAAAATATATAATTGTCAACAAAAGTAAAAAAAAATATATTAAAAATGTAAAAATGTAAACGAACTAAATTTTTATTTTTTAGAACAAATGTAAAGGAGTAACATTTATCCGGAAGTGAAATAACAGAGGAAATAACGCACCTAAATATTTAGTTCAATTAGCTAAAAATAATTTGATCAAATACAACTACACGAAATTAAAATAACACACCTAAAATGTAATGAAGAAAAATAATTTAAAAAACCGACTACAAAAAAAAAATTCAAAATGTCTCCAACGTCAACACAATATTCTAATAATATAATTGAACTATGTAGTCAGTTTCTTTTTTGCGCAGTTTTAATGATTCGAGGAGGCGTCGGTGATTGGCCTTGGTAGCGGAAATAGGCCGATGTTAAATAAATGATTTAAAAAAAAAAGATTCTAATATTAACAACTAGTTTACAATAAACATAATATTTTTAGTCGCAAACTCCTCTATAAATCCTTTTTTTGCTATAAGGAACGTAACCAGACTGCAACCAACAACTACTCTCCGGGCTATGTGCCCCGCCTAGTACTGAATTACAAGTTGCAAGTCTGGCGCGTTAAGTGTAATAATTGCATATTACCATCAAAACGCTAATGCTTCGATTGCAACAAACACCTGCCGAAAGACTGATCCTACTTAAAGGAGCTCCCCTGCCAGTCGTCACACACCACTTGCAGACTGCAGTTTCGAGCTGTTGGCTCTCGTCAGTGCAAGGTAGGTATGCAACGACCGACATGAGAATCCTTTGACTATAGTACATCCCGGTATTTTTACAATAGCGACATGTAAAACAGCCAGCAGGCGCCATCCAGCAGTCCAGTGTCCGTTGCAATCGAAAAATAAATGGCCTGACTTGGCTTAGCCTGACATAATGATAGGAGTACAAAATAAGTGGGATTTCTTCAAATTTACATAATCATAATACAATAGTTTCGGGTTTTTTGTAAAGGAATAAGAAATTCACACGGATTTAATGATATTAGTCTATTGTGCCTGTTATTTAACAAATTCGTTTTGTCTAAACTTGAATACTCAAGCATAATATGGAATCCAAGGTATCAAACTTACAGACACAGTTTGGAAAATATCCAACGTAAATTTTTAAAATATGCATCCTTTAGGGCTGATGGTGATTACCCCGCTGTCGGTGCTGATCATTATCAATTATTGGCCAGATATGATGTATTAAGTTTGTCTGATAGAAGGGATATGCATTCTCTTATTTTTTTATTTCAAATTATCCATAACAAATTGAACTGCAAATCGATTTTAAGTCAATTAAATTTCAATGTTCCGGTAGTCGCTACTAGACATATCAATACATTTTATTTGTTAACCCCGAGGACCAACTTACTCAAATTTTCACCTCTCCTCTGTTTGTGCAATATTTATCATCGTATACAGCACAATTTGGACATATTTTATTGTACCATTAACTTTATCAAAAAACTGGTTTTAAATGCTCAGTAGTGTTTTTGTTGTTTTGTATTATTGTTTTTATTTTTTCTTTTGTATTTTTCTGTAAATTTATTCTACTATTCATTTTTATTTTTTTTGTAAATGTGTAGTTTTCCCATCCTTTAATTGGTATGTAAATACTGTTGGATGGTGTATTGCAATAAATAAATAAATAAATCAAGACGTATCCGTATTTTGAAAGCCATATAACTCGATGAATTAAATAAATTTTTATGTGGACCAGCTTACCTATTCTATTAAGAATCCACTGTTTTTGGGTAAAATGTAAAACTCGCCTTTTCATAAACAGCGAGAGAATGCTGAAAAAAGCTAAGATATTTTGGCATCAAAACAATTTTAAGTGGCATAACATGTCACCTGTAAAAACTAATTGTATTAATTAAATTATGATGGACCGAAATTTGAATATTAATTTGTTATTCACTACATATAATTTAAAATAAATAATTACGATTTATTTCCATAGATTTATACAAATATCGGCATTGTTATGATAATTCTTATAATGTAACTGCTGTAGAATACAAAACAAAAATAATTAAAACTACTCTAATTGGTTAATAGTAAAACACATAAATGCATAAAAACAGTCGTTAATAAAACGCATAAAGCTACAAATATTGGATTATATTACACAGACAACAACATGAATACTCTATTAAATTAACAATGGGTATTAAAATCCCAACAAAATAATTCATAACACAAATAAAACCAGTCTGAATATTTTTTTTATAAGTACTAGTTTTAAACTTACTCTATAGATCATAGCCGTATTCCACCGCATACAAGGGCGAACATTTTTTCAAAATGTAATGATATTATAGAGGATTGTGTGGCAAAAATCCTTGATAGTAAAAAGTTAAGAATGTTCATCAAATATATCTGAATATAGTAAAAAAACTTTTTTTTTTCAGAAAAATCAATAATTCTGGAAGGGGTGCGTTCAACTAAAAATCGATAATATTATTAGGGAATCATTTATAGAGAATGGCACGTACATTTGTTGAATCATTTTCAACAATTATAAAATATTTTTTCTGATACATTTACGAGGATATACATATAGCTTGAGTTCTACAATAGCTAGAAATTAAAAAATATAGATAAACTATATAAAAAAGTCTATGACTGGAAATTATTTTCTAATATACAGGGTGAACCAAGACGATTGTACAGGACCAAGTTGAATACTATAAATATCACTACATTTTTATCGTAGAGATTATTTAAAATGTCCTCGACCGCAATAAAACGTGCAACAAAGAAAGGTGCAGCTTTGAATCATCTCTCTCCATTGTAAACAAATCATAAGCAAGAAATTCGCAAGTACCCATCCTTTATTGAAAGTCTTCGTCAGGTACATGAAATTGAAGTGAGAGAACCAACCCATATCCTTAAAATCACAGGTAGGGACAAAGTAATTTTAATTCTGTGTGGAAATTTTATATGAAACTATAGAATTGAAAAATGTTGTTCACTTGCAACCTGGTTTATAAATACAAAAAAGTTGAGCGCGGACTGATTCAATGAAATCATGAGACTTTTTTTAAATTCTGAAACTATACAAGTCCGGACATGACCAGCAACATCAAACATTTCGTAAACCGATACAAAATACAGCTTCATATTACATTATGTCTCTCTCTTCCTCAGGTACATGGTAAAAGATGGAACACTAGTTCTTATGTGATTTATTATTTTGCTCTTTGTGAGGGGCGTCCACTGGATATTCTCTTTAGTAAGATTGTTTCTTTTGATTTACAAGAAGATGGAGAATACCCTGTAGATTTCTTTGTTGTACGTTTTATTGCGGTCGAGGACTTTTTAAATAATCTCTGCTATAGAAGCCTCTCATATTTTTATTGACTATCTTCCAATCAATTGGATGTAGTGATTTCTTTTGTTGAAATAATGCCATCTTGCGATGCATTTTGACAAAATCACTACAGTTACCATTATGGATTTCAAGAAAAAAATTGTAAATACCAGTTACGAGACATCCGTGTGGTGTTTCTGATTCATTTTTACTCCCTAAAAGTTTACAGAGTGGCTAAAAACTATTTTTCAATTTAGAATTTATTTAGTTAAATTTTTCAATTTTTCAAATGGACCATCCTGTATATTTTCGAGCACGTGATGTAGGAATGAAAACCAATAATTTTTGTGTGTACATCTCTATGACTATTTTAACCATTGTCGATTTATTGAGAAATAAGTACAAAATTCAAGAATAAACTTAAATATTATTATTATTATTAATATTAACTAGAATAATTGAAGAGAAAAAGATTATAATGTTGCTCATTTTGATTGTCACACTTTTGATGCGTCTTTGAAATGAAGTTTCTACTGATCTACGATCCAAAATATGAAAGAAAAAATAATAACTGCTATTTGATCGATCACAGCGGTAATTTTGAAAACAGTAGACCTTTTTTATGCAATTTACTTGTATTTTTTTTAATTTCTAGTTATCGCAGTTCTTGAGCTATCGAAGTCGGACGTACTATTGCCCCACCCTGTTCAATTTTTAATATGACGAAATAGTTACAATATTTAAAATGTTATTCTCATTCTCTTAATCAAGAATTAAATTCCTGGTAGAAGAGAATTTATTAACTGAACGACAAAATGTAGCAATGCCTCTTTAAAATGGAATTTATTACGAGTACATAATAGTATATTCCGTAACAAGATTAGAACGAAAATTTGATACGAGTGGAGGATTCCGAAAGCGAGCATGAGGAACCACATGCAGATCGAATTTTCATTCTAACCGAGCAACAGACTGTATTTTCTTTACGACCATTAGTAAAAAAAACAATTAAATCTGAACAAACCAAGTTATTTATTAGTGGAGTAAAATCAGATTTTCAGAGAAAATTTTACATGAAGCAACGCGACATAAAAAATTAATTTGTTTTGGTGAAATTAAGAATACCCTGAGTTTTCCGCTTCAAGTAGGTGGGGGAACCCTTCCTTTTTCGCGAAAAAAGGGTAAATTTTTAATTTTTAAAAGTGGTTTTCAGTTTTAATTTATTTTGGCCTCTTTAAAATGCTAGTTAAGAAACGAGAATGGTGCCCTTCTATTGTCGATGGCCAAGGAACCTTCAGTTCAAATTTAGTGAGAATCGGTTCACCGTCTCCCACGATAAGTATATACTGAAAAAAGGTCAAAAATTTTATTACTGCTAACTTGGCCAAAATTAAACCGAATTTGATAACATTTTAGACAAAAGTAATCTATATAACCAAGAAATAGCTCGCCAAAGTTTAATACAAAGTATACAACAGTTTAGCCGCAATTCCATTTTTAGTCCAAATTCCACAATATTTTCAATACTTTCCCCAATTTGCCCAAATGATCGAACGAAATTTTTATTTTACCAAAATTAAGGTATTCTTAAGTACTTTCACGTGATGTAACTAAAAAATGACTTTTTTTATTTAGCCGATTTTTTGTCATTTTTGGTATATACACGCGCGCCGGCGATTTCCCGTCATTTTCGGTATTATACGTATGCGCGCACAAGTACCTATACGTGTAATTATTCATTATAAAAATTTCAGTATTAATAATAAAAAGTGTTTGTGAGCAGGTTTACAATATTTAGATAAAAAAAACTGTCGAAGGTAAGATATAATTTTTTTTCTCGAAAATTCATTTGATTTTTATTAAACTTTTTACATATATTGATTATTATTTTTTAGTACATTATGTGAAAGTACATAATAATACCTTCATTTTGGAAAAAGAAATCGTTCGATCATTTGGGCAAATTGGGGAAAGTTTTAAAAATTTTGTAAAATTTGGACTGAAAATGGAATTGCGCTCAAACTACTAGATATTTTTTGCCAAAATATGGCGGGCCATTTCTTGGTTATATAGGTTACTTTCATCTAAAATTTCATCAAATTCGGTTTAATTTTGGCCAAGTTACCCGTAATTCAATTTTTGACGTTTCTTCAGTATATTTATATACATACAATCTTCACACTTAAACAGCTTCAGGAAAAAGCACTCGAACATCAAGGAGAAATTCACATGGCCTTTATTGATTTAACCAAGGCGTTTGACTCGGTGAATAGGGAAGTGCTCTGGAAAATCATGTTCCGCTTAGGTATCCCTAGAAAATTTGTGGAAGTATGTCGCAGTCTACATACAAACAACAACGCCCAGGTTATGTATAATAATGAGGCAACCGAACCTTTCCAAATCCCCTCACTGGAGTTAGGCAGGGATGTGTCCTGGCACCCCTACTCTTTAATTTGTTTACCACTGCTCTAACAATTATTGTTGACAACAAACTGACAGTCAGAGGAATAGGTCTCAGATACCGTTTTGATGGCGGTCTCTTTAATATAGGGCGCTTTAGAGCTTTCACGAAGACACGCACACGATTCATTTGTGATCTCCAGTATGCGGATGACTGTGCACTTTTAGTCTCTACGCCGGAAGAGCTTCAATAACTTTTAGATGTGTATGCCCAGAGCCTATGATTCCTTGGGACTTAAAATCAACATTGGAAAGACTAAGATTATGTCAACTCCTCATCAAGTGAACCAAATAGACATTACACTTAACGAAAATTCTCTTGAAGTGATGGATCAGTTCAATTACTTAGGCAACGTTGTTAATGACAAAGCAAACATGGACAGCGAGATTCGCAATAGAATTAACGCTGCATCTAGAGCACTCTGGGGACTTAGAGAGAGAGAGTATTTGACATCCACGACCTTGCATTGTCAACGAAAATGGCTGTCTACAGAGCAGTTGTCATTCCAACACTGCTATATGGATGTGAAAGCTGGGTCACTTACCGTCGTCATGTGAAAGAATTAGAACGTTTTCAGCAAAGACACCTCAGAAGTATGATGAAAATCCGTTGGTTCCATCACATATCAAACGTGGAAGCACTCAGGAGAGCAAATAGCCTTCCATTTGAGGTGCTTATTTCAAGAGCACGCCTAAGATGGGCAGGTCACGTTCATCGTATGCATGATAACTGCCTTCCTAAATGTACACTTTATGGTGAATTGCTTAGCGGTAGAAGAAGGCGTGGCGGTCAACGAAAGAGGTTCAAAGAAGCTCTCCATGATAATCTAAAATCCTGCGGTATTGCAGACGAGCAATGGGAACAACTTGCAGCGGACAGAACCGAATGGCGAGGGGTTGTGGCCAGCTATCAAGGAAATGTTGCTGCAAGAAGGCCGAATCCAAGACCTAACCAGGTCTATGTTTGTCCTGACTGCGGTCGACATGTGCTCTCCCGAATTGGCCTCTATAGCCATAGTCGTGTGCACCGTAGATGAATGGGAATTACAATAGACTCCACCTTTTACTTGTTTTTTATTGTACACAATCTATCGACTATAACATTTTTATACTCGGACTCGAGTAACGGCTAATAATAATAATAATTATATACATATCGTGGGAGGCGGTGAACTGATTTTCACGAAATTTGAACTGAAGATTCCTTGACCATCGACAATAAAAGAGCACCATTCTCGTTTCTTAACTAGCATATTAAAGGGTCCAAAATAAATTGAAACTGAAAAACCACCTTGAAAAATTGACCCCTTTCTCCAGAAAAAAAAAGGGTTCCCACCTACTCGAAGCGGAAAACTCAGGGTATCTTAGTTTCACCAAAACAAGTTTATTTTTCTTTGTCGCGTTGCTCCATGTAAAATTATCTCTATTGCCTTAGTTTGGACTATTTTTACTCCACTATATTGAAACAATTATATTACATTACGTTAATATTTATATTTGTAGTGTTTGTACTATTACTGAAATTTAAATTGGTACATTGGAATTAGATCCAATAATTGAAGCAACTAATTGATTTGTTACATTTATTCGAATTTGCAAAGAATTTTCTATATATCCTTCTGCTACGTGAGAAGACTTCCAGCCTCCATGTAATATCCGCACCTGCATTTACCAACGTCCTCGCTGAGGTACGGCTCTTGACTTTTGCGGCAGCAGGTTCTCGCTTATATTATTTGGATAATTTATAATTTCAGGTGGAGTATTATCAAATTTCACATCTGATCCACTTGATTTTTCACTTATTTTGTATATATAATAATAATATAATATAATAAACACCACAGAAATTAGACAACCCCCAATTCCAGAAGCCAGTGCTTGTGCGGAAGGGGGCTGCACATTGAAAAAACGCGGACATACAACCATTTCTTCCGACAGTGCCAGTGTCGGAGCGAGGATTCGAACCCGGTGGCGCGATGTCCGTGTGATTAATCGCGATTGCCACCTCGCGCCTCAACCCACTCGGCCATCGACCAGACATTTAGATTGAAACTTGCATTTCAGAATAAATATTCTATCTCAAGAGTGAGAGTTTTTACTTTCTATTATTAAAAATGATTTTGGAATTATTACATCATATAATGGTCGCGGAGAAAAAATGTTACGAAAGCTGTAGAACTAAGCTTCACACTTAATTTTGTCCAGAAAGGTTCCATTTGGCACAAAATGCACCTCTCAAACCATTTATTTTGTAAATAAAAGACTTATATTTTTAGGATCCACTTTGAAAGGAATCTTCATATGAACTTGTTTCTTATTTTTTCACTTAGGAATAGCTAATGAAATAATTAATACACATTTTTTATATGACAACTAAACAGACAGTCCAATTCTGGCACATAAAAAGGAATAAGTACTTGATATTCCTCTGCGGCTGCCAAACTATTCTATTGGATATGTTCAGAAAACTTAAATTTGTTGAATATCAATACCGTAGACTCTCCAGCATTTCTCGATCAGTTTAATTCCTTGTTAATTTGGCAGAAAACAAATATGACGTTCGTATATATATTGTGACATTAGTTATTTTAATAGATTCATTGACAAACCTTTTAAATACAACCATTTTATACAAGCAACTATTTATATTGTAAACTTAACGTCACTTAGTTACAATTCTACAATAGAGGCGATGCTTCTTTATAAACCATAACATTAACTGTCAAGAAATGTCCAACTATTTTTTTTTATACATTTATTTAACGTCGGCCTGTTTCCGCTACTGAGGCCTAACACCGACGCCTGCAGACGAGCTACCCCCCAACCAGGAATTTTCGCCGAACCTTTCGCCTTAAGAAGAGTAGGGATCTTTTACTTGCCTAACATTTAATAGACAAGGGACCGACGGCTTTACATCCCCTCCGAAGGATGGTATATCTCCTATATAACCCTCGCCTAAGGTTGTATAGCTTCCGAGCATACACTGATATACAAGCCGCTGGAAGATGTGTGAGGCGAGGACGCGGTTTCCATTGGAATGGTCACCCATCCAAGTACTAACTGCGCCTGTTGTTGCTTTACATCGCATACCGAAGTATGTACATAGTACAGACGTACCTATGCTCGCCCTGTCCAACTATTGTTATGTCCAAAATTGTTAAAGAAATTCTTGTGGCCTGATGATGGTGTGAAACAAGTTATAGTTCACGAAACCGGTCGCCATTACAAGATTAAAGAATTTAATGAGATAAGACATTGTTTGTTTTTACTCAATATGAACAACTCACTTGGGGTCATTTTTTTAAATGCCTTGTTTAAATTTACGTCCTGGCGGAGTTTAGCTTCTACTCTTCCACTCAACCAGGACGGCGAAATGAAATGCCGTTCACCCATCCAAGTGACGGACTCGACCAACGCTGCTTGACTTCGCCGATCGAGGTCTCAATTCAATTTCAATTCTGTTGAAAAGAGCTTTATTAATATTTAAAAAGGTACAAAAGTTGCCTCCCCGAAGTCTGAACCGGGCTTTGACGCGGTGGTGGATTGCATGATCTGGCGCAACAGGTCCGGTTCAGCGGAAACGACAATTAAAACAATATAATAAACCTAGACTACTTTTTAAAACTTAAAAATAAAATAGGTAATACGATTTAGTATGCAAAAAAAATAAGCTTAACACAACTGAACAATGAACACAATTTTTAGAGTGAATAGCGCACTTCACTATTTAAAATTTCGCATCGGACGCTGACACCACAACTTGAATAAAATGACTTCCGCGAAATGTTCCAACGAGGGGCTGCACAGGGCTGACCTAAACTGTGAGTTTACAAAATTTCGATACGAAAATGGTTTTTCAGTTACGAGATTAATGATGAGAAAAATGAATTTAGAGACAAATGTACAAAAAGAAACGCAGGAAAAACAAACACTACAAAAATACACAAACAGAAAAAAAGAGGAGGACAGGAAAGGATTAAAGGTGATTCAAAGGCATGAAAAACTAGTGAAAGGTGGATAGGATTAGAGAAAGGTATAGTGGGTGAAACTTGGCTGTAGTGGCTGCCGGAAAATTGGTAACATCTGATACGGTAGGGGGTGTTTGATCCGAAATGGGGCATTATGTTGTCTAATTTACGTTATGTGTCTTATTAGAGGACTATCGCCCAGTTTGAACGAGTAGAAGTTCTGAGAGATTTGCTGGACGTAGTCCAATATCGAGATTATATCGTTACAGAGTTCGTAGAGGTCTCTGAGGGAGGTGTACCTTTCTGAATTTGAGATGAGGCGCATAAATTTGTGTTCCAGACACTTTGAGTTTTTTCATTGTCGTGGTCGGTATGCTGCACCACACCGGCGCCGCGTATGTGATAGACGGCCTGACCACCATCGTGTACAACATTTTTTTATTTTGTCTGTTGAGTCTGCTACCCCTGACCATGACCGGATACAGACTCCTGGACAGAGAATAGACCGTCCGAATCGTCTCATTGATGTGTGTGTTGAACGTCAGGCCGATCGAGGTCTCAGCGCTTAAACCGATGACGGTACCTCATTTCAATTTATTTATTTCATTATCAAATCCAGGTTGTTAAAATCAAAAATTTATCAACCGTCAAGAAATGTCAAACTATACAATTTCGATTTATCTATTTCATTTCCAAATCTACGTAGGCGCTATTGGCTCTCAGTTTGACTTATTTCACTTCGACCTAAGATATTTTGTGAACTACCCTGCAACTAATTGTTGCTCAGGATTCCCAGACTTTTTACAAAACTTGTGGTTTTCCTGGGAGCTAATTTCCCTATGTCTTCAGGCGTTAATTTCGTCTGTCTCAGGTACTTTAACCTAATGCGGATTAATACCTTACAGTCACAATGTATATTTTCCGCAGTCTCAGTTGCAACATCGCAGTATCTGCATTTATTATTTACTGCCTTGCTCGTGTTCCTGAAATAACATCTCAAGGGGCAGTGGCATGTTAGAAACTTGTAATCAGCCTTAATTCGGACATTTGGGGCATTTTTTTGGCGAATAATTTATAAACTGTTTCGCTTGTCTTCGGCCTGGAGCATTCCTCCAGCAGGACTTCTTCTGTTTCTTTTCCTATTTTTGGATCTCCTCCGTTATATATCCCTTGGATAAGCCACAAAACTGTTCGGTTCCGAGGAATGGTGCTCCTTTTTGGCAAGGCTGTCAGCTAATTCATTTTCTTCTATTCCTCATTCCCATTAGTACACGCAAATTAGATTAAGAAATAGTGAATAGAAGAAATAATTTATATAAAAAAAATAATATTTAACATGTGCACTCTCGATAGGGTTACAAATAAATATCCGAAAAGTTCCCATCCTATTCTTCGGAAATGGAGAGTTCCTTTTTTTGGAAAAACCACCCCTAACTGGGACTTAACGCTAGTTTTTCACTTTTATCTTATAAACCGTGGTTTTGATCTAAAAAGGGGACTTTCCGTTCCTGAATGGGGTGGAAATTTTCGGATATCTATTTCTAACCCTATCGAGAGTACATATCTCAAGTATCATTTCTTTATAAATTATTTCTTCTAAAATGTCTAATTTGCGTGGACTACATAACGAGGTAACCTTTTTATTATTTTAATAGAAAGTTTCTAGACCACTTATAATAGATTGTGAAAATCTTTTGGGGTTAGGTCCAAGTGTATTAAAGAAAACTACTTTATTAATTTGCCGGCGTTTCGATATTTTTTAATATCATCCTCATTAATATTAATTGCCCTGAGGATGATATTAAAAAATATCGCAACGCTGGCAAATTAATAAAGTAGTTTTCTTTAATACATTTGGACCTAACCCCAAAAGATTTTCACAATCTTTTTGTTATTATCCAGTTGCTTTAGAGACTGTCTGCATTCCCAAGAAATTTTAGACTCGAAGGTATAAAAACTTAGACTCTTTAATGCCGCCTGACTATCTGAAAGTGTCATTGCCCTCCTGGACACAGATCCATAACATAATTTTCTGCCCGGTAGGTGGTTAAGGTGTTGCTAAGGATTTTGAATAGAATGCATTTAGGCCCTGTTACGTCCACATCTACCCCTTCAGCCATCTTAGACCCATCTATGTACCAAAGAGTGACCCTTTCTCCAATCGCATCGTGCTCGTTTGACGGCTATTAATCAGCACATTAAAGGGACAGTGGGAATCTTATATGATTGGTATTGAGTCAGTAGAACGATCGTGCATTCAAAATAGATAAGCTTCAAAACCCTTAAGTGGCCATCTAGATCGCCTGGATTAAATTTAAGTGCTTGATCAAGCGGGCACTAAGTGATGCCTCCCTCCTGACATGTAAATGGAGAGGAAGTACGTCGAGCATTACTTCCATAGCTACTGTGGGGTGAGACAAGAGAGCGTTGCTCCTGTAGTCCTTTAGCAGGCGAGGGTTGCGATTTCTGCAATTTTTTTTTTTTTAATTTTTCTTCTGTTTTTGTCCACCATACGCACGATGCGTAGCTCACCATGGGTCTGACAATCGAATAGTAGTTGTATAGGGCAGTTGTACAAATAATTGTATTATATATATTGGCCTGGTCGATAGCCGAGTGGGTTAAGGCGCGAGGTGGCAATCGCGATTAATCAGACAGACGTCGCAACACCGGGTTCGAATCCTGGCTACAGCACTGGCACTATCGGAGGAAATGGTTGTATGTCCGCGTTTTTCAATGTGTAACACCCTTCCGCACAAGCGCTATTCTTGACATCCTTCGCAGTTGTGCGTATACGTGTTGATGCGAGCGGTGTATTTACGAACACTTCCAACAGATGGTATTTTCGACGGCACTTCGCATATGTACACGAACGAAATTAATCGCACGTAAAATTGCACTTGGCAACATCTCAGTTTCGAAAAATACCTAATTTCACTCTGTTATGGATGACAGGACAGCATTGTCGACTGACATTTCTTGATTGTTAGTTTGTTGTAGGTTATATTTGTATTCATAAAGAAAAATATTTGTTTGCTAATAATTTATTGTGTAATGGTCAAAACTGTTATTGCTTTTACTGAACAAAAACGGTTAATACTGGAATTTATAAAGAAAAATCCAAAAGTCGCATCTGGTAAATTTTCTAATGAATTTACTCAAAAAGATGGCCATCGTAGAAAACTGGTGGAGGGCCTCATGAAATAAATATATTTTCCATATTTTCAATGTTCGCAATATATTGTAAATCGTCCATTATCAACAAATTACAACACAACAGACTTTTTGATTTTATACCATATCACGAACATAATAAATTTAAAGATTTTGAAATATAAAATTAGGTTATGTCATCATTCGCATATTTACCGATTATCAAAATCCACTCGCTGTTTAATGCGAATACTTGAATGTCTTGTGATCAAGAAAATCTAGTATGAATTTTTATTCGCATTACGGTGGTATGCGAGTAACTTTAAAAATGCGAACAGTCAAGAATAGCGCTGCTGGCTTCCGGAATTGGGGTTGTCTAATTTCTGTGGTGTTTGTTTATTATTTATTTATTATATATGTGTTAAAAGTGATTTTATTTTATTCGTGGAATTACTTAACTCGCTACACTCGTTCGCAATCTTCTCCACTTAATGAAATAAAATCTCACTTTTAACACTTAGATGAGATTAGATTAGATTAGCAAAGGAGCTGGTTGTTTAGCCTTTGCCACCGCGACCTTTTCAGGTCTATTGTGATGCTCCCAGGATATCTTCCTTATAGTACTTCATCCAGCTTTGTCCTTTGTACTAGACTCCATGGCTTTGATAAAGGCCCTTTTATATAGCTGTCCGCCCTTAGTTTTTCTTCTCTGAGTACTTGGAATCTCAGCCTCACCAGGCCTTCACAGTGGCATAATACGTGAACTGAGGTTTCCTCTTCCTCTTGGCAGAATCTGCATGTCGCGTCCTCTCCCAGGCCCATTAGACTCATGTGTCTATTGAGCCGACAGTGGCCAGTTAGAAGGCCTACTATTACTCTGATGGCCTTCCTATTCTGGCTTAGTAGGTCTTCCGTAAATTTGGCCGAACGTTCTTTAATGAACTCCTTGGCCTGTCTCTGTCTTGGGAGATTCCTCCACCATTCCAGAGATTTATTTTGCACCCATTCCTTAATGGCTGCTCGTATGCGTGGCCACGCCACAAAAGGGCTCAGGTCCTATTGGGGCTTCAAGTGCGCCTTCCTTGGCCACTTGGTCAGCCTTTTCGTTTCCTCTGTGTCCCTCGTGTCCCGGTACCCATGCTAGGGTCACTCTGTTCTGACTTCCCAGCTCTGTAAGGGCCGTCAAGCAGTCCCACACCAATCTTGAGTTGATTTGCATGGAACTGATTGCCTTTATTGCCGCTTGGCTATCAGAGAAAATAGCACTCGACTGGTTAACAGTACCTTGTCCTATTATCTCCCTTGCGCAACAGTTTATGGCAATCACTTCAGCCTGAAACACCGTTGCGTATTTCCCTAGACTTATCGGGATATTGGCTATTGACCTTGTCCCGTAAATCCCGGCTCCGACTCCTTGTTCTGTCTTGGAGCCGTCAGTGTACCAGACTGTTTGTGCTGTTATGGGAGGACCGTTTTTCCAATCCTCCCTGTCTGGTATAACAGTCTGAAAGTTCTTATTGAAGTTATACCTGGGGATCATTACATCCGTGGGCATGCCTAGAATGGGATCTGCCCTCATCTCCGAGTATAAATTCTGTTACTCCGTCCCGTGTTGCTGGTTAATTGACGTTTGGCCTTGCATTAACCTGTGCACCACTGACCGAGCTTCACCTTGTATGAATACGTGTAAGGGTGGCAGGTCCAAGAGGACACATTTGCCTACACCTTCCCAGGGCGAGTGTGGCTTTCTGTGTGACTTCTTGGATGTGAGAATTCCATGTTAATTTTTGGTCAAAAATGACTCCTAAATATTTTGCCTCACAGGCAAATGGAATTTCCACTCCGTTGAGCCTTAGGGCCTTTAGGCCTTGCAGTGCTCTTATCCTTGTAAAATTGACGACTGTGGTTTTGTGGGGATTTATAGAAAGTCCTTCCTTGCAACACCATTTGTCGACAACATTTAGGGCTCTTTGCGAACGCTCCGTTATTGTATTCGCGAATCGGCCTTTAACGACTATTGCTAGATCATCAGCATATCTTAAGCAATAGAAGCTCTCTGTGGAAAGTTTCCGGAGGAGTTCGTCAACCAGGGTTGCCCATACTAGTGGAGAGCCCGTGCTCACTTTTGCCTCGATGGAGATCTCACCTAGATTAGATATTATAATCCTATTATTTAGGCTGACTTTTATCCACCGGCAGATCGAACACTTACATTATAAACAAATATTTTCACCGAACATTTAATTACGATGCTTTGACAGATACCGAAGTTTCAACATAATTCTTTAGTGAATTCTTGTAGCGATTTTTACTCAAACCAGTTTCGAAAATCAAACTATTCGCGGTATCGTAATTAATTCATGTAAGCCAGTGGATAAATAAAACAACAAAGTAAAATTGAATTTACAAACAAATTATAAAATTACACAATTAAACGCTGTAACAAGTGAACAGAAAAACATTGAACCCGTATAAAAACAGCAAATTAATTCCGAGTAAAATTGTTTACGTGTGCATGGGCTATTTATTGTTTTAAAATTCATTATTGTCCAAAAACGCATGAATTTCCATTAAATTAGTCGGCCGCTGTGGTTAGCAAAACAGCAATTTTATCTGCAAAGGACACTTTTAATAAAAGTTTAGTGTTAATTAGGCACTTGTAATGATATATATTGCGTTTTTTGCTATTTGTGTTTTGCCTATTAGTAATTTGTGTAAATATAAAGACCAAAAGCGTAGCGTAAATACATACTCTTATTTATATGTGGTTATTGCTATCTATTCGCTTACAATTGTTCTAATTATTAGGAAAAAATTCCATAGTGTTAAAACTATTTTTGAAATAATTAAGACAAATAGAAAATAATATTTTCGATACATACCGTCTGTCTATTTTACCAGGGCCACACCAAATATCTTGCTTAATATCTATTGTAGAAGAATAAAGTTTTATAAACAATTATCCCATATTTTGTAAGCTATATTTTGTGACGCGTTTTTCTCCACCTCGCACGTTGACGTGGAGAAAAGGCGCGGCCACTCTTTGGCACACGAGCTTCGGAAACAAGTTTTCGAATTACTCGGGCGCCAGTCCTAGTTTAAGTGATAGGACACACTACCCTCAAGCCGAGTACGCCAGGCTGAGCAGCTCAAGTGGAGAAAGTTTATTCCAGTGGGTCAATATATGGGAAATTAGACGTTCACACACATACAGTACAACTCAGAGTTTTCAATAAAATCAGTATATTACGATAGACCTATATGTACAAAGCTAAATATTTATTATGAAAAATCTATAATCTATCAAATACCCGGAGGAGCACGCGTAGCAACGCAAAACCCCAATAGTACCAGATGACTCAGGTGATCAGATTAGCAGGCTGCAACACACAGAATATACGGTTAGCAAGAATAAACAGGGTGCAGAATAGTTACGGACACCAGACGAGTAAAGCAAGACACAAATATATAAAAAAAACCACAGTGAAACAGTTATCCAGTATTTGCTAGTACATCAATTTACCTACTCCTCTTGTGGACTTACTTACTCCCTGTGCGTACGGTCTGGCATGTCTGCTTCGGTGGAGCGATCGTAGTGGAATCCCTCTCTGCAGAGCTCCTCAGATCCTTTTCTGAAAATGAAACAACTTACGATAGGAGTGGGAGTAGACGCCTGATGGATGCGCTGCTGGTCGACTGGACTTTGCCAAAATCCTACACCTCGAATATGACAGATGGCACCTAGGTTCGCTTCTCGGAGTGGACACGTCTGATCCCAATGAGTCGCCTGGGCTGACTGACTTCTTGGCTGCACAGGTCCTCTTCTAGCAGCGAAACCTCTTACCATGAGAGTGGGAGTAGGCGCTAGACGGATGCGCTACTGGTCTCTGATGGACTACGGATTTGTGGACTTTGGAAAATAATTCGAATACAGATTTGTGAACTTAGAACAATTAACGGTACCTTTAGGTTTTAAATATTTAGCGTGAACACGTCTGCTGACTCTGAGTCGATCGGGAGGACTAACTGATCGGTGTGAATCTAATTACTGCCTTCAGAGATGAAGGAGTGGGAGAAACAGCGGAAAATAGGTGCGCGGTGTATCACTGTGACGTCAGCTGGACTTGTAAAAATCTTTGAAATGTCTTTGGGGACTTAGAAAAATAACTCCACGATGGATTTGTGGACTTGGAAAAATTTACCTTACTCTGGTACTACAGGACGGAGAGCTCTGCACGTCTAACGTGGTCGGTCGCTGGGAAGGCACTGCCTCGTGCGTGGTTTGGCGTGTCTGAAATGTAGAAACTCTTCTCGTCGCTTCCCCACCTGAGTTCATCTGTACCTTTACAAGTGAAATATTTTTACGCGGTATTGATAATCACAAATATTAATTATTTTCTAACTAATTCGCTGTTAGCGGTACAATTTATATGGAATAATCGAAATTAAATATAACACGGCAATTTCTATAACATATTTAAGAGATTAAATAAAATAAAACTTGAGTATATCTGGGTAACGAAAAACACTTCGTTACAATTTCAATAAAAAGTCATTTGAAATCCATAGCCTACTTTGTGAGATACATTACAAAAATCTGAAAAATAGGAAAACTACAAACGGTTATAGCTTCCTTATTTGAGGAGATACGAAAAAAGTTAAAGGGATGAGAGTTGACGGCAAAGACAATAAGAATAATAATTTGTATAAAAAAATTCGAAAAACGCAGTTGGCTTTAACATACGCTCTTGTGCAAAGAACGAATCTCAAAGTAGGCCATGACCAACGATATAAAAAATGGCACAAAAATTTTAACTGATAGTGTCAATATTTAACATTGTACGAAAACCACAACTCATATCATTGAATCATAAAAATCAGCTATGCCATTATTAGTGAAAAACAATGTATACAGTTATTAACAAATTTGACAAATTGTCACTGTTGTATGTTGCGTTGTCGAGTTCTAAGACAAGTTTTATATCAGTAATTAGACGTATACCAATAATAACAAATTCGATATGATTAACATTTATTGCCATTGCAATTTTGAAGCTAAGATGGCAGTCACAGTTTACGGAGATAGATTTCCAGATGCTCTGCAGCCAAATTATTGAACTATGCTTAGGAACTTAGTTCAAAATCTTTACGCGCACGGTTCATTTTCAAAAAAAGTAGTATGTTGCGGATAATGTAAGAAAAGTGAATAGGGTATTGAATATAAAGTGACAGTGCAAGAAAAATATATATATAAAAAAAAAACGGATTTCAATGTTACAAAATAAAGAAAGTACAACATTTAAATGAGGGAGATAAGCCGAGGAAAGTAAGATTTTGTAGATGATTGTTAAATAAAAAAGGAATGAGCCGCTGATATGTAACAAATTTCTTGGGTTGGACGAATCAATTGTTTCTAATAATGGATTTTCCAATAGAAATATGTATTATAAGTGGACACGAGAAAATACATATTGGTGCAGGGAGACTGCTTACCAAGAAAGATTTTCTACGAATGTTTGAGTTGGTCTTTTAGAGACTAAAGTAATTGGACCTTATTTTTTTTTATGGCAAATTAACCGCTCGTAGATAGATAGGCACCTACGGATCCATTCTATAGCCAGCTCGAGCAACAGATATTACACCCTTGGATTTTTCGTCTGGGGTTACAATAAAGACAAAACTGCCCCTGAAAATATCAAAACCAGAACTAGAAACGCACGTGAGGCAATTGCTCCTGAAATGCTCCAAAATGTAATGCATGAGGTGTCTCGTAGCGCACGTTTATGTATTAGAATACATGGTGCACAATTTGGGCATTTGTAGTTAGAAAAATAAATACACACATTTTCTTTTCAGTATGGTAGAGTATTGTTATACATAGTTTTTCATTTTTTGGACGTTCATTTTGTACCTCCATTTTTATTTATGAGATATTTGTTTGTTTGTATTAAATTGTGATAAATAATTACTGAATAATAATTATTATAAAGTGAATTTTTACTATTATGGCATAGCTGATTTTTACGATTCAATGATACGAATTGTGGTTTTCGTAAAATATTAAATATTGGCAGTATAAAATTAAATTTTTGTGACACTTTTATACCGTTGGAAAGAGAAAAAATAAACAGAATTAATGGTGTCATGGCATACTTTGAGATTTGTTTTTTAATTTTTGCACAAGAGCGTATGTCAAAGCCAACTGCGTTTTCCGAATTTTTTGATAGACATTATTATTCTTATTGTCTTCGGAAGCCGTTCATGGTTTTTCTAGTCTTCAGGTTTTTGTTGAAATATATTGTCTGAAAGTTATTTGTGGCATTCTACGAATATTCTTTCCTATTATTTGGGTTTTCTACCACATGTACTATTATCCTTACATTAGAAAGAATGAAATTCAGAAATCAAAGATTTGTGAACATGCTTGGGAAAACGGTATTTTCTGCTCGAAAAACTTAGAAAAAATTAAAAAAAAAAAAAATAGGAAAAAGAAAAACTTAATTTTCTTTTTCCTCAACCTTTTCTTAATTCTAAAACGTTCACAAAATTTTTAGGGTTCAACACGACTGTTTCAAACGGAGAACAATACAATAAATCATACTTACTGTCGTTTATGCTTAACTGCGGCTCTGATGGTATCAATTGGAAGACGTCGTAACACTATAAATCTAACACTGTCTGAATCACACTCTCTTAAAATTAAACCTGAAAGGGAATTTTGTTAGAAAACACAACTAAAAGACAATATAAAGTTCAAAATATGTATATTAAATCTTTTAAAAAATTTATGTTTTTACAACAACCTCTTCAAGAGAAAAAGTTAACAAACAATGGTCTGACCCGTGTACAACACATGGTTAGGAACGGGACGATTCATACGGTACCAACTACCATCCAATATGCAGTTTGATAATCTAACGATGCACAAAAAGATTCAAGAAAAGTTTCATGTAACTGAAATTTTGGTGAGCTTTTGCTTGCCTGTCTTATAAACGTATTTATTAATTCACATAAATTTTGGTCGCTCCTCGGAGCTTAAAATTGCTTGAAGCGTCTCTACTTCGTTTGTATTATGCAATAACAAATTTTACGTTCAGGCAAGGCAGATCCCATGCACGTGTGAGTACATGGTATAGATACTTTTTTGACTCCGAATCACTGAGGAACCGGTTTAGGGCAAACCCCGTCAAAACGCATCATTTCCCCGTCAAAACCGACTGCTAGGAAATGATGGGGGTCCCATGTCGCTAAGGGCTATTTTCGCTATAACTTCCGATATACTTTGAATAGTCATTGGACTAACTTGTCCTCATATTCAATATCTCGTAAGAGTTGCAGTGCTTGACAACGTGGATTCGTAAAAGGGTTTTTAATCTTGGAAATTTTGAAGTTCAAGTCCAATTTTAGTATACTTTCTAAAATTGGGTGGTCGGGGCGACATTACGTCCCTGTGCAGCGACATTTACTACACTTTCTAAATTAACGCTCCTTGAAGAGTTAGCGAAAATTTGGCATAAAAAATGCTCCGAAGAGCAAAAATATGTTTCCAAGAATTAAAAACCTCCTCCACGGCGTTTTTACGTGAAGCACGCTTTTCTTTACGAAATATTTCCTAAGTCGGATTTTGTTACAACGTCGAAAAGTATATCGGGGTTATAGCGTTCTTTAACATAAGTAGTAAGTATCTATGGAAATAACATAAACAGAATCTTAAAGCTGTGTATTTGACATACACAGCAAAATAAGAGTTCTTCAAAAAATAGCTTTGAAAACGGAAAGAGATTACTTTCCGAAACGTCAGCAAAATACATTATTTTTGTGTTTATTCCGATTTATATTATTTGCAAAACATAACCTCTGACTTTTCCTTTGGCGTAAACGTCACGGGCGCAGAGGCTTTTTTTCCAATAATTCTATTATTTTGTAGATTCGGTGATTTGTTTAGGATAATAGTACATGTGGTAGAAAACCCAAATAATAAGAAAGAATATTTGTTGAAATATAGCTCACAAAAAATGGGATAACTGTTTCTAAAACTTTATTCTTCTACAACAGATATTAAGCGAGATATATCGTGTGGCCCTCGTAAAATAGACAGACAATCTATATATGATGTTTATTGCAGTCGAAGCATTAAGCGTTCTGTTGGTAATACTTGATTATTACACTCAACGCGTCAGGCTTATAATTCGTAATTCAACGCTCGGCGGGACACATAGCCCGAGGAATAGCTGTTGTCCTCAGTATGGTTATCTTCGTTATACTAAAAATAAGGACTTTATAAAGGAAATGATAACTAGAATATTACGTTTTAATATTCCGCCCTCTAGAAGCACACTTGAACTCATGCTAAGCCCAGTCAGACTATTTATTTCGATTGAAACAGGCACTGACCACTAAATGGCGCCTAATGACTGTCCATATGTCCACGGACATATTTTGGATATCCATTGGAATTAAATACATGGACAATATGGACATCCATTGGACACGTATCCACTGGACATCCATTTAATATCCATATGAAATTTCTGGACTTGGCTAATGGATTTTGCCCAATGCAAAAAAAAATATTCTGGACAAGGTATTCAACCAAAGGACCATGGACATATTCTGGACATCCAATGGACTTCAATAAGTGGATATCCACTGGACGTCCATTTAATGACCATAAAATTAGTTTTTTGATATATATAGTAAACATAAATTGACCCATATTTCTACATATCGGGATTCGCTCGTGATGAGACACATTTTAAAACAACCCGCCGGAATTAAACCTGCTTCACCGGTTAGCAAGATTCTTATAATTCTTTAGATATAAGCGTTATTTTTGAGGACGGCCGCCCGCTAAATCATTTAAATTTGGCGGGCGTATTTAGTATTATTCGTTACAAATCGGTTAGATACTAGGGCCAGTGCCCATCCGCAGTACTATTATTTCTATATGTCGAATGTGGTGGAATTAGTCAAAGCCAAAAAGCTTCAATTTTGTTAATTAATTAACTGTAAGATATACATTTATTTTTATTGTGTAGTGTACCTATATAGTAGAGTAGTACATTAGTAGAGGTAAGTACATTTTATAATTTTCTTTTAATAAGTAACCCTGCAAAATGCATAAAGTGTCAAAAAGGTATTACAAAATTGCAAAGTTAAACTCAGACATGGCCATAAAAAATAACTATTCTATATCAAAGTTAGAAAGTAATTTAATATATGTGATTTTGATACGCGTGCGCCTACAACCATGGGAAATTTAAATATTGATTCTAACATTGACCGCAATAGTACTAGTGTACCATCATCTATTTATACTTCAGATGAAAGGAGCATAAATTCGGTAGACACAGACTCGAATGAAAATGATACTGTTTCTGATCAATCAATGAAGATCTGCAATTAACACAGTGGGCTCTAAAACATATTTTTTATAAATGAATGATTTTTTTCTTTTAGACTAATCACATATTTTATTTCTGATTCCTCATTTGTTTCAGGGGCCTCGGAAATTTTTGACAGTAGAGTAACGAAGAAAGACATAGAAAAAACTAAAGAAAATGTTTGAGGTGAGTCAGAGAAAGAAAAGACAAATTGAACATATTTGAAAGTAAAAACTAATATAGAATATAAAAATGATTTTATATTATATAAAATATATCGACAATTATATGTGTTCTGTATTTATTTGCACTTGCCTAATACCTTTAGAATGTACAATTTTTAAAAAATCATCTCAATGTGATTTTTATTTTGTAAATATTAGCTAAAAAATAATCATCCAAATTCTTCGTAGCGAATAATTGAAAAAAAATATATTTACGTTTAAAAGTTTTTCCAATTTGCTACACGGACATAATTTTATATTTTGTTTTTTTATATAAAACACCAAGAAAAAAATTTAATGCACGAAATTACGACCATTATAATTCCGTCTTTTGGAATTCAATAAATTTATTTAGCTTCCAAAAGGTATTACAAGGGTCATAATTTTATGCATTAGATTTTTTATTGATGTATATAAAAAATAAAAATATATACCCAGCAATTTGCTTACCTCCTTTTAAACTTCATTCATTCCTTTCTCACTTAATTACTCTGAACAATTGGATAATTATTTTTATCTACTATTTACAAATATAAAAATTACATTCCTAAACAGCACAAAAGGTCCAATGGACTTCCACTGGATGTCCACCAGATAAACAATGGACACCCAACGGACGTCCAGTAGAGTCCAGAAATGGACATTAATGTCCATTTCTGGTCCATACGTGGACCAGTTTTAGATGTCCATTTCATATGGCAAACTGTCTCTACTGGATATCCATTGGACGTCTATTGAGTGGCCATTTTTTGTCTGCTGGACATCTATTGGATGTCCATGATTTGAAATAGGATAGTCCAATGGATGTCCATTGGACCTTGTTGTGCTGTTTGGGTAGTAATGTGTGATGGAGTGTTATTTATACGAATAGTATTTGTCAATAGGAGAGTGGTGCAGTAATGGTGGGGGTCGAGAGTCTATTGATGAAGGCAGCAGAACAGAATGGTTACTTTCAGCAAGTGGGATGTGTTGGGGTCTAGATGAAGGTTGTGTAGTTAGCGACTAGAATTCGAAGACCGTCATCCCTTTTCTTTAAACGAGACGTTTTTCGATATCATTTACTTCTCGTATTATTCTCTTTTTTTTTTTGTAAATATGAGGGTGCTGTGGTTTTGGTGTTACCGAAGTCTAGATTATGGCCTGTAAGGTTATGGTGTTAAGCAAGTGATAATGTACAATTGGAGTTTCTAACAGCAACACTATGTTCATGTATTCTATTGTTACTATGTCTAATGGTTTGTCCAATATAGGTTCGGAGACAGTCTGAACAAGGTATTTAAATTTAAATAATATACTTTGTTATAACGCCATATCCTAAAATAACATTTATTTGACAGTTTCAATGAATCAAAATAATGTCATTATTGACAAATAAAGAAAAAAGTGCGTAAGAAAGAAATCTTATTTCATAGTGTGAAATGAAACTTAAATATTTCGTTGTTTTATTATTGGTTTCTATGGAAGCAGCAATAGAATTTAGTCATTAGCCGTATTTTTACAAAATCATATTATTTTCTAATTTCGAATGGCGATACAAAAAGTTATAATATAGTAGTATATAACTCGGTACTAAAACATGTTTTTTTTTACTCGTGTGGTTTATAGCACTCGCCTTCGGCTCTTACTATAGACACCCCACTTGTAGAAAAAGACACCATTTTAGCCACTTGTTATATACTATTATATTACTCATGGTAATTAACTACAAAATAAGAAATCTAGAATATCGTGGCCCCATTGGTTAAATTTTTGTTATTCTTTACAGCTAATTTGAAAGTAAAATATGTATATAGCGTGTAGGTACGTAATCTCAGAGATACCTGATATAATTTAATACTAATAGTGCTGTGCTAGGTCTGAATAACTTAATAACAAACTGATGTTCGCATTCGGCAATGCCCGGTTATGACTTCCATTCGTCTTGAATTGAGGTTCCATTTTCGTTCAATAAATAAATACACAGTTCGTTAGAATAGTGTTTTTATGATGATACTTTAAAAATATTGGATTATCACTGTAAATACCAGAATATTAAAACAACAATGAAATTTTACTGACAAAAGCGTATTTCATTTTATTTAACGGGATTAAATTAATAACGGTAATAGCAATTGCTTTCAATGTTTATGTCATACTCAAATTTCATCTATTTTAAAATTTTGGACGCCATAAATTATTATTTGAATTAGTATTCAAATCACATCTCTATCTATTATATTTTAATTGTTTTCCCTTTTCAAATTTAAATTTTAAGAAATAAAATGACGTCTTTAGGGGACTTAAAGTTAACACCGAGTTTTATTAAATGACTTCCGATCGCGAATCTACTTAAATTGTATCCCGCGTGGGACAAGTCGTATACCTCCTTAATTAATTTAAAGCAGGATCTTTGAAAGAAGTTATTTGATTAAAATAAATCCCATGAAACTTGACAGCCTTAAAATTATATTTACAAAATTTTTATCGATAGGAAAATATGTCATATTCAATTTGTTGCAAATTTGGATGAAAAATAAAAAAGGAATTTTTAATTTAAAAAAAAGCAAGTTCACAAAAGTTGATAAAAATATTGTGTGTTAAATAATTGCACAATGTGTAAAGCAAGGCGTCGCCTAAATCTCCTGCCTCGTGTGCCGAGTGAACTCTCGACTATACGAAAAAAGTAAATACTTCCTTTTTCGTACAGAATTACACGATAATTCATTTTGTAACCTATTTATTTTCGGAAACATTTGCAGAAGCTCATTTTATAACATTTTATGGCCGAATTCTTTAAGATCTCAAGGTCTAATTGTGAGATATTATTTTAAATTATATTTGTGACTATTGAAAAAATACTTGTGCAAAATGTCAGACTCATGGTAAGTGAATCACATATTTCCGAAAGCCCTCATGTCTAAGGATGTTAGTTTTGAGAAAAACAAACAAAAACGGTTTTATGCAAAACCAGATCATTCAATTGAAAATATACATTTTGGGTTTATTGAATTCGTAAGAGCACAATACTAGTCTTACAAAAATTTAAAAATAAAGCCTCTGCCGCAACAAGAAAAAAGTAAAATGGCGACGGGACATGTATTGGTTCATTTTTGCAGAACTTTTTCCTTTATTTGTTTTTGTTTATTAACAAATATCTTTAATAGGTACATTAGTAAGTAAACGTTTAATATTTATTTGCTTCTTCTTCTCCACCCACTGTTGGCCAGGAAAATATTTCCTAATAAAAATTTCTTATCAGCTCTTCTTTGTTGCGATAAATCGTTCAAGTTTTTTTATGGATATCATTTTTTTAGTACTAATTGGTGCATAGGCAACTTCATTGGGCAAAGAAATGATTTGTGTAGATGTACTAATTTTAAATTTATGTTCAGTGAGACCGCCAATGTAGTCGCGGGCAAGGACAATCCTTGTTTGAGCCTTTTTTGTCCAAACCTTCGTGATACATGTGACCGGCTCAGTGGCTCAACGCTTACGTGTTAGGCTTGCAACCGGGAAGCCCCGGGTTCGAATCCTGGCTAGGAGATCTTTAGTAGTGTTTTTCATATGTTAGCGAGCTTGTAGCAGTGGACTAAACGAGGTTGTGTGAGAGACAACACGGCTAATTGCTATATCACTCCTGAGTTCGAGTCTCAGCTGCGACAGTTAGCAATGTTATAGAGAATGGTTATTTTATAATTGTCTATGTGTATGTGTACTAGTTGAATGGTGGAATAGCCAATGCTGAACTCTACCAAGACGTTAATTTAAATAAGGCACTTTTTATAAAAAGATCAGTTTTTAAATTAAGGTCACCATGTCCAAGAAAGAGAGATCCGATTGGGAAATATTTACTGGATTTGGTCATAATTTCTTATTCTAAAACACATATTGCAAACAAATTATAAGACTACTTAAGCAGAACTATAACAAGAGTAGCGTTATAAATCTTCACTCCATAATTTCAAACATATGCGAAATAGTTCGATTTAAATTTAAGAAATACGAAGATTGGCATAATTTTTAAAATTAAATCTAACTATTTTGCAAAGAAAAGATATTATTGAGTGAAAATTCCTATCACCACACCCACACCTGCCATAGTACTACTATACTATATTTTTCTTTAAATATAATATGTATTTAAAAAAAAATCGGCAGCTACTGGAGGCGGCTGGAACCTTCCCCCCTCGGTGGATCTTTGAGGCTGAAAATGCAGTAAATTATGTGTTCCAATTCAAAAACATTCTACTACCCTAGAAACATTACAGGTTCGTAAGTAACAAACTGGAAATTAGTAAAGTGATAATCTATAATAAATTCACAAACGTAGGTACACAAAGCATTTGATATTGCTGTCGTTACACCTGCCTTTAAAGTTTGTGACAATCCATTGGTACACATACACATAATTTAAACGTTTTCAATACGGATCAAATATTATTGAAAAAAAAATTATTATAACGTAAGTCGACGACTGAAATGTGTTGCTAGTTTCAAATTGAATTTGAATACTGGAGGCACTTTGAAAAAAATCAAATTCGGATTATAATGAAAATGTAGGTCTTGAAGTCGGACAGTAACAAATATATCCGAACTGACATACTGTTGTGTGTCTGTCAATCTATTTGTCTGTCAGAATATCAGTCTTTTCAATCTGAATAATAAACGTAAATTAATAACTAATAGAGAGATGGCGACAAAAGAAAGGTGCGTCAGCAAAGAAACAGAAAACGTGGTTTCTGTATAGGTTAAGTGCCCCTCTACAAATCCGTCTTATCGAGTAGGGGTCCAACGCCACGGGGTAAGCCGCTACGGCGCTTTTCCCGGATTTTTTTGAGCGGTTAAAAAACCTCCCGCCATTTGTCAGAAAATGACTGAAGGGCGTCTAGTTGACCCCTCTAATGACAGGAAAAAAAATTCCTGACAGTTTACTCCACGGAGGAGTTACCAGTACAACTAAACAACCCCTATTCCGAATTAAAAAAAAAAGTAAGCCGAGTAAGCAAAATTGGGCTCAAATGATTCCCTGCCATGTATTTTATTCAAAAATAAAGTTTTCTGACGGAATAAATCTTGGTCAAGTATGTCAGATATTGACTTGCCAATAATAAATTTGTCAGAAAATATTTTTTCCAAGTCTTGTGGATGTCGAAGAAATTTAGGGCAAATTTTCTGACACTTTGCAATGACTTTAAATTTTTTCAAATTACAATAACCGTTCGGTAATGAAGGCATATGGAGTAAAAAAAATTTTTTGTATACTTATGATTATGTACTTAATTTACCTGCAAAGTTTCAGGTTCAGATTCGCAATTTTTTTTTAATTCGCCATTTTTTTTCAATTTTTTGGAGTTCCCCCGAACAGTTTTCCCGTGGAGTAAACTGTCAGAAAATATTTTTCCTGTCATTAGGTAGTATAACTGGTGGTCGAGAAGTGAGCGCACTTGCCTCTTACCCAAAAGTTCCGGGTTCGATCCCCGCTCTTGGCAGTGGAAAATACTGTGAGAGGGATTTTTCCACTATACATGGATATTGGGTGTGTGTCCCTTGTCTGTAAATGTGTAGCCCCTCCCACGCAAGGCTCTTCTAGAGCCTTCCGGGATAAAGGGGGTCGTAATTACCTGTGATGTTATTTATATTAGGGGGGTCAACTAGACGCCCTTCAGTCATTTTTTGACAAATGGCAGGAGATTTTTTTAACCGCTCGAAAAAATCCGAGACAAGCGCTGTAGCGGCTTACCCCATGGCGTTGGACCCCTACTCGACAAGATGGATTTGTAGAGGGGCACTCAACCTATACAGAAACCACGTTTTCTGTCTCTTTGCTGACGCACCTCTCTTTTGTCGCCATCTTTCTAACTATAAAGTTTTTAGTAAAATTTATTTTTTAGACTATTATTTACACCTTATTTTACTAGAACGCAGGGAAAATGTAAATGAACGTAAATCATTAATTAAAGTTTTTTATAATATAATAACGAAGTAATAAAAATAAGCAGATTGAATTTTTTAAAACGTTTTTTACTTTATAAGTAGATATTACTTCAACTACATACATAATTATTGGAAATATTAAACACACAATAATAGTTATAACCATTATTCGGTTGTATTGTTGATTCTTGGCGTTGTTCAACTTTTGTGAATTTGTTTTGCCTATGGCTTTGACCGAGGCTTCAAATGTTTCATTTTCATCCCATACTTTTAAATTTTATTATATCCTTAATTAGTAAGAGCAGCATCACTAGTTTTTTCTTTTTGTGGGACCTCTTTGCAATTGCCGGCGTTTCGCATCATGCGCAGTTCTTGCTGCAGCAAACTCAACGTCTGAGAAAGGATTAAATTTGAGCTGATATTTGATGCAGCATATTTCTTGAAAGTGTTTTGCGGATAATAATCTGGAATAATATTACATTTATGAATTCTAACTTCTCCATCTAACAAAAATATTTTAATGATATTATATAGGTATTTAAAATAATTAACAATTTTCATCACGTTCTTTATAATCTTCGAAGTTTGTTTTCTTCATATTAATCCCCCAATTCTCCAAAATTACACCCAGGGCTATGATAAAGAGATTCCTGCTTCAATTTTGTATGATTCTAAAAATTGATTTCTGATTATCTCAGAATTTTCCTGCCCAAAACGCGACATTTTTTTCAAAAGCGGTAATAAAATAATTCACACCACGCTATTAAAATTTCTGTCAGTGAAATGCGTCAAAATCCCAATCAAGGCCATCTTATTTATGCATTAAAGACAACACCGGCACCAAAGGTTTTGCAAACATTTCTAAAGTTTTTTTTTGTCAAGTAATTTTGGTCTAAAATTTTCTTACCGAATCTCCCTGGCTCTCTCAAGTGTGATATATCGTTGAAATCGGAATTTTAACTGCTTTTCAATGGTTCGATTGCAAATTGTAAGTAATTATGAAATAAACAACTTGTTGCGCCAAAACACCACTAAACATAATAAAACCTCAACCAAATCCAAATCTTCAGAAGCACTAAAGAAACCCCCACGCAAAATTTCATCCAAATCCGTTCAGTAGTTTCGGCGCTATTGTGCTAAGAGACATACATACACACACACATACACCATTACACATACACGACATTTTTCAAAAACCACTTTTTTGTGTTCCTGGGACCTCAAAACGCAAAGATTTGATGCTATCTCAATTTTCGTTTTTGGACCAATTTTAGTAACCTCTCACAATTGTGGTAAGGTTAAAAAGTTATTTCTTTCTCTCTCTTGGATATACCCACGTTAAAGACATTTACTGTGAGCTGGTGTAAGTAAAATGTATCCTGGACGGGAGTTGAAGGAAGAGAAATAGTTTGATTGTAATCAATGCATATTCCTCCGACCGCTGGATCGGTCTGGCATAAATCTTCAATTACGTTCATTTTCGTAAAAAACTTCTTCGCTTATCTTTGATGCACTACCTTCTGAGCAACAGCAACCCTTTTTGCAGCATCGTTTAAAGACTTAATCATGTTGCTAAGCTCTTCGCTCGTACAGCATGTGTTAACATGGATAAACTAAACGGATAAACTAAATTTATCTCGATAAATTTGTCTATGGATCGAAAATTTGTCTATAGAAACTGTATTTTTCAGAACATCCTGGGTATTCAAGAAGCTGGTGCATTTTCCTTACATTCGGTTTTTCACTCAAATATTGATAGTCGCGATTAGTATAATGAGCACGTTTGACAGAAAAAGATGTAATATGTTCATCTATCAATCTTACGGCTTCTCCAGGTTTTGCATTTCCAGAAGTTTGTTTTCCTCATCTGTCATGAAGAGATTTTCCTAGAGAAAGTAGATTCGACAAACGTCGGACACGCTTAAGAGTAATACTAATAAATAAGTAAATTTTTGAACATTTCAGCACGTTCACCTTCGGGTATTTTTGAGAAACACTTTACCTTGCACCTAAAAATATATCAACAAATTAATTATTTTGCAAAATTGAGGTTAAAAATTCATATAACTTACCCACAATTGTCCTTGGTCTCGAGCACTTCCTACATTTCCTTGCTTAGTTTGTATATTCCTCACTTTAAACCCTTGCTTTTTTTTATTACTTCGCACTTATAACCGACACTTTTAACAACCTTTTTTCGTTTCATTTTTCACATTTTCGTGCGTCACTTCTTCCGTGGATGACAACATTTTGATAAAAAGGAATACTTATTATAAGATATTCGCCGCTGTCAATGTGAATGATTCATATTTACTCGTCTGAAGGACTTTTATTATACTTTCCAAAATTGATATTAAACGTTCACAAATAAGGGTTCAAAACGATTGTTTCGGACGGAAAATAATACAAATCTATACTTACTGTTCGTTTTTGCTTAACTACTTCACTGATGGTACCAATTGGACTAGAGACATCTGCACTATACATCTAACACAGTAAATACTATCACTTTCTTAAATTTAAACCTGAAAAGGAATTTTGAAGACACAAGAAAAAGACAATATAAAGTTCAAAAATATATATTAAATCTTTTAAAAAATTGTGTTTTACAAAAACGTTCAAGAAAAATGTATTGACAAACTATAGTCTGGCCCGTGTACAACACATAGTGAGGAAAGGAACGACTCATAATGTAACCAAGTACCATCCAATGTGCGGTTTACAGCTAACGATTACACAAAAAAGATTCAAGTAAATTTCAATGTTTATAATTTTGGTGGGCTTTTGCTCGCCTGTCTATTGACGTATTTTCAGTTTAATATCAATTTAGTTTGCTCCTCGGAGCTTAAAAATGCTTGAATCGCAACGACTTTGAATTATATTCTGGCAATTATAAATTCATACGTTCAGGCAAGGCGGTCTCATGCACATTCTGAGTACATGGTAACTATACTTCTCTGACACCGAATCACTGAGGAACCGGTTTAGGGCAATTACGCTTAAAGCCCATCATTTTCCCGTCAAAATCGACTGTTAGAAAATGATAGGGCACCCTCGACGTTAAGGGCTATTTTCGCTAAAACTCTCGAAATACTTTGACTTGTCCTGATATTTAACACAACGCTTGAGTTGCAGTGCTGTACAACGTGGATTCGTAAAAGGGTTTTTATTTTTGGTTTTCGTTATACTTTCAAAATTTTGTGGCCGGGGCGACATTACGTCCCCGTGCAGCGACATTTACTACACTTTCTAAAATTACACTCTTTGATGAGTTTCCAAGATTTCGGCATAAAAAACGCTCCGTAGGACGAAAATACAATTTAATGTATAAAAATCTCTTCCAACGGCGTTTTTACGTGAAACACGCTTTTCATGCGAAATGTTTCGGATTTTGTTTCAGTTTCGAAAAGCTCATCGAGGGTTTTAGCATGTTCTTTAACATCTAGTGGAATATTTTAACGTTCCGGTATAGATTTCGGCCTCCGTAAAAATTTGATTGGCTACTTTAAGTTTATCTCACTAATCGTTAACAGAGTGCCGAATTCGATACGGAATGTTCAGACAGTGCTCAAATGCAATACGGAATGTCACTTTAATACACATAATAGCATGTGAGAATGCGAAATAACTAGAGACTCTGCACATACTTTGAATATATGCCCTTGAGAGTTAATTGTATAAACTGGATAAAGAAGATTATTATAACAAGTAATAATGATATATTATTTATTGCGTAATATTACTGGCAATCATAAACACATCGATATTAAACATTTATGGATACGGAATATATTATGAAACTAAAAAAGAAATACGATATGTAAAAAAATAAACTATTTGAGTTTAACTCATATATGTATGGTGTGTATTTTTTTATTAATGTCCTAATCCATGAGACTTGGCATTCGGTTGATTCTTAGCGACATTTTCTGTTAATTTGCGCTTTCTTTTTTTATTTAGGCTCCTGTTTTGGTGGTTTACCGAAGGGTAACCTTTTAAAACCTCTTGTAATCACTATTTTTCGTGGACTTATCGAAGTAGATTGAACTTTAATATTCATACTACTTCTGTGACGGATCGATAGTGAACTTCCAGCAGTACACAAGAAAGGCTCCCACGATGTTTTTGTTTTAATACTCTTAAGCCTTTGCAGAACTGTTTTTCTTGTTGCGCTTGAGGTCCCAAAATGTTTGTAATGTTCTTGCTTCAATGTAAAAATATCTTGTAAAGCTTCTTCTGAGAAGACTTGGTCAGATTACATTTTTGGGTAAAAATGCACTATCGTTAAAAGTAACTAATCTATTGTGAAGAATATTGTTTGAGTTTACATCACAACTAGAATCAAAGAAATATTTTATTTATTTGGATGCTTATTATGTACAGTAACATTTCATACTGAATTTGAGCACCGCCTGAACATTCTGGATCGAATTCGGCTTCGATATTCTGTTAACGATTGGTGGGATAAATTTAAAGTAGTCAATCAAATTTTTATGGGTGCCGAAATCTATGCCGGAATGTTAAAATGCGTCCGGGACATGTGGTGTTTCTTAAACAAACGACAATTTTCATTATATACTGTAGACAAAGCAAACAGCGGACTTGAGTGGTTTCTCTCTAATATATTGACCTATGCAAAAGAAGTCGATTTTTGGTAAAAACACCAAACGTGCAAAATGTGGACATGTGGACTTTCTGAAATATGTGATTCAATTACTCCGAAATCGAAAAGTCCGATAAGTTTTGTTACGATATTTGAAATAATTATTTTTCTTGCAGAAAAGATTATTATTGACTTCTGGTAGGGGAGATTAATATTTTCAGTATACAGTGTGAAAGTTTTACTATATTATTTGCGATTGTTGTTATGTATTATTACAATTTTAAACTTGCAGTTATAAAAATATATTTAACTATGTTCTTTCTACGCCTTCGTAGATTTGTAATAGCGAAGAAAATACTTTTATCAGCATGCGTTGCACTGAAAAGCAAAGAAACGAAAATTACAAAATTCGCCCTTACTCTTCGATATGGCGGCTAATGGTCTCTGGGAAAGGAATCTTAAGTCAAGGGTTTCGAAAGGGTTGGTACTGTCGTGAGCAGAAAAAAATAGGACAACTTTTTTTTCTAATGTAAATCTGTCTCTATTTGAATATGTAATGAGTAGCCAAAATAAAACAGATATCACTTTTAATTTATTTTTTATTTTAATACTGTAGTTATTGCTATAGTAAATGATGGATGGTTAATGAGACAAATTGCACTGCGTTATAACATTAACAAAAATTTGGTGTGTAACATTTTAAGAAAGTGGAGAATAAACGGTACAGTTAGTAGAAATCCTGAATCAAAGGACAAACGATATCCTACTTAACAAGAAGCTAACTATTAATATTTCGTTATTGCACCATTTCTATTTATAACTTCTATAAGTCTGTTTGGCATAGAATTAAATAACCTTATACAATAATCATTAGTAATAATATTTTCCCATGCATTATTTACTATTTCCAGTAATTCTTCGGCATTCCGTGGTCTCACATTTCGTTTTTGGATACTTCTTACGAGTAGTCCCCATACTTCTTCCACAGGGTTAAGATCTGGACTATGACTGGGCCAGTTAAGAATATTGATGTTGTTATCTTGAAACCAGTTAGTTACGGTATGAACAGTATGAACGGAACAATTGTCTTGTTGAAATATGAACTCATTATTATGAAATAATTGTGATACAGAAGGGAGTATAATATTGTCTAAAATCTTAATATACGATTCACTATTAAATTGTTCCTTAATATGCCACATAACACCAGGACCACGTGCCGATATCCAAGCCCACATATTGACGAAAAATCTACCACTGTTATCATTGTTAGATACATATTTGTCGCCGAATCGACTATTCGGAGGGCGGTAAACAGGAATACAACCGCTGTGTGTTGACTGGAAAGTTTTTTCGTCTGTAAAAGTTACATTGTTCAAAAAATTTACATCATGCGCTAAAAATTCAAGCGCAAATCCTACTCGAGCTTCTTTATGTTCAGCTTTAAGTAAGTATTTCTGTGCTGCTGCATGACAGCGTAGCTTGATTCTCTTACTCGTCGGCGACCAGTACTACTCGATCCAGGAAAATCCGTTTCTTCAGCAGCCTGAATAACTGAATAAAATGGATTTTCTACTAAAGCATTTACCAATTGCAAATCTTGTTATTGAGTTGATATCCTTCGCCGCCCTGATCCAGGATTTCTACTAATCGTACCGTTTATTCTCCATTGTCTTAAAATGTTACACACCGAATTTTTGTCAATATTATAACGCAGTGCAGTGTCTCATTGACCATCCATCTTCTGCTTTAGCAATAACTCCAGATTTAACTAAATCGCCTATATGAGGCATATTAGTTTTTTGCACACTTGCAATAAATTATGACAACTAACTGACAATGTCACAAAAATTAAAGTTAGATGTACACAACTAGATTTTAGCAAAATACCGTTATAAGACTTGTCCTATTTTTTGCTCACGACCGTAGGAAATTTGATTTAGTTTGGGGGCAGATTTCACAGGGAAACCGGGTTAGGTCCTTTGCTGTAAAACAATAATGTGAACATATGGCATGAATTTCATAAATTCACCATTATCTTAGAAACAAAAAAAAATGACAAATTGCCGGCAGTAACTTCCTGCTATATAAACTTCACGCTTATAACACATTCTTATTAACATCTTAAAGGCGTCGCATCTATCTAACTTGAGTTGCAGAAGTGTGAAATAACTATGCATTTGAATATGTCACATTTATTCATACAAATACTAAATATAACAGACAAAATAAGCTTCCGAAACAATCTTAAAGCGTCGCAGTGGTCGTAATTTGTTAAAATGTATTGTAATATCTTTTGTGATAAAACAGAATGGAAATTACATTAAACCAATTTCAGTCTCTAAATGCGAATGAAGAGAATACTTACATATGTGCAGTAAAATAGGTCGGTTGTTTAAAAGTTTCCAACAACTTGGCAACATATAAATGAGTCCTTTTTGAATTTTATTACACCCACTATAATTCAGTTAATATGCCTTGAGACACATAACTATGCATTACCATGACTTGGATTCTGAACAGTTTTTCAATACTTGCGAAAACGCCCGGCTTCTCTTTTGGTATAGGGACCATTATGTTCTCGTTTCATATGTTTGCTTTATGATCGACTAACATTTCGGTCGTAAATATAAATGGCTGTACTGCATATAAAACGTAGGAAATGTGAACTATCCAAACAAATAACTACAAAATATTATAGTGGATTTGAAATGTAAATCTCTGATGTATTTCCATGTTTTATATAATATTCGTCGGAATTCTATCCCAGTGATAGATTAAAATCAGACTTGTTTACAATGTAGAAAATATCTGGAATGATTTTGGAAAATAGTTTTTACTTTAGTAATATTACTTACAAGAAATTTATAAGTATATTCTGCAACTAAAGTATAGAAGAGCTCCTGGTCGTGACAAAATATCGGTAGAGCTGCTTAAGGGAGTAATTGATTTAATCAGACCATTAATGAATCGCGCTGCAAATAAAATATTTCTATCCAGATCATTTTAAAATAGCAGGAATAATTTCCTTATATAAAAGCGGTAATCAACTGGAAAAACCTGTGGTTGCGCGGTCGGTCGCAAGGTAGTGTCCGGGGAGGCAATATTATGTATTAATTTTAATAAAATTTGTTTGTTTGATTCTCTCTGTGCATATCTAACAATGATGATCATCGTAAATATATACAAATATATGGTAAAGTATTAAGAATGTATTTTTATTTATTTATTTATTTACTACTGCAACATGTTTACAAGTTGTACATTTTGTGTAATTATATAATTAATAATATTATTTATTTTTAGTTTTACAATTCTATTAACATTATGTGTTATGATACCTCGTGTTGTGTCTAGCAGTATTTAGCATTTTGTTCATACGTTAATATTCGTTGCATTTACTAGGAATATTACCAATGATTTATAGGTTTATAGTTATAATATAATATAAAGTGATAGTATAATATAAAGTGAAATAATTAGACAGAGGAAGACAAGGAGAATATATAGTTAATTGCATTTAAATTTATTATATATTTTTACCTTTATTTTCGACTTGGTTAATTACAAGAATAGGAAGTAAACGGTGAAAGATTTGTTTTATTGTTAGGCCAATAGTTGGAGTAGTGTGGTATAATTGTCTGTTATATACTTTGTACACGTCCTTTTGAATTTCATTTTATTATGGACTTTAATGTGTTCAGGTAGTTAGTTGTATAATTTAATTCCATTGAAATTGATTTGTTTCTGGCAGATTGTTTTGTTGAATTTTGGAGTTTGATAAGCGTTTTTAGATCTATATCTTGTTCCATATTGATGGTTTACAGGCGATCCAAACGTATGCTTCTTGTTGTGAGTATAAACTGTAGCCGAATGCATATACAATCCCTTCACACTCAGTAATTTATTATCAATAAATATATTTCTACAGTTGTGTCGACTTCTCCTATTAAAAATTGTCCGTAGTATATAATTTTGTATTATCTGGAAAGGCTGGAGAGTTGTATTGTAGGCTGAGTCCCAGACGCTAATACCACACTTAATTAGGAATTCCGCTAGGCTGTTATATGTCACAAGAGAGTCTTTCTATTTAGTATACTTTTCAGGTTATAGAATTTAGAATATTAGCTTTCTTAGCTTCCCGTTTAAATATTTAAAATGGTTGTCCCATTTAGGTGACTAAAAATAACGCCGAGGCATTTGATAGTAGTGGTATTTAGTATGTAACTATTCACTTCTCTATCTATAAGAATAGGTTGCATCGTTTGGGGTAGTCCTACCTTCGTTGAAGAAAAGGCCATAAATTTAGTCTTTGCTATATTTAGTTTTAACAAATGTGTGTCTAGTCGTCAGTTTTTGATTTTACTAATTGCCTCAGCCACCTTTTGTCTCGCGAAGTTCCAGGTGCCTCCCGAACATATCAGTACAGAGTCATCTGCATATGATATGATGTTGCACCCAAAATTTCTGTCTAGTAAGTCGTTGATAAACAGCAGGAATAATGTTGGACTAAGACTGTACCCTGTGGGACTCCAATTTTTATTATTTTTTTAGCATTGCCAATTTTTACTTGCTGGGGTCTATTTGACAGATATTGTTTTAATGTTATGGCAATACCTCTAATTCCCATCTTGTTTAGTTTGTCCAGTAACTGGCAATGTGACACCGTATCGAAGGCTTCTTGTGGATCCAAAAAGATAGCTATGACTTTTTCGTTCTTTGCAAAGTTTGCTGTAATTATGTCTGTTAGTAACTGGAGAGAATCTCCTGTGCTTGAATTTCTTTGGAATCCATACTGATTTTTTGAGAGTACTTTATTTTTTTCAAGATATGAACGAAGCCTATGGTTCAGACATTTTTCGAAAATTTTTGCGGTATTGTTTATCAACGAAATTGGACGGAAGTTTATCATGTAATTTTTGTTGCCACTTTTATAAATTGGGACAACTTTGCTTTCTTTGAATTGTTCAGGTATGTCTGCGTGTTTGAAGATAAGGTTGATAATTATGTGCTAGAGGTTTACAGACGTGAACTGATAGCAGTTTTAGTGTTTTTACCGTTATTCCATCTTTTCCAGGAGAGGAGGAGTTTTTGAGGGAACATGTTTATATTTTTTATTTCAGTATCATCAACATCTTCCAGGAACATGGAGTTTAGATTTTGGCTTATGTTGTCGTTAAAATCAGGTTTTGTGCGTGTTTAGGAATGTCACTAGATATTTTTTCGCCGATGTCAATAAAGAACTGGTTAAAGTTAGACGCTATTTCGTCTTTGTTTGTAATTACTACGTTGTCGTCTGTTACTATTTGTTCTATATTGTCTTTGCGTTTTTTATTACAATTTGTGATTTCGCTGATACAGTCCAAACTTTTCTGAAATTAGCTTTACAAAAATGTGATCTATTACTGAGGAACTGTTTTCGGTTTCCCGTGTGGGTTGATTTATTAGTGAACGAAACCCATTTTTTTCCGTCATGTTTATATAGGTTAATGCAGTGACGTCCGATAGGTCTTCTATATTTCTATTCATGTCTCTGATCAGAGTTATTAGGTAGCTGTCGTTTATTGATTTCAGGTAGTTGTTTATGTCATTAATAAATATATTTGTATTTGTAGATGGAGGTCTGTAGATGGCCGTTATCGTACATTTAACTTCATTAAAGATAACTTTGCTTTCTAGCATAGTAACCTGAGTGAGTTTTATTATCTTAATTTCTGGGCACAGGTCGTTTCTTACAAAAATTATTACGCCATCATTTTGGCTGTAGTTACCCTCGTTATAATATGGATTATACCCATCTATAAAATAATTCTGTGTATCTGTTACCGAACACGTTTCAATTAGGACTATTATACCTAAGTTCCCATTTGTTTTATTTATTTCGCCTATGCTCACACAAAGCTCATTAAAGTTAGCCTTAATGCTTCTTATCTTGTAACTAATAATAGAAAAATGTTTTACCTTCGTGGAGAAAAGTGCCTTTAAGTTATCAAAATCGCTACTTATTTTTGTTTCGACATTATTATAGTTTCCTAATATGCCCATTGTCTCATCTAGATCCTCCATTTCACGAAAATTACTTATTATTTATAAACTAAGACTTATGCTAATCTATATTACTACTCTAACAGTATGTATTAAAATTAAATTATGATAAAAAATGTAATGAAATATGACTACTGAAATGAAAATAAAATATCACTTTTTCCAAGGTTATCTGGTTAGGTATTTTGTTGTCGGTGCGCGCTTGCCAGAGGGTTTTTGTTAAAGTTGGTCAAGTTCTGCTTTGTCTTTTGTCACACGTCGCTGTTGGTTGATTTGGGCTCTGATCTCTCCACCTGTTATCCACATATTTTCTTTGCCTAGTTTGTCTTTTGCCTCCCTGAATAGTATGTATCGTTCTGGAGTTAAATCTTCAGCGATAGACATTCTGGTGCTTTTAAGTTTTCCTCGGTTTTGGACTACAGATTTTTTATATATTCTTTTGTGAAAGTAATTAGTATTGGTTTTTCCCAGTTCTTAATTTCCCCACCCTGAAGCAGTTATCTAGATTTTCAGATCCTAGGCTTAAATTTAATTTTGTCTTTAGGCCTTCTAGATATTTTTCAGTAACTTTTTTTCCATTACTTTCTAAAACTCCGCGCATTTTTATTGATTTTATTTTCATGTGCTGCTCCATTATTCCAACTTTTTTAGCTATAGTTTTATTTACTGCCTTTTTTTCTTCTTTTAGCTTGTCGATTTCCTCCGTCAAATCGTCTATTTTTTGCTGCATTTTATTGATCTGAAGTTTTCTTGAATACTTGTTATTAGTGTGTTAAAAAATATGTCATCGTTCATGAGTTTCGCAATGGTTTCTTGAATTATAACTTGTATATCGCTTAATGCTCGCGGGTAAACATTATTAAGTTTAGGAAGGTAGCAGTGGGTCACTGGGAAAAACCAATACCAATATATTTATTTACTGTTTAAAATAATACAATGTATTTCCATGCCCCGGCCCAGAGCCAATCCGCCAACCGCGGTGCGAAGCGCCTAAATCTAAACGTATAATCTAAAGTACCCTAATAGACCCAGACACTAACATAAACATCCATCACCTTTCACACAAAAATAATGAATAGAACGGATGAATAACATTTAAAATTCCAAAAAGACGGATAAAAACAATTAAAACTTAAAACTAAAACTCGCGGACTTCACTGATTCGATTTTGATTGTTGAAACGGGTAGATACAGACAAACGACAAATAGCAGTTTGAAACAATGCAGGTGAGGGTAGCATCACTGGGAAAAACCGATACACTTTAAGACCACTTCTATTGTAGCTGTTTAAGGATTAGCCTCTGCTAAGCTGGACCCGGCACGTCTTATTCGGTCAACTGCATGAACAAGAATGATAAAATGATATACAATATATTCAAAATAATATACAAGCATCAGATAAATTAGAATTCTTAAATTTAAAAAAATCAAAGATCATCCTTAGCTTGATCAAAGATAAATAATGACATTTATAGTACCTTATTTTGTACACCCTTAGATGCACTGTACCAAATTGATATTCAACAAAATTAAAACAATACACGATATAAATGAGTAGAAGCACGCCATTAAAGATTAATTCGATTCACTCATTTAGTGGCAACAGATTTTAGTCAGCAATATTACAGTCACTTCAATGAAACTTTTGCGCCCGTTACGCATATATCAGCATTTAGTTTCCTCTTAGTCATTTCAAATCAATACAATTTGCTAATGTATTACATGGATGTAATAATATGGTAGTACCCCCATTTCTCGCCAGATGTCACGAATTTCAAAGCTATTAAAAGTAAACTACATACCTCTGCCACCTGTTGCTGCTTGAATTTAGTAGTTCTAACTCCAATTTTTTAAAAGCCAAAAGATAATGTTGTGATCATTGGATACAGAATGTGGAGCTTCAGCAGCTTGTGCCTTCGTGCGCCGTCTGGATCCTAGTCAGTCGCATATGTGATCAACTGTGCTCTGTCCCTGAAGATGTCGGCGTTTCTGACGAATCAGTGGGCATCGATGGCACACTTGAGTGCGACGTTTCCCATCCCCTGGACCTTCTTGAGGTATGTCCTCGCTAGGTATCCCCCAGGTCACGGAAGCACAAGTCAGTAGCGGTCTGATCAGGCTCCTGATCAGCGTGAGCTTGTTTCTCAGGTTGAGTTGGCTCTGTCTACCCAGCATCGGGGGTAGACGGCAAAGTATATGGCGGCGCCATTGGGTGTCGTTCCCGTACATGGTCACTTTCTCTGTTGGTATCTTCCAGACTCTCCTGAAGAGTATTGCTCTTCTCGGCGTTTGTGGCTACTTTCAGCTTGTTACACCATTCCATCAGGAGGGATGCGGCTACCTGAAAGTAGCAAGTGACTAACGATGACTGGCAGGATTTTACGACAATCGCCGTGTCATCTACATAGAGTGCCAGGGAGGTCCTGTTGGTCCTCGGTAAGTCGCTGGCGTAAATGGTGAACAGGCACGGGGAGAGTATGAATCCTCGTGTGGAACCTCTGCCTCCATGGTCCTGTAGGTAGAGAACTGGTCGGCTACCTTCATTCGGAGTTTCCTTCGATGTAGGTAGGATATCATCAGTTTGACGATTCCCCTGGGAACTCCATGTTCAGCATCATCACTATGAGGTCGTCGTGGAAACGTGGAAACGTTCAAGAACACTACTCCGGTGACTTGTCTTTTGTTGAACCCCTCGGTCAGGCGCAGCACCTGGAAGTCAGTGGAGTGTCCCGTCCGGTGGGTGAACTCTTCATCGGGGATGATGTCCAGTTCCTTGGTGTGGACGTTGAGCCGCTTCAGTATAATTCTCTCTGCTACCTTGCTCATTGGTGCTACATATAATTAAGTGTTAACTTCACTTAAGGTAAGTTCTTGAGATCCTAAAAATATTTCTGTCTACCAATGAATGCTGAAGTGAATACGTAATAATATCAACTAGGATATAAGGACAGCCTATACAAATCTTTGTGATGGATGGATTTATTACCGTGTCCTGAGAATATAATAATATCTATACCACTTTTCTCAAGAGTTTCTTTAATCTATCGGCTGATACTTCGTGCAGTATTCTCTCGGCATCGTATTTTGGTGGTTACAAATAATTTTTACGTCTCTGATCTCTCAGCACAGCTGTTTTTGACAAGTAAGTGGTGAAGAAAGGGATGTGCAATACGGGGTACAATTGACCTATTCCTGAGATTTTGATTCCATAAGTAATTATAATATCGAATCCTTGTGGTTTTCTAACAATATTATTGATTTCGATAAGGAAAACTGTTTGGACTCTATGGGCGGTTATCAATGCTAATAGGGTAACTAGCTCCTGGGTGTACTGTGTATTTAAATCTGGTGATAAAATTAAAGATAGTGCGGATCTGATGCAGTTGAGTGTTCCATAAGAAGTACCCATTTCATACTGGTCATCCAAAATTTTAAAACCATTGGTATTGATTTTGTATAAATATTTCAGTTATTTTTTTGCAGGAATCCCACCAAAGTGTCAAACCACTATTGTATTGCTTCAGCGTGTTGTCAGTTATCGATGCTGTCATGATAATTATTGAAGTGGCTTGTATCCTTCGTTTATTCTCGATTAATTCAGTAATTGACAGTTACATAAAAAGAGGATACATGCCTGAGAGAGCCAACAAACAACAACAAGAATTATTCTTTCTAGCTTTATCTACCATATGAATGCAAATGGAGGAAATGCGTAACCTTAGCGGTTAGGCCAATGAACAGTGAATACCCCCGCAGCTAATGGTTCTGGGTTCTTCTTCCATGAAATAAATGTGCTACATTCCTTATCGTTTCTGTTGGCAAACAGATCTGTGATATGTCTACCAAATTTTTGGACGATATCTCATTGAAATACTAACCTAATAGTTTGTAACGACGACGATGAACTCTGCAACTGCTGTAACATTTTGCCCCGATATAATATATGACGTAAAATGTGAATATCCTGAGATTCACGCAAAATTGCTTTTGTTAACTTGTTTAGCTCTTGGAATTGAATGCCACCCATACGATTAATGTATGAAATGGCAGTGGTGTTATCAGTCCCGAGTAATTATTACAATGCTGCATTTCTTCGGCAAAACATTTAAATCCAAAAAAGGCCTCACATAGTCCAAGCTATTAATAAGGACGTATTTTCATGTTTATGCCAGTGGCTATTTGCTGTTTGTCCAGAATAGAAAATTCCAAATCTTGAGATCACCTGAAAAGATTTCCAATAAATATTTATTTACTTTTATTGGATTACGCCGATTGGGATATTATACATCCAACAACAAAATAATTTTTCATTCCCAACTAATAATCGTGCATTTATCATTTTTATTTGGTTTATATTATAATTGTCAGAAAACTTTTAATTAGTTAACTATGTGAAAACGTTTGCAACTTCAGTATTCAATTTAATTAAATTGTTATTTTTTCAAAAAGGGTTTTGCAACTAAAGTTCTTATTTAAGCTTGTCTTCATCATTGAAAAAACTTTGTTAAATAACATTTTCATTAATAATGTAAAAAGGTAGTTTGCTTAAAGTCCATTTCATATTTTCTAATTTTTAAAATACAACTGTTTATGAATTCCTAAGGTAACAAAAGCTTTCTATAAAAAATTACTTCTTGTCGGCAAATAAAAAATAAAAAATGCAAATTTGTTAATCAGGTTATTATTACTGGTTGACTGTATAAAAAAATTATATTATAACAACGAGCTAACCTTTATGAAATTCGTTTTATAATGAAAACATAATACACACATTTTCTTTGTATTACCTGTAGAACTTCTTCACAAACTGTCATTTATTTGTTTTTAATTCCCTGTTTTCTCGTTCGCTCGCTAAACTAGTTAGGTAATTAAAAACAAATCGATTTTTATTTAGCACCAATCGACTGTGAAATATTGGTTTTCTGAGTGTTGCAATTTTATTAAACGCTAGTTCAATTATTAAAACTTAATTTGCGTCCGCCGGACTGGACAGGTGAGATAGTGACAAATATATTTACTAACCTCAGACAGCCGAAGACTAATCGAAACTCTATTAATAATAATTACTCATAGTCTGGTATAGTTTTAGTGGGCACTCAAAAAACGCAACAAAAACTTTATAGCCTCATTAATATACCGCTACTCTCTGTACTATCTCGCCTGAACATTGAATCACTTATCTTTATAGGTTATAATGTACGTCGGCTTGTTTGATGAGACTATGCCGAATGGTTCACCGGCGTTAATAATTAGCTCGTAAAGTTTTTGTTGCATTTTTTGACTGCCCAGTAAAACAGTACTCGACTACATGAGTATACTTTATACAATGTCAGTTTAAAAATGATATAAAAAACAAGAGTGTGACATACCTTTGGAGACCGACCTCGAACGCGTGCTATCCATAGACATGCGTTATTTACTTACAATATTTTTAAAATCCTTTATTATACACGTGACACTGTTTTGCAGACTTATTAACTAATAAATTATGACTGAAAGTGGTGAAATGGTAGGTATGTATATGTATATTGTATGTTCGTTTGTATAAAGGATTATAATATAATAATACCTATATACTTTTATATAAACTAACAACAAACTTTACTCGCTTAGTTAATGACATTTTAGGGTAGAAAGTAGACAAAAAACTTAATATTATAGAAAATATAACCGCCCAGCAGGGAAGGTGTGAGTAGTTTTTGCCAGGAAGGGAAAGGTATATATACTGTTAGTATAAACTTAACAAACCTGATAACAGTGATAACATTAACAACATAATTAACAACATTTAAATCTTGTTAAACACGATAAAAATAAAATAAAACATAATCATCATTAAAACTCCGTTGTATCTCAAACAAAACAGAATAAATTGTGTAATATTACCTCAATTAAAACACAACTTCTATTAAAGTAAGAAAGTTTAAATAATAATAAAAGAAATTCTCATAGTTTCGGGAAGACATGGTAACGGAGTCATCAGTAAGCTTGTAACGGTTCACTTTTTGAGTAAACCCTGGATAAGTGCAAATGAGTTCATCACATTAGATTTATAATTGGTGACAGTCTTAATAACATACATATTAGAGATATTTTGGGTTGCCTAGTATCTAAACATTAATATCCTATAAATCAGAACTGAAAAATAAGTGGTAATATAAAAAGTTGCGTTTTTTCTCGGAATTATCTTAATGAGCTGGCAAAGGAAATATAGAGGTGAACTGTAAGTGATAGATAGGCATTAACATCTACCTATTATGTGAAGTATTACATATACAGTTAACTTAGCTATAAATGCAAAGCATATGGTAAAATTGCATTTTTGATCATACAAGAAAAGTGCCAAGTTATTTAAAAAGTTGTAATGAGAAATTTTGTTCTTTTCAATAAGTGACAATTTGTAAACTTGAAATTTTTGTGAAAAGGCCGCATAAGATCTAAAGTAACTTACTAATTAATTAGAATGCATTTTATCCCATGTTTCATGAGCTTTAAAGTAAATTTATATGTTCTTTATCCAATATTATTTATTGTTCTAGGTTTTTTTGATCATACCGTATTGTTACGTGATTTTACTGCATTCACTGATTAATTTTTTATCACCACTGAGCATTTCAAAATTCAATACAAAGGCATTATCATCAAACTCGCCCTATTGAATCGAAAATTAAGATAGTCCTGGAAAAAAGGTGGAGGTTTAAACGTATCCAACAACAAAATGGCCTCCCAATGAAACAATTCTTTTTTATAATTTGCTTTACCGGATTCAAGATATTTATGTAATATTTTACAACTATTGGTATTTCAAAACCTCCCCTACTGAAAATTTTACCACCTACAAGAGGAACATTTTAGATTTTTGCTGGCAAGTAAATTACTGAAATTTTGTGTTAAATGGACTGTATACTTTTATGATACATTTATTACAATAGTTATATAACATAAAAATTTAATTAAATTCAGGATCAATGGTGTCAAATTTTACTACTTATTTCTTATTATTATTCAAGTTAACAGATTCGTATTCATTCTGAGTGCAAAATAACTTCATATTTAACAAAATATATAAGCCAACACAAAGTGAATAAATTATTACAAAAATAATAAAAGTGTATTAAAGTAAAAATATACCTACTACGACGGTCCAGTATTCCACTATTTCCTATGAAAGGAAATCGATTCATTTCCACCAATCTATGACTATAGAAAGCCAGTGAAGTGATGTTGTGCATTTGCCTTTGTCGCACTGACGAGAGCTAACAAGCTCGAAACTAGTGTGCGGCTGGCGATGCACAACAGCACTGCACTGGAAATCTGTCTGCGGGGACTTATTACAATCAGATTTTATTTTGCGCTTTCCGACTGAAGACGTAGTATGTCGCAAGTTATAGGACATTATTTTCAATTGATTTGGAAACGCACATTGTGCACCTTGATTGGTGGCAATGAGTCGATTTCCTTTCATAGGAAATAGTGCAATACTGAACTATCGTAGTAAGGACCTATATTTTTACTTTACTACACTTTTATTATTTTTGTAACTTCATATTTGTAAACCATCAAACAGCTGTTGAATGGGTTTATTGATATCTTTGGCTATATATGATACAAACTAGTCACTTACCTCTTCTATTTCGAGACGGGAATTTACATTGCTTTTTGGTATTTATTTTTGTTAGTTAGTAAGTGTTGTTTATATCTTTAAAATTATTTATTGTCTGTGTTATATTAGAAAGAACAACTCAAGAGGAGGATATCCATCAACTTTTACTATTTTTACTATCAATGTTATAAGTTATATAATTCTTTACACGCGTTGAAACTTGTGTAACATTTTTCCTATATTTTATATTATTAAATTTGTTATATCTAAATTTTATTTATCTGTTTTATATCCTTTTCTGTCGATATAGTCGGCTTTCGCCCACATTAGCTTATTTCAAATTTCCAGCCATACTTTGTTTATTACAATTAGTTGTATGTATATCTGTGGAAATATATTAAATTAGCCCACAACCCTGACTGAGCTACCGGTCTATGAGTATTTTCTATTTAAAAGCTGAAAGAATATGCTACAAAAATTTGGCGCCCAACGTGGGGCCCTAATTTTGTTAATAAATAAATGAATATTTGTAATTATTTTTAAATCGTTTGAATATTTGAATAAGCTAGTTTTTCCCATAGCTTCGTTTTTTCCTTAATAAAATAGAAAAATAAAAAGTTATCAGTGTTTGGTCATATTATTTGGTTTTTTATAAGTAACAAAAAATATAATTGATACTATTCTACTCAATTTATTTATTCCGTGTATGTATGTATACTTGGTAACATTATTATTGTATTGGGACTGATTACATTTGAAGAAATATTGAACATTTGAATTTGTACAGGGTGTAGTAGGTACAAACTTCTGAACTCGTCCTGGCGATTTACTGTTTTTATTTTATTCTGCCCAAGTTTAAATAAATTAAAGCCTTTGTGGTCCGAAATTTTAAAAAATTATTTTATTACACAACCGGTTCTTACTTGCATTTTTTTTTTAAATTTTGGTATATAGACATATTATTTTAAAAAGTACTGGTTTTTTACTGCATTGAAGCTTCAAATTCTTAAAATACATTAAGTAGCAGATTTAACAACTGGAATAATATAATAATAATATCAAATAAAAACAAAAATTTTGTGTTTGTAGGTATATAAAGTTGTTTTTTTATAATTAATAGTGAAGTGATAACATTTTTATTTTATTTGTTATTACTTTTTTGCAAACATGGCAGCTAATTATGATATAGAACCAGTTCATCTTAGAACTTATAAACTTAATTATGAACTTCGCATAAGAAACGTAGCTACTGACAGGGTAGACATTTCTTTAAAAAGAAAACATCTTAAAAGAGAGCTTAAAAGAGACTTGGCGCGACCAGAAGCTCATATTTACACTTTACCAAATTTTGATTTTGAGATAGAAAAGCGCGAATTAAGTGACAGCATTAAATCGGCTACGGAGTTAGTTAATGATTATGACAGTATAAATATAGAAATAGGCCATCATATTAGGAGTAGGATTAACCATATACTAGGTAGATTAGGACGATTACCGGAAGATGTCAATGACGACATATCAGATTACAGCGGAGAAAATATTGTTATCGTTTCTGCTCACTACTAGAATCATTCCCTACCTAAATAACAATAGGCTGTACGGCGGCAAAATGGGATATTCTTTTTCTTCGTTTATAACGTGTGTTTTGCAGATGCGATCTACAACATATTCTTTTTAAATATTATATTCTCTGATATTTTTTATTAAATCCTCTTTACTCAAATTTTTTCAGGAATATTTATATTTTAAGATATCATAAACTTTATTATTCGTATTATCATTTGTTACTTTACATGATAAGACGCATTATTCATCACAATAACTGAATTTGGAGGAATATTAGGTAACAGCTGTTCAGTGAGCCATTTTCAAACAAATTCGCGGTCATATCTTCGTGATAGTCAGCAGAACACTGTTTTATATATTTGGCTGACAAGAGCAGTGCGGTGGGTACGAACCCATTTTTACCTCCGTCACGCAGAATTATAATAAGTTTTCCCCTTGAACATGGCGCATTTAAAGTACAATTTTGAGTCTTGTCTACCCAACCTTAATTAACAGTATTATGCGTATCAAACCACGTCTCGTCAAGATATATTACCGTCCTATTTGATTCGCGGTATTCTTTTATTTTACGCAAATATTCCTGTTGAATTTTCACAATACGTGACTCCATTACTATTAAACGGTTATTAATTTTTTTATATTTAAATTCGCACTCTAATAAAATACCCATTAAAGTGTCCAAAGATTGATAATTACAATCAGGGTATTGGCGCAATTTATTAGAAATCATTTCCAAAGTAGGGACTTCATTTTCTTAATAAAAATTATAAACTGTTCTTCGGATAACGTTTTTTGAAGCATCGTCAATTATTCTAAATTTTAGATTTTCCGTTTTAATAAGAAGATTAATAGTAGAAATCGGAATATAAGTTAATTCATTATTTTTATAATACCTGTATGTGCCATTTGATTATTTTTTCTCTTTAAGCAGTTATAATTATTTAAAACTCCCAACTCGATTTGATCGACTCCGTTACCTCGTCTTCAAAATTTTCATTATGTAAATTTTCTTCTGTAGCAAATGATCTCCGAAAATCAATTTTAAAAATATTTTTTTTAAGAAATATATTTACCTAACGTAATTATTATTAACTGTAAGAACACAAACAACTTTTGTTTCTTATTAGAAGAACACCGCAAGGTTAAATAAACGTTCCACGAAAACAGTTTCGCACAGCACTTTCTTGTTTTAGAACTGGTCATTCCGAATATCAGCTTGAATTCTTTACCGGCCGCCCGCATTGGCGCAATTGTACATCTGCTCGACTACATCTCATATACAAGGAGATAAATTATATTGATAACGTGATGCTGCCTGCTGTATACCATTGACATTGAATAGACTTTACCTACGAGTTGTTTTTTGAAGACAAACTGGATGGATTAGTGATTTGTGTTGAGTGAGGCAACGAAGGTGCAAAATTATATAAAAATAAAATTACGAAAGAACCAAAAGAAGGCGAGGACAGCTATATGCCAGTTATTAAAAATTTACCTCCAGGTAATGAAGCTGCATAATTTTTTTTTAAAACACGTTCCGTAGCTCCATACTGCGTTTTTTCTAGAACCAGTTGCAATCCTTGATGTCGTGGATGCAGGAAACAGCTTAAAAAATAAAAGTAGCTTAGATATTTCTGCTTTGAACAGCAAAATTATAAAAAATACTGTAGATTTAATCTTTTATCCACTAACATATTTAATAAATTGATATTTCAGTAAGGGTTCTTCTCCCAATGTCTTTAAGATAAAAATAGTTGTACCGACATTGGCAATGTCGGTGAGTAATGGATGTTGTCTATGTTTTTCAAATGTGTAGCCCTCTTCCTGACAGACTTGGCTTTAAATTTTGGGGTTGTCTACTGTACGTGGAAGGATTTGTGGACAACCCTAGGGCATGGATCCCCAATAAATATACTATACTATATATACGTTACGGCCGTTGGACCAACTATAGCGTATGGTCAATAGTTGGGTAGTCAAAAGGGCTATAACAAACGGCTAAAACCAAACCCTCTGGCTGAAAGATAAGCATGCCTGGCAATAACTGGTACTGTAAGCAGCGCACCGTCATCTGCTCTGGTAATCCTGCTGAACACTTCTCCATACTTTCAAATCGGATAATTTTTTATCAGCGGGTATGTGAACAAATATAAAGGAACCCCAATTTTTTCCATTACGTTGTTCTCCGATGAGTCGTATTTTACGGAACGGTTATTCGACACAAGAAATATTACTGAAGTGTTGAAAATCCGCAGTGGCTTCGACAAGTTCAATATCAGCGTCCTTGGACAAAAACAAACTCATTGCCCCCCCAGATCTTATTTTGCCAGATTTATTTTTGTGGAGCTATCTCAAAGACAAAGTTTACAAACAAGTACCAACAACACGTGGGGATATGATTGAGCGAATCAGAAATGCTTGTGCCGAAATTCAAGCAGACACATTCTCAGTTGTGTACAGTCATTTCAAATGCGGATTAATAAGTGTATTGAAATCTACCGTCCGAGAGAGGCGCGATATAGTTCCGGCTGGTTCAGAGGGAGAGACGTTTCGGTGGCGTGTATACGGTTGATGATTCCTCAAAAACTTGTTTTATTCAAGGCATTCTTGTGAATTTGAAATTATCAAGACCAAGAAAATTTCGTCAATTTTATGTTGTTCTGTTGAGCAGAATATTTTGTTTTTGGGAGCGAATTTTAACTGCTGGTGCAGGATTTAAGTGTACAAGGTGAGCTAACCTCATTCTCTATTCTCGTGTTTCACAAATTTACAGGCTTTCCTTTGGAAGTATGTCGTTGGTTTGAAAGACGGACTGGACCTCATTCATTCAGCTGTAGCTTTCTCTAGAAGTTTTGGTGGATTGTTTCCCTCAACAGTAAGAGGCACATTATATTTCTTTTGTGGGTTATGCCTGATTTTAAATTGCTCTCATTAGGCGCGCTTCACATGCATTTCCGACCGTGCCATTAAGTCGGTGTATCTTTAGGGTCCACGGACGGGGCTTCCACCCACCGTAAGAAGTTCCACGGACGGGGCTAGAACGCCCACACACACACACAAAGGTAGAAAGTTCCAGGGCTGGAGAGGCTGTAATCAACCCCATCATCCCGAAGACACCACCGTAGGACTGCAGTTTCTGCATCGTCGAAGTCTGGGTATCGTACCACCCTAGATAAACGTGTTGTTTGTTTTACCGGGGACCACTTTCAGTGGTTCTGCATAGTTAAATATATTTATACTTTTGCATTTTAACTTGTATATATTTAAAGATTTTAGCATTTATATTTATTTAAGGAGGTTCTCTAATCAGACCCGTTGTGGCCAGATTTGTGTTAACTTATTTATTACGTTGTAAACCAAGTGTAGCTACACGAGGCATCTTTATTTATGCTATTACCTATTAACCGGAAAATTAGTCACATCTTTTGAACATCGCCAGGTTTCATGCTAGAGAACCAGACATTATTTTGTAAATTTTGTAATATAGTGCATTTCATGTTTAAAGCTAGTATAATTATTTCGTCTGCGACTGCTGCGAATGGAACCCTCAGCGATTTATATTAGTAAGTAAACTAATAATTTATAATAGTTTATATTAACTTGGGCTTAACGCCTTGAGACAGTCTGAGCTAGTGAAATTTTATCGTGGGCACGTTACATCGCTTATCCGGGCTAGGTAGTATTTGCGATCTGCTACGCCATAGTAGCCCAAGTGAATGTCTTTTCTGTAATATCTTGTAACCCTTACGATCCAACGTATATTTATCTAAAACGTTAAATTTTCCTTCCCGAAAAAACGTAGCAACCCCTCCTCACAGGGTCGTCTGTAAACACCCCGAGGGCACTGCAGCCTCTTGGGCTTATTGTGCAGTCCTTGTTTCGATCTACACTGCCCATTTAAATACTCCTGTGTCACTGATGAGGTGATACAGGTTTGAAAATGGGCGAGTTTTAATGCTTTCCAGGTCTGACTTGTTAAAAATATAATTTTTGTAACCATGTAGTCTGCTCATGTTCAATAAGGGATCTGCTACAATGTTGATTATCCTTAATATGTCTCGACTCCCCTGCATGCAGAGCCAAGTCATGTGACTCTTGTACCCTGTACGCCCCCATTCTTGCCTCTTCCTTGTTCCTGTATTACGCTAAAAGTAGTTTATTCACCAGCCATTTACATTTCTACAAGTAAAAATTTCCCAGTTATTTGCAATTTGCAAAATTAATAAAATTTACATGAAAACATAGTATTATTTTTATTGCAAACGTATTACAGAATCGTATTAGTAGAAAAAAAAATATTTTCGTCGATTACTGCGCCATCTGTCATGAATCTAAAAAAATGTTTCAAACAAATCCAACGTATTTTTAATCGTAGAATCTGAATCTGCAATAAAAAATAGGGGTTCCTATTCAAGCCTCCCGCCCGACCTACAAGGAGAGGGGAGGGTGCCTAATTTTAGCCCTAATTTATTTCCTCCGCTGAACGACATAATAAATAATTTTGATTATAGCCCCTTTTTTCCTAGAGTGCCTATTAATCGAGATATTTGAAAGTTTCTGGTTAAAAAAATGCCCGGTATAAGCTTATGTCTAATTTTACAGTTTATGAATATTATGTTTTATATCTTATGTTCCACTGTGTATATGTTGGAAAATAAATTATCTATCTATTGTATACATTATAATATTCCACAGTCCCTTACAGTTCAAAATATGTCTAACAAAAATATGAAATAATATTATTAGTTTATATGTATTTTTTCACTTGTATGCTTAACATTTAATCATATGACAATGTGAGGAATAATTAAAGATATATATGTATAATATATTACGATATAATTAGTTTCTTAATTGAAGTAAATTAGTAAAATAACATCTTCCATAAAGGATAATTTTAACATAGGTCTCGCTACGTTAAATAGTAATTCTGTGCAAAATTAATCCCGAAGGCATTTTATGTTTTACGAGATAAATTTAATAAAAATATTTTCCCAAGTGTTTTGCTGGAGGGTCTCTGCTTTATTTATGTTGAAAATTTAGAAGTCGCTTCCTTTTGACTGTTTGCACTTTTTACGTTAATTAAAATAAACGTAAACTGTTTTTAAATGAATTTGTAGGACACCGTCGTACGTTTTATCCAATATTTCCTGCAGAATATTATCCATGAAATAATAAAAGAAACCAGAAAGTGTTATATTATTCTTTAAAAATGGCTTTTTATTTGTTAAAGCAAATAAGAAAGTTGTTGGAAACTGTTTCATTAAAAGTTTCCTGCTAATTGTCATTTTAGAACCATTGTAATTAATTTCACCTTATAGAAATCTTATAAATAACTCGTATTAATTTGTATGATATCGCGGATTGTAATTTTACTTGTACAAAGGGCAGCATTTTAATGTATGTGAATAATATTCATGCATCGGTATACGCCATTCTTTTTTTATATACATTTATTTAACATCGGCCCATTTCCGCTCCTGAGGCCTATCACTGACGCCTGTAGACGAGCTACCTCCAACCACGAATTTTGCCGAATCCCTTCTCTTTGGAAGAATAGGAATGTTTTAGTTGTCTAACATTTAATAGATAAGGGACCGACAGTTTTAACATCCCCTCCGAGGGATGATATATCTACTACGCAATCCACGCCTAAGATTGCATAGCTTCCGCGCATACACTGATATAGGCTAAGAAGATGTGGGACGAGAAATGGTCATCCGGCCAATTACTAAGCACGCTACACCATTTTTAAAAACTGTTTTGGCTAATTAAGTTTTTTTGCCATTTACTGTCATTGTTGACAGAAACTGTAAATATAAAAGGATTATTATTTTTGCTAATAACACAAGTACACAAGCCGTATCTAAGCCGGTATGTATCTTATCGGACTAATGTGGTGAGTGAATCTGTGCTTATATTTTAGGGCGGAGCGTTTTTCTACTTGGCAATTTTTTTTCTACTAATTGAATTCGCTTGGTATGGGATTGCTGCTCTATAATATAAGTTACGTTGTGTTGAAATTTTATCCTGAAATATTTTCATTTAGTACTGCCACAAGAGGGTTCAATATATAAAAAAGACATACCTTAGTGTTAATAAATATAGAAAAAGTTATTACATAATGCCACAATAAACAATAAGACTAAGATTTGAGGGGCGGGCAAAATTATTGTGAAAATGTATCAACAGTAAAATAACAAGAGTTTTTTTATCGGATAAATTTATTTTTGTAACGAAATAATTTTGCCAATCAGTGATTTTATAATAAAAACTGACATGAAAAAGTCGCGATACCGGAAGTCGAGCGATTTTGTCAAATGTCAGTTTTTCGAGCAAAATTACTGATTGGTAGAATTCTTAGTTAAAAAGAAGTGTATCCATAACAGAAAAGCTTGAGTGTTTTTTGGCAAGATAAATTAACGACAGTATATGTGAACGAACAACGGACAGATTCTGAAGTGACGTGCGACTACTAGATGTACTCTGCTTCTGAGGAACGGGCATTTTTATCGGTGATAAAAAACGATACATCGTTATCGTTGTCAAAGTGACAAACATAATTGGAAGAATCAGAACGCTAATGCTTCGTGCATTGGACGTGGAAGTAATAAAACCTAACATGATTATTAAAATTAATAGCTTCTGTCCTATGAGCAATCAATCATTAAAAAATTTATAAGTCGTGGAAACGCTGTATATGGTAAGTAAAAATAGACGGTTCAAGATTTTTTTGATAATTCTGTATGATGAAAATAACTTTAAACAATATTTTTTATACCGCAGAATAATATTGACAAGTAAAAGAAAACAATTTCCATACATTGCCTAATTCTGATTGTATTTTTAGTTCGGAGACTATAAATAAATTCATGCCCTTTTATTGATATATTGCCTTTTCAATGCGGTCCATTTTAAGTAACACCCTTAAAAGCTATTATTCTTTAGTTTATAAAGGAAACATTGTTCTTTCTTTCAGACTATTAGATAATTCCAAAACTCCTTTTCCATTATCTTCTTTCTTGTGGTTGAACTGTTGATGAAATCAATTCTCTAATAAGTTTGCAGGCTGTTCTAACAGAGCCCGGAAATTAGCTTCTCGGACTTTGATAGCTGTAGCGAACACATTTCCTCTAATATAAATTACCAAATTATCGTTTCTCTTTCGTAAAAATTTAACATCTGACACAAACGTTCATTTCTTTATTTTATAAATTGCAACTTTCAGTGCTTAATGTGCGCATTTAGGAAGTTTTAATTTTCATCATTTATCTGTCAAAAACTATATGAAATCATTTTATATCAGACCAAAAATTTAGTGAAAATAGTTTTAATTAGGTTAAAATAATGATATCTTATACAGGGTGTAACTTAACTACGTTAAAGTATTTTAGGGAGGGGGTATTTCTTAATTTTAAGAAAAAAAATCATATAGACAGGTGTTTAAAAACGCTTCATTTTAGAAAAATTTCCAGGAAAATATCGATTTTTTTATATTATCATTATTATTGAAGCTGCTTAAACAGCAAATCTGCCTTTCATCAGCATCCTCACTGGAAACCTTAGACGTAAAAGTTATTCGAAAATATGTTCGGGGATAATATAACTAGTGTCATGATCAACAATTATTAATCATAACACGTGTTATGTTTGGTGAGAGAATATAATGAACGTTAACAGAAAATAATTTTTTTAAAAGTCAAAAATTTTAAACGATCTGTCAGTTTGACAGTAAATATTACAATCAATACAATAATTATTTATTTATTCATTACAATACACATTTTCAATGTTAAATGTAAAGCTTTGATATACATCAGTACAATAATTATTTATTTATTTATTACAGTACATATTTTGAATGTTAAATGTACAGTTTTGATATACAACTTGTGGATTATCGCATTCTGTGCGGGAAGGGAAACTGAAACACTATTAGATGTTTCAATCCCCCTCATCTTATTTACTATTTCAGAATGTCGTGGGGATTGACTTTCGAATCTCTTCCTCGCTAGCATCTTCCCATCGACGGTGATCCACTGGTTCAAACAATTTCCTGCTTAAGATCACTATTTTCTGATTTCGACGCGTCTATTGAAGCTTTCTGTCACTTTGACAGCAAACTATTTATAATGTTATTACTTATTATTTCGACTTATGCTTTCCATTGACACGCTTTGTGAATAAAATGAAAAAAAATAATCAAGAGTGGATAACAGAGGATATAGTCAAATTAAAAAAAGATTTATGCCTATTTTCTGATCTTGCTCAAAAATATCCCGAACTAAGGAACTATAGTAAAAACCTTAATAATATATATAAACAAAAATTGAGCTTAGCCAAACAGAGGTATTACAATAATAAAATTCAAGAGTCAAATAACAAAACAAAAACCATGTGGAATATTATATCAGATATGCAAGGCAAACAGAAATACAAAAAAGAAATAAAAATTGTAGAAAATAATGTTCAGATAAACGATAGTGCAACTGCAAATAACTTTAACAAGCACTTTACCACCAGTGGAATAACACATAACAAACAAAAAGATTTTGACTTTTTGAAAGCCAATGTTCCACTAGGCAATATCTCGTTTTTCCTTTCATAAGTGACAAAGATGTACTTTCATTAATAAATAAACTTAAACCATCGCATTCCAGTGGATATGACAATGTATCAAATAACTTACTAAAACATTGCAAACATTTAATTTGTCAACCACTATCTTATTTAATAAATTTGTCATTTGAACATGGAGTTTTCCCAGAAAAATTAAAACTCTCCATAGTATGTCCACTATATTAAAAAGGTGACTCAAATGCTTACGGCAATTACAGGGCTATTACATTATTGTCTAGCTTCTCTAAGCTCTACGAATCGGCATTAAATGACCAGCTACTAACATTCTGTATCCGTAATACTATAATTTCTCCAGCCCAATATGGTTTTGTAAAAAATAGAGGAGTGGATACAGCTTTAAATAACTTTCATATTGAAATTACAAATGCCCTTGACAAAAAAATGTGCCCATTTGGTCTATTTATTGATTTTTCTCGCGCATTTGACTGCGTAGATCATCAGTTACTGTTAGAGAAACTGTGTAGATATGAAATTAGAGGAACACCATTAGACTTCATAAAGTCATATTTAAGTAACCGACAGCAAGTTGTACTAATAAACCACACCAAAAGTAGTCCTAGGAAGGTGACTCAAGGTGTCCCACAAGGGTCTATTTTGGGTCCCCTGCTATATATAATCTTCGCCAATGATTTAGTTTTTTTCTTGAAAGACATTAATAACTTGCGAACTGTATGCTATGCCGATGACACAAATTTCTTAATTTCAGAAACTAACACCAGTTTAGCAATAAATTCGGCCGAAAATGTTTACAAAAAATGTGTACTTTGGTCTGAAAAAATTTTTATAAACTTAAATAAAGAAAAAACTATTTCGATACTATTTAAAAACCGTAATTACCAAGGTGAATTAGACACTCGACCTTCGGATTACTTTAATGTATATGACTCAGGCAAAATATTAGGAATCACCTTTGACTGCACTTTAAAGTGGGATATCCACATAGATAAACTTTGTGACAAACTTCGGACCTGTTGTTATGTATTACGGTCACTGACAAACCACTGCAGTCAGTATATTCTCATTAGTTTGTATTACGCAAATTTCCACTCGCATATGCGATATGGAATTACTAACTGGGGTACTAGTAGTCATTGTCACCGCGTTTTTATTCTACAAAAGTATGCTTTGAGAATTTTAGCTAAACTGCCAAGAAGAGAATCTTGTAGACCAATTTTCAAAAACTTAAAAATCTTAACATTATCTGGTACTTACATTTATGAACTTAGTTGCTTTGTTTATAAGAACTTGAATATGTTTAAAAAAAATATAGTTGATCACAGTTATGAAACAAGATTTAAACATAACTTTAATCCGGACCAACATTCCACGGCGGGATATCAAAAAGGCCTTTATTTTAATGGTTGCAAAATATGGAATGCATCCGCATTTTTAAAAAAAGACTCAAGACTTTTCTTATCTATAAAACCTGTTATTCACTCGATGATTTCTTTTTATGACTAATTTTACTGGAATATATAAAGACTTTTATACTTTTATCTTTTATATATTTTTACTTATTTTTAATTGTTAGTTTTTTAGCACTTTTTACGCTCTCCACAATTACTTGTTTATACAACTAATTGAGAAATAAAGTATATTATATATACTGTAACCGTTGACTTACTACCTGTGCAACAATGATTTTAAAAAGATGATACAGGCCCCTGATTAGGGGTCCAAAGGGTGTTTTGCTGTTACCCCTTTTTTTAGGCTACAAAAAAAATATTTAAAGTGTCCTCCTGACGATGCGTGGGAGCTGACACTTCCTGGCCAGTCGTATAGCAAATAGGCGTGGGTTGCAACAAGGGGGTTTTAAAGAAAAATGTGACTACTTAATAGTATAAAATTTAATGTAAAAAAAACAATATCTAAATGTGTATATAGGTACGCAACGAACAATATAGCAAGAGCTTAAATGGTCAATGGTAATCGATAAACATATATCATAAACTATAATCATTACTCAAGTGCATTAATAGGAACAAAACATATATATACATATATATAACCAAATTGTTTACAATAAACAAAGAGGTAAGTAAGGCGTGCTCATTAGGTACTCAATATAAAAAACTAAATAGCAGTTTGCTCAAAATTTGGCAGCGACAACCCAGTCCACTGGTTCCATAATGTTGGCACAGATACATACACAACACATACCTTTCTGGGCGGATGTTACTTGCCCTAGCCAAGAAGACGAAGCAGGTTCCGAAGGCTGAGGCACGAATGAAATCCCAGACCCCAGAAGTCGAGGACACTTTACCCAGTTACAAGAAGTCTCACCATCCATAGCTCTTCACAGCCACAGGATAAGGATTGGCTAATGTCGTGGAATGCCCTTAGAAAAAAACTAGTGGTGGGCAAAAAAATGTTCTACAAAAACTCTTGCGAGAAACTTCTGTGTTAGAGAAACTTCGGCATAAAAAGTTTCGGAGGTAAAAAAAAACCCTAAAACAATACATCATCATGAGCAACTACTCACCCAAGAAAATAGCCAAATGTAACATAAACGAACATAACCTTACCTCTTGCCAGAGGGTTTCTTTCCCAAATTGTATAAATAGCCTCAGGTCCTTCTAAACTTGCTGCTAAATGGCCTTCGATTACTGAGGTGCGGAGAGACTGAATAATAAAGAAAACTAGGTCATAGTTTGAAATGAATAAAATGATGAATAAAATAAAATTATTTTCCAATGGAACCTTAGACGACCATCTTCCTTTCCCATTACCTTCAGACTCTCTCGCCTGGCCTCTGCCCTCAACAACCGGAAACTTCCACCTTACCTACCGACAGGAATTCATCCAGCTACCGTTCGCACTTTCGCTAGATGGTTCATGCAGCCAGGGCGGACCAACCTAAATTCCTATCTAGTATTCACATAAATTTCGGAATATTTAAAAGCCCGTTACATGGGCTGAAAGTGGCATGTAACAATACCACTCGTTAAAACCTATAGAAAATTGAACTCGTGGTTCGCACTCGGTTAATTTTCATCGGTTTTACCTCGGGCTATCGCCGATGATAGTCATAACACTAGTTATATTATCCCCGAGAATATAATTCACGTGTCACATGGTAAATTTTTGATTAATTTCATTGGTTAAAATACAAAAACAAAAGAGCTATTAAATCGGTGATAATTTTATTTTTTTTATTTATTTTTTATTTATCTCAATTAACTTTTCCTCGCTAGCATCTCCCCATCGACGGTGATCAACTGGTTGAAACATTTTCCTGCTTAAGAGCACTATTTTCTGATTTCGACGCGTCTATTGGAACTTTCTATCACTTTGACAGTAAACTATTTTATTCATTAAAAACAAGTGACAGTCTGCGGTGATAAAATTATCATCGATTGATAACCTATTATGCTCTTTTGTTTTTGTATTTTAACCAATGAAATAAATCAAATAAACGGTTTTACAATATTGTTTTAGAGATAGCACCAGAAGGTTTTAAATGTCTACTTAATAATAAAAGGATCTATATAAACTGGGAAAGACTTCCCGTTTATGAATATATTGGGGTTACAAGTGTTGGAAGTATGGCCATAAAAGGCCACACTGCAAGCAACCAAATATTCTCTGGCCACTATGCAATGAAAACCATAAAAGGGAGGAATGCAGGTCAATTGTAAAAGAGTGCGCTAATTGTAGATACGCCCATGAAGTTTTGAGAATTCCAAATATAGGTTGTAGCCATGAAGTTTTCGACAAAAATTGCATATGTTTCAAATAGCACAGGGGAGAATTAAAAGTAGAACGCAATATACATAGCAATTAAAAAGATCAACCTATTATCCAGCTAAGGCAGAAGCATTGATTGTACACATAAACCCTCAAGGGTTTATATCCCATATCACAGAAATAAGACAGTTGTTGAATAATACAAACCCGATGATAGTATGTGTAAGCGAGACACATATTAAACCCAAAGTAGACGACAAAGAAGTGGCTATACCTGGATATAATATAATGATTTGTTACTCCAACAGCAAACATACAGGGAGGAGTATTATTTATGTTAAATCTTCCTTAGGCTTTATAATCTTATATAACGACATAGACGACTACAAATATTGGGCACTTTGGATAATTGTAAAAAGAGGGAATGAAAATATTATGGTGGGGTCTATTCATAGATCTCCGAATGCAAACTGTAGGGAATTCTTGGAATACCTTGAGGACAGATTAGATAACACTGATATCCACAAGCAAAGAACTGTGATCATGGGCGACTTAAACATTGATTGATTGAAGAACGACAGTGATACCAAAAGACTAAGAAACTTAGTACATACAGCAGGCCTTAAGCAAATAATAAAGCAAAACTAGAATAACTAACTTTGATGTTAAAGTAGTTCCAAGAGATTTTCCTGCGATAAATGACCATGAAATCATTGGCACAGAGTTCACGTTTAATACTGTTCCCGAAAAACCAGGGACTGTTCATAAAAGATATTTAAAGGATGAGACCATATCAGAAGTAATAGTAGAAGTAACAGGAGCTAATTGCAATTATACATCTACGGACGTAAACTTTAAAGGATGAGACCATCTCAGAAATAATAGTAGAAGTAACAAGAGCTAATTGGAATTATACATCTACGGACGTAAACTTTTTATATACAGATTTTATGAATGTTATTTAGACAGCAATAGATAAAGTAACTCTAAAAAAAAAATCAACATAAACATAAAAAATACCCTTGCATAACAGAATCAGTACTGCAGGCGAAACGCATGCGAAATAAAGCATATAGGTTAAGAAATAAGGTGGTTTCAACAATACGTAGTGGAAAAACAAAATATTATGATCATTATTTAGATGTAAAGGAGACAGCTGAAATATGTGGAGAACATTAAAAGAGATGATAGGAAACAAAAAACTAGTTGCAATAAAATCATTGAGATAATCCTATGTGAACAGCTAAGGAACTATTTTGAGGCTAATCAGCTATTATTTGCTGGGCAATCTGGGTTTAGAGCTAATCATTTCTGTGAATCAGCCCTGCAGTATGTCTGTTCAACATGGAGAATTGATATGAATGAAGGGAAAGTGGTGCTTAGTGTATTTATAGACTTGCAAAGGGCATGTGATACAATTGATCGGGATATTCTTGTTAAAAAGTTGCGGTTATATGGTGTAAATAGTAGTGCTTTAGACTGTATTGAGGATTATTTAATAAACAGGTATCAAACGACAAAAGTGGGGGGTAACATATCACGTAGAATTCAAATTATTTGGGGCGTTCCTCAAGGGAGTGTCCTCGGTCCTCTTTTGTTTGTCATTTATGTGAATGATATTTATATAGTATTTCAAAAGATCATTTGTCAATCTATTTGCAGACGATACCCTAATTTGTGTTGCAGGAAAAGATTTCAGAGAAATTGTTGATATTCTGAATGATGAAACTCGAATTTTGTAAAACTGGCTTTGCCAAAATAAATTAAATTTAAATACATCAAAAACAACAAAGTGTATAGTTATAGACTCAAAGGCTAATTGTAGAAAATTCGTGGAATTAGATTTAGGTACCGATATAAATAGCGTTGCGATTGACTATGTGTGTGAGGAACTTTTTGTGAGACGGATTGGCGTATTAATTATCTGTTTTAAAATTAAGAGCGCTCCGGATATAAGCGGGAAAGACGGTGCAATTTACTCTCATATAAATAATTATTTTTAATAACGGCTTTCACTAAAAGACATTAAAAACATGTTGCAATGTGGGACGATGAGAGAAAAAAGTATATATAAAAAAATATTTTTTTTCTTCTATTTTCGATTTGCAAAAATAATTCTTATCATCCCGCATAGGTATTATTAAAATAAACATTTTCCCTTTTGTAGAACTAAAATAAAATTAGCCCTAATGTCCTCAAATGCACCAAGAAATTTAAAGATTAGGTATAATAAATTTGTCCAATGTCATATTCTATTACATCTCTATCACTCTCTTTCCAAGCACACTGTACATTAGGCTGCGTTATTTTATTGACGTGAAGTCATTTACAATTAAAATTGAAAGCATGGATGACTAATACACTCCGAACAACTCTTAAGGATTCTATGCAATCATTAAATATGATAGATTTACGGTTTTCGGCATCTAGTAAGTCTATAGTTATGTCCCCTTCACAAATTATGTCATTGCAAATGGGTATATAAAATCAGATAGAGCATCCTCAAATGTATTAATAAAATATAAGAAATTTTTATTAGTAGATCCATATAGTGTACCAATAACATATGTTTTATTAAACAAGTTTTCCTTTGTCCATAGCTGTTCTGGTGTTTTATGGGAATTGTTATTTAAAATTTCATACCTTAAACTTGCCCTCAGATAGACTCCTACACCTTCACCCCTCGGGTACCTATTCTATCTTAAGAAGGTATAACCGTTAATTAGTACCAAATTACTGGGTATATTGTCAAATAACCAAGTCTCAGAAATTCCAATGACATCGTAATTTTATATTAAACCTTATATTAAAAAATCTATTTTTACTCTCTCATTATTGGTTTATCCTAATATTACAAAAATATGTAACAAAAAAAGAAAATGTATGGCTTTTATAAATATATTTTTAAATTATATAGCAATTGAACGTTTTGTCACACCTTATTTAAAACAATAGCTGTACAAGAAAGAAAATAAATTCAGTGAAGAGTAAACGACAGTTAGTTATTAGATTAAATTTACATTTTATTTCCCTGAAAAACAAAAATTCTAAATACCTGTATGCTAGAATTATAAAAATAAAGATTACATATCAATTAATACAATTTAATCTTTTTATGCAGTTAAATAAAAATACATCTATGGAAGATATTAACAAAAAAAACTTAAAATTGAATAAAGTCATATCATAGAAAGGTGATTAAAGACACTTAAACACATATGTCTACCATGTAGATAAAGTAGTGCTCAATATTTATTTCAGCAAGTCATCAACATATCTTAGAGTGTTTTTCTGGTTTTCATATATAATATGGATGTTACCATTTATTTGTTAACAGCTTGCAGCAAACCTAACAAAAATAGGACGAGATTTTTCAGCAACGAAATTGCCAACTATGTGGCATCTTTCAAACGATGTCTGGATTAATTCAACTTGTTTGTAAAAATATTTAAAACTTCGTCCTTTATATTTTAATTCTGGGAATCCCATAAATTCTTAAGTTATTTAACGTCGCTTTATCGTCCACCCTCGAGACACTCTGTATAAGAAATTTCCGCAATATATGTTATACTGTATTACATTGGGTATTTAGGCAATAAATACTTATATAGAAGATGGTTTTGAGTTACTTTAGTTCTAGTATACTTAATGTACCTACCCATTTTATTATTTTCCCTCATTGCAATACTTTCGGTGAATAAACCTTGCTATTATTATATTTTATACCATATAACATTAATACAGTATAAGCAATGATAGACTAATCCTAATACTTCAACTTTAAATAACACTGTACAAACTATAAATTGTGATGCTTTAAAAGAGACGACAAATCGTTAGAGCAAACAAATTTCTAGTTAGCTTTAAAATTTATTCGAAATTCTTGTTGACTGTGCATTTTCTTACGCCACATGAGAGGAGATAAAACATTTTCAGTAATATATCATTACAAGTAGATATATCTAATAATTTTGATAAATGGAGATTATGGCCATATATCTCTCATTCTATTTGACGACAGCTGAATGGCTATATATATTCAGAGTGGGGAATGATTTGAAATTTACCAAGCTAGCAGCAAACTTCAATCTTTCAAGCAATTTTGATTTAAAATCACTTTTTAATTTTGTTTCATTAAGAGTATTACGTTTCCAAATTTCAAACGGCCTTCTAACAATTTACTGAAGATTGAAGAGAGACTTAAATTAAAGTTGAATAAATATTTATTAGTTGGCATAAATTGTTCCTGTCTAAGACACGATTTGAAGTATAAGTACGCCGAAACTTTTATCTCGTTTTATATTTACGTGGGTTAAAAATATTAATAAAATATTACTAGGGCAGGACCAAAGGGTATTGGGTGATGTTATGCAAATAAAAGTATTCGAGAAATTTATTGAACTAAAAGATATTAAAAAGAATAGACGAGTGAAACAGTTGGCTTCTTAGTCATGTAATTATAAACAGTAATTATGCAATATATAGTATTAATGAAATATATTATTTTAAAAGTATTTCATTTAACCACAGCATCTATTGAAACATTTTCATTTTCTTAGAGATGTACATAACTATTCTAATACAAGAAATATCACAACCACTCTGTATTTAAATTAGGTTAACGATATTAAACTTAAAATATGTCATAATGGACCTTTAATGTAGGTAATTTATCCTGTTTTATTAAACTGTAAAATACTAGCTTGTAGAAAAAAAATTGTGTTTATTATATAATAGCTATTTATGCCATCAGTTACGAAATGCCTAATTTTGTGTAACGCGTGAGATTTTTGCGGAACGAACGAAGTGAGTTTCGCAAAAATTCACAAGTTACACAAAATTTCATTTCGTAACGTATTGCATACAAGATTTTTTCTAATTTTGAAGAAAGTAATAAAAAAATTAAATTTAATATAATTGATAAAAATTTGGAAAACATAAATTTAGTTTGTTGCTGTTACTTCATGTTAGTTGTCAGTTTGACATTTTGTAAAAAAGTCTAGACGGAAGGTTTTTAGTGAGATTGATATATTTTTAGTTTTATTTTTTAAAAATGAGTAATTCAAGTTCTGAAGAGCTACCAAGCGATATTGAAGAGGCAGCAGGTAATGCTCTATTATCAGTAATTCCCAAAAAAGTCAAAGGCAGTTTATGATTTGGCATACGAAAAATTTGTTACGTGGTGTGATGAGAAGAAAATTAAACATGTTAATGAGAAAGTTTTACTTGCATATTTTGAGGGTAAGAAAGATCTAAAAGTTTCCACATTATGGACACTTTACTCAATGTTAAGGTCTGAACTAAATCTGAAAAGGAATATTGATATTAAAAAATATACAAATTTGATAGCATATATTAAAAGTCAAGCGGACGGGTACAGTGCTAAAAAGTCAAAAGTTTTTATTAAAGAAGATTTTGCCAAATTTTTAGTGGAAGCTGATGACAAAGAATACTTAATGGCTAAGGTTGCAATGATAATTGGAATGGCAGGAGCATGCAGAAAAGCAGAATTAACATTTCTTCCAGTTGAAAATGTTATAGACGAAGGAAGCTATTTTCATGTTGATATCCCACCTTCAAAAACAAAAGTTATACGGCAGTTTGCAATTACCACTGGAGACATTGAAAATACGAATCTTGTTGAAATATTAAGAAAATATATTAAGTTGCGTCCCCAGGTTCTTAAACACAACAGATTTTTTGTAAAATATGCGAATGGAAAATGTACCAGAAATCCTGTTGGAATTAACACATCTAGCAGTCTGCCAAAAGTTATTACACAATTTTTTCGTCTTTCAAACCCTGTTCTATATACTGGCCACTGCTTTAGAAGAAGCTCTGCCACTTTTCTAGCAGACAGTGGCGCTGATATTTTAAAATTAATGAGGCACGGAGGTTGGAAATCTAGCTCTGTTGCGGAGGGATATGTCGAAAATTCTATGAATAATAAGAAACTTATAGCGCAAGAAATATTTGGTGAAACATCTAAAGCAATGTGCGCCACTTCCCAAATAACAGCAAGTTCGAGCAATGAAAAAAATATGTCGTCGGGAATTAATTTGAATAATTGCAATAATTGTGTTATCAATATTTATAATAATTAATTAATTTATAATTTATGTTTTTAACTTGTATTATAACAGTTTAATAAATAGAATAATTCTTTTTGTCACTAATTTTGAAATACATTTTTCGTCACCAATTGCATAAAATTTTACTTTATGCAACTAGTTACAAAAAGTAAGACGTTTCATAATGTCAATCAGTTTTAAAAAGTGTCACTTTATATGTCAAAATTAGAAAAAACTATTTTATTTGATATATGATGTTTATATTATTAAATTTTTTTACTGCTAATATTCTTTCCTATTATTTGGGTTTTCTACCACATGTATTATTGTCCTCTTCAAAAACAAATGACCGAATCTACAAAATAATAGAATTATTGGAAAAAAGCCTCTGCGCCCGTGACGTTTACGCCAAAGGAATAGTTAGAGGTTATGTTTTGCAAATAATATAAATCGGAATAAACACAGAAATAATGATTTTTCTGACGTTTCGGAAAGTAATCTCTTTCCGTTTTCAAAGCTTTTTTTAGAAGAACGCTTATTTTGCTGTGTATGTCAAATACACAGCTTTAAGATTATGTTTATGTTATTTCCATAGATACTTACTACTTACACAGAACATAGAACTGATGATATTTTCTTTTAGATAATATTGAGTTTGTTAAGTTCTTCTTTTAACATTGGTAGCCAGGTTGTACAAATATCTACAGAACAATTCGATCCTGTTTATTCCGATTTATATTATTATAGGAAAAAATATTCGTAGAATGCCACAAATAACTTTCAGACAATATTTACTGCTAATATTTATAAAGAAAATTTTTATATTTTAAGTTTAACTTTTAGTCTGTACATTTAATAATATTGTGTTATGTTATCATATATTGGTATAGAGAGCAAACCTCTATGAGACTAGATACACAATTGTCTTGTTTATTTTACTCGTATAATTATAAGTATAATTGATAATTTTATACGGTGTTAATCAAATACATTATTTGGAAAACATTGTCATTTATTTTGACGAAAATGAAGATGATGAGTGCAACTAAGTATTGTTGTAGTATATAGTTATTTCATTTCATTGATATTATTGACAAATTGATAAAAAAAGCCTCTAAATGTATCTGAATTTTATGCATTAATGATATGCAGACATTACCGACCTGTATCTTCGGTAAATTATTTGAATTTGAAAAGTAATAGTCTTAATGATACAAAATTCGAAAATTATAGTCAGCTGAATGCGTATTGGGGCAAAGGTCGTCAGTTAAACCATTGGAATCTACAAAATAATAGAATTATTTGAAAAAAATCTTTGCGCCTGTGACGTTTAAATCAAAGAAACAATCAGAGGTTATGTTTTACAAATAATATAAATCGGAATAAACACAGAACTAATGTATTTTGCTGACGTTTCGGAAAATAGTCTCTTTTCTCTTTCAAAGCTTTTTTCGAAGAATTCTTATTTGTTGTGTATGTCAAATACACAACTTTAAGATTCTGTTTATGTTTCTTCTTTTAGATAATGTTGAGTTTGTTAAGTTATTCTTTTAACATTGGTAGCCAGGTTGTACAAATATCTACAGAACCATTCAACACGCATTTATCTTCATTTAATAAGATTATTGCTGTTTCTTTAATTTTTCTTTTTTTGTTATCTGCCTCTTTTGTTAAAATTTTTGCCCAAGCATGTTCACAAATCTTTGATTTCTGAATTTCATTCTTTTTAATGTAATTCTTGTGCTCGTCCAACCTCACACTGAAAGGTCTGGATGACTCACCCACATAACATTTATCACATTCGCACGGGATATTGCAAATACAGTTTTTTGAATTCTGCTCCCTGTTTATCGGTTCTGTTTTTGTTAAAATAGATCTCAGTGTTCCCCGCTTGAATGCCCTAATATCAAATTTGTCACCTATACAGCCCCGGCGTAGCTTCTCCGATAGTTCGTATACAATAAGGAATTATTGCTCTATAATGACGTTCAGGTTATTTATCGTACCTGCTGCTCGATTCTCAAATGTCACCACACCGATGTCGTGGACGACAAATACCATTTGTCTGATGAAATGAATATTTCATTATTCTCTAATGTCGTAGTAGACCATTTTTAATAGACATAAAGGAGAGTGGGTATAACCCGTCGACAATCAAATGTCGTGATTGACACCATAGATAATAAAGGATAAAAATTGACGTGCTCTCTCTCTACTACCCTAGGAAGAGGGGTCAAAAACGTTTCTACATCTGTGTTTGTGTGGTTATGTTTAACTCAGTACAGATCTTTTTTGTTTTCGCTGCTTAATTATTTATTATTTTCTACAAATATGATGAATGAAGACAATTTTACATGCAATCGAAAATGTGGGAAATAATGAAGCTGTACTACAAAATCAGAGAGAAACTCGTGTATAAGAACGGCTATCTTGCCAATTCTAACAAAACAATTTTCAATTTTCTGTGAAATTAATTACACATATCAAGATTTGGCTTCTTACTTTTCTCCATTGTGTCCAACCTTTCCTCGATCCTGGTATTGAATTCAGGATCACTGCTATCTTTTCCAATTTTTTTTGAGCGTCTTTAAATGATGAAAAATTTGTGGAGAATTTCCCCGAATTTAGAATCTCATATTCCTTCCTTTCAATAAATCTACCATGCTTTTTTGCTGTTGTGAGCAGTAGGATAATTTTTTTTTTATTATCTATATTTGAAAGAATGGAAAGGCCTAACCTCAAGGAAAAAATTAAATATATTCCCCACAGATTTATGTAATCGTCGGGACTCGGGCACACTCGGAATCGACACAAAATGTGACAAAATTATACGAATGCGATGTTGCTACCTGCTAATCATCGAGAAACAATCTGAGAGTTGGAATCGACTAGAGATATAATCCGTATATGCCGCTACTTGAATTGTTTGGTATACTACAGAAATTGAATATATGGAGCTGCGGGGCGACGGCGGAACTATTTTTCTACTTCTTGTCGCATGCTATCAATGCGGTTGTTTCCAGTAGGTAAACAAATTTGTCTCGGGGCCAGTTGTCACGCCCACTTTATTACTTTATTCTATTTCAACTCTCTGGAAACAATTGTCTACTAAAATTTGTTGTCGCAGAGCTCTCGAGAATACGTTCTTCACAAGTTACGTGACGTGAGTGATCGACAATTTGTCACAAGTGACAATTTTGATCGTCATTTGAGAATCGGGCCCCTGATTATACCTATTTTCAACATTTATGAAAACTCTATCAACGAAGGCTTCAGGGGTATGTACATACTTCGGTATGCGATGTAAAGCAACGACAGGCGCGGTTAGTACTTGGATTGGTGACCATTCCAACGGAAACCGCGTTCTCGCCTCACACATCTTCCAGCGGCTTGTATATCAGTGTATGCGCGGAAGCTATACAACCTTAGGCGAGGGTTATATAGGAGATATACCATCCTTCGGAGGGGATGTAAAGCCGTCGGTCCCTTGTCTATTAAATGTTAGGCAAGTAAAAGATCCCTACTCTTCTTAAGGGAAGAGGTTCGGCAAAATTCCTGGTTGGGGGTAGCTCGTCTACAGGCGTCGGTGTTAGGCCTCAGTAGCGGAAATAGGCCGACGTTAAATAAATGTATAAAAAAAATAAAAATAATAATTACTCTAATCAGCTGAATGCATATTGGGGCAAAGGTCGTCAGTTGAACTAATAAAAACGTACCATACATTATTGCCCCAACTGATGGTCTTTTCTACATTATATATGCAGCTGATTATTATTTTTATACTTCTGTATGCTTCAGCAGTCATGTAAAAGAATTTCATTCGGCCTGAAATGATTTTACTTTTTTTTGCAAGTTCATAGGACCAGCTGATGGGCAATCTGCCCTCCACGAGTAACTGATTTTTTTTTTGGACACTACCTGACATCAATAATTTATTTTTAAAAAATCAGTTTTCCTGAAATAATTTAAAAAAAAAATTTTTTTCGACAAGTTCCACACCTCCGCCCCCCACAATTTTAGATAAATAGCCGGCATGCGATGACTAGGTAAAAATACCCTTTTCTCCCGGGCTATAATATGAAAACGCTTATATATATTGTTGATCTAAATCTGATCGCACTAGTATATTAATACAGTTAAGTCAATGGAAGGAATAAAATATCTAAAAATTCCATCTTTCTACAGAATCTAAAATTACTATGTATGATGACTAAAAGAAATCGTAAAATATATACTTATATGTACTTTTAAACATGTTGTACCTATTTTATTGATTCCAAAAAAATATATGTTATGAAACAGTATTTAAAGATTCAATTAAACAAATAATGTAGTTAAGCCAGAACGACATGATGATTTTAAAAAATTAACAGAAATATAAGTATTCATTTTTTTTCTCTATACTCCCATCCTCAAATATCTAGCTCAAATTCTTCTACTGATGATGATTTTAATAAAACAAAACGAAAGAAAATAACTTTTCTTGTCTAAATAACTTTTTATTTCCTAGCAACATATATACCAATTAATAATTACTAATTAGAATGAAATTAAAAAGGAATGTGTCTGTCGAGCGAGAATGTGTGAATCATTTGATGGAAACACGTATTGAAAGCGCTTATCATAGTAGGAGACCACTAAATACGGGAAACGCCAGATACACGACAGGAGTTGATGCATTTGTGCAGAGCAACAGGAGGATTTGTGTTCGTGACATCGTTAACATATGGACATTGGACATAGAGGACTAATGTTGTACAGGCAAAGCCTATTAGCCTTGCGTTTCAAACTATTTTCGTTATATAATATTTAAATGTGTTCGAGTCATCACGAATGGTTTTTGATCTACTTTTAAAATCATGATACCAAAAGTGGGAACTTAATCTGATGTAACACGTTATTGCAAGTAATAATACATGCAGATAATTAGAAAATGCTTTGTTTGGAAACTTTTAAATTAATTTTTTTGCGAATATCTTTCATGTATATACTTAATTGTTTCATGTACGCATTAAGAACAGGAGAATGCTAATACCGCGTGTAACATATTCTATTATTCTATTACAAACATTACACCACATTTGACATACATGTACCAACAACTACACCTAACACTTCTAGTTCCTTGGTACGCTAAAGATATACAAAAAATATGACTAGAGAAGCATGATTTTAAAATGTATGACAAATATAATATCCTTGAATACAGAGTTTAAGGCAACAAATGTGATGTAAAATACAGCATCCTTAAGTTTTTAATTTTGTAATATGTACCAAGAGTAACATTAAAAATATCCCAACCAGCTATGGAACTAAATGAATTCTAAGAATAATTATCGAGAATACCTGCAACTGTGATGATTTATGATGATCATTTCTTTATAACCACCAAATATATTGTGCAAGGTTTTGCAATGCATTTCAGCAATGAATTTTTAAATGAAAATTCCTCCATTGGTGTAAATATCTTGCACAATTTACTATCAATATCTCTGAAATTAGGAGAGCAACTAAGAAAACAAATCCCAACTTCGTCGTGGATGCAGATTACACCCCAATATTTTTTAGCGTTTTTAACTGTTTCGACGAACTGTTGTGTAGGACATTCAATCTGATAGATAAGCGCGTACTTCCCAACTGCGTATATCCAAAATGCGTCCAGCATTTAAGTCAGGTAACATACAGTATGGTGGAAATGTATGGAATAATTTCATTATTTCATAGGCATATGGTTTTTAAAAAAATAGAGATAGGTCGATTTTTATATTTAAATACGCATCTCTTGATATATGTACACAATTTGTTTCGTCATCGGTATTGTTGTAGTGACCTCATCGGTGATTATTTTAAATAGGAACATAGCCCGTTTTTTTTTCAGAAGGTATGTTAATTGTTTATCTAACCATATACTAATATTAATTAAATGAAATATATTTATGTTCAAAAAGATGTGTGGCTAGTGAACTTGTTAACTTAACTAAATTGTCTGAATAAAAAACATGTGAAATATCAGCTCGATATGCAAAAACCCAAAAACTAATTGTAATAAATGTATATAGATCATCGAATACTAAATCAATTGATGTATTTTTGCTGAAAATGGAGAATGTATATTGAAACATTTTACAAAAATTCTGTTGTACTTCTTGGAGGTGATTTTAATATTCATTTCAATAATGTCATATGTAAAGAGGAGGAAAAAGATATGTTTGAAGGTTATGAATAGTTAAAGAAACACTTGAAGGTTGTGAATAATGGAAAAAGAGGACCAAGATTTATTTAAAGGTTATGAGGTTAGAAAAGTGTTGATAGTTTTTTTAAAAAGAAGATGGCGGAGAAAAGGTTGCTAAGAAAGAAAAATAATATTGAAAGGGAGAATTAATTAAAAGATTGACGTCAAGAAATTATAAAGTAAAACGCTGAGGAGCTGAGGAAAACATTAAAAAGCAATAATAAAATACAATCATTAATATTTTATTTTAAAGCAAGAGGGAGAAGAAAGACATAGAAGCGACATAGTGGAATTAATAACCAAGAATTCTATAAGGAGAAGGTCATTCAAAGTTCAATTAGAGGAATATAAAGAAGAGAATAACGAAGTAATATGTCCAACAAGTCGAAGGAAATGGACTAAAGGTTTTTACATATAAAATATAATCCGTTGGCTTTGTAAAATAGGATAATTAATTTAGTAGGGAATTTTAGGGTTATAAATCAAAATTATTTTCTGTCATAATAAATATTGTTTTTGTCGTTTGAATTTTATTCTTGGTCTATTATATATATTTATACCAACCAAATTATTGAACCGACTAGTTAAGTCCTGAATTTGTCCCCAAAATAATTTTAAAAATAAATAATATTTTATTTTTCTTCTCAAGATTAACTTGAATGTTAGTTTCGCATGAGAGGCTATCATATCAGTATATATTAATAATATTAGACCGTAACGCGCTGTTATTATCAAACGACTAAGTTGTTGATCTAAATATTTTAAGTGCGTTCCCGCGCGCAATTATTTCTGCAACTAGTTTAACGGTATTTTAATGAGGTCGTAAAATTCTTATTGTCTTTCTTATCTGCACCGTAAGTCTGCAGGTTACTAACTGCTCGTTATAAGACAGAAAAAAAAATACTGCAACAAGCGATATTACTCAAGGGTCTAACTTAGGCCCCCTTATGTTCCGGACGTTTGTTGATAGCATCGCGTTATCCTTAAGCTCACATATTTTTCTTCTGAAGTAGTTTCTTCTGGGTCTTGCCGTTGTCGTCGAACTTGACTTGACGTTTCGCTGATCATCCTGTCAGCTTCTTCAGAAGAATTCTAAAGACTGAATTTGTTGTGTTACACTCTCTGTTATATACCTATGCGCCGCTTCGCTTCGCTGATCATTCGTCGTGCTTGGTTCGCTTTGCTGCTCATTCATCGTGTTTGGTTGACCGTGACTTACTACGGTGCTGGTACTTGGCAATACCAGTCTCCACGTGTTACTAAATCGATATCCATCCTCTCTGTTAAAGTTGTTCACGTTTTTCATAATTTGCAGTGATTCCCTAATGATTCGCCGATAATATCGCGTATTCCTTTCTAATATATTGACGTTCTCGTAGTCGATTTTATGGTTCTCGTTATTATGGACATACTCTGCTATCGCCGATTTATCCGTGTATCCAAATCTGGTATTCCTCTGATGTTATTTGATTCTGCACTGGATACTCCATCCTGTTTGTCCGATGTAGCTCTTACCACATGTGCACTTCAACTGATAAACCCCTTTTGATAACAGTTTGCGGACAGGGTCTTTGATTGAGGGAAGCATCTGCTGTATTTTCTTCACCGTTCGAAACCGTACACCCACTTTCTTTTTTAATAAAATCTTCTTCAGTATATCTGTGACTCCCGCGACGTAGGGTAGGCATGCTTGTGTTGTTGCTGTTCTTCTGTTGTTCTCCTCTGGTTATTTACTATTCGTTGTATATTGCTTTGACTGTATCCGTTTTTCTCTAAAGATTGTTGGAAATTCTGTAGTTCCTCGGGCTTGTTATCGTCGTCGCATATTGTGTTGGCTCTGTGGACCAAGGTTCTGATTAACGTTCTCTTCTGTTGTGGATCGTGTTGAGATGTCGCATGTAGGTAACGATCGGTGTGTGTTTTCTTTCTATAGATGCCGTGGGCCAGCTTGGTGATGTGACCTTTTCACTAATACATCTAAGAATCCATCCTCCATCTTGCTCGGTCTTCACTGTAAATTTGATACTTGAATGCTGTTTATTCAAACGGTCGAATAAAATAGATAAATATAATTCTCCATGTGGCCATATGATGAACGTATCATGTACGTAACGTAGCTTTTTTCTTAAAAAGCTTCCACGAATAGGTTGGCTATCACAGGTGATTCCATGGCTGCTCCTTGCTTCTGCTCGTAGAAGTCTCCATTCCACAGAAAATATGTTGTAGATAGGCACAATAATATATTAGACAGGAATACGCGCTATTATCCGCGAATCATTAGGGAATCACTGGAAATTATGAAAAACGTGAACAACTTTAACAGAGCGGATGGGTATCGACTTAGTAATACGTGTAGAGTATTACCAAGTACCAGCACCGTAGTAAGTCACAGTCAACCAAACACGACGAATGAGCAATGAAGCGAACCAAGCACGACGAATGATCAGCGAAGCGAAGGGGGTCTAGGTATATAACGAGGAGTGTAACAACAAATTCAGTGTTTAGAATCCTTCTGAAGGAGCTGACAGGATGATCAGCGAAACGTCAAGTCAAGTTCGACGACCACGGCAAGACCCGAAAGAAACTATATCATTAGACAGCGGCCGTGAAAACCTGCATTCTACTATATTTTTCTTTATCTGAAAAACCGTAAGAGTTGTAAATAATGAGCAAACATAATTATGCACAACTACAAAGTAGATGTTATTATATTAGAAATATGCTATCAGATTTTTTTTTATTTTTGGTGTTATAATGGATCCTGAATTATTTTTTAGTGCCCATTATGAGTATATTAATAAAAATGTACAATAATTCTTCGCTTTATAATGAGAAGCACTAAACAGTTTACGAGCATTGATTGTCTAAATATTGTTTTTGTTCATTGGAAGTCGATTAGAGTAGTGTAACTTGGTGTTAGTATTACTCTATTCACATAAAACTGCTGGTGTGTATACAGCAAAAGTTTTTCAAATATTTGAATTTTATTAAACATAAAATATGAGCAGAATTACTTGTACTGTAATTTGTTAAATAAATTCAACATTGTGTCTTACGTGCGACGTAGAATATCTAATGTTTCGTTTCTGTTTAAAATTATCCATGGACAAGTTGATAATTCTCAAGAACAATTAATTTAATATACCTACATTTACTAGACAATCTCCTATTTTTATATCCGATATACCTTGCTTTAATATGAGCATACTATTATTTTCTATGTCTAGGCAATATAATGAACAATTTTGTCGAGAGATTTTGTGATAATTTTACCTCCTTTTGCCGTTAGCTTAAAGATGCTGCATTCTAAATTATCATTAACAAATAATGAAACATTGGTACAAATCTAACAACAATAAATTTAAACAGTCAGCAATCAGACTCATCAATTTTATCAAACTTGAAGGACTTCCGAACTCGGTCATCTACGAAATACCGTTTTAGGGTTCTGTGTTAAAATAAACATTATGTCGCTGCAAAACAATAGACACGAATACTCTTCAGCACCCCATTGTGATTTCTCAATCAATCTCTTTGAAAATGCAAGCAGTGTCTCCTGCGGATTCTAATTACTTTTACTGTTTAGGTAACAGTCAGATGTTCACAGTCATTTTAAAATTGTTACGGACTACATGCAATCTACAAATGGTTATTTAGATTGTTCTATTTCCCGACTAATACTGGAAACCAATCTTTAGATCGTGAAATAATACATACATAATATAAGAACATTGAGGACAGGCGAAAATCATTTTATATGTGAACCCGGATTTCGTAAACTATATTTATAATAGACTTAGCTGCGAGTTGTAATGGAGGCAAAATAAGTATTGTTCGGATACAGAAAACAGTCCTCATTGTAAAATACCCTACTGCCAGGAACCGGACCCGGCGTAAGATTGCCTCCTTCAACAGCGTCATAAAAGTTGAAGGGGATTCTTAGACACCCATTGAAAAATTCAGTAGCTCTTGTTCTATTAGCTCAGATATACCAATAGAATGTTAAGAAAATAAAAAGTCATAGTAAGAATAAGGAATCTCTCTCTAATAAATTAAAACTTATTTATAGAACAGAATCCTTATAGGATTTAAATGAAATATTTCTTAAGAGTTCATCAGAAATTAAATTTAATACATATGTAAATACCCAAATATTCAACTCAATTTTTGACTATTTGGCTAACTTACATGCGTTTACGACATAGACATATACTAATCTTAGGCAACTTCAATATCTGGGAATATTATAAATGCCTTCTTATTAACTCGACTAGGACTGCTAAAGTAACCGAATCGATTTTATTAACTTCTTTGACCTCACTCAATTTAATTTTATAACTAACTCCAATAATAAATTATTAGATCTGACTTTTTGCAGTAAAATATGCAGTGCCAGTAAGACTGCTGTGTTTTCAAAGAGGATGTACATCACCCACCACTTAATATTGATTTAAACTTTAGCTCTTGCCATAGTAAGGTTCCCAAAAATCACGCAATGACGTACAACTTTTAAAAAAACGATTTTACACCACTCTATTTAGAATTATGTAACACAAGCTGGGGTGATATCTATAAAATAAATAACGTTAACGACGCAGCAGATCACTTGTATAATATCATCAGTACTAGAGTATCAAAATTTGTTTCCATGGAAAAGACGTCCAAAAAACATTTTCTCCTTGGTTCACAAAATATGCCATCATTGACATGAGGCGTAAAAAGATGGTTTGGCGTATCTATAAAAAAATCTAGCAACACTGCCGACCTTGAGAACTTTAAACTTTTAAGAAGTTGAAAAGAGATATCGACACACCTTACAAAAATATTCTTTCCTATTATTTGGGTTTTCTACCACATGTACTATTATCCTCTTCAAAACAAATCACCGGATCTACAAAATAATAGAATTATTGGAAAAAAGAGCCTCTGCGCCCGTGACGTTTACGCCAAAGGAAAAGTCAGAGGTTATGTTTTGCAAATAATATAAATCGGAATAAACACAAAAATAATGTATTTTGCTGACGTTTCGGAAAGTAATCTCTTTCCGTTTTCAAAGCCATCCTTTGAAGAACTCTTATTTTGCTGTGTATGTCAAATACACAGCTTTAAGATTCTGTTTATGTTATTTCCATAGATACTTACTACTTACACAGAACATAGAACTGATGATATTTTTTTAGATAATGTTGAGTTTGTTAAGTTCTTCTTTTAACATTGGTAGCCAGGTTGTACAAATATCTACAGAACAATTCGATACGCACTTATCTTCATTTAATAAGATTATTGCTGATTCTTTAATTTTTCTTTTTTTGGTATCTGTTTCAAATAATAGGAAAGAATATTCGTAGAATGCCACAAATAACTTTCAGACAATACTTACAAAAATTACTTACAATCAATCGAAAACAATCTGTCTTCAAACCCAAAAAGTTTCTGGGCATGTCAACAGTAAAAAAAATCCAGTTCGATGCCTAATGCCTATACTAATAAAGACAGTATCTTAGATAATCCAGAAGACATAGCGAATTCTTTTGCTGATTATTTTAGTTCAGCGTACATCTTCTCAAGTCGCAATATAATCTTATCAGCAGTAACTAGTGATAATATTAATATAGCAATGCCTAAGATACCTATCTATTTATAAAAAAAAATTAAATCAAAATTTACGGCCGAACCTCATGGCTTACCAGCTTCTTCTTATAAGCTGCTCAGGTATATTGGCTGCATCGCTAGCACATATTTTTAATCTGTCCTTACAAGCTTCTATATACTTATCCTGATATACAAAAAAGGTAGCAAACCGGATATAGAAAATTACTGCCTTATTACAATTATAAGTAACTTTGGTAAAGTATTTGAAATTGTCCTGCATATGGCACTTTATCCTCAGATTCATCAGAGTATATGCTGCTTAGCTGAAGTTATGGATGGCGATGGACAAGTCGATGTCATTTTTAAGCTCTAAGGCTTTTGATAGGTTGGACCATGGTGTTTTGCTAGCAAAATTAGTTTCTTTTGATTTTAACCTTCGGTTAATAACTTTTTCTGAATTTTATCTGGTTAATAGAAGTCAGTTTATACAATATCAGGGTCCTATATCAGACCTATGTCTATCGAATTTATATCTCAATCAGGAGTTCCACAAGGGTCGGTCTTAGCCCCTTTACTGTTTATCATTTTCATTAACGATATGGTAATCGATCTCAATTGTAAATCTTTCTTATATGTTGACGACTTGAGGATAACTATAAGATCAGCGACAAATCAGGTTGCGAAAAGCTGCAGGCGAACTTAAGCACAATTCACGAGCGGTATAGCAGATTTAGATTATCTCTGAACACAAATAAATTCAATGTAGTGCCGTTTACGGGGAAATTAAATAGAGTACAATATGATATACTATCAATGGGGAAAATCTTATATGTCGTGATAGTTTTGAAGGTCTAGGTGTAACATTTGACTCACATGTTTCCTTTAGAAAACACATAAGTAACATAGTGACATCGTCTTTCAAAATGTTAGAGATTCTCATACGAAATGCTTGAGACTTCCAAAATACAAGTACCATAAAGACTCTCACTCAAAATTCCTGGCATTTAGAATCGATTATCAATATCCTACTATAGGATATGATCACTCAATATTACTGAATCGTTTTTCATACAATTCTATGAAGCAGCGGAGAGAGATGCAAAGTGTAATACTTTTATATAAACTTCAAAACATGATTGACTGACCGCAATTATTTGAACAAATCAACTTTAGAGCACCTACCAGGTCAACCAGATCTTTGTTTACTTCTCTAATACACACACAAATATTTTAATGTTTTCCCCACTATATTCTATCTGCCTTAATTACGAAACTATTGAAAATGATGACATTTTTAACACTAGATTATGTCAAATTAATTGAAGATCCTCTTAGATTAAGAGTTTTTGTTGATTTTTTTCTTATTTAATGCTTTTCCTTTTTACTTTTCTTGGAAAAGTGCAGTTTAATAACACTTACGTTTATTCATGTGTGGTTATTCATGTGTGGTTAACAATTTTTTAAAATATAAACGTATGTTATCGATGACAATATAAACTGAAACGAAAAATATACTAGATATACTACATACAACAGTTTATTAAGTGAACCAGTGTAATCTGCGTTTGTATTGTAATTCTTGAATCCACCCCTGGAGTGTTTACTAAGGGGATTAAACACGCAACACATCTTAACCTTCGTCAATGAATAAACTGAAGAATAACGAAATTGGCTATCAGTATTTGGCAAGGACAACTCTCAACCTGTCTACCTGGACAGTTTCTTACCCAATAAAGTTATAAGATTCATTAACAAGCTGGACCTATTGGGCGAAAAGGTGAAATATACTTAGTTAGTTGTGAGCAGACGCGCTTTTAAGGACTCTAAAGGTCCGGGGAGGTAGAACTTTACTCAATTTATTTTATGCTGCATAATGTACCTTTCTCGATTGTAAGCAAAGCTAAATTTGATGTTCTTCCTTGACTCATAGTACTTCTCGAATAATTCTTGAGTCTTCTCAGGACACTGAAAGATCTCTCTTATGAATAAACGTAAAACTAATTCAATATTTGGGAACACATCTGTAAGTGTCTGGTGAAGAAGATATTTCAGATATCCCAATGCACCCCTATCTAAACATGGGCTAAACTGATTAAAATGAATATCAGTGAACTGGATCATTTCATTCAACAAATCAGCTGATAACAAAACTAAACACTTCACACAGCTTAGAAACATGTTCAAGTTTTATTCTTTTTCTTTATCATTATCACACTGTTTAAAATGTGCTGGACTGGAGAAATTAGTTAATAATTAATTAATAATACAATCGATTCGCGTTTATTCAAAAACTGAAAATAAATTAGGCTTTTGTTTGCATTTATGCTATTTCTAAGTTTATTGTTGGTTTTTACAACTATGCGCAAAAATAAAAATGTCCTATATTATTATCGACATAGCTAGAGTTCCTTGAGTTAAAATGGAGAAGTCATAAAAATCGTAATTTTTTTAAGCATATGTTTGCTGAAAGCATCGGTGTCCTACATCTGGAATTTAAAATGTTCTTGTATGTATCAATACAGCAGACAAATACAAATCAAAAAACTCTCACTGTGCACTTATAAATCCATAAAATTTAATGGGACACTACTATGAAATTTATGGCATTACAGTGCACCCTGCAATTATTCACAGATTATAAACCATTTGATTCCGTAATTACGGACAATAAATATAAGACTAATTATACGTTCCAACCTCTGATGTCGGGTTTAATAAGCTATAAAGCAAGCAATCGAAATATTTTTAAAATGTTGGGCCCATAAGGATGACATCCAAAGCACTTGAACACATGCTAATGAGGTCAGGTAGCTGCCTAACGTTTTAAAATTTTATCACGGCACTTTCTTTAACGCTTTCAATTACAAAATCGGATGTAAGTACTCTTTTTTCTGTAGTTTTTTAAGGAGGTAAAATTATTTATGCAATTTGCCTAACATTTTTTATATCTTTAAAATTTTGTATTTTTCCAGGGTGGCCGAAATTTTATTAAGCTTGAATCTTCCAACTCGACCATGATTTGGGGGGGAGCGCAAATAACATAAAAATAATTCAGTTTACTTAGTAATAATACCAAAATTTATATGTGAAACTACTGGTTAATATGCAAATATCTAAAACAAAACACCGAGTCGAGGAAGGACACAGCGCATTGCTTTGAATTACGCAATTAAATGATAACAAATCAAAAGGCCGATCGACGCGAAACTGCGAAAGTTGTCGGCATGCACACAGAAAATCATTCGAATCATCGAACGCTATTGAATTTCGCATTGGCGAGGCATTGCATATTATAATACAATTATTATCGAAATAGAATAATACTTATTTGCAATAATTATTGTTCTTTTGCGTTATTCTTTGCATTAAGTATTAACTTTTTTTAAGTACCTATATTATTTATGGATTTTAGAAACTTAGACCTCTTATGAAAGGGCCCGCGAACGTTAAGGCCCGTCGGTTGCACCGACATTAAATGCGCCCAACTATTTATATAGTTATTCAAGTGATCACAATCGAAGGTCTAATTAAGCTACACACATAATTGGTTCCGTGTGAAACGAGATACAATATTTTAAGTATTTTGATCATTTACTTTTTGCTTTAAACATGCTTAATGTCAAGAATAGGTAGGTACAGAAAATAATTATTCTCTGTATCTGCTCTTGGCAAGAGCCTAAAAAGTTGAATACGTATAGAATTTTAATAAATTAATATATTTATAATGCTTAATAGAATGTATTCAATATATTTTTTACAATATTCTATCATTCAAAAGACGTATTAAGTTGCTCACTTTCTACTTATTGCAATGTATCATTCTCTGTGTGTTCATTAGTGAAAAATAAGAATGTAGACTAATATACGTAATTAAACAGAACCACAAGCACACTTAAGCATAGTAAAACTAGAGCTTGCGGCATTACATTCATCAACATGCACACTATATCGAGACGGCTGGCTGTGCGCTTCACTAAAATATCCCTGCCTTCCTTAATATTAGAGGTATTTTATGATGTAATTGCAGATGTGTTACTAAAACATCAACCTGAAATATTATTATCCGTGCTTGGTTTCTGAGGTTTATGGATAATTTATTTAAATAAACATAGCAGAAAAGACAATTTTTTTACGTCAAGAAACGTGACAAGGAATAGTTTGCCTTTAAACTTCTCATTAATACAAATATAATATAATTATGCTACTTAAAAACAAAAAATCGGTGGGAGATGATGAGGTACTAATAAATCTGTTAAAATTTGTTGCGGATATTATTTGTTTTCCGTTAAACCACATTATAAATTTAATGTTTTGCAAGGGAAATTTTCCGGATACGATAAAAGTAGCAAACATCAAGCTGTTACTAAGAATGGTAGTAAAACTGATTTGGCAAAACTATCGTTCCATTGCACTCCTATCTAATATAACTGAAATATTTGTAACAGAATTACAAAATATGTAGATAACAGAAATCTAATTTCTGAATCACAAAATGGCTTTGGAAGAGACAAGACGACTGCAATTGCAATAATTTACAAAGCTCTAGCTTTAATGCTAGACCTACTAAACAACAATAAAGAAACAACTGCAGTATGTCTGGACTTGTCCAAAGCGTTTGACAGTGTTGAGCAGGACATTCGACTGAATAAATTATGTAATTATGTTATAAGAGGTATTGCATTATAACTAATAAAATCTTATTTATTAAATAGACACCAACAACTAGTAGAGAGTGATGATAGTGAAACCAAGGTTAAATCAGACAGAAAAATCAATCAAAAAGGTGTACCACAGGGATCAATACAGGGACCCTTACTATATATACACTGTACATAAATTATCTACCATAAGTCGTCAATCATAATATAATTCAATTTGTAGATGATATATCTATAATTTTCAGTCACGATTCTAAAAACAACCAAAAAATATATTTACCTGCAATAACATTAATGTGGTAGCCGGATCGTAAAATTTTTAGAAATCAATTTAGATGTAAGGCTTGAGCTTCCAAGCTCCATATTGACAACTTGGCTGGGGATATATCACGATGTTGTTATGCACTTGGGGTAGTGGCACATTTTGTTAATGTAGAAGCTGCGCGTGCATATCATATCATACATATATACGGTCACGAACTAGACATGGGATTATATTCTGGACGGTTTCTACAGATGCACGTAGAATTTTCAAGCAAAAAAGATGTTTGCGACAAATATTTAATATGAATCTACAGATAGTTACAGGAATGTATTTAGAGAGAAAGGTTTGTTACCTCACAAATCTGTATATTTATGAAGCGATAAATTTTGTAAAACAGAACTTCATATCGCTTAAATCTTTAAAGCATGGTTATAATGCTAGAAACAAATCAATTAACAATCACTAAAGGAAACTTCACGTATATACAAAAAAATGTTGAATATTCAATAATAGTTTTTTTTTACAAACTGCCAGATAACTTAAAATGTCCCGTTACAAAAATAATAAAACTGGAACTGCAACTAATTTTAATAAAAAAGGCTTATTATACAATAGACGAATATTTTGCCGATGTATTTTAATGTTAATAAATATAATTTTTATACTTTTTATATATTATTTGCAACTACACATATTATGTTATCAAATCTTTTACTGTAGTCATCCTCCATCTTGCAGACTTTATGATTTTGTTAATGTTTTTAAATATTTTATATTTAAATGATAATGTATGTATTTTTTTAGCTTTAGTCCAAATGTTTCTCCTCTGTCTCTCTATTTTAATGTGTTCGACGTGTTCTACACCTAATATTATTATATATTACGTTGAGTATTCCATAAGGGCATATGTGAAAGACATTTTTAAAAAAGTTGCACATATACATTGATAGGAAGTTGAAAAAAGAAAATCTGAAACGTTTGGTCGAGAGTTACCTGCTCTAAACAATATGCAGGGTATCTCTAAATGATCCATACAGCAATCTGCGTCATAGCTACTCATCCTTATCATCGTACTACTTCATGGTTAATCATCGGTATTGTAACAAAGCAATTTTCGTTATGGAAATCTGTCTAGGATATTATGTATCTTTATTTTTATTCCCTATGTATAATTTTCCTCATACTGTATTACCGCTAGATTAAGTGTTAAATTATTTATTGCGCCGCTTTAAATCAAGCTGTTATTATTGTTATATATTATGTAATTATGATTATTATGCACGAAGATGTTATCGCAACCGCCAATGGGGATGTCATCTATATGCATACGCAATTATTCTACAAGCATGGGCGCTGGCCATCGAGATAGGAAAGACGTACCTACCCGTTACCTGCTCCGTTTCGTAGGAAACTTTTGTGTCTCAAAATAAAGATGTTGGAATTATTTTCCGTAAATCGATATTATTCGAAATATTTTCTAAGATATTACGATCCGTGGCGCATCCATTTAACGTCGAAATGCGAACCGAACCTAGGTATCAAATTACATTTTGGAAAGGATCCGATAACATCGCAGCAAACGTGCCCGACGTAATTAATTCCGTCTTAACAGCAGTCGTAACCGTAGAGAAGTAAATGATCATATAGAAAAGCTTTAGCTAGTGCAGAACCGCCGATAACTTTCTTAATACCGACAGTATGAGATCCATCTAGTATAGCCAGCCTACCAGATTCTAGCAGCTTCTGTTCTAGAGGACGTCTTCACCAGAAGTAATATCATTTGACTTGGTCCGTGCTTTTTAGCTCTCTTAACTCACTAATATTTCTTACAGAGTTTTATAACTTGGAGGTGTCTTGGCCGTGGCCTCGGGTTTCTGTTTGACATTAAAAAGCTATAAATCATATTACTAATCATTCTTCCACTCTCTCTAACTCCATTCCTGTGGTCTGCCATCAGAAACAATATAATTTTACTTGGTCTGTGCTTTTTAGTTCTCTTTTTTATATATATATTTATTTAACGTCGGCCTATTTCCGTTACTGAGGCCTAACACCGACGCCTGTAGACGAGCTACCCCCAACCAGGAATTTTGCCGAACCTCTTCCCTTAAGAAGAGTAGGGATCTTTTACTTGCCTAACATTTAATAGACAAGGAACCGACGGCTTTATATCCCCTCCGAAGGATGGTATATACCCTATACAACCCTCGCCTAAGGTTGTATAGCTTCCGCGCATACACCTATATACAAGCCGCTGGAAGATGTGTCTTCGTTGGGACGGTCACCCATCCAACTACTAACCCCGCCTAATGTTGCTTTACATCGCATATCGAAATATGTACATAGTAAAGACGCACCTACGCTCGACCCCTGTAGTTCTCTTAACTCACTGATTTTGCCTACTGAGTTTGACAGCCTGGAAGTTTCTTGGTCGTGACCTCGGTCGTTTAAACAGTTTAAATTTTCTGAATTTCTTGAGAAATCGGTTTTCGATTGAAATTCAAAACCTGCAAAGAGGAGAACAGTTATATTTCCAATTAGATGGATGCACTTCACACCATGCAGTAATTGTCAGGACATGGCTCAACCAGAATTTTCCCGGTAGGTAGATTGGACGTAGTAAGTCGTTCATTGATTGCCTGGCCGTCAATATCGCCGGATTTGATACCCCCTGATTTTTATTTGTGGGGTACTCTTAAAAGCAAGGTATATAAATCTCGACCACAAAATAGGCAGGAAATATGTGACAGAATTACACTAGTTTGTCAAGAAATCTCCAAGGAAGAACTTAAAAATATCATTCGTAATAATCGTAGTAAATAAATGTATAGAAATTGAAGCCGGCCTAGCAGAGAGAATTTAATTGTTCTATTTATTTGCAATATTTGGTCAACTTTTTGGTCTCACTTCTTTCTATTTGTTTGTTAGTCTAATGGAAGGATTAAAATCATTTGAAAATTAAAAATATCCAAATTAAGCATTAATGTTCTTTTTTAACAATGGACCATTCATTTTATAGTTATTTCAGTCAAAGTATTCTTTTCATAAATACACAATTCCATGCAGCACTGAATTTTCTTCCGTAATTTCTGAATTTTTATTTCTCACAGGAAAAATACGAATTTTTTTCAATGAATTTGATACAAATACATTTGAGGGATTGCCAAATTCAATGGCTTACTCAGATTTGATAGAAAAATCACTAATAAGTTTCATTAATTTCTGCCCTGAAAAAAAATCATAGTGGGTCACGTCACGCTATTACGTTTTATAGAATTTAATATAATGCAAAGATGCGCTATCCAAAGGTCTATATTAGAAAAATATATATCTAAATCGTGCATTAAATAACCTTTATGTGGGGGTGGTTCCAAGCAAAATAGGACACGCTGTATATTCGTTTCTTTATATTTTTTTGAGGTTAAGTACATACTCAGTAGAGATCTTAGACAGGGTGCGGCGTTTAATTTGACACAGTGATATATCTCAAGGCTAATGCATTTAAAAAAATAACGTTTCATACAAAAAATTTTTTTCGTCGATTGGGGAAACAAAGTGGTGATATTCGTTTTTGACCTTGGCCATGTTTCAAAGGCTATTTTGGGGTCAAATTTATGTTTCTCTAAATGGAAACCTAGATTTTTTATTGCAGCATCTTATTTTTTAGGAAAAAAGTAACTAATTAACGAGTACCTAACCAGCAGGTCTTCTTGCGGAAAACCGATTGCTGGATAAGTACCTTCTGATCTAAAATAAATAAATTTCAGAAATTTGCGTTGTACTGATTCTAGATTGTTAACATGCACTTTATGGTGTGGGGTCCAAACAAGTGACGCATATTCAAGTTTCGATCTAACGTAGCAAGAATAGAGCATCTTCAGTGTATCAGGGCTTGAAGACTTAAGAGAATTTTTAACCATAAATCCATAGTCTTGCTGGTTTCCAAGACTATGGCGTTAATATGTATATTAAAAGCAAGGGTCTTGTCAAAGATAACGCCTAAGTCACGCAATGTTTCAGGCCGCCGAAGTATATTATTGTTTATGGTATAATTGTAGGAAATAGAAGAAGACTTATACTCCAGTCAATGAATACAATTGATCTTGCAAAAGGTCAGGAAGTTTTGAAACTTGGCACATACCTAGATGTTGAGGTCCTTAATGACCACCTGATTTTGGGAACACGGCGTCGCGCCGACTGCGATGCCATCTTGGAAAAATAGCGCATGAACTTAGAAAATTAGCCATATCTCCCTTACCGTACGTTTTATTGGAAAACTACTTCTATTCAAAATTATTCCTTATAAAATTATCTAAAATTTCTCTTTACTATTTTTTTGTACGATCAATATTTACAGAGATATAACTTCTCAAATTCGGGGAAGAAAATAAAGTTTTGTGTTAATGAACAACAATAGCAAGAATACTTTCATTACGAACTGGCACCATTTCCTTTCACATTATTCACAGAACAAGGTATGCGAAAGGGAATTAAATCCTGGTTGTATGCTGTCTTTGAGCCCATTAAGCACACTCTGTCCAAATCAAATATTCATGTCGTCGATGGAGGACATCACCATAAAGTCCGTTGGCATATCAATAACCATTTCGCGTCCATCTGTAGCAAATGCAATCATAGTTGTTGATGGATATCCGGCTGCAGAGATGGTTAATAGCACCAAAACCGAGGAGCGATTACAGCGGTCACGGGTCCACAAGTCCCTTGAAATAGTATTTGATGAAACCATGAAGGTGCCTTCATCTCAACAGCGTTTCTTATCGAATGAGTCAAATAAAGCTCGTTTAATCGCCATGCTTAAGGTAAAATTCGAGGAGGCTCAATTTCAGGTAAAGCAGGCCACAGGAAGATGCAAACACCCTTATTGTCACTACAGCATTGGAAATGTCCTCTTTGTGTAACTCTGTTTATATTGTAGGAGAAGATATAGATCTGCATGCCCTCTCCTAATAACTCTCGAGCGCGATTATTGCAACATTTATTTCCAAAAACCAGGAAAAGGAAAAGTCTCCGAGAAAATATACACCTCACGCAGCTTACAATACGATGAAATTGTAGTAGATAATATTCCGTTTCTTCACGCATTCAGTGATTGTGATACCACATCGTCTATCTACAATCAGGAAAAAGTGAAATTTCTTAAAACACTCGGAAACTTTCGGCTTCTCAATCACATTATTGGAATTTTCAAAAATCATTATTCTGAACCCGCCATCATAGGCTGCGGCTGGTGAGATTTTTTTTACATAACGACCTTTTTTTAGAGGTAGAGAAGCAAGATGGGTGGTACGTTTTGTAGCACACTTGGCAAAAAGGTTATACCGAAGCGAGTTGAGGGTGGAATTGGTTTCGAAATTTTTCGCGTATAATTCAATAAGAAAAATTTCACCAGCCCTAGCTATGCTGACGGTGTTTAGCATGACGATTATTGAAAATTCCAATAATGTCACTGAGAGACCGAGAGTTTCCGAGTATTTTAAGAAATTTCACTTTTCCCTGTAGATAGACGATGTGGTATCGCAACCACTGAATGCGTGAAGAAACAGAATATTGTCTACTACAGTTTCATCGTATTGTAAGCTGCATTAGGTGTATATTTTCTCGGAGACTTTTCCTTTTCCTGATTTTCGGAAATAAATGTTGCCATAGCCTCCTTGAATTTTATCTGAAGTGTGGCGATTAAACGAGCTTTACTTGACTCATTCGATAAGAAACGCTCTTGAGATGAAGGCACCTTCATGGTTTCATCAAAATCTGTTTCAAGGGACTTGTGGACCCGTGAACGCCGTAATCGCTCGGCGGTTTTGGTGCTATTAACCGTCTTTGCAGCCAGATATCCATAAAAAACTATGATTGTATTTGAGCCGTAATGGTTTTCAACATACTGGAGGTATTTGCTACAGATGGACGCGAAATGGTCATTGATATGCCAACGGACTTTATGGAGGAGATGTCCTCCATCGAGACATGAATATTTGAATTGGACAGGTTTAATGAGCTCAAAGACAGCATACAACGAGCCTTTCGCATACCTTGCTCCGTGAATAATGACAAAGGACATTTCCTTTGTCATTATTTAAAGGCACCATTGCCAGTTCGTAATGAAGGTATTCTTGCTATTGTTATTCGTTAAGACAAAACTTAATTTCTTTCCCGAATTTGAGAAGCTATATCTGTAAATATTGATTGTACAAAAAAATAGTAAAGAACTAAACTGTACATAATTTTATAAGAGATAATTTTGAATAGAAGTATTTTTCCAATAAAACGTACGGTAAGGAAGATATGGCTAATTTTATAATTTCATGCGCCATATTTTCAAGATGGCGTCGCGAGCGGCGCGACGCCGTGTTCGCAAAATCAGGTGGTCATTAAGGACTTCAAGATCTAGGTATGTGCCAAGTTTTAAAACTTCCCGACCTTTTGCAAACAAACCCTGTTTATATGTATTCATTGACTGAATTAACGTGTAAAAGACCTAGCATTGCATTTCTCCAAGTTTAATGGAAGGTTGTTTTTAGTGCACCAATTACTAATTCTGTGCAAGTTATCCTGCAGTTGAAGACAACCACTAACAGTATGAATTCTAGAAAAGAGCTTTAAATCATCAGCATACATTAAATAGTTAACCTCGTGCGTTAAATCGTCTCCTATGTCATTGATAAATATAATGAACAACAGTGGCCCAAGAACTGAACCTTGCTGTAGTCCAGAGGTAGCAACGTATTCCACAAACTTAAATCCATTGAAGGTAACATATTGAGTTCTGTTTGACAGATATCTGAATAGAGTTATCAAATTTTCCGAAAGGCCAATATCATTCAATTCTTTAAGCAGCATAGTATGGTTAAGTTTATCGAATGCCTTGGAAAAGTCAGAGTAAATTATGTCAGTTTGAAACTGATCATCGATGGATTTTGAAATAAATTGCGTAACACGAAGCAGATTGGTAGTTGTAGAGCGTCCGTTCATGAAACCGTGTTGATGAATAGTGATGTTATTACTAATTTTATCATATATAGCAACATACAGAAGAAATTCAAACACTTTAGCAAAATTACATATTATTGATATGGCACGAATTGGTTATGTCAGATTTGTCTCCTTTTTTAAATATCGGACATACCTTAGAACGTTTTTATGCACCTGGAAAATTACCATTCTTTAATATTATGTTAAAAATTGTTGTTAAGTGGAGCAAAAATGATAAGAAAGCTGGTATACCGTCTGGGCCAGTGGTCACTTTGTTTTTAATTCTTTTTAGTGCTTTTACCACATCATCATCTTTAAATTCTGATACATGAACTAGAGGGTTGTTAAAACTATGTTCGCTATTTATATCCGCCAAACCGTCGTTATGAGGAGTAAATGAATTAGCAAAGAAGTCTGCAAACGCATTTAATATTTGGACGGGTTCAATCAGTGCATTGCCGTTGTATTGCAAGACATTTTATATTGTAGTTGATCCTTTCTTATTTTTTAAAAAGGCCCAAAATTTCATTGGATCATCTCTTATTCTGGTTTCCGCAGCACGAACATAATTATTATATGGTACGTCTATATTGGTTTTAATTTTACTTCTCAGTTGATTAAATTCGTTGTAATATATTATATCGCCATTTTTTTTAAACTCTTTTAGTTTTTGCGCCTTCAGCGTAATTTGTTTTAGTATATTGGGAGTGAACCGTGGAGGATACTTTTTAACTGTTTTTGATCCGAATTTGGTACGCAAGAGTCAAAAATATTACCTAGTGTGTCATACAATTTAAAACAGGCCTCTTCTACGTTACTACACTTTTTAAGGTCAGACCAATCGATATCTAGGAGCCTGTCATATAACAGGGGAAAGTTTGCTTTGCGAAAATTAAAACAGTTTTTGAAATCAGATGGAAATCTATTTTCAGAACATTTATTTATATACTTCTGTAACACGATATTTAAGGCTGGGTGATGCTCATCCTTCGGTACCCACGGATCTTCTGATATTTCCACCGAGCACGCATTATTATGAATTACTAGATCGAGAATCCTATCATTTTAATTACGAATGCGGTTATGCTGTGGAAGATTCAAAATATTTATAAAATTATTTAGCGCCATAATTTTCTTGTTAATTTCTCCATTATCTAAGAAGTGGATATAGTCTGTTATATTAAAATCACCTAAAATTAAGATATTATCATTATTAAGCATAAAAGAGAGAGAAATGAGCCATTGAAATAAGTTTTCGTATAACGCTGCTGCCATATTAAGAGGAACGTAAGTAACGATTATATGTAATGAACTACCAATGACGTCAATAAAAGATATTACTTCGTTTTGTTTTAGGCAGCTGAAATCAATTTGCGTGACTTTAAACGCATTATCCACTGAGAGCAAAACTCCACCGCCCCTGGTGCAGTTTGTCGCACTGTAGTTTCTATCAGAACGATATACCAAATAATCACTACAAAATAGCTTATTACCAGAAAATGAGTCATTTAAACCTATTTTAATACATATATGTGGTACTCTTAAAGAACGAGAGTACCAGGAAGTTCCAACCACCCCATAGAACATGAGGCAGCACATATAAAGGGCTTGCAGGGTTATCAAACCAGAAACTCTAATTTTGAATGGTCATTAAAATGATGTGAGGTTAGCCTTTATTATATTATCTTTTTACTAACATTCTAAATAAATTTATTTGAAATAAAAGATACCTGTTTCACTTTTGTGCTAAATAAGATTGCTTAATAAGTTGAATTCTGGATTCTCAAACTTTATAACGACAAAATATTATCTTTTATCTGTTGTACTCCTTTCTAAAGTTAATTAACAGTCTCGGCTAATAGCCCAGTAGCCAAGTGGTTTTTGGTCCGAATAAGTGAGGAAGTTTTGATTTTTTTGGAATCGATAGATTTTAGTGTCCTATTTAACAAACTAGATTTGCCCCTTCGTATCTTTGCCGCCCGCCCCCATATTGCCAAGATGGAGCCCAAAATTAGTTTTTTCAAAATATCTCGCGTCCGGTGCCTCCTAGTATTATTACAAATATTAAAGAAGAAGAAATTTGCTATAAGAAATGTCCTATCCATTTTTCTCATAAGTTTGATAGTTTAGGCGCTACAGACGAATCATTGCAGGTATGTGTGTTATCGCTTGTATTTATTTATTTTTGCGCCCTACATTAGCTTTTATTTGATTTGATATTAGTTTTCATGGATAGGTTCGGTGCTGCTACTTTAACATTCGTATCCGCAGCACCTTTTGGGTTGAACTTTATTTATTTACTTATGTCCGGTATATTATTGTAATTTGCATTTGTATTATTGCTGTATATAGAAACGTACCAAATAGGAAACGTCCAACCGTTCATACATTTCTGTACATTTTTTGCGTAGTTTAGGAGACTCTCGCTCCCTTCGAGCATCTATTGCATTGAGTGAGGAGTGGGGGCAGTTGAACCATGAGCCGGCCACGATATAGCACACGAAATATCTCTCAGCAAATGTATTCTGCTCACAGTCTGAAAGGTGGTGGAAGGGAAATTGAAGTTCCTTACAGTTCTCGAGACAAATGAACCTCTAAACAAGGTCATCGAGATATTCAAAAACCCTACAGCTAACCCTGATGACGTTGCCAATGCAGGAGAGCGTTTTCTTCTGTCATTATATGGATGCAAAAGGAACGCTGACAATACTCTGGACAACTATCGATATGAACGTTTCTTGTCCTTAATACAGAAAAGTCGCTCGAATATTGCTACTATGCCACCCACAAATGCAGCTGCACAACAACATTCCCTTCATACGTATTATCATAATCGTAATCATAATCATAAGTATAGTTGTGGTATGGAGTGCAAAGAAATGCAGAAGAATGAGGATGGAAAATGACAAACACCGGACTTACCCCACTAACAACATTGAAAGATCCTGCTCTGAAATTACTGAAATTCATATCATGCAAGTGTAAGATAGGACAGGGTTCGGACTCATATGGAAAATCTTGAAAATATGGAAAACTCAGGGAATTTTAATATTCCTAAAAAAAACATGGAAATCACAGGGAAATTCCAAAATTTTGCAAAAAACCAGGAATATTAAGTCTCGATATGGAAAACTATACATCTTCTAGAACTTCCCATTGCTATTTTAAATTGTTTTCAAAATTACGGATATAGATTTAATTAACCAAAAATTAATTTAAAAAAGTCGGCTATGCCACTGCATTCGATCGGTTATTGTATTGTGCGGACATGACCGCCTGCCTCCGTCTAATTACGAATGAGGATATCTGTTTATTATTTTGTCAACAACAAAGAAAGATACTCTAGTGATGGAATCGGATGCTCTTAAGAATAATAATAATAATCGGATACTGGGAATCGGAATCTTATACATCTTTTGAAGGATAACTACAAAAATAAAATTTACAGAAAAACTCAGTTAAAAATCACCTTCACACCCCCCCCCCACAAAGATTTTTAAAAATGCACAAATCGTCACAAATGCTTCCTACAACAACATAGAATACATCTATGAAAGAAAAACTCGTAAAATTGCAGAAGACATCCCCTTCTTAATTCTGTACTCAAGTTTTGAAGTAAAATTAAGTAGTAGTTATTATATTTCAAATTATGTTTAATATGTGTCAAAAAAAAGTTTTTTTGGTCATGGAAAACCTGGAAAACTCAGGGAATATTTTCGGCTACAAGAAGTCCGAACCCTGTAGGATGTGGGCAGCATGTGGGTTCCGGAAAACTAGATTACATTTTTCGGTTATTTGCCGTTTCTGTGAAGGAAAAAACTGTGCAAATAAACTCGAGGAAATTGTCGACGTTGACGAGGAGGACCAGATGCCCCATCTCTTGAAATATTTCTTTCCAACGCCGACACTGAAATGGACACCGAAGACGCTGATACACAATCTGACACTGTAACGGTAGCTAATACATAGTATCAAATCGATGAGTTCCGTCCATCCATATCTACAACAATGAACTTGAGATCCAACTGAAAAGCATCCTAGTTGTGGATTAGGCCCACTGGGGATACCACATACAAAAAACGCGCCTAATATTCTGCCTTGCGTAGTGTTACATGGCCTATGTCCATTTAACAGTTTTATTTAAAAACTAGTGTTTTGTGGATATTTAGCAGGATTCAGTTTTTGTAAGTGAAATTGTTTTCAATTAATAGAATTTTACATGTATAACTGCTAAACTACTTCACACTGTTTATGTACTGTTTTATATCTTAGGAACTGTCATTTTCTAAATTATTATGTATTTCGTTCTACACAGCATCCCATGAAACAATGAACAATTTGTCTACAAAATTTAGTTACATCAAATATCTATTTTTCAATTTTTATATTTTTGTTTACTATGTGGGTACATTTGGTGATTTTCCTTACCTTTTCTCGTTACTATATTAGTATATCCAATAAGATGTAATATATTTACTAAGTTCACACCATAGTCAATACGTTTTACTATTTATTTACATCTGTTCATATTTGTGGTTATGCACAAAATAGAAATTGCAAAGGCAAATCAGCTGGTGTGGAAATAATAAAATAAACTATTATTATAGATTCCTTTCATCGATTATATCCCACTATTTTCGTTGTGAGTGAAGGAAATTGTAAAGTTGCGACCTGCAAGTTGTTGCGCTTAACTCGGCCATTGACAGATGGCCATACCTGTACTATTTCTATATTTTTATGGCTTTCAATTTAAATAGGGAATTAGATTTCTCATATTTTTTTGGTAGCGTTGTTTTCCAGTAAACAGGACAAAAAGTTTACCTTATCAGTAAAACTCACCAGGAAGTCATTTGCTTGCAGCCTTTGTACTGATTCAAACGAATATAATTTCTAACTGTGGACTTCAGTAATTGATATTACAATTTTTATATCCCAGTTACAAAATGTTTAATATACAGGTAATTTAATTTCATTATACTCATTAAAAAAATATTAATTAATCTTCAAATTTTGCCTTTGTTTCAATTATTTTTTAAATAAATTTGAATTCAAAGTCAATTCTTTTTAATTTAATAAGTAGTTAAAATACTATATGTACCACATGGTTTTAAAAATAGTTTTCTCTTTCCTTTTCATTTTTTGGCAATTTATAGTTTTTATGAAATCAGCTTTCGTGCAGCTAACCTAAATATATTTCGTGCAGCTAACTTGCTCATATTCGTGCAGCTAATTTACATATAATTTGCACAGCTAACATTGCTTAAATTTTGCATAGCTAACTTACATAAATTTTGTACGTGCTTATATTCTTAGATATTTAAATTCTGAGATACTTCTTCTACATTCCTGCATAGTTTTTGCACAGTTTATCTTTCATAGACAAAATTTCGTTATCTTTTCATTAAACCACATAGTTGGTTAAATTTCCTACAACTTTCACCCCATTTCATTGAGAGACGTAAATTGCCAAGGAAACTTTAGGATTAATTCTTGCAACAAGAGACAATTGTGGGCCTGGATTGCTGTCCCAGAACCAGTCACCTCAACCATAATCCATCTAGGATACTGGTATAAATTTGTTTTATATATATATATATATATATATATATATATATATATATATATTGTTATTATACATGATTTGCAGGAAACAACTACTCAGCGGGCAAATACCCCGACCTGCATTGAATTACACCTTACAAATCATGAAAAATTGGTAGCCAATATCATTTGTCAACTCCCTGACCAGACATAGACCGGTTTCGAACTTATTAGTTCTCCTCAGTATGCCATAGGTCATGGAGCAGACAAATGACAGTGGCCAACCTGCTAGTCTTATACAGACTAATGTAAATGGTATAGTGGTGAGAGGTAATTGAATCATCTCATGTGGTCTAATGCTACTATACACCAGACATCATAGATGTCTCCGTGGTGCATAGCGACTTGCCATTTTGCAAGTACCGAGAGCGGCGACCTTCAGCCCTTGGTGGACTTAACCTATATACTGTTATTATACATGATTTGCAGGAAACAACTACTCAGCGGGCAAATACCCCGACCTGCATTGAATTACACCTTACAAATCATGAAAAATTGGTAGCCAATGTCATCTATGATGTCTGGTGTATAGTAGCATTAGACCACATGAGAGGATTCAATTACCTCTCACCACTATACCATTTACATTAGTCTGTATAAGACTAGCAGGTTGGCCACTGTCATTTGTCTGCCCCATGACCTATGGCATACTGAGGAGAACTAATAAGTTCGAAACTGGTCTATGTCTGGTCAGGGAGTTGACAAATGACATTGGCTACCAATTTTTCACCTCACCTCACTTATTCAGACCAAACCCCTTTTTTTTCGACCTGGCTACTGGGCTATAACTAAAAGTAACCAATAGTTGTTAAGTAATTAATATCTTACAAAGTTGACGTCAAATAAAAAAGGGTTACAGACAAGAGTTACTTCTTTTTTCTGAAAAATAAATTGCTGTAATAAAAAATATATGTTTCCAATTAAATAACAAAGTTGATTCCGAAACTACCTTGAAAACGTTACAAGATCAAAAAAACCTGACTTTTAATACCAAACAACTTTTGTTCCAAATATTTTTTTTTAAATGAATTGGTCTTGAGATAAATCACCATTTCAAGTTAAATGCTACACCCGGTATATCTAAATTTATTCTTAATGTTGTTGCGGACAATCTCTATTTTTGATTTTTGTAATACGACTAATATAAGTAAATAAACATACATAAACGGATAATAAACAATTTTTTTTAAGTTCATTTGCTTAAACGAAGACTTTCTCTACCTCGCTCGAAATTCTGATACATCTGTATATAGATAGATTTCAATATTTACCGCCGACATAATTATATGAAAATGTAAATAATTTTCATTTATTTTGGTTAAGAATTAAAAAAAGTATTTTTTTAAATTAGGTAATTAGAAATATTAAATTGATAAAAAAAACCAGGGTTACTATATTGATGTTCAGGTTTAATTTTTCTGAAACCGACGTAGAAATATCTAATTTCACAAACTTCATTGCATAAAAGTTAGTTTCTCAGTGTCAGCGAAATTGCCTAAAATGGCAAATATGAAAAACGATGCTTCCAGCGAGTAAATATGTTCCATGTTCAGAAAGTTTACGTCAAGTTAAAATTCTTCATGGTTGTCGTTTTCAGCGAATACGCCTAAAAAGTGTAAAGGGGTTTAAATTTTATGTTCTTATTTAACTACATAAATCCTATTTTGGTCCAAACTACAGGTATACATATATTTATTATATCAGCTAGCACTAGCATGAATCTAGTTTAAAACCAATATCGGTGGAATCACCTAAATATATAAATTTATAACATATTTTTTAACCATTTTAGGTCACGTGCAACTAACTTTGGATTACTGTATGAAACTCAAAGTGAAATAAATATTAATTCAGTATCACGGATGGAACTGGAATTGCAATTCAGTTAACATAACTCTGATAAACTCAGTAATTCTTGTACAGGAGACTTGCAACACTTTAGTATTTTAAACAAGTTGACTTTCATTATTTTCCAGTATTAATTTTATAAGCTTACACGTTCTTATGTCAACCTAGTAATTTTAATTGAAGACAATTGTAAAAACAATTCGTGATGAGGTAGACGGTGTTAAACGAAACGTGACATGAAATATTAACCATTTTTTTTGTGAAACCTCGTAAATTAAACCGTAATATACAGGGGTCCTAAATCTAAACGGACTTAGCGAAATGACAGATAGAGCACACATTGATGAGTTCAAAACACATGTACCCTTGAACGTGAATGATTTTCTAGTGTTTTATGATTCTTGACGAAATATTCACCATATTTTCTGAACGGACGCACATATTGGCATAAAATTTTGTACAAATATTACACTCTTTTAGTCCAATCAAAGGTATAATTTCAGGAGCGGACTTGTTTTTTAAATGTTGCTCTCAGTACCCCGAACAACGCCCTGCATATTATTTATCGGAAAATGTTAGTAAACTTCTAAAAAGACAATGCACCAGTGTGTAAAATAGTGTCATATTTGATGGCACATTTACGGTTATTCTTTAATTAATTTTCGAATTTGTCGATTGACCAAATTTTAAATTCTACGAATAAAGTAGTCAGCTAGCTGACGTCATTATATTGTTAATTTCACTTAAATAACCTACAAAAGAATTTATTATTTGTTTTCTGTATATTGGCCGTATTTAAGCCCTCTTGAGTTTAAATTTCCCTTGAAAATTACACATTCGATTTCACACATAGGAAAAAATTAACTACAAGAACGAGTGTACCAACATGCGTGATTTAAGTCAGTTAATGAACACCTTTAGAAAATATTGAAATACTGAATATTATTTTGATAAAATAAAATAAAAAATGCACAAAAGCAAATAATTTCAAACGTCAAATTTCTTTCTAATAACTATTTCCGTGCGTCGAATGCTTTATGGTACACCTCTTACTTTAGGTGGACACATAAAAAATTGTCTAGAGGTGTAAGATGAGGAGACTTAGATGGCCAGTTACATCTACATCCTGTACCGGTCCATCTGTTGGGGTAATGCTGATTTAGATGATCTCGGACCGGTAAAGCAAAATGAGGACCAGTATCAACGTGTTGAAGCCACATATTCCTGATATCAATGTCTCTCAATAAATCGGACAAAATAATATGCCTTAGAATGGTTAAATGAACTTCACCAGTTAGCCTTCCTTCAAGAATACGAGGATAATTATAATAACAATCTTTATTTAGCACAAGCAGGTATTACAGGTGTATTTTTTTTATAACATACATGTGCAATACAGTACATTTACCTACATTTAACAATACTTATTACAAATATTTCCTTTGTATTATTTAGATCATTTGTTACTTATTGTAGTACAATCTAATAATTTATAACATACATACAAGCCTAATGAGTAAAATGGAACTGAGTTATTTATACATGAATTTATATAAATATTTTTTATACAGAAAGACAGACTTAGCTTGCTTTAGAAATTCTGGTAATTTGTTAAATTCGGCCGTTCCCTTGTCGTATATGGAGAATTTTGTTTTCATTAAATTTGAGTAAGTAATTAATATTTATATGATTTCTTTGACGTGTATTGTAATTATGAATATCCTTACGATGTTTTACATTTGTTGACAAATATATTGGTAGCAAGTTATTGTGAAGTTTGTATAAGAATATTAATATCCTGTACTTTATATTGCCTTTACTGAAAATCAGTTAAGTGTGCATTGCATTGTATTTATATTAGCATATCTATTACATTTTAAAATAAAATGCATACATCTACTTTGAAGTAACTGCAGTTTGGATATATTAGGTGTCATTACACATATATAATATACTTGAACAGTACTCGAAGTGTGGTTTCATTATTGCGTTATAAATAATTTTCCTCATATGTTTACTACCACGATAGGCGAATCCCAGTTTTTTTTATATGATCGTTAAATGTTAGTCTGTTATCTATGATTATCCCTAAATATCTCATAGTTATTACCTTTTCAAGATGCTCTCCGTTGTATTTTACACACATATTATCAATGTTTTGATTTAAATATTTGTTGGAACCTATTATCATATATTTGGATTTTCTGGCGTTTACCATTAATCCGTTCGTTGTAAACCATTCATTAATTAATACCAGTGTCATATTAATTTTTTTAATAAGTTGCTTCACATTAGTTCCAGATAAATATATTATAGTATCGTCTGCAAAGAGATGTATTTTGCACTCCTCTGAGTTGATTAGAAGTAAATTATTAATAAATAGCGTGAAAAGCATATACCCTAGTATACTACCTTGTGGAACTCCATTTTTATTAAAAAGCTTTTCAGATTTTATTTTAATTATTTTAGTTTTCTGTCTCCTTCCATATAGATACGACTTAAACCATTCGTACGCCATGTCAATAATCCCAAAATATTGGCAGAGTTTTTTAATAAATAAAACATGTATTAAATAGTTATTATAAATTCAGCACTACACATTAATATTATATCTCAGTTGGAAATTTCTTTGAATCACTGTGTAAGAATTTTTCGATTGTCCAAGTATGCCTGTTCCTACTGTTGTTAATCCCATCACGTGCGAATTGAGCTCCATCCTTGAATAGAACTCTCAACAGTCTTCTTCAGTGGGCCATAGTCCACCTACACATTTCTATACTGATCTTCGAGTTTTTGAATCTTCTGAACATGAAATGGACATAAATGTTCAGTACTTCTTAATTGTTATTCGACTAAACACTGGATCTCGTGTATTTAAATGAAAGTGACGACTTAATAAACACTGGGTGATTACAACAGAATAGTTAACTATTTGAGGATCAAAGAATTTTATGAAGAAAAAGGCCTAGTGGGGCACAACTATTTTATTTACTTTTTTATCTGAAATAAGTTACAACATATAGTACAGAAAATTAACGTGAACATAAAAATTTTGCAATTTTTCTTGCACATTTTTGAAAAAAATATATGGTACAAATAATGTTATGTATATATTTATGTATATGTTATGAACCACTGCCCATTAAATACACAAATTTCATGGTACATTTTTTATACCAGTGCCCTTCAAAGGGTTAAATAAGCTTCAGCCGCAGAAAAACGTTGAGTATTTGACCAACGCTCCATATTTACAGTTAAACTGACATTTCTCGCAAACGCCAAAGCGTTTTGCGAGACAGTTGTCAAAACAACTGTCTTAAATTCCCATTTATCTTGAAAGCATGGCGACTGGATTTGAATTTATATCTCATTAAATTATGACGTGAATTAACTTTGAAAATGGATACTTTATACTGCCGGACTCGTTAGTAGTAAAAATTGATCATTTCTGCCTCTATTAAAAATTCATTAACAACAAATTAGCATCAGTGTATCTATTAATATGCCTCTATAAAAGTACATATTAGGTTAACTGATAAAACCAAGCAACAAAAATATTGTGAAAATATTCTACACTCAACCGCCCTCACTGAAACTTAGGCAGTATATGGGAGTGGATTAATTGGATTTGAGCAGCATCCAGTTTGAATTTCAGAGGCTAGTTAACCACCTTGAGCGAGAAAACTGACGCCATGTTATTATGTCATGGTCCGTAACGAAAAAAGCTTTAAAATTACACTTTGTAGTTGTTTATCCCCTTCATGCCGCGATAGGGTAAATAAAGACTGTATTTTATTCTTTAAAATGTGCAAATTGGAGAACGCGACATGAACAGGTTAGAGAATATATGACTTTTTAAATTCATTTATTATATAGAATCCGTTACATAGACAGATGTTTATTAGTTAGAGATACAAATCAAATGTTTGACAAGTTAAATTTATATAAACATAAATAAGATTAACTAAATTAATTGCTTAGAATAATAGTATATTAAATATTAAGGTCAGTAAGTGTTCTTTACTGGTTGAGGATATGTTTGGAGATCGTGATGAAGTGCATATAAAATATTATACAAAATTACAATATTTCATTAACAAAGTTATTTATATAACTTCTACATTATTGTGTAGGAGATACTTTTCCACCAAATTGTGACCTTTTTGGTGACAGTTTTACTAGACATAATATGTACGTTTATAATTTATGACAGATGTAAAATTTCGTGGCGATATTGTTACTTCTATGTTGATTATACATTGCTATATTATTATTTTAACATTTCACTAATTACACTAATGAAGTAACTTGATATTGCGGCAGATGCTTTAAATGTTAGGACCACTTCAATTACAAAAACTAGATATTAATAAATGTAATCAGTATGCTTCCTTACAACACATAACTTGTAACTTGAATGTTTAAAATGCATATTAATCGTAAAGGCATCATTAGCTTCCTGCGGTTCAGTAACTCGAATGAATATAAATGGCAAGAACTTTCAGAATTTATTGAAAACTAAATTTCATTGTCTGCCAAATAAATTTAAATAATCATAAGTTACAACCGCACTGAACGTTCAATTTCCGTTTGATAGATTAAATGTAATTCAAATTTAAAAACCACCAAATATCCTAATCTATCCTTATTTATATTGAAGGTATATCATGCAATCCTAATGGAGTTTTCATCCATACACATTCGACCACATGCATATTTGACATAGTCAGAATGTTTAATTTTAAAATGTTGCTGAAATCGTTCTACCGAAAACGTATTCGGAGCATGCCATTTTTATGCTTGTTAGTATTGTGAGCTGGTTACGACGAACACAACGCTATCTACTTTTTGTGTTTAGCCGATAGCTGCGTTGGATAAGGCGCGAGGTGGCAATCGCGATTAATCGCATGTGCATCGCGCTACCGGGTTCGAGCCCCGGCTCCGGCACTGGCACTGTCGGAGAATATGGTTGTATGTCCGCGTTTTTCACTGTGTAACCCCCTTCCGCACAAGCCTCTAGCTTCTGGAATTGGGGGATATCTAATTTCTGTGGTGTTTATTATTTATTATTGTATTATTACTACGCAAATAAATGCGAATGCATAAAATATTTTTTCCAATTCCTATGTGTATAAAACAGATTATGAAACAAAAAAGAACAGAATTACATAGAAAAAAGAAACCCATGATCCAACAAAAAGTTAAATTTTCATCCACGAATACAATTCACCACCGAAATTTTAAAAAAAAATAGTATTACTTCCTAGCTGTTTTAATGAAATATAATGAATCCGGCGTATTTCGTACTAACTGGCACCCAAAAAAAATTCTGCCTCAAAGATATTTAAACTTTAAATCACACAGACCAAATCGTTATAAAAAAGTGTTGTCAATAGCCTAACAGATCGAGTCATACAGTTAAAATTTAAAAAATATTAGAAACAAATTCCTATCCTAAACATTTTTACGAATCAATAATAAAGAAGAGAATAAACAAAATATGTAATAAAATAACATGTTATAACAATAGTGCATAAACCATACTGCACCACAAAAAAATGTTTCACCAAACTCAAACCCAAACGACAAATGAAAGACGAAACTAACATTGTATACAAAATAGACTGCAATAACTGTAGAAATACATATATAGGGCAATCAAGACACAACTTACACAAAGGAATGAATAAACGCACATAATTATAATAATAAATAATATATAAATGAACACCACAGAAATTAGACAACCCCCAATTCTAGAAGCCAGGGAGTTGTGTGGAAGGGGATTACACATTGAAAAAACGCGGACATACAACTTTCCTTCGACAGTGCCAGAGCCGGGATTCGAACCAGGTGGCGCGATACCCGTGTGATTAATCACGATTGCCATCTCGCGCCTTAACCGACGCGACTATTGGCTAGATATAATATAAAAACATTAAACTAAAATTCTACAGCACTGACTAAACATACTCTAGAACAAAGCCATAACTTTGATTTTGACAATATAAACATTTTAGAAAAAGAGCCGAACTATCACCGAAGAATGATACATGATATGCTACAAATTAAAAGGCATAACAACTCAATAAACAACCGCACTGATATCGAGAATTTAAACGAAATCTATTCCAATTTATTAATTTAAATACAAGAGGATGAATATGTAACGTAACCTAATCTAACCTTTTCTTTTTGCGTGGAAGGGTAAAATCCGTCATGGACATTGGTGCTTGGTTCAATCGCAACCGAATAGCGCCGGACTCCTACCGGCCAAAACCTCTCACTTTCTTCACTCTGCACTTTAGAACCGTCGATTTAACATACATCGAACTGCAGAGTTGGTCTGTTCGCTTATCACTCACTGTTGGGTGTCACGCTGCCGCTCATCCCTCTCCTTTTTCTCTATAATTCCTTTGAGTATGGACTTCAGAGTATTGTCTGAAAGTTATTTGTGGCATTCTACGAATATTCTTTCCTATTATTTGGGTTTTCTACCACATGTACTATTATCCTCTTCAAAACAAATCACCGAATCTACAAAATAATAGAATTATTGGAAAAAAGAGCCTCTGCGCCCGTGACGTTTACGCCAAAGGAAAAGTCAGAGGTTATGTTTTGCAAATAATATAAATCGGAATAAACACAAAAATAATGTATTTTGCTGACGTTTCGGAAAGTAATCTCTTTCCGTTTTCAAAGCTATTTTTTTTTAAGAACTCTTATTTTGCTGTGTATGTCAAATACACAGCTTTAAGATTCTGTTTATGTTATTTCCATAGATACTTACTACTTACACAGAACATAGAACTGATGATATTTTTTAGATAATGTTGAGTTTGTTAAGTTCTTCTTTTAACATTGGTAGCCAGGTTGTACAAATATCTACAGAACAATTCGATACGCACTTATCTTCATTTAATAAGATTATTGCTGATTCTTTAATTTTTCTTTTTTTGGTATCTGTTTCTTTTGTTAAAATTTTTGCCGAGTCCCAGTTTATTCTATGTCCGTTTTCCCAAGCATGTTCACAAATCTTTGATTTCTGAATTTCATTCTTTCTAATGTAGTTCTTGTGCTCATCCAACCTCACACTGAAAGGTCTGGATGACTCACCCACATAACATTTATCACATTCGCACGGGATATTGTAAATACAGTTTTTTGAATTCTGCTCCCTGTTTATCGGTTTTGTTTTTGTTAAAATAGATCTTAAAGTGTTCCCCGTTTGAAATATCGTCCTAACATCAAATTTGTCACCTATACGGCGTAGCTTTTCCGATAGTCCGTATACATAAGGAATTATTGCTGTATAATGACGTTCAGGTTTTTGTCGTACCTGATTGTCCCTATTTTCAACATTTATGAAAATTCTATCAACAAAGGCTTCAGGATATTGATTTTGTACTAGAACCTCTTTGATAAATTTTTTCTCGTTATTTAATATTTCATTATTAGATGAAATTATTTTGGCCCTATCGTATAAACATTTTACAACACCCCTTTTAACATTTATTGACTGATTTGAGTTAAAATTTAGATATCTATTAGTATGTGTTGGTTTTCTATAAACGCTTGTTTCAATTGTATTATTTATCCTTCTAATTAAAACATTTAAAAACGGTAGTTCATTCCTACTTTCTACTTCTAATGTGAATTTAATAGACGGTTCCTTACTATTTATATTTTCTAAAAAACTATCTAGTAAATCAACACCATGAGGCCAAATTGCAAAGATGTCGTCAACATATCTCCACCAGACAACCGGTTTGTTTATACAATTTTGAACATGTGTGTTCTCAAAGTTCTCCATAAATATGTTGCTTAAAATTGGTGATAATGCAGACCCCATAGCCATACCAAAATCCTGCTGATAGAACTCATTGTCCAATTGAAAATAGGTTGTTTTTATACACAGTGTTAAGAGTTCCATTATGCTATTTACACTTAATTTAGTTCTAGTTTCCAAATTATTATCATTTAGCAACCTGTCTTTAACTATTTTTAATGTTTCATCTACCGGAACATTGGTAAAGAGGCTAACTACATCAAAACTAACCATCAGGTGTGATTCATGAATATCGGTTTCATAAATTTTTTCTATGAAATGTTTACTATTTTTAATATATGAATCGGTATTTCCAGATAATGGATCAATAATTTTAAGTAAAAATTTTGCCAAATTATGACATGGTGAATTAATAGAACTAACAATTGGTCTTAAAGGAATATTTTGTTTATGTGTCTTTGGTAAGCCATAAAAATGAGGGGGCTTACTATGATGTGGTGTAAGATTCCTTCGTTCAAAATCATTAAATTCATGTTTGTATTTAAACAAAGTTCTGTAAATTTTGCTCTCTATTGATTTTGTTGGATCTTTGTTTAATTTTGAGTAGAGTCCCTCATTTACAAGAGTCATGATTTTTGTGTTATATATATCTTTATCTATAAAACTGTTCCAAAATTTGACATAGTAGCGGCAATAGAAAAAACGGCTCAAAATTTACCAACAGATAGTGGTAATGAATATCGCATACGGGCAAAAATTGCTTTAGAGAAGCAATACAAAATTAAAGATAATTTAACTCCAGAAGAAAAGTTATCGATAAATTCTTTAAAACGCGATGAAAGTATAAAAATATTGCCAGCAGACAAAGGTAATGCCACAGTCATTATAGATAAAGATATATATAACACAAAAATCATGACTCTTGTAAATGAGGGACCCTACTCAAAATTAAACAAAGATCCAACAAAATCAATAGAGAGCAAAATTTACAGAACTTTGTTTAAATACAAACATGAATTTAATGATTTTGAACGAAGGAAACTTACACCACATCATAGTAAGCCCCCTCATTTTTATGGCTTACCAAAGACACATAAACAAAATATTCCTTTAAGACCAATTGTTAGTTCTATTAATTCACCATGTCATAATTTGGCAAAATTTTTACTTAAAATTATTGATCCATTATCTGGAAATACCGATTCATATATTAAAAATAGTAAACATTTCATAGAAAAAATTTATGAAACCGATATTCATGAATCACTTACTTTTGATGTAGTTAGCCTCTTCACCAATGTTCCGGTAGATGAAACATTAAAAATAGTTAAAGACAGGTTGCTAAATGATAATAATTTGGAAACTAGAACTAAATGAAGTGTAAATAGCATAATGGAACTCTTAACACTGTGTATAAAAACAACCTATTTTCAATTGGACAATGAGTTCTATCAGCAGGATTTTGGTATGGCTATGGGGTCTGCATTATCACCAATTTTAAGCAACATATTTATGGAGAACTTTGAGAACACACATGTTCAAAATTGTATAAACAAACCGGTTGTCTGGTGGAGATATGTTGACGACATCTTTGCAATTTGGCCTCATGGTGTTGATTTACTAGATAGTTTTTTAGAAAATATAAATAGTAAGGAACCGTCTATTAAATTCACATTAGAAGTAGAAAGTAGGAATGAACTACCGTTTTTAGATGTTTTAATTAGAAGGATAAATAATACAATTGAAACAAGCGTTTATAGAAAACCAACACATACTAATAGATATCTAAATTTTAACTCAAATTAGTCAATAAATGTTAAAAGGGGTGTTGTAAAATGTTTATACGATAGGGCCAAAATAATTTCATCTAATAATGAAATATTAAATAACGAGAAAAAATTTATCAAAGAGGTTCTAGTACAAAATCAATATCCTGAAGCCTTTGTTGATAGAATTTTCATAAATGTTGAAAATAGGGACAATCAGGTACGACAAAAACCTGAACGTCATTATACAGCAATAATTCCTTATGTATACGGACTATCGGAAAAGCTACGCCGTATAGGTGACAAATTTGATGTTAGGACGATATTTCAAACTGGGAACACTTTAAGATCTATTTTAACAAAAACAAAACCGATAAACAGGGAGCAGAATTCAAAAAACTGTATTTACAATATCCCGTGCGAATGTGATAAATGTTATGTGGGTGAGTCATCCAGACCTTTCAGTGTGAGGTTGGATGAGCACAAGAACTACATTAGAAAGAATGAAATTCAGAAATCAAAGATTTGTGAACATGCTTGGGAAAACGGACATAGAATAAACTGGGACTCGGCAAAAATTTTAACAAAAGAAACAGATACCAAAAAAAGAAAAATTAAAGAATCAGCAATAATCTTATTAAATGAAGATAAGTGCGTATCGAATTGTTCTGTAGACATTTGTACAACCTGGCTACCAATGTTAAAAGAAGAACTTAACAAACTCAACATTATCTAAAAAATATCATCAGTTCTATGTTCTGTGTAAGTAGTAAGTATCTATGGAAATAACATAAACAGAATCTTAAAGCTGTGTATTTGACATACACAGCAAAATAAGAGTTCTTAAAAAAAAATAGCTTTGAAAACGGAAAGAGATTACTTTCCGAAACGTCAGCAAAATACATTATTTTTGTGTTTATTCCGATTTATATTATTTGCAAAACATAACCTCTGACTTTTCCTTTGGCGTAAACGTCACGGGCGCAGAGGCTCTTTTTTCCAATAATTCTATTATTTTGTAGATTCGGTGATTTGTTTTGAAGAGGATAATAGTACATGTGGTAGAAAACCCAAATAATAGGAAAGAATAAACTTCAGAGTACTCTAATTTCCTTTATTTTCCACCATTAGCGGGACAATGTTTCCCACTTAGATCCGGCTGGCCAATTTTGTTTGCGCCTACCTCCATTCTTCCTCCCATCTACATATCAATATCGTGTGTTCCACTGTGTCCCCACAATACACGCACATTGCGTCAGCCGTCTTCCCGATTCTATTCGTATATTGTTTGTACGAACCGTGTCCGGTTAAAACTTGGGTTGTATAATAATCGATTTCCTTAAAACCGCAGTCCATCCAGATCTTCATTTAGGATCAATCTCTTGGTCCACTTCGCGACCACACTTTCCTCGTTCCACAGCTCCTGCCGTTTGCTTAACGTTTCTTCCCTCTGCCGTTTTTTTAACTCATTTAGATTTTGCGTGAATGTTTTTCCTTTCCAGCACCAGGAGATCTATAGACGCTATCCCCGTTATAACCTGCAGTGCCCTTGTTCTGTACTAAACTTTTTCAAGCATTCCTTTATACCTTCCTATGCGCAACACTCATACCAGACTTATGTAGCGTATAACCATTATTGACTGAACTACGTTATAGAGCATTAGTCTCTTTGAACTGCCCGGATCCCTGACATTTGGTAGCCTACTGAGTGCTGTCGCCCTGCTATCCGCCTTTTCGCATGTCATGCGAACGTGTTCTCCGAATGTGCCTTGCACATCCAGCATGACGCCAAGGTATTTCACCTTTCTCGCAGGGCAAATTTCTTCGTCTTGTACTGTAAATACTAAGTCCTGTTTGTTTCTGTGCCCCTTTAACAAAATTATCTCAATTTTCTCTAGGGAGAGCACGAGTTTGTGTTCCTTTAACCCGTTTTGAAATGGTCTCCGCTCCACCCCATGTTTCAATGCGTTTTTGTCATCCGCGAATGCTAGTATCGCGAGATCGTCCGTAAAGGCCAACAATACTGTGTTTTCTAGGAGTGAGGCCCTCATAATGTCGGACCTAAGACGGAGCCTTGTGGAACTCCCGTCGTCATCTCAATGCTATTTCTCTGAGTTATTTGGATCTTACGATACGCAAAGTAATCCTCAATAACTTTAATGACTCCACCTTCCTCATTTTCAGTTCTAGTATTATTAGACTCCACGCCGCAGAATTAAGTGGGTTTTTTATATCCATGGCTACTAATACGCATAGCTTGTAACTGAAGTTTTAAACTTTATTCCTTATAAATTCCACCGCCTGTATCGTACATCTGCCTTTTCTAAAGCCATATTGCCTCTCGGCAAAACCCTCGCCTTCCCCGATGGATACCATCAACCTATCCCTAATTAGTGTCTCGTATAGTTTCCCCAGGGTATCAATCAGGCAGATTGGTCTCCGCGAGCTCGGGCTATCATCTGGTATCTTTCCCTGCCTTATCATTATCAGCTTTGCCAGTTTCCAGGAAATTTCCCCTCTCTGGCTAGGTTGTTCATTAGATCCAGTATTACATTTGGAGCTACTTTATACACTTCGAGAAAAGCCTCTGTTGGGATGTCATCAGGTCATGGGCTTTTCCCTATCTTCATGTTTTTTAATGCCCTATCGACCTCCGCTACTGTAAAAGAGGGAATCTCCAACGGACCGTACTTCTCCCTTGGCCATGAGTCCTTTATCCTCGAGAAGAGTTGTTTAGCAATCTCCATCCTCTTTTCTGCTGTTAATTCGTAATGCATATCCGTCCCCTTTAGCCATTTCATGGTTAGCTTGTATATATCGTTATTTAACTCTTCGCAAATATTGTTCCAATGTTGTCTCTTAGTTTTTTCAGCTTTATGTGCTCGTTGTAGTTCGATTTTCATCTCTTCTGTGCCTTCTCCTGTCCTGTCGATACAGTACAGGGGACCCGATGGTTAGACACCTTCTAGCCATTATGCATTGTCTTCTCGCGTTCACAATGTCCTCGGACCACCAGTAGGGGAGATTTGCCACTTGTTATTCCTTTTAACAACACTGGAATCATACGCCTTTTTTATCGTCTTTGCGATAACTTTTGCCTTATTTTCTCATGGATCTAGAAACTCGAATTCTTGTCTCACCTTTTCTTTAAAAGCCTCCTTCATTAACAATGGTCTGGTCTTGATACTTTCGTTGCTGCATTTACCTTTTACCTTTGCTTCGAAGTATATAAAGCGGTGATCGCTAAGCGTCTCATCCTGCACGACTTGCCAATTGACGATATACCTGACGATACTCTGTGATGAGCAAGTCACATCTATGAAGCTCGTCTGCTCACCTCTCGACCATGTAGGAACCTTTCCGTCATTATGAACCACCATATTATATGCCACAAGCGACTCGCCCCAGATTCCCCTCTTTTATCTCAAAGCGGGGAACCCCATTGTGGCGACTTGGCGTTAATATCCTCAAGTACGATCGCTTTATCCTTCCTTTTACCTGCTTCGTTCATTACCCTGTTTATATAATCCTTTGCCTTTTCCAATGTAATGTTAGGGAGCAGGAGCAGCATATCAACGAACATGCCTTCACATAAACTATAACATACCCGTTTCCTGTGAAGACTTTGTTTATTTAAAAATTTTGTTAAGGAGTTAGACAGTAACATCCATTTTGGGATCTTTCGTCCATCTGTTTCTCATAATAGCTTTGCGATTTGGTTCGCTTGTGGCTAGTATATCTGCTCCCTCCCTCTTTGCTACCGCAAAGGCTATGTCTAGAGATCGGGAGCTCCGTTGCAGATTTGCCTGTAAGATATTTGTGTTATTTTTATTTCCTTCCATTTAAAAGGGTATTGTTGAGCCCTCCCCCCTTTCTTCCCGCCTTTCCCTATTTTTGAGATGAGTTTTCTGAAGCTCGGACACTTCGTAGAATTAGCTCTATAGCCGGTTTTCTTGTAACATGTAACACAATATTCAGTGTTTTTACATTCCTTAGCCTTGTGTCCTATTTGGCCGCATTTCAAACATTCTCCACTCCTGTCCTTCCCTGCACAAGTATATGAGTTGAGACGAAACTCCATATATTTAAAACATCTAGCTACCATAATGCTTCCCTTTACTCTACAATTTAGCCGTTGTAGAAATTCTTTGTTCTCTATAAGGCCACGTTTCTCATTCACATCAATCAACGAAACAACTCCGCATTTTACACCTACAACTTTGCCTTCCTCTAGTGTATTGCGACATATGAAACAACTACCCAGCGGAACCGACATTTCGAACATCGCGTTAGAATTCAACTGAGAATGACAGTCAACAAACACCACTTTTGAGCCGACTTGTCAAGTAATATTGTATACGTCAATTTTACGTACCAACTCAAACAAGTTTAAGCATGCCGCTGCCAGTGATTGTTTTAAGGTTGTTGGTAGGCTACAGTCCTATACAAAACTATGCTTCAGTGTCCCTGCTGTTTCTCTACTTCTTTAATACAAGCCCACAACATATCAACAACCTTAAGTTGCGGTCTTGTGGGTTCGTACCTCACGGGTGGGCTGTTTTTTTTTAGTATTTTTACCTTAGAAATGGGCTAAGCGAACTTTTCCTCGATATTTGAGCCGGAAGTTGACGAAAAATTAAAAATTCATTTAAAAAAAAATGGCCAATTTTGATCCTGCTGTATCTTGAGTTCTATTTGACGTACAGATCGAGTTCAAATTGTAGCAAATTTAATCTGCTTTAAAAAAGCTTAGAATGGCCATTTCGATGTAACGCACAGTTCAGGAGATATAATCAAAAAACCAAAAAAAGGTCGAAAATTTCCCGGTTCTTTAAGTGCCTCGACGATAGCACAGGTCTTTCGGAGCTGCAGACTTGAATTTACACTACTGGTATTGTCGTGAGCAGAAAAAAAATAGGTCAACTTTTTTTTCTAATGTAAATCTGTCTCTATTTGAATATGTAATGAGTAGCCGAAATATAACAGATATCATTTTTAATTTATTTTTTATTTTAATGCTGTAGTTATTGCTATAGTAAATGATGGATGGTTAATGAGACAAATTGCACTGCGTTATAACATTAACAAAAATATGGTGTGTAACATTTTAAGAAAGTTTAGAATAAACGGTACGATTAGTAGAAATCCTGGATCAAAGGACAAAGGATATCCTACTTAACAAGAAACTAACCATTAATATTTCGTTATTGCGCCATTTCTATTTATAACTTCTATAAGTTTGTTTGGCATAGAATTAATTAAAATTATGCAATAATCATTAGTAATAATATTTTCCCATGCATTATTTACTATTTTCAGTAATTCTTCGGCATTCCGTGGTCTCATATTTCGTTTTTGGATACTTCTTACGAGTATTCCCCATACTTCTTTCACAGGGTTAAGATCTGGACTATGACTGGGCCAGTTAAGAACATTGATGTTGTTATCTTGAAACCAGTTAGTTACGCTATGAGCAGTACGAACGGAACAATTGTCTTGTTGCAATATGAACTCATTATTAGGAAATAATTGTGACACAGAAGGGAGCATGATATTGTCTAAAATCCTAATATACTTTCACTATTAAATCGTTCCTCAATATACCATAAAACATCAGGACCACGTGCCGATATCCTAGCCCACATATTTACGGAAAATCTACCACTTTTATCATTGTTAGATATATATTTCTCATCGAATCGAGTATTCGGAGGGCGGTAAACACGAATACAACCACTGTGTGTTGACTGGAAAGTTTTTTCGTCTATAAAGATTACATGGTTCCAAAAATTTACATCATGCGCTAAAAATTCAAGCGCAAATCCTACTCGAGCTTCTTTATGTTCAGCTTTAAGTAAGTATATCTGTGCTGCTGCACGACAGCATAGCTCCGATTCTCTTACTCGCCGGCGACCAGTACTACTCGATCCAGGAAAATCCGTTTCTTCAGCAGCCTGAATAACTGAGTAAAATGGATTTTCTACTAAAGCATTTACCAATTGCAAATCTTGTTGTTGAGTTGATATCCTTCGCCGCCCTGATCAAGGATTTCTACTAATCGTACCGTTTATTCTCCACTGTCTTAAAATGTTACACACCGAATTTTTGTCAATATATTAACGTAGTGCAATCTGTCCCATTGACCATCCATCTTCTGCTTTAGCAATAACTTCAGATTTAACTAAGTCGCTTATATGAGGCATATTAGTTTTTTGCACACTTGCAATAAATTATGTCACAAAAATTAAAGTTAGATTTATACAACTAGATTTTAACAAAATACCGTTATAAAACTTGTCCTATTTTTTTTTGGTCACGACCGTACTAGTCCTAACAACGTACTGAAAATTCAAAACTACACGTTAGTTTGAAATTTTAGTGTTTTTCAATGTACTCAGTGACTGGCTACAAGTATTTGTTATCCATGTGTATTCGTAATATTGTATGATAATAGCAAATATCACATCTTAAGCGGTCTCTGTTTTGCTTTGGAATTAGATATGGTTTGGATTACCTTTAACAAATAATAGTTATTTAAAAATACTTCATATTGAACATACCAGAGAAGGTCAATGGCTTATATCCATTATAATTATATGTTGAAAAGGATCCGTTTAGGCAAATTTGGAAAAAGTACATTTTAATTTGTCGGGTTTTACCATAAATGAACTTTTGAAAAATATAGGTAGATAATTGGATGTCAGGATGTAGACAATGGAGAACTAAATTAAAGGTATTTAGACTCAAATTTGAAAATAAGAAAGTTATTGGCGATTTAAGATAATATAAAAGTATATAAGGTCTGCGTGAGAGTCTGTTTGGAACCTGGGAATGAAGGATGAATTAATTATGTCAAAAGACGAAGACATAATAGTGCAGCGAAGGTCGTATACTATAGTTAAAACATTATATTCTCCGATCTGGAATACAATACATGTTAAATAAATTTTAATAATTGTCAAATGTTTTTTTTTTTACCTAAGAGACAATTCGATCTTTGTACTTTGTCAGAAATGTTCATAATCTACTTTATTTGGAACATTTTATTAGTTTGTAAAGTTTTTAATTGTACTGGAGTAAAATTAGATTTTCAGAGAAAATTTTACATGGAGCAACGCGACATAAAAAATAAATTTGTTTTGGTGAAACTAAGAATACCCTTAGTTTTTCGGTTCGAATAGGTGGGGGAACACTTTTTTTTTCTAGAAAAAGGGGTAAATTGATCATTTTTAAGGGTGGTTTTTCAGTTTTAATTTATTTTGGACCCTTTAAAACGCTAATTAAGAACCTAGAACCATACTCTTATAGTGTCGATGGTCAAGGAGCTTTCCTTTCAAATTTCGTGAAAATCAGTTCACCGCCACCCACGATGTGTATATAAATATACTGAAAAAATGTCAAAAATTGAATTACGGCTAACTTGACCAAAATTAAACCGAATTTGATGAAATTTTACTAATACTTTCACGTTATTTAACTTAAAATAGCTTTAATCTTGCCGACTTTTTGGCATTTTTGGTGTATGCATGCGAGCGGCAACTTTCCGTCATTTTCGGTATTATAAGTATACGTGTAATTATTCATTATAAAAATTTCAATATTAATAATAAAAAGTGATTATGAGTAGGTTTTAAATATTTAGACAAAAAAAAACTCTCGAAGGTAAGATATAACTTTTCTTTTGAAAATTCACTTGATTTTTATTAAACTTTTTACATATATTGATTATTATTTCATTTTATTCATGTTTTCTTTCTTTAGTAGTCGTACTAGATGTGCTACTACAAGGAGTGTCTACTTTCGATTCGGTAACTGGAATTAGAATATTTCTTCACCCCCGTCGTCGCTAAAATCGTATACATCTGAGATACTCTCTGAAGTACCAAAAATTGACAGAATTTTGGATGGCAGCAAACAACATACAATGAAATCCTCTTCCTAATGAATTACTCAATATATTTGCTTGTGATGGTAAGGTTGGTTGCAAAACTAACCGTTGCTCGTGCAAAACCATTGGCGTCACATGCAAAAATTTATGCCACAATGGAAAGAATACTTTGTGTCAAAATGCAGATAATATTGTTGAAAAAGCTGTGGTTGATGAAGAGCCTGAGCAATTAGAAATTAGTCCTGATATTTATGATACTGAAGAATTCGAAGATGATAATTATGAAGAAGATGCTTGTACTTCAGATCATTCTCAGATGTATACGATTTTAGCGACGACAGGGGTGAAGAAATATTCCAAACTCCAGTTACCGATTCGGAAGTAGACACTTCTTGTAGTAGCATATCTAGTATGACTACTAGAAAAAGAAAACATCAATAAAATGAAATAATAATCAATATATGGAAAAGGTTTGATAAAAATCAAGTGAATTTTAAAAAAAGGTTTTATCTTACCTTCGAGAGTTTTTTTCTTCTGTCTAAATATTAAAAAACTTCTCACCATCACTTTTTATTATTATTGATATTGAAATTTTTATAATTAATAATTACACGTATACTTGTGCGCGCATGCGTGTAATACCGAAAGTGACGGAAAATCGCCGCGCGCATGCATATATTAAAAATGACAAAAAAATCAGCTAAATTAAAAAAAAGTTATTTTTTAGTTACATCACGTGAAAGTACATAAGAATACCTTCATTTTGGTAAAAAAACAATTTCGTTTGACCATTTGGGCAAATTAGGGAAAGTTTAGAAAATTTTATGGAATTTGGACTAAAAATGGAATTGTGGCCAAACTGTTGGATATTTTTTGCTGAAATTTGGCAGGCTGCTTCTTATTTATATAGATTACTTTCATCAAATTCGGTTTAATTTTGGCTAAGTTAATCGTAATTAAATTTTTGACGTTTTTTTAAGTATACTTATATACACATCGTGGGTGGCGGTGATCCGATTTTCACGAAATTTTAATTGAAGGTGCCTTGACCATCGACAATAAAATGGAATCGTTTTAAAGAGTCCAAAATAAATTAAAACTGAAACCCACCCTTAAAAATAACCAATTTACCCATTTTTCTCGAAAACAAAAGGGTTCCCACACCTACTCGAACCGGGAAACTAAGGGTATTCTTAGTTTCACCAAAACAAACTTATTTTTTTATGCGTTGCTACATGTAAAATGTTCTCTATTGCCTTATTTTGGGCTATTTTTACTCCACTATTGGTCATTATTCGTTTGTTAAACTTGCTGTCAATGAAAACCTGATAAGTAGGTTTCCTTTGTCATTAAAATATTAAAATTTTAAAATAAACAAAATAGAGCAACTTGAAACTCGTCCTGAGCAAGGGTAAATAGATTAAGTCGAATTCTCTATTCTCAGTTAAGAGCTATAGAATCATAATAAATACCTATAAAACACTCTGGAACTTAAAAACTTACGAAAATGTTAGAAAGTCTACCTCTTCAGCTCACAGAAACATGAAAACTTCATAAATCATTACAAAATCTAATAAAACTTCATAACTTCTAATGTATACTAACGGGACTTTTTCAGCAGGGCTAGCGCACAATTATGATAAACTTATATTTAAAATAATAAAATTAAATATATTATTACACTTAAATTAACCAACATCAGATACCTAAGACTAAACTCATTATTTTCTGCAATTTTATAAGGGAGACCCCCAACAGGCAATCTATAATGATTCTTCATGCTCAGTATATTATCTTACTGGCAGAAGACTCCGAAAGTGAAATTTTCCAGTAAACATTTTTCTGTAAACAACTTATTATACTCCCTGAAGGGCTAAACAGATAAACAAGATGTCTCAAGGTAATTGACGATATTAATCTTATGGTTATGCAGGCCGCGCCCTAAGGTACGGGAAATTTCATTTACTTGGGATATATGGCTGATATGAACTTTCACAGCTGAATTATGGCGTTACATTAATCTGTTAGCATAGTGAACAAAAACAGTTATTTTAATAAAATTCATCGTAAAGTCTGTCGAATAAATTGTACATTAACTTTATATACTTGTAAAGTTATACGTTTAACTACTGACTGATTTTTGATTTCGAGATATTTCGTGAACTGAACGGGTATACATGTATTTGGTAGACCCATTTATTTGGTTATTCTATATAATTATAGTGACTGAAAATTCTCAACCGTGACACCCCACGGATAGGTAGTGAGCAACAAATTACTTATGTAATTTGCAAAGCAAGTTGTGTCATATATAACAAATAATTCAAATAATTATAGCAAGGGTTACTTCACAAATAATATTTATATAGAAACAGTCTATATATTTATGATCCGCTTACCGCCCGTTATCTGGCTTAGGTACGGTTTATCAATGCAGAGTTAACTGGTAACTAGAGGATAAATGTGAAACAAAATAATAGATACCTATTGTTTCATTTGATATTTATCCTCTAGTTAAGAATTAACCCTATATTGATAATCCGGACCTTAACAGTGTTTCGTAGATAATAACTTCACATCAGTATTGAGTATCACTTCCCCACTGTATATACTGTATTTACTGAACACTTCTAATCGTTATCGCTATGGAAGTTGAGGTATTGAATGGATTGAAATTAATGTGAAGGGAAATACAAAATAACAAAAAAGAATGAAAAAATACCGTAGCATGTGATGAGAAGTGTTAAATATAACCAATCAGTTTATGATGCTAAATTTTAAATATTTATGAATAAAATTACTTCCACCTTTGATATGTTTTTCCGCTAAAATCCAAAAGCTTTGTAAATTGGTTCGCAAACTACCTTCGTCAGACGAGAGTCACTGAATTTTCTACATGATATTTATAAAGAAAATCCTTCTAATTATTTGCAGGAATTATTTAATCAGCAAACGAAATTACAAATACGAGCTATCAAAACAAAAAAATAGCAAACGACAATTATATATTCTTAGGAATAAGAACCAACAGAAAGCTATGTGGAACTAAATTAACACAACCAAAAATGTTCAAAGAAATCATAATCAATCCTTAACCATTTCGTTCAATGATTTCAATAATTATTTTGGTAATATCGCACAAAATTTAATAACCCCTCTAATGTTGATGCCCAATATTTTTTAAATAATTCTACTTTAAGTGATATTGACGAGGAATTTAATATAATCGAAAATTGAAAAGAAATACCAAAAGAAAGATGCTTATGATACTGACGTAAAGATGTTAAATTGTATTAAATATATTATTCTTATTCCTCTCACAAAACTCATTAATCAATGTATCAGAATTAATAGTTTTCCGATAATTCTCAAATTGACTAAAGTACTCCCCATGTTCAAAAAAGATTGTTTGGATGACCCTACAAGTTATAGGCCAATTTTAATTATATCTATATTTTGAGATCGTACTTAAAACTAAGTTGACAAATTACTATGAAAATTGCTAATCGTTTAATATCTACCAATTTGATTTTAGGTCAAAATTATCTACGACATCAACCATAAATTCTTTAATAGACTTAATTAATAAAGGTTCTGAGACTAAGGAATTTATACTCTTTCAATATCTAGTAAGCCAAGCTCTCGATTGTGTACCACATGATAAGCTAGTAAGAAAACTAACCTTGTGCGAATTATTTGTAAATATTAAAAACTTAATTCTGTCATAATTTTAGGCCGTTCACAATTTATCACTATAAACAATGTTAACTCAAATTCAGTTGATATAAAAATAGGTGTTCCTCAAGGCTCAGTTCTGCGACCTTTTTTTATGATTTTCTTTAATGACTACCTATGTTGAATTTCACCCTTTTTACTGTTGATACGACTTTCACACATACTCATGTAGATTCAAATGATCTATTTAAACGAGACTCATACCTCTCTATCTACAGTTCAGGAATGGCTACTAAACTATAAGATGATTTCAAATAAAAATAAGGCAAAAACAATGATTTTTAGCTTAAGATGACTTACTCTTGAAGTTGATTCATATTAATCTTCAAAAATTTTAACTGTTATTTTAGATACAAAGTTATTAGAAACTGTTTGCAAGAATGTGCCAAGGAATATTTTCCTATTACGTAATCTGCTGGTAGAACATGTTTCACAGCCAACAGTTCTAATAGCATATCATCATCTGGTTCAGAGTACTATAACTTATGTTGTCTTAGTATGAGGTCACTCGGCACTTACTAAATCAGTTTTCTATGCAACGAAAGGCTATAAGAATAATTGCAGAATTGGCATATAGGGATGATTATAAGGACTCCTTTAAAAAAACTCATATACAGGGTGGGCAAAAGTGCGTCGGACCTCGATATCTCGAGTTCTACGATATCTAGAAATTTTTTAAAAAATTGCAAATAAACTAGATAAAAAAATCTATAACTAGAAATTATTTTCGAACATGCGAGCGAGCCAAGATGAAATTACAGGGCCAAGTGCCTTTTTTTAAAACGGAATGGTATGTATATCAGTACATTTTTTGAAGCCTCTTTCTAGGCTCTATTCATTCCTATATTGGCATTGAAGATCTCCCAACTACTTGGATGTAATGAATTTTTTTTGTTGAAATAATGCAATCTACAGATGGATATTTAAAATATCACCAGTCACTCAATTATGGGTTTTAAGAAAAAATATTTTTCAATTAAGAACATCTTAAATTGAATTTTCTCGTTTTTTTCAAATGGAACACTCTGTATATTTTTCGACGATGATGTATAAGTGAAAAACGAAAATTTTTGTAAGTACTTCCCTATGGCTAATTGCAACCATTTTCGTTTTATAAATAAATAAGTGTCAAATTCAAGAAAGAACTTCTTAAATTGAATTTCCTCAATTTTTTCAAATGGAACACCCTGTATATTTTTAGACGATATGATGTAGAAATGAAAAACGAACATATTTTGTAAGTGCTTCCCTATGGCTAATTGCAACCATTTTCGTTTTATAAATAAATGTCAAACTCAAGAATAAACTTCCCTAAACAATTCATTAGAAAAATTTATAACAGGTGTTAGAGGTATTGCCCATTTTAATTGACACACGTCTTTATGCAATTTTGAAATGAGGCCATTTAGTGGGACCATTTCTTCCAATCCATATCAATGAGTAATGTTACGTTTGATTTTGTCGTGGAAGGGACAAGTACTGAATTCTACATTTGTTTTGTACATTTAATATAAAGTTCACTTATCAATATCATTTTCGTTAATTATATTTTGTTAGTCAAGTAAATTTGGTCTTAACGCTTCTTGTAATTTTTAAATTTTATTAATCATATTCAACAGTGGTCAACACTAAAAATAAAAGGATATAATTGTCACTTTAATTCACACATTAAATGTAGCTTGCACTGTTTGTTTTATTATTTGTATTTCGTATCCATTTTCCATTATTAATAGAAAACCTTCTGTATTTTTCTTTACGCTGTATTTGTCTTGACAGAGTTTAACTATTAAGCATTAAACTACTGAGAAGTCGTACCCTAGTTTACTAATAGCTTCTAGTTTATACAAGGTATAGCTTTGACTGGCATGTTTGGCTCTGAAAAGATTAAGCGAACATTAGTTTTGTATATCATAAACAAAGAGTATCCTACCTGTACATTATACATGCCTAATATTGAATTAGGTTTGTGTCGGTTATATAATGGGGTATTATGTTATCTAGTTCTTGCAGTTTCGTTGTCTTATCTAGAGTACCTGGAACATTGAAAAATGTTAGCAACTACAGCATAACCACAATCGTGGCACTGTAAATGTCGGGATAATTAACGTATTACTTCGAGCACTTACTGTAGTATTCAGTAGTATACAATTATATGGTTTATTCTTTGTAATGTTCAATTTCTAGTGGAGGTTAAGTTTCTGTTGTCAACCTAGCTGTCATTACTTTCTAAGTATATTCAATTAGTTATTGGTTGTAACACCGTTGGTTCAGTTCTGTTCTGATCTGTTAACTTAATGTTACTTATTTTAGTTTGGAAGTCTTTTCTTCGACTTTGACTGGAAGAGTATATCAGTTTAACAAATAAAGGTGAGACAATAGATCGGTTCTCTCGTATTTATTTCATTTAGTGGAGTTTAGTGAATTGGTGAGAAGCTACAAAATTAATGGAACACACCTTAACTGGGTGTTGGTTGTCGAACGTTGGTATTCTATCGTAGCGCATGTGCTGTTTAATAACCTGTGGTAATTTGGTGGTAATTTCCTTCTTCTCGGTTGACAGCTCTCACGTGTTAGACGTCCTTGCTTTTTAGTATTTAACCGGTCCTTTACTGTTTACGCTTTTTTGTACATTTTTTACTGTTTTTGTTATTCGACAAGCAATAAAACCTCAGTTTGGTATAAATTGTCGTATACAAAGGAGCATTAATCACACTTATCGGTCGTTACAATTTGTATTGAATTTAAAATAATTGGAATTTTACAATATGAATTTTAATAAAGCGGAACTTGTAGAAACGACTTTTGTTTTGGGCGAGTCGGACAGAAATTGTTTACTTGCCAATAGAATTTATCACCAACGTTATCCTGAAAGAAGGACTCCTGATGTTAGCAGCTTCCAAAACCTTCTCAATAGACTTCTGGAAACTGGAAATGTCGAATTTAAAAAAAGTGAAAGAATAAAACGTGTGGCGAACGAAGGAAATGAGTTTTTTGTGGTGCTGGCAATGGTTGAGAATCCCCGTGTTAGTCAAAGAGAAGTGAGCTCATTAGTAAGAATAAGTAGACCGTCTGTGGGTCGAATCTTAAAAACAAAACAAATAAGTTGCATGCATTTAATATTCAAATACATCAGGAATTACCCGATAACGATTTTCAAAAGCACCTACAATTTTGTAATTGGGCTCGAGGTGAAATGCAACATGATGTCAACTTCTTCAATACTATTTTATTCAGCGATAAGACAACTTTTCATAAAAATGGATTTGTTAATAGACACAATTTCCATTATTATGCTTCGGAAAATCCTCCCTTTTTTATGCAACACAGATGGTCTATAAACGTTTGGGGAGGAATTACTGAAGAACATGTAATAAGGCCACATTTCTATGATGGTACATTGACTGGAGGTATTTATCTTCATTTGTTGGAAAACTGTCTGTCATAATTATTGGTAAATCTCCCTGAAAGAATTCGAAATAGGATGTGATTTCAGCAAGATGGTGCTCCACCATATTACTTAAATGCAGTTAGAACACCACTTAAATAATACCTACCCTAATCAATGGATTGGAAGAAATGGACCCACTAAATGGCCTGCTAGATCCCCAGATCTTACAAAAATGGATTTCTATTTATGGGGATACGTGAAGGAAATTGTTTATAGAGACACATCAACAACAAAATATGAAGGAAAGAATATAACAACTGCCTTTACATCTATCACACAGGCAGTTTTAGGAACAGTGGGAACCTCATTTCAAAAACGCATAGAGGTGTATTTCAATCAAAATGGGCAACATGTGGAACGTTTATTATAATTTTTTCTACTGAGTTATTTGAAGAAACCTCTTTTTTTAAGTTTATTTTTGAATTTTGTAATTATTGCTCAATAAAACGAAATTGATTGCAATTAGCCCTAGGGAAGTACTTACAGAAAATGTTTGTTTTTCATTTCTACATCACACCGTCGAAAAATATACAGGGTGTTCCATTTGAATTTAAAGTATTCTTAATTGAAAAATAATGTCTGGCCACCCTGTACATTTTTAGGAAATGAAAATGATTCAGAAACATTAATTAGATGTCTCGTAACTGGTATTCATATAAGTTTTTCTTAAAACCCTTAATTGTGACCGTGGTGATTTTTTAAATATCAATTTGCAGAGTGCATTATTTCAAAAAAAAATCATTACATCGATGTGGTTGGAAGATATTAACTGCTAATATAGGAAAATAATTTACAGTTATAGACTATTTTATCTAATTTACTTGCATTTTTTTTAAAAATTTCTAGCTATCGTAGAACTCGAGATATCGAGGTCCGACGCACTATTGCCCCACCCTCTATATTAAAGTGCAACATATGACAAAATTCATAGGCACTCAATGTAAAACAATAAAAATATTAATTTAGATTTTTTTGCGGTTGACAAAGACCAGAAATGGCACTAGCAGTTTTTCAAAATAGTAAGCAGGCGCCATCTAGCGGTCCAGTGTCTGCTGCAATCGAAAAATAAATAGCCTCACTGGGCTTAGCATAGATCAAGTGTGCTTTTAGTGGGCAGAAATATACACAACGATCTATCAGAAGGCTGTCCTTACAACCTGCCATGCCCTTCTTGGGACCACGTTGCTCGTAAATCTGCTGGAAGACCGGATAATAATATTTCAGTCGCAAGCTCCTCTATAAAATCCTTATTTTACTATAAGGAATGTAACCAGACTGCAACCAACAGCTACTCTCCGGGCTATGTGCCCCACCGCGGGCAAAAGTTATAGAGAAAAAAATTCTGTGTGAAATATTACTTAACTTTTTTTCTGTAAGAGATCTTCGAGCCGTGATGTTTGATTCATGTTTTTCAACGATTTAAACAGTCAGATGCACCGCTGGCATCTATGCGTTCTCCTCGCAATTTGTCGTTTGTCGTTCCTTCTCTATACACACTCTGAACGCTTCTCTCTCTGGCGGCGAGTAGAAGGCATACGCGCCAGCGGTGTATTTGACTGCTTAAATCGTTGAAAAACTTGAATCGAATCTCACTGCTTGCCAATCACTTATAGAAAAAAAAAAGTAATTATTTACACAGAACTTTTTTCTCTAAAACTCTTGTTTAATATTTTTTCGAAAATTTTTCGTTGTTAGCATATCGCGGTTTCAACCCTTAATTAATTTTTTTACAACCCCTGCAATTCAGTTTCTACTTTTTGGTTACAGATGCTTGATGTACATCTTAAAACTAATTTCTGGTAAAAAATTCAGTCATGGAATATGGACGGACAATTAAAAGTCCCCTTTATTGAACTATTGCACTTGCAAACCCATATGAAATAAATAAGTATTTCATTTACACCAACTAAATAAATAGCTAGATGGCGAAAGCTAAAATATCATACTATAATTCTAATCTACATCAAAAGGAAGAGCAAAGCTATTTCTTAGTCTTATTACAAGGGAAAAGGTTTTCAACTTAGTAAATAAAATAAATATGAACAGTATAGGCTGCGATGGTATATCTATTAAAGACATAAATTTGTATTTAAATTTTTATATTAATCTAATAATTCATACAGTAAATACTTGTGTCCTACAGGGGGAATTTCTAAACTGCTGGAAAAATGAAATAGTCAAACATTTAGCTATACAAGATTTCTAGTTCGAAGGAATTAAAAAATTTACGACCAAAGTGAAGCAAAAACTTAAGAATACATACTGACTCTGGTTTCATGTTTGAAACACATATTTCTAACAAATTTAGATTGGCATATTCTAGCCTAAATAGGTAGTATCCCCATAAAACAGTTTATATTCAACGGTTAAATATCTTCTTTGTGAAAGCCTTATTCTATCACTGTTGGACTATGGTGACGTATTACACAATAGCTGACATGTCCTGCCATCTTATAAAAAAAATATAAAATTCTTACATGAGACTTTTGTTCAATATTCCTTTTAGATAGCACATCACCGCGTATTTAAACGATCATCCTCTATTAAATATGAAAAATCGTAGGATAGTTCACATGCGCCTATTTATGTATAGAAAGAATTATAAAATCAAATGCACCTAAATACTTCAGAACTCAATTTACTAACTTAAGCCATCAACACACGTTTCATACAAAACCTTAGACAGAACTACTGCTTATCAGAAATCTTTTACATATGTGGCAATTTATTTATTATATTGCCAGATGATCTAAAAAATTTCGCTAAAGACATTCACAAACACATAAAAACTTTGCTACTGGAGCAGCAACGTTCTAATTAAAGTCAAACTCCTTGCAGACTGCTCTCAACAATAATCAATTGGATTTTTGGAAACTTTTCGTGATCCCAGCCCCCTCTCGTACTTCGCCACACATGTCAAGTATCATTATGTCAAATATCACATTACACCAGTTTTTATTAGCGGAAAATATGCTTTTGTTTTGACCTAATTATAACTATATTACTTTGAAATGTTCCTTTAATGTTTTAGGTAGATTTTTCATCTACCTATTGCATAGTGCAGCATGTCACAATGAAGTTTCACTATAGTTTCGAAGAAACTGTAAAAATTCAAAAGTTTATATAAAAAAATCCCAAAATTTTATTTCGAATCAAATATGTACATGTGATACATCGTTGGATAGTTCTCATCTAGCCCTGCAACTTTTGTCTAAAACATTTTTGCTAAAACCCACAGGAAGATTAAAAAAAAATGGCGGCGGTTCAAACTCTTCAAAATTTTATTTCAAAACAAATATGTACATGCGATATAAGACGAAATCTACCTTTCCGAATGGTCCCTGCGCGAACGCTGAATCCTGTATGTGCATCTTCGATAGCTGGTCTTCTTCTCGTAAACTGGCCGCCTCCATCCATAAGACCAAGTATATAGTATTTGGAGTGCGCTTAGATAGAAACCCTACGGTACGCCTACAGGAGCAACCGGTCTATACGGCTCAAACTATGAAATACTTCGGTATTGTGCTTGATGATCGTCTGAGCTTCCTCAAGCACGTAGAGTATGCAGCCGCGAAGGTTAAGAAATTAGAAATAGAAATAGAAGAAATAGAAATATTTATTTACCATGATTGAGTACAAATAAAGTACATATGGTATGTCATATAAAAACAGTCATCATTATAATACATAAATCATAAAGTAGCTAAAAAGATATAAAATAAATAATATAATAAGAAACATCACAAGCAGTTTAAAATAGATAAAAATCTAGATTGTCTTACATTTTTTAAATAAATAAAAAACAAATCGAAAGCAAACAGACAGATGTAACTTATAATTAACACACAATCTTATTTTTTTATTTTTCTACAAGGCATTAGTCTTCAGGAATTCATCGATGTTATAAAAGGCACTTTCTACAAGGACCTTTTTAATTTGAGTCCTATATTTGGATACCTGGAGGTTTCTAAGATTTTCAGGGAGACTATTATAAAATATGATGCTGTTAAAGTGGAGTGATTCTTTAAATCTGGCAGTTTTGTGAAGTGGGATTGATAGGAGCTTACCGTGCCTCGTATTATAAGTGTGATTATTATCAAGTGTTTTAAACTCCTGCAATTGGTTTTTGCGTATATTAGGCATTTATACATGTAAATACAGGGCGCAGTTAGAATTTTCTTCTTAATGAACGTACTTTTGCAACTTTCTCTAAATTGTAAATTAAAAATCAGTCTCATAATTCTCTTTTGTAACACAAAAACTCTATATAATTGGTTAGACCTTCCCCAGACACAAATATTGAGTGATAAGTGAGAATATACCAGAGCAAATTCCCTCCTCACTTAAGGTGTCTTTTAGTTATAAAATTGCATAATATGCCTTATTCAGTTTGCAACATACATGATTACTTGCAGCTCCCAAGATAATGAACTTTCAATATAGGTACTCAAGAATTTTGACGAGGTGCTTATGGGTAGACTATTTAATGAGATAATTTTACTTGGATTAAAATTTAGAAATACAGTTTTTTTCTCATTTAGTATTAATTTATTACGATTGCACCAATCATTCATTTCAACGTTGACGCTATTAATAGCTTTTTGTAAATCATCACTGTTTGGGGCAGATACAGAAATTGTCGTATCATCCGCGTACATGATTGTTAAACCGTTTTTTATATGATGGGGAAGGTCATTTATATATATTGAAAATAATAAAGGCCCCAGTATTGACCCTTGAGGGACGTCTAATTTAACATCATGTATGTCAGATTCGGACTCATTACACTTCACCAAAAATTTTCTATTTTCCATGTAAGAAATTAGCCAATTTAACAAATTTCCTCTTATACCAATAGTTTCTATCTTACTAAAAAGTATTGCTTGGTTCACGGAATCAAATGCTCTAGAGAGATCGAATAGGATCGACACTACATATTTACCATTATCCAATTCACGGTAAATAAAATCAAACAATTTAGCAGTTGCACTTTCTATGGATTTCCCTGGCCTGAATCCATACTGGCATTCAGTTAGGATCGCATTCTTATCAAGATATAACGTAATTCTATTGGATATTAGTTTTTCAATCACTTTAGACATTACGCACACTAAGGAGATTTGACGATAATTCGCATATCATGCTCATCCCCCTTTTTGAATACCGGTATTACCAGAGAGATTTTGAACTCTGGCGGAAAGTAACCTTCAAGAATAGATTTGTTAATAAGAAACAAGAACTGATCTGCAATGTTTGAAAATATATTCCTTAAAATAGGCACTGTTAATCCGTCTAAATCTGCCGAGTTTTTATTTTTCAACTCTTTTATGACATCCTAGAGTTCCGGTTTAGATACTTCATAACAGTAGATCGAATTAATGTTATAAGCGGATAAAGTGTGAGGTATTGATAAATTATAACCAAAGTTATTTTTTATAGAATTTGAGGCAACTGTAGAAAAATACAATGCAAACCTATCTGACACCAATTTATTAAATATCGTTTCGTCATCTATTTTCAAACTTATGGATTTTTTTTATCGATTCAGTTTTCCCCAGTCTACAATTTACAATTTTCCAGGTTTCCTTTTATTTATTTTTCGCTTTTTTAATTTTGTCTCTATAATAATTTCGCTTCGTTGTTTTAATATTTTTTCTATGTGCCTTTAGATTATGTTTGTATTCTAGCAAGTCATCTACTTGATTCCTACTATTCTTTAATTTGTGAAACATATGTTTCTGACCTTCCAATTTCAAGTCATTAGTTATCCATTTTTTATTTTTTAAAGCATTATTTATTTTATTTTTAGTACGAATAAGAGGACAGGACACATTTAGGCACCAAATTACATCTTCAATAAATAAACTAAAAGCCTCATTTACGTTTAACCTATAAATGTAGTCCCAATTGACCGTGCTTAACCGCCCATTTAATTCATGTATATTTTCTGCCCCTTTAATATTTTTTATACTCTAAATATTAGTGGTTTCGATATTGTCTCTATAGTCAATATTTAGTGAAGATATATGAGCCAGATGATCTGCAATCAACGGATCATATAGTTCAACATTGTAGTTGAAAGATGATAAGTTGGTTACAAGGTAATCTAGTGAGGAGGAGCTTGTCCATTAATATTTTTAACAATACGTGTTGGCTCGTTTGTAGTTACACTTACTTGGTAAGATTCAAATATATCACACAATATTTTTGTATTGAGGGACTTATCAAGCAAATTGATATAACACACAAAGTATCACATAGTCATATCTTTTAGTTGCATAATTTAATGTGGCTGTTAAATTTTTGAAGAAAATATCTAAATCACCAGCTGGAGACCTGTATATGCAGCATACTACGGTGTTAAAATTTTGACTGCTAAAAAAGGAGATTGCACACATTTCGATGTGCCATTCCACTGAACAGTTATTAATCAAATTGACCTTGCAGAAGTTTAAACCCTTCTTAATAAAGATCATGGATCCACCATGAATATGATTATTACGGGCAAAATAGGCACCAGGATTAAAGCTAGGTAAGTGAAAGTAATCAATATTAACATCTAAAATCCAATGTTCAGATATACATAGAATATCAACATTTTTGTCATTACTAAATAACTCAACCTCATTGAGTTTGTTCGTTAAGCTTTGAACATTTACATGAGCAATTGTTATTAAATCTGACTTCACATTAAATTCATTTGAGACAAGATGAGATATAAAAAATCACTCGTACCTTTGTCATTTTTGACATCGCATGACACTTCATCTGAAATTTCCTCCGAAAGAGGTGTTGGAACACCGTTATTTTTGGGATTGACTTCTGGTACATTATTTATTATTATTAGCCGTTACTCAAGTCCGAGTATAAAAATGTTACAGTCGATAGATTGTGTACAATAAAAAACAAGTAAAAGGTGTAGTCTATTGTAATTCCCATTCATCTACGGTGCACACGACTATAGCTATAGAGGCCAATTCGGGAGAGCACTTGTCGACCGCAGTCAGGACAAACATAGACCTGGTTAGGTCTTGGATTCGGCCTTCTTGCAGCAACATTTCCTTGATAGCTGGCCACAACCCCTCGCCATTCGGTTCTGTCCGCTGCAAGTTGTTCCCATTGCTCGTCTGCAATACCGCAGGATTTTAGATTTTCATGGAGAGCGTCTTTGAACCTCTTTCGTTGACCGCCACGCCTTCTTCTACCGCTTAGCAATTCACCATAAAGTGTACATTTAGGAAGGCGGTTATCATGCATACGATGAACGTGACCTGCCCATCTTAGGCGTGCTCTTGAAATAAGCACCTCAATTGGAAGGCTGTTTGCTCTCCTGAGTACTTCCACGTTTAATATGTGATGGAACCAACGGATTTTCATCATACTTCTGAGGTGTCTTTGCTGAAAACGTTCTAATTCTTTCACATGACGACGGTAAGTGACCCAGCTTTCACATCCATATAGCAGTGTTGGAATGACAACTGCTCTGTAGACAGCCATTTTCGTTGACAAAGCAAGGTCGTGGTTGTCAAATACTCTCTCTCTAAGTCCCCAGAGTGCTCTAGATGCTAGATGCTCTGGTACATAAACGACATTTATATTAGCATTTATTGTATTATTGGAGATCATTGAGTTCGTTAAATTTATAAACACCAAATTTTTTGCTTCATTATTTCTTATCTTCTTCTTACTCGTTGACAGCATGATTGGAGCACTAAGGCCAGGCATCTTTTCAGGCAGGTACCTGAGATAGAAGTTTGGATGGGTCGAGGAGAACTTGCCATGTCGCTTAAGACTGTGGAACTTTTTACTGGGCACAGCGAATTCGGACTACACCTGCTGAGAATAGGCAAATCTTCTACAGATATTTGTGAACAGTGCCAAACTACGATGATCCCATCCATCGTCTTCTAAATTGCGGTCGTTATGACTTTCTACGGAATCACATTGTCGCTCAGTTAGGTCCATTCCCAAATATGCCGGAACTTCTGCCTGATTATGACTCACAAAATCCTCTTCTTTTTGCACCTTTTGGGAGGAGTCCTAATAATTAGACATCTGCAAAGCCTCTGCCAAACTTTGCTAGCGCACAAGTTACCATATTTGTTTCCATTAAAGGTCAGCCTTCAAAACGGACAATTTTTGCATATCGATGCAGAAACCAGAACCAATTGTGTTGTTATCAGTCCGATTCCACCTTTAATTTTAAGCTTCTTCACTAACCATAATATTAAGTCATTGCAAACTAACATTAGTTTAAATACATTATTTTAATCTATTTAACTATTTTATATTTTAACTAGTGGATCTAGCTGCGAATAACAACATAACAAGCCGTTCCCGGCCGGAGGTTAAATCTCGCAAAAGATAGGTACTCTGGCATTCTGGCGGAACACCTCTCTTATACTTATAAGTTTCTGACCCGAAGTAGTATTGGCAATAATTTATTCGTATATTTCAGTCTATTATTTTGGTACTACTACGTTCATGGCAGGAAAAGGGTGGGTGTTCAAAATCCTACTTCTAGTGTGATCCATGCTATCGGGTTTTTTTAAATACTTTATATCCGTACTGCTGGAAGATCAACAGTAGTTGAAATAGTTTTACCTCCAGTTATATATACTTCTATTGTGCATTTGTAAACTTCCATTGAAGTAAATAAATATATTTATTATGTGAGATATTAACATTTTAAATGCAGAATAAAATTCTGTTCTATAAAAATGTTTAGCTTGTAAATAAATAAATATAGTATCTTACATATACAGGATGTCTCACCGGGATCTGAATTGATCGATATAGAGAAAAGTACGCATAAGAAAATTTTGAAAATTTAGATATTTACTAATGTTGGTGTGGCCAATCCAACTAAAAAAAATACAAGCAGCTGGTACTTCCGCTGATACTGGAAGTCGATACTAACTTGCTTATTTCAAATGGAACACCCTATATATTTTCGCGTTTTCGAAAAGAGCATAAAATTCTGAGTCGAGAATATGTAGCATATCCTATACCTAAACCTAGCCGTTTCAAAAATACTTGACATTTTATAGAAAATTTGACAGGTGAAACGGTTTGCAAGAACCGTTATAACTTTGTTCGTGTAAAAGATCCTCATTTGCTTCTTGTCACATAAAAGGAACACAAGGGGAACTACGTTCTACAACTGAAATAAATTCAGTAATATCATACTAAGTGTTCCGTTTTTCGCGTTACATTTTGTCAACTTCAAACCGCGAAAACTTGTTTAGGTGAAATGGAACATATTTTTTACGTCAAATTGTGTAAAATTGAATTCCCATTTATCTGATATTAGCATTGTGGGGGTTAAAGTTACAACTTTTTGAAATATTTGCGATTTTATTAGAAATTCATGAATTGTTGTAATCATTTCATCAAAATAGCCATGATTAGAAACAATCAGTCATTACCTTATGTCAAAAAATACCAGCACGTTTAAATTATACCAACGATAACTTTTTAAATTTGTTTATTATTTATGGAGAATGGGATAAAGTAACTTCAAGAACTTGCTACTCGATATCCACAAAAACGCAAAATACTAACATTGTAACGTGCGTATTAATCGAATTGAAGATATGGCATGAACTAAAATAGCAGAGATAAGATCAATTTAAAATATGATTTCATTTTAATTTAATAATTGCTCAAAATTCCGCTCTCGAACCTCGATACATTTTTCGCATCTTCGGATTAATTCCTCATGGGTAGCTCTTCTAATTGAATCCTGTGATATGTTTTGAAATGCATTTCTTACTCTTTGCATACAATCTTCAATGATTGTTAATGGGCTCTCATAAACTTTATTTTTAATAGTTCCCCAAATCCAGAACTGATAAATCGGGCGAGCGAGGAGGCCATAAGAAAGGTCCATTATTGGCAATCCATTGATCATAAAAAGTTTCTTGTAAATAATTATTAATTAAATATGCGTTATGTGGGGGAGCACCGTCGTGCTGATAAAAAATGTTTCTATGTTCGGCGAGAGTTAAATTTTCTAAATAGTTATTATTCAAATTTTGTAAGATATTCAGATAGCTTTCACCTAAAAAAAAAAAACAAAAATTTACCTATACATATTAGCAGAACAGAAAATTTAATTTACCGTTTAAATTTTCTTGATAAATTGTAATGCCACCATCGTTTCTTATGGCACAGTAAACATTGAACTACCAACTTTCTTGAAAGTTTCGCTCTCTGAACATATGAGGATTTGAGTCACTCCAATAATGCGAATTGTGTCTATTAAAAAGTCAATTTTTAGTAAATTTTGCTTCATCTGTCCATATAATATTTCCCAAATAAGAATCGTGACCCTCAGACCTTATTAGAATAAACTCACAAAAATTCTGTCTTCTTAGTAAATCTGTTTCTTTTAATCCTTGAACCATATGGAATGAAAACGGGTGAAACTTATGTTTTAATAAGATTCTGTGAATTGAATCCTTGCATAGTCCCGATTTCAGAGCAGCTTGTCTTAATGACATCCTTGGAAATGCATGAAAATATCCCAGAATGACTATTTCAATGTTTTCGCCATCAACAATAGGCTTTCTTCTTTGCATGTTTGCCTTGACAGAGCCATAATTTTAAAAACTTTCCAATATGCGTTTTACAGTGTTTGGTGACGGTTTCCGTTTTTCTGGATATCGAGTAGCAAATGTGCTGCAAGTGCTTGGTATTACTTTATCACATTCTCCATAAATAATAAATTAAAAAGTGTTCGCGGGTGTAATTTAAACGTGCTGGCAATTTTTGATGTAAGGTAATGACTGATTGTTTCTAATCATGGCTATTTTGATGAAATGATTACAACAATTCATGAATTTCTAATAAAATCGCAAATATTTCAAAAAGTTGTAACTTTAACGCTTTAAATGCTAATACCAGAAAAAAGGGAATTCAATTTTACACAACTTGACGTAAAAAAATACAGGGTGTTACATTTGACCTAAACAAGTTTTCGCGGTTTGAGGTTGATAAAATGTAACGCGAAAAACGGAACACTTGGTATGACATTATTGAATTTATTTCAGTTGTAGAACGTAGTTCACTTTGTGTTCTTTTTATGTGACAAGAAGCAAATGAGGATCTTTTACACGAAGATAGTTATAACGGTTCTTACAAACCGTTGCACCTGTCAAATTTTCTATAATCTTTGAAACGGCTAGCTTTAGGTATAGGATATGCCACATATTTTCGACTCAAAATTTTATGCTCTTTTCAAAAACCCTAAAATATATAGGGTGTTCCATTTGAAATAAGCAAGTTGGTATCGACTTCCGGTATAAGCGGAAGTGCCAGCTACTTGTAATTATTTTAGTTGGATTAGACACACCAACATTAGTAATTATCTAAATTTTCAAAATTTTCTGATGCGTACTTTTCTCTATATCGATCGATTCAGTTCCCGGTGAGACACCCTGTATAATATAAAAAAATTGTTTAGCATATGATAATAAACTAGAAACATTTAATTATTAAATTTAAGAAATAAATCTAAATTAATTAGAAATTATAACTATTTGCAAATAAACATTTATTTGACGAGTTATTCGTACGTGGATGATAATAACTTAAATATAAAAGTATATTATATAAACTAAAAATATGCCATAAATACAATCGTTTATTAAACGACCCAGGGTTATTTGAGTGGGTTATATATTGTGGGCAGTAGAAAATTATGATCAGTGGATTTTGTGCTTACTCCTATACCCTTGTGCATTGTACAATTAGCTTAACGGTTTTAGTATCGTTGGTTAGATGAATAAAAACAGAATTGATTGAACTAAAGAGATGACATTTGTATCTTGAAAATAGACATTTCTCAATTATATTTACGCAATTTTTATTTCTATTTGTTTTATAAATTTGTTATTATAATATATATAATATGGTTTAAAATTACTGTTGATGTAGTTATAATGTAATTTTCCGTAATATATTATTATTGTTTTGTATTGTATTTTGTTAACACGCTTTATTAGCTCAACATCATGGATTTAACTTTGCACGTAAACAAATCTTGCAACTCAAATTTAACACACTTGCACTTAACCCATTGACTTGAAATTTCGTACGCATATGTAGTTCCAGTGACAATATAATAATTTGGAGTTGATGAGTGAACTTTAAAGCTAAAAATAATAAAATAAAGGTTTAAATACCGGCACCTCCGGCAAAATATTGAATATTCTACCCTGTTAGGAGACTTCTATACCCATTTTATTTTTCTTTCCACACAAATGATACGTTGTTAGTTTCGGAGTCAATACAATAATTTGGGGTCAATGACTTAATTTTAAGACTAAAAATAATACAATAATAGGTTACATAAACTAAAAAACATGCTTTGATTTCAACGAACTAAAAAGTATAAAATAATTTTTAATAAAAATCGTGGGTTGCTCTTTATACCTACATTGTTGATTGACGTCTTCGTATTTTTTATTTTAGTTTTTAATTCGCCGTAACCAACGTGTATTTTTTAAGTTTTTTTTACTATTAATTTATTGATATTCTAGACACTAAGTATCCCTCTATGGAAAAACTTTTGACGAAATCCATCAATTTTTCTAATACATAGAAATGAAATTGTAATAATACCTTAAATACCTTAAAAAATATTTCCCATTTTTAATTTTCCGTGTAACTTGTAAATTTTTTCAGTAAATAAATCTATATTATTTCATCATTAAACATTCGATATTAATATTAGAAAAGCTTTTATGTTTACGACCGTAATAAATGCATGATTTTTGTAATTTTTAGTGTCGACATGTGCTCTACAACTAATAACTAATTATGAGAAGCAATTGCTGGCAAAATTAGTTTGAAGCGGAGGTCATCAACCAATAGATCAGAGTTCACAAATTACATTGTTATGAAATGTTGGTCTGGAATTAATGTAATGCCTCTCATAACCGACACCTGTAATAGAATTTTTATCAACTTTATGATTAAATTTTACATTTAAGTTAAAATAAATGATTTTAAAAATATTAAAATTGCCACATTAAATTAAATTGTTTCCTCAGTACTGCAACGAAAAAAATGTCTTTTGAAATAAATAAATCAAATTAAAGGGTTTATTTGATATATCAACATTGTATAATTAGATAATTTCCAAATTTATTAATAAGCATGTACCTACGTTTGCCGATAAATTTTAATACTCTTAAATATTCTGTATGACTGGTGAACGGGAGGTGAGCGCACTTGCCTCTCACCAAAAAGTTCCGGGTTCGATCCCCGGTCGTGGCAGTGGAAAATACTGTGAGAGGGATTTTTCCACTATACACGGATATTGGGTGTGTGTCCCTTGTCCCTAAATATGTAGCCCCCTCCCATACAAGGCTCTTATAGAGCCTTCCAGGATAAAGGGGGTCGTAACTACCTGTAGTGTTATTTATTTATTATTTATTCTAACTCTTCAGACAGAATAAGTTACCTAGGCACATTTTTCTTCAAATAGACAGCATAAGCACAGCACAGCAGCATAAGCACATTGCATATTTGCCTTCATACAACTGCTAAGTGTAGTTCCAGTTGAACAGCTGAAACATTTACTGCTCGTTTTTCGTGAAAAGCGCAAAGTATTTTCTGTAGGTCTAGGAATAGTTTAAGAAGAAAGGTACACTCTATTTCAGTTACTTTTGTATACTTGATGTAACACGAACATGGTACACCCACAATTATTTCTTTATTTTTGCAGATATATTATTGAAACTTTTCCGAATACAACCATGTATCTTGCAGGTTCGTAGCATTTGAACATAGTGACACTTCTAAAACTAAATGTTCACTAGCTAATTCAAGTAGCCGAATTACTTTTCTGCGTAACACCACATAGTGTGATAGTTTTGCATCTCGTTTAGTAAACATATTATCATGACGCTGTTTCTATTTTATGTGTAATATTATGTGTAATACCTTACGCATAAGTGAACAATGAAATAAATTGTTTGTTTCTAGTAAATAAAAATTTCTCGAGATGGGCCAGAATATTGCAAATATGTCATTTAATATTAATACTTGCTGAACGCTTTTTTAAAATAATTGTTCCTTTCCCCTATATTTTATAAGTTAAAGAAAGTTAATAATATTTTATATAATATATATAATGTATACAGTGGTGTGAAAATCACCACGAGATCCCCTGTGCAGGAGCAGGAGCATGATCATCAGTAATCAGATTAGGGATGGGGAGTAATTAGAGTGGCGGAGGGGGGATATCCAGATCAAGGTCAACAAGTTTTCTCACAGCGGGCAGCAAGGACTGTTAACTACAAAGGATTGCTTATCTCCTAAAGAGTAACGTTGCCACCCCCCACTCTATTTGTACCTTTAGTGACGTATTAACGCTTCTTTCACACTGGGCGACTTAGCAGCACGATTTAGTAACGCGGCTGAGTGAAAGAATATGCGACTAAGTCGCGTGGCTCTAATGTAAAGACACCCAGTATGAAAGGAGCATAAGCGGTCCATTTCTCGGTGCGGCGGTAGTTGATTGCGCCACGGGCTCTACGGCTACGATACGATAGGATATTTGTGTTTTGATTCCTTTCTATACATATGCATATGATAACTGTGTTAGAAAAAAACCTAGGAATTTTTAGTTTACCGTTCATAAAATATCGAGATCTATTTAACTACAAAATAAAATAAAACAGCATCCCACAAAATGTATATATTTTAAGAAGGACCGCTGGTGCAAACCGCTAGCAAACCGGGCCCATTGTCGACGTCACAACTGGTTAATCGCCTATGACCTTGGAGGAATAAATTGGTGTAGGTAAGCTATCCTTTATAATTAAGAATCCTTGAGCGGGCGGGCCGTCACCGGTTAATTGGTGGGGGGAGTGTCGTAAGCGGGCGTCATGGGGTCAAGATCAACTGGTGGGAGTAATTAACATGGTGAGGGTAAATTTAAGATGGCTTTGTCAATATGCTTATGCTGTCTGTAGTGTCTGTCCACTTGTTCGCCTGTTTATCCGTCCGTCCGTATGTGTACCTGAAATTTGAATTCACGGAAGTAACAGTGCCTTTACTATTTAGAACATCAAATAGAGTTTGTTTATTGTTGTCAAATGTGGAGGAGGGTTTTCCGAAAGAAGATTTACATATAGATCTTTAAAAATATAAATAAATTAAAGGGATCAGGGATAAGTATTTCAAATGACCTCGCTCCTGAGGAAATAGAAGAAGAAAAGATCTTATTGAAACATCTAAAATTGGCAAGAGAGAAAAAATACAACGCAATAATCACAAAAAATATATTAGTTATAAATAAATGAAGATCTGAAAAATATAGATTCCAAAGACCCAACGGAATTTTATAGGGACCGTGGTCATCGCATTAACAGCAACAGTGCTCCCACTACCCCTACTACAATAATAAATGCTGAAATAAAGGATTCTAAGAGAAATAATAAAGAAGAAATTATAAAGATAAACAAAGGTATAGAAGCCAAAAACGAAAATAAGGACATGCAGATTAGAAAACAAGTAACCACTACAGAGTTTATGAGTACAAGATCCATGAAGAAAAGTGTTAGTGACACTAACACATCTATATTATCTCCTTCAGCCAAGAAAGGAAAATAAAAACATCTATTAATAGGCCTTATAAATCCAGAATCTAGGACCAACAAAAGGAAGGAACAACCAACAGACTCCGAAAATCCATTAAAGAGATCAGCTAGTTTAATGAAAATAAGCGACGAAAAAGGTACCTAAATTATAAAAAAAAAATCTATTTTTTGCTATTTTTGTATATTTGAATATTATTTTTATGTATATAATTTATCTTATTTTAAAATAAACTATTATAATTAGAATTCTTTTTTATGTAAAATATAAATAGTATTCATGTAATATACACTGCTCAACCATAGTAGTTAATTATTTATATAGATTTTATTTTAGTGTAGTAATGAAACAAAATTTTATAGAACTTGGCCATTTAAATATTCGCTCATTGGTTCCAAAATTTTTTGAACTTAAAAATTTTATTCTGTCGAAAAAAGTTGATGTGTTTGCACTCTCTGAAACTTGGCTAAATAACACAGTCAGTAATGAATCTATCAAAATAGAGAGATACAATTTAATTCGCGTTGCTAGGGCTACTAGGGGAGGGGGCGTTGCAACTATATTCATGATACATACAAATATAAAATTATTAGTACATCCAGCGCTATTGTACAATTTTGGATTTCTGTTTGTCACAATAATACATCCTACACAATTGGTGTCTGTTATAGGCCACCCCAGACAAATTTAAAAAAATTTGTTGATCAATTGGAAGACACAATATCAATAGGTATGCAACATGGAGAACAGCTGTATTACTTTGGGGATATAAACATTGACTTATTAAAAGTAGACTCACCTGGTTCTTTATATGTTTCCTCGATGATAGAATCTGTTGGTGTACATCAAATAATAAATCGAGCCCCCCACATTACAAATAACTCACATTCATTAATTGGTATTATAATATGTAACGATCCTACTCTAGTTGTTTCTTCCGGGGTAGGTAGTATTAACTTGTCTGACCATGAGAATATATATTGGAAAATTTCAAGTAAAAAACCGAAAAGTGAACCTTTTTATTATACCTATCGTGACTTCAAATCTTTTGATGGGCAGAAGTTTTATTTGGACTTAACAGCAATTACCTTTAGAAAATATATTACTTGCTAATGATGTTGATATTAAGTTAGGTCTTTTAAATCAATATTTACTTGCGCACTGTTTGATAAACATCTGCCATTAAAGACCGTTAGAACAACAAAGAGTAAGGCGCCATGGCTAACGGAAAACATTAGATTTCTTATGTCTCAAAGAGACAAGGCTAAAGCAAGACATAGGCAAACTAAATCGCAGGCGCACTGGGAATACTATAAAGAGTTAAGGAATTATACAAATCATGCGATTACCAGTGAAAAAAAGGCTTATTTTAATCACGTGTCTAAAAATAATAATTCTAAAACTCTTTGGAAGGAACTAAAATCTTTGAACATAAATAATTCTACACCTACTCATATTCCCGTAAATTTACAAAATCCAAATCTGATTAATAATTTCTTCATAGACAGTATTCCAAATGATTTAAATGGCAATACTTTAAACACACTCAACTACTACCAGCAAAATAAAGTTTGTCAGGCTAATTTTACTTTTAGCCTTGTCTCGGAAGATCACGTATTGAAGGTTCTTAAATCATTGAAGAATACCTCTCCTGGATCTGATAATATAAGTATAAATCTAATTAAATTGTGTTGCCCTTGGATTCTCAAATTTTTAATACATATAGTAAATAGTATAATTCTTCAGTGCAAGTTTCCATCGAGTTGGAAAAATGCCTTGGTAACACCGATTGCCAAAAAAAAGCGAGGTCTTAACATATTCAGATCTAACACCTATAAGTATTTTACCGAGCCTGTCAAAGTTAATGGAAAAAATCATAGAATTACAGATACGAGGTCACTTAGATTCAAACAATATTTTACCTACTGTGCAGTCGGGATTTCGGGCGGGCTATAGTTGTTCCACAGCTTTGCTAACCGTAACTGATGATATTATTCAAACGTATGACGATGGAAAAAGTACAGCTCTGGTATTACTTGATTTCAGCAAGGCTTTCGACACCATTAATCATGATATCTTACTGGCTATTTTACAATCTTGCGGTGTTGATGTCGAGGGTGTTCTGCTATTCAGGTCATAAATAGAGGGTCGCAGTCAAAAGATTAAATTGAATGGTACTATGTCTGATGTAAGATACTTAACAAGGGGTGTTCCGCAAGGTTATATCCTTGGACCCTTGCTGTTCTCGGTCTACACCAGCCAATTTCCTAAATTTGTGGAAGACAGCTCAGTTCATATGTATGCCGATGACACACAAGTGCTCTATTCATTTTATCCCACTGAATATCACAGTGCTGTAACAGCAATTAATAATGATCTAGAAAAATTATCAAACGTGTCATCGGAACATTCACTAGTACTAAACCCGTCAAAATCAGCTGTTATCTTGTTTAGCAAAAAATCAGACTATGTTAACCTTCGACAAGTTATTAATGTTAAAATCAATGATATACAAATTAAAATAGCTGATAGCGCAAGAAACCTTGGTTTAACTCTAGATAAGTCTCTTAGATTTCGAGAGCAAGTTACTAAAAATATTCAAAGGGCATATGCAGCTCTTCGTTTATTGTATCCACATAGATTGTTTTTAAATTGTGAGACAAAAAAAATGTTATGTGAAATATTGGTATTATCTCAATTTACTTATTGTGCTCCTGTCTATGGGCCATGTTTAGACCAAGACTGTACAAATAGAATACAGCGTGTTCAAAACTCGTGCATACGTTTTATATACGGCATTAGAAAATTTGACCGTATCGCATAAGTTAGTTGAATTAAAATGGCTCAACATGAAAAATCGATTTCACGTATACGCTTTGTCCTTGTACCACAAAATTATTACAACAAAAGTACCATCATATTTATTTAACAAAATATCATATCGCACTGATGTTCACAATATTAATGTACGGAGCAGAGGATTGATAACACCACCTCCTCATAAAACTGCATTTTTTGAGAGAAGCTTTAAATTCACGATTTATAAGTTGTATAACTCTATTCCTACTGACTTTTAGCGATTATAAGATCAAAAAATATATTAGGAATTTTTTCATGAATAAACAAAATCTGGGTTGAGTATGTAATATTTTAAAATCTGTTATGATATAGTGGTTTACCAATTTTAATTTCTTACACAATTGCTTGTTGTGTTAATTCTGTTTTGTTTTCTGTTGTTCTATGTTATTTATCTTATCGTTTGTTTATTCATCCACAAGGGTTAAGTGGTAGAGCACTCATTGAGTGAACTTCCCGTTTTTTCTCATTTAGTTTTATTAAGTATTATTTGTATTTCTTTTATTGTTGTTTTTTTTTGGGAAATAAAGACATATATTATTATTATTATACTCTTCTGAACGTAGATGTGATTATGATATTCGATTTTCTTTCAAAGCCAGATAAATACGATTATGACAAATATCATGACAATCGCAAAATTAACTACATCACTATGGCAACACTTAGTGTATCGCAGCGTATATCGCATTGCGAGCATGTGACGTCACTCGCGCCAAGGGAGCGTTTTCTAACCTCGATGCGTTGAGGTAATTTCTATTACAAATAACGCCGAAAGTAAATGACTACTTTTAAAAAAACTTTGTAGGGGTTTATAACACCCATAAATCTATCATTTCCAATTAAAAACTATATTTTATACAGACCTATTACTACCGGGTTATTTTATCTGCATATCGGTAAGTATCTTTTGTCTTATCTAATCCATAGATGTATCTACTGAGATTTTATCACGGATGGTTTTAGTTTATTTCTTGTATTATAAAAAGGAGCATTTCCATAATTTATGTGGCTTATTGTTTGGTAACAACTTCTTTATATTTTTTAGTGAATTATTGATGGAGTTATTGTCTGCAAGGGTAAGAATTTTAGTTACATTTGAATACCCTTTTTCTATTTGCCTTTTCTTTAGATTCATGATTGCAAATTATCTACTTCAGGGGTATCGTATGGTTTCATTTATATTATGAGATGCGGAAAGATATCTTGTAGGTTTCTCAAAAAAATAACTTTTTAGGTAGGAAAGATGTGGTATAACAATAAAAATAATTAATAATGTATATGTTTTTTGTACATATGTAAATAGTTAATAATCAAATTTATCTAAATCCAAATTATCCCATTCTGATTCAGACTCACAAAAACAACACTATCCCATCCCGCTTCAGGCCCTTCTATGTTCAAACTCCTGGCGTATTTTATCAAAGTGTCTAAATTTCTACCACCATATCTTCACTAAGTCGAAAGTATACACATCACCAGGTATAACATACCTCATCATCAGCAGGTAATAGGGGTACTTTATTTAACACACTAGAATTAGTAATAGAAACGGACACGGAGTAGTAATACCAATTTTTAATTTCAAAAACTAATAATATCAATTAGTTTTTAAAATAGACCATAACAGGTCTTTCAATCATCTGAACTAGTATTATTGCCTCATAAACAATCTTTATGCATTAATTTATTAACAACTATTTATACTTATCATATTATATACTATATATTTTTATTTAAATAATTGCTAAATTTCACGAAACTAAATTACTGCCATCTCTTGGTGGAGGGTGTGACTGTGTATATTTTACTATAAATCTCTAATAAACCGCGACACCTGTTGGTGAACAGCGTAACTATTTACCAGGAGCTTTCAGTAATGATTCTTGATGGATTGGAAATCTTTAATTTTAACGTGTTGCGCATCTTTAATAATAGGAAAGTTAGCAGGCGACCACATTTTATGTTGTAAATTACGAAAATATTTTACTTTTATTTCACTGATTTCGAAATTTCAAATTAAATTTCGATATATAATTTCGGATGGAGTTGATCATTTTGCATGATCCAATGTTTAGTTTTTCAGATCTTTGGGTTTTATATAAAGTGTATAATACAGATGGCTTATTTCACCATTAGATATAAACTTAATCAATATTTGGAATAACTTTGTGTCAAAAGAATAAAATAATAAAATTATCCATATTTAACTTTAGATATTTGCACATCAGCAACAGCATGGCACAAATAAACTTTATCAATTAATATAATAAATTTTATATAAGGATGATCTACGTCGCATGAAGTATTTCATTTCATCTGCCTTTCTATTATTACAACTATATGAAAAACTTTTTTAACCAAGCCAAATTAACTTGAGTCTGCCTTTAACGTCCTCTTCAAATCAGCGTAAAAATGCAGCCAATATTAATACCGAAAGAGCTTCATTTAATTATTCCAAGAAGCTTTTTCATCTTGCTTAAAACGTACGTTAAATAAATTTAGAACATTTTAACTTCATCTAATTAAGTAATTTGTCAAACGACATTTTTTAATGAAATTTGCTTAGAATTAAAGACGTTTTAATGGTTTTACTTTGGTAGTTTTAAAGCGAAATTTCAATTTAATGTAAGAATGTCAGTGAAGCAGACGAATGTAAAGTGTTCCACTTGCATACTATGCATTTTACATTTACTGTATATCTACACACAGAGTGACTGGTATCCCACGCAACGTAACAAAGCATTTTTAATTCTTGCAATCGATCATAGTTTAGTTTTCATTTTTAGAATATTATTCGCTGACCCCCATATACAGGGTGTATCGTAAATAATGGATAATCCTGAAAATGGTAATAAGCGAGGCCAAAACCTATCAGAATATCACAACTTGCCCTTATTGAAAACCCTACGGTTTTAGAAACAGGTATTTTTTTGAAATCACAGAAGTAGATGGAATGTCGTTAATTTCATCAATCACTTCGTCGTCGAAATCTTGACGGGTTCTTCCTTCACTGTCACCACCAATACCACGAAGAATAGAAATTCTTCCCTCGCAGTATGCGTCGTGCACTCTAATAAACACACTATAATCAGGATAGTGTGCGTTCGGGTACCTTTCTCAATAACGCACAGCGGATGCACTGGCGTTGCCTCGACATTCGTCATAAATTCAATTCATATTAGCATACTTACGCTGTGTGTACTGTATACGAGGCACTATGGTTCTCAACAAGTTCCAATATGTCCGAAGAAATGCCAAGCCGTTATTATCGACAAAAAACACAGTCTGAATCGGTAAAAAATAAAGTCTAATTTCAGAGCAAAAAGTTTATGTAAACGTTATAGCCAGATCTCAAGGAATTTAAATAATTTCAGAATAATGACATGTAGCTATTAACAATAGACGGACAAAATGATATGTATTACATACGAGAATATCGACGAATGCTTTGACCAAGCAACACAATTAAAACACGAGGCTTGTTAAAAATTTCAACCGATAAATTTAACTCATCCGCCATTCAAACAGCTGCATCTTTTTTTCTAACAGGACAACTCAAAATTTTTATACCATTATAAAATTTAATAACAAGTGGGCAAATATTTAGAATAAGTGACAAGTATCGCTTGACACTTTTCTTTAAACCATAAAAGGTCAAAATCAGCAGACGGAATCTTGGTGGAACCAAAATTTAAGAAACATACTGTCGGCGTTATCCAAAAACACGTACACGTTTGATAGCACAACTGTTCAGAGCTGGGAGTAATTAATTACTGAAGTAAATAAATTACCAAGTTAAATGCTTTTAAAAAAAGTAATTGTAATTGAATTACATTTTTCATAGCAGTAATTGTACTTAAAAATGATTATTATTATTATTATTATTATTATTATTATTATTATTATTAGCCGTTACTCTAGTCCGAGTATAAAAATGTTACAGTCGATAAATTGTGTACAATAAAAAACAAGTAAAAGTTGTAGTCTATTGTAATTCCCATTCATCTACGGTGCACACGACTATGGCTATAGAGGCCAATTCGAGAGAGCACATGTCGACCGCAGGCGGGACAAACATAGACCTGGTTAGGTCTTGGATTCGGCCTTCTTGCAGCAACATTTCCTTGATAGCTGGCCACAACCCCTTGCCATTCGGTTCTGTCCGCTGCAAGTTGTTCCCATTGCTCGTCTGCAATACCGCAGGATTTTAGATTTTCATGGAGAGCGTCTTTGAACCTCTTTCGTTGACCGCCACACCTTCTTCTACCGCTTAGCAATTCACCATAAAGTGTACATTTAGGAAGGCGGTTATCATGCATACGATGAACGTGACCTGCCCATCTTAGGCGTGCTCTTGAAATAAGCACCTCAATTGGAAGGCTGTTTGCTTTCCTGAGTACTTCCACGTTTGATATGTGATGGACCCAACGGATTTTCATCATACTTCTGAGGTGTCTTTGCTGAAAGCGTTCTAATTCTTTCACATGACGACGGTAAGTGACCCAGCTTTCACATCCATATAGCAGTGTTGGAATGACAACTGCTCTGTAGACAGCCATTTTCGTTGACAAAGCAAGGTCGTGGTTGTCAAATACTCTCTCTCTAAGTCCCCAGAGTGCTCTAGATGCAGCGTTAATTCTATTGCGAATCTCGCTGTCCATGTTTGCTTTGTCATTAACAACGTTGCCTAAGTAATTGAACTGATCCACCACTTCAAGAGAATTTCCGTTAAGTGTAATGTCTATTTGGTTCACTTGATGAGGAGTTGACATAATCTTAGTCTTTCCAATGTTGATTTTAAGTCCCAAGGAATCATAGCTCTGGGCATACACATCTAAAAGTTCTTGAAGCTCTTCCGGCGTAGAGGCTAAAAGTGCACAGTCATCCGCATACTGGAGATCACAAATGAATCGTGTGCGTGTCTTCGTGAAAGCTCTAAAGCGCCCTATGTTAAAAAGTCCGCCATCAAAACGGTATCTGAGACCTATTCATCTGACTGTCAGTTTGTTGTCAACAATAATTGTTAGGGCAGTGGTAAACAAATTAAAGAGTAGGGGTGCCAGGACACATCCCTGCCTAACTCCAGTGAGGGTTTGGAAAGGTTCGGTTGCCTCATTATTATACATAACATAATTTAAATTACTAGAGTTACTAAAATATTTAGAAGATGTAATATTGAAATTCTGGAAGATTATCCGCAATATTTATAAGATAAACATCAGTTGCCCCTGTTGAAAGGCTATTCTCTATCATCACTTATACAGGGTTACTGGTAATTCGATACATTCCTTTGGAGATGTGATGGGGCATGAGCTAAGGAGTAAATCTAGCCCTATCATACATTATGCAAAACTCAACTCAAAATTTAAACGGGGAAATCTATGAAAATTTTTTAAGAAATGATCTGGCGGTGATTTTAGAAGATGTTCCTCTCGCCGTCAGACAGCGAATGATGTTTCAGAACGACGGTTGTCCAGCACATTATCGGCTGACAGTACGACAGTTACTTGATCAACGTTTCCCTAACCGTTGGATTGGAAGAGCGGGCCCAATACCTTGGTCAGCGCGAAGCCCTGACTTAACACCTCTTGACTATTACGTATGGGGTCATATGAAGGAGATGGTATATGCCATACCAGTCAATACTATAGAAAACCTTAGACAAAGGATAGTCGATGCTGCCCAACACATAAGACATAATCTGACAACCAGAGTAACAAGGACGGAAATAAGAAGACGCTGCCGTGTCTGTATACGGAATAGGGGCTCCCATTTTGAGCAAGACATATAAAAAATAAAGTACAACTTTGAAATTAATGAAGAATTAAACTCTACTTTTAAAATGGTTTTTACTGTTTATCTAAAAATAAAATTCGTACTACTTGTGTTATTTTTAGTAGTATTTTCTTAGAACTATTAAGGGTACATTGAACATTTGTACCTTGTTAGATAGCTATTGAAATAAGGTAGTTTTTATAATAATTTATACGCGTGTTACGTTAATATTTTTTTGAAAAAATCTAATAGGTAAATTTCATAGCTGATCTAAAAAAAAAAATTTCAGATGTTCACATGATCGAAACGTTTCCTGATATTTTTCATTCCAAACGGATATCTATAATATTGGACAAGTAATCCAGTAAAAAAAATTTAAAAATGTCAAATAGATTTTTCGAAAATTAACTTTTAGGACATTAAGATCTACTTTTTGAGAAAAACAAAAAAAATTAAATATCTTAAAAATTATTGAGTTTTGCATAATATATGTTAGGGCTAAATTTACTTCTTAGGTCATGCCCCATCACATCTCCAAAGGAATATATCGAATTACCAGTAACACTGTATAAACTCGCCTAGACGACACGCTCTGTCAGACAAATTGTTTGAAAAATTAATCCTATTAAAGGGAAACATAAATATATAATATTATTGTGATTATTCATATTTCATAGTTTGAGTCAATATTACATTTGTTTTTAGTTATAGATTTTCATTCTTTTGTGATTACTGTCTTTACTGACTATTAAAATATTTATCTTTCTTTTTGATTATTCAGTATTTGTATATGTTTATAATTATTTGTAGTACATTAACAAATGATCTTATGGTTTACTAAATATCTTCCATTTCCATTGAAACAAACTTAGAAGCTGTAGAGTAATTAGAAAAGTAATTTATTTATTCAAATACCATTACCAAATAATTAGTAATTTAATTACATTATTTAAATACATGATAATTAAATTATTTTTTAACCTAAGTAATTTGTAATTAATTACTTTTTCAAAGTAATTTGCCCAGCTTTGCAAGAGTACTCGCCAAAAAAACAGAATGAAAACATTCATACTTTGTGGCAGTGGCATGCAAAATACTATCCTAGTGTGACGCTCTTTTTCTCATACAGTGCGAGAACTAAGGCTGTCACTTTGACACTCGAGCTTTATTTGCTACTCGGGCGCCAGTTCAAGTTTAAAGTGGTTGAACAACACTACCCAAAAGTCTATGAGCGAGACTAAGCAGCTCAGTGAAGACACAGTTAATTCCAGTGGGTCAAAGAAGGGAAGTTAGACTTTCACAAACACAACAGTAAAACGCAGAAGTTGAATAATATTTGTGTATATTACTGTAATCCTATGGTTCCAATCTCTTTCCAACTTCGGTGGGCACTTGTGCACTGGTAGTCGACTGCTTTCTTCAAGTTGTAGGATAACTAATGAATAAAATACCTGGTGCTGTTTAATTTATAGCCGTTCCCTACCAGGATATCGCGAGGATCCCCTCTATTTCAGACTCGCGCATGATATTGACTACAAGATAGCGAAGACGGCTGCTTTGAATTATTTAATGGGCCGGTGCATTGTTATTGCGAGCGTCAGTTAGTATAAACAAAGTATTCTGAATTTTGTAATGTATAAAATCGATTTCAAACGGCTATTCTAACCAACTGCGAAAAAGAAACGGATTTAATCGGCCATAGATAACTAATTATTGAATTAATTACTTTAAAGTATGAACAATAATTGCTAATGTACAAATAGTCTGATTTTAAATAAATATTCTGGTGCTCAAATAGTAAATATTGCTTGCTAATATACTATCGTGTGCCTAAGGCGGTACAATATAGTTTTTTACCTTAACAGAAATATTATACAGATTACAAATAAATATAAATCTCATGCAGATTTCCGTAACGAAAAATGCTTCGTTACACTAGAGTAGAAATTGTCTAAATGTCAAAAAGTGCCCATATCTCGAAAACCGTAGGGTTTTCAATAAAGTTAAGTTGTGATATTCTGATAGATATTGGTGTAGCCTATTACCATTTTCAGAATTATCCATTATTTACGGGACGCCCTGTATATTGTATTAAAATTTATGTACAAGACTATTTTATTCTTATTCAATAATATCACATACTATTCAAAGATTGTGCAACTAAAAATATTAGTAACATAACCTATTTAGTATTATTTATGAGTAAACTATTTTGTGGAAAATGGCAGAAAGTCATGCAATTCAATTTTATACAACACTAATAACTATTTGTCAGAAGAAACTTTTATGCATTTCTAGCAAGTACACTTGTCAGGTTTTGTGCCTAAATGTACCTGACTGAAGGCGGATATTTACCGACATTGATAGGTATCTTGGGGGAACTGGAAGTTTTGAGTTAATTACTTATGGGCTCAACCGCATAGTATGAGATGCCGAAACTGGGGAACGAACTTTAAACGCTGTTGATGAGCAATCTAGAATTAGCACGAGGAGGTTACGAACTCAATTGGGGGTAACTATTTTACTGTACCATACGGACTTTTAATGAACACTTTTATCCCTTTAATACACAGAAAGCAATGAAGATCTTGTGAATTTGAGGATGACACGTTGTTATTTCTTACGTAGTGATTTCATTCATTGTGGGAAATACGCCATATTTACAAATAATACTAGTTACAAATCTAATTTGTATCCTCCTAATACAAATGCACTTCAACTTGCTTTGCTGACAAATTTATTGTGCCTTTTAAACCTACATAAATAAATAATAATAAATAAATAAACACCACACAGAAATTAGACAACCCCCAATTTCAGAAGTCAGGGCTTGTGCGGATGGGGGTTACACATTGAAAAAACGCGGACATACAACCATTTCCTCCGACAGTGTCAGTGCCGGAACCAGGATTCGAACCCGGTGGTGCAATGTCCGTGTGATTAATCGCGATTGCCAATTACCAATTACCAATTAAAAAGAATTTATTCAGTGTTTAAAATATATATACAAATCATTTTGTCTTAAAATATCTCAGTATTTGATTTATTGCAATCGACAACACATTATTATACTGCGGCGTGACAAAATGCCTGGGTGACATCGACTCGCCACAGTTGCAGGATGTTCTTGCATGAGACGAAAGACAAATTTAATTTATAGGGGGAATGATAGCCGCTCACAAAAGTATTCGGTCAGTTTTGCTTCAACGATCTCATTACCAACGTAATTCCAGCTAATTCAGATGCAAACATTTATGTTTCCTGTGTATACTGTTTAAATTTTTGTAGGAAAACTGATGATAAAAAACCTACTTTAAAAAATGGTACTATTGCAGTTGTTTTTGAGGTTGAATTTAACGTTTAAGTTTGTACACACGCAGTAGTGTGTATGCTATAATTATAGAAAGAGATGAAAAGGGGTGGTAGAGGGTAGGTGATGGTGTAGAGGGAAAGTGAGATAGAGGGAGGAAAGTATGGTCAGTCTTGTAGAATCCGTTCGTCGTATATGGGTAATCGTTGGTATATCAGTCTGTGTGTATGTCCAGTGTTATGGTAACGTCTTGTCGCTGTTATGTCACTAGTCAGAGTGGAGAATGCTATTATATTTTTGTAGAATTTCTGGGACATTTCATCAATGTAGTCTCGCACTCTGACCAGTTTTGTTTGTCTATGTAATTCGTCTATTGTAATATATCGAGTTCGTAAGTAGTCGTAGTAGTTTGTTTTGAGTCCGTTGGAGTCTGTTGCACTGCGTGTCTGAAACCATCTTCCAGACAGGGCAGGCGTATGTCAGTATCGGTCTAAAGATTGTTTTGTAGAGTACAAGTTTGTTGTCAGTCGTCAGCAAGCTCCTCCGATTACAAATCGGATAGAGCTTGCTGAGAGTCGCGTACGTTTTGTTTATGGTTCTCATAATGTGAGGTCCGTAGGATAGTCTGGTATCTAAGGTGACACCGAGGTAATTGACCGTAGTCTTTTCCTCGATGTCCCTGTTGTTAAGTTCCAGTTTTGTTATCGTTCGTATGTTCGTAAATTTGCGGTGAAACGTGGCAGTCTGCGACTTGTCCTCGTTCACCGCAATTTTCCATGTCTTGTAATAGTCAAGTAATTTAAGTAAATGGTAATGTATTTTGTATGTAGCGGTCTGTGCATAAAATGATGTTGCGTAGAGTAACGTGTCGTCTGCGTAAAGTAGTAAGTTGGCGGTCTGGTTTGTAGGTACGTCCGAGGTATAGAGGGAATAAAGGAGGGGGGACAGGATAGAACCTTGTGGGACTCCCGCCGTCATGTGCGTGGTCCTTGAAAGTGATCCTCCTACACTCACCCTTAAACGCCTATTAAATAGAAAGTTCTTTATTAGAGATACTATATGTAGAGGTAATTTGCATGTCTCTTTAAGTTTATAAATGAGCCCATTATGCCAGACACGATCGAAAGCACTTTGGATGTCAAGCAGTAACAGGACGGTGCACTGTTTCCGGTTATCCCCATCAACAATGTCCCTCACCACCTGCACCAGTGAAAGAATGGTAGTGTCCAGCCCTGAAACCAAATTGCCTCACCGGAATTAAAGCCTTTTTCTTGCAGTGTTTGTTTAGGATTTGTAGTATTGCTTTTTCAAGAATTTTTCCCATAGTATTTAAGAGTGTGATGGGGCGGTAACTACTGGCTTTATGTGGGGGTTTATTTGGTTTCAAGACTGGGATCACAATACCCATCTTCCAGGTGTCCGGGAAATATTGCGTCTTGAGGATGGAATTTATGATGTAGGTAAATTGGATGAGGGTTTTTTGGGGTAGATTTTTAAGGACGAGGTTAGGGATAGTATCAGGACCTGGTGCTTTCAAATTTGGCGTGATTTTTATAATTTTTTGTATGTCTCCAGGAGAAAAAATAATTTTTTCGAGTTTTCGTGGGGGGATGGGATAGGAGGTATGTACTTGGTTAGCGGTAGAGGTGACAAGGTCATGGAATGGGGTAGTATTAGGAGGGGTGGTGTTTTCATGGTGTAGGTAACTAGCGATCACATCCGCCTTTTCTGTGTTAGTGTTCTACGTCAAGTCGTTATCTATAAGTGTCGGTACTTGTTCATAGTCATTACGTCATCGCGATTGCCACCTCGCGCCTTGTCCCACTCGGCTATCGACCAGACAACTGACACAAAAAAATAATAGTAATAATAATATTGGCTTCATTTAGAAAAATATATAAAATAATAATATACAGGGTCGCTGATATGTATGGAAACGGTCGATTATCTCCTAAAGTAAGATAATTAGATAAAACTGTCAAGACACAAAAGTTTTAAGGTTTTTGAAAATCTATCACAATAATGAAAATTTAAGTATACTGCATTAGTCAAAAAGTCATGACGAAATAAAGTTTCTTTTTCTTTAATGGAACCTCTTATATTTTATTCCATATTCCAATTCTTCTCAAAATTCTAAACAAAATTCATATAGTACAATATACAGGCTGTCCATTTTATCTCACTTAATATCGATCGTAGAAAAAAAAAATATTTTTACGAAAATTGTGCCGATTTATATAGCCTACAAAATGGTTTAAAGATATTTGAAATCCATGGCCTACTTTAAGAGTTATGGCAGAAAATATCGAAAATGCGGAAAACGTCTAGGCCAAATACCTCCGTTATTTGAAGAGATATGAGAAAAATTCTAAGGCAAAAATTTTTTGCAAGACAGAGTGTTTTAACGAGGTTTTATCTAATTTTTTTCAAAACCGCTGTATTTTGAGATTTAATCTTCAGGCTGCTAAAAAAATTATTTTGAAACGGGCGGGAAACGGCGCCATTAAATAAAGTATTTTCCTTCCTTTTCAACGATATATCACATGCCATTTTTATTCATTGGTACTACGTTAGTAATTATAAAAACATTTTTTTAAACCAATAATTTTTTTTTCACAAGCATTATACTTGCCGTGGAGAAGTATGATTAAATAAAACGATAAAATAATTCAATAAGGTGCTCAAATCTTTGCTATAAAAAACATTAATACAATTAAGAAGAATAAAGTAAATTCAGGTTCCCTATCGGAATGCAATAGTTCATTAAAAATATTCACTACTTGTTCACAACTTCACACACACACATATCCTATGATTAAAAGTTCAATACGCTCGGTTTCACTTAAACATGCCATTCTTGCGCGAAAATTGTTCACACTAAATGTTTTTTGACATGTGTTGACGGTTATAAAGCGAAGAAATCTAAGATTCTGACAATAGAACAAATTGAAACCTTCCTGAATACGCTCCCGATAGCGAATATCTTATGCTCAAGGTATGCTAGAAAAAAAAAGTAAAGTAAAAACTGGTTACAATACATTTTATTTCTATTTTAGGTGCTTTTAATTATAGGTTGCGCAGGTGCATACAGCCGCGAGAAACTCGTTCGTATAAGGCGTTGAATGACATAAAAATAATAATAATTTTATTTTCCTTCCCAATTTACAAGAAAAATACATGGAATTGTACTACAAAAGAAAATAATACAAAAGGAAAACCACTAGGTTATGTTCAAGCAGGCAGGGATAAGCCCTGCCCCTCGGTTTAATACACTCACTTTGGCAAACAAACAAAATATATTCCAAGGAGATTTATATCTAAACCTAAAGATAATAGCTAAAACTAAAACTAAATTAAATTGAGATGCAATAGTGAATAAATTTTAAAATGTAAATTTTTATGTTACCAAATAGGGATAGTTGCTGACTATTATAAAGGTGTATTGATAGGTACTTTTTAAAGTTTCGTACAGTTTGTTGTTTGATATTTATAGGTAAAGAATTGTAATATTTAGATATATTAAAACTAAACGATCGTTCATAAAGACTAGTTTTATGAGATGGAGGCGATCTGTAATTCCTGTTTCTAACATTAATATTATGAATATCAGATCGAAAGCGAATTTTATTATACAAATAAGCTGGTGCCTTGCTGCAAATTATTCGATGATATAATCACAAAGTCTGTAGTTTTAACCGATTATTCATATTCAAACGTTTTATTTCTTTTAATTTGTGTGATATATGCCCCCATACGGCGTATTCTAAATATGTATCTAAGACACGAATTTTGGGTTCGCTGTATCCTATTTTGGTTAAAATATCAAGGCAGGGATAATAAACAGGAGCACAATATGAAAAATTTGACAAAACAAGTGATTCACATAGTAATGTTTTTATTTTCTCTGATAGATAATTTCGGTGTGGATAAAGCAATTTTAAGGACAAATAAGATTTTTTTATATATTTAATAATTTATGATCTAATCCCAGACTACAGGAACTATGCACAATCGGTATATTGGTGTCATTAACTTTTATAGTAAAATTTTCAGCAATTCCAGCAGCAGTTAATTTATTACCAAATAAAATCAACTTTGATTTGACGGGAAACCTGCTCAATAACATTAAGATCTGAATCAATCTTCATGGCTGCTCCTACAAGCCTATTATTATCAAAAGACAAATATAATTGTGTGTCGTCTGCATACATGTGAAAAGTACAATGAGCTAATTTGTTACAAAAATTAGTCGTGTAAATATTAAATAATAGGGGCCCAGTATTGACCCCTGGGGAACACCGACTCTAAGCGAACACACAGTCGAACAATTATTTTCAAATTTTACTCTTTGTGTTCTATTATCTAAATAATTCGCGAATAAACTGACTATATCTTTACCTAAACCGATCAAATGAAGAATAGATATAGGCAATCTATGTTGGATAGTGTCGAGAGCTTTGGTAAAGTCTAATAGCACTAAAGCTATGATTTTGTTACTATCAGATGCCTCTAAAATATCGTCTGAAACTTTTAATAATGCAGTTGTACAACTATGTGTTCTCCTAAAGCCAGATTGGTCACTTGGTAGAATTTCATGACTATTTAAATGTGACATTAATTGAATGTATATAACTACTTCCAAGATTTTCGACAAAGTTGGTAGTATGCTGCCACCTTGGGAATCGGTATTATATAAGCTTGCTTCCACTGGGAAGCTATTAACTATATGAGTGATATAGGATATAATATATGGACAGCAGTACTTTAGCATCATTAAATTAATACCATCAGATTCCACTACATTTGATTTCATTTTGCTTATAATTTGTAAAATTGTATCTTCATTTACGAGAGTGAAATCAAAATTAGCTGGTATATTTCCAAAGGTATAATTGCTATAGTAATCTACTAAATGGCTGTTATTGAGATCTGATTTGGGTATATTGTTTATGAAATAACCGTTAATCATGTCTGGGTTCTTTAAATGTAATGGTATATCAGAGTGCTTTTGTCTTTCCAGATAATTTTAGGATTAATGGTTCTAAATTTTGCATTAAAATATGCTCCCTTTTCATTTTTTATAGCCACCTCAGTGTAGTTCCGCCATTGTTTATAATTTTCCCAGTGTACCTTTTTTTTTTATACATTTATTTAACGTCGGCCTATTTCCGCTACTGAGGCCTAACACCGACGCCTGTAGACGAGCTACCCCCAACCAGGACTTTTGCCGAACCTCTTCCCTTAAGAAGAGTAGGGATCTTTTACGTGCCTAACATTTAATAGACAAGGGACCGACGGCTTTATATCCCCTCCGAAGGATGGTATATCTTCTATACAACCCTCGCCTAAGGTTGTATAGCTTCCGCGCATACACTGATATACAAGCCGCTAGAAGATGTGTGAGGCGAGAACGCGGTTTCCGTTGGAATGGTCACCCATCCAAGTACTAACTGCGCCTGTCGTTGCTTTACATCGCAGTGTACCTTTCTTTTCGTTTTTTTGAATTTTAATTTAGCTTTATCTCTAGGGATATTAACAACTTTATATTGTCTGTTATCCATGGTCTTCAAGGTTTTATTATCTTTTTAATCTTATATGGGGCATGCAAACTAACTAAACAATCGTTAAAATATTGAATTTTTTGCTCCACGTGTTTAAATGTGTAAATATGATATAATGGTATAGTTAATAAATCATTAGAGTAAAGTAATTAAGGTTAAAAGCACTGAAATCTCGATAGGTAATAAAATAAGGTACAAATTTCTTATTTATGTCTAAATTGCAAAAAACTAACTCATCATCAGCTATATTTAATTCTATGTTACCGGAATTTAATACAACCGAAGTATCAGAGATAATAATTGGAAAGAATAAGGAAACAATGTTGATCGTCAATGTCCCAAAAACCAAAGAAAATATTACCATATCATTTATTGTAAATTCAAAAAGAGATTTGCAATTATATAAGAAATGTTTACAGCTAAGACCATAGACGTCCTTTCATATTTTATAACAAGGAAAAGTGTTCAATCCAAGTTATAGGAATAAATTCTATGGGAAACGCATCTAAAAAATAGCAACCTACCTTGAATTAGAAAATCCATACGAATTCATAGGCCACTGCTTTCGTCGAAACTCAGCGGCTTTGTTAATAGATGGAGGCGGTAATATTACAAATTTTAAAAGACATGGTGGATGAAAAGCAGTATGCTCCAAAAAAATATATATCAAACCAATTTTGTTCATACCACAACAAAAAGTGAGAAAATTCCCAGCATATCGGACACCTCTTCTCTTCAAATATCTAACGTTCATAATTGTGTATTTAATATAAATATTACAAAATAATTTTGAAGTTGTACAATAGTGTCGGTCATAAAGATAGTTTATTGAGTTAGTTATTATTGTTTGCCGTTGCATTTGTTAGAAAATTTATTAAAATAAATGATACTGCCAAACTGCCAAAAATCTCCAAGTCCAATTTTCGGACGATTATATTTTATTCTTTCATAAAATTAGTGTATTAGTGTGTTCGAAAGTGAAAATAATAAAAATCGATTTTGTATCAGCGTCAATCGAAAAAAAAGTATATTGTACGTGACATGACTGAAAAACACTTCTTTCCGATATTGTAACGTAAATTACTATTAATATCACATATAATACTTTTATTAAACCATGGAAGGTATTTTTTCTGTTATATGGAACCTTTGGGCACGCTGTTTATGGATACGCTATCTGGTATAAAATAAAAATTTTCACAGACTTCGTTTGGATCAGAGGATGTTAATACACATCTGCAAACATGCATCACATGGACAGCAAAAACCCCGATGTCAAATTTCAATTCGAATTTAATTAGAAATATGTCCGCTCCAATCGCCTCCAGTTATGGCCTCTACTTCCCTCTGAATTTATTGACTAATAACGAGCAAAAAAAGAAGAGACATTTTTTCAGCGATATCGCGGTCTATAATATTCCTGTTCCCCCGATACGTTTTTGTAATTATTACTTATATCTCTATATATCTAGCTTTTCTTTATAGACAGGGCATTTACTAGAGTACCATATAATTTTACGGGTAGCTGTCTCTACAAAGGATTGTAAGGGGTTGGGGAGTGTAAAATTCCGTTCAAATAATGTCATATTAAAATTAAAAATTAACATCTTTCTTCAGCTTTTTATTTAAAAATCGGAAATTACGTAGAAACTAAATTTATCCATTACTTATAGAACTCACTGTATACGAAAGAATTAGGGTTAATGTAAACGGTGATATAGTTTACGCTTAGCATTCTAACTAAGATATATCTTCGAGTTATTTGTATCCAGGAAAAACGTCACTCTTAAGTGAAAATAGCACTAAAGCCGAGAACTAGGAATTTCATGTTTCCAGAAGAAAAGAATTAAAAGATATTGCCAAGTATAAATCTAAATTAAAAACACTTCTCTCTGCTCTGCCCGAAATCCTCCAGTGGGCAAGAAATATCTTGTAAATGTTTTTATTCATTATTGTTGAACATGTGTTTCCTTAACTTAATAGTACCTCTATATAACTCTAGATTTTACTTTTTGATCTGACATATAAGAGTACACTGGCAAGTCTTGCTTTACAAAGTTGTTTCACAGAAATAAAATACTTTTACTAATTTTAAGATTTCTATTTTAACGTAACGTAAAAGTTTAAATATATTTTCAAGTCCAAAAAACAATTAAAATATGCAAGTTGGAGTGATTCATGTTTAATATGGTATACGATCCAGTATGCAAATTATTTTATTTTTTTATTCTTATGCAACTTTTGGGTAAAATTAGGTTCATATCACGTAAAATATTGTGCTGAATTTACTATCGAAGAGCACAAAGCAATTGGAGCTTGCGTCTAATCTTAATAGTTGTGTATGTTTTATTATTATTATTATTATTATTAGCCTTTACTCGAGTCCGAGTATATAAAAAATGTTACAGTCGATAGATTGTGTGTAATAAAAAACAAGTAAAAGGTGTAGTCTATTGTAATTCCCATTCATCTACGGTGCACACGACTATGGCTATAGAGGAAAATTCGGGAGAGTACATGTCGACCGCAGTCAGGACAAACATAGACCTGGTAAGGTCTTGGATTCGGCCTTCTTGCAGCAACATTTCCTTGATAGCTGGCCACAACCCCTCGCCATTCGGTTCTGTCCGCTGCAAGTTGTTCCCATTGCTCGTCTGGAATACCGCAGGATTTTAGATTTTCATGGAGATCGTCTTTGAACCTCTTTCGTTGACCGCCACGCCTTCTTCTACCGCTTAGCAATTCACCATAAAGTGTACATTTAGGAAGGCGGTTATCATGCATACGATGAACGTGATCTGCCCATCTTAGGCGTGCTCTTGAAATAAGCACCTCAATTGGAAAGCTGTTTGCTCCCCTGAGTACTTCCACGTTTGATATGTGATGGAACCAACGGATTTTCATCATACTTCTGAGGTGTCTTTGCTGAAAACGTTCTAATTCTTTCACATGACGACGGTAAGTGACCCAGCTTTCACATCCATATAGCAGTGTTGGAATGACAACTGCTCTGTAGACAGCCATTTTCGTTGACAAAGCAAGGTCGTGGTTGTCAAATACTCTCTCTCTCTAAGTCCCCAGAGTGCTCTAGACGCAGCGTTAATTCTATTGCGAATCTCGATGTCCATGTTTGCTTTGTCATTAACAACGTTGCCTAAGTAATTGAACTGATCCACCACTTCAAGTTAAGTGTAACGTCTATTTGGTTCACTTGATGAGGAGTTGACATAATCTTAGTCTTTCCAATGTTGATTTTAAATCCCAAGGAATCATAGCTCTGGGCATACACATCTAAAAGTTCTTGAAGCTCTTCCGGCGTAGAGGCTAAAAGTGCACAGTCATCCGCATACTGGAGATCACAAATGAATCGTGTGCGTCTTCGTGAAGGCTCTAAAGCGCCCTATGTTAAAGAGACCGCCATCAGAACGGTATCTGAGACCTATTCCTCTGACTGTCAGTTTGTTGTCAACAATAATTGTTAGAGCAGTGGTAAACAAATTAAAAAGTAGGGGTGCCAGGACACATCCCTGCCTAACTCCAGTGAGGGTTTGGAAAGGTTCGGTTGCCTCATTATTATACATAACCTGGGCGTTGTTCTTTGTATGTAGACTGCGACATACTTCCACAAATTTTCTAGGGATACCTAAGCGGAGCATAATTTTCCAGAGTACTTCCCTGTCCACCAAGTCAAACGCCTTGGTTAAATCAATGAAGGCCATGTGAATTTCTCCTTGATGTTCGAGTGATTTTTCTTGAAGTTGTTTAAGTGTGAAGATTAGATCCGTTGTGCCTCGGTTTGGTCTAAAGCCACTCTGTGTTTCAGGAAGTAACTTTTCCATAACAAGTGTTAGCCTATTTGCCATCGCTTTAGTGAGTATCTTCCCTCCAACAGCCAGGAGAGCTATACCCCTGTAATTTCCACAGTCCGCAGCGCTCCCTTTGTTTTTGAAGAGGTTGATTAAAAGTGTATCACGAAACTCCTGCGGAGCTTGGCCACTTTCCCACACGACATCAAACAGTTTTTTGAGGTAGGGTATGAGCTCTGACGACACAGCTTTAAAGCAATAATACAGGTCAATATTATTTTTAAAAGCTTTTATTTAACTCGCAATGTTTGTTTGTTAGTTAGTTTGTATAGGTCAAATCTTGCAATCAAAATTTCGATTAGTTCTAATTAAGTTAGAGATTCGAAATTTTGCACATGTATATAAGTCCGGTGACAATACACTATAACATTTTCATATAAGAAAAAACAAGATGGCGGACGACTTTAACGTTTATAATCCGATTCGACTCCAAATCGATATATGGGGGTTTTCGAGATCGTCAAATATGAATTCTCGGTAAAAATTTAGAAATTCAAAATGGCGGCGCCAATATGGCAGACGACTTTTGTCATTTATGGTCCAAATCAATCAAAATCGATATCTGGGGGTTTTCGAGATCGCCGATTACGAATTTCTTGTAAAAAATTTAGTTCAGGATGGCGACTTCAAGATGGCGGACGATTTTACTGTTTAAGATCCGATTCAACTCGCGCCTTAACCAAGGTGGCCATCGTCCAGTCGATATATTGCCAATATATTCGAACTTAGAAATATAAAGCTGGTATAGAGTATAGATAAAATTATAATGGAAACAGTCCTAATCACTAAAATTAAATTACCATTTCGAAAATAAATAACTTCAGAAACATATGCAAAAAAATCACAACTAAAACGCAGTTAAAGAATACAAGTAAAATATTAAATTAATGTCAGTTCAACAAGTCATCAAATATGTAATAGAAAATACACTATTAATTATTTTACACAAGAAGAGCTTTTAAAAAATCTCTAAAAGCTCCCTAAAATTTCACGATTACTTGAATGTACTCAAATGCACTATGGTTCAACTGTTTTCACTGAGTTGTGACGCTAGCTGCTACGGTTCTATTAATACGAATAGAGTTTAAAACTATGTCAAATCCATGATTCGACTAAAATATTTTAAATATTCATAGGGTAAAGTAATTACATAGACATACGTATTGGAAATTTATAATTCATATTAATTGTTTTATCCAAATCGAGCTCCATAATCCTACAGAGTAATATTTTTTTATTGCTTTCGTTATTATTATTGGCTCTGCATTATCAACATATATCATACTTCTGCTGTAATTTGGATACACTCATATAGTCAAACCCTGTTAATGCCAAACTTATTGCACATCTAGATTATATACAGTGATGTAATTCATATTTCAGACTCCGTTGTAACACTCTTTATAAGTTATATGTTTCATACTTATTACAATCACATTAAAAATGATCATACTTAACATATTTAAAAATATCATGCGTAGATTTGAATATACAATATATTCTGTACAGAAATCAACTGCATATTCCTGAGACCAAAATAGGACGAATCAACCAAACTTACTTATATCTAATAATTGTCCATTGCGGCGCTGTCAGTAGACAAATATTGTTTTAAAACATTTTTAATCGGCAAAAGTTCTCCTTTAATGATGGGATGTGAATTTGTAATGTAAAAAGACGTTTTTTGGCATAATTTTTTGTTCGTTGGTTTTATGTCATAAATTGATTAACCACATGTAAAGGAAATGATATTTTCTAAGTTTTTGGACAATATCTTTTTACAAACCAAATATTCTTATTGTAAATATTGTTTGTTACCTGTGTATTTCCCTTTTTGTTAGAATGGCAAATAAGCGAAGCAACAAATGCAAGCGACCGCATATAATGTGTTTTGTGCTGCTGCTTTTCTTGCACAATTCAATGGGTATCCCAGCCAGCAAAAAAGGTAGCCCTATTATGGTAGTACTACTAGAAGTAAAGACAAAATTCAAGTAAAGTCATCAATTATTTACCTAGGTTTGGAAAATAAAGTTTTTCTCCAACAAGTCCCGCTTCAGATTCCAACTGTGTCTGTTAAAATGAATAAATAAACACCACATAAATAAGACAACCCCCAATTCCAGAAGCCAGGGCTTGTGCGGAAGGAGGTTACACATTGAAAAAACGCGGACATACCACCATTTCCTCCGACAGTGCCGGAGCCAGGATTCGAACCCGGTGGTGCGATGTCCGTCTGATTAATCGCGATTGCCACCTCGCGCCTTAACCCACTCGGTTATCTGATGAATAATTAGCTCTACATGATTTCATTAATTTCTAATCTGTATTTTGTTATGGTAACAGTAAAGCGATTTTTATTATATTTTATTCTCTACCATCAATGCATGTAGGAGAAATTTTAGTCTGTTAAAATAAAATAAATAAGGGTAAAAATGAGCTTTATACGATTTCATGCATTTTTAGTCTGTATCAGAAACTAAAACTGATCAGAAGGTTCAGGGGACTACGATAACGGTAAGGCGATTTTTGTTATTGTCTTCCAGTTTGGTTTAAGCAAAGGTTATGTTGCTCATCATAAAGTATATAGTCAAAAATATAAACATGACGGATTGTCAGGGCGTGCGGGGAAGCTACATATAAAATTAGCTTGTAGTATACATTGGCAGTGTTGGGGGGGGGGGTGGAGGGGGCAAGTTGTAAATGGTCTTTTCCAGGTGGGATGGGTTAAATCGCGTGATAATTTTCCACATAATTTGTAATTCGTATATCGTAATGAGCGTTTATACGTAAAATGTACGAGAAAAAGAAAATTGAGAATCATCGACCCACTGACCTCCTTGACATGTGTTTTCGTTAATTATCTGCACACAAATTCTTTATCCATAGTGACAATAAAAAAGAAATCCGAATGTAAAAAGAACTGAACCTTTACACATACGTAAATGTCGGGTGCAAACGTAAACTCTATTGACGATCCCCTAAATATCTGTAAAACAATAAGTGTAATACTTAGAATACGTCTATTTCACAACCTATCCGGCACGTAATACGACACGGCACTTAATGAATTTTTGCGATTAAACCATTCTTTACATCAGATAATTACAAATTTGTTATTGTGGATATTTTTTAAGTTAACACAATTCGTATTTTGGTGTTTGATTGAGCCAAAAATCCGAAATCAAAACTGCACAAATGTCATTAATACTTTTTAGTAATATTATTTTGACAGATCTCAAAATTCAAACATCAATAGCAATGCCGTGATAAGATGACAAGTTAAAGACAGGTATTTAGTTGAAAGATGAAACGATATACATCTCATTTCGCATGAAATTACCAATGCCAAATTATTATGTTTTTTTATAAAAGAGACATTCACTTGTATTTATTTATCCATTATTTGAATTAAGCGACTTAACTTTCGTATCCGCCAACCGACGTCACTTCCGTCTAGTACATTTTTATAACCGGAATGTCAGATCTTAAAATTCGAACATCAATAGCAATTCCGTGATACGATGACAAGTTAAAGAAAGGTATTTATTTGAAAGATGAAACGATAAACAACTCATTTCCCATGTAATGACCAAAATGATTATATTTTTTTATAAAAGAAAAGAAATATCCAGATGGCGCAGAAAGCAATATCTTGCTGTATATGAAGCCTTGTCTCGTTTGGCTTTTACATGAGAGAGAGAGAGAAAGAAAGAAAATTAGCTACGAAACCCGAGCGGGTTTCTTGATATCATTCATTATATAACAGGTGAGCCTGGAAGAAGTTTTATAGAATAAGAAAAATAACTATATGCTGCACGGAGTAAACAAAGTAAACAAATGAAAATTTAAATGAATGTAATTTGCAGGCATGGTAGAGACAATTGGTGATCTGAAGTTATAACAGAAGCACATAATTTAGTGTAAAAAAAGCATGACTCAGTTCTTAAAATACAAAAATACCTTATAAAAGAATGTGATGCAATTTAGCAGTTATACAAAGAAAATTCTGTTAGGTTGAAGTAGTTTCACTTACAAAAACTAAATCAAAATGATATACAGATCGTGCTAAATATAAATAAATATCTGTTATTTTTATAAAGCTGTTAACGGGACAGGCCATATAACAACATGGCGGAAAATAATTTGATTTGTTGCACACCTAGACTACAACGTCAATTCAGCTTATTCAAACTTATGCATCTTAAACATTGTCACGTATCCTTTTTACTCTACTCCCAAGTTCATCAAGTAAAATATACAAACTAGGTGTTAGTAAGTTTGTGCGATGTTTCCGGCTAACTAATGTGTGGAGAGAAATGGGAATTTACCATGACAACTTTTATAGTGGACACCTTGACAGCAGTAACATTTTAACATTTAACACTTAGAAAAACAATATACTAAAATGAATATTATTTAATAACACTCATATATAAATATATTACTTTTGACAAAGTAAAAGGGTTAAGGATAAGAAAAAAGGTTTAGATTTAATTTGAGGGCGCCATCTGTAGCCAAATCTATGTGGTTGATCATAAATTCTTTACTTTGTTAAACTTCCACAGATGAGTTATCGAAGGAAATTTTAATAATTAGGAGTTTTTCATTATCATGTAAATTTTTGAGAAAAAATTTGTACTGTGAGTATTAAAACGATCAAATAGCAATTAAATGCTTAATAATTTGAACAAGATATACAAGATAGGTGGTAAAAAATTAGGTATCAGAAAATCAATTAAAATTGACGTTAACAAGTGTGAATAATTAAATGCTGATTTTCATTTGAACAAATAATGACGATATTATAAACAAATAAATGCAATCAATAAATGAAACTCATTCTTTATTTCGCAAATCTTAATCTAGTAAGTTCTTACCAAATTTTTCAGTTGTTGTTCAAGATGACCAACGGGTCTCGCTTCGCTGGTTGGAGAGGCAGTAGCAGACAGTGTGTGCAGGAATCTACTGTACCATACAGTTTTGTGTTTCCGTGTGAACCAAGAGCAAACCAAAGTTGAACCAGTTACGGCTGAATTAATAAAATTGCGTGTCTTAGTTCCAAACGACAATTTCAATCAGTTCGGTCGATAAAATTAATTAAACCTAGAATTAGCTTAATAAATTTAATTAACATCAATAATTGAATTCGCTTGAAAATTAAATAATCTTCAATAATCAAATTAACTCCAAGAATAAAATAAAATGAGCTGGCAATACTATTACCTAGAAAATTAAATTAGCTTGTGAATTTCCATTAGTTCGGAAATAAATATATAAATTAGTTTGGAAATGAATTTATATTCGAAAATAAACTTAGCTGCCAGAACTATAACGTTACGGAAAACGAGAAAAAAACATATTATTTCACTTAGACGAATTCGAATAGAAATCATAGTTTATATTAAAAAAATATATTATTAGTATATTAACCAATCAACAATATTAAATAAAATTAACAATATGAAATCAAATTACCTGGTTGTTGGCTGATGGCTGAGATACACTAGGATTACTAAACGATGTGATATTTTTAACTATTTGAGGGGCAAAGAATTTTGTTATGGAAAAGGTCTAGCGGGGCACCACTATTTTATTTACTTTTTATCTGAAATAAGTTACAACAGATACATATATATAGAAAATTAACGTGAACATAAAAATTTTTCCATTTATCTTGCACATTTTTGAAAAATATATAGGCACTATTATCTATATGTTATGAATCACTGCCCCATTAAATACACAAATTTCATGGTACATTTTTATACCAGTGTCCTTTAAAGAATTAAAAAGATCGCACTTAACAAATGTGGATTCGTCTCTGGCAGTTCAGAAGGTAAAATGAATCCTAAGTTGTTTCTAACTTGGAAGGAAACTTTTGTGTCAGGGAAGCCAACCGATTAAAATTTATCCAAATAGCTACCAACAACGCTGAAAATGTTCTAAGCCATATGTATGTCGATAACCGGAATAATTTCAAATAATAGGTTTCATTCCTATTGATTTCAAAAAGACATTTAATTGTAATAAGAAATATAACTTTGCTTCCCAAAAGAACTCTGAATGCAAATAATAACAATTGACGTAAGTCTATAACATTGCCTGTAAAAAAAGTAATTTTAAGAAGAAAATTTCATTTTCTGAAATTTACAAAGAAAATAATATGCTTAATTATTACAAATTATAATTTATTACAAATGTGTTGACTATTAGAGCAACAAATTACAAATAAATTTCACAGTATAAATTTGTGAATGATATACAAGGTGTTGTAATAATTATGGACACGTTACAACATTATATTATTATATACATTATAATGTTGGATATTATGCTTTATAGTGTATATCATTTATACAGGGTGTCCCGTAAATAATGGATAATCCTGAAAATGTCAATAGGCCAGGCCAAAACCTATTAGAATATCACAACTTGACCTTATTGAAAACCCTGCAGTGTTCGAGATATGGGCACTTTTTTGATATTTTGGCAATTTCCGCTCTAGGATAGCAGTTTGCATGCCACTACCACAAAGTAAAGATTTTTTTCATTCTTTTTTTGGTGAGTATTCTAGAACAGTTATGCTATCAAACGTGTATAGTAGTTTTTAGATAACGGCGACAGTATTCTCAAGAAAAAATTGTTTTTTTTTTCAATTTCGGTCACACCAAGATTTCGTCTGCTGACTTTGACCGTTGGTAATGTAAACAAAAGCGATACTTGCCATTTATCTTATAAACTAGCCGACTTAAATTAAATTTGAAAATGGTATAAAAATCCTGAGTTGCCCTGTTAGGAAAAAAATATATAGCTGTTTGAATAGTGGATAAGCTAAATTTATCAAGTTGAAATTTTTAACAAATAATCCTAGTTTTTAATTGTATTGCTTAGCCAAAGCATTTGTTGTTATTCTCGTATGGGACGCATGTCATTTTGTATGTCTAGTGTTAGTAACGACCTGGCATTTCTCTGAAATTATTTAAATTCATTGAGATTGGGCTGTAACGTTTACCTAAACTTTGTGCTCTGGACTTGGACTCTATTTGGTTACCGATTCAGACTTTGTTTTTCTCTTTTCGATAATAACGACTTGGCCTCTCTGGATTTATTGGAACTTGTTGAGAACCAGAATGCCTCATATACAGTATAGGTATACAACGTGAGTATGCTAATATGCATTCTATTTACGGCAAATGTCGAGGCAGTGCATCTGCTGTGCGTTATCGAGAAAGGTACCAGAACGCACCCCATCCGGACTATCGTGTGTTTATTAGAGTGCATAACGCGTACTGCGAGTGCAAGTCTTCGTAGTATTGGTGGTGCCGGTGAAGGAAGACCTCGTCAAGATTTCGACGACAGAGTGCTTGATGAAATTAACGACGATCCATCTACTTATATGCGTGCCATATCACAACGCATTGGTGTATCTAAAACAACGTTGTATACGATTTTAAAACGGTACCAACTACATCCTTTCCATGGATATCGTGTACAAACTCTACTAACCAGATATTATCCCATGAAAGTGGAATTTTGCTGACGAATGCTGCAGATGATACGAGTGGATCCAGATTTTTTAATAAAATTTTGTTGTCTGACGAATTATCGAACAGATGAGATGGCTTTGTAAATTTACATAATCTGCATAGCTAGCAGTTGGAAAATCCCCACTTGATGAAGGAAGTTTAGTCACAATACCAATTTAAAGAAAATTTGTGGACAGGCATCCTAAAGTGGTAGGCCCATTCGAACTGCCACCAACTTTAACATCAGACAATTATTTGGAATTCCTAGACCTACTTACCTATCGGTTAAGACTAGTAAGCTAGAAGATTTTCGTTTTTCCCTGAGGCTGACAATGTAGCTACAGAACGACGGATGCCCTGCATATTATGAAAGAGAGGAGGTGAGAGCATACCAAAATTTGAAATATCCGGGAAGATGGTTCAGTCGCTTAGCTATAATTCTGTGGCCAACCAGGTCACCAGACCTGAATCATTTAGATTGTTTTACTGAGGATGCTTAAAGGAAAAGGTGTACTTCCAATGTGTTCAATTCTTAAATGAATTGCATGAGCTTATCGGAGTACTGGCTGAAGGAAGCTGCAGAGCCAGCATCAGGGCTGGAGAAGAGCAATTCGAAAAATTATTATAGTTGTTTCAATATTTCTTTTGGGTAATGTTTAATAAATGCAGGTGAAATAACTTTTTATTTTATTTCGATCTTTCTTCGACCTCTAACCTCATAATTTTAAAACAGTTTAGAGTACATAATAATAAGTGGGCAAGTTTTTGAGATAAGTGGCAAGTATTGCTTGGCACTTTTCTTTACTTCATCAAAGGTCAAAATCAGCAGACGTAATCTTAGTGGAACCGAAATTTAAGAAAAAAATTTTTTTTTGAGATACCGTTGACGTTACCTAAAAACTCTTAAACATGTTTAATAGCACAACTGTTCTAGAATAGATTTTGGCCTGACCTCTTACCCTTTTCCGGATTTTCCACTATTTACGGGACACCCTGTATATAACAATGTTACAATAGTAGTATATTGTTTTATTTGGAGTAAAAGTAACATTTTTTTATGTCAAAGATGTACTTGACGGAGCGAGACCAGAACACGCAAGACATAAAAATCACTTTACTCCATATATAATATGCTATTTTTTCTAAACTGTAGATTATTTAAAATAATGAGTTTTTTCAAACAATTAAAGATATTAACGCGAATATTTGATTATTTAAACAAAAAAAATTATTTAAACAAAAGAAAATAATCGGCAATCAAAAGAGGAATTTTTCAAAAAGAAGAAGAAAATCGGGTGGGATTTGAATCCGAATTCTCATAGTGACAGACAAGAACTGTATCTAACTACTGAACCACTAACCATCCTGGATAAAATAGAATTCTTCATGGTATTTACTACTAGTTATCATGGCCACCTAGACTGTGTACAATAAAATGGCTATTAACTGTTATTTTAAAAACAAGTGTCGTAGTGCGATGCATGGTTGAAAAGAGAATTTAAAGACGAATCAGATAGGTGAAAAAATACACAGGGTAGTACTATTACTACTATTTAAAATAACAAAGTTGGGGTCACTTCCGCTTAAACCGGAAGTTGAAGAAAATGATAGGCTCAAAACAACGACAATTATATAATATACAACTTATCCAAAATAAAAAATTTTAACTTCTCAAATAACAAAGTTACAGAGTGTTACATGTCTCTTGTGTCACCCGGTATATAATTAAACTGCTTGCTTGTTCAGAAATCTTTCAAGTAAATTAAATATTGTAATATCATGCCAATTTCATTTAAACATAGAAGAAGACGGACGAACATAGACCTCAAAGCAACTAAATTCTGTTGAACTACTTTATCCTGATTATCCAAATAACTTTCTTTTCTAGAGAAGTAAAATTAGTCAAGCCTAGACAAAAAGAAACGTCATATAGGTTTGTCCATTTCCTCCATCAAACGATTTGCGAAAAGATTGCTTATTAGCTTTACGAACCAATACAATATTTATTTTATGTTATATTTTACTTAGAAAAATTGACAAATTTACTCTCTGTTGAGAGCAGAGAATTGGAAAGAATCCATTTACATTTTTCGTTATTTTGTTGTCGTTCGCATTCAACTAAAAATATCCAATTTCAATGCAATAACTGCGATAGAGCATAAATATAATAATGTTTGCCGGTTTCAAAGCTACCCTCAAATTTGGCTGTTAAATCTAATAGCGCATAAACTTCAAACAGTGGCAGAATTATTGAGTACAACCTATGAAAATTTTTAAATCGAAAAAGGTCGTATCATCCCATAATTCATTTAAATTAATTGGTTTTTTATCTAAGTGAATTGTTTCTAGTTTAGCACCAATGGATACATGCAAATAACTGTAAATGCTCTTTATAATTAAATGAATGTCAGCTGAGCTTCTCGTATAAATTTTATGAGGAAACAAGCAAATGGAATTTAAACGTAAAGCGCTTTTTACATACTTAACAAAATACTTCACTATAAAATGTTGCATATTATACCTGTTTGGCATCACCTGAGATGCTTAAAATTAAACTTATAGTTTATTAATTTAATAAAAAAAGAGTAAAAATAGGTTATCACAGTGCAACCTTACGAAATAGAAATAATATAAAAAAGTCTGGGAAATAGTGAACAAAATTCTTAACGAGCAAAGGTGTAGCGAGAAAATTATTATAAATCGCAACAATGTCGAAATAGTATAATGATGCGGAAATTAGTGAAAATTTTAATAATCTATAAATATTGGAGAAAGCGTGGCAAGTAAAATTTAAGTTAATAAACTATTAAAAAGAAGGACCATTACTAACGCGTTCTCAAACCTATCACAGAGGATGAGTTTATAAAAATATAAACAATTTAAAAAATGGATCTTCCTCTGATAAAGATAAAACATCTTCAAAGGTACTGAAATTATTGAATGCAATCGTTGGTAAACCCCAAGTTACATATTTAATTTATGATTTGAAAAAGGTTTCTATAATTTGCTAAAAATAACAACTGTGACACCTATATACAAAATAGATGATAGGACAGTAGTAAATAACTACAGACCTATTTTGGTAATTAACAATTTCGTAAAGTAAACGACTTTTGCCTCTAAATATATCATACTAGGTGCCGATTTTATCCTATAGATAAGTTACACGTCTCTTATGCGGTGAGATTTCGCAGATATATCAGGTCTGATCATATACAAATTCCCAGTTGTTGCTTTGTATAATAATAACACTATTAAATCTGGATCTACCTACCAGTATAACTAAAAGTTCCGGCTTTTTCTTTCAACCACAGTGTTAACTATGGTTTTATCTGCATCTCCCTCTGCATGGATAACACGTGTGCCAGCTGCTGTGTGCGATTTTTACCGTTTTTTTTTAATTGTAGAGCTTATTGAACTGAATTGAAAATTTGATATCGGAACTTGTCTTTTTTGATACTAGAAAAATGCAAGAACTAATTCGTATGTTTTTGCATTTTGATGGTATAGCCCAAGTTATAACCATAAAAGCAACGCTGTTTCTTTATCCGTAATTATGCAATACATGACTTACATACTGCTAATGTATAACAAAGTAAGTGCTTGGAAATTACCATCAAATTTTATGACGCAAATATCCTCCATTAATCACAAAAACAGTCTTAGCAGATATTGAATTTAAAAAAAATTTAGATATTTTCAAAAACTAAAAAATTGTATCTTAGGGTACTTTGTTTAAACTGGTACTGTACGGCACTGGATTACTAAACTGTAATTTTGAATATGCCGTTTCATAGAAAGTTTTATGATCTTTTTAATCTTTTCTTTCCACAATTTTTTCGCTAAAGTGAATCCTAACGAAGATAATTTAAAAAAAATAAGAAATTGTACCTTTAGAAATAGTTTTGGGGATGTTCCGCCCAACGGAGATCTGGAGACCTTTAGTATGTTTTAAAAAACCACAATCACTTGATAATACTGCAATCATCAGCTTTATGTGCGCTACACCGTACAAAGATTCGCAACTACATTTGCCTAGAGTGGTTGTGCTCAAAATCGTTAAATTTCTGTTCCCTGACAGCTCGTCTGAAAAAAACTGCCAGCAGAGCTATTGAGCATCGTGCACATTGGTTCACGTCGACCTAAACCATTTTACATAAGAGAACTAGACGGTCCCTTAGCATACATGAATTAAGTTTGTCGTTGACCGCCTGAAGAACTCCATCCCCTTTAACATAATTTAATAATTCGTAATTCAGGTTTGAAGTTAGTTTGTTTAAATGTTTCTTAAAATACTTATAGATATTAGTCAGCAGACAGGTCAGACGTGCGGTAAAATGCTCCCGTTAATTCCATCGTAAAGTCCGGTAAAATCAAAGTGAAATTAGACAAATAATAAAGTGGAAAACGGAAAAGCAAATTACGTATCAAACGGTGTAAATAAAAATAAAATAAAGTGAATAAAAATACTAGTTATCAACAAAAAAGTGTAGTTCAGTGTACAATAGGGCAGCAAGAATTCTTAAATCTTGGCCAAACGACGACGAATTTCGAAGAAATAGAAAAGGTTAGGTAACCGACCAGTGCAATATAAAAATTAGCCAGCCGAGGGTTCTTGGGAATACCAAACATCTGGTAGACAACAAGGAACTTTACTATCTACAAGTAAGATATCCGGATAATAAACCATTACAATTTACATTAAACTAAACACAAATAATAAAAAATGTCTGGTGATGATCTGGCCACACTAAATGACCTATACAAAAAACTAAAAACCGACATACAAAGCAGTGAAAGCACAATATCAAACAAAATCGAAATCTTAGCCGCAGCACTAGAACAAGCAAATTCAAAAGTATACGAACTAGAACAAAAAAACAAACAATTAAGTGAACAAGTGGAAAACTTAACAAGGGACTCTAAGAAAAATAACATCCTAGTTTTCGGTATTGAAGAAAACGAGGGGGAGGATATTTATAATATAGTCACTTCATTATTTACAAATACCCTCAAAATCCCCATAAAAAAGTCTGAAGTCAATCATGCGTACAGACTTGGGAAGGCGCACACAAACAGACCTATTATGGTAAAATTCATCAGTTTTCATAAGAAAATTGACGTCCTAAAAAACGGTTACACATTAAAAGGCAGCTCAGTCTCAATAACAAGCGACTTAACAAAAGAGGATAGAGAGATACAAAAAACTTTAAAAAAACACCAGAAACAAGCCAGGGACCAAAAGTTAAATGCGAAGATACGAAACAACAAACTCACTATAAACAACGTTGTGTATACAGTTGAGGATCTAAAAAGGCTTGAAGAAGAAGCTGAAAGCGACATCCTGACGGAAGAGGATACAATAACTGAAAATCAAACACACACGAAAACTAAAACACCAGAAACAACACAGCAGATACAAAATACCAATAGACAAACAAAACTAATAAACAAAACCCCCAACAAGGCACCTACGAAACTCAGAAACGAAGTCAATTACGGACTACGAAGTGTGGTAAAGAACGCAAAAAGCACAAAAGGGGCGTCTACATCGGGCAAAGTCAAATATAAATAATATCTCTAGGTAATTGTAGGAATCTTTGTTTGTACCAATCCAATAGTATAAGTAGTAGTATCCAATAGTATAACCGTTTCAATTTTAATCATTATTATTATTAGTTAATTTTAGTTTTCGGTTAATCCATATCTAGCATTAAGAATATAATTTGTATTTCGTCTCTACATGTACTTACCACTAATATTCTAAACAAACATTGCAAATGATTACTGATCTCCTTAAGTATATTCAAACGCAAGATGAGACGAACACATTAGTTTTTAAATGTATTTCTGAAGGTTTAGAAAATAGGGACAGCCATAACTTGAACATAATACATTTTAACATACGAAGTTTAAAAAAAAATTTTGATGAACTTTTAATCGATTTGGAGGGAACGTTAAATAATATAGATGTAATTGTACTATCTGAAACATGGAATATAGAAAGTGAAACGCATTTTATTATACCTGATTATGATATATTCTATAACAATTCCAAATATAATCAAAATGATGGTCTTATAGTGTACATAAAAGAATCTTTATCAGCTAATGTAAATATAATAAAATTTTCTGAAACCAACTTACTAAAAATAAATTTTAAAGCGAACAATATTGATATAGGCATTTTAGCCTGTTACAGGCCCCCATCAACAAACACTCAATTATATATAAATGAACTATATGAACTGTTGAAAAATATTAATAAAAATAAAATTGAAATCTATCTGGGAGACATAAACATAAATATAGAAAATAATAGTAATAATGAAGTAAATCATTATTTAAATATACTCGCTGAGAATGGTTATATTTCCTATATAAACAAAGCCACTAGGGTAACAGAAACTACATCAACCATAATAGACCACATTTTTGTAAACAAAAAAGATAATAATACAGATACAAATATTAGTATAAAACCAATGATCTTTGAAACGAACCTCTCTGATCATTACGCAACTTGTTTAAGTTTAAAAGTTGGCGAAAATGGACAAAAAAGTCATACTCCTAATGTAGTCTGTAACAAAATAAATCTAGAAAAACTAAAAAATCTCTTAGAACGAGAAAACTGGGATGACGTTGTAAATTGCAATAATATACAAAACAGTTATGACACTTTCATTAATAAAATAAAATCCTACATAAATGAGTCCACCACAAGTATAATTTTAAAAAATAATAAAATCAATAAAATAAAACCGTGGATAACACTTGGACTAATAAATTCTATTCGCAAAAGGGATAATATGAAAAAACAATTATTAAGAAATTTTACACAGGAACTAAAAACGCAATATAATCAATATAGAAACACACTATATAATTTAATAAGGAAAACAAAAAATGATTTTTATACTAATGAAATAAAAGATGCAAATGGAAATTACAAAAAAATTTGGGAAACAATAAACAAAGCAACAAACAGTAAAACTAAAACTTCAAATAATAATAATAATAATAATATAAACGATGCAAATGGAAAACAAATAAATAATAATATCGCTAAAGCAAATTATATAAACGAATATTTCATAAACATCGGTGATAAAATGGCAACAAAAATCGAAAAAAATAACGAAAGCCCGGAAACTATCTTTGACGATAAAAAAGTAGACTCAAATTTATTTCTCCACCCTACCACAGAAAATGAAATTATATTAATTATCGCAAATCTAAAAAATAAATCTGCTGCAGGTCCAGATGGCATATCGAGCAAAGTAATAAAAAATATACACCAGTATATAATAAACCCCTTGATTCATCTAGTAAATCTCGCATTCACAACAGGTATATTACCATACCAATGGAAAGAGTCGGTAGTTACACCAATCTACAAATCAGGTGATAAAACAGATGTAAGCAACTACAGACCGATATCAGTTATAAACAATTTCACGAAAATCTTTGAACAGTGCTTGAAAAATAGATTAACTAGTTTTTTTGATAGGCATCATGTGATTACGAATAGGCAATTCGGTTTTCAAAAAAACAAGAGCACAGAACATGCAGTTCTAGATATAATTTACAAAACAGTCTCTAATTTAGATGCAAATAAGAAATGTCTGGCAGTTTTTCTAGATCTAGCTAAAGCCTTTGATACCGTATCACATCGTATCCTATTAAGGAGACTAGAAAATATTGGTGTACGAGGCGTTGCTTATGATCTTCTAAAGAACTATCTCACAAACCGAACACAGAAAGTAAAAATCGATAATTCCCTGAGTGAAACACAGACCATCACCATGGGCGTACCACAGGGAACAGTGTTGGGTCCAATTCTGTTCCTTGTATACGTTAACAACATAGCTAGTCTAATAAATTTCCGAGGTTATATAACATCATACGCTGACGACACAGCTATGATTTTTGTGGATGAATCATGGGAAAATGTTTATTCTATAGCCGAAAGCAGCCTAAATATAGTCTACCAATATCTAAATATTAACATGCTCAGCCTAAATGTGGATAAGAGCAAATTTTTAACCTTCACCCTCTCAGCGGATGACCAACCAGTAAAGGGATTCCTCACTGTTCATAAAAGAAATTGCCAAAATAAAAATGAATGTGGATGCCCTGAAATAAAAAAAACTAACAAAGTAAAATACCTCGGAGTAATGGTTGACCATCATCTAAGATGGAATGAACATATTGAATATATCACAAAAAAAATTAGAATACTTATACACAAATTCTACCAATTAAAAGGCATACTAAACAGAAAAAATTTATTCATTGTTTATGACTCTTTAGTTGCATCGATTATTAGCTACTGTATTGAAGCATGGGGAGGATTGTTTAAAAACTCTCTAAGCAATTTGCAAGTTACACAAAACAGTATATTAAAAATAATACTGAACAGAAACAGATTACATAATACCACCCTGCTATACGAGGAGGCAAAAGTCTTTAATGTAAAAAATGCTTACGCTTATCATTGTTTATTGTGGTATTATAAAGCACGGGATTCCGTATATATATCCCACGATTACCCAACAAGATCATTAAGAAATAAAAATCTTGTTATACCATTATATAAAAAAACGCATACACAACGATTTATATTCTATTATGGTCCAAAATTGTATAACATACTACCCCTTAATATTAAAAATATACAAAAGTTAAATAAATATAAAATAGAATTAAAAAAATTTATACTTGATAACCAAGATAAGATCGATATTATTTTGAATCAACAGTTTATATAAAAATATTTGCTCCAACCACTATAGTTATAGCCTTGTCTTGATAGTTAGATCAAAATATTATATGCCATCTCTACGATTTCCTTATTTTATGATTCAGTATAAACACCTACCACTACCTTCTAAATTTAAATTTAAGTTTCAGGCTGTCCCAACCAACAAAGAAAAGGAAAAAAGAGAAAAGAAAAAAAAAGACAATATGATGATAACTATATGTAATATATTATGTCTATATAGATAATACACCTATCCTGTGTTGATACTCAAGCAAAACAAGCCACAGCATGCTTAGGCGACTGTATCATTACAGGATGGTGTCAGAATATGTAGAAAACTGTCTTTGATATTTTTTCTCTTTTTTAGTTGTAAATTTTTTACCTGTCTCTGATTAATGTATGTATATATGTATGTATGTATAAGACATACGAGAATGTATACATTAAATTCTTTTGGTCTTAATTAAGTATATATGTACTAGGAATTATATATTAATAAAGTTAAAGTTAAAGTTAAAGTTAAAAGAAACAACAAGAACAATAATAAACCAAAATTCAAAACTATTTTTTTAATCATTCATGAAAATCCTACAAAAAAGTAAAGAATAGTGTATTATAATACAAGTGTATAAGTAAGCCTTTAAAGCACGCACGGGTTTAGGTCACGACGAGCGTAGCGAGGAGGGTTCTAAAGGATTAAGTGCTTTAAAAACTACTTATACGCTAGTGCATTCTGTAAGTCGGACAGGAATATGAATATTTTCTAACCTAACGAGACTATGTCTCTCCCCCGTTTTCGAGGATGCTGAATATGATGGCTGTGGTTAAATCTCTCTCCGAGGTCACCCCACCTCCGAAATGGCCAAATACCACTCCCGAAAGGGGTAAATCGCGGATAGGCCGTCTTGTCTCGGCTAAACCCATGTTTCGAGGATGCTGAGCACAATGGTGATGTAGAGACCCCTCCTCGATCCCCGTCAATCCCTCAAACGGCCAAAAACCACCCTCAAAAGGGTTAAACCGCGGATAGGCCGTCTTCTCTCGGCTAAACCCGTTTTACCCCCCGTTTTCGAGGATGCTGAGCATGAAAAAAATATCGCGACCTCTCCTCACTCAGTAAACGAATAAAAACATCATTACACTCTTACTTCTTGCTAAACGGGCAAAATTATCATTATACTCGTACGTTTTGATTTTTTCACGGAAGAATTTAATTCAAAAATACGCGAGCTCGCGGCGGCGAAGAGTACACAGAGGAGCACGTTCAGGCACCGGGCAATTATGAACCAAATTTTACCCATTCAGAAACATCGCTCGGTAAAAGGTCTCACCATTCAATAGATCGGTGTGTTTTGTTGGATCTGCAACTTTTTACCCAGGTAACAATTTGGAAATTCTTCTGCAGGCGCATTAGCGCGTACAGTTTATTATTCTATCCTTTTTTAATGGTGCTAACGTTAATAAAATTAGGTTTTAATTTCATCGCCATTACGAGTGTATCTGCAATGTCAATGCTGGTTAGCATGAGAACTTGATCCATTAGACTGGGGATAGGTACAGGGATCAAAACCGACTTTTTTCCAGGAGGAATATCGCTCTTGTAAAACTGGGTGTTCATCAAGATGTACCTGCGTAAAATTAGGATTACGATGTAGTATCTACTTTTTGCATGGGTTGTCACGGACAGGATTGTCAAAATACTACTGTAGATGACGAACCTGACATTCCTGAAACTGACGATAATGATACTGTTCATTACAGTATGTTGTTTAATTTGATCCTCGAAATTCACATTAGCCAACTCTGCAATTTCATTGTTTCAACCAATGTTTCACTGGAAAGTGATTTTATGACGTTGTTTTACATTTATATACATAGTGAATAAGTAATTGTATGCGTCAATATAAGTTTTTATATTTATATATAGTAAATAAGTAATTTTGTGCGTCAAAAGAACTGTTCATTATTTAATATTACAAGATAAATGAAATTGTGCAAGTGAGTGCATATACCTGATCCCATCCCATCTAAAACATAGACACAAAGTATGCATTAATTTTATTTTCAGCTGAACAGTCAATCAAAATACCTGTAATCATCAGGTACGTATTCAATGATCCGTGAACTTACTAACTTCATAAAATCGCGTATCAAAGGAGTAGTTTTTGTCCGTTTGAGGGGTTGGTTCGCCTCGAGGAGAAGATTCAACATCACCATCGTGTTTAGCATCCTCGAAAACGGTTTTTTTTTCTTTTTAAGGGCGTAGTCGGCGCCTTAGCTAACCGATACAAAAGGCCCTCTTGAAATCCCTAGTAGGAGATCAGACCGGGACCGCTTTCGCATTACTTCAGTCTTCCTCTGTGGAGCTTTCCTACGTCCCCCTTCTATCGGTGTGATTTGGGGTTCGAAGGTAAGAGGTAACTTCAATATAGTTACTCCTCTTGTTTCTTTTGCCGGAGCACTGTCTCTGTGAATCTTGATACGGCTTCCCAGTAGTGTTTGTTACGTAGCATGTTGCCCATGATGTTATCGGGTGTTATCCGGCCGCCCATTGTCGCTTCTAAATGGAAACGTTCTCTTATCCATCTGTTGCATTCAAAGAACGTGTGGTATGCATCGTCTTCGGATCCCTTCTCGCAGTAAACGCACTCCGGACTTTCCGTTTTTCCCATCTTACACAGATAGGACTTGAAAAAACCATGCCCGGTCAGGAACTGAATTAGGTAGTAGTTCACCTCTCCATGTCCGCGGTTTGCCCATACAGCTATCCGTCCTATCAATCTGGCTGACCATCTTCCTCTGGTTTCTGAATTCTTCTCTCTTTATCCTCTTCCTATCCATCTCTAACCTCCTTGAAAAATCCTCTTACGTTCTTGCGTCAGCAGATCAATCGGGGTGTTTCTGCTATTACCAAGACGGCTGGTTCTGATACCGTTCGGTAAGCGCTCACTACTCTTCGCTGCACCGCAGCAGCGCGCTTTCGGTACTTCTCCACTTGCAGTGTGTCCGCCCAGATCTCCGCTCCTCAGAGCAGTATAGATTGCGTCGTGGACATTAGCAACCTACGCTTGGTCGCTTTGGGGCCAGGTACATTCGCCATGAATCTGCTAAGAGCAGCTGTTGTTTTAACTGCTTTATCTGCCATACACTGGATTTGTCTCCAGTAAGTCAGCTTCATGTCTAATGTGACTCCTAGATACTTAACGGTGCTTTTGGTCTGAAGCAACTCCGTGTCAATCGTCATATCTAATTCGGTGGGGATTCTCCTTTTCGTCAGGATTACTATCTCTGTCTTGTTTACTGCCAGTTTAAGTCCGTGATCCTCTAGCCAGGAGGTTACTCGGCGCATTACTTGGTCTAGTCTCCTCTGGGCCTGTCCTTCGTCCCAAGCTACAATGATTGCGGCTATGTCGTCTGCATACCCAACTAGGTGGTGCGTTCCTTCTGGTATTTCCATTTTCGCGCCGCTCCGGAGGTTACTGCCTTCTCTCTACTGCCCTCTCTAGTGTCATATAGTTGTATCCTTTCCTTCAAGTAGTCCCTGAACATTCGCATTAAGTATGGGGGTACTCTAAAAGTTTGCTCTAATGCTTCCAGTATATCTATCCATCGTACCGAGTTAAAAGCGTTCCTCACATCAAGTGTAACCAGCATGCAGAAGGGTCTGGTTCGGTGGTCTCCTCTCTCTGTAGCGAGCGCAGTTTCCACTACCTCATCAATCGCGTTTACAGTGGATGATCCTTTCCTGAAACCATGCTGACTGCGGCTTAAGTCGCCAGCCGCTTGTACTTCTGTTGATAGACGTGGTTTTGGCAGCTTCTCTAGCCGTTTCCCTGCTGCATTTAGCATGCACAGAGGTCTGTAGGACGCTGGGGTATTTATCGCTCATTTGCCCTTGCTGACTAGCACCAGCTGTTATCTCTTCCATCGGGCGCAGAAAACGCCAGCTTTCAGACAGCAATTGTACATGTCCAGTAGTAGTTGTGGACAGGCGTTTGCCGCTGCTTTGATCGCCTCCACGGGCACCCCATCTGGGCCTGGCGCTTTTTTGCTGCGTAGGGAGTCCGCCGCTCTTACCAGCTCTTCTACGCTGAAGGGCGGGATATCCTCTGGTGCGACAAGTAAATCTACCTCTTCTCTTGGTGGGTGGGTAGGAAATAGCGTGCCTACGATGTCATCCATTGCTTCCGTGTCGAGCAACGTGCATCCCGGCGAGGTGCGGAATTTACTGGTGACAATCTTGTACCCCTTGCCGCAGGGGTCATTTTCTACTTCTTCGCAAAGTGTTTTCCAGCAACGGGCCTTACTCTGCTTGATTGCGGCTTCGGCCCCTCTCGCTCGCATTGCATAACATAGGTTTGGATGGTAAGAGATGGCGGATACGCGGTTACCCCTTTCGGAGGTGATTTTTAGGCGTCTGGGGGGGTTGGCGGGGATCGAGGAGGGGTCTCGACATCACCATCATGCTCGGCATCCTCGAAAACGTTGGTAGCACAGGTTTGGCTGGTAAGAGAGGCGGATACGCGGCTTATCTCTTTCGGGAGCGGCTTTTGGCCACCTGTGGGGTTAGCGGGGGTCGACATCACTATCGTACTCAGCATCCTCGAAAACGGGTGGTAACACGGATTTTAGCCGAGAGAAGACGGTCTATCCGCGATTTACTCCTTTCGGGGTCGGTTCTTAGCCGTTTGGGGGGTTGGCGGTCGAGGGGGAGGTGAGACATAGTCTCGTTAGGTTAGAAAATATTCATATCTTTCGAGGTTCTATCCGACTCACAGAATGCACTACACGAGTATTATACGCTATTTTTTATTATACCTGCACTGCGAAGTAACCATTAGAAAAATTAATTAATGTAGATTCATTTTGCAAGGTAATCTCTAAATTTCATTTTTAATCGGTAACATAGAGACTAGTGAAAAAATACGACATCCTTAAAACGCTATAATTTTTTTCGTGCAGAAATTAAAGGACACATTTAATTTTTTTAAAATAAACTACAACAATCTCTGGAATGCTTTTTTGTGGAAGTATATTTTTTTAAATATTCGTAAATACCTAGTTTTGGTCCACGGCACCCCATATTTAACATACAAAGAGTAAATTATTTTTCTACTAGACGCATCGATTTCTTGAAGAGGGACATGTCTGTGGAATAAATATTCAGCTTGTTCAAAATAAGTACCTGATTTTACTGTTCTCTAGGTGAAAAAGTAGGTAGAAAGACGTGTCTGTGCCTACAATTGATAATTGTATTGGCAAAGCCGTTATAGCATCTGGAGTATTTCCTTAAATAATAGAATTTAAGAGACAGAAGTCTGCACTGAGGCAGTTCTATTATTTAATTTTGTGCTTTCCTCAATTGTTTGCGATATAAAGCCATAAAAACGAAATACCCCAGTATACCATTACACAAAAATGTAAATAAAGAGTTTTAATCAAATTGTGGCATAAAAACTTATCAAACAGTTTAAAATTTGCATGTTAAACCATTTTAATTAATAGAACCGACTTTTATGTGGCTCATTTTAATTAGAAAAGTTAACATTATCATGTAAATGTAAATTATCCTGGTTTTGCCACCATAAAACTGCACTTTAAATAACTAAAATTTAACGTAGTGCTGAGGGTTACGGCTATTTCAATTGTTTCGTTGAGCCGCATTCTGTTTGCGGAAGTGAATATACCGCGTTAAAAACTAAAACACAATTTAGTGCAAGTTGGCTTATTAATAAATAAATACTGAATTCCTATATGACGTTACGTGTTTATGAAATTTAAAACATACAGAAAGTATATTTGCAGATTATGCTCAGAAAACTCGAGTTAATAGAAAGGTCTGTAGGAAGATATTCATAAAAATGGTAAAGGTGTTCTTTTAACAAATGCATTACAAATTTAAATTTTTTTAATAATATTCCCAAACATACATTGTATTCTATCTAGGAGTCCGTTTTCGCTAATAACGTTTCAAAGCCTAGGACAAAATTGATAAATACCTACCTTGGTTTAAATTAATTGGTCATCCATAGTGAAAGAAAGGGGTAAAAGCACTGTCGCAAGAAGAATGGTAACGCTGACGCACTGACCCAATTTAGAATAATTGTAATTGCATTTGCCAATTTCTTTAGAAGCGATATTGATTTAAACTCTTTCTTATGAAATAAATAGCAGATTTTCTAATACTAATAGTTTACACATTCCTTATTTAACGAAAATGACGCATAAGGACACTTAAATAATAATAATAATAATAATTTATTTTCCCTTTGACATATTACAATGTATAGGAGTCGTCATAGAAATGCCTAAGAACTATAGTAAATAGTTACACAGAAATGTAACTATAACAAGTAAACAATAGGTCACAAACACAGTCCCTGATGGTATTCTATTTCCTCCTTTAAGATAGTGTTAATTTGCAAAATCCTCACCTAGTATTTCTAATTTATCCACTGAAACTGAAACTTTTCCAGAAGTCTGAAAAATATCTAAAATTTCTTCAGTACCAAAAAAAGTGGCGTTTGCTATTGAAAACTATAGACTAGTATAGTGCATTCTGTGAGTCGGATGGAAGAATATGAAGAATAGCTTTTTCCTGGCCTAGCGATACTATATCCCCCCGTCTTCGAGTATGCTGAACACAATGGCGTGGTTAAAACTCTCTCCGAGCTCACCACGTTCCCAAACGATCAAAAAAACACTGAAAAGGGTAAACCGCATATCCGCAGTCTCCTACGAGCCAAACCTCTGTTACCCCCGTTTTCGGGAATGCTGAGCACGATGGTGATATCGAGACCTCTCCTCGACCCCCGCCAACCCCCCAAATGGTTTGTCAAACCTCCTCAGAAAGGGGTAACCGCGGCGGATATCCAGTCTTCTCCCGGCTAAACCCTGTTACCCCCCCCCCCGTTTTCGAGGATGCTGAACACGATGGGGATGTCGAGACCTCTCCTCGAACCCCGCCAACCTCCCCAAACGGCCAAAACCGCTCCGGAAAGGGGTGAAATGTAATTCTACTTGTAAGTGACGCAGGTTATACTGATTTGATCAATGTTCCACTGGAACACGATTTTACGACGATGTTTTATATTTATATATAACTAATTGTATGCGTCAAATGTTTTATATTTGTATATAGTAAATAAGTAATTTTATGCGTCAATAAAAATATTCATTATTAATATAGTAAATGAAATTATGCCGATGATTACATATACCTGATTTTCCTACTCAAAACCTAGGCATAAAGTATCCGCGTATCAAAGGGGTAGTTTTTGTTCACTTAAGGGTTCGGTTCGCCTCGATGAGAAGATCCAACATCACTATCAGCATCTTCGAAAATGGGGGCAACACAGGTTTGGCTGGTAAAAGACGGCGGATATGCGGTTTACCCCTTTTCGGTGTGGTTTTTAGCTGTTTGCGAGATTTCCAGGGCTCGAGGAAGGGTCTCGGCATCTCCATCGTGCTCAGTATCCACGAAAACGGGGGTAACACAGGTTTGGTTGGTAGGAGAAGGCAAATACGCAGTTTACCCCTTTCAGGAGTAGTTTTTAGCCCTTTGGGAGGTGGGATGAGCTCGGAGAGAGTTTTAACCACCGCCACTGGGTTTAGCAACCTCGAAAATGCGGGAGGGGGGGGGGACGTAGTCTCGTTAGGCTAAGAAAAATATATATTCCTGTCCGACTTGCAGAATGCACTAAATAGTAATATGCAATTTTAATAAATTATTTAAATCATATGTAAAAAAATTGTCTTTAATCAGAATAAATCTCAAATTTGCGTGTCAACACGGATTCGTACCAAGAGTCCTGGTGCAACATAAATAACTTAAAGCTAAATATCTCGAAATGTAACTCTACAACATACACTCGTGCACAAAATCCATTAAAGTTACTTAGGCTACTTTATTACATTATAGAGAATTTAACTAAAATACACTAAAACTTCTGTTTAATTTATTTGTAAGGTCCAGACATGAATATACCGGATAACAATGAAAACATCTAACACTCTTTAATGTTGGTATTGAATTTTGGGACAGTTATATATTACATAGTGTCCTTGTTTTGAGCATATCAAATATTCTCTTCAACTTCCCGTTTACGCGGGAATGACCGAAACTTTGTTATTTTAAATGATACCTGGTATATTTTTTACCTATCTGATTTGTCTCTAAATTATCTATTCAACCATGTATATCAACATGGCATTTGTTTTTAAAAGGATAGTTAGTAGCCATTTTATTTTATTAAGTCTATGTGGCCACGATATCAACCTAGATTTAAACTTGGTAGAGAGACAGAGATAAAGTTTATGTTATAACCGACAGTTACAAAAATGTGGTGCTTTACACCCATGCACCATATGGGTGGCTCGGTAGCTCGGTGGAGATGGCGTGGTCCAGATTTGCTGTTGTCAGTGACGAAATATTTGATAGTTTGGGCACCACTTTATTTTTGGATTATTTCTGGGACAAATAAAGAAACCCTTTTAACTAGGCACTACCATTTATTGTAGAAGCGATAGCCTGGAATGGCGTCTGGCTGAACAAACACACAAATTAACAAACTCAATGGGCTTTCAACAATTTCCCAATTACACTTAACGTACAACTAAGTTCCGCCTATTTAGCGTAAGACCCCGTATATGTTTACTTTTTATTATTTACAACAAATAAAACTAGCTCCCTCGACAGAGGACGATATGTTTGGTACTTTTTCCACGTGTCTCCCTCGACTATCCTTTTCGCCGCACCGGTCAGCGCCGTGCGCCGTATTTTCACCCTATCAACGTTACAATGTTTAAATATTTAAATAACAAATGGCAGAAACGATTACATGTCAATATCTTTTCTACTCATATGTAATATACATTAAAGTGATGTCTTTTTGAACTAGAAATTAAAAAATAATGTGAAATTTATGATTTTTTTAATGATAAACTGAACTTGAATGAACCTTTTGAACAATTACACTTGTGACTATCCCCAACACCACGTTCTTTGTCAATTGTTGCTAATTACTACAGCATTTGTAAGGAGTTTATTAATCTTCACCAGGCAGGAATAAAAAGTACAATACTCCGACTTTTCCTGAATTACAAGATAGATAGATAGTCTGCTTCAAAAGACCATATTACAATTTTATAGAAAGAGTCAGAGGAAATTACACTAGTGCCGCTCCTTCCGAGATAGTGCTGAAGGCTTTAGCTTTCTCTAGTGTTCCCTGGGGCCCCCGATATTTGACATTAGCCTTCTGAAGCTAGCTACTGTAGCTGCGGCATTCTCTGAGGTTCTCAAGACATGTTCGTGTATTGTAGTCCTAGGTCTATCCGCATGCGTGGGTATTTCACAAATTTGTTAAACGGTACAATATCACTCTCCAAAACTATCGTCCTTGGTATAACTCTCGCTTGCTTGTAATGAGTACGGCTTTCGTATCATGCATCACCAAGTCCAGTCCTTTGGCCTTCAGCCAAATGTTGGCCCTACCGTCACAACAACCGCTACACTGTCTGCGAATCCTACGATTTTTTTATATGTTATAGATAAGCATTCTATTATCCTCATTAAATTCCCGAGCATATCCTATTCTGACAAGGCTATTATGATTCATTGCTTCCCATCTGGTCGATTTGAGTTCATTCCGGATGTTCAAAGTAACACAAGTTCAGCAACCACTGATGTCTCATGACCCAGGTGTTCGTTGTCTTCACCACGTTTGTAATAGCATCCGATGTGGATCGCCTTTTGCGAAAACCGTACTGCTTCTGCGACAGTCCTCTAGCCTCTGTAGAATCATCCGCCCTAGAAACTTCCCCATTGTATCCATTCTGGCTTCATTATTCCAAGATGCGAGCGGCATAGCTTGGTCCCGCACTTTCCCTTACTTAATTGTGGTTCTTAACTCCTTCCATGCGTCTTTATATCTCTCACTAAGAGAGGCTACTTCCTCCATATTTCTTCCGCGCTGGATCTTTCGACGGGCGGCAAAGAACTTCTTTCACAATTCCGCAATTTTGAGAGTTCACCTGTAGCCCCCCCTTTTGTTGTGGAATACTTCTTCGTATCGGCATGAACCTGTTACATGCTGCTTCGATCGTCATAACTACATAGTCTACCAATGCCTCCAGCTCTCCATTTTACGTAATACGCTACAGGTGTCCCTCCTGTTTTGTAGTTTCTAAAAACTCTCTGAGCTATGTCCTGTCTAGCTTCCGCAACACCCATCCATCTTGCATTACAGTAATGTTTGTCTTCCTTTGCTATTCTTCTTTGATCTCGTACTGAATATAGTGATAGTTTCACCCTCGTTGAGGATGACGACATTAAGCCTTCTTTGCCATCTTTACAGTCATCTGGAAAATTAGTATCGTTTAAAGTTAGTGATCACCTTTTACCGAATTTTAACTTCCTTGCTAATTAAACACTGGTTTTAATTGAAAATGTGTACTACAAAATGTTCTTAGAATTAAATATACTTTAAAAATATTATACCTCCAAATTCCTTCATAGAAAAATTTTTCTCTAGCGTCACGGCACCACAGACGCCACTGTCATTGGCAACATTTTAAAAACAATATAAAGTCACCTAGAGAATCTAACGACGGCCTCTATATAATTTGAACATCTTTTTTCGTTGCCATAGAAACTGCTTGGGGGTTCATGTGAATCATCCTGTATGTCTGTTTAAAAATAAAAAATTGTGGAGGTATAGCGAGGAAAAATTGTGCACACTGTATCTCTCTAACCGAAAAATGCAATAACTTTTGTGTAAAATATTGACCGCTAACAACTGCTATATTGCGGTGTATGAAAGATTATTTATAAGTTTAATGCTACGTGCAGCGTAACTATTGGCAAAAAGATAAACGACCGATGCTTTATCATCAGGAAATGTTTCATGGAGTAAATTAATAGTTTGCTATTTACTTTTCCAACACCATTATGCAATGTGTTTATTTTTTGCTTAAAAAGCGACATTTATTGGGACTCATGACACGTCCAATTGAAATTAAACTTAGTTTAGTTGTCATGAAATTATAAAAATTCCTGGGAAAAAAATCGTTTCGCATTCACAAAAAACAATTTGTCAGAGAAACAATTATCGCAAATTACATGATATTGAATTATGTGCGAGTCTCATATAGAAATTGTGAAAAATACAGAAAACAGTTTCAAAAAAGATAATGTTTGAATTCTAAAAGTTTTGAACGTACGTAAATAACTTCAAAATTGAAACCATAATTTCGAATTAACTGTCTTCCACTTGACCTAGGCTTGGTTCTCTCTAACTATCATTAGATTCACTTTCTCTTACGGTAACGAATGTTTTGACAATTAATAGATAAAATTTGCTAAGAATAATTTCAAACAAGTCGACATGGAAAACAAAGGACAGTTTGCGATTGTTTTAATTGTTCATTAAACCCGGTACTTTATTCAGAAAGCGCCTTCAATCACGTAATTTACGATCGGGATTGAAGATGACATTGTAATTACACAAGTATTAATTACAAATAACGAACACAAAATTCTTTTGTTAAATATACGTTACGGTTATGCTTGAAAATATATAGTCTAGCAATTACGAATGTCAGGCGGAAGAAAAAATATAGTGATATTTTACAACAAATTTTTGTTTGTTATTTATTATAATGAATTACCACAAAATAACAAGCAACTTTACCGGTAGTTGTGAGGGATACTAGAGTTTCCATTTTTAATACAGTAAATTAGAAATCATGTACTGTTGACTAGTGGAATGTTTAAAGCATTATTTACGAGAGTTTTCTATTTTCTATTAAATTCTATTCAGAGTTCTCAAATAGTTATTTCAATTTACTGTTAGCTTTTCTGTTACAGTCAAATAGAACGTTTCATAACGCTAGCCTTGAAAAGACACACGTGCTATGCTACAGTTAGTTTGGCTTTTCTAAAAGCTCTCCAATTACCATATCCTGGTTTAGTTGGCATACAAACTGCTTTTGCCGTTTATTAGCATCTCTTTTATTCATTACAGTTGAGCCTTTTGACTCAACCGACATTTTATTAACTTATAAGATAGTAGTTCAATTTAAATTAACGGATAAGATGCTGCATACTGTTTGTCTCGAAATATTAACCCAGTTAAGAAAACTGTTTTTTAAAAAAATAGCATATATAATAATAATACGATTATTGCTATAGCGCAAACAAAAGACCAAATGTTAAGTATAATTAATAGATGAGTCGACTTACCTGTAAGAAATAATGATCTTAATTATATGAGCAGTCTCGTTGAAGAATTATAACACTTGTATTTGTAGCTTGCTGCACGAATCGTACGACGTTCAGAGATTAAAATTTTTGGATTTTATCCTGCGTGCGTGGCTATCCAGTTCGCCTCTGTATACACTCCTACCATTATCCATCACATACGTCACTGGTTTAAGGTATTTTAAGTTTAGATTGCTTTTATCACTGGTTGGGATTCTACTTTTTGGGAGGGTTGTTATAATCCTTCGACGAGACTGTTCATATAATCAAGATCATTCTTCCTTACAGGTAAGTCGACTGGTCTATTAATTATATTTCGTAGACTCGTCTCGAATTATAACACCTGTAGATGTTTAAAGGACTATGCAATCTAAACTTAACTCGTATTTATGTATTGTTTTCCTGTTTTTAACAACTAAATAATACCTGCCCACAAATATTTGATTAAAACACTTTCTAATGCTAGCCAAGCAATTTTAAAATTTGCAGTAGTCCTGCACATAATTATATTATACTTTTTAACTTATACTAGCTACTAATACTACGGCCGGTTTACCAGTAGCATGTATCAAAAGTATTAACGCCCTGGCTAATGTATCCGAAATAATTGCCAACAAAAACTCAACAAAACATGTCTGATTGCACTATATCCCGTATAATGCTTTGTATCAATCCCACATACCTTTAATACATTCTTAATCCACTCACTTAGTGATTGAGTAGATTTAGTGCATATTGGCTTTTTTATTGTTTAAATAAGGCTATTTTTGGGGTTCATACTTTACAGTTTTTGATAAATAATTAGAAATAAAGTTCACGTCAAGCAAAGATTAGGAATATTCTTAAAATAAGGTAATACTGCTTTGCCATTATTGTTCCTGTCCTCTATAATTCTTTTAATACAATTTTCCAACTGTAAAATATTATTATAGTTTGCATCCTATGCACTGAAATATGAACTAATAAGTTGCTAGTTTTAATGTTAATTTTCCCGTAGTTAAATCTACCGGATACAAAATTTGACAAATAAACTAACACCGAATGTGGGTCCCATATTGTATAATACTTTACGGTGTTACGTTAAAAGCTCTTTTAAAAACCACTTAATATATTCTCGTGATCTGTATTCATTAGTAGAACAACAGAATCAGATCAGCCTCCCTCAGTACTTCGTTTGAAAAATTTGCCACAGATTATAAATTATAAATCCATATGAATCCAACTGAGTTAGAGCACACTTAGCCCACAATTTTTTTTACTGAATTTTACAGAATTAGATCCTTAAAAGAACCCAGACACAAAACTCACCAACTAATAGGTTTTTTTTTAAAACTGGGTATTATGGTTTCCATTTTGGATCCACCCCGGTACCTTCCGCCTGATAATTAATCATTTTATTTAACACTTTGGATACTAACGCAACAAGTGGAAATGCATAAAATAACATGTTATATTACCAAGACCTGCTGAAAACATGAACACAATAAAAATCTGAATCTGATCTCCATGAAACATAATCTGCACATTTTGCATTTAGTTTTGTAGCATATAAGTCCACTTGTAGTACAGCTTCAAAATAACTGGCGGGTAACTCGTCTTAGTTTGACTAGATCTAGACTCTATATAATATCCTATAATATTACCTTTTCGAGTTTATATACGAGGGCAAACATATGAATATTTTTCTCTTCACAGTAATTCCACCTTTTTATAATTCAGAGGTCTTTGTATTTGATTCAACCTATTGGGCTTATACAGCTACCGCTGTATTGTTATCAATTCTCCTACTTACATGACTGAATACTTACGTTTTGTGGAACATTTCAAAGTGTTAAAGGCTGTTTTGACTCTACATAATTTATATATTTATTCCTTTTCTAATCAGAGCCGGTTCAATTACTATTTTCAGCCTAGGCAAAGTTCAATTCTGGCATCCCCTTCTTTTCAAATAGTTTTGTAAAAAAGGTCAAAGAGCAAGGCAATAAACAATATTTACCTATCAATGTGATAATTTTAACTTATCTTTCACATTAATTCAATAGATATTAGACTAAGACTTAAAGTAAAACAACGCAAGCACTTTGTTTTCAAAATATATGTTTGAAATGAACTAAAAGAGCAAAATAATTTCTTCTGTAATTCATACCGAACAGTGTTGTCGGATTTTTTACTTTTTCCTAATTACTTGATACAGAAAACTTTTTTTTTAAATTGCCTACTCGAGATTTGTTTGGCGTTTGGCGTCATTAATCGTGTAGCGCCCTAGGCAGTTGCCTGGGCCTATGACCGGCCCTCTTTCTAATAAGTCCTTAGAAATTTCTCAAAGTCTCTTATACACAAGATTTCATTTCTATAAATAGTGTATATATTTTTTGTATTTTTAGTTGATAAAAACATATCCATGTTTACAGTGTTTCAATAAAATCCAAAAACTTACGCCGCTGACCAGGCAATACATTTTTCTTTTCACTATTTACAATTTTGCAAAAATGAATGCAGCTGTACACAGCCTTATGTATACAGTTTAATCCATATAATTGATAAGAAAATTTAAATATTTCTTAATCTTACCTCTTAATTTCATTGAAAGGAAAACCCCATTTTAACGGCCTTTTACCATATTCAGGCATATAATGCATAGCCCTTTTTTTTGTTTAATTATATTATAATATTCTTATTCACCGTGCCATGATTAACCAAGTATTATTATTTATTCTGTATGCATGACATATACCGAGGGTATGTTTATATTTCGAACTGTGCCAACATTTTTTTAGACTGCACTCATGCCACAACATATGTCGACCATTACCTCTTTCTTATACTTTCATTTGTTTGATATACTAATAATTTCATTCAAAGGAAAAAACATATAAACGGTCTTTTACCATATTCAGGCATATAATGCGTAGCCCTTCTTTTAATTTAATTATATTAAAATATTCCTATTCACGATACCATAATTAACTAAGTATTATTATTTATTCTGTATTGCATGGCATATATCAGCAATTTGACGAGGGGCATGTCTATATTTCGAACTGAACCAACATTTTTTAGTCTGCACCCATGGTACAACATATGTTGACCATTACCTCGTATAGTTGGTTTTCATCCATATAGTCAGTCTTTACATAAAATATATTAACTACTTACATTTATTCGCTATTTTATAAATTTCATTAACACTAAAAACCCATAACAAGGGTTTTTTCCATATTCAGGATTATAATGCGCAACTCTACTTTTGGCTTAATTATATCGAAATATTCCAAATAAACAAGAAGCTTTTATTTATTGGGCATTGCATGACATGTGTCAGCGATTTGACGAGGGGTACGTCTATATTTCGGACTCATGTGAGCCAAAATTTCTTAGATCGTACTCATGGCACGTCGTATGCCGGCCATTACCTCGTATACTAGATTTTTCTCCATGTGATTTTTACCTACATTTGGTAACAACTTGCTTGATCTGTCGGATTTGTATTTTAATTATTTTCTTCATATTTTCTCCCACTTTTCGTTTTCCCTTTTCCCATTTTTAAATCACAAGCACTAGCAATTTAAAACGTCCTACTCGATGCGTACGACAAACTACAGTGATGTATGTGATGGATAACGGCTGCCTAGTGGGAGTGTATACAGAGGCGAACTGGGTAGCCACGCAAGCTGGATGGGATTCAATAATTTTAATCTTTGAACGTCGTACGATTCGTGCACCAAGCTACAACTAGAGGTGTTATAATTCGAGACGAGATTGCGAAATATAATACCAATTCTGCCACACAGGCCTGGAGAATATATTTACACAATTAAGTTTTCCAAACACGCTCTAGGCAGCAGACAACAAATAGTAATTTCTACATGGAATATATTAGAATACCTAAACATAATAACACATATAATTAAAATACGTATTAAATAATACAAATAAATTATAATACTGCAGATTCGTAATATAAATTATATATCCCAATTCACAGTAAACTAAAATTATTGATCAAAAAACTGTCGTTTATATCTAACTTTAAACGTAGAAAATGGTATCAATAAACTGTGCTTGATGTGCCGCAAGCCGCAAGTTCTTTTTTGTGACGCGGTATGGTAAGTACGTTTTGATGACGCAGGTTTAGGTTGTATATATCTGATCTATAGGATATTCTTCTGTGCAGTAGGCAGATATTTTATATTTTAATATTTCGAAGAAGAAACACATCATATGTAATGGTTGTGCATATTAAGTCAGTGAGCATCGCTCAACTTGTAAGGTATACACGTTCTGTGTGTTTAATACTGTAGATAAGTCAGCAATTTTGAACCTTCTGAATTCTACGTATATCTACACGATCAAGACAAGGACCACAAACACTGTCACAATAATTAAAGTGTGACAGAATCAAGGAAATAGGTCATGGAACAGACAAATGACAGTGGCCAACTTGCTAACTTTATACCTATGGCATACTGATGAGAACTAATAAGTGCGGTCTATGTCTGGTCAGGGAGTTGACAAATGACATTGGCTACCAATCTTTCATGAATGTAAAGGTATAATTCAATGCAGGTTGGGGTATAACTATAAATCATATATTACAACAGTAGGTTACGTCCACCTAGGGCTAAAAGGTCGCCGTTGTCGGTACTTGCAGTATCACAAGTCGCTATACACCATGGGGACATGTATAGTAGCAATTAACCACATAAGAGGTATCACTTACCTCTCACCGCTATTCCATTTACTATAGTTTGCATAAAACTAGCAGGTTGGCCACTTTCATTTGTCTGTTCCATGACCTATGGCATACTAATGACAACTAATAAGTTCGAAACCGGTCTATATCTGGTCAGGGAGTTGAATGCGGGTCGGGCTATTTGCAAGCTGAGTAGTTGTTTCCTGCAAATCATATATTACAACAGTAGGTTACGTCCACCTAGAACTAAAAGGTCGCCGCTCTCGGTACTTGCAGTATCACAAGTCGCTATACACCATGGAGATATCTATGATGTATAGTAGCAATTGACCACATGAGAGGATTCACTTATCTCTCACTACTACTAAGTTTTAATGACGTATATGCTCTTTTTAATAAACGTGTTTTTTGAAACAAAGCCAATAATCAGGCCTAGACTCTTACAGGTTTAGCTGAAAGGTATGGTTATGTATTATTTCCCAATTTAATCTTCATATTATTTAATGAAGTATCCCTTAGGCTGTCACTACCAAATAAAACAGCACAGGATTTCTTCACATTGATTTTGAGAAAGTGGTTGGTAGAAACTTCTAAAATCATATTTAGATCGTGATTGATTTTTTATTATCTTCTCTAACAACATATATTTTAAATGAGTAGTACAACTGGGTATCATCAGCATAAAGTGTTCTAAATATTTATGAAAATTACATGTGTAGATAGTGTACATCAAGGGCTCCAATATACTCCCCTGCGGGACACCTTGGGCTAGCTGCTCTACATTGGACAGTTGACTATCCAGTGAAGCCTGTTGATATCTTTCCGAAAGATACGAGGCCATAAGGAACAGGCAGTGTCGCCAAATCCTATGAAATGCAAAATTGCGAGAAGTATTTCATGGGTCAATAACTCAAAAGCTTTAGAGTAATCCAAAAGTGCGCATAAGTCATGATCATCTACAGAACAAATGATATCATCAGTTACAGAAGTGAGAGCTGTTGTGCAAGAATAACCTGATCTGAACCCGGATTGGTTAATTGGTAATATTTTGAATTTGTCAATATGAGATCTTATTTGTGTTTCTAGAATTTTTTTAAAGATTTTTGATAACATTGGAAGGATGCTTACAGACCTAAAATGTTCTAATTCAGAAGGTTGACTTACTTTTGGAATTGGTACTACGTAAGCATGCTTTCACAATTTTGGAAAGTAAGAACACATTATACATTCGTTGATAATATGTGTAATACACATAGCAATAAATGGACAGCATAACAATATGAGTATTCAATTTACTTTGTCACAGCCAAATGCTTTGAATTTTCATAACCCCATCTTCAGTAATAAGTTTAAACTTCGTTTACACTATTTTTTGTATTGAAGGTTTGAGAATTCCTCTTAACAAGAGTTAATAAAACAATTATTTAGCTTGTTGACTTCATTTAAGTGATCTAGGATATCTCTACTTCTAGACGTGGATAAATTCTTGCCATTTCTCCTTTACAGTGCAGTTATTAAATTTTTGTGATAAATATACGCTTTTTTCCCTACTAATCGTGGCAGAGGTAATATTACGTAATTGCTTGTAATAATCCCAGTGACCAGGCAATTTTGTTGTTCTATATCGCCGTAAAGCTTTAATCACGTAATTTCTTCATAAATTTAATATTGCCGGTTATCTATGCCGAATATTTTTTTATTTGATATGCACGATTATTTAACAGGAGCATGTACGTCAAATAGGCTTAGTATATTATTGTTAAAAAAAGATATTTTATCATCTATAAAGGATGTACCATGGTAAGTTTTCTAAATCTCTTTCAAAATTATGTAAGTTAATATTCATTATATATCAAATTTTTATCAGAACTTTTTCGGTTATTTAGCGCAAGCTTATAATATACTAAAAAATGATCGGGAATATCTGCATTTAAAGCAGACTTCTGTGTTGGTTAAGATTAAAGCGATAAGTGTCTTGGTTCTTTAATTTGTTCATTAGCATTGGAACAATTAGTATTAAGTAGATTGGTGTTCATGTCGCCCACGCATATTATATTATCAAATTCAGAGAAAATACCGATTAACGTGTCTTCAAGTTTGTTTAGAAAATCTGCACAATTATTATTATGAGACCGATAAATGCTACCAAAAATATATATTTTGTTCAATAAGTTAAATCTTATCCAAATGTGTTCTAAAAAAACCGCTGCTACTACTTCCACATCCAGATTTTGTATCCAAGTCTTATGCACATTAAATCCCAATGTAATATTTAATTCTCTTTAATAATAGAGTGGGGGTGGTAGAGGGGGTGGTAGAGGGGGTGGCTAATGTAAAAAAAAATTTAGAAGTCTTTACTTCTCGTATACACACTAAATCCCAATTTATTTCTTTATTCACTTAAACAATAGGGTGGGGTGGTAGAGGGGGTAAGTAATGCCAAAATAAATTTTAGAGGCCCTTGGTTCAAATAATAATAATAATAAACACCACAGAAATTAGAAAACCCCCAATTTCAGAAGCCGGGGCTTGTGCCGAAGGGGGTTACACATTGAGAAAACGCGGACATACAACCATTTCCTCCAATAGTGCCAGTGCCGGAGCCAGGATTCGAACCCGGTGGTGCGATGTCCGTGTGATTAATAGCGATTGCCACCTCGCGCCTTAACCCACTCAGCTATCGACAATCCCAATTTATTTTTTTATTCCCTTTAATAATAGGGTGGGGGTGGCAATGGGGGTGGTAAAACCAAAACATTTTTTTTAGACATTTCGTTTTTGTATAAGTACACACTAAATCTCATTTTAATTTTTTTTACCCCCTTCAATAATAGGATGGGGATGGCAATGGGCGTGCTAGAGGGGATAGCTAACGCCAAAACAATTTTTATACGTTTCGTTCTTGTATACACACTAAATAACATTTTAATTTTTTTCTTCCCTTTAGTAATAGGCTAGGGGGTAGTAATGGGGGTTGCAGAGGGAGTAGCTAACGCTAAAAAATTTTTTTAGACGTTTCGTATTTGTACATACACTAAATCACATTTATTTTAACATACGGACTCTTACTTGCTTGTTTTGTCTATTTACCCCATTTACCCCCAAACCCTTCAACGGAATTAGATCACTATATAATCTAGTTCCAAATCTCGGTACAATAAACGGTTCCAGAGTAAACGTGCGAACAAAAAAGTTACAGACAGACAGACAGACAGGAAATTTTCTCGCTCAAATTTAAAATCTCGACGTTTCATGACATTTTAAGCCTATTTCAAAAAAAAAAAAATTTTGCGTTACTTTCCACTGGACGTGGAAGTAAAATCAGACTGAGACTAAAATAGTGAATTTTAATTTATATTTAATTTCTGTGGGAAATAATTCTCGTGTAACCATACTATCTCTTGCTTGTCTAAGCAATTCTTATACTCAGAACTGTTTGATATTTGAGCAATTCAGTTTTCTATGTAGTCGTATCATAATTTTATCCTATAAAATACATTTTTTATGCCCTTCTATTAGAAATTGAACTTATTACTTTCCTCACTAACCGAAAGCGGTATTATAATCGTGAAAGAATCATCACTGTCAGCAGCTTTATTAATATAGTAGAAGCACTTAAAACTGCAAAAAATTCTGTGAGCTAAAGCCACTATTTAGAAGAAATGTCACATATCACGTATTTCAGTATTATCATTACTGTGATTTTGTTCTATTCCCGGTTTCTCATTTTACAGAAACTAAAGTTATATACTTTGCGATAAATTAAACGGTAATTAAGAAAAAATCGGAATCTTTAAGATTGCTGAAGTTACAACAGGGGTGGCTCACCAACGTTTACACTCGGTATAACCACTCATCATATCGCCAATATTTCCCATACGTTATTATATTTTCAATAACATCTACAAATGTGGTATGCCCTTGGGTGTAATTTTATTTTTACCAAAATCTAGCATATGTTAAATTTGCAAGCAGATGCATTGCGCTGTGAGTAATAAACAGAAAATTATGTTTATTGCTTATTGGAAATCAACTCTCAAATCAATTATGCATTTGCTAGCTAATCCCAATATTTTTCAATATGAAAATTGCAATATGGCAATGGTTTCCATAAATAATCATACGAATTTATATTTATGGTTTGTTTGTTTTTAAAACTTTTTAGTGTGTGGCTAAAATTTATTGGATGTATGCAATGTGAATAATCTATTATAATTCATGAATTAATTTATTAATTATCTATGGAAATTTGACGGCTGCATAATGTTAGCACAGTTTGGGCAACTATCAATATCTATTGACGTGATATTCGCTTATACTTAAGGTAAAGAACACGTTACGTTTAATTTAAGTTGTGTACTGTGAATAAGATGCGTTTTATTCTGAATAGAGAGTTGTATGCATGTTTTCGTTTATTTCTTCTGTTTAATAAGGTATTTTACAGAAGACAGATATTTTCAATAAATACATGCAATTTTTGTATTTCAACCATTAAAGGGAGATAGAGATGTATATAACATACAGCATGACTTTAAATAGGTCTACAATTATTTATAGCATAATTTAATGATAAGCAGAATCAGTTATTTTAAATAAATGCACTTAATAACTGTTATACTAATTATGAAAATGTTTAAAATATTTCGAACTGTTTACGAATTTAATATGTCCACATAAATATAAGGTTTTTAATTAATTTGCGCTGGAAACTGATAACAGTGGAAAAAGACTCAATATCATTGATGACTGAATGAAAAGGGAAGAAACCAATTTGTTTTGTTAAGTTTATGTTACGAAAGATTCAAGTTGATTTTTTGCGATTTGATATGAGGAACATATAAAGCAGATTATGGAAAAATTGAAAATTGGAGGTTGCCAGGGGATGAAAAAAACAACTGAAAAATTGAAGGGGATATAAAATTTTGGAGAGAAAAAGATTTTACAATAAAATAGAAAATAGATTGGTGTTTGATGAATTGGAGAAAAGTTGAAGAAAGAAAAGTAGTTAAGGAATTTTCATAAAAGAAATAGAGAAAAATCGAGTTTTAGGATTTTGACAAGTAGGGTTCATTATTTCGGTATAAATTCAATCGATAAATTGATAACTTGGAAATAATTAAAAATATTTTAAATTGGTAAATTTTTAACAATCAACTTCATTTTTTTATAAATAAATTTTATTTTCGACGTAATGGCATCCAAATTATTTTAATTTTAGAATCATAATTATTTTATTTAGCTAGATAGCAAAATTTTATCTTTCTGCTGTATGATATATCTATTATCACAATACATTGTTCAGTTGACTTGGATTTGTTTTATTGCTTATGGGTTTCTGTATGTGTTTTCTTCATTGATTCCGAACTTTCGACCTTGATAATTAAATTTACAAATTATTTTGTGTGGTATTTTAGCTTTATCAGGTGAGAATACCATAGCACTATATACTCTTATTGCATGTTTATACCTCCACGTCTGGACTTATATACCTATTCATTAATGACTGGCGGTCGGGAGGTGAGCGCACTTGCCTCTCACCCAAAAGTTTCGGGTTCGATCCCCGGTCGTGGCAGTGGAAAATACTGTGAGAAGGATTTTTCCACTACACACGGATATTGGGTGTGTGTCCCTTGTCTCTAAATGAGTAGCCCCCTCGCACACAAGGTTCTTCTAGAGCCTTCCGGGATAAAGTTGTCGTAATTACCTGTGGTAAGCCTCCATTAAGCTTCAATTACAATCTTTATTGCCAGGCAAAACTAAAATATTACATTATACTTACGTTGGAAAAAGACAAGTCAATAAGTACGAAAATTATTGCAGTTCTTACACAATATAAATGGTTTGCAAATTTTTTATAAGTATCAGTTATTATTATAAAGTAAACACGTAAAGGTTGGAACAAATTCCTTAAAACCGTTACAAAGCAATTGACAAAAATTCGCCCAAACACGTCGATTTTTAATTGCATTTCTTATTTTATTTTTAAAAAATGTTTCAACAAACATTCTTTTATGACTTCATCGGCTTGTTTTGTAATTGACAACCCTCATGTTTAAAAATGTAATTTTTGTGCATACAGTACATTAAATTCTATGGCATATTACATGTTGAAATTATCGAGAAACAAAATCTTAACTACTTGTAACAATATAATAAAACAAAAATACAAGAATTAATAAATACAGCAAAAGATGTCCCATTAAACAAAGAGCAGTCCAAAGAGATGTGCCCTGATGGAATAGGGACCTTAGTCGCCTCAGGGCTGAGACTAGGAAAACTTTTAATACAGCCAAAAACTATGGAAACTGGGAGGACTATAAAAAGCCCTCACGGTGCATGACAACAAATTGAGAACGTCTAAAAGAAGATCTGTGAAGGGATAGATGAACTAACCCCGGCAGTCCGTCTAGAAAAATTCCTTGCAAGGAACCATTCAAATGGAATAGAGCTGATCAAATAGCCTAATGGTGAATATGCAGAGAATCAGCACAAAAATATAAGAATACTTTTAGATACTCACTTCCCAGGCTCCTGCATAATTGAAGGTAAAATTCTACAGGACTATCTGTATGAGGATTCATATCGTCCTACCAGAGAAGGGAATAGGCTAGCTGGAAAAATATTCACCTCTAACAGAATTAAATGGGTGGTATCTACTTTCAAGCCCTATAAATTACCAGGCAGAGATGGCACTTATCTTGCTCCATTTCAACATGGAATTAAGTAATTTATCCCATGCCAGAGAAGCATATTTAAAGCAAACTACGCTCTTGGGTATATCCCCAAGTTTGAAGGGAACTCAAGGCCGCATTTATTCCAAAAATAGGCAGGTGTCAACCTACCGAGCCTAAGTCATGTCGCACCATTAGCTTACTCCTAAAAACAATGAAGAAAATACTGGATTAATATCTGAGAAGCGAAATCCTTACAGAGACACCGCAAAAAAATTTCCTAACAATCCGGCAAATCAACAATAAATGCTCTACATGGTCTGATCAAAGGCATCGAAAAAACATTTGTATCAAAGGAAGTGGCTATGTGTGCTTTCGTAGATATAGAGGGTGCTTTTGACAACACGCCATACGAATCGATACAAAGAGCCACAGAAAAAGAGAAATACAGCCCCCCAACAATCCATGCTAAGAAGCAGAAAAGTTACCACAAGTGTTGGGGATGAGTCGGCCATGATGACTGCAGTCACGGGCTGGCCACAAGGTGGAGTTCTATTGCCCTTGCTGTGGTCAATGGTGGTCAATGATCTCCTCCATAAATTGAGTAATTCTGGTTTCAACGTTCAGGGCTACATTGATGGCCTGGTCGCGACTGTGGGAGATAGACATGAGGTTATGATCTCAAGCATTATGCAAATTGCCTTAAATATAATATCCAAATGGTGCTCGTCAGACGAGCTTAGTGTCAATCCGAGCAAAACAGTTATAGTGCCATTCACCAAAAGGAGAAAGCTAAATTTGGAGGCTCTTATGTTGAATGGAACAGTGCTGATGAAGTTGTGAAGTATCCTGGAACAAAAACTTAACTGGATCTCGCATTTGGAAAAAACTCTTACAAAAGCAACACCGGCTATTTGGACGTGCGTAAGCTCTTTGGCAAGACTTGGACTCTGAAGCCGAAAATGAAAAATCTTTCGGTTGTCAGACCCATGGCAACCTACGCATCATGCGTATGGTGGCCAAAAATAGAAGAAAATTTAGCAATGCTGGACCTACTTCCTCTGCATTTGCATGTGAAAAGGGAGGCAAAACTTAGTGCCCTAAGACACAAGCACATAAATTCAAACCAGGCGATTTGAGTCCATGAACAAACCCACTGATTCAATGTCAATCAAGCGTGACTTTGACTGTCCGTTGGATGTACTGATTGAAAGCCGTCAAACGAGCAGGATGGAAGCACCGCGGTTGGACAAAGAGTCAATCATCTGCTAGATAAGACGGTAGGTGTGGGCATAGCGGGGAATAATGCAGGCTGTCTAGAATGCTTGACAACACCCCAACAATCTTCCAGGGAGAAATATACGCTATAGATCTGTGTGTCCAGGAATGCTTAAACAAAGGCATTTGAAGGGTAAAGATCTATATACTTTAAGATAGTTATGCAGCTATCCTATACTTTCGAGTCTAAAATTGCCTGGGAATGTAGACAATCTCTGAAGTAACTGGCAAATGACAACAAGGTTGCCTTGATGAGAAAATAGAAGAAAATGAATTACCTGATAGCTATACAAAAAAGGGAGCTGAAGCGCCATCTTTCGCACCAAAACCGTTTTGTGACTTATCCAAGGGACATATAATGGAGGAGATTCAACAATAGTAAAAAGAGCAGAAGAAGTCCTACTGGAGTACTTCAGGCCAATGTGAAAAAGTTTATAACTTATTCGGCAAGGAATGCTGCAAGGCTTTCGAACTCGAGAAGTCCGAATTGAGGTTGATTAAAGACCTTATAATAGGGCACTGCCCCCTGAGATACCATCTCAAGAACATAAATAAAGCACCAGATGATGAATGCAGATACTGCGATGCTCTGTGTGGGACTGCGGAAAATATGCTTTGTGAATGCCAGGCATTAGGCTAAAGTACCTGGAACAGGCGGAATTAACGTCTGAATGCATAGGGACACTAGCTCCCAGGACAATCACAAGATTTGTAAAAAGTCTTGAAATCCTGGAAAACAATTAGTTATAGGGTAATTCACAAAAGATTTTTTAGGTCGAAGTGAAGTAAGGCTAACTCAGAGCCAAGTGACCCCTTGAAGAATCTACAGTCTTCTCAAATTATTAATAAATCTAGCAAGAATGCTGACTAATTTTATAACCTGCCTCAAGTGACTGCATGAAGGTAAGGATAATACATATAATATTATTAGTATAAAGCAACTTCAACTGTTCATAACACTGTTTTAAAATATCGTTGCTATGATCTATAAATCTGAAGCTTTTGTCAAATGTTTTTTATTATTTTTTTCTTAGATATAACTGATTTATAATTTTCACGTTGCTTGTGCAAACTAATTAAAATAACTTTTTCGAAAACTGTCACTAAGAGTTGACTTAAATCAATGAAATTATAGATAATAGAATCAGTTCACCAGTTTATTTATTATTATCAACAAAAACATAAATTTTAATAATCAATAATTAATAATCAATTTACTTAACAGCCAATTTAACAGTTAATCATGCAGATTCATATTGCCTTACTGATTTGATAGAAATAAGTTCAGAAATTGCACTTTTCGCTGCTTCAGACACTTTACATGGTACATCTTCATCTCTTTCTGATAACATGTTTTATATTTTATTCAATTCCAATAATAAAATTATTGAATAAACTGCCACCAATTCAAGATTTTTTTAAAAACGCGTGTTTTCTTAATAGCATAAATGCTTGTCCGTTGCGTTGCTATAGTTACTGACACACCAGATAATATTTGTTTGATATTAAAATATATGTGGCAAATTGTAGATGTCATGCATATCAAATAGATTAATTATTGTAAATATCAAAATTTTTCTTCACATTTTTAGTAATTTTTGAACTGTGGGATACAGTTTTCGAAAGAATGTTGTTTGATACTCGATTGCGAAATTCTTTTGCATTTTCGAATGATTTTCTTTTGCTCGCAAGAATAACTTTCATTCTCGAATGCAAAAATGGCACTTCGCAATCTAGCATCAAAAATATCTTTTAATAGTTCAGTTTTAGGTTATATTTAAATTATTAATATTTGAAAGTCATTGTTAATAACGGCGGTAACATCTTGAAAAGTATTAACGAAAAAGCACTGGTAAAAATGTATGTCGTTATTCAAACCAGAACTGCAAATCAAAAAAAAAAGGCCCAAGATTGAGCCCTGAAGTATACGGAATATAATGGACAGATCGCAAAAGGTTTAATTAAATAAACACCACAGAAATTAGACAACCCCCAATTCCAGAAGCCAAGGACTTATTCGGAAGGGGGTTTACACATTGAAAAAACGCGGACATACAACCAATTCCTCCGACAGTGCCGGAGCCAGGATTCGAACCCGGTGGTGCGATACCCATGTGATTAATCCCTATTGCCACCTCGCGCCTTAACCCACACGGTTACCGACCAGAATTGTTTATAATGACTTTCTGCGTGCAATTTTTCCAACAACTCTCAAAAAAATTACATGGCATTGGATTTAGACAAAAATAATTATGTTTTGTAACAACAAAATTTTAATTAATAGCGTCTAAGGCTTAAGCGAATTCCAGCAATACTAAGACCGTTGCCTGACTCTTATCGAAAGCTCTTTTGATATTATCACGTATATTAATTATAATTGTAAAAGTTTCAAACCCAAAACTTTCTTCCTTAAATCTGTTTTTCGGAAGTAGCCAATTGTTCGTAGACAAGTATTCTGAGTTTCCTTGATGAGAATAGTTATAGATTTTTTAGAGATTACGTTAAGTTGAGAGGAACTTCAGTATTGTTACTCTGTTTGACTTTTAACAATTTTAAAGCTTTATAAGGCCCGATATTTTTTCTGTCTAGTTGAAAACTGTAGGTAAGCTGTTTTTTTGTATCTCAAACACTTTATATCAACAGAATCATTTGTCTCGTTGGTTTAAGATGATTTCTAAATTAAATAAAATTTAAATTATCAAAAAATATTTTACTCTGGAATGTTTGCTTCAAAATTGATGCATTAGATTTCGGTGTGACACCGAGTTTTTGTTGAACATTGTTCCTTAACAGTTAGGCGAAAAACATTAAAATATATTTTTAAATTTTAATTATGGTATCCTAGCTAATTTTTATAAAAGATGTGCTCTAGAGCATGGACAATTTCATATTATTATTTTTTTTTGCTTCACATAGTTTTTCAGAGAAAAAACTATTTTACCTGTATTTCGAACTGTCCATAACCCATTCCATTCACGAGCACTCTCTAAAATTTGACTACAGCCAAGCATGAACGGAACGGAATAAACTTTTACTTACCTGCATCATTAAAATGTATCAAAATATATATTAGAATGATGAAAATAATTTAACTTAAGAAGTTCCACTAAAATCAACAGAGCAAGTTTCAGGTGTAATGCGATAAAATCATTTATACACAATATTCTACAACCTCTACATGCATTAATTTCCTGCGAAATGTCTGGTTCACTTAATTTCCTGAATTGGGTATTATCAAACTATTCTCATTAGCCGTAAATGTAAATTTAATACACCATAACACAATAATATTTGATCGCCGTTCATAAACTGTTAATTAATAGCCGCCGACTTGTTACTAATCAATTACGGCTAATTGAATAAAGTATATTATTAGACGTCTTACTTTAGGAGAAGATATACAGGGTTACCCTTGGTTGCGTTAGGAAGAGGCTCAGCGAACTACAAATACTGGGATTATGACTAAAGTAGTAAGACATAATAAAGAATGGGAATTAAGAGATATTTCGAGAATATAAAACAAACGACTAATTAATTGTTATCACGGGCATCTATATGTAAGCCAAATTAATTAATTATTCAATATCTCTGCATACAGAGTGAGTTCTGCGATAGCTAATAGTTAAAAGAGAAATACAAGTAAACTAGATAAAAAAGTGTATAACCGGAAATTATTTTCGAATATACAGGGCGAGCCAAGGCGAAATTACAGAATCAGGTGTCTTTTCTTAAAATGGAATACTATGTATACCACTACATTTTTTGAAGCCTCTTTCTACACTCTATTCATTCCTATATTATTATTGACTATCTCCCAACCACGTGGATGTAATGAATTTTTAGATGCATATTGAAGAAATCACCAAAGTCACTTTTTGTAAAACCTCCCTATGGCTATTTGTAACCATTTTCAATTTATTGAGCAATAAATACAAAATTCAAGAAAAAATGTAAGGTTTTTTTCAAATAATTTAACAGAAAAAATATAATAAGTGTTCCACATGTTGCCCATTTTGACTGAAACATGTTGTCGAAGCCAAAAAAGGCCAACAAAAATAATTTGAAATTAATTTAAAAAAGTCACAATTTATATTTTTTAACATGTTCATACATTAACATCACAGCGCGGAATAAATACGACGCAATAAACGCTCCAAGACAATATCAACGCTTAGGATCCCGTCCGCCTCGGCATGACTGGGCGGGGACGACACGACGCAGCAGGCGGCCCCAGCCGCTCATTCGGCGCGCGACGTTCAGAACGCCAGCCGACTGCTACGTCAAATTTTAAAACTCAATCTGACGTAACTAGTTGGTCGTTGTCTGTTGACATAACGGTATTTGCCGGCCGACTAACAGTGGAGATGGTCGGGGTTCTAAATTACTATGATGTATCAGGGCGCCAAGTAAATTTTTTTTCTCTCCAAATACCAGCTCAAGTACAATGTAACCTTAAATTTACTAAATAAATTACTCAGCGAGACGATAATGAAAAATTCAAATTCAGTTTTATCTGTTAATAACAATAAACGAAGTAACTTTATAACATTCAAGAGTACAATAACGTAGGGGATGGTAGACAAATTCACACAAAAAAAAAAAAATATCTAACTGGGTATACGCGTCTTACGTAAGTGCTTAAACCCCCAACAAATATCATAGATGTTATAATTAGTTGACAGAATATTTTCATAAAATGTTTAGCAAAATTAAAAAAAATATATATATAGGTACAGTGGTGAAATTTTTTTAGTAAAATTTATAATATATTTTTAAGAAAAATTCAATGTATATATGGCGCAAGAAGGATACAAACTGCAGGCAGCAGGGCTTCAGCTTCGGCTCAATTTTCAGGAATGGGCAACTTCCAGCCTATCAATTAACCCAAAAAAATGGATGGCTCTCCACAAAAAAGAAATTCCAGTCCAGTAAGGAGAAGTAACATAAGTACGTGTAGACCAGTGAAAAAAAATTAATCGTTCGTATCAGGAGACAAAAAAAAAATCGTATGAAAAACTACGAAATCCTAGACGAAACCGTAGGTGAAAATAAAACCCTAAAAATAAATTTTTACCATTGAACAATTTACTACAAGTGATATTTTGCTAGTTTGAATATAAAAATAAAATAATTACCTCGTTTCGGAGGGTTTTCCTAGAGAAATGTTGTTGACCTTGGATGTCCTTGGCCTCGTGTAAATTTGGCAAAAATGGCTTTTACGTATAGATCCTTCCAATGAAGACAATCGATTTCCAATACCATAAAAATATGCACTCGTCCAAACATAAATGGATAATCGAAAAGTAACGTTGCGAAAATATCCCAAAATGGTGAAATTACTTGTTTCAAAAATCGCAACGAGCACGTAAAAATACCACTTAATAAATTGCCAAGCGTTCGAGCGAATTACACGTGAAAAGTGACAGACTACCGGAAGACAAAACCTAAGCCAAAAACTATTGTGAAGAAATAAATCTGTGTTACCGATCGTCAGTCGGTTATAGGAATCTACCTATAAACTAATTAAAAGTTATTGGTTTCCTAGCTTAAGAATTACAGAAATAGAGAGCTTAAGTATATGCAACACGCTACACAACAAAATGTATAAAGCCATGCCTATACCTGCAACAATTCCTTACAATTGCGAATTCATATAGACAACTAAATAATAAATATTACGCGTGACGACGGATAACACGAATTCGTTAGACATTAAACGTAAGAGATAAAGTAATGATTTAGAAATTTTTTTAAATAATGTATAAATGTTAAATTGAACTGTAACACGACCTAACGCTCAGAGCTCCGTCCGCCCCGATATCTGCAGGATCGCGGCGAGGTTTCAGCAGCAGGCAGTTCACTCCGGGTACTCAACCAGTCCAGTCAGAGCATTGGTACGCGCAAGTCCAGTTCCGGTACTCAACGAGTCAACATCAACAAGCAGTCTACAAGAACTTCAGCCATACTTCAACAATTCTTCCAGAATCTCATCCGACGAACCGATACCTAGTACGGCGTCTCAGATACTGTTAAAGAACGCTATAACCCCGATATACTTTTCGACGTTGTAACAAAATCCGACTTAGGAAATATTTCGTAAGAAAAGCGTGCTTCACGTAAAAACGCCGTGGAAGAGGTTTTTAATTCTTGGAAACATATTTTGCTCTTCGGAGCATTTTTTATGCCAAATTTTCGCTAACTCTTCAAGGAGCGTTAATTTAGAAAGTGTAGTAAATGTCGCTGCACAGGGACGTAATGTCGCCCCGACCACCCAATTTTAGAAAGTATACTAAAATTGGACTTCAAAATTTCCAAGATTAAAAACCCTTTTACGAATCCACGTTGTCAAGCACTGCAACTCTTACGAGGTATTGAATATGAGGACAAGTTAGTCCAACGACTATTCAAAGTATATCGGAAGTTATAGCGAAAATAGCCCTTAGCGACATGGGACCCCATCATTTCCTAGCAATCGGATTTGACGGGGTTTGCCCTAAACTGGTTCCTCAGTGATTCGGAGTCAAAAAAGTATCTATACCATGTACTCACACGTGCATGGGATCTGCCTTGCCTGAACGTAAAAAGTTGTTATTGCATAATACAAACGAAGTAGAGACGCTTCAAGCAATTTTAAGCTCCGAGGAGCGAACAAAATTTATGTGAATTAATAAATACGTTTATAAGACAGGCAAGCAAAAGCCCACCAAAATTTCAGTTACATGAAACTTTTCTTGAATCTTTTTGTGCAACGTTAGCTTATCAAACTGCATATTGGATGGTAGTTGGTACCGTATGAATCGTCCCGTTCCTCACCATGTGTTGTACACGGGTCAGACCATTGTTTGTTAACATTTTCTCTTGAAAAAAGTTGTTGTAAAAACATAAATTTTTTAAAAGGTTTAATATATACATTTTGAACTTTATATTGTCTTTTAGTTGTGTTTTCTAACAAAATTCCTTTTCAGGTTTAATTTTAAGAGAGTGTGATACAGACAGTGTTAGATTTATAGTGTTACGACGTCGTCCAATTGATACCATCAGAGCAGCAGTTAAGCATAAACGACAGTAAGTATGATTCATTATATTATTCTCCGTTTGAAACAGTCGTGTTGAACCCTAAAAATTTTGTGAACGTAATATTTATTATCTAGAATTAAGAAAAGGTTGAGGAAAAAGAAAATTAATTTTTTCTTTTTCCTATTTTTTTAAAATTTTTCTAGTTTTTTGAGCAGAAAATACGTCCTTCAGATATCCATCTAAGCATGGATCGTTCACAATACCAGTCCCAGCACTGTATTTGAACCCTGCTAACGTTAGGAGAAGGACCATCTCCGTCACCGCGACGCGACTTTCAACCGTTCAACGATATTATTTATTTGTGTTAGCTAGTAAAGTTAGGGATAAATTCAAAATGAAACTAAATTGTGCAACGACGTCGACAGAGTTCTGCTTAACGTTACTATTAATTGGAACACAGACTTTTTATTTCTTCGCATCGATATTTACCAGGCAAAAGCGCCTGTCCATATGCACAAAGTGGGGTACCTTGCATCAAAAGCGGTGCATGTGTATGACAGCTTACAAGTTGCAACAAGGGGGTAGCAGCAATACCCACCGACACTTCAAAAATCGTTAATCAGTCTACAACATTCCAGAAATCGGCCCTGAGAGCTCGTCCAACATCCAGATCTACGAAAACACTACTATCGAGGCTGCTGGCGCCCATCAAATTCAAAATTCGCAGTCTCCGATAAAAAACATTTTCATTTTCTCACAACCACAACCCTACTTTTCGTAGACATGGCTTCCAACTCGGGGCCTACAGTTTACAACAACTCAAAATCGTAGACATCAACCCTCGTTTTCGTAGACAAACACATCTCTATACGCCCTTGAAATGAAGTTTCTGATAAATTTAATCCGTATATTGGAACAAATCTCTACTCCTGTGCCGTTCATGTCAAAGGAAGATTCAGTGGCTATTTTTTGCCAACTAACAGTGGCGGTCCTAAGGAGGGGCGCCTAGGGTCCTCCCCCCATGGACACATGAACTTTGTAAATCTATCCATTACTAATTATTAAGATATCTTTACCCTACCTTTATTTTCAACAAATCACAATAAAGTATGCCCAGTAGTTCTGTATTAGTCATGTCCGAGACAGGACAATAAAAAAGAAATACACTATTTTGCCGACATTTTGGTTATTTGGCACATACTTCTTCAAGGCTTAATAGTTATAATTAAGGTGGCCGTATGTACTTATTTTAGTTAGACAGTACTTTCTTTTCGGGTAATGTCCTACTGTCTTTAAAAGGTTCATTAAGTACACCTAAATGTACTTCTTTTCCTTGAGATAGAAAAACTGCGAAATTTAAATTTTCATTTACTTTTTTTCAAAACTGAAATTCGAACTTAAATAAACTGAATGTTTTTGAACGTGTGAATTTGAAAAGATAAGTTTCATGAAATCAAGTTTTTTTTGTTCATGTGAGGCTTTTAATGACTACATAGGTCTGGTATTGAATGAAGACGAACTGTTTAGTGAAGTTGGTCTAATGCAAGCCAACGTTGCAGATGATAAAATTTCTGGCTGGAATTCCGAAAATATTTGCACTATCGCACTGAAGATCGCTGGCCTGACTCGAGAGTCTGGATAAAGTCAAAATAAATTTCAAAATTAGAGAATTTTATGGGAATTTGTTTTTTGTTTTCATGAGACAAGTGCGTGGATTAAGCGACTGCTGTCCAATATTAATGACTATTGGAGTTCAGAAAAACGGAGATATTCACACTAGAGGCTGTGATATAAGTTCACACAAACATCAATGAGAGTTGCTGCGAAATGTTCCAGTTTCCAAAAGCCAGACCGCAAATTTTGGAAGCAATTCTAAGTTCGCAAAAGTGCGACTGGTACCAACGTGATGATTCAAGTGCTGTAGTTGCAGGCACGTCGAGGGCAAATTGAAGAACATATTTGTTGTTTTATTATATTTTGTATGACTGATGGTCGAGAGGTGAGAGGTGAGCGTACTTGCCTCTCACCCAAAAGTTCCGGGATCGATCCCCGGTCATGGCAGTGGATATTGGGTGTGTGCCCCTTGTCTCTAAATGTGGCCCCCTCCCACACAAGGCTCTCCTAGAGCCTTCCGGGATAAAGGGGGTCGTGCATTAGAATATAGAATGCTTGGTCTTTTTACCTGATACAAATATATTTGGTATTATATATTTTTAGGCCTTGTGCCCACGAGACCTACATTTCGAAGACAGTATTATTTTAAATAAAACTTCTAACTTTTAATTTAAGGCAGTTTGGCCTTGAAAAATCTGAAATTGTCGCCTGCGGCGCATTTTTAGGCCATACAACTTTAACTTTGATAAAAAGCTACTTTCATCATTGTACTTCTTTTTTTGGAAAAAATATAGTCACCCTAGTTAAAATGCAACATCTGTAGGGATAATAATTTCATCAACACCAATATTCAACATTAATAATGATGAAATTGTTGTGCGTAAAGATGTTGCATTATAACTATTAAACCTTGAAGAAGCGTGTGCCAGATACTCGAAACGTCAACAAAATATTTTTTTTTATTGTCCTATCTCTGACTATTTAAACGTTAATCATTAAATCCCCTTGCAGGGACCGCCTCTGCCAACTAATACAAAGTATTACAAAAGTATTTCTCTGACGTTTCGGAAACTAAATCTGTTTCCTTTTCCAAAGTTATGAAGACTATTCTTATATGTTGTGTATGTTAAAGACACAGCTTTAGGATTATGTTTATGTCATAGATACTTACTACTTACATAAAGCTGTTGATATTATAAATGATTTTACGTTTGTTAAGTTCTTCTTTTAGCATTGGTAACAATGTCGTGCAAAGATCTGTAGAGCAACAATTAGCAATTTATTTCTGATCGTAGTGTACAATTACTTACAAATAATACACCTCACATAAAAATATAATACATAATGAGAAAATGCTTGTTTGTAGGTCTAGCCATTTTACACTAACAAAAAAAAAAGAAAAAAAATTGATACAGACATAGGAAACTAAAAGTAGAATGAAGAGGAAAAAGCCAATACTATAATAAGTATAGAAAATAATGAAATAATAAAAAAATATATATAATTATAAAAAATAATTCTAGTTGATGTCAGGAATCGGGATTTTTTGTGGTTTTTGCTTTTTTTTGCCAGAGCGCCAATATAGAGACCCTCCCCCGTTTTTGAGGTCGCTGAACAAGATGGTGGGGTTCCGCAATTTTTTCCTCGGCAACCCCCTCAAATTGGCCAAAAACCACCCCCAAAGTGCCCTTTTCAGTGAACCCGTGTATTTTCCCCTGTTTTTCTACTAATTGTTATTCCCTTGAGTAGAACGGAAAGTCCCTCGAGGGATTTGACCTTAGCCATCCCTACACTAGTCTTCAAACCCTTGTTTTTTAAATTATTAAGGAAATTTCGATACTGTTTATATTCTAGTAAATTGTCATTTGTTGATCGTTGTTTCAATCTTCTTCTAAGTATGTCTCTATTATTAATAGACTTTATTAAATATTGGGTTATTCAAAGTTTCAATTTTCGAGTTTTGTGAGTAATTATTTTATATACTGTACTTAATTTTAAAGAATATTCAATATTTTTTAAAAATGCGTCATATCTTCTTGTGAGTTATTGGTGTTCAGTATGTGTTCCCGGTTTTATCTCGATTAAGATATAATTCATTGATCATATTTTGTTATTTTAATTTGTTTAGCATCATCAGTGTTTTAAAGTGTTTTTTTTCCTTCTAGATTTAATGGCATGAAAATGGAATAGTGCTCTATTAAATCTGTTTCGAAAATAAACTGGTTAATAATAAAATTATTGTGTTGTAAACTTTGACTTACAAAGATATGGTCAATTCTATTTGAAGTGTTACTGATTATCCTAATTGGTTTATTTATATACGATAAGAACCCTTTTTCGTTAAAAATGTATTACATTTACATTTTTATTGAATTTATTATCAATATTTAAATTAATGTCTCCTATAAAGATTTCGATATTTGAATTAGTAATATTCGTAAAACATTGATCTAAATCTTCTAGATATGTACTAATATCTGTAGAGAGTTGTCGAAGCGATGCAGTCACTCCAAAAAAAATATTATTTATGGTAAACTTAAATCGCATATTAGAAAATTTAATTCTGTTCCATTTCTGTTCCATTCATCCTTGGTGGGCGTTTGGGGTTGAGTGGAAGGTTGAGTGGAAGAGCGCAGTTCCTCATACTCTGGGTAACAGCGAACTCTGCCCTTTGATAGATCCACTATTATATTTTTTTTATTAATTTTTACTTTGTATATTTGGTTATCTATCAATAAAATTAATTATTATTATTATTATTATTAATTATATTCATAGTAACCAAAATATCATTTTTAACATATACAACTAACCCAACGTTTTGGTTATATCTTGATTCATTTCATTTAATAACATTATTACGGATTCTGTGATTTATCTTTTTTGTTATCTGTCTCTTGTAGACTACCATTGAAATTACCGAACCCAACTTTATATGGGCTGCAAGATTTAGCCGTTTGGTCTTTCGGTCATGAATCAATCCTGGCCTCTTTTACTAATTAAAATTAGTTTTTTCGTCCTTTTCTGGGAGCCGTAATCGCCATAAGACGTATTTACAAAATTATGTGATTCATAAACACCCTCTATGTAAATACATTCATCTTTTGCCAACACGTGTAATTTTGTTACAATTAATATTGATTAGCGTCACAAACAATCTCTAGATTATATGTTCAAATAGTCTTTTATATTATACAGCGCATGAATATGCAAAATTCCGGTATCTTACAAACTGAAGGAAGTTTGCTAAAAGACAGAAAACTTCTAAATCATTTTATAGTGGAAATTCGTGTGGGTCTTAAAATGCCCTCAAAGGAACTACACCCCTTGAACTTGAAGGTTGAAAAGCACATGTTTTATGATATTTTCCAAACCGTTAAATTTAATTTAGGGAGAATTGGTTAAAATAACCTTGCCAGGAATGATGCAAATGGAATTTGAAAATTTCTTGTTATTGTTCACTCGTCCTTTACAAAAATTTAATAAAGTTAATGTTATTATTTATTTATTTAACTTCAATCGCAATTGTTACTATTAACTATGGTACATTACAGTACTACGTTAATAGAAGGTTTTACATAATGGCATTTAAATGTTAATGTCAGACAAGTATACAAGTAGATTTATTACTTTACAGTTTTTCCTTAATCCACAATTTACATCTTTATAATTTGTTTCTTTGTCATTCTACTTGCTCACTAAATTTAGAAAATTGATTTAGGAAATTACGAATTAATATTATGATAGCATCGTCAAAAATAAAGCATTCTCATTTAAAAACGATTTTATAACAGTTTTAAAATATTTACAATTCAGTTTCCTGAAATTAAGAGTCAATACATTAAAAAAACTTAAAGCATAATACGCCGTCCCATTGCGTGTTTTGATAGCCGTAGTAAATCAAAATATAGGTTCCCATTACTGCGGGTGGGATAAGAATGTAGCTGGTCGCGCGACAAATATTTTGGTTCATAGATAGGAATCTAGGCTGCCGTACAATGCGTTTTAAAGGTGGGGGCTCAACTAATATATATAAGTATATACGAAAACGAAAAACAGTTTCTTACATAAAATTTTCTGCCGGCTCAGAATTTCGAGTTCACCAATTTATTCGGAATTGCCACATAAATTCCAACCCTCAAACTTCTCAATCTTTGCTCCTTTTAAGGCACAACACAATGCTCTTGTAAGTCGTGGTTGCTAAGACATCCACTTACAGTTTACAACACCGCGGAATTTTTAGGGGAGGAGGTTTGGAAAAATCTGGAATTTACCTATTTAATGACAAAATTTTTACGGAACAATATCTTCTTCTGTTACTAATCGCAATTTTAACGATGAAAATAATAGCCCGAGTAGGACACTACAAGACATATCTAGTAGCAACAATCAAATTCAACCGTCTACTCCACATTTACCTGAAAAGCCTGTTGCATCCAGTAGCCGCGAAACTGTGTAACATAATCATTTTTACACTAATTTATTTTGTTTTATATACAAATTATCTTAAATTCCTCTCGTTCACTTGTTTGATGTTATTTACTTTTTAATTTGCTTCCTTGCAAAAGTAGATTATATTCTTGCTCAAATTTCGTTCATGTCCGACCCGGCCTCATTCTATATAGCTTTCCAAGTTTGACAATGCCTCGCACCGTGGCTGATTGGTTAACATGGACCATGAGTGCCCGGGAAGGACAAATGTTGTACCATTTGTATGACTGATGATCGAGAGGTAAGCGCACTTGGCCCTAACCTAAAAGTCCCGGGGGTGCCGTAGTTTCTATGTATCCGAAGCATATTGTAACGCGGCGGGATTATCAATTTTGTCAAATAAGATAAATGAAGCGAATGAAATAAAAGATGTATTGTAAATTACTAAAAATGTTCAATAAAGATATTTTAATGGTTAATGGTTAATGGTTCGATCCCCGGTCGTGGCAGTGGAAAATACTGTCGTAGGTTCAAACCCCCCATTCTTTTTTGCCATATATCTCTAAAGTTTTGTCTACATAATAATTTCAGTAAAATTTTAGGTGGTATACCGTTTATTGATTCTTCACTGAAATCATTCATTTTTAATTATTCTTTAGCTCAAACTGCGCAATTACACACAGACAGTTACTTTGACAGCTTACGCACCAACTTGAATTTTTAAAGTGAATAGTTGCCTATATACTTAATACACGAACTGTGATTGGTCGATTTCATATCCATCCTAGAATGCATATAAAATATATCCGTTCAGTTAACTGGAATGGCCCACTTATACATTCCACAGACTGTACGGAAAACAGCAAATTTACATAGGGGAGTAGAAAAATACTTTTATTATTACGAAGGATTCGTTAATAAATTTTCCATAGGACCCCTACGAAAACGAAATTCCGTCCTTTATGAAAAACCTAAAAATAGTCGTACGGTCGTGAGCAAAAAAAAATAGGAAGTTTTATAACTGTATTTTGCTAAAATCTAGTTGTGTACATCTAACTTTAATTTTTGTGACAGTGTCAGTTAGTTGTCATAATTTATTGCAAGTGTGCAATAAACTAATATGCCTCATATAAGCGATTTAGTTAAATCTGGAGTTATTGCTAAAGCAGAAGATGGATGGTCAATGAGACAAATTGCACTGCGTTATAATATTGACAAAAATTCGGTGTGTAACATTTTAAGAAAGTGCAGAATAAACGGTACGATTAGTAGAAATCCTGGATCAGGGCGACGAAGGATATCAACTCAACAAGATTTGCAATTGGTAGATGCTTTAGTAGAAAATCCATTTTACTCAGTTATTCAGGCTGCTGAAGAAACAAATTTTCCTGGATTGAGTAGTACTAGTCGCCGTCGAGTAAGAGAATCGAAGCTACGCTGTCATGCAGCAGCACAGAAATACTTACTTAAAGCTGAACAAAAAGAAGCTCGAGTAGGATTTGCGCTTGAATTTTTAGCGCATGATGTAAATTCTTTAAACAATGTAATCTTTACAGACGAAAAACTTTCCTGTCAACACACAGCGGTCGCATTCGTATTTACCGCTCTCCGAATACTCGATTCGATGAGAAATATATATCTAACAATGATAAAAGTGGTAGATTTTCCGCCAATATGTGAGCTTGGTTATCGACACGTGGTTCTGGTGTTTTGTAGCATATTGAGGAACGATTTAATAGTGAATATATTAGGATTTTAGACAATATTATGCCCCCTTCTGTGTCACAATTATTTCCTAACAATGAGTTCATATTTCAACAAGACAATTGTTCCGTTCATACTGCTCATACCGTACTTAACTGGTTTCAAGATAACAACATCAATGTTCTTAACTGGCCCAGTCATAGTCCAGATGTTAACCTTGTGAAAGAAGTATGGGGACTACTCGTAAGAAGTATCCAAAAACGAAATATGAGACCACGGAATGCCGAAGAATTACTGGAAATAGTAAATAATGCATCGGAAAATATTATTACTAATGATTATTGTATAAGGTTATTTAACTCTATGCCAAACAGACTTATAGAAGTTATAAATTGAAATGGTGCAATAACGAAATATTAATAGTTACTTTCTTGTTAAGTAGGATATCCTTTGTCCTTTGATCCAGGATTTCTACTAATCATACCGTTTATTCTCCACTTTCTTAAAATATTACACACCAAATTTTTGTTAATGTTATAACGCAGTGCAATTTGTCTCATTAACCATCCATCATTTACTATAGCAATAAATACAGCATTAAAATAAAAAATAAATTAAAAGTAATTATTAAAAGTAATATCGGTTTTATTTCAGCTACTCATTACATATTCAAATAGATACAGATTTACATTAGAAAAAAAAGTTGTCCTATTTTTTTCTGCTCACGACGGTACCTATCACCAATTCAAACAACTATTTTCTTCTCATGTCTACATTAACATAGCCTACTTAGTTATATTCTTATATCGCATTCGTCTGACGCGGCCATTTTGGAAACATATGTCATTTATTTCTTTGAATTTTTAAATCGGAAAAAACTGTTGCACTTAAAATTGCATGCTTAATAAGAAGCCATTAAAAAATATAGCTATTCTATTTAAGAAAAAAAGTCGATGTAGGTACTTTCTATTCAGCCGGAAGTGATATTTTTGTTCCTGTAGACAAGCTTATCCCACTTTTGTCTAATATATGTGAACCAAAAATGAAATTTTCAAATTCACAAACAACCAAAAAATTGGGGGCGTAAATAGACTTACTCACTTACTAATGTTTTCTGTGATACACAACTAACAATCTTAAGCAATAAATATTATATTATTGGGACACATTTCCACAAATAACATCGACATGTTTTTCCCAAGTTAATTTATTATCTAGCTGGATGCCTCGAAATTTAACGCAGTCAACGCATCTGATGTATGGTGCGTCAAACTTAAGATCATGTATTTAGTTTTGTTTGCATTTAACATTAAATTATTTGTCATGAATGGAAGATTGAGAAACTAGAAATCAAAGCGTTAGCATCTTTATTATTATATATTAATCTAAATAATTATATCATATACAGAGCCTTTGCTTTCTGATTCACTTTACAATAAATGTTCGTGAATAAAAGTAAGTTTTACTTATATTAATAACTAGCTGATCCGACAGACGTCCTGTCACAAAAAGCATTTTCAGTTTTTCCAGAATTTTCCAATTTTCCTGGCAACTTTTTAAATTTTTCTTTCCCTGAAAACCTTCTTCGAACTGTTACAAACATCCCTGTCACAACTAACATCCCTGTCTCAACGAACATGCCTATCACAAAAAGCACGTTCTGTTTTTCCAGAATTTTCCAATTTTCCGGACAATTTTTTCAGTTTTTCTTTCCCTGAAAACCTTCTTCGGACTATTACGAACATTTAAAAAAAAATAGCCAAATCGGTCCAGTCATTCTCAAGTGATGGAATTATCAACGAACAGCATTTCATTTTTATTTATATAGATTTTGTTGTCACCTCTTTTAATTGTTATTTGCATTTTTGCAAGACATTTAAAATTTATTTAAGGTATCCGCATTTCAACTGTAGCCATAAGATTTTGTTGCAACGATCAGCAGCTTCTTTACCATTTATTCCAACATTAGAGGAATTGCTATTTGAATTTTCGCAAAAGATTTATAATGCAGTCACTTAAGCCAAAAAAAAAGGGTCAGCCTCGGAATGAGAGATAATAAACTGTAAACTTGTATAAACCTTTATTTTCGAATTCTAACAGTTGTCTTAAAAGTGTCATAAAATCTCGTGTCCGCGTCTTAAGATATTCAAGGTCAAAGTCACAAAAGTCGGTTTTTCGAAAATTCTGCCTCGCGTCATATGGAGTAAAGACGACAACTTTCTCCATTGTTTTAGATCAATACGCAAAATATTTACAAACACATTATGGCTCAAGAATTGTTGTTGTATTTGACGGATCCTCGGACTCGTAAAAACATAAAAGCAATGGAACAGCTAAGAAGAACTGCTGCTCTTTCAAAATTATATGAAGTTTGTTTCGACGAAACAATGATTATACTAATCAGCCAAGAGAATTTTTTGTCAAATCGATGTAATAAAAATAAACATTGATATATTTATTGAGAAATCAGAAACTGTTATATCATTACAAAACAAGCCAGAGATGATGCTCATGTTCTTATCATCGATACAGCTATTGAAGGATCAAAATATCAAAGGGCTGCCGTCCTTATATAGGAGAAGATATAGATTTGTTCGTTATTTTAATTGGACGTACCCAAACACATCAACAAGAAATTTTGGATGTGACACGACATCTGCGCTGTTTGAAAAAGGGGAAAAAACGTTTCGTTAGAACATTAGAGAAACTTTCCAATTTCGATCAACTAGCTCAAGTATTTCAACAAGAAAACTGCCCTGTACAAACATTATGAAAATGGAGTACGCATCTTGTGGGCAATATATAATGCTCCAAAATCAGAGGACAATATCGATCATCTTCGCTATACGCAATTCGTGAAGTCAACAAAACTTAATAAATCTGTGGAGCTATCCAATCTTCCCCTAACAAGTCCAGCGGCTGATCAACATATCAACCATGTATACTACCAAATTAAAACTTGGTTAGGGAATAATTTAGAGCCCCAGGAATGGGGTTGGGCGCTGCAAATTGAACTCTTGGAACCGATAATGACAATATTTCCATCAGCTCTAGATGAACTACTGAACACAATATTTTGCAGCTGTAAGAATGGTTGTGGGGGGCGAGCGTAGGTGCGTCTTTACTGTGTATATACTTTGATATGCGATGTAAAGCAACGTCAGGCGCAGTTAGTAGTTGGATGGGTGACCGTTCCAACCGTTGTAGGGTATATCCCCTACGAGTCCAAAATAAAAAATAAAAAATTCCAAGAATCACAAAAAATTCAGATCATCCCATGCAGTATGGAAAAACACATAAAAAAATTCAACCAGATGCCATTCACACCGAAAAACTACAGTCAAACCCAAAGAAATCTGAGAAAATTCTCAGACGATCGATAATTCACAAATAACGTAAATTCACTAAATTCCAACCTCAAACGTTCATTCAAGCTCATTTGCAATCGATTCACTGAGAAAAAAGTCACTTAAAAATACAGTCCCCATATATTCATCAACCTAACCAAAATCGCCATCTAAATCCAAATTTTCAACATCTTACTTCAATCCGTAAATTTTCTATAAACAATTTCATTTTCAAAATTTTAAAACTTCTTGACCACCCCTCGTATACGTAACTACGTTCAAAATTAACCTTCGAGCCCGTTTCCCAACTTTCTTGCAACCGCTTCGCATTTTATGCTTCCTGCTTTTCGATCACCCTATATATATTTCAAATCACGTTCCGTGCCTCGAGTCTTAAAAGTTCGAACGTCATTTCATCAAATTTCCGCAACCCGATTGCTATTTTAAATTTCACCCATTTTGATCACTCCTCGTATAATAGCATACAAGCATACAATATCTCGGTTCAACTCCACTCGTACCCGTTAGGCACATTTTAATATCTTATCTTCAGACCTCCTTTGATGCCTTACGGGGTCGCGTCAGATTTTGCCGATAAAAACTCAAATAACTTCTAAACCGAAATAGATCCGACTTTCATTCTAATTTTAATAAATTCCTCTTTTCATTGACGATTTTCCTATGTAAATTTAATCTTCGAAATCAAAAAATTTCCAGTATTGCGCAACATGTCGTAATCGATGACTCATCCTCGCCCGCACGGAGCGATTCCAAGCCTTTCCAGCACTTTATAACGGGATGCGAGACTCGACGGGGTGCGACAAACGAAACTTTCTCGAAACACTATAAATACCGGCGTGCAACAAGCCGAAGTTAAGTTCAGTTTTGGCAGCGACTCCTAAGTTTAGTACTCGCGACATGATTTAGTGGAACAAGTTATTTAAAAGTGATTTAAAGTGTAATAAGCTTATTTGCTAGTGCTTCCGGTTCGGATATTATTTAACTAAAGTTGTAGATACCCACCGTCAAGTTAGGCTTTCTTAACCACCGGTCCTCGCAGACTTCTCGTGACTAATAAGGTTTTCCCACTAATTTTATTTTAACAATTTGTGTCGTGAAAAGGATATAATAAAACATTTTATTAATTTGCAACAATTTACTTTTCTAATAAGAATTAATTCTAAGAAAATATCGTTAAAACAACTTGCTGATAATTTCATTGCTTTTTAAACGGGCATTTTTACGCGCCAGAATTACGTATCTACCCGGAAAACCAATGAGATTATGGATATAATTAGTTTGTAATAGATTCTAACTGTGTGTTAAAGAAAGCTTTCCTCTAAAACCTCTCAGAATTTCAATTTGTAATGCTTGTACTGTGATTAGTCTAAAGCAGTGGGCGTGTAAATATTGGCCAATCAGAATCCAGATAAATACCGCACGCAAGTTATTCGTGAAAGTGTCGGATGTTAATATTTCGTACTGTAGTTTAGGTTTAACCTTCACCGACATTACGCATCAGATGACTAACCTAAAACGTTAAATTTATATTTTTATGTTTGTATTATTTGGAGTGAAAATATTATTTTATCAGTTTCTGGTTTATGTTTTATTAATTCTACAATCAAGATGGAATCAAGTAGAAGAGGGATATGTTAAAGGTGCCGCTGATAATTTACCTACAGTAGAAAAGTGCTGAGTGCTATCAATAAATAGAGGTTATGTTATGTTAACAGAGACCAAGATTAATAAACAATCTTGAACAGAGACAACCTCTGTGATTGGATTTCAGGGTGTTGACGTCACAACGCGCCAATTTATGGCTGTTTAAAATGAACCCAATATTTTTCAAACTTCAAGTTTTTTTTTGTTTTTATTAGTAAAATTAACAAGATAATAAATATGCCATGAATCATTTTTTTACGTGAGTTAAGTATTTCAGCAATAATTTTTTTTTCTGGAAAAACCCTATTGTCCAGGACTAGCTTCCCAGGCCGAAACCTGGTTAAAAAGAGTAGTTTTAAGTATTCGCCTTAGTGGCCCTTTTTCTTTTTTAAATAAAATATTTATATTTCGTCCCAAGTGACAACATTTACTCTCGCCTTTACGGTTCATTAATTCTTAAACCAAGTGAATTTTTTCAGATTTATTCAAATAAAAAATATTTCAAAAATTAATTCTTTGCTAATTTCTTCTGTCAGAATTTATGCTGTCGAATAGTTTCATTCTAAAAAAGAAACTTTGTTAAATAAAAAATCTACAATATATTTTTTCAAACTCTGTTCAAAGCAAAAGCTTAAATAAATAATTGTTCGTTCCGATTTAAAAGACTAGTGCTATTTTTGTTTGTTTGTACTACCATATACAGGGTGCAGTCATTGACCCTGTCAAAAAATTCAAAAGAACTATACAGTGTTAAACAAAAATAAAATTGATCTTCAGCAGATCCAGACTATAAGATACAGGGTGTAGTATTTGACCCTAACCATCACCACAGAAGTACAACAAAAAGACTTCTCACATAAAAATAAAGTGCATGAACGCCCTCCAGGGTCTCAACTCTAAACCCCCACTGCGCCAACTTTTTATTTTCACAAGCTGAGGGCCTTGTTCGTGTTCACAACGAAGACCGCGTCCTCGCCTCACACATCTTCCAGCGGCTTGTATATCAGTGTATGCGCGAGTTACGTTGATGGCCGTAACAACCTTGTTTTTAAAAGCAATTTACAATTTGTAGGGCTAAGTTTAGCCCACAAAGAATGATGCAAGTTGAATTTAAATTGACTTTATTATAACGAAATTACAATGAAAAGTAAATCTTATTCTACTCTCACATATATTTATAACATTTTATAATCTTCGCTGAATAAGAGCTTCCTTATCCTCATTGGAACTAGGTCGCTGCTAACTCCTCCGGCGCCAAACTTGAGCATAGCTTCCTTCATGCTATGCGAAAGGGTACATCTCTTGTTGGGGTAGTTTCTTGGTGTCTTTCCTGTTGCTTCTTACTTGAAGTCATTTTCAAATAAAATAATTTCAGTCTAGGGAACATAACATAAATTATTATCAAAACAATCACAAGATAAATAATAAGGGTTTTAAAATCAAAGCTCGACATCTCTTCAATTTCTATGTTTTTTACAAGTTGTTTGTTTAAATTTAATTCATCGTTTAGTTTGTTTATATCATCTAAGTTAATATGTGAGATTTCTAATGCTTTATTTTCGAAAAATAACTTGTCAACATTGTTTTGTATGTATGGCAAAAAGCTGCTAATTTGATTTATTTTTAAATCAGTTTTGTATATTTTTATTATATGATGATCAAACTGAATAAAGCAATCTGGTGAAAGCGAGATAATATAAGTTCCAAGAACGTCTTTAGTTTGCAAGTGATTGTTACAGTTTATTTTTAACACATTTCTCGTAGGAGAAATAATTATGTATTGGTCTTTGTCAATTTCTTGCACTTTAGATTCAATAAGTTTTATTTTATTTTGGCTACAATTTAAACTTTGTTCTTTGAGTATAATTTGAATTTCACAAATTTTGTTATTTACGTTATGCAATTTTGATAATTTACAAAAATAATTTTCGTTACTTATTTCTATACAGGGTTCATCAGATAATGCGTATGATTGCTCGGATAGAACTAGGAATTTGGATTTTGGGATTATGAGATTGAAGTTGTTGTCAGACGTTAACGTGGGTAAAGCCCATAAATGAAAAACATTATATATCTCGTTCTGGGTGATAGGAATTTCAATGATAAATTTTATTACGTTGTCCTTCTGATAGGCTTTAATTTCCATGATTTTTTCGAATGCAGTCACATTGTTCATGGGGAATGGCAGTTTATACAGTTCATCAATTAGTTCTGTTATTTTTTGTAGTTCATATTTTAGGTCATCTGGATCGATTATAGCGGGATGCATTAATCCTATTCTGGCGAAGGTAATTGATGTTTCTATTTCTTCTAAGGCTCTTATAATTTCGTTCATGGCAAGAATTAGTTGATTGTGTGTTGTGTGTAACAATGATATCGCTCTATTTTCAGTAGCGTAGATATCTTGTTTTTCCATATGTGCCTGAATTTGTATTATTCTGCTTGTCATAATTAGCTCATTATTTTCCAGAGTATTTATAGACTTATTGAATGTTTTAATGGTATCTTCCAGTATTGAAATTTGATTTGAACTCATATGCGATAATTTATTTTGACTTTCCTGCAATTTTAGTATTTCTTTCTCGTAACGTTCGCCATCATCAGCATCTAAGTTTCCTGAGATCAATTTTATTCCTTTTCCTAGAATATTGAGAAGTCCTCGTTTTGTTCTTTTGTGAATTAATAACTGCTTGAATTTTTGTTCTGCTACATCTAACATATGTTGACTAGTGCCTAAATATATTTTATTTTCTGATATATACGTTTTTCCATATTGGGTGTTATTACAGGCGCCTTCCAGTTTATTGTACATTTTTCTAAGTGTGACATAGTTGGCGTACAAGGAGTCTAAGCTTATTTCTTTAATCAGGGTCCATTTGGATTTTTGAATTTGGGCGGTGCCAATATGTTGTGGGTAGAGTCCCGCTTTGTCGGTGTATTTTTCAATTTTTAGTTCTCCGATTCCTCCGCTGATGACTCGTCCGATTCCGTATCTGGAATAAGATAGGAATGTTTTAGTTTATCCATATGAATTTTTCTGGTATGTTTTGTTTGATTGTTTAATAAAACACAAGTTTTGTCTGGGTTAATTTCTTGAATTATATAGGGGCCTATGAATGGGTTTGTCGTTTTAGATCTCCCGCGGGGGTTTCGCATATAAACTTTATCTCCAACTTTATATTGGCTTGTTGAATCTTGATTTTTTCTTAGATCAATTTGATATGCTGCCTGTTTTGTTTTTATTAAATTTTGTTTTACTAGTTCGTACTGAGCTTGGGTGGTCTTTTTCAATTCGTCGACGAAAACTTGATAGTTTCTATGCTGAACATTTATAGAATAAGGGTTGGCTGCGTTAGTTTGTCCTAATAGTAATTCTTGTGGTGTAAAATTCGTTGCGGAATGTATGGTGTTATTGTAGGCGATTATACATTGTTTTATTCTGACGATTGGTCTCATGTTAGGGCTTGTTAATTTGGCTACCCTATAATGCTCGATTAGGGTTGAGTGAAGCCTTTCTATGGCTCCGTTTGATCTGGGATTGTAAGGTGTGGTTAAGTGATGGTCTATTTCGTATAGCGTGGTTAGATCTTTAACTAGACCGTTTTCAAATTCGGTTCCGCTATCTGTGGTTATTTTTCTTGGTATTCCATAATGCATAAAATAGTCTAACAGAGCGTCGCAGACTTCCGTTGCGTTCTTGGTCTCTATTTCATAAGCAACAGCATATTTCGTAAAAGAGTCTAATAAAGTTACAAATTTGAGTTTTTCAATTACAAAAGTGTCTATAAACACATGATCCAATGGTTTGCTCGCTGTAGGCGTCAAATTGATGTTTGCTGCAGGCGGTATTCGGTCATATTTGGCCCTATTACAAATCTCACAATTTTTTATATAGTCTGAAATCGTTTTGTCCATCAATGGCCAGTAGTAGCTTCTTTTAATTTGTAGTAAAGTAGGTAAGATTCCACGATGGTTTAGATTTTCATGTATTCTTTTTGTAATGTTTAATTTTTCATTGTCTTGTAGTATATATGTCTTGTGACCCATACATCTAATTAATTTCGGTTTATAGCTCATGAAAATACTTAAATAGGCTTGGCATAATGTGGGATAGAACTCGTCTGTACAATTAACATAGTATGTTTCTTTTGGTACCAGATATTCTTTTAACCAGTTTTGTATTTGTAACTGATCGTTTGCAATGAAGGTCAGATAGACCTTTTTCTTGTCAAATTGCACAATTTTTGTGGTATACTCGCTCGGGTCTTGGGTTGTGTTAAACCATATTTGTTTATTTTTTGTTTCTATGGCGTCGTCTGCTAGGGGTATACTAGGCGTATTATCTTCCTGGGAATGTATAGTTACATTTTCTTCTACTTGAGCGGGCATTTGAAGATCGATATCGGGTATTTCTAGGTCAATCCCGGGTATTTCTAAATCGGCGTCTATTCGATTTGGTTGGTCGCTTCCACTTCGTAAGATATCATTTATTTCACTAGGTGTTGGTGTATTTAGGTCTCTTGAGGTTCCAGCAGTGGCGGCGATTGAATGTTCTATGGGGTAGATTTTTATCCTTGATAGGGCGTCAGCGTTTAAGTTGTGTTTTCCTTTCTTATGAACAATTTCGTAATCAAATTCCTCTAATCGTAATTTCCAGCGTGTTAGTCGAGGGTTACATTCTTTAAGGTTCATCAGCCACTGTAAGGGTTTGTGGTCTGTTACTATCTTTATCTTCCTGCCGAATATGTATGATCTAAAAATTTTCGTTGCGAAAATAACGCTCATCAGCTCTCTTTCGCACGTGCTATATTTTCTCTCGGTTTCATTTAAAGTTTTTGAAGCATAGCATATAGGTAAATCGTTTCCTGACTTCATTTGCGAGAGCACCGCGCCGAGTGCAATATCTGATGCATCCGTAGTTATTATGAATGTCTTATTGAAGTCCGGGTATTGTAGTATGGGTGCATTACTCAAAATTTCTTTGCATTTTTCAAAAGCTTCAACAAATTTTTTATCATGAATTATTTTTGAATTTTTCTTTAGGCATTTCGTCAATGGTTTGGTTAAATGTGCAAAATCCTTAATAAATTTCCTGTAGTAACCTACGAGGCCAAGGAACTGCTTTATTTCTTTCGTAGTGGTTGGTATTGGAAATTTCGTAATCGCTCGTACCTTGTCGGGATTGGGATGTACTCCGTCTGGTGTTATAACGTGACCTAAGTATTCGGCTTCGTGTCTCACAAATTCAGATTTATCCAATTGAATCTTTAGGTTCGCATCCCTAAGTCTTTCAAATATTTTGTCTAAACGTGAAATATGTTCGTCCAAAGATGAGGAAAAGACGACAATGTCATCCATGTAGACTAAGCATATCTCATTCTGCAATCCTCTAAGTATATGGTCCATTACAGATTGGAAAGTCGCTGGGGCATTTTTTAGTCCAAAGGGCATCCTTTTAAACTCATAGTGTCCATTCTCAGTTGAAAATGCAGTTTTTTCTATGTCATCTGGAGCCATTTCTATTTGATAAAACCCGTTGGCTAAGTCTAAAGTTGTAAAATAAGTGCTGTTTCCTAGTTTGCTTAATAAGTCGTCTATATTTGGAATAGGATATTTGTTATCAATAGTTTTTTCATTGAGCCGTCGGTAGTCTATAACTATCCTCCATTTTGCTTTTCCACTTGCATCTTGTTTCTTAGGGACAACCCATATAGGCGATGACCAGGGTGATATACTATGTTGTATGATGTCATCTTTCAGCATCTTGTCCATTTGGTTTCTAACTTCTTCTCTGTGTACTTGGGGGTAGCGATAGCTTTTTGTGTAAATCGGTTCGTTGTCTTTTGTTTTAATATGATGTTTAATTTTGCTTGTGAATGTAAGTGGCATATCTTCGTGGTAAAATATGTCTCTGTATTTCAGACACAGTTGTTGTATTTTTTCTTTTTCCTCTGTATTCATATGGTTTGTTCTTAAGTTTTTCTCTAAGTTTTCTACCAGTTTCATATCTATTTGTGAGTTATCGTATGTTTCAGGAGTGTCCATCTCGATGTTGTTTATTTCCATAAAATCTTGTACCTTAATTGGTTTGTCCAGTTTAAAATTTTGTGGTTCGTCTGAATTATTTTTTATTGTTGTAATAATATAATTATTTTCTATGGTGACTATTGATGGTGGAATTTCTAAATCTTTTTTGAATTTATGTTGAGAAACTAGTCCCTGTTTTAATTTTGTTTTCTCTACCGGTAATTTGACTATTACCTCTGTTCTAGGTGGAATTATTTTTGCATTTTCCTCCTGTTCGGTTTCAGTGCAAATTAAGTTCAATGGAATTGTAGTTCTCTTTGTAATTAATAAGTTTTTATATGTATTAATTTGTGCTTTAGTTTCTCGTAATAGGTCCATGCCTAGTAGTCCTCCAAATTCATCATTAAAATTGAATAAGTAGAATTTATATGGTGTTGAATACTTTAACGTTTTCGGTAAACTGGCCATAATACTTCCTGTATGTACTGTACGTCCATGGGCAGTTTGGATTAAAAATTTTTCTGGTTTGATATTATTCTTGAAATATTTCATGGCTAATTCCGGTTTTATGAGGCTTTTTGCTGAACCAGTATCAATCAGAAAATTTGCTTGAAATTCCGGTATGTAAATATAGGGTAAATGTGTATCGATTTGCGCATTAATATATACTAAGTTTTCTTCTTGTCCGGGCTGGTATCCTGAAAATTTGTCGCTTCATCGAATAATGGTTCACAGGGTGGTTGCTCAGTATTTGTGTTTTCTTGGTAGGCTTCTTCGAAATATTGAGGGGTGCATTGGTATTGATTTGTGTCTGTTGGATAATATTCACATTGTGCTTGATACTGATCTTCGTAGTTTTCAAAATATTCTTCAGGTTGATCATAAAAATCGTTTATGTTGATATAGTGTAGTTCATTAGATGCGAAATTTGGTTTTCTAAAAGTAGCGTTACTAGAAGAAGTGTCCATTGGTGTAGGTTTATAAAAATTCTGTCTTGCGCTAGGTTGAAAACGGGGCTGAAATACATTAGTCGGTGGTCTCTGCTGTTGAATATTATTTCTATTAAATGCTTGTGTATTATTTTGTTGCCAATTTCTTGGTTGGAAATTATTTTGTTGTGAATTATTTGCTTGCCAATTTGGTTGCCAGTTATTTTGTCTAACGAATGGTTGTTGATATCGATTATTTTGGTTAAAATTTTGATATCGATTAGGTGGTATGAAACTTTGCTGAGGTCTGGCGAATGGTACAGGCCTTCTTATTTGGGGAAACTGCGTTTGTGGAAATGGTGCTTGCGGCACGTTTCTAGCAGGAAATTGACTTGTTTTTCTTATATAATTTAAGTTGTCCTCGTCGGTAATTATACTTATGCCTTCTTCTATTGTTTTGGGTTCTCTGCAGCGCACGATAAGGCTATATGGTTCTTTTAAGCCTTTCATAAATGTTTTTATGGTCATATTGTTATACAATTTAATTTTTTCTTGTTTTATTGTTTCATCATTTTCAGTCGAATTTACTTTCGACATTAATAGGCTATTTATATCTTGGCATTTTTCTCCGAACTTTATTGCTGATTCGTTGTTTTCTTGTTTAATCATCAGAAGGTCGCGTATAAGTGAATCTTCGTCACGTAGATCTCCAAAAGTTAGCTGAATCGCTTCTTTTAAAGTAGGCCAAGTTAAAATATTTCTTACTGCAATCAGCTGTGCTGCACGGCCAACTAATTTGCTGCGAATATGGGCCATTAAAAATGAATTGAACACATTGTCTTCAGCTCGTCCTAGTGCATTTATTACGTTTTCGCATGCCAAAGTAAAATTCGATATTGTTACTGGATTGCCATCGAATCTCGGGATGGTTTCTAGCTGGTCTCTAATTGTCGGTTGTTGATACTGTTGTTGGGGTTGGGGTTGCTGATGCTGTTGTTGTGTTGCCATTTTAAATTTATTTTTGGATATATTTAAGTTCGAAAATTCTTCTAATATATTATCAATTTTGTTTTAATATTTTTGATATTGTACAGTTAAATATAATGTTTATTTTGCTCGATAGGACGTCGAGACTTATAGAATAATTTTATTGCGGAATAATAAAAAGGGTCAAAAATAGGGTAAGGGTTAATTTGATTTTACAAGCAGGAATGAGCAATCATACTTACAAAAATAGCATCACTAGAGATGGTTTCATTTTTCGACACGTTGGTGAGGGAGGTATAACGATACGAGTGACCTTTCTAGCTATGTAGAAACCGTAGCCTGCCTCGTATTTCCCTCCGTTTTTTTGCTCGCTTGGGTTCCTTTGATGTACCTGGGATGAGTAGGGGTTGAATGTAGATGAATGGATGAATGTAGGGAAATTTTCAAAAACTTGAAATTTCTTTGCTTGAACTTCTTTCTTGAAATCTTCTTTCTTGAATCCTTCTTTCTTGAATTCTTCTTTCTTGAAATCTTCTTAATTAAGGACTACTGTTCGCTGTCGTCGGACTCTTGCCCTCGGCTACTATCTTCGTCCCTCAGGGTGGATTCTGCTTCGGCAAATGGTTGAAACCAACGTTTTCTTTAATTTTCGAAAGAAAACTCTTCACAAAATCCCACTTCTGACACCAGTTACGTTGATGGCCGTAACAACCTTGTTTTTAAAAGCAATTTACAATTTGTAGGGCTAAGTTTAGCCCACAAAGAATGATGCAAGTTGAATTTAAATTGACTTTATTATAACGAAATTACAATGAAAAGTAAATCTTATTCTACTCTCACATATATTTATAACATTTTATAATCTTCGCTGAATAAGAGCTTCCTTATCCTCATTGGAACTAGGTCGCTGCTAACTCGCGGAAGCTATACAACCTTAGGCGAGGGTTGTATAGGGGATATACCATCCTTCGGAGGGGATGTAAAGCCGTCGGTCCCTTGTCTATTAAATGTGTCTAATAAAAATATACTTAAAGTATTTCACTTAACAATTTTTTAATTACACGAAGTAGGTAAGTGTTATTAAACTAACATATTTGATCAATGTAAAATATTATTAAATATATTGTATTAATTAATAAATAATTCAAATTATTCAAAACTATGGATTTTTTAGTGATTGATTAACTTTAAACGACGTATAATTTACCGGGACTAACGGTTGACCTTGCATTATGCTATGTATGGCTAAGCGCTGGGCGCTCTCCGCGCGCGCGCGCCAATATCCATTGGCTTGATGACGGTCTCGATAACTAAGGCCGAGTAGGACCACTACTCTTTGCTCCTAGATTATCTCTGTAGACCTGGACCGGCCTTCGTGATAGGTGGGCCCGCTTACTTCTACCAGACCCAGCTCGCAATTGCAAGATGTGTCGTGGTATTTTCTGCGAACCTCCCCTGGTCCTGGCTCTTCAACCTCGCTGGCAGAGGTCTCTTCTGGCGCTCTTCTTGTCTTGATATTTTCTTTCTTCGCCAGCTTGTCACCCCCGTGGGTAGTCATCGGTCTAGTTGGGTTTTAGGAAGCTTTGGCTGGGATTGACTGCCGGTACGTAGGACACAGTAAAGGTGTAGCTCGGGAGTGTGGAGATCCTAAGTGCTTTTTTAGCACTTTCGGACTCCACGGAGCAGATAGGACAACGGGCGTTGGACGGTATGTTGTCCGACGCCCGCAAGGAGGTTGGGTTAGGGTAGAAAAACGCCATGTCTCTGGTAGTGGTGGTCCGTCCTGGGGTATCTGAAACAGATCGGTTAGCGGGAAATATAAGTTATACTCACCCGTTGTCCAGAAGCTGTACCCTCGGCCGTTTGTGCCTCGGAGCGTCGGCAGGGTCGTAATCAGTGGCCTGTCTGATCAGCGGGTTCCCATGCTCCTCGGCTTGGGCGTACAGCTTCTTCGCTCGTTCCCGGATGACTTCAGTGACCGTGGTGTACTCCAGGTCTCTGACGATATCTGCGTTTCTCACGTACCATGGGGCGTCGACTGCCGTTCTGAGGGCGATATTTTCCACTGCCTGAATTCTCTTCATGTAAGACTTTGCCTGGTAGCCCCACGCTACCGAGGCGTACGTCAGCTGCGGCCTGATGAGGGTCTTGATAAGCGTGAGCTTATTCCTCAAGTTGAGACGGCTCCCGTTTCCCATCATCGGGTAGAGGAGAGCTCTCGTGCGTCGGGCCTTGGCTGTGATGCTCTATCTCAAAAACGATTAAGCGTATAAAAAATATTTGGAACAAAATTTGTAAAGAATTTTATGATTTACAATTTTCATAATAGATGCAGATATCATTAAAACCATAGGAAGCGAGATATTTGTGACCTTTGACCTTGAATATGTTTAGACGCGAATACGAAATTTTATGAGACTTTTGAGATAACTCTTAGAAAGCCAAAATAAAGGTTTATACAAGTCTACAGCTTATTATCTCTCATTCCGAGGTGAAACCACTAATGTGACTGGATTATTAAAATTTAAGTAGAATAACTGCATTATTTCGATTTCTTATCATTTTATACGATATTACTACGCCGTTGTCATATTTCTATATTATAAACCCATCAATAGTTTATGTTGTTCATTATTAATTACGACGGTTTTATTTTATAGCATTTAACAAAAGTTGTTGTCTAAGGGTTGTTTTAATATATATGTTCATGACCAACATATTGTAACTGTACTGTAATTGCCAAGGCCAGTAATCACAGAAATAGCCTTTTCCTGTGCTTTTTCTTTCTTTTCGCCGTGACGAGATTGTTGACTCCACCATCTACAACACGAGGAATGAACTTATACGGCTTGTGTAACAGATATACGGTATTTTCTCTTTAAATTGCCCTCATATATTTTTTCAACCGCTATAAATTTACTTTCTTTCCTTCTTTTTTGTTAGTCTATTAACCCAGCTGATCTTCTAAGGTTTCTCAATTCACATTTAGAAAGCAGTAATTATTAGTTAAATTTAAATAAATAATTGCCTTAAAAAAATAAGTATAATTTTGTAGGTCTTTATAGAATAAGTCTCTTGATAATATTATAATACTATACTTATAACAACAATGATACGTTGGTTCAGACCACTATAGACTAGTTTCTATAAGCTATTCGATCATATTAAGCCATTCATCTAATAAGGTTCAATTATATCAATTGCTAGCTCTCTAATTCTTGGTAGCATATATTCTGAACTTCTACTTGCTTATGAAACCAATATGGAGAATTTCATGTCAATGTCAGTCTGTGAATTAATTAATTTTGTTCTCTAATCAGTTCACTGTATAATACTGCATTCGCAAGACATTTGTAAAAATCTCTTGGAATTTTGTAACATGAATTGCACCTATTGGACAGCCTGCAGTAAGTCAATGTCTTAAAGAAATTATTTTCTGTTGGGCAATGAAATAAAATATGTTCATTTTCCTAACGATAAGTTGGATGAATTAAAATAACTGAATTATTATTTTCACAATAAAGTTGACATTTTTGAGAGGCTGATCAATATCGAAACTAACAATTGATTTTCCAAGCCCATTATGAGTGCTTCAAGGAAAATTAAACATAAATCAAAATTTTGTCACAATCTATAATAATAATAATAATAATAAATGTCTTTATTAATTTAAATATATAACAATAAATAAACGAGTACAAAGTAACACGACAATACAAAAAAAAAGTTATATACTAAATTAAAAGGTGCAAGATTCAGACTAAGAATGTCTGCTATTCTTCTTGAACCTGGGGTGGGGCAACATTAGTTAACATCTTTAAAGTAATCAAAAAGATTGAATTTTGGCTTTTTATGTATAACATACAGATTTATTTTACATATTAAAAATTTAACCACCAATGTACACTAGAGACAAACACTACTGATTCCTCTCTTGTTCTGAAAATAATAAATCATGCACATACTTATAAAATTTCCGCAGCGTCATTGACCGAAGGTTTACCGAGAAAGAATTCATATTCTTTGCAATATTAAATGAAAAGGATCGTTGAAACATGGCCGTTTTATGTTGAGGAATTGTAAGCTGTTCCTTTCTTCTAACATTTACATTATGAACGTCAATTCTGTACTTAATTTTTTCGCTTAAATATGGAGGAATTTTTTTAGTTAATATTTTGTGGTAAAGAACATTCGTGTGGAGTTTTCATCGGTTTGTCATATTTAACCAACTCATCACAGACAATGTATGGGATATTCTGTCATATTTACGAATTCCATGGATAAGCCGCAGACATGAGTTCTGAACCTTTTGTATTCGATTGCTATCTCTAACAGTTAGGCATGGTCCATAGACAAAATCGCAATAGTTAAATTGGGAGAGGACAAGGCTATTACATAATAATGTTTTTAATTTCACGCTCAAAACATATCTATGGGAATACAACATTTTTAGTTTACCATATGCCTTTTTCAGCATATAGGACACTTGATCAGAAAATCTTAAATCTTTGTCAATAATTACACCCAAATCTTTACCTTTTCAACAATTTTAAGCGTATCCTCCCCCAATTTAATTTCGACATTGCCTGGCTGAATACTTCCAAATAGCAGAACCGATGACTTTGACGAATTTATTAATAAATCATGCTTCTTTGATAGACTAACAAGCTCATCTATATCCTTATTCATACCAGTAATAGCAGCTCTATAGTTATGCTTCTCAAAAAAGTGATATAGTTGGGTGTCATCAGCGCACATATGAACTTTGCATGTATTTAAGATAGAGGGAAAGTTTAATGTGTATATTGTATAAATGAGAGGCCCGAATATTGATACTTGTGGAATACCTCTTGAGATATTACAGCTATCTGATATTTCTCCCTCCAATATCACTCTTTGAGATCGATCTGATAAATAATGTTTAATTAATTCTATTGCTGAATTGCTTAGTCCAATATAGTGGAGAATTGAGAATAGGATCTCGTGGCCAATCACATCGAAGGCTTTACTGTAATCAAGTAGAAATAGAGCCCCACAATGCTTATTATCAATTTCCATCATGATGTCATCGGTTATGCTGAGAAGGGCAGTGCCACAACTATACCCAGGTCTGAAACCAGATTGAGTGTTTGGCAGAATATTATTAACAACTAGGTGATTGTGTAACTGATTTTCAAAGATTCTTTCTAAAATTTTCGAAAATGCCGAAAGTATCATTATAGGCCGTAAGTCTTTAAATTCTTGAGGAGAGTCTATTTTTGCTACAGGAACAACACGCCCTTCTTTCCAGACATCAGGGAAAGTTGAGTGTCGGATACAATAATTTACTATATATGAAATGTAGGGTATCAGAAACGGGCATAAAAGTTGAATTAATGTTATGTTTATACCATCCAAACCACATGCTTTCGATTTAATATTCATGATTATCTTAGAGACATCATCTTCCGAGACGCACTTAATCTTTAAAGTTTCTTGAAAATGTGTTTTTAAATTATTTTCGTAAAAGTATATTACATCCATATCTGGCTGTGAACGAGTATAAATATCAGAAAAAAATTGATTTATTTCATTTACATTTTTATTTAAATTGAATCCCGAGTTATTATTTTTATTGTTTATACCTAAATGATATTTGAGAGTCTTCCATGTTTGTTTACTATTTAAGTTTTGAAGTCTATGTTCCATGAATCTATATTCATAACTAAATTAAAATAATAAGTTCCCATTTCCTTGCGTACTTTAACCGTAACACAAATGTGTAAAAATGACTAAGAATATTCTACTAAATATTTCCTAGTATATTCCGCAATAATAATTCATTTTAATTTGGTAAATTGCCATTTAGTCATTTTTGCATTTTATCTTTCTCACAATAAATAGCTTTTGCTTTAATAAATGTCATGATGTTATTAAGACTAAGTTAATTTCAGCTGAAGACGCTTCAGTAAATCTCTTAAATCTCTTGTGAACACTTTAGTTCCAAAGACACACCCTTTAACTTGTTTGATCTTATCCATCAGGGAGACTCGGAGTGTGCTTAAATAAAAAATAGACAAATCAGGTACTTGATTTATTTAACAAGGGCCCGATGGGTTTGGTTTAATACGCTATAAAGGGTTTTGAACTTTGTTAGAGTTGCGGGAATGGTTTTATTTGCTTGGCTTGAAACAAAGATGTTTTATTAGTGTCGCCCAAGCAAATTGTAAATGTAATGTTAACATTCTCTAACAGCTGTATTCAAATATAGATTTACCTTTGATATAAAAATTATAATTACCAAAGAACGTTTGAAGGCATAGGCTATGTTGGCTAGAGAGAAATTCATTTCATATCATCTTATATAGTATTTCTAAGGTCAACTATTTTAATTTTAGAGATATTAAGCGGGCTAACGACGAACATTTTTTTTACTAAGGTGACATATAGTTAAAATATCCCTCCAATTATCCATAAATTTATGTTAATAGAGAAGTAAAGTGACTAACAAAAACATAAAAAACTGACAAAATAAAAGTGAAGCGACATGACATTAAAAACTAATAGACCACAAGCTATTAAATTTTTCAATGAGCGTCTGAAAACCTTCTTCAACATTAATGTGCCTAATCTTGTTTAAGGGGACAACCCTACATTGGGTCCGGGTCCTGGTGGTGGGGTAATTTTTGTGTGAGGGCCATTTTTGACAAATCAAAATCTTTGGTGTCACTTTTACAAAACGCCAAAACATTTTATTTATTTAATTATTTACATACAGGAACCCAACAGAATTTACATTCTATTTAGAGAGCCTGAAACTAACATACAAATAGATTATGATAACTTGTAACATAAAGTAAAAATATAATTTACGTTATTATTGTATATTATGGCTTTCTATAACGATCCCTAGTAATATAATTATTGCAAAATTCTTCAAATAAATTAGGTGGATATATGACCACGTATATATGTTAGATAGTGGATTGTTTGAATAACTTTTTAAAAAGGAACTTTATTTGTTACACTAGAGTCAACGTTGACTCGTTAAGAAAATACAATAATAATTTAGATGAGGTTTATTCGAAAGTGAGTATAAGACTGATTACAAAAAGGTTGTTGGTAATATTTATAATGTTTTGAGAACAAAGGAAATAGTGTTGCTGATTCAGCACAATCAGGATTACTTAGAATTGAAATACAATGCTCATGCAGCGTGAGCGGTTATTGAGAAGAGCTGTTACGCAGTATGTAATACGATATGTTTGAGAAGGTTAAGCCTGTCTCGATAATATTATATATCATAGTATATTTCTAATATAACAGCTTCCCCCTTATAAAAAAAGTTGGTGTTTTATGCAGCAACTTTTGAAATGAATATAAAATGTATATAATAGGTAATGGCACAATTTGGAAAAATATAGAAGATACAAAAATGTTAAATCGTAAGGTTTAAAATACAGAATATAATCTTAGCGTCTAAAATATGAAATGCAAGCACAATAAGCTTGATTCATAAAATAAAATAACATAAAAATGTTAGAGTTAAAATATAGCTTTAGCAGGAAAGCATAAAATACAAACATATTAAGTTTGAATTGTAAAATGGGATAAAACATTCCCAGGGTTAAAATATAGCTTTACTATAAAAGCATAAAATATAAGTATGATAAGTTTAAATGAAAATGACGTAAAAATGTTAATAAAATTGAAATTAACAAAGGATAGAAAAATGATGAAATATAATGATTAAACAAATGAAATAAAATTCACTGAAGAGTCTAGCACTAAAAGTCAGTAAAAAGGCACAAAACAGTTTGTCTTTAGGTAAGTTCTATGTCTTCGGCTTCGTTGTCTTCTCTTCTTAAGGTAGGTCGTCTTCGTGAAGGAAATAGGTTAGCAAATGTCCTGTAGGGTTTGCTAGGACTCGGTGGAGATGGGGGTGATGTAGAAACATCGATGGCTAGTCTTCGTCTTTTTGTTCTGCACTTACAAAATAGGTACAGAAATAACAGTCCAAATATTAGCACAATGATAAAATAGGTGAACCAGGATATGTGTTTTGTTATAAAGGGTTCGTTGATCAAATCATCTAAATCTCTGGAGTATTGGTCCAACTTGTGTTTGGAAACTTCGAGGTCTTCCGTATTGAGATTATTTAATTTTAGTGGTTTAAGATTTGGAGCTCGGATTTTGTCTGGAATATGTTTACAACATTCGAATGGAATTTGGATTGGATGAGTGTCGTCTTTTACGTCGGTTACTTCATTGGTACTGGCTTGAATTTTTGTGATGCCTATGAAGGCGTAACAATTTGGTTGTAATTTTACTATTGAATTTTTGTAGATGACTTCAGTTTTTGAATTTCTTTCTGGACAGTTGATGGTTGTTTGTAGAGGTTCTGCGTTAATAACTAACCATGTGTTTTCGTCTATTTTTTGGACATTGTAGCCTTGGCTGATGATAAATGACGTCTGGCAGTTTTCTGGCAGAGTTTTGAGGTTCTTGAAGAGACGGGCTTCGCATATGGCATTGTTGTCAATAGGGTATGCAAATAAATTTGGACATAATTTGGTGTTGAAATAAAGTGGTTTGCATTCTTCAAGGTTCAAGATAGGTATGTACATTAATGAATCATCATCTCTCGCGATATATTTTTGAGAAGTTGATAATACATGATATAAACCAGTTCTATTATCCAAAATAGGAATAGGGTATAATTGAAATACTGAATATGTTTGAGGGTCTATTAAAGGTATGTCTAACACGAATATTAGATCAGAATTTGTTTGAAAAGCTTTTAGTTCTATAATGTCTAAGTACTGTGCAACCTTTGATAGTTTGATTGGAAGCGGTAAATTGTTCCTTTGTAGGTTTTGCGAAATTTCTTGTAGAGAATTTATTAAGTCTTTTGGATTTATAATTGACGTGTGAATTATTTTAAGCCTCGCGAAAGTGATGGAATTTAGGATGTCATTTAGGTTATCCTCGATAAATAAATAACTTGCCATAAGTTGTTCGCAGATTTCGATAAATTTCAGTTTTGCATGGACGTTTTCTATGTCCTTAGTCATGTCTAAGATTGAGGTCTCAATTTCTTTAATATCCTTATTGAAAGTTTCTTCGTCAACTTGCAATTTTTGAATAGTTGCGTTGAAATTTTTGATTACTGAAGTTGTAACGGATATTTGGTTTTTAATTAGGTTTTCGAGTTGGTGTTCGTCATTATTCAATTTGTTGATACAATCAGAATAATACTGACCGTCTTCTGCGTCTAAATTTCCGGTTATTGATTTGAAAATCGTTCCGATGCCATTTAGTATTCCTCGTTTGTATCGTTTCGTGTCAAGGTAAATTTCGTCAAATTTTGATTGTATTGATTGGGAAATTTGCGTCAATAAGCTAAGGTGAGTTTTTACATCTCCTGAAAAGACGTTCATGTAATGATATGCTGGGTCGAGTGTGTTGTATAGTGTCTGTAAGATCTTGTCGTTTTTGTCGAAAGCTGTCTTAAAGGTAGATATGTTTTTGTGTACCAGTAAAGTCCATTTCTTGTGAGAAATCACAATGTCCGTGTCTTGGTGATAATATACTCCGATCGTATTGTTAATAGGTGTTATTTTAAATTGAGCAAGTGCTGATCCGATCAGCAGGAGAAACCTGAAAATAAATTTAATCTTCAGTATATGGTTTCATTCGATCAAAATTTACTTTGGTTGTTTGGTTTGTTTCGAGATTTAGTAATGTAGCGGAATTTTGAAAGATTTCTGTAATTTCAAAGGGACCGTTGAATTTATTTTGCAGTTTATTTTTTATTTGTGATTCTTTGACGTACACTTTGTCGCCAATATTATATGTGTGTCTATTTTCGGGAATGTTCTTGTCGAATCGAACTTTGGCTTTTTGTTTTTGTGCTTCTGTTCGACTTCGCGCAATTTTGTAATAATGAGATATTCGATTATTTAGGTCTCTAACGTATTTGGTGATCAGGTCTTTTTGGTTGTAAAGAGTTTCAGGTGGTCGGTTAGCTGTATGTCCGAAAATAAGTTCGTATGGCGTAAAGCCATGAGTTTTGTTTACTGAATTGTTATAACATATTACCGCGTATGGTAATATGGTGAAAGGATGTTCGTTCGGATTCTCTGTTTTATGTATTCTGATCATTTCCGCTAGGGTGGCATGGAATCGTTCGATAGATTCGTTGGATTGAGGGTGTCCTACGCTTGAGTATGTTAGTTTTATGTCGTAAAGGGTGCAGAGGTCTTTTAATAAATTATTATCAAATTCGCCGCCATAATCGCAATGAATTCTTAGTGGAGTACCATAATGCTGAAAATAAAGCAACAGGGTATTTACGACTGATTTTGCGCTCTTGTCTGGGACTGCGTAAGCTTGAGTAAATTTGGTTAACTCGTCGCGGATAGTTAATGCATAGTTTCGCGTGGGAAATTCGAATAGATCGATATTAACTCTCTCAAATGGAGTTTTAGGGGTTTCAGTAATCACTAAGGGATTGTTGAGGTTCTTACGACAGACTTTTGTTCTTTGACATGTTTCACAATTTTTTATAAAATTTTCGACGTCTTTTGTTAAGCCTTGCCAATTATATTTATTTTTGATTCTACGTATCGTTTCATTTATTCCACGATGTAAATTATTTTTTCCGGTGTGATGCTGGTCGAGAATGATCGGACGTTGGTCCTCGTCGGGAGTTCGTACTAAATTTTGACATATGATTAGTTTTAAGTCTTTTTCAGCAAAAATAAATGATAGGATTTCGAGAATTGGAAAGTCTAGATTGTTTTCAACATGGTAAGTTTTGGAAAGGTCTAATTTGTTTCGGTGTTTATATAATGTTAAAAATAAGTGTTCTACCACAGACTCTGGGTCGAAGGGTAGAGCGATAATGTAATAATTTCTTTGTCGGGTCGATTTACTGGAAACGATATTGATTGTATTGTTATAGAATTCGGGGTTTTCCTCGAAAATATCCTCGATAATTTGATGGTGAAGGTCTGTCAAGTTGTTTTGTTGGAAAAACGTTATGATGTTTTTATTTTCTCGATCTAATAGTTGTTTATTTGTGATTTGAATTTTGGAATAGTCTATTAGAGATTTGGTTTTGTAAAGGCGGGAGAATGTGTCAAATTCTCGGGCAATTTGTTCGTCAGTGATCTCGTCGTCGTTGTCTGAGTCTTCGTTTGAGTCTTCGTTTGCGGCTAGAATTTTTGAATAAAATTTGGAACATTCTGAAAAGTGATTGATTTTAATTCTGGACAACGCGTCCGCGTTTTTATTGATTTTTCCGGGTTTGTATATTATTTCGTAATCGTATTCTTCGAGTTTTAAGCGCCAACGGGCTAGTCTACTACCTGGGTCTTTTATGGAAAATAACCAAGTGAGTGGTCGGTGGTCGGTGACGAGTTTGAACTTCCTTCCGAATAGATATGGCCTAAAATGCTTTACACTCCAGACCAAAGATAAAAGTTCACGCTCAATGGTTGAATACTTAGTTTCCGCGCCGCATAAAGTTCGAGATGCGTATGCGATTGGCAAATCTTTTCCTATACTTCCTTGTGAAAGTACAGAACCTATTGCAAATGCACTAGCGTCTGTAGTTAGGACAAAAGGTTCATCAAAGTTGGGGTAGATCAATATCGGGGTAGTTGTCAAAGTTTGTTTTAGGGTTTCGAATGAATTTGTACAGTCATTGTCGAAATTGAAAGGTATATCTTTTTGTAGCAACTTAGTTAAGGGTTTTGAAATTTTGGAGAAATTAGGAATGAAGCGTCTATAGTAGCCTGCTAGACCTAGAAAAGATTTAATTTCTTTCTGATTTTTGGGTTGAGGAAAGTTTAGAATTGCTTCGACTTTGGCAGGGTTTGGTTTTACACCATCCTTTGTAATAAGATGCCCTAAATAGGCAACTTCTTTACGAAGGAATTCGCATTTGTCTGGCTGAATTTTGAGGTTGGCTTTTTGTAAACGTTTGAAGACTTCTGTTAATCGAGAAATATGTTCGTGGATAGTAGGGGAGTAGATAATGATATCGTCCATATAGACGAGACACCTTTCGTTTTGGATTCCTAGTAAAATGTTGTCCATCACCCTTTGAAATGTTGATGGAGCATTTTTGAGTCCAAAAGGCATTCGTACGAATTCAAAATGACCATTTTCGACTGTGAAAGCGGTTTTTTGAATGTCTTTGGGATCGATTTCAATTTGATGGAAGCCAGAGGCCAAGTCTAAAGTCGTGAAATATTGACATCTGCCTAATTGATCTAAAAGGTCGGAAATGTTAGGTAGAGGATATTTATCACCTATCGTTACTTCGTTTAATTTTCGATAGTCAACTACGACGCGCCATTTCTGTTTACCAGAAGCGTCTAGTTTTTTGGGGACTACCCAAACTGGGGAGGACCAGGGAGAAATTGAAGGCTGGATAATACCTTGGTCGAGCATTTTTGAAACTTGTGATTTTACCTCTTGTTTATGAATTTGGGGGTAACGATAAGATTTAGTGAACATTGGTTTGGAATCGTTAGTGTCTATTGAATGTTTGATTTCATTGGTAAATGTCAAGTTGTCACCTTCTAAATAGAATATGTCTGAAAAGTCTAAACAGAGTTGAGTAATTAATTCACTCTCCTCGTCGTTCAAGTGGTCTAAGCGTAATTGATTTTTTATTTCGTAGTTTCGGTCTATGTATTGGGAATCAGGATTTTGAAAATTTACATTAAATATTGACCTAAATTTTTGGACGGGTTCAAGTTTAAGATTTGAAAATTTTATTGTTTTCGGAATTGCATTTGAGTTTATTACTGTCGTCAAAAATTCACCATTGTTGTCTATTTTGACAATGGCGTTCGGTAAACGTACCTTTTCGTTTTCCTGGGCTATTAGTATAGCTTCGGTATTTTGTAAATTACATTTAAGCTTAAAAATCTTTTCTGTGCGTGGTTCGATAGAAATTACATTTTGGTTTTTAGTTTCGTTTAAATTTTGATTTTTAATCGGGCTCCAGAGTGTAGTTAATATATTATCGGTAACTTGATACAATGGTACGGTTTTGAAATTAGTGATTAATTGTCTGTTTTTAATGTTTATTAAGCAATCGTAATGGTCCAAAAAGTCGGCACCTAAAAGTCCGTCAAATTCTATATCTAGATTATGAATGTAAACTTTGTATGGATCATTCGGATTGAAAGGTATGAGAGCAGATTCAGTGATATTAATTTTTTCGTCTGTTATACCTTGTATAATTACATTTTCGTGGGATCGACGTTTATAGTTTTCTGCCGTTTCGGGTTTGAATATAGAGATACCTGCGCCTGTGTCTATCAAGATTTTGAAACGTTTAGTGATGTCTTCTATGTAAAATAAATTTTTGGAGTTTACGATATTTAGTTTGTAGCGGGGTGTTTTTACATGAATTGATTTTCCGGGAAGTTCAGGTTTGGGTCGAAACTGTCCTGGAGGTTTATCGCTTGGACTTGGCGAGAAATTTGGTCTAGTTCGTCCGTTTGCTGTGTTGGAGTACTCGTGGAATACTCCGGGCCTATGCAAAAATCCGGAGGATTAGCAGTATAATCCTCGTGCTGTTGAGATTGAGAATTAGCAGTATAATTCTCGTACTGTTGGAGTTGAGAATTAGCAGTATAATTCTCACATTGTTGGGTTCCAAAATCGTAATCATAATTGTTTTCATTAATTTCGAAATTATTTTGGTATTGGTAATTGGGAGAATAACTTGCGGAATAGTCTTCATATTGATTTGAGCTATCGTAAAATTCTTGGTTCAAATGATGCGTTTTTTGTTGATTGAACCTGTTGAAATTTGGGTTTGGCTGAATGGCAGAAGGTCTCTGCTGGTTGAAGTTTGGATTTGGCCTGATAGCTGAGGGCCTGTTCTGTTGAGAATAATTTTGTTGCTGGTTAGAGAAGTTTTGTGGTCTATGATTATATGTACTTTGGAAATGTGGCCTCGGAGGCTGTGCTTGATTAGAATAAGCATTTGGTGTGAAATTGGGAGATGGGGACTGATAATTTTGCCTTGTGCGGCATTCGTTAACATGGTGCCCATTTCTTCTGCAGAATGTGCAGAATTGATGAGAATTTGGGCGTCTTTGAACATTTTGGACAGGGTTTTTGATTGGGGCTTTAATGGAAAATTTTTGTGATTCGAAATATGACAACTGTAGTTCTCGTTTGATCCTGTTTATGGCGTCTAGCATGTTGCTAGGATTACCAGCCCTAATGATTTGGCCTAATTTGGGTTCTAACCCGGTCAATAGAGTGGTCAATGTCATGTTTTCAATCAAATTTGATTGAGCCGTTTTTTCTTCAAGGGTTAGAGTTTGTTTTTGTATAGCTGCGTGCATTTTCGCGTTGTGTGTCTGCAACCTAGATACAAATACCAATGCAGTTTCGTTAGATGATTGGCGAATCCTCTGTAGATCCTGAATTAGTGCTGTCAGGTCACGAGAATCACCAAAATGAGCTTCAAGTAAGCTTTTGATTTCTGCCCATGTAGTAGGGTTTCGGGAATTTATTAATTCTGCGGCTTTTCCGCGTAATTTATTTTTTATGTGAAGCGTTAATAAGACGCGCTGATCATCAACAGCGATACCCTGAGCGGTTATGCAAGCTGAAATAAATGTTTGCAAGAATATGGGGTTGCCGTCAAATTCGGGCACTATGGAAAATATTTCGCTTAACCTATAAGGTTCAATATTTATTGTTTCGTTCGCCGTGATTGAATTGTTTGCATTGGAATTGCTTACGTTTGTAGCCATTTTATTTATATTATTTAGATAATCGAATAACTTAAAACACCTTTTCAATTTGAGCTAGTACGCTACTGATAATTGGCAATTTTTTATTATATGTAAAACAATGTGCTGTTTATTTTATAATATTTCAAAATTTAATTACAAGGATAATTGGATTAATTTAAAAAGTGTTTTTAGTTGGGAATAATGTCACTGAAATTTTATATACTAATGTGCATTTAAACAGTATAGAACATGTGGGTTTTATTTTATTTCACAGTCAAGTAAGGCGTAAACTTAACCTTCATATGATATATGATATTATGATAAAAATAATGTTAAGATAAAAATGGTATGTGATTGTAGTTAATTAGATAAATTCGCACTTGAGGAGTATATGATATTACCATAAAAATAATGTTACGATAGGAACAGTGTATGATTACGGTTATTTATATAGGTCACACAAATTATAATCAAGATATTTTGTTTCAAGTTTTAGATATTAGAACTGTATGTAGCAATGCAATGTATTTTAATAAAATATAATGTAAAATTATGTCGTTGAAAATCAATAATTGCGAGACGATTCAAAAATGACTTACCCTAAATTTTTCATTCCTCGTGGTCCAGTTGAATGCGACTTCGTGAGCTTAGCTTCACCAAAGGTCTCTCTCTGCCAGGGGCGTCACTGGGTGTTCCTTCCACAGGGTTGCCTTTGATGCCGAAGACACCAACGATGGGACGGGATGAAATTCTTACTTGCTAATTGTTGAATCGTGTTGATTTGAAATGTTGCTTTGTTGCTTGTATTTCTTGATAATTATTATTGTTTCGCTTCTGTGCGTTTGAGAATAATGTAGGTTCTTCTGAACAAAGGATTGGGATCCACCACTACAGCTAAGAAGTTCTCCTTGTTCCAGAAGCTCTTTTCGTCCGGTTAGGCACCTTTTTCAGATGGACTCCTTGTTCCCTCGGATATGTTTGCTACTGGTTAGGCTCCCGAACTGTGTGTTTTTCAGATCCGCCACGACTGCGCCAATGTTAGATAGTGGATTGTTTGAATAACTTTTTAAAAAGGAACTTTATTTGTTACACTAGAGTCAACGTTGACTCGTTAAGAAAATACAATAATAATTTAGATGAGGTTTATTCGAAAGTGAGTATAAGACTGATTACAAAAAGGTTGTTGGTAATATTTATAATGTTTTGAGAACAAAGGAAATAGTGTTGCTGATTCAGCACAATCAGGATTACTTAGAATTGAAATACAATGCTCATGCAGCGTGAGCGGTTATTGAGAAGAGCTGTTACGCAGTATGTAATACGATATGTTTGAGAAGGTTAAGCCTGTCTCGATAATATTATATATCATAGTATATTTCTAATATAACATATATACATGTGAATATTTACCTATACAAATATATCTATATACCTACATATACAAGTATATACAATAAGAGAAAAGTGAAAAAGAAAATGCATTAAATAGAAGAAAAAAATAAACAAAAATTGTTAATCTAAGAGAATCTTGGCTTAATTTGACTTTATCTAGTATTTCTCTCTCCGCTGCTTCATAGAATTGTATGAAAAACGATTCAGTAGTAATGAGTGATCATATCCTATAGTGGGATATTGATAATCGATTGTAAATGCCAGGAATTTTAAGAAACGTTTTTGAATACCTTCAATATTATTTAGATGCGTATCGTAGTGGGGGTTCCATAATATCACACTCGCGTATTCTAGTCTGGGCCCCACCAGAGTGTTATATATAGTTTTTATGGTACTTGTGTTTTGAAAGTCTCGAGGATTTCGTATGAGAAACCCTAACATTTTAAAAGATGATGTCACTATGTTACTTTAGTGTTCTAAAATGTTACGCCCAGATCTTTAAAACTATCACGACGTGTCAGATTTTCCCCATTAATAGCATACTCATATTATATTTTATTTTATAGTAAAGAGCCTAAGACCGGCCTTGTGGAACTCCTAATTGAGATATAAATCCGATAGACCTATGATCCTAATATTGTACACACTGACTTCTATTAACCAGATAGGATTCAAAAAAAGTTATGAGCCTAAGATTAAATTAAAAAAATAAATAATTTTGTTAGCAAAACACCATGGTCCAATTTATTAAAAACCTTAGAGAAGTCCATATAAATGACATCGACTTATCCACTGTCATCCATAAGTTCAGCTAAGTGTTATAGAAAGTAGGTTTGTTGTTCTCGATTGTTGAGAGACATAATCATGTTGGTTGTTGCATATACTCTAATAAATCTGAGGATAAAGTGCCGTATGCAGGACGATTTCAAATAACTTGCTAAAGTCATTTATGATTGTAACAGGGCGGTAATGTTTTATATCCGATTTGCTACCTTTTTTGTGTATAGGACAAATTTTAGATACTTTCCATTTATCAGGATATTCTAGCACATAAATATGTGCTAGCGGTGCAGCCTTTATACCTGAGCAGTCCTTTAAGAAGAAAGCTGGTAATCCAACGGGTCCGGCCGTAAATTTTGGTTTAATTTTTCTGAAGGCATTAATCACATCCACATCGATTATCTTAGGCATTTCTATATTAATATTATGACTAGTTACTCCCGACATACTGCACTTAAGGTTCTCCTGGACCTGCCACCATTATACATATTCATACAAGGCGAAGCTCGATCAGTGGTGCACAGGTTAATGCAAGGCCAAACGCCAATTATCCAGCAACACGGGACGGAGTACCAGAAGTTATACTCGGAGATGAGGGCAGATCCCATTCTAGGCATGCCCACGGATGTAATAGTCCTAAGGTATAACTTCAACAAGAACTTTCAGACTGTTATACAAGACAAGGAGGACTGGAAAAACGGTCATCCCATAACAGCACAAACAGTCTAGTACACTGACGGCTCCAAGACAGAACAAGGGATCGGAGGCGGGATTTACGGGATAAGGTGGTCAAAAGCCAGTATCCCGATAAGTCTAGGGAAATACACAGCGATGTTTCAGGCTGAAGTGATCGCCATACACTGTTGCGCAAAGGAGATAGAACAAGACGCTGTTAACCAGTCTATTGCCATTTTCTCTGATAGCCAAGCGGCAATAAAAGCAATCAGTTCCATGCAAATCAAATCAAGATTGGTGTGGGACTGCTTGACGGCCCTTACAGAGCTGGGAAGTCAGAACAGAGTGACCCTAGCATGGGTACCAGGACACGAGGGACACAGAGGACGCGAAAAGGCTGACCAACTGGCCAAGGAAGGCGCGCTTGAAGCCTCAATAGGATCCGAGCCCTTTTGTGGCGTGGAAAAGCCATGCATACGAGCAGCTATTAAGGAATGGGTGCAAAATAAATCTCTGGAATTGTGGAGAAATCTCCCAAGGCAGAGACAGACCAAAGATTTCATTAAAAAACGTTCGGCCAAATTTACGGAAGATCTACTAAGTCAGAATAGGAAGGCCATCAGAGTAATAGTAGGCCTTTTAACTGGCCGCTGCCGGCTCAATAGACACATGGGCCTGGCAGAGAACGCAAACCTCAGTTCACGTATTGTGCCACTGTGAATGCCTGGCGACACTGAGATTCCAAGTACTTGGAGAAGAAAAACCAAGGGCGGACAGCTATACAAAAGGGCCTTTATGCTGTGGAGTTTAGTACAAAGGACAAAGCTGGATGAGGTACTATAAGAAAGATATTCTGGGAGCATCACAATAGACCTGAAAAGGTCGCGGTGGTAAAGGCTAAATAACCAGCTCCTTTGTTAATGTAATCTAATCTACTGCCGATATTTATATCTTCGGGATTACCTAAGATACTGTCAATATTAGTGAAGGCATTTGATATTGAACTGAATTTTTTTTTACATATACCCAGAAACTTTTTGGGCTTGAGGACAGATTGTTTTTAATCGATTGTAAGTAATTTTTGTAAGATGTGTCCATATCTCTTTTCAGCTTAGCTCTTAAAAGTTTAAAGTTCTCAAGGACGGCAGTGTTGCTAGATTTTTTTATAGATACGCCAGATAAGCCTTACGCATTATAGTGATAATATATTCCCTGAACCGGGGAGGAAATGCTTTTTTTGATACACTAGTACTGATGATATAGTACAAGTGATCCTCTGCATCGTTAACGTTATTTATTTTATAGATATCACCCCAGCTTGTGTTACATAATTCTGAATTAAGTGGTATAAAATCGGCTTTTTTAAAGTTATACGTCATTGCGTGATTTTTGGGACCCTTATTTTGGCAAGAGCTAAAGTTTAAATCAATATTAAGTGGTGGGTGATGCACATCTTTGAAAACACAGCAGTCGAATTTACTGACACTGCACATTTTACTGTAAAAAAAAGTTAATTATAAAATTAAATTGAGTGAGACCAGGCCTTATTCAATTCAGTTACTTTAGCGGTCCTAGTCCAGTTATTAAGAAAGCATTCATAATATTCCGAGTATATTGAAGTCACCTAAGATTAATATGTCCGTGCCGTAAATGATATGTAGGTTAGCCAAACAGTCAAAAATTGAGTTGTATATTTGAGTATTTACGTTAGGTGGCACATAAATTAAGAAAACCGAGACTGTTGTGGCAACTTAGATGATTTTAATTCCAACAACATCGATGTTACATCATACTCCAGATTTTTTTATGAAAAAGTGTAGACTTTGAGGTCAGGAAACCTATGTCATACACACAACTACCAGAAACATATAGCGTTTTGAGATATTGATATATGTATGTATATATACATGATTTTTCGCGTTTTTTGACCAAAAACTGCCAATATCTCAAAGGAAATGCATTTTTCGATAAAAAGTTTCAATATATATGTATCAGTCGCAAGCAAGGAATATAACCAGACTGCAACCAACAGCTACTCTCCGGGTTATGTGCCCCGCCGAGCGCCGAATTACAAGTTGGCACGTTAAGTGTAATAATCGCATATTACCAACAAAACGCTAATGCTTCGATTGCAACAAACATCAGCTTTATAGTAAAATAAGGATTTTATAGAGGAGCTTGCAAATTACGAATGAATTATGTGCTTTTAATATTTTCCAGAAAAATCTATTTTTAATTTTTTTTTTACTTTGAATACAAAAATATTAAAATTTATAATATAATGAAATTGAAAATTTAAATTTGATGACAATAGCAAAGGAATCTTCTAGAGCTGCAAAGGGATAATAAAAAAATGTATATCAATATTTAATATGAAATTTTTTAAATTTATTTATAATTATAAAATAACTTTTTTTATTTATTATTTTTAACCATTTTTACTATATTGTTATTATTGTTATAATAATATATTATTGTTCTGGGTAAATAATTACATTTTTTTTAACCATGAGGAAAGGGTATCACTTTTATATTAAATAGAACAAAAAATAAATTAGGCCAATAAAAAAAATAAGAAAGAAAAATAGAAAAACAAGTAGGTGTTGGATATTTTTTTGTTCATATAGATCAGCAGGTATATATAAGATATTTAACTAAAGGTTCCAAGGGCCTGGATATCACGGGTGTATATTTACATAATAAAAATATGAAATGGAGTAATCAATAAATTTGACTATATATTCATACTGAAACATATCCCAAAATAATTCCTAGATACACGTCGCTATGGCAACCAAGAAAAAATACCACTGCACTCTACAACCCCCGAATAGACAGATGCAACGTACACATACGTATGCTGACGCATAATTACAAAGCATACAAAGATATTTTATACCTGACTCAAAACATTAATTTTTATATAATCTGTAGTTCAATTAAAATATATATATAGATATATATATATGTTAGATTTTAGATTGTTTAATTATTTTTTTAAAAACTTCATTTACTTCACAATGGAGTTAACATAATTAATAACAATAATAATTTAGAAGGTGTTTAATCAAATGTGAGTTTAAGACTGGTTACAAGAAGGTTGTGAGGTATATTTATAATGTTTTAGAACAAAGAACGTGGTATTGGCAATTTAGCATGATTAAGAGATTACTACGAAAGAAACATTATGCTCAGACAGCGTGAGCGGTTTTTGAGAAGAGCTGTTACGCAGTCTGTAATATGATGTTTCAGAAGGTTAAGCCTGTCTCGGTAATATTATATATCATAGTATATTTCTAATATAACA